>CM060676.1:85156452-86637702 GCA_030686995.1 Artemisia argyi
TTTTACATTTTTAATCTCGCTTGTTGAAGCCTCATTTGAATTAAATCCTAAGCCGGTTTTGTCTCCGGATGTTCTTTGAATACTTATTATTTTACTAAGTGATTGACTACTATTTTCAAATTTGTCAAGTTTGCGAATTTCTTCCCTAAGTATTTCGTTTTCACCTTTAAGCTCTTGACATGATTTACATTCTTCAAAAATTTCTTTACCTTTTTCTAGTTGATGTATTTTAATTTTTTGTTCAAGTACTTCACTTTCTAATTGATTGTTAATGTATTTTAGTGATTTGTTTTTGGCCATTACTAGTTGTCCTAATTTGCATAGTTTAATATATTCATTATCTAGATCTTTTTCATCTAATGATATACTTTCATCACTAAAATATTCGGTTTCGGAACGTACCTCATTTGGTGTATTCGCCATGAGACATTTTTCTTCCTTTGTCGTTTCATTCTCATCATCATCACTATCACTCCAAGCACCTCCAACAAATGCTCTTTGATTTTGATCTCTTGTCATCATTGGACATTTTCCAATAAGGTGATTTGGATCTCCACACTTGAAACACTTTCTTTCAATCTTGTTGTTCTTGTCATCTTTACTCTTTTGAAATGTTTTCTTTTCATCATACGGTTGTCTTACGAATCTTCCTCGCCTTTTGAAGAATTTCTTGAAATCTCTTACGGCCATGGCGTATTCTTCGTCATCACTTTCGGAAGATGAGCTATCTTCGATACTAGATTCCTTTCTAGCTTTCAAGGCGATTGACTTGCTTTGCTCTCGTTTTTCCTTGACCATTTCGGAGTCCTTCTTAATGATGACTTCGTAGACTTTTAGATTTCCAATTAATTCGTCAAGTTGCAAAGTTAACAAATTCTTCGATTCTTCAATAGCCGTCACTTTAGCTCGCCATTTTGGATGAAGAGCCCTAAGAAACTTCCTAACAAAATTCTTACTAGAAAAATTCTCATCAAGTGCTTTTAAACTTGTGATGATAGTGTTAAATCTAGCAAAAGCATTGTCAATTGATTCCTCTTCCGTAATCGTGAATTGCTCGTATTGTTGAACAATTAGATCTATCTTATTATCTTTGACTTGACTATTACCTTGGTGAGTTATTAGTAAAGAGTTCCAAATTTCTTTTGCGGTTTCACACATAAAGATCCTTTCGTACTCTTTACGTGGTAGCGCATTATAAATAACCATTTTTGCTTCATTATTTTTAGCAAGTTTTCTTTTTAAATCATAATTTTGTTTTTCAAAAGGTACGATTTCACCTTTCTTAGTTTCCGGGTTATTTTGAATAGGTAAAAAATCACCATTAGTAATAACATGCCAAAGATCTAGATCTTTTGACTTCACATAAGTTTCGAATCGATTTTTCCAATATAAAAATCCATCACTTTCAAATAGTGGTGGTCTTTGCATAGATTGCCCTTCTAAATATTTTTCAGATTCCATAGATCGTTACAAGTTTTAAAATACAATATATTTTAAAGATCTTGCTAGACGTTGAATAGTTTTATGTCCTTTTAAACTAGAAGGGGGGGGGGGTTGAATAGTTTTATGTCCTTTTAAATTTATTTCCAAAATATTTTGTAGGTTATAAAAACTTTCGATTCGATCTTAAGTGAGTTCAAGCAACAACCAATATAAGCAAGTCTAAACAAATATTGAAAGTATTGAAATATAATGAAGAAAAGATAGAGTTAGAAAGATCAAACCACAACACGTGAATATATAGTGGTTCGGCTACAAGGACACCTTCCTTGCCCTACTCCACTCCCCGAGTACCACACTCGAGAGTTTTCTTCACTATGTCAACAAACTCCTTATGGTGGAGAAACCTTACACACCTTGGCTTACACAAGTTAACGACACTAAGCTAAATGTCGAGTTCTAATCGTAGCTAGAACCAATCTCACACCAAATATCACACCACGTGATCTTCACACCTTAATCACACCTTCACACCTTCTTCAAGACGTCACACCATCTTCACACCTTGTCAATCTTCACACCTTCTTCTATGCACAACTAAGTCACAACTACTAAACTAGTTTACAACACACCAAGATTCTACAATCAACAAATATACACAACACCTTAACAAATAACTATCACTAGTACTATATGAAACTAGCTATACACAACACCACTACAATAAGATGGATGTAGAGAAGTGTTCTTCTTCTTGCACTTGAATGGATGAAGCTTTGGATCACTTGGAAACAAAGACTTATGAAATATATGATCAAAGGATTTTAGATCTAGAGAAGAAGATTGGATCATAAAGTTTATAGTGCAAAAAGGTGAGAAAAATATGTGGAATGATCCAATATTTATAGGGCCAGATTTTACTGTTCGGGAGCGTGCCGGTCCCCTTAATTGTAGGCCGGTCCCCTTAATGATTAAGGGGGCCGCCTAGTAAAATTAAGGGGGCCGCCCTCCTGAACGTTCCAAAAGTTTTTCTGGATAAAATTTGCCCTTTTTGGTTGGAAATTTGAAATCATATTTTTGTGGTTTAATAAAGCTTTACCAAAAATGATTTACAAATATATATAAAATGTTAAAATCATTTTATATAATGTTATGTATTAATATAAAATTTCCTTTGATCATGTAATGCATAAGTTACTAAGTTTATGCATACCTTGAGTGATATAAGATGTAGAGGTAAATATTTGTCACCAAATACTTGTTTATGTCTTATTCTTGACTTAATTTGATTTAAGTTTTGTGATTATCAAAACATAGGTTTATTGAGAAATATTAATAACATTCACAAACATTATTTATATCAACAATCTTCTATGGTATCCCATGCTTCTTCAGCACTTAATTCCCTAAAGACCCCATTGGCAAAATCCTCAATGCGCATTTGGTCATATTGGCCAACACGATAGTAAAAGGTTCGGGTTAGGGATGCTAAAGCGAAACTATGATGAGGGAATTTTCGGAGTAAATTTCTAAAACGAGTCCATGCATCATATATGGGTTCATCTCGATATTGTTTGAAATTCGAGATGTCAATAGGGTAGAATGGCCTTTGTGGTTGGTGGTATGGTGGATTCGCGTACTCCATAATGGTGAACGGAAGAGTCAATGGAAATTACGAACAAACACACAAAGAAAAAGATAGACTAAAGAAATCCTAAAATAAATAAAATCTTACTAGAAAGGAATCTAGCAAGTAGACCTAATAAAAAGAGATTCTAACCTAGAGAATAACTATTCCCCGGCAGCGGCGCCAAAAACTTGATACGTGGGAATCACACCAGGCTTTACCTCTCAAGGGATCCTGAGAAACTTACAACCCCCACCAGGCAGTGTACCTGATCGTTGTAGTATAGTATAGTGACAAGTACCGGGGGATTGATCGTTCAGCTAGGAATAGTGTTGCTAGGATTAGAAAATCTAAATACTAGTTCTAAAGGTGAAGGATGATTATTTTTGTATTTTTATATTTTTTTTAGAAAGCAAGTAAAAATCTCGGGTTTGAAGGATTTGGGCGGAATTTGTTGCTAGTCAACTAACCCAATACTAAAGATGCAATCAAAATAAAATACTAAAAATGAAAATAAACTAAATTATACTAAAGTTGTGAGCAATAAGTGGAGAAAATGTGTTTACTTAGATTTCACTACTCCCTAGACATCCTTTACACGTTAATTACTTGTTATAGTTGCATGGATGACAGATTGTATTTCTTAATATCATTCATGGGGTGGCGCACTTAACTCCCCAATTCTATGAGCTCTTATCTCCTCCTATGCCATGCCTAGCACAACCATAGGGATTATAAACAGTGGCTCATGCATTAAATACAACCAATAAAGACCTAGTGCACATCGGTTCATGTTTCCTAAGACGTTTAAGCATGTTACCATTTGGAAGTCTGCCAGTTTTCTTAAGCCTAACATTAAATTCATTCATCCAAAACATCTATAAACAAGTAATCAACACATAATTAACATCTAGGTTTTATTAGATCCAAGCAAACACAAGATAGATCTAGCCTAGCATGATGGAATTAAGACAAGAACAAGAGATAGACAACCAACACATAGACATATTGATTGAATTAAAAGAATACTTATCTCAATTACACATGAAAGGTATCAAGGGATTAGAACCCTTGAAAAACCTGTAAAATTCGCACCAAGTCCTTAGGGTTTCTCCAAAACTTCTCTCCCTTTAATGTGAAAATTAGAAAACTATATATAGGAAATAGGGTCTGACGGCGTCAAGACAAAACCTGTGATGCCATCACCTCGCCGCCAAAACTCTTCTCGGACTGCCTTGATCTACTTTTGACGCCGTCATGTGTTATGCATTTCCAGGCCGTCATGACTTTTACTCTTGACGCCCTTCTTCGTGACGCCGTCAAATCTTTACTGGGTCGTCATGGAAATTACTCTTGACGCCGTCAGGAATTCCTTCTTGACGCCGTCACCTACTGTTCCCAGCAAGGAAAATTAAGACTTTGGCATTTTCTTCACTTTTATGCTCCAAAAACGTCTGAATTGCTTCCTTTTCCAGATTTCACTCCCAAAGTACCTAAAATCACAAAAGGAACGATTTAGGGCAATATTTGATCAAATAAGTTCAATTCCGGGCTTAAATGACCCCCTAAAAGTGGTTCATTTTTCGCCTCATCAGCCTTGTAACTTAAACATAATGAAATAAATAACTAAGCAACCTATTACAAAAGGTAATGACCGAGACTTGACTAAATACGAAAGTATGTTCCCAACAATCTCCCCCTAAGGTTCGGTCATCGCGGTTGCTTGACGTCTTCATCTTTGTTGTTGACTTGTGACATGTAAATCTTTAGGCGTCTTCAAAAAGAATGTTGTGTAATGAATGTACTTTGCTCTATGTCTTTGTTCATTGGTGATGGTGTAGTGATTATGTTATGAAGTTGTCTGCCGTTCGTCACTCCTGCGTCTGTGGTGGTTGTCCGCCATTCCAACATGCTCATACATCTTTGGACTTAGTCTTTCACGTGCACGAAGTTCCTTTTAATATTCTAAGATCTTTAGTCTTTATACTTTGTAGATTCTTCTTATTGGCGTAGAATCTTTCTTTGAACTTTGTTGTGCTAAGATCTTTGGGGGAGCTATCATTTGCTTCAAGATGTATGTATGAGCATGTTGGAATCTACCATCATGGAGGTAAGGTACCTGCAAGTAAACAGTTAGCAATAAATAACCGGTACTTACAGATAAGGAATTAGAGCTCATCAACAGCATATAGTGAAGACTCCTTCTAATCCTTATCCAGGCCGTTCCCATATCAGATACTCCCGAAGGAGCTTACGAGACCTACTGAGTAGCTCAATGACTGGGTGAGTCGCTGGGGATCACTCCACGACTGTAGATCGCTATGGAACCACCGTGAACACTAAGCGTAACCCTTGTGGGGTTACCGAAGTGACCTACTATCAGGGCTGTTTGATGTTGACCCTGGCAGGAATTTCCATTCAATAATTGAGAAATACATTTGTAATTCTCTCATAAACGTTCTTGGCAGATTGCTAAGATCTGCGAAGGACTCGATAATTTACAGCTGATGTCCATTGATGTAGAACACCAGTTGTAGAAATACTAAGTGTTCCTAAGAGATCTTTGATGTATCTCAAGGCTCTAGACTCTATAAGTGCACACTTAGGTTTCCTATGCGGAGACTAGGGAGGTGTCTCCTGCTTCAATATCAACTATCTCTAAGAGATAAGTTGATAGATTACACTGGTTCCCCGTGAGAATGAAACAAGCTCTTTTAAGAGAACTTGAGTGGTTAAGAAGGTTTAGTGCATTGCGTCACTGGGTCCATGACGACTTAATCTTCAATACCGATGTTGCCTTAGCAACAACCAGTAGCATACGAGTTGAACCCGGTGTCTGCCCTAAGGTTGAACATATGGAGGGCTATTTCTTTTCACCCTTTTCTTTTACATTTCTTTTTAATTCTTCAACTCCCTCTTTCCCTTTCATTCTTTTCTCCTTTTATCGTATCATACCTAAGGACTTCTAATTCTAACTATGGGAGATGTCCTTGGGTAGATCCCTCCGGCTCTGGCGGATCATAGGACTGTTATTCCTATCTTAATCACCTTATAACTCCTTGATAAACCGACAGTAGCCAAGAAACCTTTGATTGAAAATCTCTCAAAGTGTTTGTGATAATCAAATATTTTGGTTAACACTTTGAGAGTTTTGTGTACACATTTGAAGGGCTCCCCCTTCACATGTGCTCATGAGTATTTAATAAATTTGCACATGCGGGAGGAGCAAGCAATTTGAATTGATCCACTTTCAGTGAACAAGACCGATTCGAGACACGCTTACATCACTAGTTAGACTGGCTTGAAGTTATTACCCGGCCTGGTCAAGTCCACAGAAAGTTTCTCGACACGGTACATTTCTACTAAGACAAATCATTTTCGAGACACGCTTACGTGGCTAGTTAAAGAGTTCCATTTTCAGCTTTTAGGTGACAACTAGCTCTAATAACTAACTTGATGTTATTACCCGTCGAGGATAAGTCTTTTCAAGATTACTAACTTTTATTGTCTCGTCAATTCCTGGGTCAATTCTGAGTCTAGCTCGCACACGATACAACTTTTAGCCCTTTTGACTACTTATATTTTAATCACTTTTCCATTTTCTCCCCCTAAAAAATACTCCCTCCGTCCCAATTTATTTGTCCATTTTTGATTTTCAAAGTTTTTCTTTGTCAACTTTGACTTTAAATATGTTTGTTTATGTTATTTAACATTTGATACAAAATATATGAATAGATTGAGTTTTAAGTGTATTTTTAATTTATATAATTTTCATCAAGTATTATATAACACAAATAAAAATATTTACGATCAAAATTGACAAAGAAAGACTCAAAAAGTCAAAATTGGACAAATAAATTGGGACGGAGGGAGTAGCAAATATAATGATGTTTTTGACAATCTTTTTAGATTAAAATATGCCTTTTTGAGTCTTATGGGGAGATTCACCAAGAACTTTTGATTTTAGAACAAAGTATTTTGGTTTTGACAAGTGCTCCCCCTCAACAAGTGATTAGGTCTTATTGAGGTGAAATACTTGTCCTTTTGAGCAGAATTATGAAAATCATAAAATTATTTGATTAATTCTACTCAAAAGTAAGAAGCCTTCGCTCCTTATATTAGGATTGAGGCACTGATACGTACCTCAGGGTCCTTTCTTTACAAGTTCGGTTGTGCACTGTAATGCGTGCACAAGCCATAGTTTTAATACAAAATTAGTTTTCTTTTAACAAAATACCCCCCCCCCCCCCTCAAATAATGAAATTTATTTGAGAGATAGTCTTCTTGAGCAGAATATTGAGTCGTATTTAAAAATACTTTTTGAAAATTCGAGAGATGATTCTGCTCAAGGTTTTAGAAAACACAATCAAGTATTATACAACAAAGAATGCTAGAATTAAAAAAAAAAACTCTTTTACTGTTGAAAGTTGTTTGAGACCCGAAGTCTCTCTTTTGAGTTTTAAAATCTTGAAGAAGAAGATTTCCATTTAAAGTTGAACCTCATGGGTTCTTTTTGAAGATATGTTTTTGTGATGAATGGAAAACTTCCGGTATTTGGGATGCCCAAATCAGAGTCATTCTTTTATTGTAGCCAAAGCATTCCAGATTTTGAAAATTTGAAAAATTTAGAACAACATTGCTTTGGTCTTCACACTTGCTTTACCGGTGTAAAACAATAGTGTAGAGTATGGAAAAATTTGTTTCACCATTTTGAATCCATTTACCAGTTTAGCCTTTAAACACATTTTGCCCTTTGACCTCAAAATATGTTCCATAAGAAACATTTTGTCGAATGTTTAAATTTTGACTTTTAATGGGATGACATGTACTTGCACACAGAGAAAATGCATCAGGCACAAACAAGTATACAGATGAATCAAGAAACTCATTCTAAATCTACCAAAATGCTCAGAATTCTCAAATTAACACACAAGATCACAGATTAACTCATCCTATCACTCGAGATTTTCCAATTATGATAATGGTTAGGAGTTATGATTGGAGACATTGCACGCATTTTAGCATCATAATGCATGAATATTGTACAATTAAACATCCTAGTAGCAGCAAAGACATCGAAATCTTAAACCCTAAATCACTTAATTTCAAACCTATGTTGTTTCTAATCGTGCAAACACACCAATCGAGCATACTTTAGTGTTCTCTAAAGCTATATGAAATAATTAATTAGACTAAACACATAAAAAAGAAATGCCCCGATTGATAATTACATTAACCTTAGTTTCTGATTATGCCTTTTTGACCGTTGAAAACACTTGAAACATTTAGGGAACGATTAGACAACAACCATAAAGAAATTTGAAACTCACAATTGTGGATAAAATAGAGGAAAAAATCGTTAGTCTGATTCGTTGAGGTTTTAATCATGTGTACAACTTTTGAGAACATGTGTGAAAACATTGATTAGAGCCTGTTTTATTTTCCATGCAAGGTCCTTTTACCTAAGTTTAAGACTTTTGTGAACTTTACTCATTAAAAGTTTAATTACTTTTCCATTTGAAGTCTAAACTAGGTTAATTTGGGATCGTTGCAGAGAAAATTCCTTTTCTCCCCCTCGAATTAGCATATATTTTGTGAAACCTTTTTGTACATATTAATTCGAGAGATCATAGAAGTTTTTGAAAAAAATGAGATTTTAATCCGAATGATGAAGAAACATTTTATCCTTGAAGAATTATGATGAGGTGTGCAAACTTCATGATATTGTGAAAATTTTCTCCCCCTCAAAACATGTTCCCTTTAGAGGTGTGCAAAAATTTGTTTTAATGGAGGAACATAGTTTTGAAGATTCGAAGTTTGTACACAAAGAAAGAGGATTTTTTTTTTCTTTTTTTTCTTTTTTTTTAATGATAAAATATTTACAAAAAGAGTTTGATGTTTGACTCTCTTAGATTTTAAGAAAATTTTGCAAATCATCTGGAGTCAAACACTGCATACCAATATGGTGAACTGAATCAACAAACCTTGATGGAGGTAATGCCTTTGTAAACAAGTCCGCCAATTGGTATTCAGTTCCCACAAAATATAATTCAACGGTACCCTTTTTCGACATGCTCCTTAAGCTGTGAATGGCACTTTTGGAGACACCGTAGATCGGAATCTTTGAACTAAGGGATGATCTCTAGTCCAATTGTGTGTCGAAGGGTGAAGTTGGTAATTATCTCGCATGTTAGCAGGATCCAAATTGCGTGTAGACGACTCAGCAATGTCAGGAATGAGTTGAGCCGGTGCACACGGGTTAAAGAACGCCTCTGGGTCATGCTCTGCGGTTTGTGGAACTGATTTAGGTATGGAGTCTCCAGCTGATTGTCATGAGTTGGACCCGGTTTGTTCTGTGGTTGTTGGAGATGCAATTGGAGGACCGTCTCTTCCAACAGTTGTTGTTGTTTGTTGAGGTGAATCAGGTACTTGATGTTGATCAAGGTGTGCAGCGGAAATTAGCGAGACCTCAGAAAGACGGTTTTCAATCGTATCATCAAACAATGGAGCAAACAAGGTTTCCACTTCTTTACGGGTGACACACAACAGTTCAGCCGAAGAAACCGGAAAGTTTAGACAGTTGGATGTGGGTCCTAAGCTGTTTTGCTCAGAAGCCATTGTTGAAGTGCGGGTCCGAAACTAAATTATTTCGAAGCCGTTCCTGTTGAGTCTGTAGAGAAAGAAAGAAAAGACAAAACAGAGAACATGGAGCCCCAAGTGTAACTGGGTTCCAGGTGTTAGAAGCATAAAGATGTAGTGTCAACTATCTTATTGACACTTGAACACACAATTCCGATGGTTTTCATTCTTGTCTCAGAGGTAGATGTTGTGGAGATCACATAAGTTTTGGTGCAAAAGTCTAAGATCTTTCCTGTAGGAATCCACCTAAGACCAATCGTATTGAAAATTCTACCCGTGGGTATCCACCTATTGTTAGATCTAGGAGATGTTTTCCTTTTAGATGCAGCAGAATGAAATGTGGGAGCATCACTTGTATGAGAAAACCTACGTCCTATATTGATCCACTTCTTAGGTTTTTGACTTATGACTTTTGGTTCAACGGGTTTATTTTTAATCGATTGAGCCTTTTCAAATGAATTTCCTTTTTGAAGATATTTTAAAGCACAGACAACATGATTATTTACGCAACTACTCTTAGAAGCTAGCCAATTCCTATTAGTTTGTAATTTACTCTTAGGTTTTGGTGTGCTATTACAATCAATGTTCTGTACTACAGTGGAAAGCATTACACGAGGTTTTGAACCTAGAATTCCATCCTTTTGAAGTAGTGCCTTTTTCCTAGCCTTTTCTAGATCATAGTTCTTGTACATGTCATATTTTCTATAAGAATCTTTACTTTTAATGCTTGTTTTAGACACAGTTTTCGAACTAATCCTAGATGAACCAGGTATAATCACGTGTTGAGATTTAGCAGACACAGATGCATTTTCCTTAGGCCAAGAATGTAGAGTGACTGGATTTGTCAAATTGTTATTCTCAACAACTTGGGAGGCAAACCGAGATTTTGTAGATTTAGGTCTTTCATATTTAAATGCAGTTGGTTGTCTAACCACTGATTGTTTTCTGTTTGTATGAGAAGGCGGTTTCCCCAAGATTGATGGTTTTGCAAACTTAGTATCCACACTCTGACCAGTCAGTCTTCTTAATTTGTTTTGCAATGCAGCATGTGCAAACACCTTTGCTTGAATTTGACCTTTTAAAAACTCATTTTCTTTAACTAATGTATCCACACGTTTACTTTGTTCATTCAAAGATTGACCATTGTATCCCGAATTTAGAGATTCGTTTTGCAATTTGAGTTCCAGTGAGATGCAATGTGCCTCCAGTTTTGAAAAATCTTTATGAAACTGGGCAATGGTCTTTTTGAGAAGACTGTTTTCAGACTCAAGAGTTTGGTATGATGTATCAGTTATAATATTATCAGGTAAGGACTCAGACTCAGAATGTTTGTCTAGACATTGAACAACATTCTGGTCAACCTCTCATTCATTACTGAAGTTAGGTTGCTCAGATTGTTGTATCACATTTGCAAGCAAAATATGATCAACAGTAGATTTTACCTCAACCGTTTGCTCTTTGTCAAAGTTAGTTTCTATGTCATAGATGGGTATGACATCTTCCTCATCCATCTGTTCTTTGTCAAAGTTGGGTTCTGAGTCATAGGAGGGTCTGATCTCTGCACAGTCTGCATCTGTATCATTCCCTAATCTACTGATGTCATCCTGCTCTTTTAATTCTGTCCCATTGCTTTCCATGTCAACCAAATTAGCATCCGATGCATCAACTTTATGAATTAACTCTTCTTGAATTTGCAACTTCCTCCTTTTGTCATACTCTAGTCTTTGAAGTACTCTTTCAACAATTGACTTTTCAATAGCATCCAGGTGTTGGAGCAATATATCTTTGAAGGTTTGAGCCTCAATTCGAGTGTATTCTAAAAAATACTCACTTACCACTTCACAGTCATAATTGATGAAATGTTGAAACTGTTTCTTGAGCACTCTGAAGGCGGCATTGGATTCACTCTCATGAAATTCTTCAGTTTCAAGTTGCTTTTCAAGTTGACTCACGTTGTCGAACATTATAGTAGTGAAAATATCAACTATTTCTCCAAACAGGTCTGGAAATACCCATTTGAATCCATACTCGGAACGAGTTTCTGCTAAGTCTTTGTTTGAGAGAAGCTTAAGGTGTGATTAAAGTAATCTTAAAGATGTCAGGCATTTCTTTTGGTTTAATTTCACAAAAGTATCTTCAGAATCATTAGAATCATACTTTGAGCCAGTATTTATCATGTGAAGTTCCTGCATGTTTGCCATTAACATCACATCTATTGTATCGGTTTCCAAATCTGCTGTATTGGATTCCAAATTTGCATATTCATCATCAGAAGGAATAACTCCCATGAGACTTTGCAAAACTGCATTGAGATTACCCCCTTCAACTTCCATTTGACTAAGTGTGGCATTGTATTCAACATTATCGTCAGAGAGTGAGGTTGAATCATAATCTTGAGCTTCCTCATCTGCAATATATTCCGTATATGCCAAGAATGCCATGCTCGGTTCGATAAGATCTTCTTCATCATCAGTATCTTCCATTGTGTTTAAGCATTCAGAAGTTGAAGTCATAGCGCCATTGCCTTTCTTAGTAGATACTTGATTAAGCTTCACTAGATTTTGCAGAAGAGATTGCACATTATTATGTAGTGTAGCAGGATGGTACTGAGGAATGAAGAAAGGCTCAGGTGCATTCGGAGGAATGAAGAGGAGACCATTTGGAGTGTCAATTAAGGATCCATGGTCAATAGCGGGAGATGGTGGAGAAGGGAGAATGGTCTTTAGTGGATTCATGCTTAAACAAGATTCAAGAGTTTGCTTCATTTTGATGTGATGAAGTTCTTCTGTACGATGCATAGCTTCAAGATATTTCCACATTTCATAAGCACTGGCTTGAAAGTCCATATACATGTAAATTGAGTTGGGAAGTGCTAGTGTCATGAACCATGCAACTTGTTGGTCAGCTTCGTACTGAGCAAGTTCAGTAGCATTCAAATCTTCATCTGTTTGTAGTCTGATAATCCCTGTTGAGTCAGCAAGAAATATCATTTTGTATGGACCATCTTGAATGGATTTGAGCATGAGACCTGCAGCAGGACGATTTGTGAGCCATTGTAGAAATCTCCATTTTCAATCAGTATATGTTCCTGGTAGCAACATTGGAGGCCTTGATTCATTGCCAAAGAGCAAAACATGACGAATGTGGGAGCTGTGACTTTGTTGTTGATGATACTGTTGCTGATGAGAATATTGGTGAGGAAGGTAGTTGGAAGAAGGTACGGTTGCTGATGACTGTTGCTGATGAGAATATTGGTGAGGAAGGTAGTTGGAAGAAGGTAATTGAGACATTGTAGATGACATATCTCTCCCCCTTGATTGTTGCGACGTAATCGAAATAATCAAACAAAATGTCACACTCAAGGTTGAAATAGTGATTTCTGGTTTTCCCTCCAAAATAATTTGAAAATTTTTCTCTTCCAAAATTTTGAAAATCACTTTAAAATGCAATTTTAAGGTTGCAAGAAAAATTTGAGTTTCAAAAATTTTGCCGCCAAATTTTACCGAAAAAATTTGAATTTTGGCCTAAAAATTTGAATTTTGGGCCAAAATTTTTACTGTTATACCAAAATTTAAATTTCGCGTAAAAAATAAATTTTACTCAAATTTTCCCGCCAAAAATAAATTTGAATTTATTTATTTATTTATTTATTTTTGAAAATAAGTTAGAAGATAATAGAAAGAGACTTGTGTGATGATGGATCTTGTAGAAGATTGAAATGCACGTTCCTTTGGATAACTTGAAAACTTACGCGTAACAATAATCTTATGCGTAGACTCAAATGTTATGCGTAAAGGGTGATTTTATGCGTAAACAGTAAGTTTATGTGTAAGATTCTCCTTTACGCGTAAAATTTAAACTTATGCGTAAGAATCAAGTTTTGCGTAAGGTTAAAGAACCAAACAATTCTTTCAAACTTGTCCAAGCTTGAAAGATATCCTTTGTCGAAGTATTCCACTAACTTGTCCAAGCTAGGGAAGTACTGAGTCACCGTAGCACGAAGAGAAGACCCTTGAAAGAACTTATGCGTAGACTTAAGAAACTTACGCGTAAGATATAATCTTATGCGTAAGATCTAACTTCTGCGTAGAAAGTTAGGCGTAGGAAATCAACTTCTGCGTAGGATCTAACTTCTGCGTAGAACTTATGTGTAGGAAAGCAATGTTAGGCGTAGAAAAGGGGTTTTATGCATAAACTCACGCGTAGAATCTAATGTTATGTGTAGAAAATGGGTTTTCTGCCAAAACTTATGCGTAGGATTCAAGGTTATGCGTAGAAAAGGGGTTTTTCACCAAAACTTAAGCGTAGAATTCACTCTTATGCGTAGGAATGGGGTTTTTGGCTAAACTTATGCGTAGACTGACCACAAAGTATTGTTGACAGCTATATTTTTGTACTATACGAAAATCTTACGCGTAGGATGACCAAAAACTTGTAAAAATCACTACTTTTTGATGAAAAATGCTTAGAAATAAGGTTCTTTTGATCAAGTAACTTCACCAACACTTAGAAAACACTAAATATGAATGATTTTGCGTAGAATAAGTAGAAAAACCTTAAAAAATCAAAACTTTATGCAAAATCTAAGCTTCTAAACACTATATTAACCTTAAAACTTGTCCAAGCTTCAAGATTTGAGTGTAAGAAACAAAGAAAAAAAGCAAAAATATAACGAAAGACACCCTTAATCCCACGTTAACACCAAGAAAAGCACTTCAATCTCTATTAGGCGAATGATATGACTTGTTAGGTCACCATTTAGTAAACACAAGTATAAGAAATGAGATGAGAATAAGAGATGGTTGATTATAAGATTATAAAGAGTGAAAGAACAAGAGTTTCATTAAGATATTCAAATAACCAACAATATTAAAGTTTACATAAGCTTAGTATATATAGGGGAGGAGTTGGGCAACACTCCCTTCCTCCCTCATTCATCTAGAAAACGTGGGCTTCAAGCCCATTGGACTTTAATACATAAGCCTTGTAACTTAAACATAATGAAATAAATAACTAAGCAACCTATTACAAAAGGTAATGACCGAGACTTGACTAAATACGAAAGTATGTTCCCAATAGTTCATCTTAATCAATGAATTCTTCTGAGCCTTCAAGATCATTATCTCCTGTACCTGAGGTAATAGGTGCATAATTCATTGTATTTGATAAAGTCTCAAGATCAAACAGCCATTCTGGTCCTGAACCTGCTATGTTAGTTCTATTTTCAGGAACTCAACATGCAAATTTTCTTCAATCTTCTTTGTTCTCAAATTGTAGACTTTAAAAGATTTGCTAACCATAGAATATCCAACAAAGAAGCCTTCATCTGACTTTTCTTCAAACTTTCCCAGATGATCAATGGTATTAAGAATAGTGACTTGACACCCAAATTGCTTCATGAAATCCAAGATTGGGGGTCTTCCTCTGAATATCTCATAAGGTGTCTTGTTCTTAGTCTTCACCACCAAAACCCTGTTCTGAATATAACAAGCAGTGTTCACTGCTTCTGCCCAAAAAGTTACTTGTAGCATGGAATCAGCTAACATGGTTCTAGCAGCCTCAATTAGTGTCATGTTTCTTCTTTCAGCAACACCATTCTGCTGAGGTGTTCTTGCAACACTAAATTCTCTTTTAATACCCTTGTCTCTGCAGAAATCATCCATAACTCTATTCTTGAACTCTGTCCCATTGTCTTACCTAATGATCTTTATCTTCTTATCAACTTGATTTTCAACTTCAGTGATGAAAGTCTTAAGGATGCCAGTGGTCTCATCCTTGGTTCTTAGAAAGAAAACCCATGTAAATCTACAAAAATCATCAGTTACAACAAGACAATACTTCTTCAAATTTATGCTACTCACTGATGTAGGTCCAAACAAGTCCATATGCAGCATGTAGAGTGGATGATCAATAGATTTATATGCCTTGGTCTTGCAAGAAGCTCTATGTTGCTTGCCCTTAAGACAGGCAACACATGTTTGGTCATTCTCAAATCTCTTCTCTGGTAGACCTCTGACTAGACCATCTTTCACAATCTTGTTAATGGTCTTGAAGTTAACATGACCAAGTCTTTTGTGCTAAAGCATGGATTCATCCAAAGTGGCCTTTGCAAGCAAGCAAGTAACATCATCTTTAGCCACTATGATCTTCATGTCTATGCTATATAAGTTGCCTTTTCTAGGGATTTTAAGTAGAACATCACTTTCATCAGGTAACTTATAATCCTTAGACAAGATATAGCATTCATCTTCATAGAATAGAACTCTATGTTTCTTGTCACACATCTGTGACACCCTGAAAAGATTGTACTTGAGTTCTTTCACATAATACACATTCTCAAAGTCCAAGTTTCCATCCTTGATAGTTTCTTTGCTAGAAACCTTTCCACCAATACCACCTCTAAAGCTGACAAATTGTCTATCATATGGTTTGAAATCTGAAAGATAGGACTTGTTCCCAATCATGTGCCTGGAACATCCACTGTTTGAGTATCCTTGATCTTTTTTAGGCTTTGAATGTCCCTGCACATAAAATAAAGGAATAGTTCCTTTTGGGGACCTAAGCCAAAAATGACTTGGATCTGCCTCGTGTATCAATATAATTATATCTGTCAAAGGTCATTGATACACCATTGGGATTGACTGAGGTGTTAATTCCTTTTGGTTTCCATTTCCAATGTGCTGAGGCCTTCACAGCATTTCCCACATTTACCCTTTTGTTGTTTACTGAACCACCAGTGGAAACTTTTGGCCTAGTAGTGGAAACTGCTGGCTTAGCAGTGGCAACTGCTGGTTTTGAAATTTTAGGTGTCCACTTGTGGTTATAGAAAACCTTCTTTTCATAAAATGTCTTGTTACATGTTTGTGCACTTTTGACAAAAGTTTGAATAGGTTTTGCACTTTTAACATGTGACTTAGGGTAACCACCGTTCACTTTTCTAGCAGTTGTAAGAGGTTTGATGCCAGTTTTAAGTTGAACAGCTCTGGGAATCATATTTCTTAGAGTATTGGGGTGAGCTAAATTTTGAAACTTATTATCTTTTACCCTTGTGTTCCCAAAAACACTCCTTCTACCCTTGTGATAGTTACGGTCAGTGTTGCAAAAATCGGCCTACAAGGCCGATTAATCGGCGATTACAAGCTGAAAGGCCTTGGACCTTGGAGCGAATTACATGGTAATTGGCCGATTAATTGGCCTTGGACCTTGGAATCGGCGATTAATCGGCCAAAAATCGCTACACGGCCCTCGATCGCCTCGGGACCAATTCACGATTTTTGCAACATTGGTTACGGTAAGCATGAAGATGTTCAAAACTACCACCTACATGACATGCTTTGTTGTTAAACTCAAAATTAGTACCAAGTTGTTGAGATTTTAGATTGTTCAAGTTCCTCTTGTTTCCCCTTAGAGCTGGTGATATATTTCTATACATCTCTGCATATTTAATAGTGGGCCTAGTATTATTTGTTTGTTTCCTAGGCTCTTCCTTTTAAATCTTAACAACTTCAGGAACACTTGGTTTATCCTTAACTTTTACACATTCATCCTTAAGTGATGAATCACTTGAACTTTCAAATGCCTCTGACTCAACAATCTTGTCTATAACAGCTTCTTTCACAATTTGGGGGCCATAAGTCCTAGTAGGTTCCTGAAACTCTTCTAATCCAGTGTGTGCTAGGTCTATACCAGGAGGTGATGGAACACCTCTTAGAGGTGGTGGTACAAACATGTAACCTACACCTGATTTAGCTTTATTAACTACTTGGGCTTCCCAAATTGTATTAATTCCATCTGAAGCATAAGCTAATGTGTCTACAGTAATTTTAACATTATCATTAGCCTTTTTAACCTTTTCTAATTCTTTTCTAAGTGCTATATTGTTAGGAATACGTTTATTCATATGAAGACTCGGTCACCCCGAGTATAGTTTAGCATGTTGTATCTCGTAGTAGTTATCATTTTAGTTAGTACGTAGTTTAGAGTTAGTTAGTTTTTGTGGAGTCGGGTCGGGTCTTGACCCACTGTCAGCCCGCTCCACAGCCCATTTCAGGGGGCGTTTTATTGTAACTATAAATACCCCTTCCCTAGCTTGGAAGGGGTTGAACCTTCACATTCAATCTAACATTTCACTTGTTTTCTCTGAATGTTCCATCTATTTCTCTCTCTAACTTCTCACTAGATTTTACTACTTTAATCTTCCTAAACACAATTCCAAACATGTTCTCATATTAGAGTATACTACAATTGGTATCAAGAGCCATGGTTCTATCCTAGGATTCGTGGTATGCTCGAATTTATTGCTTGGTTTTGTATCTTTGGATGGTTCGAATTGTATTGGTGGTTTTCACACTAGTTTGATTTCGTTAGGTGTTCTTCTTGGTATTTTACTTGTACTTTCGTGACTAGAAGTGTTATAGGTATAGTGTGTAACTCTTGGTTAAGTCACTACATCATTTTCATAGACTTTGGAGGTAATTCGTGTGGTGCTTCTTGCCAGCGAGTTGACAATTTCTTGTAGAGAGTTGACAGCAGTAGTAGCGAGTTGAGAGTAGAGGTTTGGCGTTTTGCTATTTTGGGATCTAAATCCAAATCGCTAGATAGTGACGTTTTGTCTTACTATTCTAGCGAGTTGAGGTTCCTGTTTCTAGAGAGTTGATGATAATAGCGAGTTGGTGTGGTTAGCGATTTGATCAGACTAGCGAGTTACTTTATCCATCGAGTTGGTGTGGTCAGAGTTTTGATCCTTTCTAGCGAGTTAGCCTGATGTAGCATGTTGATTAAGTTAACGAGTTGGTGTGATCAAAGCGTTGATCCTTTATAGCGAGTTGATCCTTTCTGGCGAGTTGATCTGTTTTGGTTAGTTGATCTGTTTCAGAGAGTTGATCTGGTTCAGCGAGTTGTTCAGTTTTCAGCGAGTTAGTGTTCCATCACGTTGTATTGTGGCGAGTTGTGGAGTGGTGTTAGTGACTTGGTTCAGTGACATTAGTGAAACTTGTGCGCTGTTGCGACTTAAGTTATTACGACTAATTCAACAGTGACTTGATGTTGTGAGGCTACAATTACGACTTGACTTGTTATCTGTTGAACGGTGGTAATTTAACTTGTCGCAACCAAACACGAATTACACTTGTGTTTAAAACTTGGTACTAAAACTTACTCACTCTCCACAGCATGGCAAGCACTTCCTCTGATGACATTCAAGCTGCAGGGTCGGATACCCGCCCTCCAATGCTGGACAAAACCGACTATTAATCATGGGCACAAAGGATTCGTCTCTATTGTTTGGGAAAGGAAAATGGGGTTCACATTTTGAAATCCATTGATAAAGGACCCTTTCGAATGGGTATTACTAGAGACACAGTTGCAGATAATGATGATCAAGCAGCTGTAGTTGGTCAAGACAGACCTCACACCTACAATGATTTATCTGAGGAAGAAAAGAAATGCTATGATGCCGACATCAGAGCATCAAATATTGTTATTCAAGGACTTCCAAAAGATGTCTACAAACTCATCAACTACAACACAGAAGCCAAAGCAGTTTGGGACAATGTGAAAATGCTTCTTGCTGGGTGTGAGTTAACCAAAGAAGATCGTGAGTCTCAGCTATATGATGAATTTGAGCACTTCAAGATGAATCCAGGTGAAAGCATCACTGACTATTATGTCAGATTTCACAAGCTGGTCAATGATATGAGGATCATCAAGATGTCAATTCCCAACATTCAGCTTAACTCCAAATTCGTGAATAACATGACACCTGAATGGGATAGGTTTGTTATGGCAGTTAAACTCAACAAAGGTCTGAGGGATACTAATCATGAAAAACTCTATGCATATCTCCAACAACATGAGAAACATGCTGCTTATGATCAGTTAATACGGGAAAAACTCAATCCTTCAGCAACAAATGACTCTCTTGCATTTGTCTCAAATGTTCAGCAACTTAATTAATCTTCAAATGATCCATCTCAACTACAAAATCCTTCATCCAGGTCTACTACAACAACTGGTCAATCATCAACCTCTTCACCATCTGCTTTAAACACGCATCTGGACTCTGGTTACTCCCACACTGACATGATGATTGATAATATTTCCAATCAAGTTTCCTTACTTGTCCAACAGTTCAGGGCTGCAGTTCCACCAACTAATAACCGACTCCGGACTTCATCTAAGCCACGAAATCAGGCAGTTATTATCACACCCCCAGGATCGGGTCCAGCGGAAGCATACATGTACCTGGGGTGTAACTCAATTGGTATTACAACGCAGGTTCAAAACTGGTTTTCACTTGAATTATTTAGAATAAAATAGCTTAATCAAAAACGTTGAATTTGCATTTTTAAAAGTAGTGCGGAAGTAGGCCTTTAGAATACTTTTAAACGGTCCCCAAATGAATATCAGAGTCTTCTATGACCATGCCATGCCCTGCCAAAACCTCCTGTAGCGTGCCATAGCTTAATACCTGAAAATACATGCCAAAGTGTCAACACGAGGTTGGTGAGTTCTTAAGTGTGTATTAAAACAATAGTGTTGAGAGTTCAATAAAGAGTTTTGTGACCATTGTGTGGCTCACAATGTCATGAAAATAGTGTTTACCTTACAGTAAAAAAAATTAAAATTGTGGACCATGAGTAGAGTGTGTGATCACTACAACGAATATAATGTCACATAGTAAATAGTCTTATTACGCTAGCACTAAGTTCATGCAACCGAAGCTACGACAGTGTGCATGCTCTAGGAGCATGTTAAATAAAAAGGCTCGACAAGTGTTTATCCCGTTACACTTGTAATTCGACATGTTATACGCTCGCGTTTGCCTATCCGTTCAAACCGAACGGGAGAGTCACCACCAATAGATCTATTTATAACATTCGCGCTTCCCAGCAGGAATTAACGGTTCATGAGTTTGGGCATAGTGGGATTCAAGGGCTTAGGCTAATCCGCGTAATAGTGTAAATAAAGCATAAGTTTCAGTGTGGTCCATAAAAGTGTTTGCATAAAAGCAATAGTTCATAAAGTGTGTTGCATAAAAGCAATAGTTCATAAAGTGTGTTGCATAAAAGCAATAGTGCATAAAGTGTGTTGCATAAAAGCAATAGTTCATCAAGTGTGTTGCATAAAAGCAATAGTTCATAAAGTATATTGCATAAAAGCTATAATTCATAAAGTGTGTTGCATGTTTATAAAGCATTTGTGTATGTGAGAAAATAATCAAGTATGCAACAAATAAACACATAGGTGCATTTGAATAATCAATCAAGCCTTCAAAGAAACAGTATTGTTTAAGTAAACAATTGCACATTCAAGCATTGAGTTTAGTAAAAAACGAGCATGTATTCTCCACCAAAACAGGTAAAAGTAGGGGGGTATGAACTCACCTGGTGCGATAGCTATGATGACAAAAGTGGATACACTGAAATGAGGCTCGATCTCTAATCGCAACCTAATATGAATGATAGTTTCTAATGTAAGAAATGAAATGATGCTACACATGCAAATACGTAGGTTGTCGATACCACTCATTAGTTTTGAAAATAACGTTTATCGTCAAAAAATATATTTTTGACGTCTCGTTAGGTTAATAACCACTTTTCATGTAAATATGTTGAAACGGTACTCCACGATCCTTGTTTGGTGTCTTATCGGCAAATATAAGGTTTTCATCACAAAAATAATATTTTTATTACTTGAAAATAAGCCCAAAATGGCCTCGCAAAACAAGTCGCGAAATGTTGTACGTTAAGGGTTAGTGATGAAACTCAGCATTTTTGAAAACCTTGTAACAATATCTTGAAGTCGTGTCATTTAACTTTTGGTTATACGGGTCTTGATCGATGAAAAAATCGACTCTCATTGTTGTTACTTGAAAGTATTATGTTCAACACTTAGAAAATTTCATTATAGTAAAAGCTGTCAAAATTTATATAGTTTATCGGGTATATAGATGAGATCGTAGTTTATTCGTTACGAGTCCACTGATCAAACAGCCAATTGATTTGAAAAGCTTGCTGGGAGATCTTGATTTCATAAAACTATGGCTCGGACTCAAACTGATCCGATCATAAAGAAAAACAGCCGAGAAAGTGGTGTCTTGCAAAGACAGTTTTGCGGCAAAAATAATAGTAGAAAAACTGATGGAAAAATATATATATCGTCGGATTTCAAACACTTGTATCTTTTTCGTTATAAGCTCGTTTTCTACGTTCTTTATATCCCCGCGAAGGTAATCAAGTATACTTTAGGTTTCTCAAGGTCTCGGCTAGTCTAGATATCATTAAATCTCAGTTTTCCTAGCTAGAAAATTCGGGACAGATTCAATATTTTCAGAAAATATAGTTTTCGTCATTAATCTTGAAAATAGCATATCTTTTTCGTCGTAACTCGGATTTTATCCCCGTTTTCGGCCATAGTTTCGTCTCGGAATGTATTTTCTAAATATTTGGTCCAAAGTTACACCCTAGACCCTGAGTTTCCCACGTTTTACAAAAATGGACAGTAGCTTTTATATAGTTGTAAAAATCAACTTTTCTAGTTTGTAACTTGTTCAAGTCTTAACCAAACTATCTCAAATCAACTCCACAAGTACCCAATCCTACCATACACCTTCTTAGGGTGTCATGGGGTCCTAAACATCACCAATCTTGGTGGATCTCATGAGATTATTAGTGAAATTTATAGATCTATGTTTATAAAAACAAAATGAGTAATAAGTGGTATGGATCTTACACACTTGCATGTTTTTCTTACTAGATCATGAAAATATATAAAGTAGATGTTTAAAAGAGTAAGAAAGATTGTTAGTAACTTACTTGAAGATTTGATGATTTTTGAGCAAGAAAACTTAATAATCTTGAGGTTTTTATTTCAAAACCTTAACTAGATCAATACTATGACTTGATTAGGCACTTGGATCTTGAAAAATTTATGGTTTCTCTTGTGTTCTTGTTGTGATTGAAAATGGAGGAGATGAGGAAGGGATGAGAGCATTTTTGATAGTTTGTTTGAGGTGTAAATGAAAAAAAAAATGTGGTGAAATGAGTATATATATGTGGACTAGTCAAAGTAATTTAATGCATATGGCTAGTTAGGGGGGGGAGGGGGGCATAGGGCGTGAATTAAGGGAGGAGTTGCAAGAGTTTGGAGGCTAATTAAAGCCTTTGTCTAGTTGTTGGATGAGCTTGTGTATTTTGTGTACACTTTGGGTGTTATCGGGTACCGAGTTATCTACAAGTAAATTGTAACGAGATGAAATAAAATGCGACGAAGTTGTAAAAGTTGTAAAATATTATTCCTGAGGAGAATCGGGTGTTAGAATAATTATTGAATTGAAATAACGCAAACCGACGGAGTTATAAGCTCCGACCGTAAAATATAGTCGTTGATTTTAAAACACCGGGTAAATTAATAATATAATTTTTATATTATTATTATGAGTATGTAAATATGTTAGGATTATAGTCGGGAGTATTGGGTATACGTTAGTAGTAATACTGAGTGGTATCGTTAATTACAAATTAAGCATACGTAAATTGAAATAATGCATATCCGTGTAGGTTCTCAAGTGATGATGATAAGGTGTAGACTATTCCAGTCTATATGAAGTATCATTAATGAATGATGCATGAATTCGCAGCTAAACCTAACTGGTTACGCGAATTTGAAGACTCGTAAACTCAGTTTACGAAATGACAAACGATGATCATGAATAGTGATTTCCCTTCGGGAATGAATAGTGTCGCATGAATAGTACTGCTTCTCAGAATCACAAACGGGCTCCAAAAATGATGAATAGTAAAATGATGAATAGTAACCGGTGAATAGTAATTGATGAATAGTGAATATTAGAAATGTCCCAAAAATGCGGGTTGTTACAGTCTCACCCCCTTAAAAGGAACTTGGTCCCGAAGTTCAGTTTGTGTTGGTCTCTGAAGTTGTATTGGTGAAAAGATGATGATTCTTATCGTGTAAGCTATTGAGCTCTAACAAGGTACAAGTCTGACGGCCACTAGGCCTACTCTGTCAGAAATGTTGAATGGTCCTGTGTGTATCGGGTTTATCTTTATGATGTTTTCTGAATGGCATCATGCCTTTCCTAGGCAGAACTTTCAACATAATCCTGCCACGAACTTGAAATTCTAAGCGTTTACAGCATATCGAACTTGTAACTGATTCTTGATTTGTAGGAAATTCCTGGTTATTTAATGAATGCTTACGGGTCTAGTGAGTTGGGCTTTTCCAAACTTTGATCCGTCAATGGATGTTGGCACTTCGACCATAGAGTGCCTCAGATGGTGTAGTCTCTACGCTCGCGCGATAACTATGGTTGCAACTGAATTTGGTTTATGGCAAATGGTTAATCCAACCATTTCTAGTGTCAATCACACCCGATTTGGGCATATCTCCCTATGTTTGAATCAACCTCAAATTCCGACCATTGGTCTGAAGATAACAGGTGGTGTGGTTCCAAAGAAATCTTAATGAAATCGCTAGGAGTTCGAGGTGAATCAAATTCCTCTATTAGGAATAATTGAAATGGGTATCATGAATCTTGTGGAAAAACTTACAAGGTTAAGTCCGTCAAAGGGTGTTATTGAAAAGAATAGATTAGGATAAGGTTGTGATCCTCCGCAGGATGTCATGAATCGAGTCTCTCTCCACCTACGATGCTTAGTCTCCATATATGTCATCAAATCACAAACTCCTAAAGGTATAAGAGATGTAATATAGTGATTGATTTTCAAAGTTTATTTTGAGATTGTGTGTTTTGTTCATAACCTTCCCTGAATAAATAAATTTACAATTTTAAGCAAACGGCTTTCCAAGTAACATTTTACTTGATGTTTCAAAATTTAATAGTTATGCAAGATAGGACAGTTTTTCAACATGAGGTGGATAATATGGTTTGTTAAAGATCAATGTTTAAAATTTCTTAACAATCAATAGTTTTGTAAAAGAGTAACCAAAAGGAATTTACTTGTCAAAATAAGTGCCTCAGAAAAGTATTTCTTACAAGATATATGTTTTGTATAACGGTAGTTTGGAGCAAAATCCATTTAAAAGTGAAAGTATTAAGAGGATAAAATAGTCGGGTATGTATGTCTGCATAAATGCATAGGTGTCTAACATGTTTGAATAATGTCTATTGGTGAGGACATGTTCAATTTATAGTCTTGGTTAAGAGGTTGGATTTATCTCTATGGTGTTGATTAGTGAGCACTCGTATCGATACTAATCCTGTAATTCAATCAAGCCAATACTTTCCAGATGGTGGAATTGTGGCAATCAGGCCAGTGATAGTGGTTCGAATGGTTTTGTGGTATCCTGAGGTTTTTTGTTGAGTTTTGAATGATCTTAATGTACCGAGGGATCCTCCTTATAGATGGTATGGAAATTCTTTCCTAGGGAGGTCATTGATAATATCCACTTATCAATATTGGGAATAGTGAGTGATGAGTGGCATAGGGATCCATAGAGTGTTAGCTAATTCCTTATATATGGGGATGGGGAAAGGAAATGATAGTGAGGGTGAGAAGGGAAAAGATTGTGACAACTGCGACAAAATGAGATTGTGATAAAAGAAAATACTGTGATATAAGTGTATCGTGCATAGACGTAAATGTCCATGAGATGAAATGTCCAGTTGGCGTGCTTCCAATCGGTGGTTAACGAGATGGTGAAAAGTATGAATGTTCTGCCAACGAGTGTTTACACACATGTAAATGAAACATTTGGAAATTGAGTAGAGAATTCAATCCAGACAGAATTTTATTATAACCATTCTCAGTATTGCAAAATTCATTTCTGAGTCAGACATAGGTGGTCAGCCTATATCTCACTATCCCGGGTTGAATATAGATGACCAGTCTATATTCCACCGAGGTTCCATGAATTTTGAAATACTCAGCTCAGTTATACTAAGACTATGTCCTTCCCAAATACCAAGACGTTCTGAAAAACAAAAGCAAGTGACCAAACTCGAGGTCAATTTATGAAACTATGCAAGGAACAACATAACGTGGTGACATATATGATACGTGAACATGCGTATATGAAAGACGATTATAGTAATAAACTATAATGAATGCATATAATATATCAGATAATGAGATACAAATCTCATCCTCTATGTCAGCAACTAACCACAAATGAGGCTTCAGCTTGGCAGGCAGGCACGTGGCGGTCATAGGGTTAAGTTTTCTTGAATGTAGCTATAGTCTAGGTTTTAAAAACACTTAGTTCGCTATAGCCAAGGCTCTGATACCAATCTGTCACACCCCCAGGATCGGGACCAGCGGAAGCGTACATGTAGCTGGGGTGTAACCCAATTGGTATTACAACGCAGGTTCAAAACTGGTTTTCACTTGAATTATTTAGAATAAAATAGCTTAATCAAAAATGTTGAATTTGCATTTTTAAAAGTAGTGCGGAAGTAGGCCTTTAGAATACTTTTAAACGGTCCCCAAATGAATATCAGAGTCTTCTATGACCATGCCATGCCCTGCCAAAACCTCCTGTAGCGTGCCATAGCTTAATACCTGAAAATACATGCCAAAGTGTCAACACGAGGTTGGTGAGTTCATAAGTGTGTATTAAAACAATAGTGTTGAGAGTTCAATAGAGAGTTTTGTGACCATTGTGTGGCTCACAATGTCATGAAAATTGGTGTTTACCTTACAGTAAAAAAATTAAAATTGTGGACCATGAGTAGAGTGTGTGATCAGTACAACAAATATAATGTCACATAGTAAATAGTCTTATTACGCTAGCACTAAGTTCATGCAACCGAAGCTATGAGAGTGTGCATGCTCTAGAAGCATGTTAAATATAAAGGCCCGACAAGTGTTTATCCCGTTACACTTGTAATTCGACATGTTATACGCTCGCGTTTGCCTATCCGGTCAAACCGAATGGGGGAGTCACCACCAATAGATCTATTTATAACATTCGCGCTTCCCAGCAGGAATTGACGGTTCATGAGTTTGGGCATAGTGGGATTAAAGGGCTTAGGCTAATCCGCGTAATGGTGTAAATAAAGCATAAGTTTCAGTGTGGTCCATAAAAGTGTTTGCATAAAAGCAATAGTTCATAAAGTGTGTTGCATAAAAGCAATAGTTCATAAAGTGTGTTGCATAAAAGCAATAGTTCATAAAGTGTGTTGCATAAAAGCAATAGTTCATCAAGTGTGTTCTATAAAAGCAATAGTTCATCAAGTGTGTTGCATAAAAGCAATAGTTCATAAAGTATATTGCATAAAAACTATAGTTCATAAAGTGTGTTGCATGTTTATAAAACATTTGTGTATGTGAGAAAATAATCAAGTACGCAACAAATAAACACATAGGTGCATTTGAATAATCAATCAAGCCTTCAAAGAAACAGTATTGTTTAAGTAAACAATTGCACATTCAAGCATTGAGTTTAGTAAAAAGACATGTATTCTTCCCCAAAAAGTTATAAAAATAGGTAAAAGTAGGGGGGTATGAACTCACCTGGTGCGATAGCTATGATGACAAAAGTGGATACACTGAAATGAGGCACGATCTCTAATCGCAACGTAATATGAATGATAGTTTCTAATGTAAGAAATGAAATGATGCTACACATGCAAATACGTATGTTGTCGATACCACTCATTAGTTTTGAAAATAACGTTTATCGTCGAAAAATATATTTTTGACGTCTCGTTAGGTTAATAACCACTTTTCATGTAAATATGTTGAAACGGTACTCCACGATCCTTGTTTGGTGTCTTATCGGCAAATATAAGGTTTTCGTCGCAAAAATAACATTTTTATTACTTGAAAATATGCCCAAAATGGCCTCGCAAAACAAGTCGCGAAATGTTGTACGTTAAGGGTTAGTGATGAAACTCGGCGTTTTTGAAAACCTTGTAACAATATCTTGAAGTCGTGTCATTTAACTTTTGGTTATACGGGTCTTGATCGATGAGAAAATCGACTCTCATTGTTGTTACTTGAAAGTATTATGTTCAACACTTAGAAAATTTCATTATAGTAAAAGCTGTCAAAATTTATATAGTTTATCGGGTATATAGATGAGGTCGTAGTTTATTCGTTACGAGTCCAATGATCAAACGGCCAATTGATATGAAAAGCTTGCTGGGAGATCTTGATTTCATAAAACTACGGCTCGGACTCAAACTGATCCGATCATAAAGAAAAACAGCCGAGAAAGTGGTTTCTTGCAAAGACAGTTTTGCGGCAAAAATAATAGTAGAAAAGTTGATGGAAAAATATATATATCGTCGGATTTCAAACACTTGTATCTTTTTCGTTATAAGCTCGTTTTCTACGTTCTTTATATCCCCGCGAAGGTAATCAAGTATACTTTAGGTTTCTCAAGGTCTCGGCTAGTCTAGATATCATTAAATCTCAGTTTTCCTAGCTAGAAAATTCGGGACAGATTCAATATTTTCAGAAAATATAGTTTTCGTCATTAATCTTGAAAATAGCATATCTTTTTCGTCGTAACTCGGATTTTATCCCCGTTTTCGGCCATAGTTTCGTCTCGGAATGTATTTTCTAAATCTTTGGTCCAAAGTTACACCCTAGACCCTGAGTTTTCCACGTTTTACAAAAATGGACAGTAGCTTTTATATAGTTGTAAAAATCAACTTTTCTAGTTTGTAACTTGTTCGAGGCTTAACCAAACTATCTCAAATCAACTCCACAAGTACCCAATCCTACCATACACCTTCTTAGGGTGTCATGGGGTCCTAAACATCACCAATCTTGGTGGATCTCATGAGATTATTAGTGAAATTTATAGATCTATGTTTATAAAAACAAAATGAGTAATAAGTGGTATGGATCTTACACACTTGCATGTTTTTCTTACTAGATCATGAAAATATATAAAGTAGATGTTTAAAAGAGTAAGAAAGATTGTTAGTAACTTACTTGAAGATTTGATGATTTTTGAGCAAGAAAACTTAATAATCTTGAGGTTTTTATTTCAAAACCTTAACTAGATCAATACTATGACTTGATTAGGCACTTGGATCTTGAAAAATTTATGGTTTCTCTTGTGTTCTTGTTGTGATCGAAAATGGAGGAGATGAGGAAGGGATGAGAGCATTTTTGATAGTTTGTTTGAGGTGTAAATGAAAAAAAAAATGTGGTGAAATGAGTATATATATGTGGACTAGTCAAAGTAATTTAATGCATATGGCTAGTTAGGGGGGGGGGGGGGCATAGGGCGTGAATTAGGGGAGGAGTTGCAAGAGTTTGGAGGCTAATTAAAGCCTTTGTCTAGTTGTTGGATGAGCTTGTGTATTTTGTGTACACTTTGGGTGTTATCGGGTACCGAGTTATCTACAAGTAAATTGTAACGAGAAGAAATAAAATGCGACGAAGTTGTATAAGTTGTAAAATATTATTCCTGAGGAGAATCGGGTGTTAGAATAATTATTGAATTGAAATAACGTAAACCGACGGAGTTATAAGCTCCGACCGTAAAATATAGTCGTTGATTTTAAAACACCGGGTAAATGAATAATATAATTTTTATATTATTATTATGAGTATGTAAATATGTTAGGATCATAGTCGGGAGTATTGGGTATACGTTAGTAGTAAAACTGAGTGGTATCGTTAATTACAAATTAAGCATACGTAAATTGAAATAATGCATATCCGTGTAGGTTCTCAAGTGATGATGATAAGGTGTAGACTATTCCAGTCTATATGAAGTATCATTAATGAATGATGCATGAATTCGCAGCTAAACCTAACTGGTTACGCGAATTTGAAGACTCGTAAACTCAGTTTACGAAATGACGAACGATGATCATGAATAGTGATTTCCCTTCGGGAATGAATAGTGTCGCATGAATAGTACTGCTTCTCAGAATCACAAACGGGCTCCGAAAATGATGAATAGTGACCGGTAAATAGTAATTGATGAATAGTGAATAGTAGAAATGTCCCGAAAATGTAAGTTGTTACAGTTATAGAAGATGGTAGGGTGGTGGTGTAGAATGTGCAAGGAAGACAAAACTTGAATCAAAGAAATACTGGTAGGGGAAATAGGCCTTATAGTGTTGGGAATGCGCTTCAAGTATAAGCTAGGCAACCTAAATGCTACAACTGTGGAGGATTGGGTCACATAGCTAGGAATTGCACTCAACCAAAGCGTCCTCAAAACTATAAGTACTTCAAGGACAAGATGTTGCTAATGCAGGCACAAGAGAATGGGACTGCTTTGGATGAAGAAGCGCTGCTCTTTCTGGCTAGTAACGACTGGAATACTTTTGATGCTGATGTGGATGATCAACCTGTTCAGGACATGGCACTGAATGACCCGAACATCTTTCAAGTTGAAGACTGTGATGCATTTGACTCAGATGTTGATGACGAACCCACAGCTCAAACCATCTTCATGGAAAATCAGTCTGATGCTGTTTCCTAATCACAGCATTCTGGCTCTCCCATCACATCTGCTATCTCTGAGGTACCAAACTCACGTGATCTGAATAACCCTGCCAATCCACAGGGTCCTTTTGACTCGGTACAACTTACGAATGTGGATAACACAAATACCATTGATATGGGAAATAACAATGTTATCCCATATGAATGGTACGTGAATGACAATAGCCCGTCAGTTGTACTAAGTGATACACCGTCTGTTGATTTAAGTGAACATGAGTTGCATGAGCACACAGTGTATAACCCTGATGACACCTTGACCACTAGAATTAACATCCTTAAGGATCAGGTAACTATATACAAACAACGTGCTAAATTTGAGCTTACTGAACGTGAGTAGAAGATGGAATGGCAAATGCGTACGTACATATCAGAAAATAATCTCCAACAAGAAACATTGAAAAGGGAGTTACTATCTTTGAAAAAAATTGGATCAAACTGTCAAACAAAAGTAGGAGATTCAAAAGGGGTTAACCTCACTCAAAGATGATTACAAAGATAAAGAAACAAAACTTCTAAATGATTTCTCAAATCTTAAAATGTTAAAAAATAAATTGGAAGAAAAGTTGTACACGCAAGGCCAAACCATCCAATCTGCTCGAATGATGCAAAATCATAGGAAATTAAGTGATGAATTTAGTGAAATGGATGTCTCTAAACCAAAAGCTAATTTCCTTAGAAACGGTATAGGTGCTCAATCTGCATTATAGGATGCAAACATTATGCTTGAGCCTAATCATGCTCCACCTAATGTAAGAAACGATAGTGAGACTAAGGAGATTGAAGATAGAACTAGGGAAAAACTTGATGCGTAATTAAAGGATCCTCTTTGCATTGCTAATAATATTGTGTTTCACTATGACTACACTGATGATAATCATTCAGCCATTTTTGTTCCTCAAAAGAAAATCCTCCCTGACAAAGTTTTTTGGAATATCGACTTAGAGAAAATGAAAGCTGAAAGATTTGTGGGTAACACTCGTACAATCTTTAAGATAGCTGACCCAACTCTTTACCCTCTGAACACACCCAAGCACCTTGTACCATTAACTCTTCCCACACAGTGTAATACTCTAATTGGATTATATGTTCTATGTCAACTGTTTAATGATTTTGAGAAAACATGTAAGAAGAGAATTACACCAACGGGGATTACTGAAGGGGAAAGGGGATTTGAGCAAACAAAACGGTGTTACTTAACTGAAGTCATGCCATTTTTCAATCTCCTCAAAGAACATTTTGAGGGTCATCAAAAAATAATTAATAATGATGTGACTGAAATGAAAAAAGTCTTCAATAATGTGAAAAACGAGGGTAAACAATTGGCAATTGATCTCAAATATAGTGAAATTGACAGGAAAAGCATTCTCATTATGAATGAAAATTTGATTGCTAATTGCATTGAAAAAGATATATTCTACACTGTCACTGACTCTGCATTATCTGCTCGAAAATTTCATGAAATGTCGGTTACTTTGAATGTCTTCCAGAACCGTGTGATTGAGCTTGAGGGGGTAGAATTTCAAATTACATTAAAATAATTCAAAACGACGACCATGATAACATATGGTCAGGCATTTCTCAAAACTATAAGTTGATAATCTTAACTTACAACTAAAATATCAACATCTAGAAGAAAGCATAAAGATCTCAAATGCCAAGACATCTTCGGATGCTCCTGAATTTGACACATGTTTTGAATTAGCCAAAAGGGATGAAGTAATTCAAGCTCACTCAAACACGATTCGGAAGTTGAGGGCCCAAATTGCACAATTAAAGTCTAACATGGGCGACATGACCAATACCAATTACCAAAAGTCTCTAGATTCTCAAAACTTTCAGAAACAAGGCATCATTAACGAATTACAACATGAAAATGTGTGGCTTCGTGCTGAAATGTCAAATGCTAAACAACGTTACAAAGAGTTATTTGAGTCTATTAAAATAACACGTGACCAAAACAATGAAAAAGTCACTTCTTTGTTAAATGAAATCGAGAATCTAAAGACTAAGGTGAAAGGTAAAATGCCCGTTGTTTCGTGTGACCATGCGATTTCAAATGTTCATGTTTGTAAGAAATATGCATGTGATGCCTTGAATGTTTCTCTTCCCCTTAGAAATAACAAGTTAGTTCATAGCAACTACCTTAGACATCTTAAGGATTGCCTTGTCATACTTAGAGAAACCATTGAAGAAAATAGGATAACTAAACCGCTTGATGATGTAGCTGTTGATGCATGCTTCCTCACTAATAGAGCTCAGGAATTATTAGAATACGCTATTGGTTCATGCCCCAAGAATGATAACAAGCTGGAGAGGATGTTTGCATCACACTCTAATGGTAGCCACAAACATGTTACCGTTGATACCCCTCAGACAATGTCAAAATCCAACATCATGATTACCAGTAAACAATTAGCAACTAAGCATACTAATGTTCCCATCATTGCTTCTACAGGATGTATTTAAAGCTAGCAGGCCACAACCTAGGGGCAATACAAAGAAAGATAGGGGTTTGCTGGCTAAGAGTGCACTTAAGATGGAAGTAAAAGAATCCTCTAGGAACAATAAAATATGTTGAATGAAAGGAATCGAGTTGATTCAAACATTTGTGTTAACATTGATGTAATTAATTTGAATTCTGGTGCTATTTGTAAGACTTGTAATAAATGTTTATTTTTTGGTAATCATGATGCTTGTGTTGTGTCTTTCTTAAAATCTTCTATGCAATCTTCGGTTAAGAATGTTTTGAGTGCTAAACGAGCTAGGAAGGTCTGGAATAAAACATGAAAGGTTTACACTAATGTTGGTTATCAATGGAGGCCTACTGGAAGGAAATTCACCCTAGGAGAAAAGTGCCCCTAAACTAGGATCACTAACGCCAAAGTAGTGCCAATTGAGAAATGGAGACCTATTGGTAGAATGTTCTAGTTAGAAGCACTTAGTACCACTTCTAGGTCTAGTGCATCACTTAGTAAAAATACCAACAGTATCTTCGTAACTTATGATAATCCAATGTTTGCGTGTGCTAACCAAACGGACCCCAATTGCTTGTGGGGCTCCAACTTTTTCAGTTATCCATCGTTATTGGGTTTCAAATGCAGGTCGTACAAATCGTCCTTTGGTATTTGGACTTAGGTTGCTCAAAACATATGACCGGGGATTGCTCACGGCTCAAGAATTTCGTGGAAAAGTTCATTGGTACAGTCAGATTCGGGAATGACCATTTTGGTGCAAGAATGGGTTATGGTGATTACGTCTTTGGAGACAGTGTGATATCCAGAGTGTAGTACGTGGAGGGACTTGGGCATAATCTATTCTCTGTTGGTCAATTTTGTGATTCAGATCTTGAAGTTGCCTTCAGAAAACACACATGTTTTGTTAGAGAATTAGATGGTATAGATCTTCTCAAAGGCAGGCGGGGCACCAATCTTTATACCATCTCAATTGAAGATATGATGCGGTCCTCTCCCATTTGCTTGCTCTCTAAAGCATACAAGAACAAATCATGGTTGTGGCATTGTCGTTTAAACCATTTTAACTTGGGTACCATCAATGAACTCACCCGTAAGGATCTTGTTCGAAGTTTGCCCAAACTAAAATATGAAAAGGATCATCTATGCTCCGCGTGTCAAATGGGAAGAGCAAAAAGCACACCCACAAACCCAAAACTGTCAATTCCATTATGGAAGTTCTACACACTCTTCACATGGATCTTTGTGGACCAATGAGGGTTCAAAGTATCAATGGAAAGAAATACGTGCTGGTTATTGTTGATGACTACTCTCGCTTCACATGGGTAAAATTTTTGCGATCAAAGGATGAAACTTCGGAGATCATCATAAGACTCATTAAGCAATTGCAAGTTCAACTCAACAAAACTGTTAGGTTCATTCGCACTGACAATGGAACGGAGTTCGTGAACAAAAACTTACTTAATTTTATGAAAGTGTCGGCATTAGTTATCAAAAGAGCATTCCACGTACTCCTCAACAAAATGGAGTTGTTCAAAGGTGCTAGGACTATGCTCATCTTTTCTAAAGCTCCCATGTTGCTTTGGGTAGAGGCTATTGCAACGGCTTGCTACAAACAGAATCGATCCTTGATACATCCTCTCCACTGCAAGACTCCGCATGAACTGGGTCATGGCAGAAAACCCGACCTTTCATTTCTACGAGTATTTGGCTCACTGTGTTATCCAACAAATGACAGTGAAGATCTTGGGAAATTCAAGGCCAAGGCAGACATTGGTTTCTTTGTTGGTTATGCTCCAGAACGAAAGGGGTACCGAATCTACAACAAACGTACCAGAGACATAATGGAAACAATTCACGTTACATTTGATGAGCTGACTGAGCAACCGGCTCCTAGACAATCAAGTTCTGGACCCGTACCAAATCTTTTGTCTCCTGGACCCATAAGCTCCAGGCTTGTACAGAATCCCACTCTTGCTACTCCTTTTGTGCCTCCTACAAGTGAAGATTGGAAGAAACTGTTTGACCCAATGTTTGATGAATACTTTGAACCTCAAAACTTGGCTGCTTCTGAAGCTCCTGTCATTCCACAACTAGCTGGTGTTGCAAATGTTCCACCAAATAATGCATGGACATTGATACGTGGGAATCGCACCAGGCTTTACCTCTCGAGAAGCTTACAACCCCCACCAGGCAGTGTACCTGATCGTTGTAGTATAGTATAGTGACAAGTACCGGGGGATTGATCGTTCAGCTAGGAATAGTGTCGCTAGGATTAGGAAACCTAAATACTAGTTCTAAAGATGAGGGATAATTATTTTTGTATTTTTATATTTTTTAGAAAGCAAGTAAAAATCTTGGGTTTGAAGGATTTGGGCGGAATTAGTTGCTAGTCAACTAACCCAATACTAAAGATGCAATCAAAATAAAATACTAGAAATGAAAATAAACTAAAGTAACTAAAGTTGTGAGCAATAAGTGGAGAAGTTGTGTTTACTTAGATTTCACTACTCCCTAGATATCTTTTACACGTTAATTACTTGTTATAGTTGCGTGGATGACGGATTGTATTCCTTAATACCATTCATGGGGTGGCGCACTTAATTCCCCAATCCTATGAGTGCCTACTTCACTCCTATGTCGAGCCGGCTAAGAAGCTCCTAACATGGGATCATTAGAAATTACTCATGCATTAAATACAACCAATAAAACCTAGTGCACGTCAGTTCATGTTTCCTAAGAAGTTCAAGCATGTTACTAATTGGAGATCTGCCCGTTTTCTTAAGCCTAACATCGAAATCATTCATCCAATACAAACATAAACAAGTAATCAACACATAATTAACATCTAGGTTTTATTAGATCTAAGCAAACACAAGATAGATCTAGCCTAGCATGATGGAATTAAGACAAGAACAAGATATAGACAACCAACACATAGACATATTGATTGAATTAAAAGAATACTTATCTCAATTACACATGAAAGGGTTCAAGGGCTGAAAACCCTTGAAAAACCTGTAAAGTTCGTACTAAGTTCGGCCTTAGGGTTTCTCCAAAACTTCTCTTTTTTTATGAATGAAAATTAGAAAACTATATATAGGAAATTGAGGCTGACGGCGTTAAGACCAAATTGGTGACGCCGTCATCTCGCCGCCAAAATATTTCTCGGATTGCCTTGATCTACTTCTGACGCCGTCACGTTATAACTTTTTCCAGGCCGTCACGTATTTTACTCTTGACGCTCTTCCTTGTGACGCCTTCATTTCTGTACTGGGTCGTCATGAAAATTACTCTTGACGCTGTCAGGATTTTACTCTTGACGCCGTCACCTACTGTTCTCAACAAGGAAAATTAAGCCTTTGGCGTTTTCTTCACTTTTATGCTCCAAAAATGTCCGAATTGCTTCCTTTTCCAGATTTCACTCCCAAAGTACCTAAAATCACAAAAGGAACGATTTAGGGCAATATTTGATCAAATAAATTCAATTCCGGGCTTAAATGACCGCCTAAAAGTGGTTCATTTTTCGCCTCATCATATACCCTTACACTTGAGATTTGCTTGTCCTCAAGCAACTGCGCTTTTATTCTACTCAAAATACAAGTTAGGGGTCATTTAACACTAATATAAAAGTAATTACAACAAATAATCATTCCACTAAAGACCAAAGATAAGCATGGAGGTCATACACTAGCACCTCACAAATAGTGTTTAGATACTCACATCTCTCGGGTGTAATAAAGTATAAAATTGCAATATGGAAACGGAAGATATCTCTCACTACCTGTCATAGCAAAATAGATTACCATAGGCTTGGGAAAGGATCAAACCTCCACCACATGGCGTAAGCACCTAGGATAAACTATCAAAGAGGTATTTTTAAAGGGTTGTAATGTTAGGTGTAGGGAAATGAAATACACGGTTTTGTTGGATAAAGGCTGTTTTTACTGGTGGCGAGTTAACAATCTTGGTTAATTACATGTACAATATGGCGTTGCTAAGCCAAGACTAGACTCGGCTTAAGCTAATAAATGAAAAATAACAAAAACATAAAAATGAACATAGAATAAAAAGGGATGGTAGTCCGTATGTTTTTCTCTTTTTCTTTTTCTCTATCTTTTTTTATTTTATTTTATTATTTTTTTTTCACATACACTCTTACCCTACCATCTAAAATAATACATCATAGGGAATGTAAATTTCCCTTACACTTGAATTTTTAAATACTTTACAATAAAATAATCTAATGACTCGAATTAAGATAATCAAAACACTTGGAGCACTTTTTAAGATTAACATACATATGGGGGTAATAAATGATGTTCTTCCCTTTTACTCCATAAATAAGTACTTTACCCATGAGTCCCAATCGTCCCAAAACAATATGTACAAGGATATGACTCGACTTAGCAACCATGTAATCAATTAGAAAGTTAACTTAGGGTTTAACAAATAACAATAATGCACTAAAAATGAGCGTATACACGGAAGGCTAAGGCGATTTGGTTGTACATTTAAGTGGGGTGTAACAAATTCTTCCTTTAAGTAAGATGCTTAAAGTTAGAAATGAAAAGATAGGCTCGGAGGGGTGTACTAGGGGTTTCATGTACTAAAAATGAGTACAACGCTAAGGGTGTGGGAAAAAATTAGTTGACTTAACTAGCCAAGTAATATGACTTAAATGGTCAAGTAATTATGATACGGGTTTAACACAAGGGTGATCCTAATGCCTCTTATCATGTAGTAAATCCTACTACACGAATGTAGTCTCACTAGCGGTCTCGGGATGCATCACTAACGCAAGTTCTAGAATCTAAATGCTACCGGTACACTCATAAGCACTAATAGTAAATGCTTTTCCTATCAAATCTAAAGGCGAACCTCACATATTTGGGTGGAAAATTTTTCTGAATATACGGTTATGTGCTAGTCATACAATCTCCTATCCATGAGACGCTTGCTATGGCTAAAGTTTCACTCCTAAATGTTGTAAAAAATTTTAAATTTGGCACTAAAATTGCACTAACAAGTATTTCTCATAGTTTTATTACACATCTACCATTAAACAAAACAAACTCAAGCGAAAGTGTACATGTAAGGTATCATCATTTTACCCTCCCCTTACACTTAGGATGAACCTTGTCCCCAATGTTCAAGTAAAGAATGTAAAAGTGAAAAAGTAAAAAGAATGAAATCAAATAATCCCCTGATTCGCTCGGTATGGATAATTAGGTGGCCAGGTTAAATCTTCCTCCAAGAAAATGAACAATCAAAGCTTCCCTTCCAGAATATAAATCATCTTCTTGTCATATAACCTGTGAATCCTGAGAAAATAGACAAGACAACCTCGCATAAAATCGGCGGCAACCTACATAAGTTACTAAATCCTAGAAAACAAAATAAGATATAATGCTTGTAGAATGAAGTTTGCAGATTTCCTGGAGATTATAAAACTTAATAATTCACAAAAATCATAAGACTCCGTTAGAAAAACAAAACCGGTAAAATTTCCAGATTTTTACACGTGACGCCGTCAAGAGTTATCTCGTGACGCCGTCAGAAGTGACCTGCAGAAATTCTTATGTTAAGTTTCCGGAAAATTTCTGGAAAAACTTGGTCCTACTTCCTGGAAAATCCTGCAAAACTTCATTATGACTCAATACAAGCATTTGACTCTAACAAATACGAATATACATGTTCATTTAATATTGTGGAGAATCATGATCGGTTTGTTTCTTAAAAACATATTTGGGGTCTCCCCTAACACTTATCTTTTGCAAAAATACTTTTAGGTGGAGTTAAGACTAGGCCAAAACAACAAAGTAAACTATTTCCACTATTTAATTGAGAAACATGATCTACCAACAATAAAAATAAAGCATGCATACGGAAGCAAATAACAAACAAACAAAATAAAATCACACAAAACATGGGTTGCCTCCCAAGAAGCGCTTTTCTTTATATACGAGTCTTGTAGCTAGACTCAAGGTCATGGGTTACTACGTCACCTCATCGTTGGTTCCACTCTCTAGATCGTCTTCTAAACCAGTTTTGTATTCCAGACCTAGTTGTAAGCATTCTTTGTAGAAACCAAGCATCCTACTCTTCACATACTCTACTCCTCTACGTCTATCCTCCTCATTCCTATAATAAGCCAATTGCTTGTGTTCTTTTTCTATATTAGAGAGGTGGCGGTATTGCTCAATTTTGTAGGGCATTTGGTAGGCAACTTCATCACTCTCTTCCTTGAATCTAACTATCCCTAGAGTCGGATCATAACTCATCCTAGTGGCCTCAACAAATGGTTTTCCAAATATTATTTGGCTTAGGCGATCATCTATCACCGGACGAGTGTCTTCCACTATCATAAATCGATCTCATAGGTGAAATTACCTATAATCACATGCAATCCCTTCACTCTTCCTACAAAATTACTTATCAAATTCTTATTGGGCATCATCCTAAAATCAAGTTGTTTCTTCATTACCCAATTGTAATAAGTCCTAGTCATGATGTTTACGGGAGATCTAGGATCGATGTAAGCTTTCCATATATGCATGTGCCCGATATTGCATGGTATGTTAATGTTAGAGGGGTCTCCCATTTTGATATGGGGTGTACCAAGGATATATGGTCTCTCGGGACTATCGAATAAATCCTTATGGTATTCCCGTTCTTCCTTGGTGGGCATCTTATCAAAGTATTTCTCTATAGTTTCAACTTCCTCTAATTCCTCTCCCTTATTAACCTCAACTTCCCTACTTTCATCCCTAGTCTCGGTTTCTACTTCAACTTCATCCTTGTCACTTTCTTCTATCTCCTTATCTAATGGTTTAATGGTGACAACATTGACAAAGTGGACATGTTTGGATGATGAGGGGTCCTTAATTTGGATTCCGTTGTTGGTGTCCCTAGTGTCCTTCCTAGGTGTGGCTAACACTTGGTTGTTGAGGGCCTTCAACAAGTTGTCAATCTTGTTGGTCATCTCCGTTTGTTGTTGGTTGAATTCGGTTTCAAACCTAGCTATGCGAGCTTCTTGAGATGCCATGAATTTAGACATCAACCCTTCAAGATTGTTGGTACTACCATAGTTGTTAGAAGGATTGTTGTTGAAAGTACGGTTGGAGGGTGGACCGTTTGGTTGGTAACGATTAGACGGATTGTAAGAATTGGGTTGATTTTGTTTCCACCTAAGGTTTAGGTGATTTTTCCAAGAGTGGTTGTATGAATCACCGTAAGGGTTTGGCTCGGGCTTGAAAGTGTACCACTTATCTCCCGCTTCGTCGGTACGCGTGGATGCGTAGTCCGCAAAAGCTGTTCCGGGGAGTTCCACACAATCACGAGTGTCATGGGGACCACTGCATAATTCGCATGAAGAAGTGATTTTGTTCACTTGGCTTGAAGGCTTAGGAGCGTCGTAAGATATCATGAGAAACTTGACTTAGTCCTCAAGTTCCATGATCCTACGGTCGGGAGTGCTAGAGTTGTTCAAAGGCAAGGATATTGCCTTGACCGTTTTGTTCAAATCACGGGGATTATTCCAACTTTCGTTGTCATAGAGAGCAAGATCTTCTATGAGTTCCCATGATTGTTCCGCACTTACATCACGTAGCTTACCACCGGCCGATTGGTCAATGGCTCGCCTCGTGGAGAGATCGATATGGTCATAAAAGATTTAGACTTGGAGCCAAAGATCTATGCCATGATGAGGGACTTTTTGGAGTAAGTCCTTGAAACGAGTCCATGCTTCATAAAGAGATTCATTTTGACGTTGTTGGAACATCAAGATGTCATTTCTAAGCTTAGTAGTTCTCCCCGGTGGGAAAAATTGAGCAAGGAAACGAGTGGTGAGATCATCCCATGTGGTGATGGATCCCGCGGGTAAACGCTCAAGCCATTGACTAGCTTGATCATGTAGAGAGAATTGGAATAGGCGTAATCGGGTTGTTTCTTTAGTTTCAACAACCGGGTCTATGGAGTCTACGATTTTAAAGAAGTCCTTAAGATGTTGGTTTGGATCTTCGGAACGAAGTCCATGGAATGCACATCCGCTTTGCACCAACCGGATGGTGTCGGATCACAAGGGGGTCACATTGGCTCCGGTGAGCTCAATGTTGTTTCGGTAGCCTTGGTGGCTAGGTCAGGAATACTCTCCTAAGGTTCGGGGCCTAAGAGGTTCTAGTGGTGGGTTTTGTTGTGGTGGGATGACGGGTTCAAAGATGTTCCCATCGTCCATGATGTTGGGTGGTGAAGATTTACGAACTAAAACACAAAGAAATAAGATAGACTAAAGAGAACCTAAAAATAAAAATAAAATCTTACTAGAAAGGAATCTAGCAAGTAGAGCTAATAAAAAGAGATTCTAACTTAGACAATAACTATTCCCCAGGCTGCGGCGCCAAAAACTTGATATGTGGGAATCGCACCAGGCTTTACCTCTCGAGGGATCTCGAGAAGCTTACAACCCCCACCAGGCAGTGTACCTGATCGTTGTAGTATAGTATAGTGACAAGTACCGGGGGATTGATCGTTCAGCTAGGAATAGTGTCGCTAGGATTAGAAAACCTTAATACTAGTTCTAAAGTTGATGGATAATTATTTTTGTATTTTTATATTTTTTAGAAAGCAAGTAAAAATCTCTGGTTTGAAGGATTTGGGCGGAATTATTTGCTAGTCAACTAACCCAATACTAAAGATGCAATCAAAATAAAATACTAGAAATGAAAATAAAGTAAATTAACTAAAGTTGTGAGCAATAAGTGGAGAAGTTGTGTTTACTTAGATTTCACTACTCCCTAGATATCTTTTACACGTTAATTACTTGTTATAGTTGCGTGGATGGCGGATTGTATTCCTTAATACCATTCATGGGGTGGCGCACTTAATTCCCCAATCCTATGAGTGCCTACTTCACTCCTATGTCGAGCCGGCTAAGAAGCTCCTAACATGGGATCATTAGAATTTACTCATGCATTAAATACAACCAATAAAACCTAGTGCACGTCAGTTCATGTTTCCTAAGACGTTCAAGCATGTTACCAATTGGAGATCTGCCAGTTTTCTTAAGCCTAACATCGAAATTATTCATCCAATACAACCATAAACAAGTAATCAACATCAAGGTTTCATTAGATCTAAGCAAATACAAGATAGATCTAGCCTAGCATGATGGAATTAAGACAAGAACAAGATATAGACAACCAACACATAGACATATTGATTGAATTAAAAGAATACTTATCTCAATTACACATGAAAGGGTTCAAGGGCTGAAAACCCTTGAAAAACCTGTAAAGTTCGTACTAAGTTCAGCCTTAGGGTTTCTCCAAAACTTCTCTTTTTTTATGAATGACAATTAGAAAACTATATATAGGAAATTGAGGCTGACGGCATCAAGACCCAATTGGTGACGCCGTCATCTCGCCGCCAAAATACTTCTCGGACTGCCTTGATCTACTTCTGACGCCGTCACGTTATAACTTTTTCCAGGCCGTCATGTATTTCACTCTTGACGCTCTTCCTTGTAACGCCTTCATTTCTGTACTGGGTCGTCATAAAAATAACTCTTGACGATGTCAGGATTTTACTCTTGACGTCGTCACCTACTGTTCTCAGCAAGGAAAATTAAGTCTTTGGCGTTTTCTTCACTTTTATGCTCCAAAAACGTCCGAATTGCTTCCTTTTCCAGATTTCACTCCCAAAGTACCTAAAATCACAAAAGGAACGATTTAGGGCAATATTTGATCAAATAAATTCAATTCCGGGCTTAAATGACCCCCTAAAAGTGGTTCATTTTTCGCCTCATCATATACCCCCACTATCAGTAATTCAGTTACTACTTTTAATGTTCAATCTTCATCTGTACAACGAGTAGCAGCTATGGATAATTCTTTTGAAGTAAATCCTTTCGCACCACCTGATGATGAGCCATTTGTTAACATATTCGCTCCTGAATCCTCTAATGATGCAACATCCTCAGAAGAATCAAACACGGCGACCTCAATTCACTATCCTCAACCCCATGAACATCTCAGGAAATGGACAAATGATCATCCAATTGACAACATCATTAGAAACCCTTCTCGTCTGGTATCTACCCGTAAACAGCTTGCTACTGACGCCTTGTGGCGCTTCTTCAATTCTATCCTCTCTAAAGCTGAGCCCAAGGACTTCAAAGATACAATGTCTAAATACTCATGGTTTACAACTATGGTGGAAGAAATTCATGAGTTTGATTGACTTGAAGTGTGGGAATTAGTACCTCCTCCCGACTGTGCTATGATCATTTCCCTCAAATGGGTATTTAAGGTCAAGCTTGATGAGCATGGAGATGTATTGAAGAACAAAGCAAGGCTTGTAGCAAAAGGATACCATCAAGAAGAAGGAATTGACTTTGAAGAATCCTTCGCTCCTGTTGCTAGAATTGAAGCCATAAGAATATTTCTTGCTAATGTTGCCAGTCAGAATATGGTAGTATATCAAATGGACGTTAAGACTGCATTATTAAGTGGCGATCTAAAAGAGGTGGGGTATGTTAGTCAACCTGAAGGATTCATGGATTTGGAACGTCCTAATCATGTCTATCGTTTGAAGAAGGCTCTTTATGGGCTTAAGCAAGCTCCTAGGGCATGGTATGATACTTTGTCCAAATTCCTTCTGGCTAACAAGTTTACCCGAGGTGTCATTGATCCTACGCTCTTTACTAGAAAATCGGTTAAAAATTACCTTCATGTTTAAATCTGTGTTGATGATATCATATTTACCTCCTCTAACCCTAAGGAGTGTGATCGTTTCTCCTAAGAGATGAGCTCTGAGTTCCAGATGTCCATGATGGATCAAATGTCGTTCTTTTTGGGCTTGCAAGTATCTCAAAATCCTAATGGCATATTCATCAATCAATCCAAGTATGCTAATGAAATCTTGAAGAAATTTGGATTCGAATCCTGTGACTCAGTTGATACTCCCATGATCGAAAGATCAAAACTCGATGAAGACAATTTTGGGATTCCTGTCAACCAAACCAAGTATCGGAGTATGATTGGCTTCTTAATGTATCTCACTACTAGCAGACCGGACCTCCTCTTTGCATTTTGCATGTGTGCTCGATATCAATCCAAACCAACCAAGAAGCACTTGGAAGCAGTCAAGAGGGTCTTTTGGTATCTTAAAGGAACAATCTACATGGGTCTCTGGTATCCCAAGGACACCGCTACTGCGCTCACGGCTTTTTTTGACGCTGACCATGCGGGATGTCAAGACACTTGTCGAAGCACATCAGGAGGTGCACAGTTTCTGGGTGATAAGCTGGTTAGTTGGTCGTCAAAGAAACATATGAGTACTTCGATCTTCTCCAGAGAAGTTGAATACATTGCCATGTCATCATGTTGTGCTCAGATCCTATGGATGAGATCACAACTTTCGGACTATGGCCTTGTGTTTAACAAGGTTCCCATGTACTGTGACAACAAAAGTACAAGAGCTCTCTGCTGCAACAATGTCCAGCACTCCAGATCCAAGAACATTTAAATTCAACATCACTTCATTAGGGAACAAGTCGAGAAGGGGATTGTGGAACTTTACTTCATGAGGACTGAGTTCCAGCTTGCTGATATCTTCACCAAAGCACTTCCTAGGGAACGATTTCAATTCATTCTCCCTCGTTTTGGAATGAAGAATTTCACGCCTGAAGATCTCATAAGTCTTTAGGAAGATCAGGAGGAGTAAAGGGGATGCTTCACATATCCTTTGTACATAGTGTATAAAAAAAAACATACAAAAACTATAAAAATCTGAAAAATCATAAAACCCAAAAATATTCTTCTCACGACATGTCTCATGTGTAATCAATATTATGTACGATTCTAGAAATCCCATTCAATAATGACACGGAATCATACATATACTTGAACATGAGTTTTTCCTTTACACCAAATAATGTCTTTTTCAAAAACATGTCGTTTCCCAAAAACTCTTTCAAAATGGTTTGCTATTACTTCAGATACCAACCCGGTCCTATTATTGGGGAAAGTTCATCACCAAAAAGACGGCTGTTCCTAACAAAGGCATGAATTACTTTTCCTTCATTGATTTTTCGGGAAAGTATTTGCTCCAAACATGGTGGTACCATGTCACAACTCGTAATTTCAGGTCCTTTTTCAAACGTTGAAATTTCATTATTTATTTTGGAAAGTTACTGTTCATCAGCTACTATTCATCAGTTACTATTCACCGATCACTATTCATCATTTATTATTCATTGTTTTCGGAGTCAGTTTGAGATTCCGAGAAGTGTTTCAAAATTTTACTATTCACATAACACTATTCATTTACGGGAGGAAAACACCATTCACTTTCATCACTCATTTTATCATAAATTTAGTTCACGGGTATTTAATTCGCGTAACCAGATTTGTTTAGTTGCGAATTCATGCATCATCAGTAGGGACACGTCATATAGACTGTAGTAGTCTACATATCATCAGTAACATCATCAGCACATTAAATCGTCCTTTGGTATTTGGACTTAGGTTGCTCAAAACATATGACCGGGGATTGCTCGCGGCTCAAGAATTTCGTGGAAAAGTTCATTGGTACAGTCAGATTCAGGAATGACCATTTTGGTGCAAGAATGGGTTATGGTGATTACGTCTTTGGAGACAATGTGATATCCAGAGTGTACTACATGGAGGGACTTGGACATAATCTATTCTCTGTTGGTCAATTTTGTGATTCAGATCTTGAAGTTTCCTTCAGAAAACACACATGTTTTGTTAGAGAATTAGATGGTATAGATCTTCTCAAAGGCAGGAGGGGCACCAATCTTTATGCCATCTCAATTCAAGATATGATGCGGTCCTCTCCCATTTGCTTGCTCTCTAAAGCATACAAGAACAAATCATGGTTATGGCATTGTCGTTTAAACCATTTGAACTTGGGTACCATCAATGAACTCACCCGTAAGGACCTTGTTCGAGGTTTGCCCAGACTAAAATATGAAAAGGATCATCAATGCTCCGCGTGTCAAATGGGAAGAGCAAAAAGCACACCCACAAACCCAAAACTGTCAATTCCATTATGGAAGTTCTACATACTCTTCACATGCATCTTTGTGGACCAATGAGGGTTCAAAGTATCAATGGAAAGAAATACGTTAGGTTCATTCGCACTGACAATGGAACAGAGTTCGTGAACAAACAACTTACTTAATTTTATGAAAGTGTCGGCATTTGTTATCAAAAGAGCATTCCACGTACTCCTCAACAAAATGGAGTTGTTGAAAGGCGTAACCGCACCTTGGTTGAAGCTGCTAGGACTATGCTCATCTTTTCTAAAGCTCCCATGTTGCTTTGGGTAGAGGCTATTGCAACCGCTTGCTATAAACAGAATCGATCCTTGATACATCCTCTCCACTTCAAGACTCCGCATGAACTGGGTCATGGCAGAAAACCAGACCTTTCATTTCTACGAGTATTTGGCTCACTGTGTTATCCAATAAATGACAGTTAAAATCTTGGGAAATTCAAGGCCAAGACAGACATTGGTTTCTTTGTTGGTTATGCTCCAGAACGAAAGGGGTACCGAATCTACAACAAACGTACCAGAGACATAATGGAAACAATTCACGTTACATTTGATGAGCTGACTAAGCAACTGGCTCCGAGACAATCAAGTTCTGGACTCGTACCAAGTATTTTGTCTCCTGGACCCATAAGCTCCAGGCTTGTACAGAATCCCACTCTTGCTACTCCCTTTGTTCCTCCTACAAGTGAAGATTAGAAGAAACTGTTTGACCCAATGTTTGATGAATACTTTGAACCTCAAAACTTGGCTGCTTCTGAAGCTCCTGTCATTCCACACCTAGCTGGTGTAGCAAATGTTCCACCGAATAATGCAGGGACATCCACATCAATGTCATTGGATCCAGAAGCCCCCACTATCAGTAATTCAGTTACTACTTTTAATGTTCAATCTTCATCTGTACAACTAGTAGCAGCTATGGTTAATTAATTTGAAGTAAATCCTTTCGCACCACCTGATGACGAGCCGTTTGTTAACATATTCGCTCCTGAATCCTCTAATGATGCAACATCCTCAGAAGAATCAAACACGGCGACGTCAATTCACTATCCTCAACCCCATGAACATCTCAAGAAATGGACAAATGATCACCCAATTGACAACATCATTAGAAACCCTTCTCGTCCGGTATCTACCCATAAACTGCTTGCTACTGACGCCTTGTGGTGCTTCTTCAATTCTATCCTCTCTAAAGCTGAGCCTAAGGACTTCAAAGATGCAATGTCTAAACACTCATGGTTTACAGCTATGGTGGAAGAAATTCATGAGTTTGATCTACTTGAAGTGTGGGAATTAGTACCTCCTCCCGACTGTGCTATGATCATGCACGGATATGCATTATTTCCATTTACGTATGCTTAATTTGTAATTAACGTTACCACTCAGTTTTGACTACTAAAGTATACCCAATACTCCCGACTATGATCCTAACATATTTTCACACTCATTATAATAATATAAAAATTATATTATTAGTTTACCCGGTGTTTTCAAATCAATTGCTACATTTTACGGTCGGAGCTTATAACTCCTTCGATTTGTGATATTTCAACCTGATAATTATTTTAACACCCGATTCTCATCAGAAATGTAATTTAATAATTTTTACAACTTTGTCATACTTTATTTCAACTCGTCACAATTTATTTCTAGTTAACCCGGTACCCAAAACTTATAACATAATACATTATATACCCTAAATACTTACCAATACTTAAAGTATACATGAAAACTACAAATATCTCCACCCTATACCCCTTTGGTCGACATACCTAGTGTATGTGTACAAGAATTATACTTGAACTTGATCTTTTAATTACAATTATGCCACTAACTCAAGATATTTTGCAAGATACTTCAAGACTTTAACACATAACTTATTTTTTTACAAAACAAAAAGGCAAAACTCTGTCTTTTCATCCTCAAGGTTCGGCCAAGGTAGAAGAACAAGCAAGATCATCATATTTTTCAAGAAACAAGTTATATTCTAGTCTTCCATATATACCTTGTTAAGATTTTGAAATAAAAATCTCAAGGTTATTAACATAATCATCACCAAACTCTTCATGTATCAAGTAAGCTTCAAATGAACTTTTTTATCATCTCATACTTTCATTTAACTAGTAACATGATGTATTTTCAAGTTATATTAGCAAAACATACAAGTATTTATGTTTCATACCACTTTTTCAAGTATTTTTCATTATTTTGAGATTAATAACATCCTATGATCATTCCCTTGAAATCTTACTAAATTTTCTGAAGTTTAAGACTCCATTACATCCTAAGAAGGTGTATGGTAGATTAAGGGTTATTTTGAAGTTGGTTGGAATGGATTTGTACAAGTAGTTAACTAGAAAATCAAGTTTTAGACAATATATAAAAGCTACTGTCCCATTTTGTAAAACGTGAGAAACTCAGGGGTTTCCGGGTAACATTCGGCTAAATATTCAGAAAATACTTTCAAAAACGAAGCTATGGGCGAAAGAACGGATTAAAACGAGTTTATAACGAAGAAGTTATGCTAAAAACAAGTTAACGATGAAAACTATGTTTTCAGAAAATTTTTGCGGACTGTTTTGAGGTGTAAAACTTGATCTAGCCGTCCCGACTTATCAAAAATATGTTAGTATGTTGTATCACGATTCTGGGGATATAAAGAACGTAGAAAACGAGCTTATAACGAAGAAGATACAAGCGTTTGAACTCGGACGAATATATATATTTTCCTTCAGCAACATTATTATTATTTTTGCCGCAAAACTGTCTTCGCGAAGTGCCATATTCACGGTTGTTTTTCTTTATGATCGGATCAGTTTGAGTCCGAGCCGTAGTTAAGTAAAATCAAGTATTCCCAGCCTACTTTTCATACCAATTGGCCGTTTGATCATTGGACTCGTAACGAATAAACTACGACCTCATCTACATACTCGATAAACTATATATATTTTTGACAGCATCTATATGAAATATATTCTAAGTATCAAAAACATTATTTTCAAGTAACAACAATGATAGCCGATTTTCTATCTAATCAAGACACGTATGACCAAAAGTTAAATGACACGACATTTAGATATGGTTACAAGGTTTTCAAAAACATCGAGTTTCATGACTAACACTTAACGTACAATATTTCGCGACTAGTTTTGCGAGGCTATTTTGGTCATATTTTCAAGGTATGAAAAGTGTCATTTTACGACGAAAACATTATATTTACCGATAAAACACCAAACGAGGATCGTGGAGTATTGTTTCAACATATTTACATGAAAAGTGTTTATTAACTTAACGAGACGTCAAAAATGTATTTTTCGACAATAAACGTTATTTTCAACTTTCACGAGTGGTATCGATAACATACGTATTTGAATGTGTAGCATCATTTCATTTCTTACATTAGATCATATCATTCATATTAGGTTGCGGTTAGAGATCGTGCCTCATTTCGTGTATCCACATTTGTCATCATAGCTATCGCACCAGGTGAGTCATAACCCCTACTCTTTTATTTGTTTTGTCAACTCTTTGGGGGAGAATACATGCTCGTTTTTACGTTATTGCAATACTTGTTTTACCTGAACATGCTACTTGCTTACTTAAACACCAATTGCCTTACTCAATGTTTGTGGTTTACTCAAATGCCTTATGTGTTTACAGGTTACATACATCCTTATCTTCCGATTGATACTTGTGTTCAAAAACGTAGTATTATGTCTTCCACTTCATTGTCATCATTATTTATATAGCATCATTGTCATAATTGTTTATATAGCGGATTTTGCTACACTTATCATTGAATTTAGATACAAGTATTACTTTTGTTCACATAAACCAAATCATATTTGGCTGTGGGTTTTAGACACACAGGTTGCAAGTCTTGTATGGGCGGGACATGGAACTGAGTGGACTTACGATGCCTTTGCTGGGAAAGCTTCATTCAAATGTTTTACATTACATTCTTTTTCACTAAAATCTATGAACTCACCAACCTCGTGTTGACACTTTAGCATGTATTTTCAGATATTAAGCAATGGCACGCTATTGGAGGTTTTGGCAGGGCATGGCATGGTCATCGAAGACTCTGATTATTCATATGGGGACCGTTTAAACTATTTTAAGGGCCTATTTCCGCACTACTTTTAACAATGTAAATTCAACACTTTTGGTTAAACGATTTATTCTAAATGATTGAAGTGAAAACCATTTTTTAACTTGTGTTGTAATACCAATTGAGTTACACCCTAGCTACATGTAAGCTTCCGCTGGACCCGATTTTGGGGGTGTGATATACATTTTTATAAAATATATATAAACCATTTTATGTACGACATCAACATAACCATTTTTTTTTCACACTTCATTTCCCATAAAAATATTAGTTTCCATCAGACGACCTTGAAATACCCAAAACGAATTTGTAAAATGCCATAAAGACTTTAACACAACCCCTTTATTGCATGCGAAAAACACAGAAGAATCACATAATCAAAATAATCATCAAACGAACTCATACCAGTGAACACTCACGCAAATACATTGCAAACCAAACGATGAACTTACACACTCATTCGTACAACGATCAAACCAAAATCATAGAAAAAACACCGATACTAACAGGTCACAAACATGTCACGAAATTCAATTGGTGTGTGTAAATGAGGGATCAAATATCCACACCAACTCGTCACGAACCAACAATACTTGAAGAATAGTATAACATTCTCCCGAGGAATGAATGCAAGGAATAACCAAAGAAACGAACCAGTATCCAACAAAACGAATTTGATTACCCAACACCTATCACGATGGCAAAGAGAAAGAATATGGCATCTGTACCATCATGGTACGAATAGGAATGCCAACCAAAGAATTAGGTATAACGGAGTATCTAGCAAACGGATCAACTTAAATACCACAACATAAGTACCCACCGATAATTGAGGTATCAACATATGATAGGTAGGATGGAATCTTACCACCTACACACCCCAAAATATAACGACTGCCCAAACGGTTAAGAGAATACTTCTATAACCATACAGCTATCACCAACATGATATCATATACCATCTACCACAACATATAACAACAAACATCAATCAATGCAATAATGGTCACAAGTCCACATGTGTGATACCCTTATAATTATGTTCGTGACCATAGTTATAAGCCTATTTCACACGCATACTTACTTCCAAAATCACACATCTCAATGATAACGCACATATACCACATAACACCTAATACACCATGCAATCCATGCCATCATACTTGCAAGTGCACTTGTGTTGTGACGCATATATAATTATGTTGGCCACCATAATTACCTATACCCCCTTTCACAAGTGTACTCCCTCCTATGACAACACATCATGCAAACAAAAACGAAAGACATCGCAAACAATCATCTCACATGAAACAATTCCAACGATCACGTAAACTCTATAATCAAAATTACTTGGATAAGGTCGATCCAATATCCAAGAGTAACCATGCTCCAACATGGCTCCAGACGGCAAAAGACAGTATACAAATTCCAAAACATAACACAAAACAAAAGACGTTGCATAACGGCTCAAACTCCACTCTCACACTTATCTCCCTACTCAGATCAATTCAACTTACTACTCGCTGTGGACTCTAGATCCGAATCCACACCATTCCATCCTAACTCCCTTTCATCTTTACTCAACCACCCATTCATGTTTCCTACATCTTGAGGTAGTCGGAAACATGCAAAACCATCTCCATTCTTTTCTTCCAAGGTTTAGACTAAACCACATCTCCTTCCTATGTGAAGTGAGGACACTACCAAGGGTATTTGGTAATGGCTCCATCTCCATAAGTCGTCGTGGTTCCAAACCTCTCTACTTCTTCTCCACCAAAGTTTCCAATAAACATCCTCTCCTTGTCCGAACATAGATACATGCTAGCGAGAACCCAGATTCTGTAGTTAATCCGCTTCATCCTACCACTTCTCTCACACCCGATAGCGACAACGATTGTCCAACGAAGCATCTTACGTGCGAAAGACGATATAATAAAGTCAATATATATATAGTACTACGTATAGGGGATAATATAGACGTCCGAAACTTAATAAAACATCTCATAAATATAGGAAAATAGACATATAAAATACTATACTTACACATAGATCCTAAATGCAACTATATGAGAGACTCCTAAGTTATAGTCTAGGCTCAACCACCTAATTCTCTATAACCAAGGCTCTGATACCAATCTGTCACACCCCGCCACGACGGAAACGCGCGGGTGTAACTTCATGGATATCATCACAACACCTGGTGTCTACATAGAGAACAACTACATGCACATAAATAGAGCAATGTACAAACACAAGTGTTGTAACAATACCCCAAAATAAAATAACCAAAACAAAACATAAATCCAAACATAGATGCTAAACCACTTCCAATGCAACTAAGGTCTCGTCTATCCACTTCCTTCTATCATAGCCTTAGAATGCTCACCTGAAAATGATGCTTAAAATGTCAACATTACGTTGGTGAGATTCATAGGTTTGAGACTCAACACACAAGGCAACCAAAATCAATGTGATTACAAAATATAGTTGAACAAATAATTATAGTTATCATATAAGCTACATATATTACTAGGCAACATCACACATAAGGCAACATCAGGACGGCTCGTGTCCTCCGATCCCACAATGATTACAAGATCAGGACGGCTCGTGTCCCCCGATCCCATAATAATTACAACATCAGGACGGCTCGTGTCCTCCGATCCCACAATAATTACAACATCGGGACGGCTCGTGTCCCCCGATCCCATTAAACACAATTAGGTCACATGCGCGAGCAAAAGGGTAAGCACCCTCCCAATTGAACCACACAGTTATCCACAACATATCATTACCGTTCACATATAGCATAAATACGATGACATTAAAAGTCCAAGCTTTTTAACACCATACACATAATCACAGTAATTCAAATCATTTAAGACAAGCATCATTCCCATCCCAAGTTTAAAACAAGTTAAAATATGGGACTATGAACTCACCTGAAACTCCGCAGCTTCCACAAAAACAACTCACAATCTATAGCACACAAAAATAATCCACATTACACAAGGTCAAGCTAAAAGCTACAACCCATGTAATACACATATGATGGATGTCTAAGACTCATATGACCCACCATGGATCTCCTAGACACCACCTAACCACTACTATAACTTAACACTCACTAAATCCTTTGCACTCTTAAAGTCAGAAAATGCAGAATTTTTGGGTACCTTTGCCCACATAAAATCATGACAAATAAAGCTCAACAACTCACACCAAAAATTCACCATGGTCTCTCATAAGCATAGAAGCTAATCCCAGAAGGCCATGGACTAATAACACACACAAATACGCATAAGAAATTCAAACTTGTCAACTACTCAAATTCGGATCTGAACGCACACCAAAAAGTTTTGATTTTAAATAAATACTTCCACAAGTTTTTATCGCGAATCCTTTTCGTGGTAGTCTAATATAACCAAATACTTAACTATTCCAGAAGGCCTAATCAAAATACCACTTTTACAACCACATGACATCCTCAAACATTTACCCAAAATCTGTCCCGGTTTGACAGCTTTGACACCTTAACAAAGATACATCAAAAGACCGACTTCCCCACCTTAAAATCGATCATGGCTGGACTTTTTGGAAAGATCTTTCATTATACTTCAATTTAAACCTAAAATTCGTGACTTAACTTCTCACCATCTGTTATTTACACTCACATCTTTACAGCCATTGTTTTCTGTCCAAACCCTAACTCAATAACTAGCATGTTTTACGCTCAATTCTCTTAACCAAACATCATAATACAATCATTAATTGATCCCAACATGTTTTAATTAAGTAATTTATTGAAACTTACAAACCCTAGATCCATCATACTTAATATTACATGAATTCCAATAATTAATCAAACAATTGAACATATGGTTTAAAGATTTTACCTTGATTCTTGATTTTAGCCTCAAAACTATAAACCCTAATTTTTCCCCTCTTCTCTTGCCCTTGTGATTGACTCAAATTGCAGAAAATAAGGGTCATCGGTCATTTGTTATGTTTATATGGGTAAGGGTTAGGCTTGTTTGGGTTGAACTAGGATTCCTTGGACCTAAGAGTCATATTTGGACTCAAATTGGGTTTCCTTTTTCCCCCTTATCCCTTAAATTCGGCCGCCCCCCTCTTTATATATATATATATATATATATATATATATATATTATTAAATTTATTTATTACTGATTGATGCTAAACATTCAACCTAAATTGACCAAGTATATGGTCAACAAGGTCAAACTCCCTAGACCAATGCTTCCTGGTAATATAAGGTATCACCAGGACGTTATGTCCCGACAAGGTGTGAATTGTAACTGAGCGTGCTTTGTGATCGGGTGATTATTCACAGAAAAGGGTTGTTGTGAGAATTATTTGAAAATTATTAACAGAAATAGCTTATGAAAGCTACGTGATTAATTACTGGAACTTAGATTGAGAAGAAATTACCTAAAACCTAAAAACCGTACGTTTGCTGAAAACGTGAACAAATGTACGTGAAATAAAAGTGAATTAGGTGATCTGAAAAAGCTACTGGTATGAAAATGGTATTTTTACAAACCTAATGATTAAAGAAATTTTTTTGAAATTTAAAATTAATTTTTACACTAATTTTATATTTACTATTAATTAAATACTAATTTCCTATTTAATTTTAATTAACTAAATTAACCTAAAATGCAAATAAATATGAAATTAACTTGGAAAAATAAAATTTAAACTTAGAAAAATCTAAAATACTATAAAACTAATTTTAGAAATGAAAAAATATTTTTAAGACTTTTTAATTAATTATTACTAATTATTAACTAATTATTAATTACTTTTTAATTATTTAAATTAGCCTAAACTCTAATTAATTATGAAATTACACTAGAAAATTGAAAATAAAATTTGGAAAAATAAAAAATAACTAAAAACTAATTTTAAAATTTAATTTATATTTTTCTGGTTTTCTAATTAATTATTATTAATTATTAACTATTTAATAATTACTAAAAACTAATTTAAATTAAGAAAAATACTAAATGATGCAAGAAAAATCTGAGAAAATTACAGAAATTATTCTTATATACCAGAAGCCTAGGAAAATTATAAAAATGGAATTAGCTTATAAATAAGCTGAGATGATAAGCCAATTGGCTTAAATAGAAGCTATCACTTCTAAAAATTTGAGCTTTTTGGGATTTTCTTTTTCACAACTGAGTATCAACTAATTTTAAGCAACTTTTATGAAGGAAGTTTGGTTGAGACCAGGTGAATAAGCACTTTAAGTGCTTATTGCCTTGACAGTTGACTTTGGTCAAACTGTCAAGCCATAAGCTTCAAAAAAGCTTCTTAACCAGAACCAATGGAAAAATAAGATACAAAACACAAGTAGGGAACAAGGGTTTAGCACTGAATAAGCCTTTATAAGCTAATAAGCACTTTGATCCACACAGTGAACCAAACAACCCTGTAGTCAAGTTAAGAGGCAAATTGAGCTTATGAAATAAGCTCAAAAGCTCAAATCAAGGACTGAGGTACCAAGATTAGCTGAAGGGCTTACCAAAAAGCCAAAGCTCTTAGGGTGGGAGCTTGTGAGATGCTCATGAAAGTCCTGGTATGTACTGAGTATCAAATACAATCACGCAAATGGTACAAACTAGGGACTTATTACAGCCCTAGTAAACAAGCTTGAAAAAGCTAAAGATGAAATGGAACTTTGGGTGGGGTAGCTCAGCTTCACAAAAAGCTAAAAAACACAAGCCAAAGCTTAATAAGGACCTTTTGATGAGCTTATGAAAAGACTCCCATACACTGATGACTCAGTGTAGGAAGTTCAGTTGGTGAGACATGATAAACACAATAAGCAGTTATAGAAAGCCATAAATGGAAAAACACATGCAAATATAATAAGATAGACAGATAAGCTACACAAAATCACAAAAACCAAAAGCTATAGCCAAATATCAATGATTACACAAGCTTATGAAAATTGGAAAGGACTGTGTTACAGGGGAGATGCTTCCCCTGCAGGTGTATTCAAGCTAATGTAAGTTCCACAAAAAAAATTTGCTAAAATAAGCTAATGGTATGATTCTAAGGTTCAGCTGGCATATTATAACATATCAAAAGATCAGGGCTTGAAACTCTACACACAAATCACAAAAAATCTTACCATTTTGAGTTTTCTGCACAATTGGGTGTTTTGACTTTTTGAGAAATTGGCACAAGTTGACTTATATGAAATTCTAATGATCACTACTGGTTTCTATTGTTATATTAAGCTAGAAAAACATGATTTTAAACAAGAAGAACAACTTTTGATCTAATTTAAATGGGTGCTAATCCTAAGAATCTAACAGTGAGCCTATGTTATGCAAGTTAAGATGGATTTTGACTATTTGATGGGTGACCTGTGTATTTTATGACCCACTAGACCTAAGCAAACAAGATAAAAGCTACTGAGAACCTTACAACAACTAGACAACAACAATAACACAGGGACTAGGGCTTAACCCAAACACCCCTTTATATGGACTGTGATGTTATTTCGTGAATCAAACTTAAATAGACCTAAATGAACTTAATTTAGCAACAATAATGGTGAATGAACTGAGAATGCAAAAATTAACTTGCTTACTTATGAATTCCCAACTGAGATGAGTGCCCAAGGTACCAAAGATCAACCTAAAGCCTCCACTAGGCACTAAACCCTCTCCAATCCAGAAATAACCAAGCTCCTTGCAATCTTTCTTCTTTTTTCCTGCATTTTCATTTTATTTTGATTTTCTTTTATTTATTTATTTTTTATATATTTTTTTTCAAACTGTGACATACACAATTACACAAACTCAAAACCTTATAAAAACAGAGACATTGCCCTTATATGAGTTGGTAAACAACTAAATATCAGTGATGGACTTTAAACAAGCAGTTGAGATATTGAAACAAACTTGGAATTTGCAAAGTAAAGTTAAACTAAAAATAAGGTTTTCATTCACTTAAAAAGGTTTACAACAGGTACAATAAATACTAAAATTAAATAAAAACATAATCTACACCCCTACAATGCTCATATTGAGCTACAATATATACTACGCTACTAAAATAAACTCCACACCCTTCCACATGGCTTCCAAGCACCTTTTTAGATTTCCTTTGACCTTTTCTTTGACCCAATACCAAATCCCCATCGTTGAATTATAATTTGAGCCATCCTAGCCTTTGATTGACTTTTCCCGCCAAAATTAAAACGAGGCAATACTGAGTGGGATGGGTGAGAAACATTTATTGTGGTGGTGGGGGTTGGTTAGGTTGGTGAGGGGTATTAATTGAGGGGGCTATTTGTTGGAAAAGGCGGGGAGGGGGGGGGGGACATGGAACCTGGTTTTGCGTTGGGTGTTGGGAAGAAGACGGTCGTTTGACCGTTTGACCTGGGTGGTTTTATTAATAAAATGGGAAGTGGGCCTGGGAGTGGAGTGGGCTTGGCATGGGGTGTGTGTTTGGATCAGGTTTGGTTTTTGGGCTTGGGTGGTTTGGTTTATATAAATAAAAAGGGTCCGTTTGGTTTTTAGTTATCACAAGGACCAATTTTATAATTTACAAAACCTGAGGGACTGAAAATGTAGTTTCTCCAATTTGCTTATGAGGACCAATATTGCCACAATTCCAAAGTCCAAGAACCATTTTTGCATTTTTCCACTTTTCAAAATTCCCAGGGACCTATTTTGTCATTTTTGAAAGTACAGGGACCAAATGTGTAATTTTTGGAAAACTTATGACCCAAGTATAATATTTTGTGATATTTGACTTTCAAAACCTTGGGTTGACTTTTCCTTTCAAAATAAATGCATAGGGACTATTTTTGACAAGTTTTTGAAACTCGGGGGACTGAAACTACCAATATTGCAAACTTTGTACATTTTTCATATGTTTTTGCTCAATTTGCATTTAAAACACATAAAAAACAATCCCTGGGATAATTTAAGTATTTTGATAACCTTTTGATTGTTTTTGTATGTTTTGGCAGTTTAAATACGACAAAAATGATGAGTGTTTGAGCACTCATCAATTACACTCAAAACCTCATACTTTTCATATTTTATAAACTCCCAAAACAAAACCTAACGTCTTTCGCGATAAACCTTAACTTTTACGACAACCGGAGAAATTATCATTTTCAATACAAAGTTTCCAAAAATAAACTCCTCGTAACTTGCTAACGCTCAAATACTTGAACGCAGACTCGTTACACAAAAACACAAAAACACCAAAACTACACAAGTCATTTCTACACCACAAAGGTGATCAAAATGAACTTTCCCAAATTCCAAACTTTCCAAATCACAATAAAACCATTTACGCAAAGGGATTTAGTGCTAAAACTCACCTATATCACACTTATATCTCTTCAAACACCTAATACACACCAAAGAAACGTCAACCGAGTCAAGACTATCAGTCAAACTGACCTGCTAAAACCACGGTTGTTACAAAGAGTGTCTCAAAAAGGATTTGTCAAAGTAGACATGTACTGTTTCGAGAAACTTTCTGTGGACTCAACCAGGCCGGGTAATAACTTCAAGCTAGTCTAACTAGTGATGTAAGCGTGTCTCGAATCGGTCTTGTTCACTGAAAGTGGATCAATTCAAAAATGCTTACTCCTCCCGCATGTGTAAATTTCTTAAATATTCATGAGCACATGTGAAGGGAGAGTCCTTCAAAAGAAAACCAAAACTCTCAAAGTGTTAACAAATCTTATCTTACAATAATAAACACTTTGAGAGATTTTTAATAAATGGTTTTATGGCAATTATAGGATAGTCATGGAGTTATAAGGTGACTAAGGATAGGAAAAACCATCCTATGATCCGCCAGAGCCGGAGGGATCTACCCAAGGACATCACCAATAGTTAGTATTAGAAGTCCTTAGGTATGATATGAAAAAATGAGTAAAGAATGAAAGGAGATAGAAGGGGTTGAATAATTAAAAAGAAAAGTAAAGAAAAGGGTGAAAAGAAATAGCCCTCTATATGTTTAACCTTAGGGCAGACACCGGGTTCAATTCATATGCTACTGGTTGTTGCTAAGGCGACACCGGTATTGAATACAAAGACGTCATGGACCTAGTGACGCACTGCACTTAACCTTCTAAGCCACTCAAGTTCTCTCAAAAGAGCTTGTTTCATTTTCACGGGGAACCTTGCATAATCTATCGACTGCTCATTACGAGCCATGTCGATATTGAAATAGGAGACACCTCCCCAGTCTCCGACGACTAAATGAAGCACTTATTGAGTCTAGAGCCGCGAGATTACATCAAATGATCTCTTAGGAACAATTAATATCTCTACAACTGGTGTTCTACATCAATGGACACCAGTTGTAAATTATCGAGTCCTTCGCAGATCCTAGTAATCTGTTGAGAACGTTTATGAGAGGATTTACTTATTGTATTTATCAATGATTGAACGGAAACTCCTGCCAGGGTCAACATCTAACAGCCCTGACATCAGGTCACTTCGGTAACTTCTTGTAGGTTACGCTTAGTGTTCACGGTGGTTCGAAAATGGTCTTCAATCGTGGAGTGATCCCCAGCGACTCACCCATTTGTTGAACTACTTAGTAGGTCTCGTAAGCTCTCTCGGGAGTATCCGAAATGGGAACGACCTCGGTAAGGATTAGAAGGAGTCTTCACACTATGCTGTTGATGATCTCTAATTCCGAACCTATAAGTGTTGGATGCTTTATTGCTAACTGTTTTCATGCAGGTTCTTATGGAGGCCGAGAATTCCACTATCATCAACCTCACATGAGTATCCACATGCTTATACAAAAGTCAAAGAAAAAGTTCTCTTCAAAGATCAAAGCAAAGAAAAGTTCAGAATGATTCTATACGAAAAGTCAAAGAATCTACAAAGTTAAAGACAAAGATCAAAGACTCAAAAAGGGAGAACCCATTACTTATGAAGAATCAAAGTCAAAGAAGTATGAGCATGTTGGAAAGGCATAAAGACAAGCTAGAGACAAAGACGTTGATGAAAGGCAGATAATACCATCATTTGATCACAACAACAAGAACGAAGAACAAGGATCATGAAGCATGATTGGAACAAATAATCTAGCAAAGCTATTACACAAAGACTCAAAGTTCAAAACAACAAGCATCAAAGAAGTCAAAAGATCAGTCATTTTTATTGGCGGACCCATAACCCACAGGTAGCAAAAGAGATCTCAATGATCACCCTTTTAGGGGGAGATTGTTTGAAAAGCAAAAGTAATGATCATAAATGCAATCAAAGAGAGATCTCAATGATCGTCCCCTAGGGGGAGATTGTTGGGAACGCTTGAAGTTAAGATCATTGTTAAGTCAATGTATCTTGTAATTTAATCATGTAATAGCTCGTTAGATTGGTATAAATATAGTCTACTATTTTTAGGCATTATTTATGTTAACAGGAATTGCTGCTGGAATCCTGATCTTTAAAGATGGATACCTATTGTTGCTGATAGAGATGTTGCTACTGCTTACTTACCATTTGCTGCAGAAGTTTAAAGTTTCAATCCTTTTTCTCTGAATGTCAAAGATCTATCTAGAAACTTGAAGTTAACCAAGTCAAATTCAAGTTTAGGGGAGGATTGTTGGGAATTATTGAAGATAGAAGTAGATTCTGCTGATCTCTTCCTGCTGACAGGTTCCTGCTGGTGCCTATAGTGGTTCCTGCTGATGATATGGTTCCTTCTAAAGAGATAATTCAGCGGATATAGTTAATCCGTAGCATTGGAAGTTTATTAGAAAGATGTGTATAACTTATATTAGGACATGATATTGCATATCTTTTATTGTTTTGGTTTAAATTTTTTATTGTAAGAGAGATTAGGGTTTCTTATAGTATAAAAGAAACTCATAGCATTGAACAATGTACGATTCAGAATTTAATCTATAGTGATTAATAAATATCCATAGAGATCAAAGTGTTTTAGTTATATTGTCTTCTTTACTCTCATATTCCGCGTGAATACAAGTTTTACTATAGATTCTCTACGTAGTGTGCTTTTGATTACATTAGTATACTATCGATTCCTAAGGCTCAAAGATCTATCAAGGAGCTGATCCAACAAGATTACACATTGTCATTACAATCCATTCCACCCATATAGGGTTTAATCTCCTATTCCTATGCAAGGTCTAAGGAAATAATTAAATTTAATTCCTAGGGATGTCTTTTCTAGGAGTTTGTGAATCAAAACACACCTTGTTTCTATATCTGTTGGCCCAATTCTCACGGATCTTTAATCAACGATATACCAAAACAATGAAATAATCTCAATTTCTATAAATCTATCATCATCTGTAATCGAATACATGTTCAAGTATATATACTTAACAAAAAGGTACAAGTGAAAGGGTGTGTTGGTTCGAATGATCCAACAGTTATGTCCCTTTGATTGTAACTATAAAATAACTATTTTTGTAACTGCCTATATAACTGTATTTGTAGCTGCTGTTGACTTTGCTTCGGTTTGACTTTAGGGTTGAGTTTATTAGATTGGGATTAACCCAATATTCTCCCCCTTAGTCACAATCGCTTTGTCGTAGATCTTTAAGTCTTTTGTAGTCGTATCACATAACTCCATTTTGCTTCCTTTAACATTCACTGTAACATTGATCGAATTTTGAAATTTTCTGTACTCTCTGCTTTCTTCTGCATTCTTTGCGATTTCTGCAATTTTTGCACTCTCTGCGGTTTTTGCACTCTCTGCGGTTCTCATTGTATCATTTCTTTTTAGTTATAGTCGCCATAAGCAATGTTGGCTCTAAGTCTTCTTCAATAAGATTGGACTGTTCTCTGACTTAATTCTTGCATTTATTTGGACATTCATAGGCATAGTGTCCAAGTTTGTGACATTGGTACATGTGACTTGAGATTTGTCTCTTGTATCTTCTTCAAAGGACACTCGTTCTTCCCTTTTAGATTGATAATTGTTCTTGTCTTGTTCTCGGCCTCGAGACTGGTTAAATCTTCCATGACCATATTCTTTAAGAGGTTTTCCTTGACCTTCATATCGTGTGTACATCAATGTCTATTGACTGTTCACTTGTTTATCTTTTTTACACTTAATTCTTTCTTCATATGTCTTAAGTCTCCCTATTGCTTCTTCCATCGTCATTGTACTTAGGTCGAAATATTGTTCTATAGATGCAACTATTTGTAGATACCTATCATGTACAACATTTAGCAATTTCCTAACTAAGGTTTGATCTTCCATTATGTGTCCTAGACTAGCGGCTTTGTTTACAAGAGTTTTGAGTTTTCCAGTAAAGGTGTCGATTGTTTCATCTTCCTTCATATGTAGCAACTTAAAATCAGATTTGAGTGTTTGTAGTCTCACTTGTTTAACTCTTTCTTCGCCTAAGTGTCTAGTTTTCAAAGCATCCCATATGGATTTCGGGGTTTTATACTTTGTTATTTGAAGCAATTGATCTTCGGGTAAGGCTTGGTAAAGGTATGCAATAGCAGTTTTCTCCTTTTTCTTATCGGGTTGCGTTGTACATGTCGATTCAATTATTTCCCATAACCCATTTGCTTCTAAAATGATTTGCATTTGAATTTCCCATAATAAGTAATTCGCGGGTTTTAACATCGGGCATTGGAATTGATGGGTAGTATTAGTTATACTAACCTCATTCTTTCCATCTCCACCATCTTTAGTAATATCTCTAGGATATTGACAAAAAATCTCCTAAAAATTTCTAACACGGGATGTGTTGAGAAAAAAAATATCTAGCGCGCTTCTAATGTTTTATGTCTTAATGACAATCAAAACTTTGTGGGATTAGTTCTAGTTCAGAAACAATCCTCTGAGATTATATATATTCAAAAAAAGAGAATAAACCTAAGGTTAATTACTCCTTAAAAATTATTCCTAATTATAATAAGCAGTGTAATTACTAGGTTATTATATTCTAATTATGACAAGATACTAAAATATAAATGAAGTAACTTATAAAAAAAAAAAAAAAAAAAAAAAAAAAAAAAACTATACAATATATATTACTGAAAGCTAATATATACTATGTATAAAATAATAAAGTAGAAGGGTGGTATTTGCAAGTTTTTGGAACCTGGGGGGTTATTAAACCCGATGCCCTTCTTATGTTGGTTCACGGCTGCCATGGCACTTGTGGAAAACTAGAAGGGGGGGTTGAATAGTTTTACGTCTTTTTAATTTGTTATAAAAGATTGTTTGAAAGTTTTCTTTGTTTTCAAAAATTTACATTTGATGCTATATGAAATCAACTTATTTACACCTTCTACATAACTACTTCACACCTATTCACTACTTAATCACAACACTACTTCACACCTATCTCCTTCACACCAATCTTCTTCACACCTATCTTCTACACACCAATTATCTTCACACCAATCTACTTCCTTTTTTTTTGAACGGTTACCTTCTTTCAAGGGAAATCCATGTCCAATTTGAAACCCGATGGGGGGAAAACCTTCAACTTAAGCCGCCCGAAGGCACGACACTTAAATTGAAGTAAACCCTGCCTTCTCCAGATTCGAACCCTGGTGGGTTGAAAACCTTCATTGAAGGACTTTGAAATCGTACCGACAGGGCAGTGGTCCACAAGGGAGGACTTCCTGGTTTGGTCACCCAAACCGGTACTACTCTCCACTAGGCACGCTTAACTGAATAAGACATGCCCAGTGGACCACAAGCCCATTGGTACCAATCTACTTCCTAACTCTTCTTCTTCACAAATAACTACTAACCAATCACACTATACATATATGCCTAGCTAAACTATCTTCTAACAAATATTCACAACTAATTACACAATGAGATAGAAACAATGGATGGTACTCTAACAACTTAGAGGTGGAGATCACAACAAGTTGTAATACTTTTTGTCTTGAGGGATAGAAGTATTCTTCTCTTGCACTTGATAGGATGATGTTTGGATCACTTTGAAACAAAGATTTATGAATGTATGATCAAAGGATTAAGAGAATGGAAATGGAGATCTAGAACAGAAAGTTTAGGAGTGCAAAAGGTGAGAAAAATTCCAGATTTAAGGTGGTATTTATAGACAACAAAATCTGACAACAGAAGCATGTCGGTCCCCTTAAATCATGGCCGGCCCCCTTAAAATTAAGGGGACCGCCCCTTATAATTAAGGGGGCCGCCCAGCTGTAATGGCCATATTTTTTGTTTTTTAGTGGGGAAAATTTATTTGGTGAAAAACTAACTGATTTTGGTTAAAATTTTGAATTCATATATTTAGTATGAATAAAACATTTTTCTTTATTACCAAAAGTGTTTTTCAAAAATATATAATATGTTTATATAATTAATAAACTTTGTAATACTAAATTAAATTTCCCTTTGATCATAAATTGCACTAAACACTTTGTTTATTCATACCTTAAGTGATTTGGATGTAAAGAGAATGTTAATCACTAAATAGTTGTTTATGTCACAAGTTTTAGTTATATGAGTTTATATTTCGTAATAATCAAAACATAGAGATATTGATAATATGTTAATAATGTTTTTAGGCATTATTTATGTCAACAATCTCCCCCTTTTTGATTATTACAAAACCTTAAACTCAATAGGTCTAAAATTTGTTTTTAGACAAGTATTTTAGATTTTACACCTCTCTTCTCCCCCTTTTTGTAAAATCAAAAAGGTTAAGCCGAGTAAGCCTCATGGAAGAAGTTTAAACGGGCAGAATGCTCCCCCTTGATGTATGCTCCCCCTTATTTGAGAGCACCAAGGGAACGAGCTATGGAAATATTGGCTACAAAAAATATGAGAAGAGTACAAGACACATGTACATGCAAAGCAACAATTATGCAAATAAAAATAGATTCATTCAAGCATCATAGAAATAATTTGCATTACAACATTCAATATGCTTGAAGCATATTGATTACAATAAAACAAAAGAAAAGACATAGTCCTATATTGCCTAAGAGAGCACTTGGACTTGCTTTCAACCCATGGTTGATCGTTTTATTAGCTTGAAGGGGAACATAAGCATAGAGATTAGTTGTTAGATGGAGAGGGATATGGAGTGGGGTATGGAGCGGAAGAGGTGGATCTTACGATGTTGTATCGAGTTAAGGGTGGTATTGGATGAGGACGAGTGAGAAGATATTCAATCCAAGAAATATCTTCACTCAAGTATAGAATTTGTTTTTGAAGGAAGATGCAACAAGGGCAATAGTGAGTGTGGTTTGTAACTTGATCCAAGTTGAGAGAGTGGGGTAGGTAATTGTTATAGGGTGATGATGGAGGTTGCCCTTTGTTGCTTTGTGCAAGGTGCGTAGCAAGGAGATCACTAAGATCATGGATTTGGGTTATTTCATGTAGTGTCCTATTTTTTCTTTCTACTACGCCATTTGATTGAGGAGTACGAGGAGCGGAGAAATTGTGAGATATTCCATTTAAATCACAATATTTTCCGAATTGTACTTCATTGTCAAATTCCCTACCATGGTCCGTCCTAATGGCTACTATTGTGCATCCTAATTTATTTTGAATCATTTTACTAAATATTTCAAATTTTTCAAAGGCTTGGGTCTTGTCACTTAAAAACCTAGTCCACGTGTATCGTGAGTAGTCATCTACTATTACTAAGGTATATTTGTTTCCTCCATAGCTCCGCACAACGGATGGATAAAAAAGTTCCATATGTAATAGTTCTAGGCACCTAGTAGTGGATACTATATTCTTAGCTTTGTGACTAGCATGAACTTGTTTTCCAATTTTACATGCATCACAAAAATGCTTGTCATATTTTAGATTAGGCAAGTTTCTAACTAATTCTTTAGAGACCAAAGATTGTATTTGTTGCATGTTAGCGTGTCCTAATCTCCTATGCCACAATGTGGAGTTTTCGTCTAGGGTCGTTAGGCGTATCCTATCCTCAGGTTTGTTTCCTAGTTTCATAACGTATATGCCTCCTATCCTAATTCCTCTACCTATAATTTTTCCATTCTTAACTATTTCGCTATCCTCTTCGGTAAAGGTAACTCTACATTTATTATCGCATATTTGTCCTATACTAAGCAAGTTATATGTTAAATTATCTACATGCTCTACATTTTCAATAGTAAGTGAGTCTTGAGAATTCATACCTTTGCCAATTGTTTTTCCACGTAAGTTACTACCGAAAATAACGTTACCTCCATTGTATGCCTTGTATGTAGAGAATAGCTTGCGGTTCCCCGTCATGTGCCTCAAACATCCGCTATCCTTGATCCATTCGTCAGGCTCCAAGTCAATTCCTAAACATATTTCGTCGGTTCCTTTTGCCATAAAACACTTTTCGTCTCTTGGTTTTCCACTTCTTCTTTGTCACTATCACTCCATGTTCCACTAACAAAGGCGCCTTGATTTTCATAACCCGGCGGCTTTAGACATTCGCCAATGAGATGATTTGGACTTCCACATCTAAAGCAATTTCTTTTCCCGTAGTTATCACTTCTATTTCTTTGTAACGGTTTTCTTTCGTCTCGTGGTGATCTAGTGAATCTTCCTCGTCTCTTGAAGAATTTCTTGAATTCTCTTATGGCCATTGCATATTCTTCGTCTTCACTCTCGTCACTTGAATCATCATCGTCATTAGGTTCCTTTTTGGATTTTAGAGCCATGGATTTGGTTTTTTCTTTCTTGACTTTGACCGTTTCCAAATCTCTTCTTATAATTTCTTCATGGACCCTCAAGTTGCCAATTAGTTCATCTAGTGACAACGTCATCAAATTCTTTGATTCTTCAATAGCCGTGACCTTAGCTCGCCATTTCGGATGCAATGCCCTAAGAAATTTCCTAACACAATTTTTACTAGAAAATGTCTCATCAAGTGTTTTTAGACTTGTGATAATAGTGTTAAATTTAGCAAAAGCATTATCAATTGATTCCTCTTCCGGAATCGTAAATTGTTCATATTGTTGTACAAGAAGATCTATTTTGTTATCTTTAACTTGACTATTACCTTGGTGAGTAATTAGTAAAGAATCCAAAATTTCTATTGCGGTTTTACACATAAAAATTCTTTCATATTCTTTGCGTGGTAACGCATTATAAATAACCATTTTAGCCTCATTATTTTTTGCTAGTTTCTTTTTCAAATCATCATTTTGTTTTTCAAAAGATACAATTTCATCCATTTTAGTTTCAACATTATATTGAATAGAGGGAAAATCACCAAAGGTAATGACATGCCAAAGATCAAGATCTTTTGATTTCACATAAGTTTCGAATCTATTTTTCCAATATAAAAATCCATCCCTTTCAAATAGTGGTGGTCTTTGCATAGATTGCACTTCTAAATATTTTAAAGATTCCATAGATCGTTACAAGTTTTAAAATACAATATATTTTAAAAAATCTTGCTAGACGTGACTCTTGTTACCAATTGTGGAAAACTAGAAGGGGGGTTGAATAGTTTTACGTCTTTTTAATTTGTTATAAAAGATTGTTTGAAAGTTTTATTTGTTTTCAAAAATTTAGATTCGATGCTATATGAAATCAAGTCATGCATAATATGAACAACACTAAATATGTACGATAAAGCAATAATAATGTAAGTAAAGAAATAGATGAGAGTTGGATAGATCGAACCGCGAGACAAGAGATTTATAGTGGTTCGGCTACAAGGTCACCTTCCTTGCCCTAATCCACTCCCCGAGAACCTAACTCGAGAGTTTTCATCACTATGTCAACAAGCTCCCTTATGGCGGAGAAAACATTACACACCAATGTACACACCACAACTACGTTACAACTTATTCACACCTTCTACACAACTACTTCACACCTATCTCCTTCACACCAATCTTCTTCACACCTATCTTCTACACACCAATTATCTTCACACCAATCTACTTCCTAACTCTTCTTCTTCACAACTAACTACTAACCAATCACACTATATATATATATATATATATATATATATATATATATATATATATATATATATATATATATATATATATATATATATATATACCTAGCTAAGCTATCTTCTAACAATTATTCACAACTAATTACACAATGAGATAGAAACAATGGATGATGCTCTAACAACTTAGATGTGGAGATCACAACAAGTTGTAATACTTCTTGTCTTGAGGGATAGAAGTATTCTTCTCTTGCACTTGATAGGATGATCTTTGGATCACTTTGAAACAAAGATTTATGAATGTATGATCAAAGGATTAAGAGAATGGAAATGGAGATCTAGAATAGAAAGTTTAGGAGTGCAAAAGGTGAGAAAAATTCCAGATTTAAGGTGGTATTTATAGGTAACAAAATCTGACAACAGGAGCGTTCCGGTCCCCTTAAATCATGGCCGCCCACCTTAAAATTAAGGGGACCGCCCCTTATAATTAAGGGGGCCGCCCAGCTGTAACAGTCAGATTTTTTGTTTTTTAGTGGGGAAAGTTTATTTGGTGAAAAACTAACTGATTTTGGTTAAAAATTTGAATTCATATATTTAGTATGAATAAAACATTTTTCTTTATTACCAAAAGTGTTTTTCAAAAATATATAATATGTTTATATAATTAAATAAACTTTGTAATACTAAATTAAATTTCCCTTTGATCATAAATTGCACTAAACACTTTGTTTATTCATACCTTAAGTGATTTGGATGTAAAGAGAATGTTAATCACTAAATACTTGTTTATGTCACTAGTTTTAGTTCTATGAGTTTATATTTTGTAATAATCAAAACATAGAGATATTGATAATATGTTAATAATGTTTTTAGGCATTATTTATGTCAACAGCACTTATGTTGCACCTCTCTTTTTCTTATTACCTCTTTGAAGAGATATAAGTGTCTTTCTTTTGTTGAGACTTGAAACTGCTTCTTCTTCTTCTTCTTCTGATGGTTGACCACCAAGTATCCCTTGGCTTTTGGTTAACCTTGTTTTCTTCACGGTTGGTGTTCTTGTTTCGAACTCCTATTGATCCTTTGTGGAATTCTTCTGCCGTGTATGGTTTTTGAATCAAGTGGTGATTCAAATAAATAAAGGGTGCTTGATTTTGATTCTTTAGGAAACAGGTGTGTTTGTTCCTTGTTATGAATCAATAAATTTGCCCCTCTTCGATGACCTTTTGTGTTAATACGAATTTGGTATACGGTTCTTTTGTTTCTGAATCGATTCGTATAGCAACCCACAAAATCTCATCACTATCATTTCAACTACAAATACCTATGTCAGGTATTTCACAAGTAAATTTTTGCTGTTTAACTGCATTCATTACCTGCATGACTCTCTAGACTTGCTCACGTATCTACACAAGCCAAATATCTCTACCCCACACATCCTATAAACCTCTGGTATGTCAAGCATAAGATCACAACAACTCCACAATAAGTAATCTAGCAATCAAACATACTAAACATATCACAATATCACAGTAAACCCTAATAAATCCTAATTAAGCCCTAATCAGACCTATGTGTCTACAAAACCCTAATTGCTTATCTAAACTAGTTTAAAAGTGTTCAAGGCTTATGTATGAGTTACCTTAGGAACAATAGGATATCTTAGCACCCTTAGACCCTAGTAAAACCTCTTAGAGCTTAGGTACAAGTCTCTTAAGCACAAAACCATAACTAGGTCATAACTTCCCAGAACTAGGTCTAAACTATCCTAAAACTTCACCATAAGCTACCACCACTTAATATTAGTCACTAAACACTCATAGGACCCTAATATAGGTACTAAACCCTAACTTAAATCCTAATCCCTCACTAAGCAAGATTAGGTCTAAACTAAACCTAAACTAATTAAAACCTAAACATAAGCACCTCAAGAACCTCAAGCACCTATCCTAGCACCTTAGTCACCCTAAGCACACACCCTAGCACCTCCCTAGCTAGTACACAAGGTGGTGCATCACCAGCTTGTCACCTCGTTCACCCCGTGGCCTCTTATCTACCACAAACACCCCTAGAACCGCCTATAGCCCCTCCTAGTCATCATGTAGCTCTTATTAGTCATGTAGTAGCTGTGGTTAGTAACCCCCCCCCCCCCTTTCGCCACCTCCTCCTTTCATTTCTTGGCCACCAAGGCCAAACGACCCAATAAAAGGGCTCGTTGCCCTCTCTTTTCAATCACACCTATTCACTTCTTTTCACCTCACAATATCTGGTCCGAGTAGTAGTAGTAGAAGTCTTGTAGCTTTAGAAGTTGAGTACTAGAAGCCTTGAACCCTTGACAAACTAGTTTTTGTCTAGAAAACCCTAAAAACCCACGTTACCCCTAAACTGACTCAAGTAAGTTTAATCTTTGCTTCTAATAGTTATACTACGGTACTATATTAGTATTAGGATGCCTTAGAACCCTTGCCTAAGCCTTGATCATTTTCCTTTAGAACTTTTCATTTTAAAACCTAAATTATACACTAAATGCTAATTTTATACTATAAGCCCTTATTATAAGCTATAAGCTAGTTTAAGTAACTTAGTTAAGCTAATATTAGTTAACCATAAGATAGGAAACCTTTTTGTTTCATAAAAATATGTTTTGCATGGAATTAGGACTAGTTTTGCAAAGTTTTCCATGCATAGGGGTATATATGGTAACTTTCTGAAAATATTAAGTCTAGGGACTATTTTTGACATTTCTTAGAAGTTATAAGTATAAGGACCCTTTTTGAAAAGTTATATAACCTTAGGATAAAAAGTAAAATAGTTATAAACTTATAAGGACTAGTTTTGCAAAAGTTATAAAGTAAAGGGTATAAATGGTAAATTTTGAAAACTTATAAAGGTCAAGGGTCATTTCTGCCATTTTTCTAAAATATCAAAGTATAGGGACTAATTTTGCTAAGTTTAGATAGTTAATAATATAAGTTTATAAGTCTAGGATAGATTTTGTATATGTATAAACTATAAGGGTATAAAGTGAAAGTATTTTCATATAAATATAAAAACCTATTTTAAGTTAGAAACATAACACAATACTAGGGAGATTCATGTGAGGGGTATTGATGAGTGTGTAAATACTCATCATTTTTATCGTATCTGAACAGCCAAAACATCAAAAAACACTCAAATATGCATCAAAATACTGAAAATATCCCAAAGATTTTGTTTTATATATTTCAGATGCAAAATGATAGAAAACAGATGAAAAACAAACAAAGTTTGCATAATTGGCAGTTTTGAGTCTCTCAACTTTCAAAAATTGTCAAAACTAATCCCTGAGGATTTGTTTTGATAGAGATAAGTCAACCCAATTCCTTTAAAAGTCAAATGTTATCAAAAATGATTTTTGCGTAAAAAGTTTCAAAAGGGTGCAAGTTTAGTCCCTGGAGTTTCAGAAATTGGCAGATTTGGTCCCTGGTGGAATATTTTGGATGAAAAAGTCAGCATTGGTCCCTGGAAAGTCACAAGTTGTCAATTTTGCTCCTTTGGTGAAAAGTTTGAAGAAGTTGCAGTTTGGTACCTCAACTTTCAACATTTGACAATTTCAGTCCCTACGAAGTTTAAATTGGAAAAATATCATCAAGGGTCCTTATACTATTCATCTTGGCAACTTTGACCCTTTTTGATAACTTTGGGAATATTACATTTTCAGTCCACCACTTTTCATAAATTGCAAAATTGGACCTTGAATTAACTATAAACCAAATGGACTTAGTTTTTATTATAGCCCAAAACAAAAACAAAATCCAAATCGACTCCCAAAATCCAACCCCCTGATCCACCAAATGCCCAAGCCCAATACCAAAAAGCCCAAACCCCGTTTTATTATTTAAAACAGTCAACGACCTTTGACCATCCTCCACCTCCCACACTCCCGTGACCCTGCACCGCTACCAAAAACCAACACCATCATCACCTACAAGCCACTCTATTCCCCCTCCTTCATCATCACCCCTATCCCAAACAAACACCTCAGTCCAAATTACTCACCCTGGCACAAGTTATCAGAAGAAAACGCCAAAGTAGTTTTGGCGCCAAAATTGAAGAAGGGTCAGGATTAAGTTTCTATCATCCAAAGACTGAAATGGTTGCTGGGAAAAGTGAAATGGGTATCCTAAACCATAATTTTTGAGTATTTAAAGAAGGAGATGGAGCAAAAAAGAGTGTGTTGACTTAGCTTATTTTTAATGTATTTCTAATTTCTTGTAACTTAAATTTCCAGTCAAAAACATTAGATTGTAACTTATTTGTTTCAGTAATATACGCTCTCAGTTATCTTTCCAATTCCTTGAATCATTTTCAGTTCTAAGTATGAATCTTAAGCTTTTAGCTAAACCTTTATTAAAGCTCTTTAGTTGTTAAAATATTGTAATAAGCTCACTTAGGTTATCTGTAATCATAAGAAAACATAAAAAGAAAAAAAAAATCAAATACAAAAAACAAGATAGGGGACCTATGCATATGACTGGATGCTCTTGGGAAGTGCCAAGTAATGGAATTGGCAGATGGATTTCACTAGCTTGTTGTAAAACAAGCTAGAGCTTGTAGCTGCCATTGTGGTTCCCTTGTTCAGCTTGAGCCCAAGGTTATCCCAGTTACTTATTTTTTTCAAGTTTTTAAGGGAATTGTAGTATAGCTTATATAGTGCTTATTTTCTGATTATTTGAGCTTATTTATGTTCTTATTTATTAGTTAGACCTGTTTTAGTTCAATTATTGTATTAAGTTCTTATTTGACTGTTAAATGAGCCTATTAAGTGCTTCATTGGAAATTATTGATTAGTCTTGATATCTCTGTGAAAAAGTGAGATTAGCACATTATATTTTAGCATTGTGGATCCATTACATGGACTGAATTAATCAATAACATTGAAATATCATTTGCACAGCTTATTAAGGGGTGTTTGGATTAACTTGGTACTCTGTGTTTCTGTGATTGTTTAGGTTTGAAACTTGTTTAGACAGATCACTTAGGGTGTTACTAGAGAATTAGTAGGAAAAAAATTGATAGCATTAGTTTTAAAAGTCAAAATCACCTCAAAGCCTTCATAACAGTTTAACTGTTATAACTTTGGATTGCCAATCCTTCATTTTGGGTAAAGAAAGTGATTGGATTGTTAAATTTAGGATTAATATAACTTAATACAACTAATTCAGTAATATAAAATGGATCAAATCTTAGTTTAGTCAAAGTTCTTAAAAGGTTTCAAAAGTCAAATTGATATACTTTGGCAGAATCACCAAAATCCCAAGAATTAATGTAATTTTTTGTTAAGACCCAGGACTTGAAACTTTCAAAAGTTAAAGTGACCCACCTTAACTACTAGAATTCACCATCATCTTATTTTTGGAATTTTTCTCTTGGTTCATTTGGAGGCTCAATCAAACCTGCAGGGGAAGCAATCTCCCCTGTCCACAGTTGACCCATTTTCCTTGAAGCCACATTTTGTGCATTATTTGTTTATTTAGTTTGATCTTTGGTGTTTTGCATAACTTTTTAGCCTGTATGGTTTGATCCATCTTTTGTTTGCCCTTATTAGCTTATTCCTTAGCTTATTTTGTACCATAGATTTGCCCTTGGCCATTGTTTTTTCTGTTTGCATCAGAACACCACTGAGCTTGTTAATTTTTGCTTTAGCTTGTTGCTTTGTGATAACTGGCTCATGTGTGTTCACTGAGATGGTGAATGATTGTTTCCTTTGCTCTTGGATTACATCATTGTGCTGATTTGCATAAGCTATTTATTTCAAAAACTCATTTTGAAGCTTGGCCTTACTGAACCACCTTCCAAAGACCACAACAAGCTGAAACCTTGAGCTTATTCCTTGGTCTTGGACAATTTGGAAAGCCTTACTAGCAGACTTTTGGGTTCCACCTTGACCCTGAACCCTGGGTCACCCCTGTGGGCCCCACAACAGGCTGCAGATGCCACCATTTGGCATTTGGCCCTTGTGATCTAGCATAAGTGCTTATTAGCTTATCTCAAGCTTATTTGAGCTAATCCTTGTGCCTTTTTACTTGTTTCCAATCACCCATACTTATTTGCACCTTCATTCACTTTTGTTTCATCTCTGCAGCCTATTTTAAGAGCTTATTTAAGCTTAAATCACCAAGTTGAGTCAAAAAGCTCAACTGTTAAGCTCATTAGTTCTCACTGAGCTTATTTGTGGATTTCAAAATAGTTGCCTTCACAAAAGTTGCTTATTAGTTTTGTAAAATAAAAATCAAGAAAATCCAAAAATAAGCAAAGTGATAGCTTCTATTTAAGCCATTTGGCTTATTTTTCTGCTTATTTATAAGCAATTCTTAATTTTAATTTTTTCTTAGGCTTCTTATAACCTGTAGTAATTTTAGGAATTTTTTTCAGATTTTCCTTTGTCATTTAGTATTTTTTATAATTTAATTTAGTTTAAATTAATTAAATAATTAGTTTTAATTAGTAATAATTAATTAAAAAGTAGTAAAAATAGATTTTCTGTTTTAAAATTAGTTTTATAATATTTAAGATTTTTCTAAATTTAATTTTCATTTGTCTAGTTAAATTTCACAATTAATTGTAGTTTAGTATAATTTAGTTAATTAAAAAGTAATTAATAATTAGTAATTAATTAATAGTAATTAATTAATTAGTTGTAAAAACAATTTTTATTTTCCAAAAATTTTCTTATATCATTAGGATTGTAAAAATACAATTTTCATATTCATATGACTTTATTTGCTCCCGTTTCACTTTTTATTTTGCGCGTTCGTGTTTATTTTAAATTCAAACGCGCATTTTTAGGTTTAGCTCACGTTTTTAGGTTATCTGATCTTCAGTAATTGTTAATATAGTGTTTTTAAGTTATTCTCAATCATAATCTTGTAGTATAATCATACAAAACGAAATTCCTTACCCTTCTGTTAAATCACCCGGTCACTTTAAACGTTTTCAAATACAATTGCACACCTCGCTGGGACATAACGACCCGGGGATTCACTGTACTCCTTGGTTAGTTGGTCTGAGACGTTTGACTTGGTTGACCATTCACCTGGTTAATTTAGTTGACCGTTCAGGGCCAATCAAAATTTGGCGCCGCTGCCTGGGAGGTTGCTGCGTATCTAAAACGTTTTTTTTGAGATTAGTGATTTTTCATTCGTCACTGTATAAACACCACCACCTTTTGTAAATCTTAATCATAATACAAAAACGTCATTAACACTTTTCCTAAAGTGTTAACAATACCAAAAAAATCAAAAACAAAGAAAACAGATCGTTACGTTTTCTATATCGGATTTCTTTTAAGGTGATTCTTAAAGAGATACGATTTTGGTTAACGAAACGATACCAAAAATATTTTTCAAAAGTTTTTCACCCATACAAAAAAACCCAAAAACATTTGTCTCTTTCTTCTGAATAATAATTACATAAAAATAAACCGTCGCAAACCAAGACAGAACACCTACCAACTGGGGGTGTGAACATTAATAAGTTCCCAAACAAAACATTAAAACTTGGCTTTGTATCCTTGTGAGTGGTGTACCTTTCTTAAAGAAGCCATTCATTTGTGATTATTGGTTTAAGTTCACTGTTGATTTGCCTCGATTTTGTTTTGATTGGTTTTTATCCCTAGTGCATGCGCACTCATTCTTCTAGGTCCACGAGCCCATTACGTGAGCTTGTTAAACCTCGAAGAACTCATAGACGTTCAGCACCAACAGTCGGATCTGAGATCCGTACTGTTCCCACTCCAGCTGTCACCATGGCGGAAGATCGCCCCATGTGTGAGCTTCTCCAAGCCCCCATTGAGGGTTATGGAGATGCTATTGTAGTTCCAGCCATCATGGCTGAAAATTTTGAGCTCGAAACCGGGTTGCTTAATCTTGTAACCTCAAGTCAGTTCTACGGTTTTGAGAGGGACGACCCTCATGCTCACATTTGATGGTTCAACAAAATAACGTCAACCATTAAGTACAAGAATGTCCCTTCAGAAGCAATCAAGATTCTTCTCTTCCCATTCTCCCTAGAGGGTCAAGCCCAGATTTGGCTTGAGAAACAACCCCCTCGCTCAATTGAGACATCGGAAGATTTGGTAAAAAAGTTTGTGAATGAATTCTTCCCACCTTCAAAGACCACGAGTCTTAAGAACGAAATCACCAAGTTCACTCAAAAGTATGATGAATCATTTGGTGAAGCGTGGGATCGTTTCAAAGAATTACTTCGCAAGTGTCCACATCATGGTTTCTCCGAGTTGATGCAACTCGATACTTTCTACAATGGTGTGAGCTAAGCTGATCAGGATTCTCTCAATGCCTCTGCGGGAGGTAATTTCTTGAGTAGAACCACAAGAGAGGCTTTAGAAATCATCGAAAATAAGTCCAAGGTCCGCTCTACACGAAGCAAGCCGGTTGTTTCTCAAATTAGTATGGGTCCTTCTACTTCATCTTCTATGAGTCAATCTAGCACAGATGCTAAGATTGACAAGCTCACTAAAGCTATTCAAGCTTTGGTTCTCGCCCAACAAAAGAAAGTTTCCTTTCCACAACATCCTCCACCTGCTGAGGTTAAAAAAGGGGAAGTCTGTGTGACTTGTGGTGGGCCGCATGCCTACTACAATTGCACAGCTACTGATGGTTCCCCATATGAAGCTCATGCTATTTCCGGGTCTTCAAATCAAGAGGGAATCAATTCCGTCCTCCTATGGACCCGAGCTATCGTCCAAATCACTACCCTGGACCACCTGGTTTTAGTCAAAACCAAAATGTCCAAAACCCTAACCAGAATCAAAATGGATTGAACCAAGGTTATCAAAACCAAGGTAATTTTAATCAGGGTCACGGTTTTCAAAATCAAAACCAAGGTTTCCAAAATCAAGGTTTCCAAAATCAAGGAAACTTTAATCGAAACCAAGTTCAGGGTAGCCTCAACCAAGGGTACTTCCATGAAAATAACAACCAGAATCAAAGGAATTTCCAACACCAAAATCAAGGAAATTTCTAAAATCAAGGTCCCAATCAAAACAATCTTGCTCCAAATGTTCATAACAATCAAACTCAAGCCATTGTTCCAACTGGGTCTTCATCTGACGAGTTGTTAAAACAATTCATGAAGTCCCAAGAAGAATTGAACAAGTTGTTGGTCAGCCAGATTTCTGATATCAAGAAGTATTTAAATGATCGACCCTCGGGCTCAGGTACTACTTTACCTAGCAACACGATCGCTAATCTGAGGGGCGATGCAAAAGCGATCACAAGTCGTAGTTGTGTTTCATATAAGGAACCCACGATTCCTACTACCTCTTCTTCCTCTCCTTCAAAGGTAGTGGAACGTGAACTGAGGTGACAAAGGACAAGGTGCAATCTACTGGTCCATGAAGTACCGCACATGTCCATCCTCAGGTTGTCCCAGAAACCATGCCAAAACTGGGAGTTGTCTTTGATCCACCAGAAACTCCAGTTGATAACCCTAAATCCAAAACTTCTATTCCTTACCCATCACGCTTGAATGAACAAAAGCTCAGCGAAAAGGCTAGTCACCAAATGGATAAATTTTTCTAAAATCTTTCAAGATTTGTACTTTGACATTAGCTTCTCGGATGCTATCATCTTGATGTCCAAATTCGTATCAACAATCAAGAATCTGTTAAGTAATAAGGAAAAACTCTTCGAAATGGCTAGAACTCCTTTGAATGAGAATTGCTCAGCAGTTCTTTTGAAAAAGCTTCCCGAGAAGCTTGGACACCCCGGAAAATTTCTCATTCTTTGTATTTTTCCGGGGATGGTTGAATTCTTCGCCTTGGCCGATCTTAGCGCTAGCATTAACCTTATGCCATATTCTGTATGGAAGAAACTCTCTCTTCCCGAACTTACTCCCACGTGCATGACTTTAGAGCTTGCCGATCGTTCAATATCACGTCCTCTTGGCATTGCTGAGGACGTGTTCGTTAAAGTGGGAAACTTCCATTTTCAGGCAGATTTTGTGATTGTTGACTTTGATGCCGATTCAAGGGTCCATCTAATTCTTGGAAGGGAATTCCTTAGAACTGGGTGTGCTCTCATCGATGTATTTGAGCAAGAGATCACATTGCGTGTTGGAACTGAAGGTGTTACCTTCAACCTCGATCAAACTTCGAGGTACTCCTCCAATTATGACTCTGAATCGGTAAACCGAATAGATGTCATCGATGTTGCGGCTGAGGAGTACACTCAAGAGGTTTTAGGTTTCATTGATGATTCTACGAGTGAAAACCTCACTCAATCTTCTCATCCCATCATTGCCAATTCTTCTCCTTCCTTCACTCCGTTTGAGGGAAGTGACTTCGTCTTAGAAGAAATTGAGGCCTTTCTCAAGAGTGATTCGGTTCCCGATGGAATCAATAACCAAGAGATTGACTCTGAGAGGTATATTCTCTTACTAGAGAACTTATTCAACGAAGATCCCTCTCCTCTTCTTGTTCTACCACAAACACTACATAAAGAGGAAGTCAAAAATGTTGAAAAAACTGATGACTTTTTTGAGGTCGAGCCCAAAGACTTGCCTCCTCATCTTGAGTACGCATTCCTGTAGGGTGATGATAAATTACCCGTCATAATTGCTAAGGATTTAAGTGATGAGGAGAAAACTGCGCTCATAAAGGTTCTAAAGTCACACAAGCAAGCGATTGCTTGGAAACCCTCCGACATTAAGGGTATTAACCTGGACTTTTGTACACACAAAATCTTGATGGAGGACGACTTCAAACCCGCAGTGCAACATCAAAGGGGGGTAAATCCAGAAATTCATGAAGTAATCAAACAAGAGGTTCTAAAACTTCTTGATGCTTGATTGATTTACCTTATCTCTGATAGTCCTTGGGTGAGTCCCATTCATTGTGTTCCTAAGAATGGTGGCATAACTGTTGTCGCCAATGAGGAAAATGAGTTGATTCCAACTCGTTTGGTTATGGGGTGGCGTGTATGTATAGATTATACAAAACTCAATGAAGCCACCCGTAAAGACCATTTTCCTCTACCCTTCATGGATCAAATGCTCGAGAGATTAGCGCGGAATGAATACTATTGTTTCCTCGATGGTTTCTCGAGATACTTTCAAATCCCCATTGATCCACAGGATCAAGAGAAAACTACATTCACATGCCCTTACGGAACTTTTGCCTACCGTCGCATGCCATTTGGCTTATGCAGCGCTCTTGGCACGTTCTAAAGGTGCATGATGTCAATATTTTCCGACATGATCAGGAAAACAATGGAGGTATTCATAGATGACTTTTCGGTCATTAGGGATTCGTTCCAATCTTGTCTCTCCCACTTGGAAAATGTGCTGAAACGATGTGAAGACACAAACTTGTGTCTCAATTGGGAGAAGAGCCACTTTATCGTCAAAGAGGGCATTGTCCTCTGCCATAAAATTTCAAAGAATGGGATTGAGGTTGACAAAGCCAAAATTGATGTCATTGCAAAATTACCTCATCCAACTACCGTCAAAGGTATTAGGAGCTTTTTGGGTCATGCCAGTTTTTATCATAGGTTTATTCAAGATTTTTCTAAAATTGCCCGGCCTATGACCCATCTCCTCGAGAAGGATGCTCCTTTTATCTTCTCACCCGAGTGCATCGAAGCTTTTGAAACTTTGAAGAAAAAGCTTACTGAGGCACCGATTCTTGTTGCCCCCGATTGGGACCTGCCCTTTGAACTTACGTGCGATGCTAGTGATTATGCAATAGGGGCAGTCTTGGGGCAACGCAAATTAAAACACTTTCAGCCGATACACTATGTGAGCAAGACAATGACCGAGGCTCAAAGTCATTACACCACCATTGAAAAAGAACTATTAGCAGTGGTGTATGCCTTTGAAAAATTTCGGCCATATTTGATATTGACCAAATGCATAGTGTATACGGATCACTCGGCTTTGAAGTACCTCATTGCAAAACAAGATGCAAAGCCGAGACTACTCCGTTGGCTTCTCCTCCTGCAAGAATTTGATATCATAATTCGTGATAAAAAAGGAGCTGAGAACCTAGCTGCTGATCATCTCTCCCGTTTAGAAAACCCCCATCAAGATGTCTTCGAAAAGAAGGAAATTAATGAAACCTTCCCTCTCGAGACACTCAATGCGGTTTCCTTTCGTAGAGATTCTATTACCCCGTGGTTTGCCGATTTTGCAAACTACCATGCGGGTAACTTTGTTGTGAAAGGGATGCCGTCCCAACAAAAGAACAAGTTCTTTAAAGATGTGAAACATTACCTCTGGGATGACGCCTACCTTTTCAAAATCTGTGCGGATCAAGTCATCCGGCGGTGTGTTTATGGATAGGAAGCCAATGACATTCTCAAGGCTTGCCATGCTGGACCCACGGGGGGACACCATAATCCTAACTACACTGCCAAAAAGGTGTTTGATTCCGGATTCTATTGGCCCACAACTTATAAGGATGCCCAAGAATTGGTCAAATCCTGTGACGCTTGTCAACGTCATGGGAATATTTCACAAAAGAAAGAAATGACACAAAATGCAATTCAAGTTTGTGAAATCTTTGACGTATGGGGCATTGACTTTAAGGGGCCATTTCCGTAATCTCATGGAAACAAGTACCTACTCGTGGCTGTTGACTATTTGTAAAAATGCGTTGAAGCGAAAGCCTTATCCACAAATGATGCCTGAGTGGTTGTGAAGTTTTTGAAAGCTCTTTCTGCTCGATTTGGAACTCCACGTGCTATAATTAGCGATCGTGGTACGCATTTTTGCAATGAAAAATTTGATAAAGTCATGCAAAAGTATGGTGTAACTCACCGTCTTTCTACTGCGTACCACCCTCAAACAGGTGGACAAGTAGAAGTTTCAAATCGAGGCATTAAGAGAATATTGGAAAGAACTGTAGGTGAAAATCGTGCATCGTGGTCGGATAAATTAGATGATGCACTTTGGGCTTTCCGTACAGCTTACAAAACACCCATCAGGTGTACGCCTTACAAGCTTGTGTAGAAGAAAGCGTGCCATCTACCGATCGAGCTTGAGTATAAAGCCTATTGGGCCCTCAAGCATACAAATTTTGACCTACAAACTGCGGGTGATCGTCGGATAGTTCAAATGAATGAATTGAATGAACTTCGTGATCAAGCTTACGAGAACTCTTTGATCTACAAGGAAAAGACAAAGAAGATTCATGACTCAAAAATCAAGAACCACATTTTCAACGTTGGTGACCGAGTCCTTCTTTTCAACTCTAGACTCAAGATCTTCTCGGGAAAACTCAAAACCCGTTGGACGGGCCCATTCACTATCGCAAAGGTTTATCCTTATGGCACGGTCGAGTTATCTCAAAATGACGGTCCAAATTTCAAAGTGAATGGGCATCGTGTGAAACATTACTTTGGAGAGGACATACCATCCATGGTTGTCCCGAATCTCCAAACTTTCCCCAAGGAAAATTGAATTCGGGGATCGAGTCAAGCTAGCGACTCGGTAAACAAAAACAGTAGCATAAACATGGGTTTTCACCCATGTCTCTGACTTCTTTCTATTTTCTAACACCCTAGTGTGGGGGAGTGGCCACCCCCTGCTGCTGTTTGCAATGTATATATTTTCAATCTAAAAAAAAAAAATGTGTGTTGTATGTACATATAAATAAAGTGAAAAATGAAAAATGATGTTCCCACAGTTAGCTTATAATATTATCTTTTTAGGTTCAAAGAGTCGGCATAATAGCCGGGACTTTGAATATTGAGGACAATATTCAATTCTAAGTATGGGGGGGGGGGGGGGGGGGGAATTCTAGCGAATTTTATCACATTATATCCTCTAGTACCTCAGTTTTTGGCCTAAAAAAAAAATATCACTTTATTTCAAAATTTTTGTGGTTATCAGTCCGCCATGTCTAACCGAAAAAGGGATTGGTTAATCCAGGAGGAAAAGGCTCTTGGTAAAGATATCTCAAATCCGTTGATGGCTGACAATTTTGCCGAAAATTTTATGGTATTCAACTCATCATATCCTAAAAAGTAAAAGAGTTGGCTAGCCCGCAAGGTTATGGCTTGTGGTAAAGGCAGTGAAAAACCATAATTGCTAATCAACTCACCAAGATGATGACTGTATTCCATCAAGAGTTGGCTAGTCCAGAACTAAACGACATTTGGTAAAGACAAATCAAATCCGTTGACAGCTTATGATTTGCTCAAAATCATATGGTTATCAGTGTACCATAGTTCTTACTTGAACTGAAACATTTGGCTACTCCAGAAGTAATGGCTTTTGGTAAAGAGATTCAAATCCATTAAGTTTTCTCAAAAGATTGCTAGGGACTAGTAATAGTTTAGTGTGGGGGATTGATGAGTGTGTAAATACTCATCATTTTTATCGTATCTGAAATGCCAAAACATCCAAAAACACTCAAATATGCATCAAAATATTGAAAATATCCCAAAGATTTTGTTTTATATGTTTTAGATGCAAAATGATAGAAAACAGATGAAAACCAAACAAAGTTTGCATAATTGGCAGTTTCAGACCCTCAACTTTCAAAAATTGTCAAAACTAGTCCCTGAGCATTTGTTTTGAAAGATAAGTCAACCCAAGTCCTTTAAAAGTCAAATTTTATCAAAAATGATTTTTGGGTAAAAAGTTTCAAAAGTGTGCAAGTTTAGTGCCTGGAGTTTCAGAAATTGGCAGATTTGGTCCCTGGTGGAATATTTTGGATGAAAAAGTCAGCATTAGTCCCTGGAAAGTCACAAGTTGTCAATTTTGCTCCTTTGGTGAAAATTTTTAAGAAGCTGCAGTTTGGTCCCTCAACTTTCAACATTTGACAATTTCAGTCCCTGCGAAGTTTAAATTGGAAAAATATCATCAAGGGTCCTTATAATATTCATCTAGGCAACTTTGACCCTTTTTGATGACTTTGGGAATATTACATTTTCAGTCCACCACTTTTCATAAATTGCAAAATTGGTCCTTGAATTAACTATAAACCAAATGGACTTAGTTTTTATTATAGCCCAAAACAAAAACAAAATCCAAATCCACTCCCAAAATCCAACCCCCTGATCCACTAAACGACCTTTGACCAGCCTCCACCTCCCACACTCCCGTGACCCTGCACCCCTGCCAAAAACCAACACCATCATCACCTGCAAGCCACTCTATCCCCCCTCCTCCATCATCACCCCTATCCAAAACAAACACCTCAGTTCAAATTACTCACCCTGGCACAAGTTATCAGAAGAAAACACCAAAGTAGTTTTGGCACCAAAATTGAAGAAGGGTCAAGATTAAGTTTCTATCATCCAAAGACTGAAATGGTTGCTGGGAAAAGTCAAATGGGTATCCTAAACCCTAATTTTTGAGTATTTAAAGAAGGAGAGAGAGCAAAAAAGAGTGTGTAGACTTCGCTTATTTTTAATGTATTTCTAATTTCTTGTAACTTAAATTTCCAGTCAAAAACATTAGATTGTAACTTATTTCTTTCAGTAATATAAGCTTTCAGTTTATCTTTCCAATTCCTTGAATCATTTTCAGTTCTCAGTGTGAATTTTAAGCTTTTAGCTAAACCTTTATTAAAGCTCTTTAGTTGTTAAAAGGTTGTAATAAGCTCACTTTGGTTATCTGTAATCATAAGAAAACAAAAAAAGAAAAAAAAAATCAAATACAAAAAACATGACAGGGGACCTATGCATATGACTGGATGCTCTTGGGAAGTGCCAAGTAATGAAATTGGCAGATGGATTTCACTAGCTTGTTGTAAAACAAGCTAGAGCTTGTAGCTGCCATTGTGGTTCCCTTGTTCAGCTAGGGCCCAAGGTTATCTCAGTTACTTATTTTTTTCAAGTTTTTAAGGGTATTGTAGTATAGCTTATATAGTGCTTATTTTATGATTATTTGAGCTTATTTTGTTCTTATTTATTAGTTAGACCAATTTTAGTTCAATTATTGTATTAAGTTAGGTATTTGCATTAAGTTCTTATTTGACTGTTAAATGAGCCTATTAAGTGATTCATTGGAAATTATTGATTAGTAAGGATATCTCTATGAAAAAGTGAGATTAGCACATTATATTTTAGCATTGTGGATCCATTTCATGGACTGAATTAATCAATAGTATTGAAATCTCATTTGCACAGCTTATTAAGTGGTGTTTGGATTAACTTGGTACTCTGTGTTTCTATGATTGTTTAGGTTTGAAACTTGTTTAGACAGATCACTTAGGTTGTTACTAGAGAATTAGTAGCAAGAAATTGGTAGGATTAGTTTTAAAAGTCAAAATCACCTCAAAACCTTCATAACAGTTTAACTGTTATAACTTTGGATTGCCAATCCTTCATTTTGGGTAAAGAAAGTAATTAGATTGTTAAATTTAGGATTAATATAACTTAATACAACTAATTCAGTAATCTAAAATGGATCAAATCTTCGTTTAGTCAAAGTTCTTAAAATGTTTCAAAAGTCAAATTGATACATTTAAGCAGAATCACCGAAATCCCAAGAATTAATGTGAATTTTGTGTTAAGACCCAGGACTTGAAACTTTCACAATTTAAAGTGACCCACCTTAACTACTAGAATTCACTATCATCTTATTTTTGGAATTTTTCTCTTGGTTCATTTGGAGGCTCAATCAAACCTGCAGTGGAAGCAATCTCCCCTGTCCATAGTTGACCCATTTTCCTTGAAGCCACATTTTGTGCATTATTTGTTTATTTAGTTTGATCTTTGGTGTTTTGCATAACTTTTTAGCCTGTATGGTTTGATCCATCTTTTGTTTGCCCTTATTAGCTTAATCCTTAGCTTATTTTGTACCATAGATTTGTCCTTGGCCATTGTTTTTTCTGTTTGCATCAGAACACCACTGAGCTTGTTAATTTTTGCTTTAGCTTGTTGCTTTGTGATAACTGGCTCATGTGTGTTCACTGAGATGGTGAATGATTGTTTCCTTTGCTCTTGGATTACATCATTGTGCTGATTTGCATAAGCTATTTATTTCAAAAACTCATTTTGAAGCTTGGCCTTACTGAACCACCTTCCAAAGACCACAACAAGCTGAAACCTTGAGCTTATTCCTTGGTCTTGGACAATTTGGAAAGCCTTACTAGCAGACTTTTGGGTTCCACCTTGACCCTGAACCCTGGGTCACCCCTGTGGGCCCCACAACAGGCTGCAGATGCCACCATTTGGCCTTTGGCCCTTGTGATCTAGCATAAGTGCTTATTAGCTTATCTCAGGCTTATTTGAGCTAATCCTTGTGCCTTTTTACTTGTTTCCAGTCACCCATACTTATTTGCACCTTCATTCACTTCTGTTTCATCTCTGCAGCCTATTTTAAGAGCTTATTTAAGCTTAAATCACCAAGTTGAGTCAAAAAGCTCAACTGTTAAGCTCATTAGTTCTCACTGAGCTTATTTGTGGATTTCAAAATAGTTGCCTTCACAAAAGTTGCTTATTAGTTTTGTAAAATAAAAATCAAGAAAATCCAAAAATAAGCAAAGTGATAGCTTCTATTTAAGCCATTTGGCTTATTTTTCTGCTTATTTATAAGCAATTCTTAATTTTAATTTTTTCTTAGGCTTCTTATAACCTGTAGTAATTTTAGGAATTTTTTTCAGATTTTTCCTTTGTCATTTAGTATTTTTATAATTTAATTTAGTTTAAATTAATTAAATAATTAGTTTTAATTAGTAATAATTAATTAAAAAGTAGTAAAAATAGATTTTCTGTTTTAAAATTAGTTTTATAATATTTAAGATTTTTCTAAATTTAATTTTCATTTTTCTAGTTAAATTTCACAATTAATTGTAGTTTAGTATAATTTAGTTAATTAAAAAGTAATTAATAATTAGTAATTAATTAATAGTAATTAATTAATTAGTTGTAAAAACAATTTTTATTTTCCAAAAATTTTCTTATATCATTAGGATTGTAAAAATACATTTTTCATATTCATATGACTTTATTTGCTCCCGTTTCACTTTTTATTTTGCGCGTTCGTGTTTATTTTAAATTCAAACGCGCATTTTTAGGTTTAGCTCACGTTTTTAGGTTATCTGATCTTCAGTAATTGTTAATATAGTGTTTTTAAGTTATTCTCAATCATAATCTTGTAGTATAATCATACAAAACAAAATTCCTTACCCTTCTGTTAAATCACCCGGTCACTTTAAACGTTTTCAAATACAATTGCACACCTCGCTGGGACATAACGACCCGGGGATTCACTGTACTCCTTGGTTAGTTGGTCTGAGACGTTTGACTTGGTTGACCATTCACCTGGTTAATTTAGTTGACCGTTCAGGGCCAATCAAAATTTGGCGCCGCTGCCTGGGAGGTTGCTGCGTATCTAAAACGTTTTTTTTGAGATTAGTGATTTTTCATTCGTCACTGTATAAACACCACCACCTTTTGTAAATCTTAATCATAATACAAAAACGTCATTAACACTTTTCCTAAAGTGTTAACAATACCAAAAAAATCAAAAACAAAGAAAACAGATCGTTACGTTTTCTATATCGGATTTCTTTTAAGGTGATTCTTAAAGAGATACGATTTTGGTTAACGAAACGATACCAAAAATATTTTTCAAAAGTTTTTCACCCATACAAAAAAACCCAAAAACATTTGTCTCTTTCTTCTGAATAATAATTACATAAAAATAAACCGTCGCAAACCAAGACAGAACACCTACCAACTGGGGGTGTGAACATTAATAAGTTCCCAAACAAAACATTAAAACTTGGCTTTGTATCCTTGTGAGTGGTGTACCTTTCTTAAAGAAGCCATTCATTTGTGATTATTGGTTTAAGTTTACTCTTGATTTGCCTCGATTTTGTTTTGATTGGTTTTTATCCTTAGTGCATGCGCACTCATTCTTCTAGGTCCACGAGCCCATTACGTGAGCTTGTTAAACCTCGAAGAACTCATAGACGTTCAGCACCAACAGTCGGATCTGAGATCCGTACTGTTCCAACTCCAGCTGTCACCATGGCGGAAGATCGCCCCATGTGTGAGCTTCTCCAAGCCCCCATTGAGGGTTATGGAGATGCTATTGTAGTTCCAGCCATCATGGCTGAAAATTTTGAGCTCGAAACCGGGTTGCTTAATCTTGTAACCTCAAGTCAGTTCTACGGTTTTGAGAGGGACGACCCTCATGCTCACATTTGATGGTTCAACAAAATAACGTCAACCATTAAGTACAAGAATGTCCCTTCAGAAGCAATCAAGATTCTTCTCTTCCCATTCTCCCTAGAGGGTCAAGCCCAGATTTGGCTTGAGAAACAACCCCCTCGCTCAATTGAGACATCGGAAGATTTGGTAAAAAAGTTTGTGAATGAATTCTTCCCACCTTCAAAGACCACGAGTCTTAAGAACGAAATCACCAAGTTCACTCAAAAGTATGATGAATCATTTGGTGAAGCGTGGGATCGTTTCAAAGAATTACTTCACAAGTGTCCACATCATGGTTTCTCCGAGTTGATGCAACTCGATACTTTCTACAATGGTGTGAGCCAAGCTGATCAGGATTCTCTCAATGCCTCCGCGGGAGGTAATTTCTTGAGTAGAACCACAAGAGAGGCTTTAGAAATCATCGAAAATAAGTCCAAGGTCCGCTCTACACGAAGCAAGCCGGTTGTTTCTCAAATTAGTATGGGTCCTTCTACTTCATCTTCTATGAGTCAATCTAGCACAGATGCTAAGATTGACAAGCTCACTGAAGCTATTCAAGCTTTGGTTCTCGCCCAACAAAAGAAAGTTTCCTTTCCACAACATCCTCCACCTGCTGAGGTTAAAAAAGGGGAAGTCTGTGTGACTTGTGGTGGGCCGCATGCCTACTACAATTGCACAGCTACTGATGGTTCCCCATATGAAGCTCATGCTATTTCCGGGTCTTCAAATCAAGAGGGAATCAATTCCGTCCTCCTATGGACCCGAGCTATCGTCCAAATCACTACCCTGGACCACCTGGTTTTAGTCAAAACCAAAATGTCCAAAACCCTAACCATAATCAAAATGGATTGAACCAAGGATATCAAAACCAAGGTAATTTTAATCAGGGTCACGGTTTTCAAAATCAAAACCAAGGTTTCCAAAATCAAGGTTTCCAAAATCAAGGAAACTTTAATCGAAACCAAGTTCAGGGTAGCCTCAACCAAGGGTACTTCCATGAAAATAACAACCAGAATCAAAGGAATTTCCAACACCAAAATCAAGGAAATTTCTAAAATCAAGGTCCCAACCAAAACAATCTTGCTCCAAATGTTCATAACAATCAAACTTAAGCCATTGTTCCAACTGGGCCTTCATCTGACGAGTTGTTAAAACAATTCATGAAGTCCCAAGAAGAATTGAACAAGTTGTTGGTCAGCCAGATTTCTGATATCAAGAAGTATTTAAATGATCGACCCTCGGGCTCAGGTACTACTTTACCTAGCAACACAATCGCTAATCTGAGGGGCGATGCAAAAGCGATCACAAGTCGTAGTTGTGTTTCATATAAGGAACCCGCGATTCCTACTACCTCTTCTTCCTCTCCTTCAAAGGTAGTGGAACGTGAACTGAGGTGACAAAGGACAAGGTGCAATCTACTGGTCCATGAAGTACCGCACATGTCCATCCTCAGGTTGTCCCAGAAACCATGCCAAAACTGGGAGTTGTCTTTGATCCACCAGAAACTCCAGTTGATAACCCTAAATCCAAAACTTCTATTCCTTACCCATCACGCTTGAATGAACAAAAGCTCAGCGAAAAGGCTAGTCACCAAATGGATAAATTTTTCTAAAATCTTTCAAGATTTGTACTTTGACATTAGCTTCTCGGATGCTATCATCTTGATGTCCAAATTCGCATCAACAATCAAGAATCTGTTAAGTAATAAGGAAAAACTCTTCGAAATGGCTAGAACTCCTTTGAATGAGAATTGCTCAGCAGTTCTTTTGAAAAAGCTTCCCGAGAAGCTTGGACACCCCGGAAAATTTCTCATTCCTTGTATTTTTCCGGGGATGGTTGAATTCTTCGCCTTGGCCGATCTTAGCGCTAGCATTAACCTTATGCCATATTCTGTATGGAAGAAACTCTCTCTTCCCGAACTTACTCCCACGTGCATGACTTTAGAGCTTGCCGATCGTTCAATATCACGTCCTCTTGGCATTGCTGAGGACGTGTTCGTTAAAGTGGGAAACTTCCATTTTCAGGCAGATTTTGTGATTATTGACTTTGATGCCGATTCAAGGGTCCATCTAATTCTTGGAAGGGAATTCCTTAGAACTGGGTGTGCTCTCATCGATGTATTTGAGCAAGAGATCACATTGCGTGTTGGAACTGAAGGTGTTACCTTCAACCTCGATCAAACTTTGAGGTACTCCTCCAATTATGACTCTGAATCGGTAAACCGAATAGATGTCATCGATGTTGCGGCTGAGGAGTACGCTCAAGAGGTTTTAGGTTTCATTGATGATTCTACGAGTGAAAACCTCACTCAATCTTCTCATCCCATCATTGCCAATTCTTCTCCTTCCTTCACTCCGTTTGAGGGAAGTGACTTCGTCTTAGAAGAAATTGAGGCCTTTCTCAAGTGTGATTCGGTTCCCGATGGAATCAATAACCAAGAGATTGACCCATTTTCCTTGAAGCCACATTTTGTGCATTATTTGTTTATTTAGTTTGATCTTTGGTGTTTTGCATAACTTTTTAGCCTGTATGGTTTGATCCATCTTTTGTTTGCCCTTATTAGCTTATTCCTTAGCTTTTTTTGTACCATAGATTTGCCCTTGGCCATTGTTTTTTCTGTTTGCATCAGAACACCACTGAGCTTGTTAATTTTTGCTTTAGCTTGTTGCTTTGTGATAACTGGCTCATGTGTGTTCTCTAAGATGGTGAATGATTGTTTCCTTTGCTCTTGGATTACATCATTGTGCTGATTTGCATAAGCTATTTATTTCAAAAACTCATTTTGAAGCTTGGCCTTACTGAACCACCTTCCAAAGACCACAACAAGCTGAAACCTTGAGCTTATTCCTTGGTCTTGGACAATTTGGAAAGCCTTACTAGCAGACTTTTGGGTTCCACCTTGACCCTGAACCCTGGGTCACCCCTGTGGGCCCCACAACAGGCTGCAGATGCCACCATTTGGCCTTTGGCCCTTGTGATCTAGCATAAGTGCTTATTATCTTATCTCTAGCTTGTTTGAGCTAATCCTTGTGCCTTTTTACTTGTTTCCAGTCACCCATACTAATTTGCACCTTCATTTACTTTTGTTTCATCTCTATAGCTTATTTTGATAGCTTATTTAAGCTTAAATCACCAAGTTGAGTCAAAAAGCTCAACTGTTAAGCTTATTAGTTCTCACTGAGCTTATTTGTGGATTTCAAAATAGTTTCCTTCAAAAAAGTTGCTTAGTTATAGTTTCTTATCACTTTTGTGAAATAAAAATCAAGAAAATCCAAAAATAAGCAAAGTGATAGCTTCTATTTAAGCCCTTTGGCTTATTTTTCTTTTTATTTATAAGCAATTCTTAATTTTAAATTTTTCTTAGGCTTCTTATAACCTGTAGTAATTTTGGGAATTTTTTTCAGATTTTTCTTTGTCATTTAATATTTTTTATAATTTAATTTAGTTTAAATTAATTAAATAATTTGTTTTAATTAGTAATAATTAATTAAAAAGTAGTAAAAATAGATTTTCTGTTTTAAAATTAGTTTTATAATATTTAATTTTCATTTTTCTAGTTAAATTTCATAATTAATTGTAATTTAGTATAATTTAGTTAATTAAAAAGTAATTAATAATTAGTAATTAATTAAATAGTTGTAAAAATAATTTTAATCATCCAAAAATTTTCTTATATCATTAGGATTGTAAAAATATAATTTTCATATTCGTAGGACTTTATTTGCTCCTGTTTCACTTTTTATTTTGCGCGTTCGCGTTTATTTGAAATTCAAACGCCCTTTTTTAGGTTTAGCTTACGTTTTTAGGTTATCTGATCATCAGTAATTGTTAATATATTGTTTTTAAGTTATTCTCAATCATAGTCTTGTAGTATAATCATACAAATCAAAATTCCTTACCCTTCTGTTAAATCTCCCGATCACTTTAAACGTTTTCAAATACAATTGCACACCTCGCTGGGACATAACGACCCGAGGATTCACTCTACTCCTTGGTTAGTTGGTCTGAGACGTTTGACTTTGTTGATCATTCACCTGGTTAATTTAGTTGACCGTTCTGGGCCAATCAGGTATCATGTGGATATTTTGTTTTGACGAGTTTGCTGGGTTTACGAATTAAAGTGCCCTGGCTCCTCAAACGATTATTACATGACCTCTGAATTATGATGGCCCGAATGGTGTTATGTTATAACTAAACTTAATAACAACATAACTCAATAGTAGGGAGCTTCATGTGAGGAGTATTAACTTTTGAATTATGATGGCCTGAACGGTATTATGTTGATAACATAATACAATAGTATTATACTTCTGAGTTGTGATGGCCCGAACGGTGTTATATTATATCTAAAACACTAAAAACCCTAAGAATGATTACTTAAGAAACATAAACAAGATAACTAAAGCTTGACATACAACCACACCTACAATACCACCAGGATACGTGAGTAGGCAGTCTAGTCTCCGAGTCACTTTTCACATCAATTAGTTTTCCCTAAGCCCAGGTGAGTTTTCATAGCCTCACTTTTAAATGCTTTACAACCCTGCGAGGGGGATACATGCTTTAAATCGAATACAAGTCTTTTTCTTTGGTTGTTGCGCGAGTAAACTATCTGTCACCCCTACACAACAAAATTCATGAATCTAATCGCTTGTGATATTTTACACAAGTGAACGCGCATATAATTGATAGATTTATTGGAGTTTGACAACTCCCGTTGGTACTACCTCTCACTGGAGGGTACCAATAAGTATTATATTTGAACCCTCTGAAGGATTAACTTTGGCATGTTATCCTTCCCGTCCCATCGTGGTTTGGTTTGCAGACCCCATGATCTGGACTGTTAACGTGTGGTTCATGAGCTTAGTGCCACATACTAACTCTTGATGATTGTACATGTATTACAATTATCACACACACTACATTTTCCTTGAAGGGTGTAACAACTGAACCCTGTGGAACTTGTAATCACTATCACTTAAACCTATGACTCTCACTCAACACCTAGTGTTAACTTTTTAAGTATGTATCCTAGGTAACGGAGCTCTGTGGAAATTATGGCATGGAGTGGCACAAGACTTGAAAGACTTTCCATTTGGTTATCATTCAAGGTTCATAACACACTTAGATTTTTGGGACCTCCCTTTTTTAAAACTCTGATAATTTTAATGAATGATAACTCATTTTTATAAAATGTCTCTTTTTGAGTCGTTTTCTATTACTGTATATGTGATCCATGAAGTAATACCCCAGATCCAAATTCCGATGCGATTTGTGAAAATGGGGGTGTTACAATTCGGTACTAAGTTTCTTAAAAGCGAGTACCTTCTTGATCCCTTGGGTCTTGTTTCTGTTTTCCGTTAAAAAAAATTGATTGTATTTTTTGCAAAAAAAAAAAAAAAAAAAAACAGAGGTGCCTCTTTTAGATGCCAGTAAGATAATTACATTGGTGACTAAAAGATTGGAATCTCTCTTGATGTAGAACACTTTGGACTCTAGATGAGTAAAAATGGTAACATAGGTTTTTGAGAGGACACTTAGACCTAAGCAAAACAAATTGAATCGAGTAGTGAGGTTAAGTAACGAAGGAGATATGGCCAAAACAAGTCAGGTTATGTTTTCTCAATTTTGGCAGCACTGACACCTGCGTACATTTTGAGTTTTCTGGAATAATTAGTAATGAATAAGAAAAATGGCTCACACTTTTAGACGTAGACTCAAAAATGATAAATTTAGGTTTTGGAACAAAATAATTTCATTAGAAAATGAATGAGATATAGCCTATGGAAGTTGAAAATTCTCTGAAATGTATAACAGTAGGTCCGAAAATAAAATGGTATAAATCTATAAACAAAACATGTTTTTGGAAATCGAGGTCATGAAATAATGATAGTAGACATAATTACCTACGTTTAGAGATTTTATAGGTAAGAACGAGCTAGAAATGAAGTAGATACACTCTTTCAAAGAAGGGTTTAAAATAATAAACTTTGCTTTGAAGTCTTAAATAAAAAAAAGTGTTTTGACTATTTTTCTTAAACTTTTGACTTACGTAACTTTATAAAACCACACTAAAAGTATATAAGGGTGATACAACTTTGCAAAACTCATATGTATTGTTGGGAATTACAATATTTGAAGATTACAAAACCACGAGCAAGAAAGAAGAAAGAAGAAACAAGAAGGACCTAAACATAAAATAGTTAGCTAGCTTGATTAGTAAGCTAGGTTTTTATGTAAACCCTAGCCTCTCTATTATATAAAGAGGGGTAGGGCGTTGGCTTTATTGATCAATTCAATAGAAAACTCTTTCAATGAGAGTCTAGACACACAATTATAGCGTGTGTATATTAGTAGTAGTACTAGTAGTTTATTTTTATTTCAATAAAGAAAACCTTGAAGTAATATTGATTGTGTTATTGTTCTTATTCCGCTGTGATTATCAATATTGCTATATCTTAGATGGCCTTAAACGATCTTTACAATTGGTATCAGAGCACAGGGGGCTTGATATCTAGGGATCTACAAGGTTTTCGTTGTTGAATAAAAAGCAGTGTTGAATTGGAGCAGATCTTGTAAAAGTTGTCGAACAGAAGCAGCTGTGAAAAGGGGTGTCAAGGTAATCATTAATTATTATTTTGGTTTCGATTATGATTGGTCTAAACCTCGTACCGTTGATTGTCGAATTGATAGATTTGTTTCATGGTCAATTATTCAACCTCGTACCTATTGATTATTAATCAAATTGTTACAAGATAATGGGACGGTGTGGAATAATTGGTATATAATGTATTAATTGCTTCAATCATGGTTCAATGTCTTTAAATAGTGGGTCAATGAGTTATTGATCACGTGATTGCCTTATTGATGCAAAGGGTTACAAGTGTTAAAGAATTAAGGTATTAGTGTTTCGTAATTATTTAATGAATTAGTGACACAAAAATAGAACCTGGCTTTGATACATGGATCGATGGGAATATTTGTATATTGATATCACATGGTCGGTTACAATATAGTGATTTGGTAGATATGTCGTTTTCAAGCATTTTGGATCAGTTGTGTGAATATACTATATTGCCAAGTACTGCTGCTCTCACATGATTCGACTATTCCAATATATTTTAATTCTGCTGCTGTCTTGTCGTTTTTGAAAAGAAGTTTATTAATAGCTGGGATGTCGTTTTTCATAAGAATGTGATGAATTTAAGGTAACCTCGTACCATATATAAGGGTTAATGGTTAATTATTAAAAGGCATGATTGTTTCATTGGTTGAGGTTTTAAGGAATTTAATGCAATTAATTGTTGTAAGTCATATTGTGCAAGTGAAGAATTATACCTAGTACTTGTCAATTAATGAAGGTCAGTGGTATAATTATTAGCAAAGGTTCAGTTGCAAAATGGTTAGAAGATTGTTTATGATTGGTCGAATAATGGTGATTGATGATTTATTATGGTATTGATGTTTCTGCTGTCGACAACACTGGTATCTATATGGAGATGTGATTGGTTATTGATATGCTGCTGTGCTGTTGTTGTCTACTGATAAAGAGAAAAATATATTGATTGGTGGAAGGTTTATTCCATGATTGATATTCTCGTACACATTTAATACATCATTCATTAATTAATGATTGGTTCACATGGATCTGTTGTTTAGTACTGGTACGTTATTTGGTTTCTGCTGATGAGAAACTCGTTTCTGCTGCTACATATATTGTGTTCTGCTCGTATGTTGTTCTTACTGATGGTTCTTGCTGGTTATTCCTCCTGATTGGTTCCTACTGATGGGTTCCTGTTGATACATACGGTTCTTGCTGACGTCTTTATGGTTCCTGTTGACTTGTTGTATATTTTTTTCTTTTGGTCGGTTTTGGTTCCTACTAGTCATGTGAGATTACTAATGGTTAGGGAGGACGGAGTTATCAACCATCATCATTTTGTTGAGAAGATTACTTGATGAAGACATTTGATTATCGCTTGTTTGATGTTGTAGTTGATTTTCACAAGTTTTGTGTTCTTATCATATCTTAAAAGGATTGGACTTTTTTAAGATAACTTGCTTGGTTTGTATGGTGACGAAGACTTGACGAATCTAGCCAAGGGGTACGATCCATCTTATTGTGCTTAATGCGTACATTTGCTATCACTTTAAGGAGTTACGTTATTGTGCTCAGTGTCTCATTTAGTTGAGGATTTGTCAAGAGGTCGCGGTCTACTTATACTTTTTATAGGAGTATGAGTTTGGAGTCACGTGGATAGTGCAAGACATAAGATGCAAGCTTGGGCGATTTAACTTCTTCATCAAATCAGTTATATTTTATTTTCTTCATCAGTGATCACTCCATGGAACCTACTGGATTCAAGAGATGGCAAGTATACTTTTAAGGGGAAGCTTATTATTAATATACTTGATCATCCTCTTACACTTTGTGCTGGTGTGCTTACTTGTTTCTGCTGTTCGATACTGCTGCTCGTTCTTGCTGCTCGTTACTGCTGCTTGTGTTATTAGATAAAAAAAATGATAAAAAAATGAAAAAAAAATGAAAAAAAGAAAAAGAAAAAGTTATTATTATTATTATTATTATTAATTATTAGTTGGTTCTTAAGATGGTTAGTCTATTCTTAAGGGGAAGCTTGTTAACCATCTACATGCATCACTTGAGGGGAAGCGTTTACGAGATGCACAAGACCCCTATTAGAAGATTACAAAAAGGGGAAGAATAGTTATGATGTGCAGCTTATTATTGGTGATGACATTGTTTCTTCATGCAGATTGTTTTGTAATATCAAATAGGGGAAGATTGTTGGGAATTACAAGATTTGAAGATTACAAAACCCCGAGCAAGAGTGAAGAAAGAAGAAACAAGAAGGACCTAAATATAAAATAGTTAGCTAGCTTGATTAGTAAGCTAGGTTTTTATGTAAACCCTAGCCTCTCTATTATATAAAGAGGGGTAGGGCGTTGGCTTTATTGATCAATTCAATAGAAAACTCTTTCAATGAGAGTCTAGACACACGATTATAGCGGGTGTATATTAGTAGTAGTAGTAGTTTATTTTTATTTCAATAAAGAAAACCTTGAAATAATATTGATTGTGTTCTTGTTCTTATTCCGCTGTGATTATCAATATTGCTATATCCTAGATGGGCTTAAACGACCTTTACATGTATTTAGTACGTGTGGCATCTTCCCTAAAATGACTTATTATTCTAGGTTGCGTTTAGGTTGCCATATCGTTGAATAACGTTACATTTCCCGACACACTACTCACTCAAGGTGAGTTTCATAGCCTCACTTTTACTGGTTTACTACTTTTTTTGGAATGGTTATTACACAAAAAAGTTACCAAAGTTCCCAAAAAAATTGTCCTAAGTTACTATAGTTTCATTTTGTTCACTTAGGTTACTGATCTTTCGGGAAGCATACACTTCAAAAATTCAGTGTAGTCTGAGTAACCTGAACGTAATAAGTTCAGTAACCTGAGTGAACAAAGTTTTAAAATTCAATAACCTGAACATTCATTTGTATAAGTTCAGTTACTTGAGTAAACAAAGTTTTAAAGTTCAGTAACATGGATAAACAAAATGAAACTATAGTAACTTAGGACAAATTTTTGGGCAACTTTGGTAACTAATCTGTACCATAATCCTTTTTGGAACTACTTTGGGCTGAGAATACATGCTCATTTACTTATTACAAGCTCAATTACTTTCGTTCGCAAACAAGTACTTAAAACTTTTATGTATTGCTTAAGTTACATATCTTTCCATTAAGTCCCCACTATCATGAACTGTTAATTATGTAATAATCGCTAATCTTGTGAATAGATCTATTAAGTTGAAACCCCCGTCCAGTTAGTTACCCTACTTGACTGGTATGTCAAATGGATGTATGATCATTTGAGGAACTTGATTATTCACCAAAAAAGATTTACAAGGGCACAAAACTAGAAATATTAAGGCTTTGCGGTCATAAGCTAAATCCAATATTAGCACTTTGGGCGAATTATCTAAAAAAGCATCAAACTTGATATTTTTTACCATTGTGCGTAGTGATGTTTTTTTATAGAGTATGACTAAACTTTCAAATTTCGTACGTTGTGTGTACCCGGTGACCTGAGAAACTGGCTCGTCCTACGTGGAGCCGGTTACTTGCCAACTCATTTTATTCCCTTTATTTTTTTTTGTTTTCCCCCAAGCTTTTATATTATTTCCCCCTTTCTTTTTACATACAACCCTAATTCACACCATCCCAAACTAAAAGTAGCCTCCTTTTCACACCAAACCCTAATTCAATGGCACCATCCTCATTAACATCAAGATCAACTCGAAGAGACATGGAATACTATATCAGTGCTACACATTCTGAATGCAAGCAACCACTACCAGTTATTGAACAAATTGCTTCGCCCCTGGAAATATAGGTCAAAGATTCAAGGCATGTCCCATTTATGTAAGTTCTTTAGCCCTTATTTATTAGCTTGGTGTTCTTATGTTCAATAACTTAACAAAATCAATTTTTTTGGACAAGCACAGAAAATGTTCATTTTATGGGTTTAAAGATGTCGAGATACCAAATGATTTTACAAAGATCTGTTATTCAAGGAACATGAAGAAAACAAGAGATTGAAGAAAATGGCAATGAGTGAAAGTTCAACTAATGTTGTTGATGTTTCTAAAGAAGTTGTTGATGTTTCTAAACAGTTGGACACAATGAAGGAGGAGATGACTTCTATCAAGGGAAAAGTGAAATTTTATGACAAAGTGTTCTTTGTAATCAGTTTCCTTGTTGTGTTAGTTGCTTGTGTAATTGCAGTCACTTTTATGCAGTAATATGTAGTGTGGATCTTAGTTGTTTATGTATAATCAGTGGTTGTTTAATGGTTAATGATAATCTATTTTGTTAATCATAAAGTGTGCTTTTGTTAATGAAATTCCATGTACAAGTGATATGCAAGTATTATGCACATTTGTGTTGGTGCATATGCATAAGTGATAGGGAAAAACAAGGATACAAAGGAGGTGCACATTTGCAGTGCACAATTTCATTAATCATTAGTCAAATACATCCAAGAGTCATGAGTCAAGAGACCAATATTTTAGTGCACACCAATAAGGCATAAATAGACAAAAGATAAGCATATTTTTAGTGCACATGAGACCCATAGTTTTAGTTCAAACATAAAGTTATAACATTCATAAGTTACATACATAAGTACATAACTGATACACATTAATTAGTCCAAGGTAAGTGCATTTGTAGTACTTGAACTAATTACATTCCGCTTCTTTGACAATTATTTTTGGAGTATCCTTTGACTTTTTCCCCTTGGCCTGATGAAGTTTAACCTCCTCCTTGGTTCCTTAGGTGGAAAGCCTGGAATGGGTGGTTGTTCTACTACATAGACTTGATTTTCAACTGGGGTTTGATATGCAACTTGGGATTGATCTACAACTTGGATTTGACTGTTTTGTGTTGCTTCAAATGTTGTAGTAGACAAGTTCATGCTCTCCTGTATGACTGGAAAGAACATGTACCTGCATTATAATTGAAACATTCACCAAACTTGTGAGTACTTAATATAACTGAATTGTTTGTTGTTGTATCAATGGAAAATAACATGTACCTGCATTACCGTTGGGTTCATCTGATTCACTTATAGGATCTGATTCTTTATCATTTTCTCCTATTCCAAACCATCTACTCAATTTGCTAAATATTGCAGCAAGTACTTTGTTTCTTTTGTACCCTGGTCCATCATTCTTAATTGTTGTCTTAACTCTCGCATTTCTTCTAGAACCTTAAAACTGCCTGACACCCCAACACCAAGACCAGCTTCAATACTAGGTTCAACCACATGCTCAGGGGACATCCTAGACCCCCTAACATCATCCCCAACTTCTACAACATTTGGCTCAACCTGTTGTTCTTCTACAACATGGTCAGTTGACATACTAGAACCCCCAACTTCAGGTTGGTGGTTCTTCCACAACATGGTCAGTTGACATCCTAGACCCCCCAACGTCATCAAAATCCTCATCAACTAGTGAAGTACCCTTTTTTGGTGGTTTACGTGGTAAAACAACACTAGGATTTTTGCAACCTGTTTTGTTGTGTCCTTTTTTGGTGACAGTTAGTAAATGTCATTGTAACACCAGCCTTAGAAACCCTGTTTGGTTTTTTTCTTTTTATTTATTTATTTATTTTTTTTCATGGCAGCCCAAATTCTCTTTTTTCTAGGCCTACCGGGCATTGATTTGGGTTTGGTGGTAAAATTCTAGACATATTAGAGCAGTCAAGCATTTTGGCCAAAAAGTCATTCCACCTAATGGTTTTAGAAACTGATTATATTTTCCGTGAAAAGTTTGTTTCCTAAAAAAAGGTTGTACATACTCTTCTACCATCCTATTCAACTTAAATATAATAGCTACAACATGACAACATGCAAACTGAAAGTTGCCAAAGTCTGCAACTACATGTCCTATTCGGCTCATCCACTCTAGATGCTTCACTCCCATCATAACTTCAAAAAGATTACCTCTAGTTGGTATAACATGCCAAAACCTGTTAATAAACATAACAATTTGGTCAAATATGTTATGAAATCTGAATTTAACATCTAAGTCTATGACAAGTAAATTGTATAACAGGAATACCTATGCTGATCTTTAATGGCTTCCAATCTCTTCTATATGTTAGGGCATATATCTTCAGTCCATATATCACAAAACTGTAAGGAATTATTGAAGTAAGCATTTAGATACTGCTGACAGGTTCCTGCGGATACTTATAGTTGTTTCTGCTGAAGACTGGTTCCTGCTGATAATAGATATTCTGTGGAATTAGTTAATCCGTAGATAGAGTTTGGTTATTTTAGGACAAGATATGTAGAATATCTTTTGTAGTTTAATATTATTCGTTACTTATAAGAAAGGTTAGGGTTTCTACTAGTATAAAAGGAATCCAAGGTCATTGTACTACGGACGTGTTTTCAAAACAATTGTTAGTCAATAATAAAGATCCATAGAGGATCAAAGAGTTTAGCATATCGTTTGTACTTATATTACGCAATAAATATAAGCTCACAGAGATTTTCTATTTAGTTTTACTAGTGATTACATTAGTAGGCTAATGATCCATTAGCTCAAGATCTATCAAGTGTAGATCCTACAAGTGGTATCAAAGCCACAAGATAATCGCTGTAATCAAACTTACACTCAAATACCTTGTCATTCAGTACCAATGGGAGATACATATACTTCTGATGTCACTCTAACAAATGCCAACACTCTCACTCAACAACTTCAACAAGTTGCTTTCTCTAACAGCAACGCCAGGTTTCCCTGTCTCAGGAAGGATGAGTATGAGATTTGGCCATGAAGATGCAGAACTGGATTGCGAGTGTCGACTTTAACCTATGAAATGTGATAGTAAATGGATTCAGTCCTAAAAAGTCTGGAAAAGATCCTAATGGTAATTTTACTATCTTTCCTCCATCATCTGCTGAAGAAATCCTTACTGTACAAAGGGAGAACAAAGCAAGAACTATCTTGCTTCAAGCAATTCCTGATGACCACATGGGAGATTTTCATTCCCTTAGTGATCCTAGAGAAATTTGGATGGCCATATAAACAAGATTCGGGGGCAATGTGGAATCTAAAAGGATGAGAAAGTCAATGCTGAAGCAAGAATTTCAGGAGTTCAGAATAACAAAAGAGGAGGGCATTCCCAAAGGTTATGATAGGTATCAGAAGATTCAGAGTCAATTGAATCAGCTTCAAGCCAGGCCTGATAATGAGGAGGCCAATTCCAAGTTTCTAAGGGCTTTACCTCCTTCATGGTCTTAGGTCAGCATATCATTGAAAACCAAAGGTGGCTTGGATTATCTCTCGTTTGATGACTTGTACAACAAGCTCAGGGCCCTGGAACTTGATATCAAGGGACACTCCTCTTATGCAGAATCTCCATCACACTCTGCATTTATCAACACTAATTCTAATAGAGTATCACATTCTCCTAGTCCAAGTCCTTCCACTACAACATTGTCTTTCACAACTACTAGTCCAAAGAATTATCCAAAGGCTAGTAATGTGATGGAAGATGTACTTCATTCATTTGTTGTTGAAGTTGACCAACAGCAACAATTAGCTTATGAAGATTTTGAGCCGATTGAGGAAATTGCAATGGTAGAGTTGGACTTAAAGTGGCAAATGGCAATGCTGTCTCTCAAAGTTAGAAGGTTTGAACAAAAGGCAGCTGGAAGAAAGCTCAATGTTAATGGAAGAGATGCAGCTCGTTTTGACAGAAGAAAAGTAAAGTGCTATTCATGTGGAGAGATTGGACATTTTGCAAGAGAGTGCAAGACCAAGAAGGCTGAAGATAGTACAAGATATTCAGCTTACAAGAAGAAGGAGGTGGAGGCTGGGATTCAAAGGCTTTGGTAACTGCTGTGGATGCTTGCATTGACTGGAATGAGCATGAAACTGATGATGCTGCAAGCAGTTCTTCTCAGCAAATCTCCTGCTTGGCTAGTTGTGATGCTGACTTTGCCTTCATGGGAATATCTCCTCAGGTATCTGATTGTGTTTTTGGGTGTGATATTAAATATAATGCTCTTAAAGAAGCTTATGATGATATGGAGCCAAAATATAAAACCAGCTTTATTGAAGCTCAATCTTATAAAGAAGCTGTTAAAACATTATAAAAACAGAAAGTTTGGTTTCAACAAAATCAATTGCCTTATGAGGAAAAGATAAGAGTATTAAAAAGAGATTTAGAGATGAATAGCAATGAGTTAAAATTTACTGAAAAAGAAAAAGCTAGAATTGAATCAGAGAAAGAAGTTTTGCAAGATAAGTTGGATAAGGAAGTGGCTGGGCATAAAGAATGGCTAATTTCAGGTGATAAGTTAGCTTGTTTACTCTATAGTAGTCAGTCTGTAACATGTGAGATAGGTTTAGGTTTTCAAAAATATGTTGGTGCAGAGGTACACCATTAGTTAGATAAGAAAAGTAAGAATACCCCTGAACCTGTAAAATTCTTAGAAGAAGGTGAGATGCATGCAGTACCAGGACCAATTAGAGGTGTATTCATGTATACCTTTAATACAACAGACTTTGATGGTTCACACCATTTGTATGGCAAAAACTCTGATGATTTGCCAAACCTTGCTTGTAAAACTAATAACTCTGACTCTCCCACTACCATAGGAACCTCTAAGCCCACATCCCACCATTTGGACTTACCAGAATCACGGATGTAAACTGGCATTAGGACCAATGACTCCCCTGACTCTAGTAGTAACTCTAATGATGATTCTAATGAATGTGTCTCTTGTTCTTTCAGGGAAAAGACCTCAGAGACATCTACCTCTAGTTATGCCAGCTGTGATTCCAAGACCAAGTCAGACTTACCCAAGTCCTCGTCAAAGCTATCTGTCAAGTCATCTTACAAGTCTGCTGACTCTGGAGTTGCTGCTGATGAAGTTATTTCAAAGACAGCTTCTTCTGAAGACTTGTTATTTACTTCTTTTGAAAATAATTCCTTTCAGTCATTACAAAACAGTTCTATTTCTGGTGGCTATTTGAATAATTTTGTGGTTGATAAGACATCTTTTGGTTTCAATAAATCTTCTAGAAAGAAGAAATGTTTTGTTTGTGGTAGTAAAGTGCATTTGATTAAGGATTCTGATTTTCATAAAAAGAGGATGGGTGTTTCTGTTTGTCACAACTCGTAATTTCTGGTCACTTTTCTAAACCTCGACAATTTACTATTCACAAGTTACTATTCATCATTTACTATTCATCATTTTACTATTCATCATTTTCGAGGTCAATTTGATATTCTGAGAAGCGTTCAGAAATTTTACTATTCACTAGACACTATTCATTTCCGGAAGAAATACCACTATTCACGTGCATTATTCATGTCATCGTAAATTTAGTTTACGAGTGTTCAAATTCGCGTAACCGTATTGGTTCAGGAGCAAATTCATGCATTATTATCAGGGACGTTTCATACGGACTAGAAATAGTCAGCATATCATTATTAGGGCACTTGCATACTATTCCACTCGTAGGATAATTAAATTTATACTTTTGGTACAATTAACGATTTACGTACGTTTATTTTAAATAAACACTAATACACGAACTACTAAGTGACTAACCCGTCCAACACTCTCAACTATGATCCCAATATGTTTTTATATTCATTTTTATAATATAAAAATTATAATATTAATTTACCCAGTATTTTGGATATTTATTTTAATTATTAACTTAAGTTTACTAAAACTTCGACGGTTTTCGTGGAAATTAAACTATAATTATCTAAACACTCAATAATTTTATCCAACCTATTTTTATAATTTTTATAACTTTATTATGACCCGGTTAACTCCGTTAAAATTTATTTTTAGTTAACCCGGTACCCGGTACATTTTAAAACTACACAAATATACAACAATAATATATTTTATCTACAAAAGTCTTCCATATTCCCCCCCCCCCTTGACTTTGCCGCCCCCCCCCCCCCCCCCCCCTTACCATTTTTCTTACAAGGCTACTAATACACTCCTTCTCATTTAATGTTATACACTAACTTAATATAATAATAATAATAACCAATAATACATATACTATACTTTATCTTTTTCACTTCATTTGCAACAACTCAAAAAGTTTTCATTCTCTCTTTTGCTCTCTCTAACCCACGGCACAACAAGGAAAGGAAGCAAGACAAGAATTTTTTCTTAAAGATCTAGTGTAATATTGTGTTTATAGTATCCTTGTTAGAGTTTTGAAATAAAAACTCAAGGATCATAAGGTTTTCTTCATCTAAACACCTAAGTCATTCAAAGTAAGTTTATTAAACTCATTTCATAATTTTTACAAAGTTATTACTAAGTTTATACATGTTTCTTGCAAGATCTCATACATGCATTAACTTATACCACTTTATTTTTGTAAACTTTTGATCATACAAGCCCTAGAAGTGATTTTTGGTTAGATCCTTGTTAGATCTACTTGGTTTTGATGATTAGGAACCCATGACACCCTAAGAAGGTGTATGGTAGGATTAGATTAGTTTTGTGGTGTTTGAAAGTGGTTTGATGGAAGATGGAACTAGTTTGGAGACTTGAAAATGGTTTTTGAAACACTTGGAATACCTACTGTCCTTATTTCTATTTCGTGGGAAAATCAGTGGTTGATGGTTAATTTTTGACCAAAGATTTAGAAAATACTTTCAAAAACGAAACTTTAGGCGAAAGAACGGATTAAAACGAGTTTATAACGAAGGAGTTATGATTTTTGCAAATTTAACGACGAAAACTATTTCTTAGAAAACTGCTTGCTGTTTGGCAGAATACGACGGGTAATTTGAGGCCTTAAAAGTAACCTAGAGGAGCCGAGTTATCTAAAATATACTAGTATATACAAAGACGAATCCGTGGACATAAAGAACAAGGAAAACGAGCCTAAAACGACCGAGTTATACCCGTTTTAACATTGTCAGAACTATATATATATATATATATATATATATATATATATATATATATATATATATATATATAGTCACAAGTAAAAATAATAACGAACGTACTAAATGGTATATTTTATAGCAACGTTACTAATGACTATTTTCTTAACAAACGAATACGTACGACCCGAGGGAATATTTATACGACATGACGACGTCATTCTAAGGTTTTGATACAAGGATTATAACGCTAACTTTTTCGTACGAGTTAATATGACAAGTTATATACTCCTATATATGGATATATTTTCCAAAGTATGGAAACCATTTTTCTACAACGATAACTAGTATTTTCAAATTACGATTGGTATGAGTATCATGTGCATGTGCATTCATTTCATTACGGCTTGATCTAAGTTAGATCATGATTATTCATTTAGGTTGCGGCTAGTACTCGCGCCTCATTGTCCCGATTTCTTTACCATCATTGTACCATCTTTGTACTATCACTCCAGGTGAGTTCTCATAGCCCCGTTTTAATTCTATATTTTGATTTCAAATCCCACGGGGGAGAATACATTGCATTACTTATTTTTGTGTACATGCCTAAGTATAAAATTTCATACATTGCTTAAGTTGCCTTATTACCACGTCTTGAAAAGTCCCCTTTTATTATCATGGATCGTTAATTTCTGGTACTAAGCGGGAGTGAGTGGATAGATCTATCGAGGGTGACGCCTCCATTCATGTTTGGGTTGCTCCAAATGGGACGAATGCATTTCATGTCTTTATTATTAGAGTGTCTGGTAAACACTCATTGGGGCCAAGTATCGTCTAGCTTCGGGGTCATGAGCTTAAGAGCCAATGTATATACTTTCCGGACATCCTATCTCTTGGCATTACTTATGGCATTTGTACACTAGATTTTACTTATAAACCTATGATTATTCACCAACTTTATGTTGACCGTTTTTCGCAATGTATTTCTCAGGTTATTAAGGTAGCTCATGTTGCATACATTTGGACCTTCATGGAGTCGCGAAGTCGACGCGTCTCACCATATTTTCTGCACTTATGAAACGTTTGATCTGGTTGAACTTATTTTAACTATTTTGGCAAACTCTTTTGGGACCTATGCTTTGTAAACTCTGAATGTTTTAATGATCAAACGCTGTATTTTCTAAACGACACTTTAGGTCGTTCAATATAACTGTAACTATGGTGCTATGACAGTCACCCCCAGGTATTCCATTCCGCTGCCATTCAGGTAAATTGGGGGTGTGACAGATTGGTACCAGAGCTAAGGTTATAGCGAACTAGGATGTATCTTGGACCCTAGACTATAACCACATCATCATAGCATCTCATCATTTCATCATAGGTGCATATTCACTATACATGTTGCTTTACGCACACATTGTGCAAGTTATTCATACCCATACTCATATATATATATGATTATATTGACCTGGTTCACAAGTGACATGTCTTCAGATACCCACGCCGTTATCCTTTCGTCAGATTCCGACATTGAAGATGCCTTGTCATCTTCCACTACCATTATACCACCAGTTGCACGTATACCACCGTTAGCACTATTGAATTGTTATAGGAATAAGGTTTTCCTATCATTCAGCCTATACATAGAATGCCGTTTGGTAGAGTATTCAGACTTAATTCTAATGGACTTATTAGGATGCTTATTACAAGGGAGATAGCATGTTTTCTTTCCTCCACTAGTAGGACGCTTACTACTCAGGTACTACCACCACCGTCAGTTACTTATTTCACTATTGGTCGTCCCATAGTGCGTACTTCAACTTTACCTCTTGGATATCGCGAGATAGCACGAAAGAGGGTAGTATCCCATTCACTATTATCACCATTATCTCCTAACTCATCACTGGGATTTCATCGTCATCAATGTTATTCTCATCCTTTAGAATACCACCATTGTCATTTCCCTTTTCCATTTCCATTTGCCACGAATTAGATAACGCCTTGTGGATAATACCAAGATTACGGACTCAACAGGAACATCTGCAGGTTCCTCAAGAATGGCTTAGAATCTACACTATCTAGGAATTGATCGATGCACAACTACAGACACCACTTCAGGACTATCTCGACCTTATGGTGCCATAAACCTGATTTCACCTAGAAGGACTGCAGGAAGTCTTTAGACTAGACTTATATCCTTACTAGCTTTTACTATTACCCCAGCCACGAGAGGTGTGGCATAGTTCGAAGAAACTTGTAGTATTTTGATTTATGTACAAACGGAATCACCAAGTATTGACTCTACTATAGGGGAATGGTTGTGCCATCTATGATATTGGCCCGTATAGACCGAAACCTTCATGTATTATATTCATGTGTTATGAATACGATGATTCTTATTACCTATAGATTCTCATGGACTCGTATGATTTGATGGAGATAGATTTAAGCAAACCACTCCAAGCATGACGCAAGCCGCTGTTGGACAATTCATTGCCAGGAACGTAACTACCGCCCTCACCAAGGAACTTACTCACGTGGAATTTATGGGTTGTAATCCCTCCTTCTTTAGCGGAAATGTAGACACAAAAGAATTTCTCAAATGGTTCGAAGAATTAGAAACAATCTTTCAAAGTGGTGACTGCCGTAAGGAAGACAAAGTTAAGTTCGCCACTTGCACTTTTCAGAAGCATGCCCAGAAATGGTGGACTAAGTATGTCCAGGTAGTAGGAGTTGATGCTGCTTACTCACACTCTTGGGAGAAACTAAAAAGGATGATGAGTTTGAAGTTCTGTGTGAAAAGCGAATTACAAGCAATTGAACAAGAAACACTAAACCTTACCATGGAAGGAGATGATGTTGTCAAGTATACTGCTTATTTTTATGATTTTGCTCGACTAGGCTCTGCAATGGATGAACCGGAAAGCAAGAAACTTGAAAGGTACGTCGGAGGACTTCCTCCTGAAATTCGTAGGATGGTCATCGCATGTGAACCCAATACCATGTCTGAAGCTATCCAGATGGCAATCGAAACAAAGGAACTCATAGTTCGCGACAAGACATCGGGAGACAATAATAACAACAAGAGAAAAGAGGTCGGTAATCAGGATGCTAATGCTACTCAACGACCATTTAAGATACAACAAGTGGTGGAGACCTTTACTGCTGGGTCAAGCCAAAAGAAAGGATATATAGGTAAATTACCCGAGTGCAACAAGTGTCAGTTTCATCACAAAGGATCTTGCCCCTCTCAATGTAAGAACTGCCAAAAGCTTGGACATGAAACCAAGGATTGCAAGGCTCCCACCCTCGCAAAGCATCAGAAACTCTCGGTAATCTGCCGCGAGTGTGGAGTAGTGGGACACTTCAGGAGTGAATGCCCAGAGTTGGGAAGCCAGAATTGGAAGAAGAAGTTTATGTTTTAGTTATGTGAACCATAGTTTGAGCCCTCTAGGGTTGTACTTTCTTTTGGTACTTTCCATAAGTACGTCGGTGTAACCTAGTTGTATTAAGCACTTTCCTATCTAATGTAATGACTATCTTTTGTTACCTCTGTGATAACCGTAGCCTTTGTTTATTCCATTTTCTATTGCAATTGCGCAATTTTCAATCGTTTCGTAACATTATGTCATTGCCTTATTAGAGATTAGGCCGATTTAGTATTTGACGGATTAGTAGATTATTACCATTCCATAGTATTTACCCATGTATCCAATAAACCATTCCACGAGTTTTATTTCAAACTATTTTACTACCTTATGGAGAAATTGTTTTTACCAAATTTCTAAAATAAGCCGTTTTGTTACCATACTATAAACGGATTTTTCCGATACTACGCCAAATATTTACTATTATTACGCGAAACAATTTTTATATTACTTTGAAAGGGAATATTTAGTATACCATTTTAATAACAACGCGTTGAACACCATCTAAAGCTTTTGAGAAAAATAATATTATTTTGATTAAATCAAGCATCGCATCATTAGTCCTCAACTATACATAGCTTGATCACCTATGTATACTTCAGGAAAGATTATGCCATGAAGGAAATAGTTACTTTATAAAGTATTGTTAATAACAATCTTCATCCAAAAGCGTTTTAAACAAATAAACTCTTTTATAAATGTCTCTTTCTGACAAACTTTCCCTTGGATACTTACCCCACCTGTCACCCACTTAGCCATTAAGTTGGATTGTTCCATTGACTTCTCTAGGAGAGACTCTCCATATCAATTACAAGTAGGATTCCTCGATACCAGGAAAGCAAGGAAAGGATTTCAGAACTACTAACCTAGACTAGAAGTATACACCAAGACAATTTATGACTCAACAACAATTCTAAAATGCCACTGGACCATCCGACTCACCATCTCTGACCTAGTTGTCCAATTTATTATTCAAAGGTACTAGCTAGACTGAGCTACAGGATCAAACACATTGTGAAGGTACGCTAAGCAACATCATGGGAATAAACCAAACCTCCTAACCGATACTGTAAAGTGTTTGAGTTAACATGGTCTCATCCATACGCAAACTTCCCTGCAGTGAGTTTACGACAAGAATGATTGATTCGAATTATGGATATCGATATAGATTCCCCTAAAGCATTATGTTCTCAGAAAATTCTAGATAACCTCACCTATACATCGAGAGAGACATCAGACTCAAGAATATCTCCCCAGCTACATGTGAAGACAATACGGAAATTCATCGACATAGTATCAATTGAAACCCTCATATTGCCATCCTGATGGCAATTTCAACGATAAACCATCTCAAGACTTAAGTTGGTTGAATACCTAGGCTTGTAGTTTTGCCAGATAACCACCAATAGGTACCGTCCAATATCAGAAACCGAACGTTAGACATCTATGCATTTATGCGAGCATTTCCTAGCCTACCATTTTATCCTTGTTAGTGTTCTCACTTTTAAATAAAGTTGATTTAAAATTTGTGTTTATACAAAACACATATCTTGTAAAAAAAAAAAAAAAAAAAAAAAAAAAAAAAAAAAAAAATTTGAATTGCCTATTTTGAATAAATACGATCCTTTTTAGTCAATATTTAGCAAAGCCATTGTACAATGGGAAATATATAAACATCAAACTTTGGTAAACAGTCCTATTCACAACCTATTTGAAAACCGAATCACCTTTTCTAACTATTGAATTTTAAATCATCAAGAAAGATATTATTTAGTAAACCATTTGCTCCATTTTTCTAAATTCGTTTATTCAGAAAAAGATTTCGACCAAAAACTCAAAAATCGCGAGATAAATTTTGAAAACCAATCACCATGCTACGTCGCTTATGCATTTAGGGCTTTGTGATTTGACAATAAGGAATATTGGAATATGTGATGAAGGAAACTAGGAGGAACACCATAGAACGATTACAAACGTCAGTAATGGAGACCAAGCACAGTAGGCAAAGAATGACACATGTCTTAGCAATCCATTAGACCAAAACCCAAAGAATCAAATGTTGTTAACCGTATTCTATCTTCTTTGAGTAACGCCGAATTCGGAAGACGTAACGTTGTGGAATTAGTCACAAGATTTATTGTACCGTTTCAATTGTTCCTGATGAAGGTGATCGAATCACCTCAAACTTTTAACAATCATTTTAAGGCTTCCTTCAGAACCTCATTAAGATATAAACACCGCCTGTCATCCTCAAACCGATGGTCACAACGAGAGAACGATTCAAACATAGGAAGATTATACTCAGAGTATGAGTGATTGACTCTAGAAATGGTTGGACTAACCATTTACCATAAATCGGATTCTTTTACAACCATAGTTATCAAGCGAGCATAGAGACTACATCAATTGAGACACTTTATGGTCGAAATACCAATTACCCATTTACAGACCGAAATCGGAAAGTTAAATTCACTGGTCTAGAACTAAACTATGGAACAACAAAGGAAATTTCACAAGTCAAGAACCAGTTACAAGTAACGAGGGACTGGTAGAAGTTAGGTTGGTGCATGACGTACATCATGCGGATTGAGTATCCCTGAACAACAAACCATCTAGATTCAAGTGGGAGAACGAACTAAGTTGAAAGCTTTGCCTTGGAGAGGCATGATACGATTTTGGTAACACGAGAGATTGAACTTTTAAGTATATTGGACCATTTCAGATTCATTTTAGAATCGACCAACTGACATATAAGATTTGAGTTCTGACAGAGTTCAGCAACATATATTATCCATATTACATTATAAACCTGAAGAAGCACTGATCATCTATTGACGAACCAAACTCGGAAAAAGCCAAACTCACTATTCCAATAGGCATTCATGAAATAACCAGAAATTTCCTACAAGTCAAGAATCAATTACAAATTCTACAAGTTGTAAACCACTAAAACTTCAAGTTGGTAGCCTGATCACGTTGAAAGTTCTGCCTAGGAAAGGCATGATATTATTCGGAGAGATTTGGAAAGTTAAAACCGATATACACTGGAACACTTAATAGTTCAGACAGAGTAGGCCTAGTGGTCGTCAGACTTGAGCCTTGTTAAGGAACAGCCGGATTACACAACTATGTTTTTCCTATGCAAATCCCAGGAAATGACTTCAGATTAGTCACTCATAATCCCATTTGGAAGGGAATCCAACCTTGAGACAAACGTAAACCTGGTAAGAGGATCAATAGAAATCATGGACTATTAGGTCGAACGGTTGAAGCAAAGTCGAATTCCTATCGTGAAAGTTCGCTGGAATTCTTGAAAAGGACCCGAATTTACTTGGGAACGAGAGGACCAAATGCAACTCAAGTATCCACGTCTTTTTACCAAATGTACTCCAGAGACCAACCAAAACTGAACTTCGGGACGAAGTTCCTGTTAGAAGGGAAGACTGTCACAACTCGTAATTTCCGGTCACTTTTCTAAACCTCGACAATTTACTATTCACAAGTTACTATTCATCATTTACTATTTATCGTTTTACTATTCATCATTTTCGAGGTCAATTTGATATTCTGAGAAGCGTTCAGAAATTTTACTATTCACTAGACACTATTCATTTCCGGAAGAAATACCACTATTCACGTGCATTATTCATGTCATCGTAAATTTTGTTTACGAGTGTTCAAATTCGCGTAACCGTATTGGTTCAGGAGCGAATTCATGCATTATTATCAGGGACGTTTCATACGGACTAGAAATAGTCAGCATATCATTATTAGGGCACTTGCATACTATTCCACTCGTAGGATAATTAAATTTATACTTTTGGTACAATTAACGATTTACGTACGTTTATTTTAAATAAACACTAATACACGAACTACTAATGTGACTAACCCGTCCAACACTCTCAACTATGATCCCAATATGTTTTTATATTCATTTTTATAATATAAAAATTATAATATTAATTTACCCGGTATTTTGGATATTTATTTTAATTATTAACTTAAGTTTACTAAAACTTCGACGGTTTTCGTGGAAATTAAACTATAATTATCTAAACACTCAATAATTTTATCCAACCTATTTTTATAATTTTTATAACTTTATTATGACCCGGTTAACTCCGTTAAAATTTATTTTTAGTTAACCCGGTACCCGGTACATTTTAAAACTACACAAATATACAACAATAATATATTTTATCTACAAAAGTCTTCCATATTCCCCCCCCCCCCCTTGACTTTGCCGCCCCCCCCCCCCCCCCCTTACCATTTTTCTTACAAGGCTACTAATACACTCCTTCTCATTTAATGTTATACACTAACTTAATATAATAATAATAATAACCAATAATACATATACTATACTTTATCTTTTTCACTTCATTTGCAACAACTCAAAAAGTTTTCATTCTCTCTTTTGCTCTCTCTAACCCACGGCACAACAAGGAAAGGAAGCAAGACAAGAAATTTTTCTTAAAGATCTAGTGTAATATTGTGTTTATAGTATCCTTGTTAGAGTTTTGAAATAAAAACTCAAGGATCATAAGGTTTTCTTCATCTAAACACCTAAGTCATTCAAAGTAAGTTTATTAAACTCATTTCATAATTTTTACAAAGTTATTACTAAGTTTATACATGTTTCTTGCAAGATCTCATACATGCATTAACTTATACCACTTTATTTTTGTAAACTTTTGATCATACAAGCCCTAGAAGTGATTTTTGGTTAGATCCTTGTTAGATCTACTTGGTTTTGATGATTAGGAACCCATGACACCCTAAGAAGGTGTATGGTAGGATTAGATTAGTTTTGTGGTGTTTGAAAGTGGTTTGATGGAAGATGGAACTAGTTTGGAGACTTGAAAATGGTTTTTGAAACACTTGGAATACCTACTGTCCTTATTTCTATTTCGTGGGAAAATCAGTGGTTGATGGTTAATTTTTGACCAAAGATTTAGAAAATACTTTCAAAAACGAAACTTTAGGCGAAAGAACGGATTAAAACGAGTTTATAACGAAGGAGTTATGATTTTTGCAAATTTAACGACGAAAACTATTTCTTAGAAAACTGCTTGCTGTTTGGCAGAATACGACGGGTAATTTGAGGCCTTAAAAGTAACCTAGAGGAGCCGACTTATCTAAAATATACTAGTATATACAAAGACGAATCCGTGGACATAAAGAACAAGGAAAACGAGCCTAAAACGACCGAGTTATACCCGTTTTAACATTGTCAAAACTATATATATATATATATATATATATATATATATATATATATATATATATATATATATATATATATATATATATATAGTCACAAGTAAAAATAATAACGAACGTACTAAATGGTATATTTTATAGCAACGTTACTAATGACTATTTTCTTAACAAACGAATACGTACGACCCGAGGGAATATTTATACGACATGACGACGTCATTCTAAGGTTTTGATACAAGGATTATAACGCTAACTTTTTTGTACGAGTTAATATGACAAGTTATATACTCCTATATATGGATATATTTTCCTAAGTATGGAAACCATTTTTTTACAACGATAACTAGTATTTTCAAATTACGAGTGGTATGAGTATCATGTGCATGTGCATTCATTTCATTACGGCTTGATCTAAGTTAGATCATGATTATTCATTTAGGTTGCGGCTAGTACTCGCGCCTCATTGTCCCGATTTCTTTACCATCATTGTACCATCTTTGTACTATCACTCCAGGTGAGTTCTCATAGCCCCGTTTTAATTCTATATTTTGATTTCAAATCCCACGGGGGAGAATACATTGCATTACTTATTTTTGTGTACATGCCTAAGTATAAAATTTCATACATTGCTTAAGTTGCCTTATTACCACGTCTTGAAAAGTCCCCTTTTATTATCATGGACCGTTAATTTCTGGTACTAAGCGGGAGTGAGTGGATAGATCTATCGAGGGTGACGCCTCCATTCGTGTTTGGGTTGCTCCAAATGGGACGAATGCATTTCATGTCTTTATTATTAGAGTGTCTGGTAAACACTCATTGGGGCCAAGTATCGTCTAGCTTCGGGGTCATGAGCTTAAGAGCCAATGTATATACTTTCCGGACATCCTATCTCTTGGCATTACTTATGGCATTTGTACACTAGATTTTACTTATAAACCTATGATTATTCACCAACTTTATGTTGACCGTTTTTCGCAATGTATTTCTCAGGTTATTAAGGTAGCTCATGTTGCATACATTTGGACCTTCATGGAGTCGCGAAGTCGACGCGTCTCACCATATTTTCTGCACTTATGAAACGTTTGATCTGGTTGAACTTATTTTAACTATTTTGGCAAACTCTTTTGGGACCTATGCTTTGTAAACTCTGAATGTTTTAATGATCAAACGCTGTATTTTCTAAACGACACTTTAGGTCGTTCAATATAACTGTAACTATGGTGCTATGACAGTCACCCCCAGGTATTCCATTCCACTGCCATTCAGGTAAATTGGGGGTGTGACACTGTTGCTCATAATAGACCTAGACCAAAGTGGACCAATACTCATTCCAAACCCTCATGTGTTCCACAGGCAACTCACACCACCAGCAGAACCAACTCAGTTTCTGTTGATAGGTCTGTTCCTGTTGGTGGGTCTGTTTCTGCTATTAGATATTTTTCTGTTGATAGGAATAGATATGTTGCTAGACCATTTTCTGGATATCATCATACTTATTTTCAAAATGGTTATTGGCCTGGATGTTATGACCCAATGTTTTTGGGAAGGGCAAATTGGGATTCTGCTGTAAAGTCCTCAGCAGATTGTTCTTGGAAATTTAATAGACCATATGTACACAGAAGTTCCAGGAACAATGGTGGATCTAACTCATCTACATGGCTTCATAATAATGATCCACAAGGCAGGCTCAAGTCTTTCATGACTTGAGTCTCTCTATGGTACTCATATTGTTGTATATTTTGTTGTTGTAGGGACATCCTCTTTTAAATAAGGACTTAGGTATTGTTGATAGTGGCTGTTCAAGAAGCATGTATGGGAATCAAGAGAAGCTACATAATTTTGGGCCTTTTGATGGAGGCAAAGTGAGATTTGGAAGTGAAGAAGGAAGAATCACTGGTAAAAGAACCATCAGAACTCCAAATGTAGATTTTGAGAATGTCTATTATGTGAAGGAGCAACAAGGTTTTAACTTGTTCTCAGTTTCACAAATCTGTGACAGAAAGATTCCTATGCTATTCACTGAGGAGGATTGTCTCATTCTTTCACATGACTTCAAAATGCCTCATAAGAGTAATTTATTGCTAAGGGTTCCAAGAAATCATAATCTTTACTCCTTCAACTTGAATGATGTCCAGCCAGAAGGTGATCTAGCATGCTTGGTGGCTAAAGAATCCTTGGATGAATCTACAAGATGGCACAGAAGGATTGCACATGTAAACTTCAAAGTAATCAACAAGCTTGCTAAAGATGGACTGGTTCATGGACTTCCTTCCAAGATATTCACTAATGAACACAACTGTGTTACATGTAACAAAGGAAACCAACACAAGGCTTCTTATAAAGCTATTATTGCTGTGAGCACAATCTCAGAACCTTTGCAGTTACTTCATATGGATCTTTTTGGTCCAACATCCATCAGGAGTATTGACCATAAGTACTTCTGTTTGGTGATCACTGATGCTTATAGTAGGTTTAGTTGGACTTTCTTTTTAGGGACTAAAGACCAAACTTTTTAGACAATTAAAGAATTTATGGCACTCATTGAAAACCAACTTAACAAGAAGATCAAAGGCATAAGGTGTGACAATGGGACAGAGTTCAAAAATGCCAATCTCATTGAACTCTGTGGGTCAAAGGGTATAAAAAGAGATTATAGCAATCCCAGGAATCCACAACAGAATGGAGTTACAGAGAGGAAGAATAGAACCCTGATAGAGGCCGCAAGATCTATGCTTGCTGACTCTAAACTTCCCAGTATGTTTTGGACTAAAGCAGTTGGCACTGCTTGTTATGTGCTAAATAGGGTGTTAATTACAAGACTATATAATAAAACACCCTATGAACTTTTGACTGGGAAGAAACCTACCATTGAATACTTGAAACCTTTTGGTTGCCAAGTGACTTTTCTGAATACAAGTGATCACTTAGGAGAATTTAAAGAAAAAGCTGCTGAAGGGTATATAGTTGGTTACTCAGCTCATAGCAAGGCTTACAGGGTATATAATTTGGCTGCAAAGAAGATTGAAGAGACTCTTAACCTAAGATTTATGGAAGATAATGAAAATGTTCAGGGTAAAGGTCATGAAGGGTATACAAGATTTATAACTAACCCTTCTGCAGGTACACAAGAGTCTCCTACTAACATTGCAGGTACCTTGGAAGATGACTCATACAGTGATTCAGAATGTGATGAACCCACTATTGTTGTTTCTTCTCTCCCTATTCATGTTGCAAGTCCTACTAACAAAGAAGCCTCTGATGCCAAAACTGCTGATGATGTGGAAAACCCAACTTATGCAGAAGATCTTGCAAGGCTTTAAAAGCAAGAGCATGCAGCTGCTGACGAAGCTAAAAGGCTTGGTCTTGAGTTTGCTTAAGATACTGAGGCACTACTGAGACAAGCTGCTGTTGATACCAGCAGAAAACCCATTTCTACTGATGGATCTCCTATTGCTGTTGATGCCAATTCTTCTGAAGGCACTACAACTGTTGTACCTGTTTCCCCTGCTACATCCACAAGTTTAGATGAACCTTTTGGCAGGTTTCCCACCCCCTCAGACCTTGGCAATCATGAACAAAGTGCTGACATTTTTCAATCACCTTCTTATGATGATGACTTTGCTTCGACTCTGACCAATCTTGAAACTTCTGTTGATGTTAATCCTGTTCCCACCAAAAGAATCAACACCATTCATCCTCAGACTAATATACTTGGTGATCCAAATGCCATGGTTCTAACCAGAAGTGCAATCAAGAAGACACAGTTTGGACAATGTGCTTTTCTAACATATGCGTCTAATGAGAAGAGGGACAATCATACAGATCAACAACATTGTCTGTTTGCTTGTTTCTTATCACAAGTAGAACCAACTAGCATTAAACAAGCTTTAAGTGAACCTAGTTGGGTAGAAGCTATGTAGGAAGAGATGCAACAATTCAAGAATCAAGATGTATGGGTATTTTTGATCTATCTGCAGGTAAAATTGCAATTGGAACCAAGTGGATTTTAAAATGCAAGAGGGATGCAAGAGGCATTGTGGTCAGAAATAAAGCAAGATTGGTGACTCAAGGTTTTAGACAAGAAGAAGGGATTGATTATACTGAAGTTTTTGCACCTGTTGCTAGGGTTGAGGCAATCAGGTTATTTTTGGCCTTTGCCACATACATGGGTTTTGTGGTATATCAGATGGATGTAAAGAGTGCCTTTCTCTATGGCAAGATTGAAGAGGAAGTCTATGTCACTCAACCACAAGGCTTTGAAGACCTACAACATCCTAAGAAGGTGTACAAGGTTGTCAAGGCACTCTATGGACTTCATCAAGCACCAAGAGCTTGGTATGCGAGGTTATCTACATTCCTTTTGGAGCATGGCTACAGAAGAGGAGCAATTGACAAAACTCTCTTCATTAAGAAGAACTCAAGGTATATCATTCTGGTACAAGTATATGTGGATGATATCATTTTTGGCTCCACAAAGGAAGAATGGTGCAGGGAATTTGAAGACTTGATGAAAAGTGAATTTTAGATGAGTGCAATGGAGGAACTGACATTTTTCTTGGGGCAATAAGTCAAACAACAACCTAAAGGGATCTTTATCCATCAGGAGAAATATGTAAAAGACATCTTGAAGAAGTTTAACTTTGAACACTTGAGGACTGCAACTACTCACTATGAACCTCCCAAGCCTAAAAAACCAAATGAACAAGATGAAGCTGTTAGTGTACATCTATATAGATCCATGATTGGCTCACTCATGTATCTCACAGCTTCAAGACCTGACATCACTTTTGCTGTTAGTGCTTGTTCAAGACATCAAGTCACTCCATTGACTTCCCACCTAAATGCAGTGAAGAAGATTTTCATGTATCTCAAAGCCCAACCTAAGTTAGGTCTTTGGTATCCAAGGGATTCACCAGTTGTGCAAGAAGCATACAGTGATAGTGACTATGCTGGAGCTAATTTGGACAGGAAATCCACAACAGGAGGTTGTCAATTTATTGGTAGAAGGCTAATTTCGTGGCAGTGCAAGAAATAAACCATTGTGGCCACCTCTTCTACTGAAGCAGAATATGTTGCTGCTTCTAACTGTTGTGGTCAGGTACATTGGATTCAGAATCATATGCTGGATTATGGGTTCAATTTCATGAACACTAAAATCTATATTGATAATCAAAGTACCATTTCCATTGTTAAAAATCCGGTCTTTCATCAAAGAACTAAACATATTGAAATTAGGCACCATTTTATAAGAGATGCAAATGAGAAACATTTAATACAGGTGCTTAAATTTCATATTGATGATAATGTGGCTGATTTGTTAATAAAGGCTTTTGATGGACCTAGGTTTAACCACTTAGTTGTCCATATTGGGATGGTTAACCCTTGAATGTTATGTTTGAGGGGAGGCATAAGCCTGAAAGGAGGCATATGCCTTTGCGGAGGATTGTAATTGATGTAGACTTTGTATATTTTTATGTTTACTAACTTTGTTTTGCAGGTTTCTTACTAACTCTGTATATCGTTATGTTTGTCTTCTGTGTTTTGTTTAAGTGTTTGGTTTGCAGGTCATGTTTCTGCTGAAGAACAAAGATCCACACATCATATATCAGTAGAATAAGATTTAAAAGACAAACTGAAAAGTTTATTCATTTGTGAGATTTAAGAGTACATCATAAACCACCAAACAACAAAACTGCATTACAAGGGACACAAACAAACAACCTAACAACCTTACAACCAGCAACCTCCAAAGACCACAACACCACCACTTACAAAAGTCTAAATTCCTAATCCATCTTTCTCTTCCCTTTTCCAAGGTCCTTGGGGTCAGGCATCCTCTTTTGGATCCCTCTAGAATGCATATCTTTGTCCTAGAGTTTGGGAGCAGCAAGTCCAAGGACAACCTTGAGTGGACCCTTGTACCTTTGAGAAGATTCTGGCTCCACAGGCCAGAGATCTTCCTCATATCAGCACAAACCCTTTCCATTTCACTGGTAAGGAAAGTAGTGACTGGAGTAAAGTCAGGGAGAACAACTGCAAGAGGAGTTGGAGCTTCCTCTGTTTCCTCTGATGAGGAAGGAGATTGTCACACCCCCAATTTACCTGAATGGCAGCGGAATGGAATACCTGGGGGTGACTGTCATAGCACCATAGTTACAGTTATATTGAACGACCTAAAGTGTCGTTTAGAAAATACAGCGTTTGATCATTAAAACATTCAGAGTTTACAAAGCATAGGTCCCAAAAGAGTTTGCCAAAATAGTTAAAATAAGTTCAACCAGATCAAACGTTTCATAAGTGCAGAAAATATGGTGAGACGCGTCGACTTCGCGACTCCATGAAGGTCCAAATGTATGCAACATGAGCTACCTTAATAACCTGAGAAATACATTGCGAAAAACGGTCAACATAAAGTTGGTGAATAATCATAGGTTTATAAGTAAAATCTAGTGTACAAATGCCATAAGTAATGCCAAGAGATAGGATGTCCGGAAAGTATATACATTGGCTCTTAAGCTCATGACCCCGAAGCTAGACGATACTTGGCCCCAATGAGTGTTTACCAGACACTCTAATAATAAAGACATGAAATGCATTCGTCCCATTTGGAGCAACCCAAACACGAATGGAGGCGTCACCCTCGATAGATCTATCCACTCACTCCCGCTTAGTACCAGAAATTAACGGTCCATGATAATAAAGGGGACTTTTCAAGACGTGGTAAATAAGACAACTTAAGCAATGTATGAAATTTTATACTTAGGCATGTACACAAAAACAAGTAATGCAATGTATTCTCCCCCGTGGGATTTGAAATCAAAATATAGAATTAAAACGGGGCTATGAAACTCACCTGGAGTGATAGTACAAAGATGGTACAATGATGGTAAAGAAATCGGGACAATGAGGCGCGAGTACTAGCCGCAACCTAAATGAATAATCATGATCTAACTTAGATCAAGCCGTAATGAAATGAATGCACATGCACATGATACTCATACCACTCGTAATTTGAAAATACTAGTTATCGTTGTAGAAAAATGGTTTCCATACTTAGGAAAATATATCCATATATAGGAGTATATAACTTGTCATATTAACTCGTACGAAAAAGTTAGCGTTATAATCCTTGTATCAAAACCTTAGAATGACGTCGTCATGTCGTATAAATATTCCCTCGGGTCGTACGTATTCGTTTGTTAAGAAAATAGTCATTAGTAACGTTGCTATAAAATATACCATTTAGTACGTTCGTTATTATTTTTACTTGTGACTATATATATATATATATATATATATATATATATATATAGTTTTGACAATGTTAAAACGGGTATAACTCGGTCGTTTTAGGCTCGTTTTCCTTGTTCTTTATGTCCACGGATTCGTCTTTGTATATACTAGTATATTTTAGATAACTCGGCTCCTCTAGGTTACTTTTAAGGCCTCAAATTACCCGTCGTATTCTGCCAAACAGCAAGCAGTTTTCTAAGAAATAGTTTTCGTCGTTAAATTTGCAAAAATCATAACTCCTTCGTTATAAACTCGTTTTAATCCGTTCTTTCGCCTAAAGTTTCGTTTTTGAAAGTATTTTCTAAATCTTTGGTCAAAAATTAACCATCAACCACTGATTTTCCCACGAAATAGAAATAAGGACAGTAGGTATTCCAAGTGTTTCAAAAACCATTTTCAAGTCTCCAAACTAGTTCCATCTTCCATCAAACCACTTTCAAACACCACAAAACTAATCTAATCCTACCATACACCTTCTTAGGGTGTCATGGGTTCCTAATCATCAAAACCAAGTAGATCTAACAAGGATCTAACCAAAAATCACTTCTAGGGCTTGTATGATCAAAAGTTTACAAAAATAAAGTGGTATAAGTTAATGCATGTATGAGATCTTGCAAGAAACATGTATAAACTTAGTAATAACTTTGTAAAAATTATGAAATGAGTTTAATAAACTTACTTTGAATGACTTAGGTGTTTAGATGAAGAAAACCTTATGATCCTTGAGTTTTTATTTCAAAACTCTAACAAGGATACTATAAACACAATATTACACTAGATCTTTAAGAAAAATTTCTTGTCTTGGTTCCTTTCCTTGTTGTGCCGTGGGTTAGAGAGAGCAAAAGAGAGAATGAAAACTTTTTGAGTTGTTGCAAATGAAGTGAAAAAGATAAAGTATAGTATATGTATTATTGGTTATTATTATTATTATTATATTAAGTTAGTGTATAACATTAAATGAGAAGGAGTGTATTAGTAGCCTTGTAAGAAAAATGGTAAGGGGGGGGGGGGGGGGGGCGGCAAAGTCAAGGGGGGGGGGGGGAATATGGAAGACTTTTGTAGATAAAATATATTATTGTTGTATATTTGTGTAGTTTTAAAATGTACCGGGTACCGGGTTAACTAAAAATAAATTTTAACGGAGTTAACCGGGTCATAATAAAGTTATAAAAATTATAAAAATAGGTTGGATAAAATTATTGAGTGTTTAGATAATTATAGTTTAATTTCCACGAAAACCGTCGAAGTTTTAGTAAACTTAAGTTAATAATTAAAATAAATATCCAAAATACCGGGTAAATTAATATTATAATTTTTATATTATAAAAATGAATATAAAAACATATTGGGATCATAGTTGAGAGTGTTGGACGGGTTAGTCACATTAGTAGTTCGTGTATTAGTGTTTATTTAAAATAAACGTACGTAAATCGTTAATTGTACCAAAAGTATAAATTTAATTATCCTACGAGTGGAATAGTATGCAAGTGACCTAATAATGATATGCTGACTATTTCTAGTCCGTATGAAACGTCCCTGATAATAATGCATGAATTCGCTCCTGAACCAATACGGTTACGCGAATTTGAACACTCGTAAACTAAATTTACGATGACATGAATAATGCACGTGAATAGTGGTATTTCTTCCGGAAATGAATAGTGTCTAGTGAATAGTAAAATTTCTGAACGCTTCTCAGAATATCAAATTGACCTCGAAAATGATGAATAGTAAAACGATGAATAGTAAATGATGAATAGTAACTTGTGAATAGTAAATTGTCGAGGTTTAGAAAAGTGACCGGAAATTACGAGTTGTGACAGTCTTCCCTTCTAACAGGAACTTCATCCCGAAGTTCAGTTTTGGTTGGTCTCTGGAGTACATTTGATAAAAAGACGTGGATACTTGAGTTGCATTTGGTCCTCTCGTTCCCAAGTAAATTCGGGTCCTTTTCAAGAATTCCAGCGAACTTTCACGATAGGAATTCGACTTTGCTTCAACCGTTCGACCTAATAGTCCATGATTTCTATTGATCCTCTTACCAGGTTTACGTTTGTCTCAAGGTTGGATTCCATTCCAAATGGGATTATGAGTGACTAATCTGAAGTCATTTCCTGGGATTTGCATAGGAAAAACATAGTTGTGTAATCCGGCTGTTCCTTAACAAGGCTCAAGTCTGACGGCCACTAGGCCTACTCTGTCTGAACTATTAAGTGTTCCAGTGTATATCGGTTTTAACTTTCCAAATCTCTCCGAATAATATCATGCCTTTCCTAGGCAGAACTTTCAACGTGATCTGGCTACCAACTTGAAGTTTTAGTGGTTTACAACTTGTAGAATTTGTAATTGATTCTTGACTTGTAGGAAATTTCTGGTTATTTCATGAATGCCTATTGGAATAGTGAGTTTGGCTTTTTCCGAGTTTGGTTCGTCAATAGATGATCAGTGCTTCTTCAGGTTTATAATGTAATATGGATAATATATGTTGCTGAACTCTGTCAGAACTCAAATCTTATATGTCAGTTGGTCGATTCTAAAATGAATCTGAAATGGTCCAATATACTTAAAAGTTCAATCTCTCGTGTTACCAAAATCGTATCATGCCTCTCCAAGGCAAAGCTTTCAACTTAGTTCGTTCTCCCACTTGAATCTAGATGGTTTGTTGTTCAGGGATACTCAATCCGCATGATGTACGTCATGCACCAACCTAACTTCTACCAGTCCCTCGTTGCTTGTAACTGGTTCTTGACTTGTGAAATTTCCTTTGTTGTTCCATAGTTTAGTTCTAGACCAGTGAATTTAACTTTCCGATTTCGGTCTGTAAATGGGTAATTGGTATTTCGACCATAAAGTGTCTCAATTGATGTAGTCTCTATGCTCGCTTGATAACTATGGTTGTAAAAGAATCCGATTTATGGTAAATGGTTAGTCCAACCATTTCTAGAGTCAATCACTCATACTCTGAGTATAATCTTCCTATGTTTGAATCGTTCTCTCGTTGTGACCATCGGTCTGAGGATGACAGGCGGTGTTTATATCTTAATGAGGTTCTGAAGGAAGCCTTAAAATGATTGTTAAAAGTTTGAGGTGATTCAATCACCTTCATCAGGAACAATTGAAACGGTACAATAAATCTTGTGACTAATTCCACAACGTTACGTCTTCCGAATTCGGCGTTACTCAAAGAAGATAGAATACGGTTAACAACATTTGATTCTTTGGGTTTTGGTCTAATGGATTGCTAAGACATGTGTCATTCTTTGCCTACTGTGCTTGGTCTCCATTACTGACGTTTGTAATCGTTCTATGGTGTTCCTCCTAGTTTCCTTCATCACATATTCCAATATTCCTTATTGTCAAATCACAAAGCCCTAAATGCATAAGCGACGTAGCATGGTGATTGGTTTTCAAAATTTATCTCGCGATTTTTGAGTTTTTGGTCGAAATCTTTTTCTGAATAAACGAATTTAGAAAAATGGAGCAAATGGTTTACTAAATAATATCTTTCTTGATGATTTAAAATTCAATAGTTAGAAAAGGTGATTCGGTTTTCAAATAGGTTGTGAATAGGACTGTTTACCAAAGTTTGATGTTTATATATTTCCCATTGTACAATGGCTTTGCTAAATATTGACTAAAAAGGATCGTATTTATTCAAAATAGGCAATTCAATTTTTTTTTTTTTTTTTTTTTTTTTTTTTTTTTTTTTACAAGATATGTGTTTTGTATAAACACAAATTTTAAATCAACTTTATTTAAAAGTGAGAACACTAACAAGGATAAAATGGTAGGCTAGGAAATGCTCGCATAAATGCATAGATGTCTAACGTTCGGTTTCTGATATTGGACGGTACCTATTGGTGGTTATCTGGCAAAACTACAAGCCTAGGTATTCAACCAACTTAAGTCTTGAGATGGTTTATCGTTGAAATTGCCATCAGGATGGCAATATGAGGGTTTCAATTGATACTATGTCGATGAATTTCCGTATTGTCTTCACATGTAGCTGGGGAGATATTCTTGAGTCTGATGTCTCTCTCGAAGTATAGGTGAGGTTATCTAGAATTTTCTGAGAACATAATGCTTTAGGGGAATCTATATCGATATCCATAATTCGAATCAATCATTCTTGTCGTAAACTCACTGCAGGGAAGTTTGCGTATGGATGAGACCATGTTAACTCAAACACTTTACAGTATCGGTTAGGAGGTTTGGTTTATTCCCATGATGTTGCTTAGCGTACCTTCACAATGTGTTTGATCCTGTAGCTCAGTCTAGCTAGTACCTTTGAATAATAAATTGGACAACTAGGTCAGAGATGGTGAGTCGGATGGTCCAGTGGCATTTTAGAATTGTTGTTGAGTCATAAATTGTCTTGGTGTATACTTCTAGTCTAGGTTAGTAGTTCTGAAATCCTTTCCTTGCTTTCCTGGTATCGAGGAATCCTACTTGTAATTGATATGGAGAGTCTCTCCTAGAGAAGTCAATGGAACAATCCAACTTAATGGCTAAGTGGGTGACAGGTGGGGTAAGTATCCAAGGGAAAGTTTTTCAGAAAGAGACATTTATAAAAGAGTTTATTAACAATACTTTATAAAGTAACTATTTCCTTCATGGCATAATCTTTCCTGGAGTATACATAGGTGATCAAGCTATGTATAGTTGAGGACTAATGATGCGATGCTTGATTTAATCAAAATAATATTATTTTTCTCAAAAGCTTTAGATGGTGTTCAACGCGTTGTTATTAAAATGGTATACTAAATATTCCCTTTCAACGTAATATAAAAATTGTTTCGCGTAATAATAGTAAATATTTGGCGTAGTATCGGAAAAATCCGTTTATAGTATGGTAACAAAACGGCTTATTTTAGAAATTTGGTAAAAACAATTTCTCCATAAGGTAGTAAAATAGTTTGAAATAAAACTCGTGGAATGGTTTATTGGATACATGGGTAAATACTATGGAATGGTAATAATCTACTAATCCGTCAAATACTAAATCGGCCTAATCTCTAATAAGGCAATGACATAATGTTACGAAACGATTGAAAATTGCGCAATTGCAATAGAAAATGGAATAAACAAAGGCTACGGTTATCACAGAGGTAACAAAAGATAGTCATTACATTAGATAGGAAAGTGCTTAATACAACTAGGTTACACCGACGTACTTATGGAAAGTACCAAAAGAAAGTACAACCCTAGAGGGCTCAAACTATGGTTCACATAACTAAAACATAAACTTCTTCTTCCAATTCTGGCTTCCCAACTCTGGGCATTCACTCCTGAAGTGTCCCACTACTCCACACTCGCGGCAGATTACCGAGAGTTTCTGATGCTTTGCGAGGGTGGGAGCCTTGCAATCCTTGGTTTCATGTCCAAGCTTTTGGCAGTTCTTACATTGAGAGGGGCAAGATCCTTTGTGATGAAACTGACACTTGTTGCACTCGGGTAATTTACCTATATATCCTTTCTTTTGGCTTGACCCAGCAGTAAAGGTCTCCACCACTTGTTGTATCTTAAATGGTCGTTGAGTAGCATTAGCATCCTGATTACCGACCTCTTTTCTCTTGTTGTTATTATTGTCTCCCGATGTCTTGTCGCGAACTATGAGTTCCTTTGTTTCGATTGCCATCTGGATAGCTTCAGACATGGTATTGGGTTCACATGCGATGACCAGTCTACGAATTTCAGGAGGAAGTCCTCCGACGTACCTTTCAAGTTTCTTGCTTTCCGGTTCATCCATTGCAGAGCCTAGTCGAGCAAAATCATAAAAATAAGCAGTATACTTGACAACATCATCTCCTTCCATGGTAAGGTTTAGTGTTTCTTGTTCAATTGCTTGTAATTCGCTTTTCACACAGAACTTCAAACTCATCATCCTTTTTAGTTTCTCCCAAGAGTGTGAGTAAGCAGCATCAACTCCTACTACCTGGACATACTTAGTCCACCATTTCTGGGCATGCTTCTGAAAAGTGCAAGTGGCGAACTTAACTTTGTCTTCCTTACGGCAGTCACCACTTTGAAAGATTGTTTCTAATTCTTCGAACCATTTGAGAAATTCTTTTGTGTCTACATTTCCGCTAAAGAAGGAGGGATTACAACCCATAAATTCCACGTGAGTAAGTTCCTTGGTGAGGGCGGTAGTTACGTTCCTGGCAATGAATTGTCCAACAGCGGCTTGCGTCATGCTTGGAGTGGTTTGCTTAAATCTATCTCCATCAAATCATACGAGTCCATGAGAATCTATAGGTAATAAGAATCATCGTATTCATAACACATGAATATAATACATGAAGGTTTCGGTCTATACGGGCCAATATCATAGATGGCACAACCATTCCCCTATAGTAGAGTCAATACTTGGTGATTCCGTTTGTACATAAATCAAAATACTACAAGTTTCTTCGAACTATGCCACACCTCTCGTGGCTGGGGTAATAGTAAAAGCTAGTAAGGATATAAGTCTAGTCTAAAGACTTCCTGCAGTCCTTCTAGGTGAAATCAGGTTTATGGCACCATAAGGTCGAGATAGTCCTGAAGTGGTGTCTGTAGTTGTGCATCGATCAATTCCTAGATAGTGTAGATTCTAAGCCATTCTTGAGGAACCTGCAGATGTTCCTGTTGAGTCCGTAATCTTGGTATTATCCACAAGGCGTTATCTAATTCGTGGCAAATGGAAATGGAAAAGGGAAATGACAATGGTGGTATTCTAAAGGATGAGAATAACATTGATGACGATGAAATCCCAGTGATGAGTTAGGAGATAATGGTGATAATAGTGAATGGGATACTACCCTCTTTCGCGCTATCTCGCGATATCAAAGAGGTAAAGTTGAAGTACGCACTATGGGACGACCAATAGTGAAATAAGTAACTGACGGTGGTGGTAGTACCTGAGTAGTAAGCGTCCTACTAGTGGAGGAAAGAAAACATGCTATCTCCCTTGTAATAAGCATCCTAATAAGTCCATTAGAATTAAGTCTGAATACTCTACCAAACGGCATTCTATGTATAGGCTGAATGATAGGAAAACCTTATTCCTATAACAATTCAATAGTGCTAACGGTGGTATACGTGCAACTGGTGGTATAATGGTAGTGGAAGATGACAAGGCATCTTCAATGTCGGAATCTGACGAAAGGATAACGGCGTGGGTATCTGAAGACATGTCACTTGTGAACCAGGTCAATATAATCATATATATATATGAGTATAGGTATGAATAACTTGCACAATGTGTGCGTAAAGCAACATGTATAGTGAATATGCACCTATGATGAAATGATGAGATGCTATGATGATGTGGTTATAGTCTAGGGTCCAAGATACATCCTAGTTCACTATAACCTTAGCTCTGGTACCAATCTGTCACACCCCCAATTTACCTGAATGGCAGCGGAATGGAATACCTGGGGGTGACTGTCATAGCACCATAGTTACAGTTATATTGAACGACCTAAAGTGTCGTTCAGAAAATACAGCGTTTGATCATTAAAACATTCAGAGTTTACAAAGCATAGGTCCCAAAAGAGTTTGCCAAAATAGTTAAAATAAGTTCAACCAGATCAAACGTTTCATAAGTGCAGAAAATATGGTGAGACGCGTCGACTTCGCGACTCCATGAAGGTCCAAATGTATGCAACATGAGCTACCTTAATAACCTGAGAAATACATTGCGAAAAACGGTCAACATAAAGTTGGTGAATAATCATAGGTTTATAAGTAAAATCTAGTGTACAAATGCCATAAGTAATGCCAAGAGATAGGATGTCCGGAAAGTATATACATTGGCTCTTAAGCTCATGACCCCGAAGCTAGACGATACTTGGCCCCAATGAGTGTTTACCAGACACTCTAATAATAAAGACATGAAATGCATTCGTCCCATTTGGAGCAACCCAAACACGAATGGAGGCGTCACCCTCGATAGATCTATCCACTCACTCCCGCTTAGTACCAGAAATTAACGGTCCATGATAATAAAGGGGACTTTTCAAGACGTGGTAAATAAGACAACTTAAGCAATGTATGAAATTTTATACTTAGGCATGTACACAAAAACAAGTAATGCAATGTATTCTCCCCCGTGGGATTTGAAATCAAAATATAGAATTAAAACGGGGCTATGAAACTCACCTGGAGTGATAGTACAAAGATGGTACAATGATGGTAAAGAAATCGGGACAATGAGGCGCGAGTACTAGCCGCAACCTAAATGAATAATCATGATCTAACTTAGATCAAGCCGTAATGAAATGAATGCACATGCACATGATACTCATACCACTCGTAATTTGAAAATACTAGTTATCGTTGTAGAAAAATGGTTTCCATACTTAGGAAAATATATCCATATATAGGAGTATATAACTTGTCATATTAACTCGTACGAAAAAGTTAGCGTTATAATCCTTGTATCAAAACCTTAGAATGACGTCGTCATGTCGTATAAATATTCCCTCGGGTCGTACGTATTCGTTTGTTAAGAAAATAGTCATTAGTAACGTTGCTATAAAATATACCATTTAGTACGTTCGTTATTATTTTTACTTGTGACTATATATATATATATATATATATATATAGTTTTGACAATGTTAAAACGGGTATAACTCGGTCGTTTTAGGCTCGTTTTCCTTGTTCTTTATGTCCACGGATTCGTCTTTGTATATACTAGTATATTTTAGATAACTCGGCTCCTCTAGGTTACTTTTAAGGCCTCAAATTACCCGTCGTATTCTGCCAAACAGCAAGCAGTTTTCTAAGAAATAGTTTTCGTCGTTAAATTTGCAAAAATCATAACTCCTTCGTTATAAACTCGTTTTAATCCGTTCTTTCGCCTAAAGTTTCGTTTTTGAAAGTATTTTCTAAATCTTTGGTCAAAAATTAACCATCAACCACTGATTTTCCCACGAAATAGAAATAAGGACAGTAGGTATTCCAAGTGTTTCAAAAACCATTTTCAAGTCTCCAAACTAGTTCCATCTTCCATCAAACCACTTTCAAACACCACAAAACTAATCTAATCCTACCATACACCTTCTTAGGGTGTCATGGGTTCCTAATCATCAAAACCAAGTAGATCTAACAAGGATCTAACCAAAAATCACTTCTAGGGCTTGTATGATCAAAAGTTTACAAAAATAAAGTGGTATAAGTTAATGCATGTATGAGATCTTGCAAGAAACATGTATAAACTTAGTAATAACTTTGTAAAAATTATGAAATGAGTTTAATAAACTTACTTTGAATGACTTAGGTGTTTAGATGAAGAAAACCTTATGATCCTTGAGTTTTTATTTCAAAACTCTAACAAGGATACTATAAACACAATATTACACTAGATCTTTAAGAAAAATTTCTTGTCTTGGTTCCTTTCCTTGTTGTGCCGTGGGTTAGAGAGAGCAAAAGAGAGAATGAAAACTTTTTGAGTTGTTGCAAATGAAGTGAAAAAGATAAAGTATAGTATATGTATTATTGGTTATTATTATTATTATATTAAGTTAGTGTATAACATTAAATGAGGAGTGTATTAGTAGCCTTGTAAGAAAAATGGTAAGGGGGGGGGGGGGGGGGGCGGCAAAGTCAAGGGGGGGGGGGGGGAATATGGAAGACTTTTGTAGATAAAATATATTATTGTTGTATATTTGTGTAGTTTTAAAATGTACCGGGTACCGGGTTAACTAAAAATAAATTTTAACGGAGTTAACCGGGTCATAATAAAGTTATAAAAATTATAAAAATAGGTTGGATAAAATTATTGAGTGTTTAGATAATTATAGTTTAATTTCCACGAAAACCGTCGAAGTTTTAGTAAACTTAAGTTAATAATTAAAATAAATATCCAAAATACCGGGTAAATTAATATTATAATTTTTATATTATAAAAATGAATATAAAAACATATTGGGATCATAGTTGAGAGTGTTGGACGGGTTAGTCACATTAGTAGTTCGTGTATTAGTGTTTATTTAAAATAAACGTACGTAAATCGTTAATTGTACCAAAAGTATAAATTTAATTATTCTACGAGTGGAATAGTATGCAAGTGCCCTAATAATGATATGGTGACTATTTCTAGTCCGTATGAAACGTCCCTGATAATAATGCATGAATTCGCTCCTGAACCAATACGGTTACGCGAATTTGAACACTCGTAAACTAAATTTACGATGACATGAATAATGCACGTGAATAGTGGTATTTCTTCCGGAAATGAATAGTGTCTAGTGAATAGTAAAATTTCTGAACGCTTCTCAGAATATCAAATTGACCTCGAAAATGATGAATAGTAAAACGATGAATAGTAAATCATGAATAGTAACTTGTGAATAGTAAATTGTCGAGGTTTAGAAAAGTGACCGGAAATTACGAGTTGTGACAGAGATGGACAGAACTCAGATTGTCCCTCACCAAGATAGTAATATGCTCTCTAAATTTGGGGTATGTCAAAGGAAGAGTCAGAAGATGAGTCAGAGGAAATATCAATAACATTGGGCTTTGGCTTCATAACTGGTGTGTTTGGGGAGACTTTGGTGTGTTGGTATTAGTGTATAATTGATATTTGGTTAGCTTGTGCTTCGAAGACAACTTTATATAGACCTGATTTGAGGATTAATGAGAGTAAATGTAACTTAATGGGAGGTAGTTGAGTCTGTGCCAAGTACTAATTGTGCAAGTTGACCATATAAATGGATTCTACGGATGAATTTTACTAAGGTTTGACCTGTTGCTGCAGATGATACAAGATTGATGATTAATGATATTTTAAGTGTGTTCCTGCTGATAGTTTCTGCTAGCTTATTTATATCAGGAGAATTTACATTCACCAGAAGCAAAACAATCAAGTAATGATAAACCAAGGCAATAATGTTTTATTGATAATCATTCAAAAGTACAAACAGAAGAAAGATTGAAAGTTTCAAACAAGCATCATAATCCCAGAAACTAGCCTATCAACCCTAACCCTACTATTCCACTTTTCCTTTGCCCTTGCCCTTCACATCGGCCATCTTCTCCTTCCCTTTGTTGCTGGTGAAGAGCTTCTTCTATTGGGGACAATGCAACCCAATCACCACTTCCCTTATCTTTGGCAATGGTGGATTTCACTTTCTTGGTCTTGATGGTCGCCTTGGACAGGAGGATTGGGGCCTCTCAGGTATTGAGGGGGGAATGTATAGAGCATCATTTTCATCTTCATCTTCATCAGAAGAAGTGCAAATGAAGGGAGACACAAGCTCACGGGGTGGTGGTTGATATGGGATCCATGGATTGGGATCTTCTGATGACTCTGAAGACATAGCTGGGTTAGGGGCTCTACTTGCTTCATCCCTCTCTAATGCATTCCATCATCTCTCTAACTCTCTAGCAGCATCGGAATCATCCAAATCTGAAGGAACATTTGCATGGTCCTCCGATGGTGATGGACTTGGAGGATTTGCATCATGTTTCCTCTTCTTGGCCTGTTCTTTGGTCAGACCTCATGGGATGGTTGGTAATCTTAATGAAGGTGGAGATGTTAGTGATTCTGAAGAATCAGATGAGTCGAAAGAGATGTTAATTATACTTGGATTGGATGACATGATTATTACTTGATTGGTGGATATGAAATTAGGGATTTGGTTTGAAAAATTGAGTTGTGAGATTTGGGGATTTTTACCCTTTATTTATAAGGCCAAGTAAACTGTGTGCAGTTATTGTCATTAATGCAATGTGGTTTACATGTAATTAAGGAAGAAAGTTTGACTAAAAGGATTTTTACTGAAACATGGTTACCACTGATGACATGTTCCTGCTGTTTAACAATGTGGTTGCTGCTGATAATAGGAATGGTTGACCGTAGTCAACATTTAATAGGTTTATGTGGATTGATCATCTGGTTCCTGCTGTTTGACTTGGTTTCTACTGATGGGTTGGTTTATTTGGGATGTTATTAAAGTCAATTATTAGTCAAAGATTGTTTCCACAATTCTTGCCAATTACACTCAACGTTTGGAAACTTACCACATTTAACCTAGACATGCAAATCCCACTTCCAAATAACTGAATCCCTCTTCTTATATAATTTCAAAAACCATTTCAACCTCTCTCAGCACTCAAAACCCTATCTCTCTCTTTTCAATCAATGGCTGAACTACTCTTCAAAGGTGATAATAACAAGCAAGCTTTCTTAGGTCGTGGTAAGGGAGATGGTCACTATGTACAGATGGTGAAATTTCTCTAAAGATCCAAGATTCATTATGCCTTAACCCAATATCCTGATATTATCTATGAATCTTTGGTCAAACAATTTTGGAGAACAGCACATACAAGATCTGTTGAAGATAGACCAACAGAAATTGTGGCTACTATTGATGGGGAAGAATGTGTTATCACTGAGTCATTGATTAGGACTCAATTACAATTGGATGATGAAGGTGGGGAGCACGAATTGGCTAAGGAAGGTATACTTGTAGGTCTTCAGGCTGCAGGATATCGTGGAAATGGGAAGGTCTGGTACCAGAATCAGTTTTGCCCTAAATGGAGATTCTTGACACACACTCTGTTTCAATGTATGAGTTCCAAGTCTGGAGGATGAGATCAATTCTCCACAGACATTGCTCTTGCCATTGTGTGCCTGTCTCAGGGGAGAACTTTTAATTTCTCTAAGTATATATTTGATGAAATGCTTCAAAATGTTAAGGATACCAAACTTAAAACTTTTATGTATCCTATGTTTCTTCAAATAATTTTAGGCATCCAGACCAATGATACTACCCATCTGCCTGTTAAGGGTTTATCTAGTAAGCTTTTTGCTTCTATGAAAACCAACTATAATGGAGATCTTAGGCCTTTACTACCTGCTATGTTGCCAACTGGCAATGCAGCTGATGAAGCAGCTGCTGGTGGTCAGGATCCTGCTGATGCTCATGCACCAGTGGATTCTCCTGAGGGGCCTGAAGTTGCTCCTGATGCAAGTGCATCAGTTGCTGCTGATGCCCAACCACCACCATCTCCAAGGCCATCTACCCCTAGACCTCCCACACCTATACCTTCACCAATTGTTAATGCTCCTACTGGGCATGTGGTCACTGAGGATTTTGGCCCTGACCTACCTGTACACTCTCCACAAATAACAAGACTTCCCACACCAAGTCCATTGAGACCTACTTTTTAGGAAAACGTGGATATAGATGCCGAATTTTATAACTCTCCTGGTAGGCCCAATAATGCTTCCAATACCACAGATATCCCTGTTGGTGGAGCTGAAGGTCCAGTTACTCTCACCTCTTTGGCCCTTTTATTGAACAAGTATGTGCAACAGGTGGATACTTTGGAAAAGGATCTTAAGCACACCAAAATGACTCTTGGAGAAGCTGTGGTAACTTTGGTTAAAAGGGTCAAGAAATTGGAGAATCAGCTCAAAACAAGGAAAAGAAAGGGTGTTGTGATTGCTTCAGATGAAGAGGTTACTGAAGAGTCTGATAAACTTGACTTGGAAGGACTTCATCTTCTTGCTACCACCACTCTAGAGAGTGCTCAGAATGATGCTCCTATTTCTAGGACTATACCAACTGCTCCTTCTGCTGACATGTCCACTCCAAAAGATCAGAAAGTACTTTATTTTAGAAGAAAGTATTTGGCAGAACTTCACAAAACGACAGATGATCTCTCTTCTATTGATGTTGATATGACTGATGTTCCTGCTGATAAGACTCCTACTAATGCTTCTCAGTCAGGAGATACTTTCTTTGTTGCGGGTAAGGAATATGTGTTCTCATCTAGCAAGGAAACATCTACTGATCCAATGCCAAAGGTGGTTCCTACTGATGAATCAGCAGATATACATGTTGATTGTCCTGATGATTCTAATGCAAAGGATTCTACTGATCAGCATTCAGATCCTCCTGAAGCTGCTTCAACTCAGATGGATAAAGGAAAATCTATTGTGGTTAATCAAGATATTCCTTCTAGACAGAAATCTAAGAAGGAACTAGCTAATGAAAAGCTAAGTGAGCTAGTTGCAGCACAGTGGCAAGCTAAAGAGGAGGCTGCAAAGGCTAAGAGGGATTTAGACATGAAGGCATCTGAGGCACTTGCTAGAAAGATGCAGGCTAATTTAGATCAAATGGGTGACCCACTTACTCATACTCTACCTGCTGAAAGACAAAAGGAGATGGATGAAATTGCCAAACATCTATCTGCTGAGCAATGGGATAACTTGGCTACTCAAGTCTCTTCTAGACCTGATTTGGCAAAGTCTGTACTCGGTGCTGTATATCATGAGGATGATTTTGCCAAGAGGATGGTTGAAGCTGCTAAACTTAACAAGAAAGCTGAGGCAGAGAGAAGAGCTAAGGAGAAGAAAGACAAAGCTTGGACAAAAGCTAAGATTAAAGAATACATGAGAACTTTTGTAAAGAATCAAAGGTGTGCTATGTATGGATCAGGGTGGACTAATAAGAAAGTTTGGGCCTTTTCAGACACTCAGTTAACTACACAATATGACAAGCTCATTTCTCTTCTTCATAAGTCAGGCATTAATGTTCCAGATCCTTTGGAGAAGCATGGCCGACTTATGGGTGAGCCTGCAGCTAAGCGGCTAAGACTTGATGATTATGCTGATATTTCCAAAGATTCTACTGAGTCTTTATCTGCTAATCAGGATTATGTTCATTCTCCTTCAGTCTTAACTCAATTTGATGAATCTGCTGATGTTGCTGCTCATGCAGATGTAGAGCCTTCTTCACCTAAAGATACTGGTGAATCTACTTCTAGTCCTATTGATGATTCTTCTAATGTTCCTTGTACTAAGACTCTTTCTACTGATCCACCACAGAGTGTTCCTACTGATGCTTCAGAATCAGTTCCTACTAAAGAGACTTCTGATGATACTCCACTTCATACTCATACTTCTTCTCCTTCTACTCCTAGTATAGGGAAGAAGAGTGTTGCTAAGAAGAGGAATGCTCCTAAAGCTCTAGCTAAACCAGCAGAAGATAGCACTTTTATTGAGTTTGATTCTGATGAAGAAGACCCTGTAGTTTGGGAAAGGGTGGTTAAATGGGAGCTTATTGAGTCTTCAGTAGGTCAGGGACAGGTCAATGTCCTTCACAAACAAGATGGTTCTACCAAACACTGTACTTTTCTTAGTGAAATTCTACATATGGTGGACAGACAAGACATTCTTTCCTTATATCGATGGGTTGTAGATTACTATAAATCTCATCAACCTGAAGGGATTGGTATGTTTTTGCTAGGAGACTTATATGTGCTCTGTGATTCCCATACTTTTAGGGGCACTGGATTTTATGCTTGGAAAGGTAAAAAGGATTGGGTAGTTGATTATTGGAAATATTTTTCTCTTCCTAATGTTCATATGATCTGCACTACCACTAGTAAAACCTTATATTGTTGGGCAGATGTGACATATCCAATCACTATAGAAGTGATGAAGCAAATGCTGGAGGTGAAACTAATTGTTCCTCCTAATATGGTTGGGAATGATATGCGTCTTGCTGAACAATTGATTAGAAGTATCAGAAGAAGTCTTCTAGTTAAAATGGAATTGGAATCTCAGTATGGTGTCCATCTTGAAACTTCTCTGAGATGATTGGATATTGGTATGGTATGTTGTTATATATTTATGTATTTTAGCAAAAAAAAAGTTTTGTATAGTATTTTATATGTTGTATGCAGGTTTTGGTGTTGGTTATTTCAACACCTTATCTGGTTCTCAACTTACCTTGATGTTGACTATTCCATCACAAAGTTGGCTAGTCCAAAGGGTACAGCTTTGGTAAAGACAAGTCAAATCTGTTGATAGCTGTAATAGTTTGCTAAAAACTATTAGGTACTCAACTCACCCATGCTTAACAGCTGAGAGTTGGATGGTTGTCAATTGACCATGGATTTTTCCTTATGGATTCCCAATAATTGGCTAGCCCACAAGTGTATGGATTGTGGTAAAGGCAGTGGAAAACCATATTTGGTATTCAATTGACTAAGGTGATTTTATCAACCAAATAATTGACTAGTCCTGAGCAAACGGCTACAGGTAAAGACATCTCAAATCCGTTTATAGCTGATGACTTGCTAAAAATCATATGGTCATCAGTGTACCATAGTTAGTGAACTAAAACATTTGGCTACTCCAGTAGTAATGGCTATTGGTAAAGAGACATCAAATCCATTATTTTCAATGATTCACCTCTCACAGGAGTTAACACACCTAGAAGTGGTGAGAATAGTATGAAACTTATGTTTTGATGTACATTTGGTCATTTGTTGCTACAAAGAATGGTGTTTTCAAGTTTTTGCTAATCATAGAGATTCTGCTAATGAAGATTCTTTGCTGCTGAAGTTCATGCTCAATCCTCTTCTACTGGGCTTTGAAGATCTATCAAGAATCTTGGAGTTAACCATGTCAACTTCAAGATTAGGGGAGGATTGTAAGGAATTATTGAAGTCAGCATTTAGATACTGCTATCAGGTTCCTGCGGATACTTATAGTTGTTTCTGCTGAAGACTGGTTCCTGCTGACGATAGATATTCTGCGGATATAGTTAATCCGTAGATAGAGTTTGGTTATTTTAGGACAAGATATGTAGAATATATTTTTTAGTTTAATATTATTCGTTTCTTGTAAGAAAGGTTAGGGTTTCTACTAGTATAAAAGGAACCCAAGGTCATTGTATTACGGACGTGTTTTCAAAACAATTGTTAGTCAATAATAAAGATCCATAGAGGATCAAAGAGTTTAGCATATCGTTTGTATTTATATTCTGCAATAAATATAAGCTCACAGAGACTGTCTATTTAGTTTTACAAGTGATTACATAAGTAGGCTAACGATCCATTGGCTCAAGATCTATCAAGTGTGGATCCTACAAAAACTTTCTCATGATGTTCATTCTTTCCAAGACAATGACCCTCATTTCTTCAAGCATTGTTATCAGTGGTTTGTTCCTAACACTTAAGATAACTGAATTAAAACATTCACTAAACCTATTTTCAATTGTTTCACAGTTTTAACCAATATGGAAATAAGCCATTGACCATTAGCTTTTGGGTTGGCCTTCTTGATCTTCTCTGTTGACATAAATAATGCCTAAAAACATTGTTAATATATTAACAATATCTCTATATTTTGATAATTACAAAACATAAACTCATTGAACAAAAATTTATGACGTAAACAAGTATTTAGCATTTAATATCTTTCTTTACATCCAAATCACTTATGGTATGAATAAACAAAGTGTTTATTGCATTCCATGATCAAAGGAAATTTTCTAAATCACTAGACTTTTTATAAAATGTCATAAACATTTTATATCATTTAGAAAAATCATTTTTGGAATTAAAAGAATATATTTAAATCATTATAAATATATGAATTCAAAATTTTAACCAAAAATGGCGAATATAATAAAGAAAAACTTTCCCCACAAAAGGACAAACAATCCCAATGTATTGGAGGGGGCGGCCCCCTTAATGATTAAGGGGACCGGCCCCTAATTAAGGGGACCGACACGCTCCAGAACGGTATTTTTTGTCCTTTAAATACTGGTTCATTCCACAAATTTTTCTCACCTTTTGCACCTCAAAACTTTCTGATTTAAATCCCCAATTCCATTTCCTATAATCCTTTGATCATATATACATTAATCTTTGTTTCAAAGTGATTCAAGTCTCATCCTTTCAAGTGAAAAAGAAGAATACTTCTATTCTCCAAGACAAGAAGTATCACAACTTGTTGTGACCTCCACATCCAAGTTGTTAGAGCATCATTCATTACATATATTTCTTTGTGTTATTTGTTCTGAATATTTGGTAGAAGATAGATTAGCATAGTGTGTAGATAGAGTGATTGTTTAGAAGATTGTTATGAAGTAAATAGTTGGGAAGTAGATAGTTGTGAAGAAGATTGTTGGGAAGTAGATAGTTGAGAAGTAGATAGTTGTGAAGAAGATAGTTGTGAAGTAGATATGTGTGAAGATAGATAGGTGTGAAGAAGTTGTGTATAAGGTGTGATCAAGTTGTGACGAAGTTGTGGTGTGTATATTGGTGTGTAAGGTTTTCTCCGCCATGAGGAAGCTTGTTGATACAGTGAAGAAAATTCTCGAGTTAGGTGCTCGGGGAGTGGAGTAAGGCAAGGAAGGTATCCTTGTAGCCAAACCACTATAAATCTCTTGTCTCGCGGTTTGATCTTTCCATCTCTCATTTATTTCTTTACTTACATTATTATTGCTATATTATACATATTTATTGTTTTTTATAATGTGCAATACTTGAGTTCACATAATATCGAATCTAAATTTTTGAAAGCAAAGATAACACGTAAACAACCTTTTATAACAAATTAAAAAGACGTAAAACTATTCAACCCCCTTTCTAGTTTTCCACAATTGGTATCAGGAGCCAGGTCAAGCGAGATTTTTAAAATATATTGTATTTTAAAACTTGCAACGATCTATAGAATCTGAAAAATATTTAGAAGGGCAATTTATGCAAAGACTACTACTATTTGAAAGTGATGGATTTTTATATTGGAAAAATAGATTCGAAATTTATGTGAAATCTAAAGATCTTGATCTTTGGCATGTTATTACCTTGGGTGATTTTCCTCCCACTCAACAAAATCCGGAAACTAAAATGGATGAAATTGTACCTTTTGAAAAACAAAATGATGATTTGAAAAAGAAACTAGCTAAAAATAATGAAGCTAAAATGGTAATTTATAATGCGTTACCGCGCAAAGAATATGAAAGAATTTTTATGTGTAAAACCGCCAAAGAAATTTGGGAATCACTACTTATTACTCACCAAGGAAATAGTCAAGTCAAAGAGAATAAAATAGATCTTCTTGTACAAAAATATGAACAATTTACGATTCTGGAAGAGGAATCAATTGATAATGCCTTTGCTAAATTTAACACTATTATCACAAGTTTAAAAGCACTTGATGAGACATTTTCTAGTAAAAATTGTGTTAGGAAATTTCTTAGGGCATTGCATCCAAAATGACGAGCTAAGGTCACGGCAATTGAAGAATCAAAGAATTTGATGACGTTATCACTTAATGAACTTATTGGCAACTTGAAGGTCCTTGAAGAAATTGTAAGAAGAGATTCAGAAACTGTAACCTCTCGTAAATTTCCCTTACGATTAGTAAATGCACACGAAGAAATAAAACGATGTTATGATAACTTAATACCATTTCTACGGGTAACAATTTTTTTTTTTTTTTATTTATTGCTTGATATTGGAACCACTACGATAACTGTGATTGACCGTTTACCCAGGAACGATGCTTACACACAACCTAGATAACCTATAATTATTGCGAACTATAAATATATATATAACATTTATATTTATAACTGTACCTTTCGTCTAAAATACCATATACTATTTATATATTCCCCGAACATATGAAACTTCCCGATAACGCTCATTAATATTTATGAACCTCGACACGATATTTGGAACACACCATGTGGGCCCCCAACACCCAATGGGCCACGGATCCAAGATACAAACCAAACGGACTAGTTATTCTTTATTTTATTTTTATTTTTTTTGGGCCAACGCAAACCACAAGCCCACCAGGCCAAGCCCAAACGCACCCTTAATATTTTTATTTTTCTTTCTTTGTTTCTGCCAACTGCGACACACCCAAAACATACCCTTTTTCTTGCGATTTTTACACATAAAACAAACATATTTTTGCTTGTCTCGTATCACCTAGTGCCCAAGATACAAAAATGATAATTGTTACACCCTCACTCACTCATTTACTACCCTATAAATCACCCAAGTGAAACACCAAACTCGTATTTGAAAGATAAGACCAAAACGTGTCATAACATTCCTTCTTGCCACCCCTGCTTCCCCAATGATAAGTAATCGATCACTTTACACCTTGTGACTGTCAGGAATGTACATGGGACAATCTCACAAAATCTAAGCTATGTAAACATGCGATTGGGTGTGGAGAGTGGCGTTACTATTCGCCTAACATGCACCCTTCACTCTTGTGAACTTATCTTGTCTCTACACACTCAAAAGCTCGCTATATAAGCCCTCACATTCAATCTGAGTCGCCTCATGCACTCATACGTACCATATCACACAAATATTAACGAGGAAAGGAGTTGTTGAAGGACATACGGATTACCAAGAGTACCACGTCTCAAGGAAGCCTAGGACTCCAAGCTTGACATCTCCTGAACCCTTGGTGGAACGTGAAGTGAACCACGAAGCTCTCGTACCCTCACACGATCTCTACACATCGTTTTACTCCACCTTTGAAAGGTGAGGTGAGACCTTGAACTTTATTACTATATTTAGATACTTACGTTTATGTTTTATGCACCAACACTTTCCTTGAATAACTCGTAAATAATGAACACAACGTACGTATTTTATATATCTTATCATTAGTTAACTAGATCACTAACGAGACCCTATAAAAGAATTGAATTCATATTAATGTATACACAAGTAATATCACACGTTTCTAAGTAAGTTGGACCTATACGTTATATACTAAAACACTTAGAATATTTTCAAGTTTTATAAGTTTTGCGTATTGAGTTTTGGCCGTGTACTTTCGCCTCGCCATTTTAAAATTCGACACATAACCACCTATTGTTTTTATACGAACTAATTGTCTACCTGGTATACTAACGAGAATGACAAATAATTCGACCTAACAACTTAATTTGATAGCTTAAACAAGCCTAAAGCATATCGCTATTTTTGTAAGCTTTTCAGGAAATAAAAACTATATATGGGTCATTAAGCCCAAAAAGCTATTTTCATCTTATTACAATAAGCTGAGTGTAAAAACTCTTTTAAAATGTTTTTGTAACTTAAAATGATGGACTTTGATAAACCTAGTGTTCCCCCAAACCCCTTGGATCACAAAACGTTAACGGGCCCTTATTTTGGACTCGTTAAGCCCATTTAAGGAAAAATAAGGAAAATAAGCAAATAAGCTATTTTGAACTTTCTGAGCTTATTTGGAATAATAAAAACGTTAAGTTTTGAATTTGGTAATTTTTGGACTAATTTTGCAAAATTTCGTTAACTAGGGACTAAAATTGTCAAACGTGTAAACTTTGGGTAAAAATTGCCAAATCTGTTTTCTAAGGGTATAAACTGTTAATATCGAAACTTGGGATTGAAAAATGTAAATATTGATATAATTGGACCTAAAATGTAATAACATATAACTTTGGACTAACGACGTAAATATTTTCTGTTAAGGGTAAAATGTGTAAATTGGAGAAACTTAAAAGATCGAATAATAATATTGATTTTGAATAATAAATTGTATATATATATATATATATATATATATATATATATATATATATATATATATATATATATATATATATATATACGTATAAAATTTATATAACTATAATTAAATTTTAGACGATAAAACAATACGTAACTATTATTTTTTTTATCTACGACGTAACACATCACCTATGCACCTTATGGATTATTCGTAACTAATAAGAAATGTTCGCAATAAAACGAGACTTAGAAATTGAAACTTGCCATATCTTTTAGGTTGTGTGTGAAGCCGTTGCCTTGGATCGTTGAGATTACGATTATTCTACTGTACTACTAAGGTGAGTTCATAGCCCACATTTAACTTGTTTTGTGGGGGGGGGGGGGGGGGGGGGGATACATGCTCAAAAACCGAACACAAGTCTTTTCCTGATATTATTATTGCTTAAGTAGCTATTGCCGAAAGTCCCTCGATCATGAACCTTAATCACTTGAAGGGTGAACGTAAATAATTGTGAATAGATCTATTAGGGATTAACAATCCCCATTTGGTTGCTAGAGGAAAGTTACCAAATGCACTTCATTTAAATATCATAGGTTACGGGCAAATACCTATCTTGGGGGCAACTTATTTCACATCATTATTATGGATAATTTTGATGTCTGTTGAATCGTTGAGTGTCATGAGCTTAAGGCAATAATGAATGTGATTTCTAACTTTTTTATTTGTATCTATATACAATAAACACCTATCTCTTGTGTTCAAACTCTTAATTATAAACCTATGAATTTCACTAAACTTTTGTTGACTTTTAGCATGTTTATCTCAGGTAACTAAATGGAATAGATGGCAAAGGCACGAAGTGGGCAAATAAAGAAACGTTTATTTCTCTTTGAATAAAAACTTGTTGTTAAATAATGAAACCTCTTGGAAACATGAATATTTGGTATTTTTAATAAAACTTAGAACGTCTCATTTGAGTCGTTTTCTATAATTGTGACAAAGATCCATGATATAATACCCCAAAAGTCTTCCGCTGTCAATATAAGTCTTCCGCTGTATTGTTCATTTTTGGGGGTGTTATAGAAACGGTCAAAGTCAAGAAAAAACAAATTAAATCCATTGCTCTAAAAGCCAAAAAGGAACCTAGTGACGATGATGATTCAAGTGACGAGAGTGAAGACGAAGAATATGCAATGGCCATTAGAGAATTCAAGAAATTCTTCAAAAGACGAGGAAGATTCACTAGATTACCACGAGATGAAAGAAAGTCGTTCCAAAGAAATAGAAGTGATAACTACGGGAAAAGAAAGTGATTTAGATGTGGAAGTCCAAATCATCTCATTGGTGAATGTCTAAAGCCACCGGGTAATGAAAATCAAGGCGCCTTTGTTAGTGGAACATGGAGTGATAGTGTCAAAGAAGAAGTGGAAAAACCAAGAGACGAAAAATGTTTTGTGGCCAAAGCAACTGACGAAATATGTTTAGGAATGGACTTGGAGGCCGACGAATGGATCAAGGATAACGGATGTCCGAGGCACATGACGGGGAACCGCAAGCTATTTTCTACGTATAAGGCATACAATGGAGGTAACGTTATTTTCGGTAGTGACTTGCGTGGAAAAATCATTGGCAAAGGTACAATTTCTCAAGACTCACTTACTATTAAAAATGTTGAGAATGTAGATAATTTAACATATAACTTGCTTTGTATAGGCCAAATATGCGATAATAAATGTTGGGTTACCTTTACCGATAGGGATTGTGAAATAGTTAAGAAGGAAAGGTCATAGGTAGAGGAATTAGGAAATGAGGCATATATTTTATGAAACTAGGAAACAAACCGGAAGATAGGATATACCTAGCAACCCTAGACGAAAACTCCAATTTGTGGCATAGGAGATTAAGACATGTGAACATGCAACAAATAAAATCTTTGGCCTCTAAAGAACTAGTTAGAAACTTGCCTAACCTAAGATATGCCAAACACTTTTGTGATGCATGTAAAATTGGAAAACAAGCTCATGCTAGTCATAAAGCTAAGAATATAGTATCCACTACTAGGTGCCTAGAATTATTACATATGGATCTATTTGGTCCATCCGCTGTGCGGAGCTATGGAGGAAACAATTATACCTTAGTAATAGTAGATGACTATTCACGATAAACGTGGACTAGGTTCTTAAGTGACAAAACCCAAGCCTTTGAAAAATTTGAAATATTTAGTATAATTATTCAAAGTAAATTAGGATGCACAATAGTATCCATTAGGACAGATCATGGTAGGGAATTTGATAACGAAGTACAATTCAGAAAATATTGTGATTTAAATGGAATATCTTACAATTTCTCCGCTCCTCGTACTTCTCAATCAAATGACGTAGTAGAAAGAAAGAATAGGCCACTACAAGAAATGAGTAGAACAATGATAAATGAACAATCCATCCCACAAAAATTTTGGTGTCACGCTGTAGATACATCAACATATATTATTAATTGGGTATCAATTAGGAGAATTTTAGGAAAAACTCCTTATGAGTTACTAAGAGGTAGAAAACCTAACTTAAGCTACTTTAGGGTATTCGGAAGTAAATGTTATATTTTAAACACTAAGGATTACCTTACTAAGTTTGACCCAAAATCATACGAAGTAATATTTTTAGGCTACTCACAAAATAGTAAAGCATATATAATACTTAACAAACACACTATGAAAGTAGAAGAATCATTAAATGTAACATTTGATGAAACACCACCACCTCCTAAAACATTACCTTTAGAATATGATGACTTAATTGAAGATGAAGCTATTGAGGTTAGTAAAGCAAAACCCATAGGAAATGATAATAAAAACATAGACTTAGGAAATAACAAAGTCGTAAATATTAGGGAATCTAAATCACATTCATTAGATAGCATAATAGGAAGTCTTAATCAAAGAACCCTTTAGTCACAAGCCTACAATAAAAATAACTTCTTTTGTTTCCTCTAAGCAATAGAACCTAAGAATATTAATGAAGCATTAAAGGATGAATGTTGGGTTATAGCTATGCAAGAAGAATTAAACCAATTTAAGGCTAATGATGTTTGGGAATTAGTCCCAAATCCAGTGAACATGACCATCATAGGAAGTAAGTGGCTATATAGGAATAAGTTAGATGAAAATGGATTAGTAACTAGGAACAAAGCTAGGTTAGTTGCCCAAGGTTATAATCAATAAGAAGGAATTGATTATGAGGAAACTTATGCCCTCGTAGCTAGACTAGAATCTATTAGAATATTACTTGCCTATGCATGCTCCTTAGACTTTAAGTTATTCCAAATGGACGTGAAAAGTGCATTCCTCAATGGTTTTATCAATGAGGAGGTTTATGTGGCACAACCTCTAGGATTCATTGACTTCGCAACACCTGATTATGTTTATAAGTTAAAGAAAGCTTTATATGGACTCAAACAAGCTCCTAAGGCTTGGTATGATCAATTAAAAGCTTTTCTTATTAAGCATAATTATTCCATGGGAATGGTAGATAACACTATTTTCACTAAAAAGAAAGACCCAAATCTCATCATTGTCCAAATATATGTTGACAACATTATATTTGGATCGACTTGCAAGAAATGTGTAATGAATTTGCCAAAATCATGCATGATGAGTTCGAGATGAGTATGATGGGTGAACTGAACTTCTTTCTAGGATTATAAATAAAACAATTAGAAGATGGAATATTCTTTAACCAATTTAGGTACATTAAGGAAATGCTTAAGAAATTTGGCCTAGAAGACTCAAAACCCATGAAAACTCCCATGTTCTACGGAAGTGAAACTCACAAAGGATGATGAAGGTGAGTCCGTAGATAATACTAAGTATAGAGGAATGATAGATAGTTTACTATACTTAACGGCAAGTAAACCCGATATCATGTTTAGTGTTTGCCTTTGTGCCCGCTTTCAAGAGGATCCCAAAACCTCTCACCTAGAAGCAGTTAAGCGTATCTTCCGATACATTAAAGGCACTACACACTTAGGATTATGGTATCCTAAGGGATCCGATATAGAAACCATCATCTATACGGATTCGGATCATGCGGGAGACTACGTAGATAGAAAGAGCACTAGCGATATTTGCACTTTTATGGGATGTTGTCTAACATCTTGGTTTTCAAAGAAGCAAACCGCTCTTGCTATTTCTAACACCGAAGCCGAATATGTAAGTGCTGGAAAGGCATGTCAACAAGCTCTCATAGACTATGGCATTAGGTTAGAAAATGTTCCTGATGGATCTAAACACCTTTATCTGTGTTAGTATGATACTTTAAGTTATATCACTAAGTATGCGGAATCTACTTGGTAATACTTAGAAGTTTGATTGTGAATGAAATAGTTGTATGAGAAAATTGTATGTATCAAACGGTTAGATTCAATATTATTAACAATAATAATACGAGTGATCTTTGTATCACTAGGGTTACACCTAAAAGCTCTAAGAAAAACGTATATTGATTTGCCCTAAACCGTCAACTTATATTGACCAAGGAATGGTCAACAAAGTCAAATAGCCTAGAGTCAATCCCCGGGTAATAAAGGAAATCACCAGGTCGTTATGTCCTGACGAGGTGTGAATTGTATTTAAGCGCGTTTGTGATCGGGTGATTATTCATAGAAAAGGGTGGTTATGAGAATTATTTGGAAATTATGAACAGAAATAGCTTAAGAAAGCTATGTGATTAATTACTGGAATTTAGATTACGAAGAAGTTAACTAAAACCTAAAAACCGTACGTTTGCTGAAAACGGGAACAAACGTACGTAAAATAAAAGTGAGTGAGGTGATCTGAAAAGGCTACTGGTATAAAAATGATATTTTTACAAACATAATGATTAAAGAAAATTTTTGGAAAATTAAAATTAATTTTTACACTATTTTTATATTTACTATTAATTAAATACTAATTTCCTATTTAATTATAATTAATTAAATTAACCCAAAATACAAATAATTATGAAATTAACCTAGAAAAATATAATTTAAACTTAGAAAAATCTAAAATACTATAAAACTAATTTTAGAACTGAAAATATATTTTTAAGACTTTTTAATTAATTACTACTAATTATTAACTAATTATTAATTATTTAAATTAACCTAAATTCTAATTAATTATGAAATCACACTAGAAAATTGAAAATAAAATTTGGAAAAATAAAAAATAACTAAAAACTAATTTTAAAATTTAATTTATATTTTTCTGATTTTCTAATTAATTAATATTAATTATTATCTATTTAATAATTATTAAAAGCTAATTTAAATTAAGGAAAATACCAAATGATGCAAGAAAAATCTGAGAAAATTACAAAAAAAATTTTTATATACCAGAAGCCTAGGAAAATTATAAAAATGGATTTAGCTTATAAATAAGCTGAGGTGATAAGCCAATTGGCTTAAATAGAAGCTATCACTTCTATAAAAGTTGGCTTTTAGGGAATTTTCTGTTTCAAACTTGTTTATTAACTAATATTCAGCAACTTTTGTGAAGCAAATTTGTGTGGAGACCAAGAATAAGCTATTTGATGAGCTTATATGAAGGCGGTTGAGCTTTTAAAGCTTATTAGGACTTTGATTGATTAGCAAAAGCTACCAAATGATATTTAAAACACAAATAAGCTACAAACAGATGTGCAACTACTCAAAGCAAGCCAAAATGAGCAAATAAGCACAAGAAATAAGCACAAGATAAGCTATAAGCAATCCACACACCAAACAGTGCACAATAGGTTCAAAGGGTCAACTTTTAAGGCTTGTGGGGTCCACTAGGGACTCTGGAAGTCCAAACATAATAATAAGCCAAAAAGCTGAGGTGATAAGCTATCTAAAAAGCTATGTCACACCCTCTAGGTCCCACATATGAGGTCAGGGGGAGGGTTGAAAGATGGGTACAAAAGCTGATAACTCAGCTTTGGTCAGACAAGGGACAAACAAAAGGGAACTTGCAGCCCTACTAAATAAGCCCTAAACTACAAAATAATCTCAAAACCTAAGAGTCTGGCTTATTTGATTTCCATTAAGCCAAAAATCAGGGTGTGGGGCCCACTGGTTAAGCCTGTGGTGTCCACTCAATTTGGGCTATGAAATTGAGGTCTGTGCACAGGGGAGGTGCTTCCCCTGCAGCTCACTTTGAGCTTATGCACAAGCTTATGGAAAATTCATAAAAATAAGACAAGAATGGGACTTTGTAGTTCTGCTGATACACTACTACCACAAGAAATTCCAAAGTCTAAATCCTAACACAAAAATCTATAAAATTCTTACAAAAACTGACTTTTCTGAACAAAGAGAAATTTGACTTTTTAGGATTTTGAAAGATTTCACTATTATGAACTTTGGATCCTGATTTTATGACTTGTTAAAGTTATTTAAGCTACAATAAGCTCAAAATAGGCAAACACTTGTATATTTTACTTGAGATGAGGTCTGTGCACCTCTAAATCCTTCACAGAAGGTTTTTAAACCATATTACATGAGATTTTGACTTTTTGTTAACACGTGACTTATTTTATGCTTGACTTGGTGTATTTAGGCAATAAGTGAGCTAAGTAAACAAGCAACAAATACTGAGAACCACCAAGGTGATCCACACAGTTAAATCCAAACACACCTTTAAAACACAGTTAACAAGCAAACTTGGTACCAATGATTCCAAACGACAAATTAATGATCACAAATTATCTACTTAGCAATAAACAGACAAAATAGACACAAATAAACCACTAATATTACTTTTACACTAAAATGGTAAAAATCAAAATAAAATTCTTACAAAGCCTTCCAAGCAACTTTCAATGAACCATGAACCAAGTACAATCCTATAGGCCCTCCATAGAGCCACTAACCCATGGCCATCCTAAATTCACCATGCTCCATGCTTGTCTCATTTTCTTTCACAATTTTTTATTTTATTTTTATTTTTCTATTATTTTTTCTATTTTTCTCAAACTTAAGTAAAAACAATTCCACAACTTGAAAGACTTAGTAAAGCAGGTACATTTGGTTTTATAAGGGTATACAAACAGTTAATTATTACTAATAATCCTTGAACAAGAGATTGAAATTTCTAAATAAGCTTGAAAATTGCAAACTGTGAATAAAGTTGAAACAACTTTTTCATTAACTTAAAAAGATTACAGATGATAAAATTAAACCTTACACTAACTAAAATACAATAATAATACATACTAGGGCTCATATGAGCATACATACATATATATATATATATATATATATATATATATATATATATATATATATATATATATATATATATATATATATATCGATCTAAAATTAGGTCCTATCTCACTTCACATGGCTTCTTTTTGATATCTGAGTGTCCCACAGGTCTCTCCTTTGACCAATGGCTAAATCCCCATCGTTTAATTGACTTGTGATGCATCTCAGCCCTTGATCATGTTTTCCCGCCAAAAATCCAACGAACCAAAATTAGTGGTGTAGTTGAGATCATTTAACGGAACGATGGTGGGGGTTGGTTAGGTTGGTGAGGATATTTATTGTGGGGGGGGGGGGGGTTGTTGGAAAAAGGTGAGGAGGAGGGGGGGACACAGGCCTGAAAAACATGGGAAGGGGATGGTGAATAGTGGTCATTTGACCACTTTGACCGGGGGTGTTTTTATTATAAAAAGGGAGATGGGCCGGGGGTGTTGGGCTTGGGTTATTAGATTTGGACCAGGCTTTGGTTTTGGGGTTGAAATAATAAAAGGGGTCCGTTTGGTTTATGATAATAACAAGGACCAAAGTTGTAATTCTACCAAACTTGAGGACTGAATTTGTGTGTTTCCCAAAGTGTTACCAAGGATCAATTTTGTCAAGCACCAATATTCCAAGAACCATTTTTGTATTTTGCCATTTTTTTAAAATTCCCAGGGACTTAATTTGCCATTTTTGAAATCTCAGGGACCAAACATGTAAATTTGGAAACTTATGACCCAAGTATCATATTTTGTGATATTTGAATTTAAAAAGCTTGGGTTGACTTTTTCTTTCAAAATAAATGCATAGGGACTATTTTTGACAAGTTTTGAAACTTGGGGGACTGAAACTGCCAATATTGCAAACTTTGTACGTTTTTCATTTGTTTTTGCTCATTTTGCTTTTAAAACACATAAAACACAATCCCTGGGATAATTTAAGTATTTTGATAACTTTTTGATTGTTTTTGTATGTTTTGGCAGTTTAAATACGACAAAAATGATGAGTGTTTGAGCACTCATCAATCCCCCACACTAAACTATTGCTAGTCCCTAGCAATCTTTTTAGAAAACTTGATGGATTTGAAATCTCTTTACCAAAAGCCATCACTTCTGGAGTAGCCAAGTGTTTCAATTCAAGTAAGAACTATGGTCCACTTGATAACCATGTGATTTTTAGCAAACCACCAGCTTTTAACGATTTTGATTTGTCTTTACCAAGAGCCGTTTCCTCCTAGACTAGCCAACTCTTGATGGACACAGTCAACATCTTGGTGAGCTGATTACCAATTATGGTTTTTCCACTGCCTTTACCACAAGCCATAATCTTGCGGGCTAACCAACTCATTCACTTTTTAGGATATGGCGAGTTGAGATACCATACAATTTTGGGCAAATTGCAAGCTGTCAACGGATTTGAGTTATCTTTACCAAGAGCCGTTTGCTCCTGGATTAGCCAATCCCTTTGTCGGTTAGACATGACGGACTGATAACCACAAAAAATTTGTAATAAAGTGAAAAATTTTGGAAAATTTTGGCCAAAAACGGGGGTACTAGAAGATATATTGTGATAAAATTCGCTAGAATTTCCCCCCCACACTTAGAATTGAATATTGTCCTCAATATTCAAAGTCCCGGCTATTATGCTGACTCTTTGAACGGAAAAAGCCAATATTCGAATCTAACTGTGGAAACACCATATTTCACTTTATTTCTATATATACACACACACAATTTTTTTTTGAAGTTATATACATATATACATTTTCAAACAGCGGGGGGTTGGCCATTCCCTCATACTTAGATGGTAGAAAGTAGAAAGTAATCAGAGATACGGGTGAAAACCCGTATTGTGCTATTGTTTTTGTTCATCGAGTCGCTAGCTTGACTCGATCCCCGAATTCAATTGTCCTTGGGGAAAGTTTGGAGATCCGGGACAACCATGGATGGTATGTCCTCTCCAAAGTAATGCTTTAACCGAGGTCCATTCACTTTGAAATTTGGACCGTCATTTTGAGATAATTCGATGGTGCCATAAGGATAAACCTTAGCGATACTGAATGGACCAGTCCAACGGGTTTTTAGCTTTCCTGAGAAGATCTTGAGTCTAGAGTTGAAAAGAAGGACTCGATCACCAACGTTAAAAACGCGGTTCTTTATAGATCAAAGAGTTCTCGTAAGTTTGATCACGAAGTTCGTTTAATTCATTCAGTTGAACTTTCCTATGATCACCCGCGGTTTTGAGGTCAAAATTGGAATGCTTGAGAGCCCAATAGGCTTTGTGCTTAAGCTCGATCGGAAGATGGCACGCTTTCCCGTACACAAGTTTGTAAGGCGTACACCCAATGGGTGTTTTATAAGCTGTACGGAAAGCCCAAAGTGCATCATCTAATTTATCCGACCACGATGCATGATTTTCACCTACGGTTCTTTCTAAAATTCTTTTAATGCCCCGATTAGAAACTTCCACTTGTCCACTCGTTTGAGGGTGGTACGCAGTAGAAATACGGTGAGTTACACCGTACTTTTGCATGACTTTGTCGAATTTGTCATTACAGAAGTGCGTACCACGATCACTAATAATAGCACGTGGAGTTCCAAATCGGGCAAGAAGAGCTTTCAAAAACTTCACAACTACTCGGGCGTCATTAGTGGGTAAAGCTTTCGCTTCAACCCATTTTGACAAATAGTCAACAGCCACGTGTATGTATTTGTTGCCATGAGAAGACGGAAATGGCCCCATAAAATCGATGCCCCAAACGTCAAAAATCTCACAAACTTGAATTGCATTCTGAGGCATTTCATTCTTTTATGAAATGTTCCCGTGACGTTGACAAGCGTCATAGGACTTGACCAATTCTTGGGCATCCTTGTAGATTGTGGGCCAATAAAAGCCGGAATCAAACACCTTTTTGGCGGTGTAGTTGGGATTGTGGTGGCCCCCCGTGGGACCAGCATGACAAGCCTTTAAAATTTCAGTGGCTTCCTGACCATACACACTCCGCCGGATGACTTGATCCGCGCAAATTTTGAACAGGTAGGGGTCGTCCCAGAAGTAATGTTTTACATCTTTGAAAATTTTATTTTTTTGTTGGGACGACATCCCTTTCACAACAAAGTGTCACACCCCCAAAATCGGGTCCAGCGGAAGCATACATGTAGCTGGGGTGTAACTCAATTGATATTACAACACTAGTTCAAAAATAGTTTGCACTTGAATCATTTAGAATAAAATAGTTAAATCAAAATGTTGATTTTACATTGTTAAAAGTGATGCGGAAGTAGGCCCTTAACATAGTTTAAAACGGTCCCCAAATGAAAAATCAGAGTCTTCTATGACCATGCCATGCCCTGCCAAAACCTCCAGTAGCGTGCCATTGCTAAATACCTGAAAATACATGCTAAAGTGTCAACACAATGGTTGGTGAGTTCATAGAGTCTTGTGAAAAAGAATGTAATGCATTGAAATGAAGATTTCCCAGCAAAGGCATCGTAAATCCACTCAGTTACAAGTCCCGCCATAAGAGACTTGTAACCTGTGTGTTTACAACCCACTGCCAAATGTAATATGTTTGTAATAAATCAGTCATAAGGTTGTTGCAAAAGCATTGTAATCCAGTAATAATAGTGGTGGAAAAGAATCGAAATTCCATAAGTAATTTTCGTATGTACAATAGCCATGGCGATGTCGCCACAAAATGAATCTGACCATAAGCAAAACGCATAAAATGAATATTGATTGCACTAAGTTCAAGGCACCGAAAAGGTTTTCTAGCTATCTGTAGGAGGTTACGCTCCCAAGTAATTGTAGGTAAATCCATACCCAATGCAGGTAAATCTATACCCGTTGAAATTGTAGGTAATCAAACATACCCAATGCAGGTAAATCTATACCCGTTGAAATTGTAGGTAATCAAACATACCCAATGCAGGTAAATCCATACCCGTTGAAATTGTAGCTACCGGTCCTTAACTTAGGCAATCTTAGGAAATCGGTAAATAGTTTAACTTTATGCACTCATGTCCATGAGTAAATAGCAAGTATGTAGCAAGTGAATTGTTTTGTACTCGGATAATCAAACAAGTATTTAGATAAAGCTGAAATTATTTAAGAAATCAACCATGTAAGCGAGTAATGCGTTTCAGTAAAACGAGCATGTATTCTCCCCCAAAGAGTTTGCAAAACGATTAAAAGAGTAGGGGCTATGACTCACCTTAACTGATGAAACTGTGATGAAATGAAATGAACACCAATGAACAATTAGCTGCCGCTACCCAATATGATGGTACCATGAACATGTAATGAGCTGAAAAACAAGGCGCGCACACTAGCCGCAACCTAATGTGAATGATGAACGATCTACTTTAGATCATGAAATGATGTTATGAATGTCCATGCACATGTTTCTATACCACTCTACTCTTTGGAAAAACACTTGTATTGTCAAAAATATATAATCCAAGACTTTGGAAAATATTGCTATTAGAAAATATAAATGGCTAGTTATAATATATATACTTATATATATATAACGTAAGTTTCCAGGTTAGTGTTGAAATACTCGGGTTGTAATCCTTGAAATGATGAAAACATACTCATAATAACTAATACTACGTTAGTTATAAAGCTCGGTACTTGATATTATGTTTAGCTTAGAAAAGCACTTCGTAGTTTTTGCGCCAAATTATATTAAAAGCTGTCAATTATAAAATGGTTTTAGCCGATATTCAAACGAGTATATCTTTGTCGTTACTTGTCCGTTTTACTTGTTCTTTATATCCACGGTTACGTCTTAGTATGTAGTAATATATTTTGGAAAGCTCGGCTCCTCCGGGTTACGTCTAAAGCCTCTTTTTGTATCATGAAAAACGTCCAACAGCAACCATTTTCAGAAAAATACTTTTCGTCTACAATCTTGCAAAAATCATAACTCCTTCGTTATAGACTCTTTTTAATCCGTTCTTTCGCCTACGGATTCGTTTTTGAAAGTATTTTCTAAAAATTTTGCCAAAGTTTCCTTGGTGTTTACTGATTTTCCAAATTTTTACAAAACGGGACAGCATGTCTAAAATAAGTTCCAAATCAAGTTTCCAAGGTTAAAAACAATTTCTACCATCACCAATCCTCTTGTAATCACCACATGACTAATCTAATCTTACCATACACCTTCTTAGGGTGCCATGGACTCCTAACCAAGTTATTAGAGCTAGGGGATTCATAACAAGAAAGTTAGGGTTTGTATGTTTCTTTTTAGCCAAAATAAAGTGTAATATAGCTACTTATACATGGTTTTTAGCATGATTCTTATGTAATACATGTAAAAATAGGATGATTCATGAAAAAATAAAGATGAAAACTTACTTGACCAAAAGAGATGATTATTGGATGATTATACTTGATGTTCTTGTGTTTTTGTTGCTTGTATCTTGATTAGACTTGTAAAATGAACAACTTTGATGCTTTAACTTTTGAAAAACCTTCACTTGATCATGAAATGGATGTTGGGTCGTGGTTTGAGTGAAAGGGATGAGAGAATGAGCAATTTTGATCCAAAATATTGTTAAGTGTTTATTATTTGGTGTTTTTAGATATTATCTAGGATTTTGATGGCATACTTGTAATTAAAAGATCAATTTCATGTAACATGTGGATGAGGGGCTGCACATGGTAATGAAATGTGTGTAGGAAGCTTGGTAATCTAGTTCACGGAGTCGGTTTTGGTTCCGTTAATCGCAAACCGTAAACTGTTAAGTCGCGAAACGTAAATTCGGGCATCGTAAAAATATGAAATATGAAATAATGACTAAACTTGTCAAAATAAAGTTATAAAAATGTTAAAATTATGTTGGGTACATTTACTGAGTGATCGGGTGATTATTGTTTAGTTTTAACGAAAACCGTCGTTATATTCATACGCGTACGTTATAAATAAAATAAATTTCCAAAATACTGGGTAACTGAATGTTATAACTTTTATGATGTTAAAATGGATATAAAAATATGTCGGGACCATTGTGTGAATATTTAGATATATTCGTCGTGTATAAACCGGGTGTTAACGTTTATTATAATTACTTATACGTAAAAACGTTAAATGTACTGAATATAGTAATTTGAAAATCCTGAGAGTGGTATAACATGAAAATGCTGTTATGATGATATGCAGACTATCCCCAGTCCGTATGCAGTGCTCTTAACACTAATGAAATGAATTCGCACCTAAACCAATCCGGTTACGCGAATTTGAATACCCGTAAACTAAATTTACGATGAAATGAGTAATGCAAGTGAATGATGAAAACTTTTCCCGCAATGAATAGTGTTTCGTGAATAGTAAATTTCCCAAAAGTTTCTCAAAACATCAAACCGACCTCGAAAACGATGAATAGTAAAACGATGAATAGTGTTTTGATGAATAGTGATTTATGAATAGTAAAAAGTCGAAGTTTGGGAAAATGACCTGAAATGGTAAATGACGTGAAATGGTGAGTTGTGACAGTCTTCCCCTCTAAAAGGAACTTCGTCCCGAAGTTCAGTTTATGTTGGTTTCTAAAAACATATTGGTGAAAAGTGATGATATTCGAGAATTCCAGCGAACTCTAACGATAGGAATTCGACTTTGCTTCAACTGTTTGACCTAACTGTCCATGATTTGTACTTGTTCTCCTGCAAGGTTTATGTTTGACTATGGGTTGGATTCCTTTCCAAATGGGATTATGGGTGACAATTCTGAAAAGCTGATAATACGTGGTTGTGTAATCCTGTTGCTGTTGTTCTCTAACAAGGCTCAAGTCTGACGACCACTAGGCCTACTCTGTTTGAAATATTACATGGTCCAGTGTATATCTCGGGTTTAACTTTCCAAGTTTTCTGAATGGTATCATGCCTTTCCTAGGCAGAACTTTCAACATAACTCTACCACAAACTTGAAATCCTAAGGGTTTACACCTTATCGAACTTGTAACTGATTCTTGATTTTGTAGGAAGTTCCTGGTTATTTCATGAATACTTACTGGACTAATGAGCTGGGCTTTTCTAAATTTCAAGCCGTCATTGGAGGTTGGCACTTCGACCATAGAGTGCCTCATAAAAGTATTTCTTACAACATATATGTCTTGTATAACTGTAGTTTGGAGAAAAATACATTTGAAAGTGAAAGTATTAAGAGGATAAAATAGTCAAGTATGTATGTCTGCACAAAGGCATAGGTGTCTAACATGTTTGGATAAAGTCTATTGGTGAGGACATGTTCAATCTATAGTCTCTGTTAAGAGGTTGGATTTATCTCTATGGTGTTGCTTAGTGAGCACTCGTTATTGAAAATAATCCTGTAATTCAGTCAAGCCAATACTTTCTAGATGGTGGAATTTTGGTGACCAGGCCAATGATAGTGGTTCGAATAGTTTGGTGATATCTTGAAATTTCTGTTGAGTTTTGAACGGTCTTAATGTACCGAGAGATTCTCCTTATAGATGATATGGAAAGTCTTTCCTAGGGAGGTCATTGATAATATCCACTTAATCAATATAGGGAGTAGTGAGTGATGAGTGGCATAGGAATCTATAGAGTGTCACCTAATTCCTTATATGTACATATGGGGATAGGGAAAGGTAATGATAGTGATGGTGAGAAGGGAAGAGACTGTGACAACTGCGACAAAATGATATTGTGATACAAGAAAATACTGTGATGTAAGTGTATTATGCATAAATGTGAATGTTCATGAAATGAAATGATCAATTTACATGCTTCCAAGCGGCGGTTCATGAGGTGATGAAAAGTATGAATGTTCTGACAATGAGGGTATACACACATGCATGAAACATTTGGAAAATGAGTAAAGGATTCAATCCAGACAGAATTTTATTATAACCATTCTCAGTGTTGCAAAATTCATTTCTGAGTCGGATATAGGTAGTCAGCCTATGTCCCACTATCCCGGGTTGAATATAGGTGACTAGTCTATATTCCACCGAGGTTCCATGAATTTTGAAATACTCAGCTCAGTTATACTAATACTATGTCCTTCACAAATACCAAGACGTTCAGAAAGACTAAGGCAGGTGACCAAACTCGAGGTCAAATGATGAAACTATGCAAGGAAAGACATAATGCGGTGACATATACGATACGTGAACATGCTTATATGAAAGACAATTATAGTAATCAACTATAATAAATGAATATAATATATATCAGATAATGAGACACAAATCTCATCACCTATGTCAGCAACTAACCACAAACGAGGCTTCAGCTTGGCAGGCAGGCACGTGACGGTCATAGGGTTAAGTTTTCTTGAAAGTAGCTATAGTCTAGGTTTTAAAAACACTTAGTTCGCTATAGCCAAAGCTCTGGTACCAATCTGTCACACCCCCAAAATCGGGTCCAGCGGAAGCATACATGTAGCTGGGGTGTAACTCAATTGATATTACAACACTAGTTCAAAAATAGTTTGCACTTGAATCATTTAGAATAAAATAGTTAAATCAAAATGTTGATTTTACATTGTTAAAAGTGATGCGGAAGTAGGCCCTTAACATAGTTTAAAACGGTCCCCAAATGAAAAATCAGAGTCTTCTATGACCATGCCATGCCCTGCCAAAACCTCCAGTAGCGTGCCATTGCTAAATACCTGAAAATACATGCTAAAGTGTCAACACAATGGTTGGTGAGTTCATAGAGTCTTGTGAAAAAGAATGTAATGCATTGAAATGAAGATTTCCCAGCAAAGGCATCGTAAATCCACTCAGTTACAAGTCCCGCCATAAGAGACTTGTAACCTGTGTGTTTACAACCCACTGCCAAATGTAATATGTTTGTAATAAATCAGTCATAAGGTTGTTGCAAAAGCATTGTAATCCAGTAATAATAGTGGTGGAAAAGAATCGAAATTCCATAAGTAATTTTCGTATGTACAATAGCCATGGCGATGTCGCCACAAAATGAATCTGACCATAAGCAAAACGCATAAAATGAATATTGATTGCACTAAGTTCAAGGCACCGAAAAGGTTTTCTAGCTATCTGTAGGAGGTTACGCTCCCAAGTAATTGTAGGTAAATCCATACCCAATGCAGGTAAATCTATACCCGTTGAAATTGTAGGTAATCAAACATACCCAATGCAGGTAAATCTATACCCGTTGAAATTGTAGGTAATCAAACATACCCAATGCAGGTAAATCCATACCCGTTGAAATTGTAGCTACCGGTCCTTAACTTAGGCAATCTTAGGAAATCGGTAAATAGTTTAACTTTATGCACTCATGTCCATGAGTAAATAGCAAGTATGTAGCAAGTGAATTGTTTTGTACTCGGATAATCAAACAAGTATTTAGATAAAGCTGAAATTATTTAAGAAATCAACCATGTAAGCGAGTAATGCGTTTCAGTAAAACGAGCATGTATTCTCCCCCAAAGAGTTTGCAAAACGATTAAAAGAGTAGGGGCTATGACTCACCTTAACTGATGAAACTGTGATGAAATGAAATGAACACCAATGAACAATTAGCTGCCGCTACCCAATATGATGGTACCATGAACATGTAATGAGCTGAAAAACAAGGCGCGCACACTAGCCGCAACCTAATGTGAATGATGAACGATCTACTTTAGATCATGAAATGATGTTATGAATGTCCATGCACATGTTTCTATACCACTCTACTCTTTGGAAAAACACTTGTATTGTCAAAAATATATAATCCAAGACTTTGGAAAATATTGCTATTAGAAAATATAAATGGCTAGTTATAATATATATATACTTATATATATATAACGTAAGTTTCCAGGTTAGTGTTGAAATACTCGGGTTGTAATCCTTGAAATGATGAAAACATACTCATAATAACTAATACTACGTTAGTTATAAAGCTCGGTACTTGATATTATGTTTAGCTTAGAAAAGCACTTCGTAGTTTTTGCGCCAAATTATATTAAAAGCTGTCAATTATAAAATGGTTTTAGCCGATATTCAAACGAGTATATCTTTGTCGTTACTTGTCCGTTTTACTTGTTCTTTATATCCACGGTTACGTCTTAGTATGTAGTAATATATTTTGGAAAGCTCGGCTCCTCCGGGTTACGTCTAAAGCCTCTTTTTGTATCATGAAAAACGTCCAACAGCAACCATTTTCAGAAAAATACTTTTCGTCTACAATCTTGCAAAAATCATAACTCCTTCGTTATAGACTCTTTTTAATCCGTTCTTTCGCCTACGGATTCGTTTTTGAAAGTATTTTCTAAAAATTTTGCCAAAGTTTCCTTGGTGTTTACTGATTTTCCAAATTTTTACAAAACGGGACAGCATGTCTAAAATAAGTTCCAAATCAAGTTTCCAAGGTTAAAAACAATTTCTACCATCACCAATCCTCTTGTAATCACCACATGACTAATCTAATCTTACCATACACCTTCTTAGGGTGCCATGGACTCCTAACCAAGTTATTAGAGCTAGGGGATTCATAACAAGAAAGTTAGGGTTTGTATGTTTCTTTTTAGCCAAAATAAAGTGTAATATAGCTACTTATACATGGTTTTTAGCATGATTCTTATGTAATACATGTAAAAATAGGATGATTCATGAAAAAATAAAGATGAAAACTTACTTGACCAAAAGAGATGATTATTGGATGATTATACTTGATGTTCTTGTGTTTTTGTTGCTTGTATCTTGATTAGACTTGTAAAATGAACAACTTTGATGCTTTAACTTTTGAAAAACCTTCACTTGATCATGAAATGGATGTTGGGTCGTGGTTTGAGTGAAAGGGATGAGAGAATGAGCAATTTTGATCCAAAATATTGTTAAGTGTTTATTATTTGGTGTTTTTAGATATTATCTAGGATTTTGATGGCATACTTGTAATTAAAAGATCAATTTCATGTAACATGTGGATGAGGGGCTGCACATGGTAATGAAATGTGTGTAGGAAGCTTGGTAATCTAGTTCACGGAGTCGGTTTTGGTTCCGTTAATCGCAAACCGTAAACTGTTAAGTCGCGAAACGTAAATTCGGGCATCGTAAAAATATGAAATATGAAATAATGACTAAACTTGTCAAAATAAAGTTATAAAAATGTTAAAATTATGTTGGGTACATTTACTGAGTGATCGGGTGATTATTGTTTAGTTTTAACGAAAACCGTCGTTATATTCATACGCGTACGTTATAAATAAAATAAATTTCCAAAATACTGGGTAACTGAATGTTATAACTTTTATGATGTTAAAATGGATATAAAAATATGTCGGGACCATTGTGTGAATATTTAGATATATTCGTCGTGTATAAACCGGGTGTTAACGTTTATTATAATTACTTATACGTAAAAACGTTAAATGTACTGAATATAGTAATTTGAAAATCCTGAGAGTGGTATAACATGAAAATGCTGTTATGATGATATGCAGACTATCCCCAGTCCGTATGCAGTGCTCTTAACACTAATGAAATGAATTCGCACCTAAACCAATCCGGTTACGCGAATTTGAATACCCGTAAACTAAATTTACGATGAAATGAGTAATGCAAGTGAATGATGAAAACTTTTCCCGCAATGAATAGTGTTTCGTGAATAGTAAATTTCCCAAAAGTTTCTCAAAACATCAAACCGACCTCGAAAACGATGAATAGTAAAACGATGAATAGTGTTTTGATGAATAGTGATTTATGAATAGTAAAAAGTCGAAGTTTGGGAAAATGACCTGAAATGGTAAATGACGTGAAATGGTGAGTTGTGACACAAAGTTACCCGCATGGTAATTTGCGAAATCGGCAAACCATGGGGTAATCGAGTCTCCATGAAAGGTAACCGCATTGAGTGTCTCGAGAGGAAATGTTTCATTAATTTCTTTCTTCTCGAAGACATCTTGGTGGGGGGTTTTCCAAACGGGAGAGATGATCAGCATCTAGGTTCTCGGCTCCTTTTTTATCACGAATAATGATATCAAATTCTTGCAGGAGGAGAACCCAACTGAGTAGTCTCGGCTTTGCATCTTGTTTTGCAAAGAGGTACTTCAAATCCGAGTGATCCGTATACACTATGCTTTTGGTCAGTATCAAGCATGGCTGGAATTTTTCGAAAGCATACACCACAGCTAATAATTCTTTTTCAGTGGTGGTGTAATGACTTTGAACCTCGGTCATAGTTTTGCTGGCATAGTGTATAGGCTTAAAATGTTTTGTTTTTCGTTGCCCCAAGACTGCCCCTATCGCATAATCACTAGCTTCACACATGAGCTCGAAGGGCAAGTCCCAATCGGGGGCAACAAGAATCGGTGCCTCAGTAAGCTTTTTCTTCAATGTTTCAAAAGCTTTGATGCACTCGGGGGAGAAGATAAAAGGAGCATCCTTCTCGAGGAGTTGGGTCATAGGCCGGGCGATTTTAGAAAAATATTGAATAAACCTACGGTAGAAACCGGCATGACCCAAAAAGCTCCTAACACCTTTTACAGTTGTGGGATGAGGCAATTTTTCAATGACGTCCACTTTGGCTCTGTCAACCTCAATCCCGTTCTTTGAAATTTTATGGCCGAGGACAATGCCCTCTTTGACCATAAAGTGACTCTTCTCCCAATTTAGACATAACTTTGTGTCTTCACAACGTTTTAGCATGCTGTCTAAATGGGAGAGACATGATTGGAACGAATCCCCAGTGACCGAAAAATCGTCCATAAAGACCTCCATAGTTTTCCCGATCATGTCGGAAAATATAGCCATCATACATCTTTGAAACGTGCCCGGAGCATTACATAAGCCAAATGGCATACGTTTATATGCAAAAGTTCCATAGGGGCACGTGAAAGTGGTCTTTTCCTGATCTTGCAGATCAATGGGAATCTGAAAGTAACCCGAGAAACCATCGAGGAAGCAATAGTACTCATTCCCCGCTAATCTCTCGAGCATCTGATCCATAAAGGGCAGAGAAAAATGATCTTTATGGGTGGCGTCATTTAACTTGCGATAGTCAATGCAGACACGCCAACCTGTAACCAACCGAGTTGGAATCAACTCATTCTCCTCATTTGTGACAACAGTAATGCCACCCTTTTTTGGAACATAATGAATTGGGCTAACCCAAGGACTGTCCGAGATAGGGTAAATCAATCCGGCATCAAGAAGTTTTAAAACTTCTTGTTTGATAACCTCGTGAATTTTTGGATTCACCCTTCTTTGTTGTTGGACTGCTGGTTTGAAGTTGTCCTCCATTAAAATCTTGTGGGTACAAAATTCACGGTCAATGCCCTTGATGTCGGAGAGTCGCCAAGCAATTGCTTGTTTATATGACTTCAAAAGCTTTATGAGAGCAGCCTTTTCCTCAATACTTAAGTCTTTAGCAATTATGACGGGTAATTTATCATCACCCTCCAGAAATGCATATTCAAGATGAGGCGGCAAGTCCTTAAGTTCAACCGCGGGAAAGTCATCAGTTTTCTCAACATTTTTGACCTCCTTCTTATGAAGTGTTTGTGGTAGAACAGGAAGTGGAGAGGGATCTTCGTTTAATAATTTCTCAAGTAGGAGAATATCCCTCTCGGGGTCAATCTCTTGGTTATCGATTCCATCGGGAATCGAATCACTTTTGAGAAAGGCCTTAATTTCTTCTAAGATGAAGTCACTTCCCTCAAACGGAGTGAGGGAAGGAGAAGAATTGGCAATGATGGGATGAGAAGATTGAGTGAGGTTTTCACTCGAAGAATCATCAAAGAAACCTAGAATCTCTTGAGCATACTCCTCAGTAGCAACATCGATGACATCTATTTGGTTCACCGATTCACAGTCATAATTGGAGGAGTATCTCGAAGTTTGATTTAGGTTGAAGGTAATGGCTTTCGTTCCAACACGCAATGTGATCTCATGCTCAAATACATCGATAAGAGCACGCCCAGTTCTAAGGAATCCCCTTCCAAGAATGAGAGGGACCCTAGAATCGGCATCAAAGTCAATAATCACAAAATCTGCCAGAAAATGGAACTTTCCCACTTTAACGAATACATCCTCGGCAATGCCAAGAGGACAAGAAATCGAACGATTAGCAAGCTCTAAAGTCATGCACGTGGGAGTGAGTTCGGGAAGAGAGAGTTTCTTCCGTACAGAATATGGCATCAGGTTAATGCTAGCACCTAGATCGGCTAAGGCGAAGCATTCAACCATACCCGGGAAAGTACAAGGAATGAGAAATTTCCCGGGGTCTCCAAGCTTTTCAGGAAGCTTTTTTAAGAGAACTGCTGAGCAGTGCTCATTCAGAGGAGTTCTTGCCATCTCGAAGAGTTTTTCCTTATTACTTAACAAATTTTTGATTGTTGATGCAAACTTGGGCATCAAGAGAATAGCGTCCGCGAAGCTAATGTCAAAGTGCAAATCTTGGAAGATTTGGAAAATTTTATCCATTTGGTGACTAGCCTTTTCGCGGAGCTTTTGTTCATTGAGACGTGATGGATAAGGAATAGAAGTTTTGGATTTAGGGTTGTCCACTGGAATTTATGGTGGTTCAAAGACAACTCCAGGCTTACATCTGGTTTCTGGAATAACCTGAGGTTGGACGTGTGTTGTACTTCGTGGGCTAGGAGTTTGCACCTTGTCCTTTGTCACCTCAGGTTCACGTTCCACTACCTTTGGAGGGGAGGGAGAGGAGGTAGTAGGAATCGCGGGTTCATCATATGAAGCACCACTTCGTGTTGTGATTGCCTTAGCATCGCCCCTCGGGGTAGCGATCATGTTGCTCGGTAAAGTAGTACCTGAGCCCGAGGGTTGATCATTTAAAGACTTCTTGATATCAGAAATCTGGCTGACCAGCAACTTGTTCAACTCTTCTTGGGACTTCATGAATTGCTTTAACAACTCTTCAGATGAAGGCCCGGTTGGAACAATGGCTTGATTCGGATTAGGAAGATTTTGAGCTCGATTGTTCGGATTGGGACCTTGGTTGAAATTTCCTTGGTTTTGATGATGGAAATTCCCTTGATTCTGGTGGTTGTTTCCATGAAAATTCCCGGGATTGAAATTACCCTGACCTTGGTTCCGGTTAAAGTTTCCCTGATTTTGGTGTTGGAAACCTTGATTTTGGAAACCTTGGTTTTGATTTTGGAAACCGTGACCCTGATTGAAGTTACCTTGGTTTTGAAAACCTTAGTTCACTCTATTTTGATTTTGGACATTTTGGTTTTGATTAAAACCAGGAGGTCCAGGATAATGATGAGGACGATAGTTCGGGTCCATAGGAGGGCGGTATTGATTGCCTCCTTGATTTTGGGACCCGACAACATCATGAGCTTCATATGGAGTCCCATTAGTGGCCGTGCAGTTGTAGTAGGCATGCGGCCCACCACAAGTCACACAGACTTCCACTTTTTAACCTCAGCAGGTGGAGGATGTTGTGGAAATGAAACTTTCTTTGTTTTGGCGAGAACCAAAGCTTGGATCACTTCAGTCAGCTTGTCAAGCTTAGCATCCATGCTAGATTGACCCACAGAAAATGAAGTGGAAGGACCCCCATTGATTTGAGAAACAATCGGTTTGCTTCATGTAGAGCGGACCTTGGACTTGTTTTCTATGATTTGCAAAGCTTCTTTTGTAGTTCTACTCAAGAAATTACCTCCCGCGGAGGCATTGAGAGAATCCTGGTCAGCTTGGCTCACGCCATTGTTGAAAGTATCGAGTTGCATCAACTCTGAGAAACCATGATGTGGACACTTGCGAAGTAATTCTTTGAAACGATCCCACGCTTCACCAAAAGATTCATCATATTTCTGAGTGAACTTGGTGATTTCGTTCTTAAGACTCGTGGTCTTGGAAGGTGGGAAGAATTCATTCACAAATTTTTTCACAAGATCTTCCCATGTCTCAATAGATCTAGGAGGTTGTTTTTCAAGCCAAATTCGGGCTTGTCCCTCCAGTGAGAATGGGAAGAGAAGAAGTTTGATTGCTTCACAAGGGACATTCTTATACTTGATGGTCGATGTGATTTTATTGAACCATCGAATGTGAGCATGAGGATCATCCCTCTCAAAACCGTTGAAATGACTTGAGGTTACAAGATTGAGTAACCCGGTTTTGAGCTCGAAATTATCAGCCACGATGGCTAGAACAACAATGGCATCTCCGTAACCCTCGATGGGTGCTTGGAGAAGCTCACACTTGGGGCTGTCTTCCGCCATGGTGACAGTGGGTGTGGCAACAGTACGGATCTCAGATCTGACTGTTGGTGCAGAACGTCTATGAGGTCTTCGAGGTTTCCGTACAAGCTCACGTAATGGGCTAGTGGACCTTGAAGAACGAGTGTGCATGCACTAGGGATAAAAACCAATCAAAACAAACTCGAGGCAAATCCACAGTGAACTTAAACCAATAATCACAAGCAAGTGGCTTCTTTAAGAAAGGTACACCACTCACAGGGATACAAAGGCAAGTTTTAAATCTTTGGTTTGGGAACTTATTATGTCCACACCCCCAGTTGGTAGGTGTTCTGTCTTGGTTTGCGACGGTTTATTTTTATATATGATTATTATTCACAAGAAAAGATGGATGTTTTTGGGTTTTGTGTATGGGTGAAAAACTTTTGGACAATATTTTTGGTATCGTCTCGTAATCTAAAATCGTTACTCTTTAAGAATCACCTTAAAAGAAAACTGATTCAGAAAACGTTACGATCTGTTTTGGTGTTTTTAATTTTTTTGGTGTTTTAACACTTTAGGAAGAGTGTTAATGACTTTTTTGTGTTTTGATTTCAAAATTTACAAAAGTGGTGGTATTTGTACAGTGATGATGGTAAGATAACACTAATCTCAAAAGACGCTGCAGAAACGTGCACACCTCCCCGGCAGCGGCGCCAAATTTTGATTTGCCCTAAACCGTCAACTTATATTGACCAAGGAATGGTCAACAAAGTCAAATAGCCTAGAGTCAATCTCCGGGTAATAAAGGGAATCATCAGGTCGTTATGTCCCGACGAGGTGTGAATTGTATCTGAGCGCGTTTGTGATCGGGTGATTATTCACAGAAAATGGTGGTTATGATAATTATTTGGAAATTATGAACAGAAATAGCTTAGGAAAGCTATGTGATTAATTACTGGAATTTAGATTACAAAGAAGTTAACTAAAACCTAAAAACCGTACGTTTGCTTAAAACGGGAACAAACGTACGTAAAATAAAAGTGAGTGAGGTGATCTGAAAAGGCTACTGGTATAAAAATGATATTTTTACAAACCTAATGATTAAAGAAAATTTTTGGAAAATTAAAATTAATTTTTACACTATTTTTATATTTACTATTAATTAAATACTAATTTCCTATTTAATTTTAATTAATTAAATTAACCCAAAATACAAATAATTATGAAATTAACCTAGAAAAATAAAATTTAAACTTAGAAAAAGCTAAAATACTATAAAACTAATTTTAGAACTGAAAATATATTTTTAAGACTTTTTAATTAATTACTACAAATTATTAACTAATTGTTAATTATTTAAATTAACCTAAATTCTAATTAATTATGAAATCACACTAGAAAATTGAAAATAAAATTTGGAAAAATCAAAAATAACTAAAAACTAATTTTAAAATTTAATTTATATTTTTCTGAATTTCTAATTAATTCACATTAATTATTATCTTTTTAATAATTATTAAAAGCTAATTTAAATTAAGAAAAATACCAAATGATGCAAGAAAAATCTGAGAAAATTACAAAAACTATTTTTATATACCAGAAGCCTTGGAAAATTATAAAAATGGAATTAGCTTATAAATAAGCTGAGGTGATAAGCCAATTGGCTTAAATAGAAGCTATCACTTCTATAAAAGTTGGCTTTTTGGGAATTCTATGTTTCAAACTTGTTTATTAACTGATATTAAGCAACTTTTGTGAAGCAAGTTTGTGTGGAGACCAAGAATAAGCTATTTGATGAGCTTATATGAAAGCAGTTGAGCTTTTAAAGCTTATTAGGACTTTGATTGATTAGCAAAAGCAACCAAATGATATTTAAAACACAAATAAGCTACAAACAGATGTGCAACTACTCAAAGCAAGCTAAACTGAGCAAATAAGCACAAGATAAGCTATAAGCAATCCATACACCAAACAGTGCACAACAGGTTCAAAGGGTCAACTTTTGAGGCCTCTGGGGTCTACTAGGGACTTTGGAAGTCCAAACAAAATAATAAGACAAAAAGATGAGGTGATAAGCTATCTAAAAAGCTAGGTCACACCCTCTGGGTCTCACAGATGAGGTCAGGGGGAGAGTTGAAAGATGGGTACAAAAGCTAATAACTCAGCTTTGGTCAGACAAGGGACAAACAAGAGGGAACTTGCAGCCCTGCTAAATAAGCCCTAAACTACAAAATAAGCTCAAAACCTAAGAGTCTGGCTTATTGGCTTTCCATTAAGCCAAAAAGCAAGGTGTGGGCTATAAAACTGAGGTCTGTGCACAGGGGAGGTGCTTCCCCTGCAGCTCACTTTGAGCTTATGCACAAGCTTATGGAAAATTCATAAAAATAAGACAAGAATGGGACTTTGTAGTTCTGCTGATACACTACTACCACAAGAAATTCCAAAGTCTAAATCCTAACACAAAAATCTATAAAATTCTTGCAAAAACTGACTTTTCTGAACAAAGAGAAATTTGACTTTTTAGGATTTTGAAAGATTTGACTGTTATGAACTTTGGATCCTGATTTTATGACTTGTTTAAGTTATTTAAGCTACAATAAGCTCAAAAAAGGTAAAAACTTGTATATTTGACTTGAGATGAGGTCTGTGCACCTCTAAATCCTTCACAGAAGGTTTTTAAACCATATTACATGAGATTTTGACTTTTTGTTAACACGTGACTTATTTTATGCTTGACTTGGTGTATTTAGGCAATAAGTGAGCTAAGTAAACAAGCAACAAATACTGAGAACCACCAAGGTGATCCACACAGTTAAATCCAAACACACCTTTAAAACACAGTTAACAAGCAAACTTGGTACCAATGATTCCAAACAACAAATTAATGACACAAATTATCTACTTAGCAATAAACAGACAAAATAGAAACAAATAAACCACTAATATTACTTTTACACTAAAATGGTAAAAATCAAAATAAAATTCTTACAAAGCCTTCCAAGTAACTTTAAATGAACCATGAACCAAGTACAATCCTATAGGCCCTCCAGAGAGCCACTAACCCATGGCCATCCCAAATTCACCATGTTCCATGCTTGTCTCCTTTTCTTTCACAATTTTTTATTTTATTTTTATTTTTCTATTATTTTTTCTATTTTTCTCAAACTTAAGTAAAAATAATTCCACAACTTGAAAGACTTAGTAAAGCAGGTACATTTGGTTTTATAAGGGTATACAAACAGTTAATTATTACTAATAATCCTTGAACAAGAGATTGAAATTTCTAAATAAGCTTGAAAATTGCAAACTGTGAATAAACTTGAAACAACTTTTTCATTAACTTAAAAAGATTACAGATGATAAAATTAAACCTTACACTAACTAAAATACAATAATAATACATACTAGGGCTCATATGAGCATACATATATATATATATATATATATATATATATATATATATATATATATATATATATATATATATATATATATATATATATATATATATATATATATATATATATATATATATATATCGATCCAAAATTAGGTCCTATCTCTCTTCACATGGCTTCTTTTTGATATCTGAGTGTCCCACAGGTCTCTCCTTTAACCAATGACTAAATCTCCATCGTTTAATTGACTTGTGATGCATCTCATCCCTTGATCATGTTTTCTCGCCAAAAATCCAACGAACAAAAATTAGTGGTGTAGTTGAGATCATTTAATGGAACGATGGTGGGGGTTGGTTAGGTTGGTGAGGATATTTATTGTGGGGGGTTTTTGTTGGAAAAAGGTGAGAATGAGGGGGGACACCTGAAAAACGGGGAAAGGGGATGGTGAACAGTGGTCATTTGACCACTTTGACCAGGGGCGTTTCTATTATAAAAAGGGAAATGGGCCGGGGGTGTTGGGCTTGGGTTATTGGATTTGGACCAGGCTTTGGTTTTGGGGTTGAAATAATAAAAGGGGTCCGTTTGGTTTATGATAATAACAAGGACCAAAGTTGTAATTCTACCAAACTTGAGGACTGAATTTGTGTGTTTCCCAAAGTGTTACCAAGGATCAATTTTGTCAAGCACCAATATTCCAAGAACCATTTTTGTATTTTGCCATTTTTTCAAAATTCTCAGGGACTTAATTTGCCATTTTTGAAATCTCAGGGACCAAACATGTAAATTTGGAAACTTAAGACCCAAGTATCATATTATGTGATATTTGACTTTCAAAAGCTTGGGTTGACTTTTTCTTTCAAAATAAATGCATAGGGACTATTTTTGACAAGTTTTTAAACTTGGGGACTGAAACTGCCAATATTGCAAACTTTGTACGTTTTTCATTTGTTTTTGCTCATTTTGCTTTTAAAACACATAAAACACAATCCCTGGGATAATGTGAGTATTTTGATAACTTTTTGATTGTTTTGTATGTTTTGGCAGTTTAAATACGATAAATATGATGAGTGTTTGAGCACTCATCATATATCTAACCTTAACCTAGGACCTCCTTTTATAGCACAAGGAGTCCTCTTCTACAAGATACGTATAAAGATAATAGAATAAGATATTCACTAAATCTATTCTATACTTATCAATACAAGTTTCCTAACAGTTATCCTAATAGCAGTGGTAATAAGTTTCCACTGCTAGTGCATTCTTCAGCAGTTGTAATCTTCATACTTAGCCGTGGTAACTGTTAATATAATTCCCAACAGTTCCTATTATGTGTGATAACAAATGTGCGATAGATTTAAGTAAAAATCCGGTTCAAAACTCTAGGACTAAACATATAGAAATACGCCACCACTTCCTTAGGGATAATGTACAAAAAGGAAACATATCTATAGAAAAGGTTGCATCAGAAGATAACATTGCAGATATATTCACTAAATCCCTTAAGCGTGAATTATTCAACCACTTGCGTTTAGGATTAGGAATGATGGAACAAGTTGACTAAATCTTATTGCATTTACGCTACTTATTACTTGCATAAAAATTATTTTTCTTCCACCTCTTCACATCTGAGTCTAGGAATCTATTTCGCACAAGATTAAATATTGGGAAACTTCATTTTAATTGCATAAAAATTCTTATAAAACCCAATCATTTTTTTTTAAACTATTCTCACATCTAGGAAACACATGAAAACCATTTTTCTTGCATCGTTGAATAATGTTAAAATCATTTTCTTGAATCATGCATAAAATCTCACATGAATTATCAAAATATATAATCTAATATATACCATTGATATTCATGAATTGAGCAAAAATCAAATCAAGGAGATTTTGGATTGTTTTTTAGGAAGTTTTCTTATTTACATTTAGGAGTCGAAACAATCACAACTCCACATTTGTTACATATACGCACAGACTAGGAAAAAGTCACAAACAATGTTGTCATTTTGTTCCATCACTAGTCTCTAACTCACTAGTTGCCTTTGCCTTTGATCTAAGATAGTTTAACTAGGAAGTATTGATTGTTCTTGCCTTATCTTGTTTACTTTTGGTAATTATTGATTGCATGATTGTTTTATTATTTAAGTAATTTTGTATGCATGCTATATTATGTTTAGATTAGATGCTATATTGCCTCAAAGAGTAGAACTTGCTTGAATCTAAACCCAAAGACACAACCTTTTTGCAAATTTTCTGTCAAAAACCCAATTCTGGTAATCTGGAAATCACCAGATGGGCGACCCCTTAATTATGTAAGGCGGCCCCTAATTAAGGGGACCGGCCATTAGATGGTCGCGTTTATAGAATCTTTTCTGCTTTTTAGCCCATTTCATCCTACATTTCCCAAATTTCACAAACATATTTTTTCCTAATCTCCCAAACAAACCTTGTCCATCCATAAACACTTAAATCTCACACTATAAACACCCCAATCTTAAAAACTCTCTATTCATCTCATCATGACCTCCCCAAACAAACCAAAACCAAAAGCCTCAAGGCTAGCAAGGATGACCAAAAAACCCGTTTGGCGAAGAAAAAGCCCTCGAAACAAATCCATCATAACCAATGAAGTTGGAAATCACTCAACACCTCCAACTACTTACTTCCCAAACTTTAGACCAAACCCACAAGGTTATTCCTTTGATCCTCTTTACAAACCATACAACATTGGCCAAACATCCACCTTCATGCCAAACTACACATCTCAACCTCCAACCACTTATAATGATCCATACAAGTGTGATCAACCATCAAACTACACTTCCAACAATTTCAATACCAACTACACAACCCCAATTCATCCATATCAACAAATTGATTCTCTCCACATTGCCACGGAAAGGCAAAAGTTCCTTGAAGAAATAAACCAAATCCATGATCTAAGTGATCTCCTTGCTATTCATCTTGCACAGCACAACAAAGGGCAACCTCCATCATCACCCTATGCAAATTGCCTACCTCACTCTCTCAACTTGGATCAAGTTACAAACCACACTCACTTTTGCCCTTGTTGCATCTTCCTTCAAAAACAAATCCTCTACTTTAGTGAAGATATCTCTTGGATCGAATATCTTATCACTCGTCCTCATCCAATACCACCCTTTACACGATACAACCTCGTGAGATCCAACTCTTCCGCTCCATACCCCACTCCATATCCTTCTCCATCAAACAACTAAGCTTTATGCTTATGCACCCCTCAACCAAATAAAACACTCAACCATGGGTTGCAAGCAAGTCCAAGAACTCTCTTTGGCAAAGTTAGGACTATGTTGTTTCTTCTATTTTATTGTAATCAATATGCTTCTAGCATATTGAATGTTGTAATGATGTTCATTTCTATGATCATCTTAAATGATTGTATGAATCTATTTTTATTTGCTTTACATATATATGTCTTGTATTCTTCACATATATTTTGTAGCCAAGCATTCCATAGCTCGTTTCCTTGGTGCTCTCAAATGAGGGGGAGCACACATCAAGGTGGAGCTTTCTACCCGTTTAACTTCTTTCATGAAGCTTACTCGGCATAACCTTTTTGATTTTACAAATAGGGGGAGAAGAGAATATTCAACTCTAAATACTTGTCTAAAAATTAATTTTTAGACCTAATGAGTTTTAGGTTTTGTAATCATCAAAAATGGGAAGATTGTTGACATAAATAATGGCTAAAAACATTCTTAACATATTAACAATATCTCTATATTTTGATAATTACAAAACATAAACTCATTGAACAAAAATTTATGACGTAAACAAGTATTTAGTGTTTAATATCTTTCTTTACATCCAAATCCCTTAAGGTATGAATGACTAAAGTGTTTATTGCATTCTATGATCAAAGAAAATTTTTCTAAATCACTAGACTTTTTATAAAATGTCCTAAAAATTTGATATCATTTACAAAAATCATTTTTGGAATTAAAAGAATATATTTAAATCATTATAAATATATGAATTCAAATTTTTAACCAAAAATAGCAAATATAATCCAGAAAAACTTTCCCCAGAAAAAGACAAACAATCCCAACGTTCTGGAGGGTGCGGCCCCCTTAAGGATTACGGAGACCGGCACGCTCCAGAACAGTATTTTTTGTTAAATACTTGTTCTTTCCACAAATTTTTCTCGCCTTTTGCACCTCAAAACTTTCTGATCTAAATCCCCATTTCCATTTCCTATAATCCTTTGATCATATATACATTAATCTTTGTTTCAAAGTGATTCAAGTGTGATCCTTTCAAGTGCAAAAGAAGAATACTTCTATTCTCCAAGACAAGAAGTATTAAAACTTGTTGTGACCTCCACATCCAAGTTGTTAGAGCATCATTCATTACATATATTTCTTTGAGTTATTTGTTGTGAATATTTGGTAGAAGACAGATTAGCTTAGTGTGTAGATAGAGTGATTGTTTAGAAGATTATTGTGAAGTAAATAGTTGGGAAGTAGATAGATGTGAAGAAGATTGTTGGGAAGTAGATAGTTGAGAAGTAGATAGTTGTGAAGAAGATACTTGTGAAGTAGATAGGTGTGAAAAAGTTTTGTATAAGGTGTGATCAAGTTGTGACGAAGTTGTGGTGTGTATATTGGTGTGTAAGATTTTCTCCGCCATAAAGGAGCTTGTTGACATAGTGAAGAAAACTCTTGAGTTAGGTGCTCGGGGAGTGGAGTATTGCTATATTATACATATTTGTTGTTGTTTATAATGTGCAAGACTTGAGTTCACATAATATCGAATCTAAATTTTTGAAAGCAAAGATAACACGCAAACAACCTTTTATAACAAATTAAAAAGACATAAAACTATTCAATCCCCCTTCTAGTTTTCCACATTCTCCATGATTTTGTTGAACATTCTAAGGTATATAGCCTTTGAAGCAGCCCAAAACAGACTTCCGGACTGAATGCCACTAAACTGCTTCCTAAATCCTTCGTAAATGTGTCTTGCACATTGGTTGTGCTTAACCTGTGGCATTTCCTCATTCACTGCTTCAATGACTCCCTAACAACACAAAAGGTTCATATTGTTACAAAATAAACGTAAACATAAAATAATGAAAACAAGATGAATAAAGAATGGTTACAAGAGAACTTACTTTGTGTTGGTGACATCAGGGTCAAACCATTGCCAGTAGGCATGTTTAAGTCATCACCAAGTAGGTCAAGAAACCAACTACAGTTATCTTTGCTCTAGACATTTAATATTAACATTAATACAAGTTGACAGATAATGCAAATAAACATATATGAAGTGAAAAAGCATACCTTTGGTTTACGCATCCTCTAGTGAGTCTCCACGTCATGTATGGGATACTTTTCAACCTTTTTCTCTACTACATGAAATGGATTAGTCATACCATTATCATCTCTCAGCTTTCGCAACAGGTCATCCATGAACTCCTTATGTTCTATTACAGTCTCACTATCACCAACATCATAAGACTTCTTTTCATTTACTCCATACGAACTACCTTCTGTGGTAGGTTGAGTTTGTTGCCTTATAGTCTTTGGTGCCTTGTTTGCTTCACTTTTTCACTTCCTAAGTTCAATCAACTCTATTTCACCCTTTGATATGTAGTCCATTGACTTGTCTGAGTATGAATCAGTTCCACAGTCACTACTACTATACAAACTAAAGTTAATGCCTTGTGCAGGATCAGATCTTGTATCTGGATCACAATCCATAACAAATTGCTCAACATTGTCTTGAATTACAATGCCCTGTTCCTACGTACAGGCAACTTCAAAAGTTTGTCATCTTCTAGCGTTATACCTTTACCCTTATCTACGGCTTTCTTAACTGTATTGGTATTCTCTTGGAATGTGCCTTTTCCCTTATCACTTGCTTCATTCACCATAGGGCTTGGGCTGCTTCTTTTACCATTACCCACATTTCTACCTTTGTTAACAACATAAGCAGCTGGGCTCTTGTGTTTAGCAAATAACTTGCATTTAGCACTAGGACTTGGGTTTTTTCTTCATAGAAATTTATTCTTAAGAATATAACTGTTAACTTGGTTCACAATAGGTATGTCTACATCCTCTTCCACAAGCTCTACTACTTTCTTTTTTGGGGTTCGCATTTCCACATCTTCTTCAGTCCATGAAACAAGATCATCTATAGTCATATTGGAAGCATCTTTTACCATTATTTCATGAATCCTTAACCTAGATGTAGCCTTATCCCCAGAATCTTCCATGGCAAGGTTTTGAAATAAAAGTTAGCCAAGTTTTGATGAACATAAGTCATGAATATGTGCAACTTACTATATGACTCAGCAAACGCATACAGTGAAGCTACATCTGATTCTCTTTCTATAATTTTCAATCCTACATCTAATTGACATCCTGGTAAGCAGAAATACAAACCAGGTTGGCCTACGTAGCCTGTCCTTTCATTCAGAAATTGCCACATTGTCTTATAGTCCATTCTTACTCTTATACAAATTCCATTCATAAATTACACCATCATCATACCTAAGTGGGTAAAAATGAAATGCACCATCAGGCTGAACATCAAATCAAAGTGCATCTGAACCAAATGGTGCCATCCTATTTAAAAAAATGCAAAATAATTTAAATACGAAAGTTGCCATAAAAAAAACTCTAATAGATATGCATGTATAACGAACAAATGCTAATAAGTCTGCATGTAAAAAATCTTAAAAACAAAAAAATAAGATGAGGACCATGATGAATAAAGTATTATGAACCTTTTGCACCAATCAATTTTAGTAATTGATTGTAAGAGACAGCCTATATGAAGGAATTTCAAACTAGGGGTTGGTCGGGTATTTGGGGATAAATGTGAGAGAAAGGTCTGGTCCAAAAGTGTAGTGTGTGTGTTTTTGTCATTTAGGGTTGGTATAACTTAGTGATAATCCACCTTGGCATGTTGAGTTGGAATTAAAAATTCCAACTGTCATTTCTTTTTATCAAAAAAAAAAAAATAAATAAATAAATAAATAAAAAAATAAAAGTTGTAACCGGCTAACTGGCTAGCAGGTCACTGGGTACACTAAATATACGAAATTCGAAAATTTAGTCATACATTAGAAAAAAATGCATCACTACACACAACGGTAAAAAGTGGCAAGTTTGATGCTTTTTAGATAATTAGCCCTAACACTTTTTCTATGATATTGTATTTGTTATAATGCTCATAAATGAAAATCTTGTGGTCCGCATTTTACATTTACATTTGCTTAAACCTATGAACTCGCCAACGTTATTTTGACATTTTTAGAATGTATTTATCATGTGCTTAAGGTTTTCTTGGCATCGCATACATGGAGTCCATTTATAGAGTCGTCATTGACGGTCACATTGACAGGGATTTTACTACATCATTTATCATTTGACTTTGATTTCTTAAAAATTCTTATTATTTTACTATGAATCTTGAGAACAGTTGTATTTGACAAATTAATCAAATGATTTACCTATTAAACGGCTCATGTAAATGTCGTTCTTTATACCCGGTAACTTTGTGCTGTGAAGTCACACTCTCGGTTACCTTTCCGCTGCGACATTTTGGGGGTGTGACATATAATTTTTTTTATGACTTAATAGAGAAGAAAATGATAAAATTGAAAGTGTCTACATTAAGTTATCTCTTATTTAATATGTTTTAATACAAAATTTAAACAAACAAGCATTTAGTTTTATTTCAATATAATACAATAATTATTAAATACATGAAATAACAAAGAACAATCAAACTATAATGTATTTTAGTGTTAACAATATTGATGGCATCCAGTAACCATTTATGATCATTAGGAGTCATACTTGTGTATATAACATGCATGTGTGTTTTTTACTATATGAAAAGTATAAGTGTGATTCAATAAATATTTAGATTAAACATTAGTAATAAGAGAATAAGAATGTCACATTAACAATTTAATCAGTGACTAGTCATGCCACATCATCTAAGATATGATATCAAAATAAGATTTAATAGTACATACACAACTTTGATATCTTTTTATGAAGTTTTTGATATTTGTACATTTTTAAAAGTAGCTATTACATGTATAGAAACGAGAAGGGGGGAGGGGGTTGCAATAGTTTCACCGTTTTTAATTACGTACTTTTAGATCCTTTTTTTTCTTTATGAAAATCGTTTGATTCGAAGTTATGTGATATCTATATAATATATATGAACATAACAATGATGCGCAAAGTAAATAAGATATCAACAAGAGATAAAGGAATAGAACAACCAAACCAAGACATGGATATTAATAGTGGCTTGGCACGAAGCTCACTCTTTGCCCTACTCCACTCCTCGAGTATCACACTCGAGAGTTTACGATCACTAATTGATCACGTGCCACACTTCTTTTCTGAGATCCATGAAATGGAGAACAAAGAGTTCTTTGATGAGTTCAACTAATTGACTGCGCGCCAGACTTCTTTTACCGCCAAAGCACGAGAGCGTGCTGAAAGGAATATTACTTTGAAGCGGAAATACATGTCTCTTCATCGCTGTTAGGCTGGCCAATTGAAGGAGAAGGATGAGGATATTGAGGCCTTAAAGACGCAAGTGTCTTGTCTTAATACCAAGGTCTCTTCTTTAAATTCGACTACGCATCCTTTAGTAGCTGGCACGTCTACTTTGGTGGGGGAAAATTTAAGGTTGAAGGGTGAGCTTGATTCGCTTAAGGCTGAACTAGCGGTGTTGCGCTCTTCTACCATTTATCAAGTCGTGGAGTGTGCCGCATCTTCTTAGCAGCCAACATATTTTTCTTCTCCTTGGGAGGGGAAGGGTCACAATTTTACAAATTTTTTTGCTGAAGTTGAGGAATTGAGACGTCAATACAAGTGGTCCGTGGATCGGGTATGTGTATTGTCCTTCTTTACGTCCCTCTTTCCCTTTTTTCGTTGTTCTCTTTAGCCTTCTTATCCGTCCTCCTAACTTTTCTCTCTTTTTTTATGTTTTTATAGACTCGTTCGCTCCAATGTACTATTGACACTTTGGATGTCCTTTTTAGAGAATATCAGGATGCCCAAGTGAAGGGTCTTGCTGATAAGTTGGTCTAGTTGGAGTCGCGTCTTGTTGATGCAGTTGCGGACATCCATGAGGTTTTTTACCCCCGTTTCCTTACCGTTGTTGCTAGCCGTAGGTGGTTGCTTGGTTATGGCCTAAAGTTATTCCTTTCTAAGTGCTTGAGTTTTTCGGAGTATCACTCATCGCTCCAGAAGTTGTTGAGTTGTACCATTAGGAAGGGGATGCAGGATGGTTTGGAGGATGGCTTTAAGCAAGCTATGGAGGGTAGACAGCTTGCAGACATAGATACCAATGACCCTTCCACTGGCGCTGATTTTTATTCTCATCTGAAGGCTTTTCGTAGTCTTGACTTCTCTATCAAACTTGTCTTTGCATAAGGATTATAGTTTTGAAGAAGTTATGCCTTTCTTTCGACTAGACGTCAAGGTTACGGAGACCCTTGGGTTAGCTGATCTGCAGCCTAGCCTTGAGCAACTTTCCATTCCTAAGCTTAATTGGGGTTTAGTTATAGGTGAAGCTCCTTTGTCCCTTTCTTTAAGTGCTACTTGTAAAAAGTCTAAGAAGATTCAAGAGCATGTCGATAGGGGACAGTTTGCCTTGATGGATCTATTTGGTCTCATTTCTAGTCCTTTTTCTCTAGGATCTTTATTTGATTCGAAAGCCGTTCCTTTAAGTGAACTAGCTTCTATGACTGTTGACATTCCGTCACCATCTTCTGCCCCATCCTTGGTTACCGGACCTTAATCTACTAATGATTTACCTATCTCGAGTGTTAGGGAGGATGGGGACTTTTTAACTATTGCTCCCACTGTGGGTTCTTGCGGGAAGGAGCTTGGAGTTACTCCGGGGCATAGCCATGCGGAATGATCTCTGCCCCCTTTTTATTTTTAGTATGCCGTGACCGCGTGTGGTCTTTCTGAGCGACTTTTTGTATTTTGACAACTATTCCACTTGATAAGTACAAGTTTTACCACGTTTAATTTCTTGATTACATTTGGCATTCTGTTTTTTGCATATATATTTTTTTGAACATTCTAGCTTAAGGCATGTACAGCTTTTACGAATGTCGTTGTTGTTTATGTGTTGCGCCGGGGTTATGGTTAGCCCCCTTTTTGTGGCTTGTTTTATGCACTATGGTTATATTTAACCTTCTTGCGGCTTACTTAATGCGCTACGGTTATATTTAATCTTCTTGCGTCTTACTTTATGTTCTAAGGTTACGTCTAACCTTTATGCGTCTTTGTTTGCACTTGATCGTTTTGTGCTTTGCTAATATTAAAATACGTACGGATATGCATTCTATTTTTAGTCTTTGTTTTTGTGGGTTATCCTCCCTGTACTGGGCTTGCAATCCCTCTTAAGTACCTGCGGGTTAAATATGAGGTTCCACACCCTCTTTGTTATATGGGATAATGTTTTTGGGTCATGCCCTTTGCTTGCGCGTCTTACTCACATTGTGTGCGTTTGTAAAGAAAATGTTAAAAAAATTCTAAGTGTAACCTGGTGAAGGTAGCTAAGCTTCACATTGTATTTTATTAAAATTGTTATAGAAATACAAGTATTAAGTTATGTCTTTACAAACGTCTAGGGATGGGTTCCACCGGGGTGGCCCATTACATGTTGCAACTAAAACACTGATGTTTTATGCTTGCGGATACGGATATCCGTCTTCGTTTTCTTTATCTCTTGATTTTTGTTGAGATTGCTTCTCTTAAAACAAGGTGTCCGCACTTTTGTTTGCGTGTTAGGCTTAGCGAGCACTGGTGCTTGTGTCCGGCTGTATGCTTGTTGAGGGATGTCTGCGGTCCGGAGACTGATTCGCAGTGTCCCTCTCTGACGGATCTTGTGTAGCTTCCCATGATGGCATGCCATTAGCAGGCGGATTTGTTTATCCGGGCGGCCAAAAGATTGCTTTGTGCACTCGGCTGCAACTTAGGATTTGAAAGTACTTTGACTCCCTCTTTGGTTGTTTGCGGGGTGAAGCATCTTGATGTTTGGATGTCCATTTTCGCGATGGCATGTCCATTTTATGCATTTCCACCTCGTCTCTTATAAGCGCACGTACATCCATCCTCTGTCCCTTTTGTCCATGGTCCCTTACGACTCATTCTTCCCCTGCATGCTTATCAATCCTGTGCACTGACGCCCATGTGTTGCCGCCAATGGACAGGTTTAGATCGGGATCTTGGCCCAGAGCTAGGTCGTTGCTGATTACACGTTCTTAGTTACATATCTGGACGCGTGCTCTCAGCGCACCCGTTTCACGTCCGTGGTGCTTCGACCCCTTCCTTCATTTTTTGGGCTGTCGAGCGGGCGTATGTGCATGCGGTTGAAAGAAGTTAATGCTTGTTCTCCATGCGTCTGCGGGGCGGCAGAGTCTGCAACGCTTAAAATATGTGATGGAGAATGAAGGTCAACGAAACTTGGATGAATGGGATGAGGAGAGTGTTGTGGATTGGCATTATTAATTGTCATTTAAGAATGACTAAATTTTATTAGTAGCCATTAAAAACATGACCGGAGTCATGTGTTCTTCCGGGTTTTCGGTTTTTGGCTTTGGATGCATCGTTGAGATGGGTTATGAGCTGATAGAGGATTATCAGAATCACATGACGTTTCGTTAGCAACCTGGTGTTTCCCTTTGTTTGCGATCTTGGGTGTGACCCTTTCATCGTTGTTTTTATGGGGGTACCGTTGTTTTGGATCTTTAGATATTTTGGTGTGGTTTGTGTATTTTCTTTTGATGGCTATTTATAGCGAATGCTTGGGGGTGTCGAGCGTTTTTTGCGTTAGCATTTGTTGCTCCTAGTCACGTGCCTAAAACTGTGGCTAGGGCGTCCTTTTGTCTTGCCCGTTCTGACACGGAGTCGATAGTCGGAGTGTATCCATGCCTCGGGAAGGAGCATGTACTTACACTCCCAAAAACTTTTTAGTTTCTTGGTCTATAGACCATTTGGTTAATTAGGAGTCCTCTTATGGCGCTCCAACCCACTTAGTCGCGCCAGGGGTCATCCTTGTTTGTCGTTTATAGCCAGGGCTATTATATACGGTATTCATTACGAATGTTGCTAATCTCGTTGCTTCGCGAACAGCATTGCTATAATTCCGAGAGGGGGTTACTTCCACTGCTTTTGGGTTTTTAACCGCCTCTTCTGTTCGGCAGTACGCTTTACTTCGTTCTCGGACTTCGGTGCTTCCCTGCGTAGGTGTTAGTCCCGGGTCGGATACTTTTTTCGTGAATTTGGTCATCTTCACGGCCGCTGGCATTTTTTTTAGTTCTTCTGCTTTCTGCCAGGAACCTTCTTGTGAAGTCTTCTATTGATTCATTTGCTCCTTGGTGCAGCGGATTCCCTTATACCGATCCTTGTGTCTTTTTATGTCAAGGGAGGTGTTCAAACCATATCCTGGTGTTATCCTTGAGTGTATGCTTGAACACGTGGCATTGGGTTTTTGTTTTCCAGTAGTATATTTGTTCCGCCATTTGGGATACTCCAACTTGATCCGTGGGGTATTCCTTTCCGTCATAAAATCGTATATTGCCTGGCATGCAGATCTTTTATTTTATTTTTTATTTTTTTTAGTAGCTGTTAGGGATATAAATATTCATGTGAAGACTCGGTCACCCCGAGTATCTATTTAGCATTTATGTAGCTCGTATGCTTATTAATATTAATTTAGTTATCTTAATATTTAGTTAGTACGTAATTAGTTAGTTTAGTATTTGTGGAGTCAGGTCGGGTCTTTACCCACTGTCAACCCGGTCCGCAGCCTGTGTTGGGGCAAGTATTATGTATGTACTATAAATACTTCTTCCCATATTTGGGAAGGGTTGGAGCTTCTAATCATACAATATATTTTCTCTTTCACTTTCTCTCTCTAGAACTCCCAACTCTCTCTCTTTCTCTATCTAAACTAAACTTCTCATTCTTCTTTCTTTCCTCTTAATTCAATCCACAAACATAAGAACCATACATGTTATAATTATTCATATGCTACAATTGGTATTAGAGAGCCATGGTTTCATCTTAGGGCCTTGGATACTCGGATTTTGTGTGGTTTTTGTGGCTTTTTGGGTGGTTCGAATTGTATACATTGGATTATTTAGATTTGGTCTTTTCTTGTGGTTTAATTTGATAAAAAGGTTGTACTTTCGTGTTTAGTAAGGTCCTTGCAACATATTTTGGTGATTTGAGTGGTTAGTTCATATACCTAGAGCGTATTTAGAGCTAAATTGATTTTTTTTTTATGGACTGTTCCTAGTAGCGATTAGCCTACCTGTGGCTTATTCAAGTTAGCGGTTTGTCCTTTTTTTTGGTCACTGTTTGGCGTTTATCTTATAAGGGTTAAGAGGACAAAATACCAGATAGTGATGGGTTTGTTTGTTTCTTACAGCGATTAGCTATTATAGCGTTTTTCTATTATAGCGAGTAGCTCTCATAGCGATTGTCTTTCATAGCAATTAGCTCTCTAACGTGGTTATGTTATTAGTAGCGATTAGTCCATAATATGGTAGAGATTAGCTACTAGTATCGATTAGTCCTATTTATGGTGGCGATTTGCTTTGTACTTTAACTCTTTGTATCTACTGATTCATTCTACAAACAACACAACAACAATAGACTCACAATCAACAGATTCTATCTAATCTTCTTCTCTTTTAGTTCAATTTAATAGAAAAACAAAACAAGAATCGATTAAGAAGCACAAGATCTCAGATTGCCTCGCCATAGTTCTAAGCTTGTTATTTTTAACAAACCTCGAGAGACATCTCATCACTGATCTTGTTGAAGATTAATCTTCTTTAAATATCTGCATATCATTCAAGAAAGATTATAACAAACTTGTTTTAATATCCGAAAAATCAAAGAAATAACAAAACAGATTTGTTTCATTCTCCTTCTCTTCGGTTCAGACTAAATGAAAACAAACAAAGAAAGGTAATACCAAGATCTCAGTTGGGTTTAAACGGTTCCAAATCTATAAAGATTGACCATTTTTTTTAACCAACATCACATCATCGATCCGTATCAGATGCATAAACACCTTATTAATATACGAATCTTAAAAGTGTGAACAAAAACAACTTTCTTTCATCCACACCTTCATTCGATTTGAACAAACAAAATGAAAAACGTTCCTCATCATTAACAACCTACCTGAGATCTGTTTGGTACTTGGCTCGAGTGGATTAACTGAAATCATAACAAGACGAGTGTGGTCATCCTTTGTATCAAGATTAAAGGAGTTGTTTGTTTGTTTGTAATCGGATTAAATCATCACAGGGACGCTAATTTATTCCTGGTTGAAAGTTTTTTTTGGCTGCGGGTTTTATTAGTTGGAGAAGCTTAGGGTTAAGTTAAATTAGGATAGTGGTATATATAGTGAGCGTGATTAGGGATAATTAGGTTTAGACTAGGGCTTTTGATTGTGGGTTGTGCATTTCATATAAGGATGGACTCGAGTTGTGATGAGTGCTCAAACACTCATCATTTTTGGTCAAATCTGAACTGCAAAACATACAAAAACACTCAGAAATGCATCAAAATACTGAAAATGTTTCAAAATTGTGTTTTATATGTTTTAGATGCAAAATGAGTAAAAACAGATGAAAAACATACAAAGTTTGCAAAATTGGCAGTTTCAGTCCCCCAACTTTCATAAAATGTCAAAACTAGTCCCTGGTTATTCAAAACATTGAAAAATATCATAAAAAGTCCCTGGAAAGTCACAAAAGTCATTTTTAGTCCTTGGTATGAAGTTTATAGAAATGTCAATTTTGGTCCCTCAAGTTTGACAACTTGGCAGTTTTGGTCCCCGGGTGATTATAATGGAAAATTTTATTTATGGTCCTTATACTACTAGAGTTGGGCAACATTGGTCCTTTGGAACACTATGGAATAATGGCATTTTCAGTCCCTCATGTTTTCGGTAATTACAAAATTGGTCCTTGTGTTTTGCTAATAAACCAAACCGGATCCTTGTTTATTATTACCCCAAACAAACACCTGCCCAACCATAAACCTAATCCAAAACCTCTAAGCTCACCCAACCTAGGCCCAACTCCCTAACCCTTTTAATATTACCCCCGTTTTGACCTCAGTCAAACCCCCAACCAGGACCACTGTTCACCTCCACCTTTCCCCCCCATAACCTGCTAGCCTGTCTCCTCCATCTCCCCTCTCCTCTCCACAAAACACTCACCAACCTCACCCACTATCACCCTTCCTCATTAATACAAACCTTCCCCTCATAAATGCCCTCACCCAATCCACCCAATTGCTCCAAATCCTTTTCCCGCCAAAACAAGATAAACGGCCTGGATCAAATGAAGCCATCCAATGGCCAATATTAGAAGTGGGAAAGACAGAGGCATGTAGCAGGGCATATATAAGTCAAAAAGGAAGAAGATAGAAGCAGTAGTTAATGTAGATTAGGAGTAGTATAACTCAGTCTTATGTCTTAACTTAATTTCTAAATTCTGATGTAACCTTTTGTTTAAAATCATTGTATTAAGTATTCTTAGTGTGTACCAAACTCAATTTAATCATTAATTTCAGATTTTCAGTTCTAGTTTGCAATTTCAATTTCTTAGTAAAGTGTGAATTCTGTTGCTCAGTGTTGTTGTAAGCTCACATCAGCTTATTTATAAGCCTTTTTTAAGTATTTGCAGTCTTAAAAACCAAGTGTCAATTAGTTTCATGAAATATATTTTATTTACGTAAAAGTTCTAATATTTCTTTGAAAAATTAAAAAGAAGAAAAAGAATAAGGAAAGGAGCAGTGAAGTATGGATGTGGTTTAGAGTCTCAGTGAGACATTAGGTTAGGGATTGAGTATCTGTTTTTGGTTTTGAGCAATTGTCTCAGTGTAAGTTATCAACTCAGTTCAAGTACCCATTTTCATGTTTTGTAATTGTTAGTTGTAATTATTCATTATTATTGATTTATGCTTAATTATGTTTAATATGTGTTAGTAGAAGCTAAAAAGTGGATCTTATGGTTTAAAATCTCATACTGCCTCATTAAAATCCACAATCAGATTTTATAGGGGTGTTTGGTTATGTTTGGTTTAACCTGTGGTGGTGATCATTTACTTGTTTCCATGCACCATCATTCCTCTTAGGTGATCTTTAAGCTAGTCAAACCTTAATAACTAGTGATTGTTAACAACAAAGTCAAAATCAAATTGATTCCTTCATAAACCCTTAACTGTTGTGAAATTAGAGTGGCAAAAGCTCATTTTATGTTCAAAACTTGTTAAAGTTTCTTGATTCATTCTCACTTAGGCTAAACAAACTTGAATAAATCAATTGTAGGCAGTCTAAATTCACTTAAGTCAAATTTCAAGTGTATGGAAAAAGTCAAAGTTTTACTTTTATGCGAAATCTCAATTTTTGCAAGAATTTAGTGAATTTTGTGTTTGGATTCATGCTTTGTAATTTTTACATGTTGTAGTGTTCCACCTAGTCTACTGAATCCACACATTTTCTTATTTTTATGATTTTTTCTTAGTGGTTGAATTAAGGTCCAAAGTAGCCTGCAGGGCAAGCATGTGCCCTGCACCACAGACCTGACCAAATAGACCCTTTTTCTTAGCTCATAACTTATTCACTAGTGGGCCCCATTGTGTGAAAGTTGTCTTATTGGGAAGCCAATAAGCCAGGCTTCAAGGCCCTTAGCTTATTTTCATACTCCTAGCTTATTTCATAGGGCTGCTTGCCCTTTCCTTTTTGTCCCTCCACACTCATACACTGAGTGATCAGTGTTGACCACCCAAGTTCATGCCCTCCCCTAGTGCTTATTAGTGGGACTTAGGGGCTGAACTTGGGCTTTTTAGAAAGCCCTTCTTGGTGGTTTTTGAGATCAGGTTTTACTTTGGGCTTCCTAATCCCCTAGTAGAACCCACTGACCTCTCAAGTTGCTTCATTTAGCCTGTGTAACCTGTGTGATATTTGGAAGAGCTTATTCAAGTTATTCGCTTATTCTGTCCATTTACTTGCTTGTTTTTGCTTAATCCTAGTATACCTAACCTAGTTACAGCCTCTTTGATCCTTTGTTTCTTCTGATTGGCCTTGTGCAAGCTTATTCAAACACCAATAAGTCCTAATAAGCTATTATGCTATTATGTTAAGCATTTGGAACCTCATTTGCTTATTTATAAGCTTCTGGCCAAACGTCCTTTTTTAAAGTTGTTTGTTTTTAGTATTTACACAGTTTTGTAAAAAGAAAATCCAAAAAAGACAAATTTTCAAGAAGTGATAGCTTCTATTTAAGAAGCTTATTGCTTATTAGCTTATTTTCCTTAAGCACTTAGTGATTTGATATTTTTCTTAGGTTCCTTATATCTTAAAATAATTTCAGTAATTTTTTCATATTTTTCTCTTTTCATTTAGTATTTTTAATAATTAATATTAGTTTTTATTAATTAATAATTAGTTAATAATTAGTAATAATTATTTAAAAAGTCTAAAAAATATATTTTTTGTTTTAAAATTAGTTTTATATTACTTTATATTTTTCTAAGTTTTAATTTTATTTTTCTAAGCTTATTTTACATTTTCCTATTATTTAGTGTAATTCTAATTAGTTTAAACTAGTTTTTAATTAATAGTAATTATTAAAAAAGTAGGAAAAATATACTTTCAGTTTGAAAATTAGTTTTATAATATTTTAGATTTTTCCAAATTTATTTTTCATATTTTTAGTGTAATTTCATAATTAGTTATAATTTAGGTTAATTTAAATAATTAAAAGTAAATAGGAAAATAATATTTAATTAATAATAATTATATAAATAGTGTAAAAATTAATTTTAATTTTCCAAAATTTTTCTTTTATTATTAGGATTGTAAAAATGTAATATTCATACCCGTAAGTATTTTATTTCTTTAAAACTCGCTTTTCATTTTATACGTTCGCGTAAATTTAATCTGAACGTACACGTTTTTAGGTTTTAAACATTTCTGGTTTTTCTACTTTTACAGTCTTGTTATAATAGCTTATTTAAGCTATTTCCTTGTAGATTTCTTAGTTTAATCATTCACAAACCCCTTTCTGTCCAAATTCAACTGTTCACAAACCCGTTTGATAACAATTCACACCTCGTCGGGACATAACGACCCGGGGAGAACCCTATATTCTGCGGAGCATTGAGCCTAAGGAGTTTGACGATATTGACCACATCCGTGGTTGACTTTAGTTGACTGCTTTTGCCTCAATCAAATTTTGGCGCCGCTGCCGGGGAGGTGTGCGCGCTATTCTAAACGGTTTTGCGTATTAGTGAATCGGGATATACACTCATTGTATATTTACCACCCTTTTTCATATTATCTTCTTATTTTCATGTAAAAACAAAATAGTTCACGAAAACATTTTAAAATTAGTTTTTAATGAACACAAAAAACTCAAGAAGATTTTCTTTTTTATTTGTATATAAATTGTTGATTCGTTGAAAATCAAGTTATATATAGTATAGTATTACTCAAGAGATCCGCAAAGAAATACGGATAACCCGAGGTCGTAGTCCGAGTGAAGGATGAATGGAATTTCGAATTCCCGATTCGTGAAACGTGTCGTGAAAGTGGTAAAAAGTGATTTTGATGGGATTACACTAATGAAATAGTAAATGAAGCACAAATAATCAACTAAACACGTAATTCAAGTAAGGCAACTAGAAACGTAACGTAGAATCGAATACGTAAGCTAAAACGGAAAATAAACGTTAATGTACGAAATAAAACGCGACTTTTAAGCTACGCTACACCTACGGACTTGGAAATAATTTTCATAAGTTAAAAATGATAAAAGAAAATTTTGAGAAAAAAAAATATTTTTTTTGACTTTTTGTTTATTTTTTATGAATTAAAAGCTAATTTAACTAATTAAAAATTAATAGAAAATGCAAATAAGGTGAAGAAAAATGAAAAATTAATTTTGAAAATTATAAAATAACTAAAAAGTAATTTTAAAACTAAAAACTAATTTTTTTTATGTAATTTTTGGAAATTAAAACTATTAAATCTAATTAAAAATGCAAAATAAATTCAAAATAAATGAGGAAAATGCAAAATAAATTTCTAAAATTCTAAAATAACTAAAAATAATTTTTTAAAATATTTTTGAATTTTTCTGGGGTTTTTCTGATTTTTTTTAGATTTTTTAGTAATTAAAAAGTAATAAAAAATAATTAAAAATGAAATATAAATAAGAAAAGTAGCAAATCAACTTGGAAAAATATGAAAATTTCAGGGAAAATCTAAAATATTATTTTGAATCTAAGAAAAATATAAAAATTGAAAAATAAGCACTGGAAGTGCTTAATGGGCAAAAACAGCTTATTCAAAGTGCTTATTTATAAGCACTGTTTGACCAGTTTGACCAAAACTTTGACCCAATGGTTTTAAGACTCTAATAAGCTTAAAAGAACAGTTATGAAGACCAAAATGACTCAGAAGCATAGGTTGTGGCACAAATAGATCAAATAAGCTATTGAAGAATAAGCAATAAGCTAAGCAGTGCAAGCAAATGGTAAGGTCTCAATGAAATGAACAACTAGGAGCACAAAGTGACTGGAATGAATCAAAAAACGCAGATTAAGACCAATGGAAAGTAATAGCAGCCCTGATCTAATGGGCAGACCTCAGTTTCAATCACCAAACTAAAATAAGCACTTAAGCTGAGCAGAATAGCTTAGAAAAGCAAACTTGTGGGTGTAAACTACTTACTTACAATCTGAGATCACAAATACTCAAAAAAATCAGATTTCAAATCTTAATTACTATTCTAAAAACACACTAAAAATGGTCTCAAATACTGATGTGCAGGGGATCACTGGTTCAATCAGTCAACTTACAACACCTTTTTTAATAAGCAAATGATTTCCAAACTTAATTTTTCTTTTTGAAATTTGTTAACAACCTGATTAAAATTACAAAACCACTTTCCAAATGTATTTTGAATTAAATTCGAGGCCTGTGCACCTCTGTGAATATCTAACCAAATCAGGCAACAAAGAACTTTTTTGACTTTTGATTTGCAACAAACCTTTGACTAAACTGAGATTCTACTGAATGATTCTTAATCTAAATGTAATGACAACTTGTTTTAACTCTAAGTTACACTTAATGAAACCAACTTCTTATCAAAATGAAATATCACAGATGCTAAAAATTACTTATGTTGACAGAATTTCAAATGGAGATAATATTTGACTTTAAATGCTTAATTGTGTAAACTTAATGGTTTATCTAACTCAACTAAGCCTAAGGTAATCTACTACTGTAGTGAGAATACTAAGAAAACAACAATTAGCTAATCCCGAATCCAAACACCCCTAATGAGAACCTGTCAATACTTAATTCCACCACAAATCAAGCCTAATGTAATCCAAACCTCAACTCAGTACTGAATGTGGTTCACAAACTCCAATGAAACACAGAAAATCAGATATAGATGCAATAAAACTCAGAAGCAGAAATCCACAGATGTAACAGTTGCAATGAGAATGAAACAACTTATACTAGTGAATATCAAACTCAAATCTAACAATTATGACAAAACAACAAGTATCAAGCAAAATTCAGACAAAATAAGCAATAATGAACAATAAGTAAACCAAACTAATCAGATTTACTACTAGTACTAATAAGCTATTAAGATGAAAAGTAAAAATGGAACTTACAAGTTCAAATTCCCCCTCAGCTCAAATAGAGGGGGATTCACTTAGCTAGCCTGTCTTTTGACAGGCCAAGGCTCCTATTGGCTGCCTTAATTCCACAAATAAGCAGTGCTTATGGAAATAAGCTCAAACAGTTGACCAGAGTTTGACTTCTTTGTATTTTGAGAGAAACTTATAAAACAGTAATGGATTTAAGTTTGTTCAAAAGAAACAAGTTAATTGAAACTAAATTCAGATTTAAAAACTAAATTGAAATGTATTTATATATATATATATATATATATATATATTGTAGGACCGAAAAGTGATGATTTTTATGTGATTCGGGAGGTCGAGGTTGATCAAAGTATATGAAATTCATGTTTAGGTTTTAGAGAGATAAAGTAGAGAGAGGGTGAAGAAATGGAAGTTTATTAAAATGAAAGGAACAATACACAATTTCTCACACCCCTCATGGAGAGTCATGAGGGGTATTTATAGGCTCATAACAACAATACTATGCCTAGTGTACAATAATAGTCCCTAAAGGTACTACTTGTTACTAATCTAGTCCATTTCACGTATGTGACGTTATCTTTATAAAAGAGCGAGGCTAACAATCTCCCTCCAAGATATCGTCACACGTGAATGGTTACAATGAGACCTATAAATACATAAAAATGTAAATAACAACAATAGTAAACTATGTTGACGTTGTTGAAGCGCAGAGTCTCTGTAGTCTAGATACTGAGGCAGACTTGAAGTTCTCTCTTCCGACGATCTCGGCGTATGATCTTTGACACTGACGACAAAGGTCTTTGTAGCTCTGAGCTTCAACTGTAACGGTCTAGTTAGGTTATTACTCCCTCCTAACTAGTGAGCCTTTATTCTTTTTCCTGCTCCCTCCAGAATCGACAACTCTCTTTTCATCACGCAGCGGATAAAGTAGATTCATAAGTGTAGGCACATGACAATATAACTCACATAGTATTGCACAGAAGGTTGGTAATACGCTCCGATGTACACATCATTAGTACTTCTTCGGTTCCAGTGTAAGCACAATTCCCTCGAACAACCAACGTACTAGAGATGAAACACTACTTCTTTTGGCATGTTCTTCTCCCTCCTGATGGTTGCGATTTGTCGAAATCATCATACTATTTTGTGTCCATGCCATAATTACCCGTACTTTACACTTCTGATGCAATATAGATAGACCGTGTAAGCATAATTTGTGAGTATATATCGCAAAAAAAAATACTCTCAATACTTGTCTCTCAAATCAACCTGTAATCAAACCTCCTTTGAATTCACCGGCTAATAGTAATGACCACATATGGAGAGAACCCGATATGACCAGCTTGAAAACGAAGTAAACATCCCATCTTGTGACTTAATACTTGTACGATAGATGTGACTTAATACCTATACTGAGCACTACAACGTAACTCCTTTAAGTATGAGGTTGCACGAAATATTCGCCACTTGAACAATCCACTACTTCGTGTGACACTGAGTACTACAAAGTAACTCCTTTAAGTGATAGTTATACTGTGAGCACTACAACGTAACTCCTTACATCAGTAATAACTAGATTGTCAAGACTGAATTTTTTTTAATTTGCGCAGACAAGTTATCTTCAAAAGTCGTGCATCCAACTACCCCTAGACTGTGAGATAAATAAGTACACGATTTGAAATGTCACTTCAAAGTCAAATCAATAATACCGTACAAAAACCCCGTAGTCATTTTTGTTAAGCAAAGCCATTCTAGCCGTGAACATATGTATCCCCGTGAAAATATGAATACCAAAATACCACTCAATATAACCAAATATAATCAATAATATTATATCTAAAAATAAATTCAGATACAATATTTTGATTGTTCCAAGCTCACACAACATATTTGTTACAGCCCAACATATAGCATTCTCGGATCTAGCCCATAAGTTATATTGCGCAATCGAATGTGTGCAGAATCAAAATCCAGTCCAGACACAAATGATATTGCCTAATCCAAGAAAGATAACCTGATCCAATCTACTCTCAATACCCGTATATGACAATATAATACTCACTTATCACTAAGTAACCCTAATCATTCTCACAACTCAAACAATCCGCCCCCATCTACACGTTTTCTCACACCCACCAAACTCTTCAAAACCAGATCTAATCTCATCTCAATAACATCATCATCTCCTCAAACTTTGTCAAAGAAAATCTCCATCAACATATATTACTCCAAACGCATCACATCTCAAAGCAAGCTCAAAACTCATCTCAGTTACCACCAATCATATCCGAATATCAAACAAACAAACCTTTGTTGACCCAATCACCACTAATGGACACTCCTTTGTCTTCTATCAGTTGAAGCTAAACGCGCGTCAAACAAGAATAACGACGGCTTCAAGATCAGAAAAGATGGTCTCGGGTAGGTGTTGTTGTGTCTGTAGTGTATTGAACGAACGAAGAGAGGTGGATAACATCCTTGTTGTCTTACTTCTCTTGTAGTTTCGGATAATAAAGGAAGATTAGTCTTTAAAAGATCTATGATGATGTTGTATGTACCATAAAAAATCTTTATAAAAGATTATAAAAAATGGACAAGAATCTGAGATCACTTGTAACTTGTCGAGTCTTGTGATCGATTAGAGATGGGATAGGATGTAGGTGAAGTTTAGTTGATTGTTGAGTTGTAGGATCAGATGGTCTTGAATGGATATGATGTATCGATTACTATTCTTATCATTTTTGATTACTTCTTGTACTGATGATGTAAATAAAAAAGTCGATGAGTTGTATATTAGTTTTGTGGTCTTGGTCGAGTTTGGTATAGGGTTATGTAGTCGTGGTCTTCTTCTGCTCCAACTTCATCTATTCTGTTTTTTTTTTCACGATATGGTAACTCTACGCATAACATTTTCTTGACCCGTTTACGCATAAAGTTATGCGTAGACTTGTAGAAATCTTACGCGTAGAAATTCTTACGCGTAGAAATCTTACGCGTAGCCCATGTCTTTTGCGTAGAATTTACGCGTAAGACAAGGGTTTTGACCCGTTGTTGACCCTTACGCATAACTTGTCCAAGTTATGCGTAGAAATATTGAAGTTGCGCGTAGGAACAGGGTTTTGACCCATTGACCACTTTCCGGCATCTTTTTCCGTTCAGATTCAGGGCAAAAAATTATCAGCAGCATACAAACCATTTTTGAAGACCAGAAATATTAATATTGACCCACCGTTGACCATATTAAGACCATGTAGATATATGTATTTGACCACTGTTCACGGTATGGTGCAAAAAGTAACTGCTAAAAGAAACATCAAGTTGCAATATTGGTACCTTAAAAGGACACAATAAGCAGATAAAGCAGGACTGTTTTGACCATATGGATACATAAATATTGTTTAAAAAACTGTTGTACCACTAAAAGGATAAGAAAAAAAAAATTTCCAGATCCAAAAATATTGGTAAAGAACAGCTTAAAAACATGATCGAACCACAAAAAAATCATCAAAATAACACACCATAGCTCTGATACCAATTGTAGGACCGAAAAGTGATGATTTTTATGTGATTCGGGAGGTCGAGTTTGATCAAAGTATATGAAATCCATGTTTAGGTTTTAGAGAGATAAAGTAGAGAGAGGGTGAAGAAATGGAAGTTTATTAAAATGAAAGGAACAATACACAATTTCTCACACCCCTCATGGAGAGTCATGAGGGGTATTTATAGGCTCATAACAACAATACTATGCCTAGTGTACAATAATAGTCCCTAAAGGTACTACTTGTTACTAATCTAGTCCATTTCACGTATGTGACATTATCTTTATAAAAGAGCGAGGCTAACATATATATATATATATATATATATATATATATATATATATATATATATATATATATATATATATATATATATATATATATATATATACATATATATATATATAAGTAAAGCAGAAACTGAATTTAACTGTTTAAATAAACTAAGTAAAACTAATTAAAGGCTAAAAAACAAGCAATAATAAGATCTAAACGACGATAAGCTGGAATGAAATTGAAATTATATTAAAATTCAGAAATTCGGTGCAAAGCTTTTGAAAGGAAATACAATAAACTTAAAACAGAAATCTAAACAATATTTAAAAACCTACAGACCCTAATGACTGAAGAGGGGGGAGGGAGTATATATAGTTGAAGCAGGGTTGCTCTTGTGAAGGTTCTAGGAGTCCACCTCAGCAATCCATGTGAGAAGTGTGCTTCTTTGAACTAATATCAGCTCTTGATCTCTCCTTGGTCCCCAAGTTTCAATTTCCACCGTTTGATTGATTGATATGATGTGACTAATCCTGCGTGAGTGCTCTGATTGGTCCCCGTATACCACTCTCTGACATTCCCTGGCTTACTGACATCTTCTAGAACACTCATGATTGGGTAATTATAAGATGAGGTGGGGTAATTATGGGTAGGGTGAAATTAGGGTTTATAGCATAGTAACCTTTTCTGGGTAAATGTAATTTTGGGGGGCGGGAATGGGATTTGGGGGTTTTTATTTATTTGGGTTTGACCGGGTTTAGATTGTGGGGTTGACTCGGGTTAAAAGGGTATAGGTGGATCAAGATTGGGCTGATGGGACTTAGTAGTTGTGGGCTTGGGGATAACTTGGGTTATTATTAATGAGATCCGGTTGGTAATATTAGTTTAGGATTAGTGATATTAAACAAGGACCAATGTTGTAATTCTGCAAACTTTAAGGGCCCTACTGTGATTTTTTGAAACTTTATTCCAAGGGCTATTCTTGTCACTTCTGAATTTCTTGAAGGGTTGACTTTGACTTTTATTCAAAAATATTCTTCAAAGGGCTATTTCTGACAACTTTGGAAAGTTGAGGGACCTTTCTTGTAAATTACATCAAATTCTTCCAAGGACTTTTCTTGACACTTTATGAATTTCCAAGGTTGAATTTGACTTTTTGAGCTTAAACTTTGACCATTTGACTTCCCCGGCTTCGGCTTTTGATACTTTCCATTCTCGTGCTCGTTTTTGTCGGTTTTGTCTTGTTTTTGTTCATTTTTCACATATCCGTACCTGCACATACACAAATACAAAAACATACGTTCTCTTGGCATTTTTGGCTAGTATTTGGTATTTTTGGTCTGAATTAATGCCTAAAAAGGATGTGTGATTAATCACTCATCAAAATCCCCCAGACTAAGGTATTGTCGTACCCTCACGCAATGTCATCACCTCACGCTTAAGAGATAAATAATTTCAAAACCTCTCTTTACTGACGTTGTAAAGTAGCAATGATGTTCAAAAGAGATAGTAAAATCATTTATTCTAAAAAACGCTCCGTTTTCCGATTTTCATGAATAACAACTACAACTACTATTTTTGTACTTTTTCATTTTTATATATGTGACGGTTTGCTTTGACTTTCATTATCAATTCTTATCTGTTGATAACTTTCAGGGTCAACGACTAGAAACACTTCTCACAGAGAAGAGACCGTACGGATAAAAATCGTCATCCTTGATTTTTCACAAGCTCCCAAACTAAGCGTAAAATCGAGATCATTGTTTATCCACAAGTTAGGTGCTAACACTACCCACAAAAGTTACTTGTGTATTACCTCTTGTTCCCAGCTCCTAAGTTTTGTATCTCAAGATTTTAATTTGTGAGAAATGAATTGCTTCATATTTTCTCATTTTGATAGTTGTTAGCCCGATAAGAGCACAAAATTTGAACGCTAAGTAGTTTCCAAACTTTCCCTCGAAAATCCTTGCATACAGAAATCGGGTCCACATGAAGGTCTCTGATTTAACATGATTTGTAGGGGCTCCCTTTTTATTTACGACCGAGACATACCATGTTTGATACCCGAAACGGAAGCTTTTTATTAGGGAAACCCCCGGAGTCGAAGCTTGGCATTTTTGCATAATCATAAGCACTTTAATAATACTTTGGTCCTTAGTCCTTTATTTCTTTTACAATCAACGGTTTATGAGCCGCCAAGATGTAAGAGCTTTATTATGACTTTGGATTTCTATCCGCTGCTTTTTTATAGCTTTGGATTCCTCTGGCTTTTTATTTGGATTTGGACTATTATTATTGATATTCATAATTATATGCCAAACCCCGAGTCCTACGGTTTTTACTAAGATCACAACGTCGGCTGCGAACCGGCAAGATGCAATAGTCTATTTTACCGTAACACTGGCAGTACCCCTATGCGTACCAAACCCCCATATGCAGAGATTTTGTTGGGAACGAGAAAAAACTAAATACTGCCCAAACCGTAGACCCTTAATTAATCCTAGAGATCTATTATTATTGGTGTGCAAGGTTGTGGGAACAAGGAGGCCACAAGTACCTTTCGTGGGCTCTAAAGAGATCCAACTACTCCACGTTTAGCACGAAACTTCTAAATAAACTCTATCAGTCCTCGATCTCCGTAAATTTAAAATCCCAAGTAATGAGATCCGCGGATGCTTAGCCATAATCTTTTGATTATTTTGGTTAAGGGAGACGAGCTAGGGCTCAACACGCCCGGTCAAGTTGGAATATTTATTTCTACTCTCGCTGGTAGGAAAGTCAAAACAAGGTGTCAAATCTTATTATTCATATCATATATATTTTTTCATTCATCCATTTTTTTTTTCATTATAAAGTGGTGACAAAAATTTAAAATTTTGGTGGAAAACGGAGTTGCGTAAGTTAAACAGCTCAGACGATGGTACAGGTCAAATCGAATCGAAGATTCACCCCCCCAGACTAAAGTGAAACATTGTCCTCAATGTTTTAAGGGTACGGGTAATCCTACGAAATATCTAAGGCCGTTTATTAAGTATGCCAAGAGATAAACGTTAGTCGATAAGATTTTTAGATATGGTGAATTTCCGAAAGAGCAGTGAAGGATGAAACTCGAGTGGAGAGAACGACAAACCACGAGCACGAGAGTCTTCAAACTTCGGGGAAATTCCTGAACATACATAAACAACCACGAAAACACGAGTTTGGAAAGGGTCACCCCCCTCACGTCACGTTACTTAGAAAATAGAAAATAAAGAAAATGAAAAGGATAAGCATGGGGTGCCTCCCACGAAGTGTTTGTTTTTGTTAACCGAGTCATATGAGCTTGACTTGATCCCCGAATTTAATCGTCCTAGGGGAAAGTTTGGAGATCCGGGAAAACCATGGGTGGTATGTCCTCTCCGAAGTAATGTTTAATACGATGACCATTCACCTTAAAATTGGGACCATTAGGTTGAGCAAGCTCAACGGTACCATAAGGAAATACTTGGGTAATGGTGAATGGTCCAGACCAACGGGTTTTTAACTTGCCCGAGAAAATCTTCAATCGAGAATTGAAAAGAAGGACTTGGTCACCAACATTGAAGACGCGATCTTTAATCTTAGCATCATGAATATTCTTTGTCTTCTCTTTGTAGATCAAAGAATTCTCATAGGCCTGATCACGAAGCTCGACTAATTCATTCAATTGAACTTTACGGTGATCACCCGCGGTTTGAAGGTCAAAATTAGCATGTTTCAAGGGCCAGTAGGCGTTGTGCTCAAGTTCAAAGGGCAAATGGCAGGCCTTCCCGTAAACCAGCTTGTATGGAGTGCACCCAATGGGTGTTTTGTAAGCTGTACGGAAGGCCCAAAGTGCATCATCTAATTTATCGGCCCATGAAGCACGATGTTCACCTACGGTCCTTTCTAAAATTCATTTCAAGCCACGATTGGAGACCTCAACTTTACCACAAGTTTGTGGATGATATGCCATAGAAAGACGATGTGTGACACCATATTTGAGCATAACTTTGCGAATTGGTCATTACAGAAATGGGTCCCACGATCACTTATAATAGCATGAGGTGCACCAAATCGGGCGAAGAGACTTTTAAGAAATTTCACTACAACTCGAGCGTCATTGGTGGGTAGCGCCTTTGCTTCGACCCATTTAGACAAGTAGTCAACGGCCACGAGTATATATTTGTTACCACGAGAAGACGGGAATGGACCCATGAAATCGATACCCCAGACGTCAAAAATTTCACAGACTTGAATGGCATTTTGAGGCATCTCGTCCTTCTGAGAAATTTTTCCTTGACGCTGGCAAGAATCACATGATTTAACCAACTCATGAGCATCCCGGTAAATCGTCGGCCAGTAGAAGCCGAAATCATGATGTCCCCCCGTGGGTCCATTGTGGCATGCCATAAGAATGTCAGCGGCTTCTTTGCCGTGAACGCACCGCCGGATCACTTGATCCGCACATATCTTAAACAAGTAGGGGTCGTCCCAGAAACAATGCTTAACATCTTTGAAGAATTTCTTCTTTTGCTGGAACGACATCCATTTCCGGATAAAATTCCCCGCATGGTAATTCGCAAAGTCGGCGAACCATGGGGTACTAGAATCACAATGTGATAAACTCCCCAATGTCTCGAGAGGAAATGCTTCGTTAATCTCCTTTTTCTCGAAAACACTTTGGTGGGGACTCTCTAAACGTGATAGGTGATCAGCAGCAAGGTTCTCAGCTCCCTTTTTATCTTGAATTTCAACATTGAATTCTTGAAGGAGGAGAACCCACCGCATTAAGCGTGGCTTAGCATCTTGCTTTGCCATAAGGTACTTAAGAGCCGAATGATCCGTATACACTATGCATTTCTTTTGAAGCAAATAAGATCGAAATTTTTCAAAAGCGTAAATGACGGCTAACATCTCTTTCTCAGTAGTCGTATAATGGTATTGAGCGTCGGTCATATTTTTACTAGCATAGTGTATCGGCTGAAAATGTTTTGACTTGCGTTGCCCCAGGACTGCACCAATAGCATAATCGCTAGCATCGCACATTAGCTCGAAAGGCAAGTCCCAATCGGGGGTAACTAAGATGGGAGCCTCCGTTAACTTCTTTTTAAGAATATTAAATGCTTCGATGCATTCATTTGAGAAGATAAACGGAGCATCTTTTTCAAGCAAGTGGGTCAGGGGCCGGGCTATCTTAGAAAAGTCTTGAATGAAACGTCGGTAAAAGCCGGCATGACCGAGAAAACTTCTAATTCCTTTAACGCTGGTGGGATGAGGTAATTTTGCAATCACATCGACTTTAGCTCTATCGACCTCAATCCCTGATTTCGATATCTTATGGCCGAGGACAATGCCCTCTTTGACCATGAAATGGCACTTTTCCCAATTTAGAACCAAGTTGGTGTCTTCACACCGTTTTAGCATATTTTCTAAATGGGGGAGACACGAAGTGAAAGAATCTCCATAAACCGAGAAATCATCCATGAAGACTTCCATGGTTTTCTCGATCATGTCCGAGAATATAGACATCATACACCTTTGGAACGTGCCTGGAGCATTGCATAAGCCGAAAGGCATACGACGATAGGCAAACGTTCCATAAGGGCAAGTAAAGGTAATTTTTTCCTGCTCCGGAGGGTCAATTGGTATTTGAAAATAGCCGGAAAATCCATCAAGAAAACAATAGAACTCATTTCCCGCTAGGCGTTCTAGCATTTGATCAATAAATGGAAGTGGGAAATGGTCCTTTCGAGTCGCATCATTCAATTTACGATAATCAATACAAACTCTCCATCCGGTAAAAAGACGTATCGGAATCAATTCATTATCTTCATTAGTTACGACGGTCATTCCACCTTTCTTCGGTACACAGTGGACCGGGCTAACCCAGGAGCTATCCGAGATTGGATAAATCATTCCGGCATCGAGGAGTTTGATAACTTCCTTTTTGATAACCTCATGAATTTTCGGGTTAACCCGTCGTTGTTGCTGAACGGACGGTTTGAAATTATCTTCAAGTAAGATCTTATGCGTGCAAAAACGAGGGTCGATACCCTTAATATCAGAAATTTGCCAAGCGATGGCACTCTTATGCTTCTTGAGAACATCTAAGAGACGTTTCTTCTCCTCATCTTTAAGTTCTTTAGAAATTATGACGGGAAGTTTATCGGTTCCTTCCAAAAATGCGTATTCGAGATGAGGAGGTAAATCCTTGAGCTCGAGCTCCGGAGGATTCTCAGTAGACGGCTTAACTTCTTTAATATCGGCCATTTTTAGGTCCATCGGAGGGAGGGACGGGTTGGGATCTTCATTCAATAATTTCTCAATCAAAAGAACATCTCCCTCCGGATCACAATCGGAATGATCAATTTCCGGTGAAATCGAATCATTAGCAAGAAAGGCCTCGATCTCTTCCAAGATGAAATCACTTCCCTCAAACGGAGTAAGGGAAGGGGAAGGATCGGAAATTATTGGTTCAGAAGAATTAGTGGGATTGCCACTCGAAGCATGTTCGGTGAAGCCAAGTAACTCTTGAGCGTACTCCTCCGTAACTTCGTCAATAACATCGACTCGGTTAACGGAATATTTGTCAGACTCGGAGGAGTACCTCACGGTTTGATCCAAATTAAAAGTTACGGCTTCGGTACCAACACGTAGGGTAATTTCTTCATCGAAAACATCAATTAAAGCACGGCCAGTCCTTAGGAAACCTCTCCCAAGAATGAGAGGTACCCGAGGGTCGGCATCGAAATCAACAATGACAAAATCGGCAGGGAAATGGAATTTTCCCACATTAACGAAGACATCCTCGGCTATTCCCATCAGGCGGGAAGTAGTTCGGTCGGCAAGCTCGAGGGTCATGCAAGTCGGAGTTAATTCGGGTAAAGACAACTTCTTCCAAATGGATAACGGCATTAGATTAATGCTAGCACCGAGATCGGCCAAGGCGAAGCATTGAACCATCCCAAGAAAATTACACGAAATGAGAAATCGACCAGGGTCTTCAATCTTTTTGGGAAGCTTTTTGAGGATAACCGCCGAGCAATTCTCCTTCACCTGGGTTCGTGATATTTCAAACAATTTTTTCTTATTATTCAAAAGACCTTTTAGCATAGAAGCAAATTTAGGCATCAAAAGTATAGCATCCGCGAGACTTATGTCAAAGTGTAATTCTTGAAAAATCTTCCATCTGGTTTTTATCTTTCTCACGGTGCTTTTGTTCGTTTAAGCGTGACGGATAAGGCAAATTTGTTTTGACGGGAGTTTCTTTTCTCAGTTTCGTTAACAACTTTATCTTTTCCTTTGGACGTCGGGACCACCGGAGGTTGGATGTTCTCGGTCCTTCCATTATTACTAGGAATTTCTGTATCCGTTGTCGCCTCGGTTTCATGGATGACTACCTTGGGAGACGAAGAAGAAGAAGGGGTAGTCGGAGCCGTTGGTCCATCGATTATAACACCACTCCTAGTCGTGATCGCCTTAGCATCGCCCCTCGGGTTAGCGATCGTGTTGCTTGGAAGAGTACCCGAGCCCGAGGGTCGATCATTTAAAGACTTCTTCAATTCGGACATTTGATTGATTAACATTTTATTCATTTCCTCTTGAGTTTTCATAAACTGCTTATGTCACAACCCGCTATTTCCCAGGTCAATACTATTTTCTAAACTCGAATTTAAATTCTTGACTTTTAATTTGAAACATTTTTACATGAGCTTTTTACTTGAATCGACACAAATTTCTAACTAAATTCTAAGTACTCTAGGACTTAGGCTAATTTTAGTCCACAACGCTCCGGTACCTTGCTCCTTCCCCAATTCACAATTTTATACAACAACACAAATACCTATTCTCTAAATATTTACGGTTTTTATGTTCAAAAATCGTTAATTTTTATTCAAAAATGTAACACCCGACATACCCGACTTTCTCAACAATTATTTTTAGGGTATTTTTATACTTCTAAAATTATTACAAAAGTCCCAAAAATATTTTCCGATGTCCAAGTTAAATTCTTTACACCTTACGTTTAATTACGTATAACTTTCGTTAACTACCAAACTAATACCCAATACATATTTTTACTACCCAATACATTTAATATATATATTTTATAAAAATTACATTTATTTTCTTCCTATTTTAGGCAATGTGCCGCCCCCCCCCCCCCCTAGTTCCATAATTATTTAACACAAAATATTCTACTTGGGACAAGATCCTTGAAACATGCTCATTTAATTTTTGGAGGCTAAGACAACCATTTTGTCCCCCTCTTTTCCATGATTCTCGGCAGCCACAAGGACCAATTCATGAGAAAAATCTTGAACACTTTGACCACTTTGAAATCTCTTGCTATATATATATGTACATATGTTAGTAATCTTTTAGTCACAAGAACAAAGAAAAAAAAATATATCACCTCCCATTCACATATACAATTCGCCACACCAAGGAGCAAAGGAAGGAGAAGGAGTTTGTTGGTGACCATCTAGAGTACTTAGGGTAGATTAACAAGGGTTTGACACTAATCTTTAGGGTTACACAAGTGATTTAAAAATCTCATATCACTAACCTCTTTGTAAGTGATTTTACACTACCTATACTTAATGATTTTTTTCATGAGTTTCATGCTTGTCTAGTATATATACTTGGTTATCACTTGGTACATGTTGAAAAATCTTTACATCCACTTTGATCTCTTAACAAGAAAAGATGTTTGAACAAGTTTTGATTACAAGAAAAATTGTTGGTAAAAATCTTCACAAGTAAATGATGAAATCTTTATATATAACTATATGTTATTTGTAATTTTAAATATACTTGGATGATCTTGTACATGGATCTTGAATATTGATTAAGTTATGTTTAGATCACTATATACTAGTTTTAAATTTGATGGATGAACTAGGACTAGATTTGGAGTTGTTGTTAAGTGATAATAATAAATAAAACACTAGGAAATATAGTTTGACATTATTAAATATTGGATCTGTCCTATTCGACCCTTCACAGAAAAATCAGTACCTTGGTGACCACATTAGGCTAGAAATATAGAAAATAGACTTAATAACGAAAACAAAGCCGCTTGAACGGGTTAAAACGGACTTGTAACGAAAAAGATATGTTATTTTCAAGATTGACGACGAAAACTATATTTTCTGAAATTATGGTTCTGTTCCGATTTTCTAGCTAGGAAAACTGAGGTTAAAGGATATCTAGACTAGCCGAGACCTTGAAAAACCTAAAGTATACTTGAATACCGTCGCGGGAATATATAGAACTTGAAAAACGGAACTACGATGCAAAAGTTATGGCCTAGGAAAGTTGCGACGAAACATATACTTTTTGACAGCTTTGGTTCAAATAATAAAAGCTGATGGAATATTAAAATGAGTTTTTGACACTTTAGAGTGTAGTTTGGCTAAAATGACGTAAATAAAAATGGTAGAGTATTACGTATACTTATTAGGTACGTTAGAGATTTTCAAAATATATATTTACAAGACGACTAATATTTGGTCGTGGGATTTACAAGCTATGTTTTCTAAAATAGTGGATGACTTAAATACGAGATTACTTTGATTACCTACGTTTTTTTACAATAAAAATTTCAACAACATGTACAAGTGATAATATAGTGTATGACTTGCATGCTTGACCTTGTTTTCGAACCTAAGACATATGCATTATTTAGGTCGCGATTAGAGTACCCGGACTTTATTTCTAACTACTACTTTGTCTATCGGATATTGCTTTTGCTAAGGTGAGTTTTCATAGCCCCGTTTTCAATTACTTATTTGATTTCAAATCCCACGGGGGAGAATACATTGCATCAATTATTTTTGTACATGCCCAAGTATTAAATTCCATACATTGCTTAAGTTGCCTTACTACCAAGTTAAGTCCCCTTTATTATCATGGACCGTTAATTATATTGCCAAGCGAGAGTGAGTGGATAGATCTATTGAGGGTGACGCCTCCATTCGTGTTTGGGTTGCTCCAACGGGACGAATGCATTTCATGTCTTAACAATTTGAGTGTCTGGTAAACACTCTGGTGGGGCCACTATAAAGTCTAGCTTCGGGGTCATGAGCTTAAGAGACAATGTAGCATTTTTGACATTTTTGTCGGTTTACTTTATACTTGTGGCTTATGTACATACGATTTAACTTACAAACCTATGATTATTCACCAACTTTATGTTGACCGTTTTCGCAATGTATTTCTCAGGTTATTAAGGTAGCTCATGTTGCATATATTTGGACCTTCATGGAGTCGCGGAGTCCACGCGTCTCACTATATTTTCTGCACTTATGATACGTTTGATCTTGTTGAATTTGTTTTATCTAAATTGGCAACATCTTTTGGGACCTAAGTTTTGTAAACTCTGAATGTTTTAATGATCAAACGATGTATTTTTCCAAAAAACACTTTAGGTCGTTCAATATATCCTTGTTGTGATGCTATGACATTTACACCCTCAGGCATTCCATTCCGCTGCAAGTCAGGTAAATTGGGGGTGTGACAGATTGGTATCAGAGCTAAGGTTATAGCGAACTAGGATGTATCTTGGACCCTAGACTATAACCACATCATCATAGCATCTCATCATTTCATCATAGGTGCATATTCATTATACATGTTGTTTCATGCACACACTGTGCGAGTTATTTATACCCATACTCATATATATATATATATATATGATTATATTGACCTGGTTCACAAGTGACATGTCCTTAGATACCCACCCTGTTATCCTTTCGTCAGAGTTCGACATTGAAGATGCCTTGTCATCTTCCACTACCATTGTACCGATAGTTGCACTTACACCACCATTAGCACTATTGAATTGTTTAAGGAACAAGGTTTTCCTAACATCCAACCCATACATAGAATGCCGTTTGGTAGGGTATTCATACTTAATCTTAATGGACCTATTAGGATGCTTATTGCAAGGAAGATAGTATGTTTTCTTTCCTTCACTAGTAGGGCGCTTACTACTTAGGTACTACCACCACCACCAACTACTTATTACACTATTGGTCGTTCCGTAGTGTGTACTTCAGCTTTACCTCTTAGATATCGCGAGATAGCGCGGAAGAGGGTCGTGTTCCATTTACTATTATCACCATCGTCTCCTAACTCATCACTAGGATCTCATCATCATCAATGTTATTCTTATCCTTTTGAATACCACCATTGTCATTTCCCTTTTACAGTTCCACTTGCCATGAATTAGATAACACCTTGCGGGAAATAACAAGACCACGGACTCCACTGGAACATCCGCAGATTCCTCAGGAATGGCTTAGAATCTAGACTAACTAGGACTTGATCGATGCACAACTCCAGACCCCACTTCAGGACTATCTCGACCTTATAATGCCACAAACCTGGTTTCACTCAGAGGGACATCAGGAAGTCTCTAGAGTAGACTTATATCTTTGCTAGCTTTTAGCATTACCCTAGCCATGAGAGGTGTGGCATAGTTCAAAGAAACTTGTAGTATTTTGACTGTTGTACAAATGGAATCACCAAGTATTGACACTACTATAGGGAATGGTGGTGCTCTCTATGATATCGGTCCATGTAGACCCAAAATTTCATGTGTTATATTCATGAGTTATGAATATGATGGTTTTATTACTTATAGATTCTCATGGTCTCTTATAATTTGATGAAAGTAGATTAAGCAAATCACTTCAAGCATGATGCAAGCCGCTGTTGGACAATTCACCGCCAAAAACATAACCACTGCCCTCACCAAGGAATTTACTCATGTGGAATTTATGGGTTGCAATCCCCCCTCCTTTAGCGGAACTATAGACAAAAAGTAATTTCTCAAATGGTTTGAAGAAATAGAAACAATATTTCAATTTGGTGACTGCTGCAAGGAAGACAAGGTTAAGTTCGCCACCTGCACTTTTCAGGATCATGCCCAGAAATGGTAGACTAAATATGTTCAGGTAGTAGGAGTGGATGCTGCTTACTCACACTCTTGGGAGAAACTAAAAAGGATGATGAGTTTAAAATTTTGTGTGAAAAGCGAATTACAAGCAATTGAACAGGAAACACTAAACCTTACCATGGTAGGAGATGATGTTGTCAAGTATACTGCTCATTTTTATGATTTAGCTCGACTAAGCTCTACAATGGATGAACCGGAAAGCAAGAAACTTGAAAGGTACATCGGAGGACTTTCTCCTGAAATTCGTATGTGGGTCATCTCATTGGAACCCAATACCATGCCTACAACTATCAGAATGGCGATCGAAGCAAAGGAACGCATAGCTCACACCAAGATCTTAGGAGGCCATGGTAGCAACAAAAGAAAGTGGGTCGGTAATCTGGATGCTAATGCTTCTCAACAACCATTTAAGATACAACAAGTGGTGGAGACCTGTGCTGCTGGGTCAAGCCAAAAGAAAAGGTATGTGGGTAAATTACACGAGTGCAACAAGTATCAGTTTCATCACAAAGGATCTTGCCCCTCTCAATGTAAAAACTGCCAAATGCTCGGACATGAAGCCAAGGACTGCAAGGCTCCCACCCTCGCAAAGCATCAAAAACTCACGGTAATCTGCCGTGAGTGTGGAGTAGTGGGACACTTCAGGAGTGAATGCCCGGAGTTGGGAAACCAGAATTTGAAGAAGAAGTTTATGTTTTAATTATATACACCATAGTCTGAGCCCTCTAGGGTTGTACTTTTCTTTTGGTACTTTCCATAATTACGTTGGTGTAACCTAGTAGTATTAAGCACTTTCCCATCTAATGTAATGACTATCTTTTGTTACCTCTGTGATAATCGTAACCTTCGTTCATTCCATTTTCTATTCCGATTGTTCCATTTTCAATCGTTTCACAACATTATGTCACTGTCTCATTAGAGATTAGGCCGATTTCGTTTTTGACGGATTAGTAGACTATTACCATTCCATAAGATTCACCCATGTATCCAATAAACCATTTAACGAAATTTTATTGCAAGCTATTTTACTACCAAATGGGGAAATTGTTTTACGGAATTATTAAAAGAAACTATTTTATTACCACCCTATAAATTGGTTTTTCCGTTATTGCACCAAGTATTTACTATTATTACGCGAAGCAATTTTTATGTTACTTTGAAAGGAAATAATTAGAATACCATTTTTAATAACAATGCGTTGGACACCATCTAAAACTTTTGAGAAAAGTAATACTATTTTGACTAAATCAAGCATCGCATCATTAGTCCTCAACTATACATAGCCTGATCACCTATGTATAATTCAGGAAGGATTATGCCATGAAGGAAATATTTACTTTTTAAAAAGTATTGCTAACAACAATCTTCATTTAAAAGCGTTTTAAACAAGTAAACTCTTTTATAAATATCTTTTTCTGACAAACACTCTCTGGATACTTACCCCACCTGTCACCCACTTAGCCATAACATTGGACTTTCCATTGACTTCTTTATGAGAGACTTTCCATATCAACTACAAGTAGGATTCCTCGATACAAGAAAAACAATACAAGGATTACGGAAATATTAAACCTAGACTAAGAAAAAAATTTATAATCCAACAACAATCCTAAGATACCAAGAGACCATCCGACTCACCATCTGTGACCTAGTTGTCCAATTTTATTATTCAAAAGGTACTAGCTAGACTGAGTTACGGGATCAAACACATTGTGAAGGTACGCTAAGCAACACTATAGAAATAAACCAAGCCTCTTAACCGATACTGTAGAGTGTTTTGATTAAACATGGTCTCATCTAAACGCAAACTTCCCTGTAATGAGTTTTCACCATGGATAATTGATTTGAGTTAAGGATATCGATATAGATTTCCCTAAGGCGTTGGGTTCGCTAGAAATTTTAAGATAACCTCATTTTCATACCAGGAAAGGAATCAGACCTGAATATATATTTAGCCAAACATGATGATAATTTCAACGATAAACCATCTCAGGACTTAAGTTAGTAATTTTGCCTGACAACCACCAATAGGCAAAGAAAGACATATGTCTTAGCATCCGTTAGACCAAAACACAAGGAATCAAAATTGTTACCCATATGCTATCTCATTCAGATAACGCCAAGTTCGAAAGACAGAACGTTGAGGAATTAGTCACAAGAATTATTGTAACCATTTTAATTGTTCCTAATAAAGGTAATCGAATCACCTCATACTTCTAACAATCATTTTAAGATTTCCTTCGAAACTCCATTTAGAGGTAAACATTGCCTATCATCCTCAGACCGATGGTAAGAACGAGAGAACGATTCAAACATAAGAAGGTTATGCTCAGAGCATAAGTGATTGACTCTAGAAATAGTTGGACTAACCATTTACCATAAATCAAAACCTTTCCAAACATAGTTATCGCGCGGGCGTAGAGATTACACCATTTGATGCACTTTATGGTCGAAGTACCAATTACCAATTTATAGACTGAAATCGGAAAGTTAAATTCACTGGTCTAGAACTAAACTATGGAACAACAAAGGAAATTTCACAAGTCAAGAACCAGTTACAAGCAACAAGAAACTGGTAGAATTAGGGTTGGCTTATGACACACATCATGCGGATTGGATATCCCTGAACAGCAAACCATCTAGATTCAGGTGGGAGAACGAACTAAGTTGAAAGTTCTGCCTAGGAAAGGCATAATACCATTCAGAAAAATCCGAGAAGTTAAACTCAAGGTACACTGGATCATTTAATATTTCAGACAGAGTAGGCCAGTGACCCTCAGACTTGAGCCCTGTTAGAAAGTGGCAGAATTGCGCAAACATGTTTCACATATTTCAAATCTCAAGAAATGACTTTCAGATTAGTCACTTATGATTCCATTGGAAGGAATCCAACCCAATGACAAACCAAAACCTGGTAGTAGAACCAGTAGAAATCATGGACCGTGAGGTCGAACAGTTGAAGCGAAGTCGAATTCCTATCGTCAAGGTTCGCTGGAATTCTTAACGAGGTCCCGAGTTCACTTGGGAACGAGAAGACCAGATTCGTCAGAAATACCCCCATCTCTTCACCAATACCACTCCAATGACCAACGCTGACTGAATCTCGCGGACGAGATTCCCTTTTTAGGGGGGTAGAATGTCACAACCCACTATTTCCCAGGTCAACACTATTTTCTAAACTCGAATTTAAATTCTTGACTTTTAATTTGAAACATTTTTACAAGAGCTTTTTACTTGAATCGACGCGAATTTCTAACTAAATTCTAAGTACTCTAGGACTTAGGCTAATTTTAGTCCACAACGCTCCGGTACCTTGCTCCTTCCCCAATTCACAATTTTATACAACAACACAAATTCCTATTCTCTAAATATTTACGGTTTTTAAGTTCAACAATCGTTAATTTTTATTCAAAAATGTAACACCCGACATACCCGACTTTCTCAACAATTATTTTTAGGGTATTTTTATACTTCTAAAATTATTACAAAAGTCCCAAAAATATTTTCCGATGTCCAAGTTAAATTCTTTACACCTTACGTTTAATTACGTATAACTTTCGTTAACTACCGAACTAATACCCAATACATATTTTTACTACCCAATACATTTAATATATATATTTTATAAAAAATACATTTATTTTCTTCCTATTTTAGGCAATGTGCCGTCCCCCCTAGTTCCATAATTATTTAACACAAAATATTCTACTTGGGACAAGATCCTTGAAACATGCTCATTTAATTTTTGGAGGCTAAGACAACCATTTTGTCCCCCTCTTTTCCATGATTCTCGGCAGCCACAAGGACCAATTCATGAGAAAAATCTTGAACACTTTGACCACTTTGAAATCTCTTGCTATATATATATGTACATATGTTAGTATTCTTTTAGTCACAAGAACAAAGAAAAAAAAATATATCACCTCCCATTCACATATACAATTCGCCACACCAAGGAGCAAAGGAAGGAGAAGGAGTTTATTGGTGACTATCTAGAGTACTTAGGGTAGATTAACAAGGGTTTGACACTAATCTTTGGGGTTACACAAGTGCTTTACAAATCTCATCTCACTAACCTCTTTGTAAGTGATTTTACACTACCTATACTTAATGATTTTTTTCATGAGTTTCATGCTTGTCTAGTATATATACTTGGTTATCAATTGGTACATGTTGAAAAATCTTTACATCCACTTTGATCTCTTAACAAGAAAAGATGTTTGAACAAGTTTTGATTACAAGAAAAATTGTTGGTAAAAATCTTTACAAGTAAATGATGAAATCTTTATATATAACTATATGTTATTTGTAATTTTAAATATACTTGGATGATCTTGTACATGGATCTTGAATATTGATTAAGTTATGTTTAGATCACTATATACTAGTTGTAAAGTTGATGGATGAACTAGGACTAGATTTGGAGTTGTTGTTAAGTGGTAATAATAAATAAAACACTAGGAAATATAGTTTGACATTATTAAATATTGGATCTGTCCTATTCGACCCTTCACAGAAAAATCAGTACCTTGGTGACCACATTAGGCTAGAAATATAGAAAATAGACTTAAAAACGAAAACATAGCCGCTTGAACGGGTTAAAACGGACTTGTAACGAAAAAGATATGCTATTTTCAAGATTGACGACGAAAACTATATTTTCTGAAATTATGGTTCTGTTCCGATTTTCTAGCTAGGAAAACTGAGGTTAAAGGATATCTAGACTAGCCGAGACCTTGAAAAACCTAAAGTATACTTGAATACCTTCGCGGGAATATATAGAACTTGAAAAACGGAACTACGACGCAAAAGTTATGGCCTAGGAAAGTTGCGACGAAACATATACTTTTTGACAGCTTTAGTTCAAATAATAAAAGCTGATGGAATATTAAAATGAGTTTTTGACACTTTAGAGTGTAGTTTGGCTAAAATGACGTAAATAAAAATGGTAGAGTATTACGTATACTTATTAGGTACGTTAGAGATTTTCAAAATATATATTTACAAGACGACTAATATTTGGTCGTGGGATTTACAAGCTATGTTTTCTAAAATAGTGGATGACTTAAATACAAGATTACTTTGATTACCTACGTTTTTTACCATAAAAATTTCAACAACATGTACAAGTGATAATATAGTGTAGGACTTGCATGCTTGACCTTGTTTTCGAACCTAAGACATATGCATTATTTAGGTCGCGATTAGAGTACCCGGACCTTATTTCTAACTACTACTTTGTCTATCGGATATTGCTTTTGCTAAGGTGAGTTGTCATAGCCCCGTTTTCAATTACTTATTTGATTTCAAATCCCACGGGGGAGAATACATTGCATCAATTATTTTTGTACATGCCCAAGTATTAAATTCCATACATTGCTTAAGTTGCCTTACTACCAAGTTAAGTCCCCTTTATTATCATGGACCGTTAATTATATTGCCAAGCGAGAGTGAGTGGATAGATCTATTGAGGGTGACGCCTCCATTTGTGTTTGGGTTGCTCCAACGGGACGAATGCATTTCATGTCTTAACAATTTGAGTGCCTGGTAAACACTCTGGTGGGGCCATTACAAAGTCTAGCTTCGGGGTCATGAGCTTAAGAGACAATGTAGCATTTTTGACATTTTTTGTCGGTTTACTTTATACTTGTGGCTTATGTACATACGATTTAACTTACAAACCTATGATTATTCACCAACTTTATGTTGACCGTTTTCGCAATGTATTTCTCAGGTTATTAAGGTAGCTCATGTTGCATACATTTGGACCTTCATGGAGTCGCGGAGTCGACGCGTCTCACTATATTTTCTGCACTTATGATACGTTTGATCTTGTTGAATTTGTTTTATCTAAATTGGCAACATCTTTTGGGACCTAAGTTTTGTAAACTCTGAATGTTTTAATGATCAAACGATGTATTTTTCCAAACGACACTTTAGGTCGTTCAATATATCCTTGTTGTGATGCTATGACAGTTACACCCTCAGGCATTCCATTCCGCTGCAAGTCAGGTAAATTGGGGGTGTGACAGCTTAAGTAATTCATCCGAAGACGACTAATTCACAACTGGATTTTGAAAATTTTGACCACGATTGTTGTTATTGAAACCTTGATTCTGAAAATTTTGATTTGCATGATTATAATTCCCATGATTAGCATTATAATTTCCTTGAAAATTCCCTTGATTCGGGCCTTGATTATAATTTCCCCGATTTTGATTTTGAAAACCATGATTTTGATTCTGAAAACCATTATTCATCCGATTTTGATTAGCATTGTGATTAAATTGATGGTTTCGGTTTTGCACATTATTATTAACTTGATTGACTTGATTAACTTGAGTCGGTTGATTGAAACCGGGTGGTCCAACATAATGGTTTGAACGGTAGCTAAGAAGATTTCGGTCACCTTGTGGTTGGTATCCGTTCCTGCCCATATTGTAGGTTCCCAAAGTAGCATACACATTCTCGTGAGTGAAGCCACCGGTGGCTTGGCACTCAAAATAAGAATGAGGACCACCACAAGTCTCACAAACATTGTTGACCATATTGACTTGATGGTTTTTGACTTGACTCTGATTCTGAGATGTTTGGTGCATTCGTAAAACAGCAGTTGACAAATCATCGAGTTTCTTAGTAATTGCGGCTATTTCAGAATTAGACGTAGAAGAATTGTGAGCAACGGTTGTTCTTGACTCATTCCTCTCGGCAGAGGAATCCCAGTAATTATAATGAGCAGTCATATTCTCAATAACTTTGTAACAATCTTCAGGACGTCGTTTCATAAAAGTTCCACCCGCAGCTACATTGACCGTGTCCCGATGTCGCAAAGTCAAACCATTGTAAAACGTATCGATTATCGTAACAAGAAGCATGTTATGGTTTGGACACCGATCAATAGCAAGCTTATAGCGTTCCCAAGCTTCGAATAAAGATTTGTCAGGAAGCTGACGGAAATTGCTAATATCGTTTCGAAGTTTCGTCACCATCGATGGTGGAAAATATTTCGCCAAGAACTTCGATACCATTTCTTCTAAGGTATGAATCGAATTCTTTGGAAGACGATCAAACCAAGCGGTGACATGATGTGTAAGAGAATAGGGAAGAAGAGAAAGACGAAGGGCGTCATCGGTGACCCCATGTTGTTTCATACTTTGGGTGACGGTTAAAAATTTGTCGAGATGCTTGTTGACATCGTCACCCGGTAATCCGTGAAATTGGCATGAATTCTGGACTTGTTGAATCATGTGGTGCTTAAGTCCAAAATCCGTAGCCTCAATATTGAGAGGGGCAATCGGACCGCCTCTACCGTGCATTGTCGGTTGACAAAGCTCCTCCATCGTTCGGAGATCGGGAGCCGGTGCATTTTGAACAACACCCACCGGAGGGTGTTGATTGTTGTGGTTATTTTGTTCCATTTCCGTAACGTTTGGGAAATGAACTTTGTGTGTGTGATGTATCAAACTCTCGGGGTTCGATAATGGAGAAATAAGACGTTTAGAAGATGAACGGGTGTTCATACACCACAAAAACTCAAATTTTGAAAAATAAAAGGAAAATTAAATTTGAAAAGGAAAATCTTTTTGTATTTTTGTTTTTATAAAGAAAAATTCTAAAACTTATACTTATGTTTTTTTTCTTTTTCAAACGTTACGTTAATCGTAAACCGTTTCCTTCAAATCTACTCGCGACGGAACGGGAGAGAAGAATGGATCTCTCTTCAGCTTGCAATTTAATGTCAAAGCTTCAGTATTTTCCGCTTATTCGGTCGTAGAATCCAAAGTAATCCGATTAACAACTAATTTCACGCGTAGTTATATTGGGAGACTTATTTGGTTTACAACGCCCTTCCTTTCGGTCGAGTCGAGGCTGTAACTTTATTATTTTTTTGGTATTTTTGAAAACACTTTAGGAAAAGTGTTTTTCATTTTTCAATTTTTATAGTTTTTATAGAAAATATATACAAGGAAGGTTTTCAAAACACAATTTCGAAAAACGAAAACGAAAAATTCACTTCAACCTTCCCCGGCAGCGGCGCCAAAAATTTGATTCGTTGAAAATCAAGTTATATATAGTATAGTATTACTCAAGAGATCCGCAAAGAAATATGGATAACCCGAGGTCGTAGTCCGAGTGAAGGATGAATGGAATTTCGAATTCCCGATTCGTGAAACGTGTCGTGAAAGTGGTAAAAAGTGATTTTGATGGGATTACACTAATGAAATAGTAAATGAAGCGCAAATAATCAACTAAACATGTAATTCAAGTAAGGCAACTAGAAACGTAACGTAGAATCGAATACGTAAGCTAAAACGGAAAATAAATGTTAATGTACGAAATAAAACGCGACTTTTAAGCTACGCTACTCCTACGGACTTGGAAAAAATTTTCAAAAGTTAAAAATGATAAAAGAAAATTTTGAGAAAAAGAAAAATATTTTTTTGACTTTTTATTTATTTTTTAAGAATTAAAAACTAATTTAACTAATTAAAAATTAATAGAAAATGCAAATAAGGTGAAGAAAAATGAAAAATTAATTTTGAAAATTTTAAAATAACTAAAAAGTAATTTTAAAACTAAAAACTATTTTTTTTTTTTTGCTTTTTATGTAATTTTTGGAAATTAAAACTATTAAATCTAATTAAAAATGCAAAATAAATTCAAAATAAATGAGAAAAATGCAAAATAAATTTCTAAAATTCTAAAATAACTAAAAATAATTTTCTAAAATACTTTTGGATTTTTCTGGGGTTTTTCTGATTTTTTTTGGATTTTTTAGTAATTAAAAGGTAATAAAAAATAATTAAAAATGAAATATAAATAAGAAAAATAGCAAATCAACTTGGAAAAATATGAAAATTTCAGGGAAAATCTAAAATATTATTTTGAATCTAGGAAAAATATAAAAATTGAAAAATAAGCAATGGAAGTGCTTAATGGGCAAAAACAGCTTATTCAAAGTGCTTATTTATAAGCACTGTTTGACCAGTTTGACCAAAACTTTTACCCAATCGTTTTAAGACTCTAATAAGCTTAAAAGAACAGTTATGAAGACCAAAATGACTCAGAAGCACAGGTTATGGCACAAATAGATCAAATAAGCTATTGAAGAATAAGCAATAAGCTAAGCAGTGCAAGCAAATGGTAAGGTCTCAATGAAATGAACAACTAGGAGCACAAAGTGACTGGAATGAATCACAAAACTCAGATTAAGACCAATGGAAAGTAATAGCAGCCCTGATCTAATGGGCAGACCTCAGTTTCAATCACCAAACTAAAATAAGCACTTAAGCTGAGCAGAATAGCTTAGAAAAGCAAACTTGTGGGTGTAAACTACTTACTTACAATCTAAGATCACAAATACTCAAAAAAATCAGATTTCAAATCTTAATTACTATTCTAAAAACACACTAAAAATGGTCTCGAATACTGATGTGCAGGGGATCATTGGTTCAATTAGTCAACTTACAACACCTTTTTTAATAAGCAAATGATTTCCAAACTTAATTTTTCTTTTTAAAATTTGTTAACAACCTGATTAAAATTACAAAACTACTTTCCAAATGTATTTTGAATTAAATTTGAGGCCTATGCACCTCTGTGAATATCTAACCAAATCAGGCAACAAAGAACTTTTTTGACTTTTGATTTGCAACAAACCTTTGACTAAACTGAGATTCTACTGAATGATTCTTAATCTAAATGTAATGACAACTTGTTTTAACTCCAAGTTACACTTAATGAAACCAACTTCTTATCAAAATGAAATATCACAGATGCTAAAAACTACTTATGTTGACAGAATTTCAAATGGAGATGATATTTGACTTTAAATGCTTAATTGTGTAAACTTAATGGTTTATCTAACTCAACTAAGCCTAAGGTAATCTATTACTGCAGTGAGAATACTAAGAAAACAATAACAACAATTAGCTAATCCCGAATCCAAACACCCCTAATGAGAACCTGTCAATACTCAATTCCACCACAAATCAAGCCTAATGTAATCCAAACCTCAACTCAGTACTGAATGTGGTTCACAAACTCCAATGAAACACAGAAAATCAGATATAAATGCAATAAAACTCAGAAGCAGAAATCCACAGATGTAACAGTTGCAATGAGAATGAAACAGCTTATACTAGTGAATATCAAACTCAAATCTAACAATTATGATAAAACAACAAGTATCAAGCAAAATTCAGACAAAATAAGCAATAACGAACAATAAGTAAACCAAACTAATCAGATTTACTACTAGTACTAATAAGCTATTAAGATGAAAAGTAAAAATGGAACTTACAAGTTCAAATTCCCCCTCAGCTCAAATAGAGGGGGATTCACTTAGCTAGCCTGTCTTTTGACAGGCAAGGCTCCTCTTGGCTGCCTTAATTCCACAAATAAGCAGTGCTTTTTGAAATAAGCTCAAATAGTTGACCAGAGTTTGACTTCTTTGTATTTTGAGAGAAACTTATAAAACAGTAATGGATTTAAGTTTGTTCAAAAGAAACAAGTTAATTGAAACTAAATTCAGATTTAAAAACTAAATTGAAATGTATTTTTAACTGTTTAAATCAACTAAGTAAAACTAATTAAAGGCTAAAAAACAAACAATAATAAGCAATGATAAGATCTAAAAGACAATAAGTTGGAATGAAATTGAAATTATATTAAAATTCAGAAATTCAGTACAAAGCTTTTGAAAGGAAATACAATAAACTTAAAACAGAAATCTAAACAATATTTAAAAACCTACACACCCTAATGACTGAAGAGGGGGGGGTACATATATTTGAAGCGGGGTTGCTCTTGTGAAGGTTCTAGGGGTCCACCTCAGCAATCCGTGTGAGAAGTGTGCTTCTTTGAACTAATATCAGCCCTTGATCTCTCCTTGGTCCCCAAGTTTCAATTTCCACCGTTTGATTGATTGATATGATGTGACTGATCCTGCATGAGTGCTCTGATTGGTCCACGTATCCCACTCTCTGACATTCCCTGGCTTACTGACATCTTCTAGAACACTCATGATTGGGTAATTATAAGATGAGGTGGGGTAATTGTGGGTAGGGTGAAATTAGGGTTTATAGCATAGTAACCTTTTCTGGGTAAATGTAATTTTGGGGGGCGGGAATGGGATTTGGGGGTTTTTATTTATTTGGGTTTGACCGGGTTTAGATTGTGGGGTTGACTCGAGTTAAAAGGATAGAGGTGGATCAGGAGTGGGCTGATGGGCTTTAGTAGTTGTGGGCTTGGGGATAACTTGGGTTATTATTAATGGGATCCGGTTGGTAATATTAGTTTAGGATTAGTGATATTAAACAAGGACCAATGTTGTAATTCTGCAAACTTTAAGGGCCCAACTGTGATTTTTTGAAACTTTATTCCAAGGGCTATTCTTGTCACTTCTGAATTTCTTGAAAGGTTGACTTTGACTTTTCTTCAAAAATATTCTTCAAAGGGCTATTTCTGACAACTTTGGAAAGTTGAGGGACCTTTCTTGTAAATTACATCAAACTTCTTCCAAGGAATTTTCTTGACACTTTATGAATTTCCAAGGTTGAATTTGACTTTTTGATCTTAAACTTTGACCATTTGACTTCCCCGGCTTCGGCTTTTGATACTTTCCATTCTCGGGCTCGTTTTTGTCGGTTTTGTCTTGTTTTTGTTCATTTTTCACATATCCGTACCTGCACATACACAAATAAAAAAACATACGTTCTCTTGGCATTTTTGGTTAGTATTTGGTATTTTTTGTCTGAATTAAGGCCTAAAAAGGATGTGTGATTAATTACTCATCAAATGTCTTTCCAAAAATCCAAAAATATTCATCTTTACCCTCCTACCCTTTTGATTCTTCATTACTTACCCTCCCAAACCTTTTGATTCTTTCTATGTCTCATCGACACCTTCTTATTTGTCAATGGTGTGGTAATTCTTATAATGGTGGTAATTGCCCCGGTTGTGGCATGGTAGAGTCAGGAAACAGGTCTGTCTATAACCAAGATCCCTATTCTTACCATGACACGACTGATTTATTCCGTCAGCTACCACACCATGAGACTCAGTAGTTTTACTGTTGTGAGTACTGTGGTGGTTCACACTACAGCTCTGATTGTCAATCGGGAAATACGCTTGTCTATGAGCAGTTTCCTGATAACAATTATGACTCTAGCACATACCACCCACAGCCACATCAGTTTTACTGTTGTGATTACTGTGGAGGTCCACACTCTAGCTCGGATTGTCAAACAAGGAATCCATTTCCTTGTAACAATTACGACTATTCATTTTCAGACCCACCTCCACTGTACCAGATGATTCACACAACTCCTCATGATACTGAGCAAGACCTTTTACTAAAGGCTCTTGATATATTGAAAGAACTTAAGGAAGAGTTGGTTACTACATCGTTTCGAAACTCTCGTGAGAAATCTATGGCAGAATTACTTGCTGAAGAACGAGAGGCTAGAAACGAATTGAGCATGGAAGAATTGCTAGTCTTAGAACAAGCAGCTATAACACGTGCCAAATTTTCGTAAAGCTGCTCTTCTCGACTGTGATGATGATAGTGATAATGAGGACACCCTTGACATCCTTCAATTTTATAAGGGTTCGTCAGATTCATTATTTGTGATTCCTCCCATTGAAAATCAGGGAGAAAATAATGAGACGGGGAAATTACTAGCAGAAGATCAAATGGAACTTGTACAATCCATGAATGCTAGCTCCTCTCCACTCCCTCAGTCTGTTGTTATCACACCCGAAGTTCACACTCACTCTCTAAACATTGGGTATGAGTATCTTAGCACTGTTCCTAATAAGCAATCGGACGAATTAATAAAGTCTAGTGTTGAGATCCTTGTCCCAATCCCGAGAGTGTCACAGGGGACTTTTAATCAAGTGTGTGATATTCCTTCACCCCCTGATAATCCAAATGATCAAATTGAGACTGTCTCTGATTCCAGTGATGATTGTTTATCTTATGGAGACATTGAGTATGTTGATGCATCCCTTCCCCACTCTAATGTTGACTTTCTTCTCGAGGAGTTCGCCGATGAACTCACTCACACCAATCCACTTCCATCGGGAAGTGATGATGATCTCTTTGATTTCAAAGATGATATGGAAGAAGTCGTAGCATTCCTTGCCCTAGATAGTTCAACTTTGTATGAAGTTGATGATAACTATCTTGATTATGAGGGGGATATTCTTTTCCTTGAAAGCTTATTGAATGATGATCCATCACTCAATTCCTATCTCAATACCGAGCTTAGTGATTCACACACTGATGAAAATTCTTTATCTTATGGAGACATCAGTGATATTGATGAAATACCTTCTGAGCCCATCATTGATCACCTTATCATGACTCCTCCGGAGTATGATGGCAAGAAACATCATGATCGGGGGGAAAGATTCTCAATCATGCGAATTTGTATTTCTATGACAAATTATCCCACCCTCCCTCCCGGGATGTTTTCTAACCCTAAGAGCTTAACCGACAAAATCCAAATTCAGGAAACTAAACCTGATCTTGAGGATGAGCATCCTTTCATTATTATTCTCATAACATTCTCGGTGCCTTCCTCTCTTCTTCACTCCTTCGGGAATGAAGACACTATATTTGACCCCGGCATTTTCATGTATCATTATCTTGAGCCGGGATTACATCTCATCGGTGTGGAACTTTCACGTGCTTCAAATGTTTGTCCAAACATCTTGAATGAAAGTCCGATGGAGATTGTTTCTTCCACATCATGCTTCCCCATGAACCAATGAATTCGGGGTCGAGTCAAGTGATGAGGCGAAAAATGAACCACTTTTAGGGGGTCATTTAAGCCCGGAATTGAATTTATTTGATCAAATATTGCCCTAAATCGTTCCTTTTGTGATTTTAGGTACTTTGGGAGTGAAATCTGGAAAAGGAAGCAATTCGGACGTTTTTGGAGCATAAAAGTGAAGAAAATGCCAAAGTCTTAATTTTCCTTGCTGAGAACAGTAGGTGACGGCGTCAAGAGTAAAATCCTGACGGCGTCAAGAGTAACTTTCATGACGACCCAGTACAGAAATGAAGGCGTCACAAGGAAGAGCGTCAAGAGTAAAATACGTGACGGCCTGGAAAAAGTTATAACGTGACGGCGTCAGAAGTAGATCAAGGCAGTCCGAGAAGTATTTTGGCGGCGAGATGACGGCGTCACCAATTTGGTCTTGACGCCGTTAGCCTCAATTTCCTATATATAGTTTTCTAATTTTCATTCATAAAGAAAAGGAGAAGTTTTGGAGAAATCCTAAGGCCGAACTTAGTACGAACTTTACAGGTTTTTCAAGGGTTTTCAGCCCTTGAACCCTTTCATGTGTAATTGAGATAAGTATTCTTTTAATTCAATCAATATGTCTATGTGTTGGTTGTCTATATCTTGTTCTTGTCTTAATTCCATCATGCTAGGCTAGATCTATCTTGTGTTTGCTTAGATCTAATGAAACCTAGATGTTAATTATGTGTTGATTACTTGTTTATGGTTGTATTGGATGAATGATTTCGATGTTAGGCTTAAGAAAACTGGCAGATCTCCAATTGGTAACATGCTTGAACGTCTTAGGAAACATGAACTGACGTGCACTAGGTTTTATTGGTTGTATTTAATGCATGAGTAAATTCTAATGATCCCATGTTAGGAGCTTCTTAGCCGGCTCGACATAGGAGTGAAGTAGGCACTCATAGGATTGGGGAATTAAGTGCGCCACCCCATGAATGGTATTAAGGAGTACAATCCGTCATCCACGCAACTATAAGAAGTAATTAACGTGTAAAAGATATCTAGGGAGTAGTGAAATCTAAGTAAACACAACTTCTCCACTTATTGTTCACAACTTTAGTTAATTTAGTTTATTTTCATTTCTAGTATTTTATTTTGATTGCATCTTTAGTATTGGGTTAGTTGACTAGCAACTAATTCCGCCCAAATCCTTCAAACCCGAGATTTTTACTTGCTTTCTAAAAAATATAAAAATACAAAAATAATCATCCCTCATCTTTAGAACTAGTATTTAGGTTTTCTAATCCTAGCGACACTATTCCTAGCTGAACGATCAATCCCCCGGTACTTGCACTATACTATACTACAACGATCAGGTACACTGCCTGGTGGGGGTTGTAAGCTTCTCAAGATCCCTTGAGAGGTAAAGCCTGGTGCGATTCCCACGTATCAAGTTTTTGGCGCCGCTACCTGGGAAATAGTTATTGTCTAGGTTAGAATCTCTTTTTATTAAGTCTACTTGCTAGATTCCTTTCTAGTAAGATTTTTTTTAGGTTCTCTTTAGTCTATCTTTTTCTTTGTGTCTTTGTTCGTAAAAACATTTCCATTGACTATTCCATTCACCACTATGGAGAACGCGAATCCGCCAAGTTTTTCATCCAATCGACCAAATCCACTACAAAATCTTCCCTTTCCACTTCAAAATGACATCTTGATGTTTCGACAACGTCATGATGAATCTTTTCCCGATGCATGGACTCGTTTCAAATACTTACTACAAAAAGTCCTTCACTATGGTCTTGATTTATTGCCTCTACTTCAATTATTTCACACTCGTATCGACTACGAAACCCAAATGAGGCTTGACTATGTAACAGATGGGGAGTTTTGAGAATATGATGTCAAAAACGCGTGGGAAAACTTTGAGATACATGCCCAATACAGGAGTGGAACATGGGACCCAAGAAACGTAAGTGTAGACCTATTTTCAATATGGAAGGCTCAATCGAAAAGTTTGCTTGGGGATAAAAAGATTAGAGTCGAGCCACCTAGTTGCATGTCATGGTTAGGCACTACCATAATACAAGATGAACACATAGGTGATATTGATGTGATGGAAGAGATTGTAGAAAATCTAAGCCCACCAAGTACCCAACAAGTCCTACATCATTTGAGGCACACACACCGCCCGTGACTCATTCGGATGAAGTAGAAACGACTTTAGGAATCCCAATTGAGGTAGAACCTTTGAACCAAACACAACTAGAGGATATAGGTTTGAATACTTATAATGATAACCTTACTCTTAGTTCTAGGGAAGTTCCTAGTTTTGATGAACCAGAGCCTCAACCAAAACCGTTGCCTAATCTTCCATTCTTGGATGAAAATTTAGGAATTGAAATATTTCCCGGTCCACCCATCAAACCATATAATCCGGGTAGTCTTAGGATGAAGGTAGTGGACTCTAAGCCTTTTAGAGAGGAAACCAATATAGGAGTGGAAAATGACCTTACATGCTTACATCACCCATTTATGAGTGATCACAAGAAACATTATGGGTTTAAACCGGGTTTATTAGGTCAAGATGGATTCTCAACTAGGAGTCTCTTGAAGTTGATTGAAAATGATCCCTTTCTAAGAGAAAATCTTAATCCACCCATTAACCAGATTGAATTAGGTAAGGTTATGATGATAGGAGCACACCCCTTTGAGCATATAATTCATCCACCACTATTTTCTCACGTGGCATACTTCCACCCTAAGGGTGCGTATCGCTACTTCCACCCGCACTTAATCCTAAGTGTAGGGAAAACCTCCCCTATTTCTGTTAAATAAGGGCAGAATCAGGCTCGTGACTCAAACAAAAACAAGCGCTTCATGGGAGGCAACCCATGTTTTGTGTGATTTTATTTTCTTTGTTTGTTATTTGCTTCCGTATGCATGCTTTATTTTTATTGTTGGTAGATCATGTTTCTCAATTAAATAGTAGAAATACTTTAGTTTGTTGTTTTGGCCTAGTCTTAACTCCACCTAAAAGTATTTTTGCAAAAGATAAGTGTAAGGGGAGACCCCAAACATGTTTTCAAGAAACAAATCGATCATGATTCTCCACAATATTAAATGAACATGTATATTCGTATTTGTTAGAGTCAAATGCTTGTATTGAGTCATAATGAAGTTTTGCAGGATTTTCCAGGAAGTAGGACCAAGTTTTTCCAGAAATTTTCCGGAAACTTAACATAAGAATTTCTGCAGGTCACTTCTGATGGCGTCACGAGATAACTCTTGACGGCGTCACGTGTAAAAATCTGGAAATTTTACCAGTTTTGTTTTTCTAACGGAGTCTTATGGTTTTTGTGAATTATTAAGTTTTATAATCTCCAGGAAATCTGCAAACTTCATTCCACAAGCATTATATATTATTTTGTTCTCTAGGATTTAGTAACTTATATAGATTGCCGATGATTTTATGCGAGGTTGTCTTGTCTATTTTCTCAGGATTCACAGGTTATGTATGACAAGAAGATGATTTATATTCTGGAAGGGAAGCTTTGCTTGTTCATTTTCTTGGAGGAAGATTTAACCTGGCCACCAAATTATCCATACCGAGCGAATCAGGGGAGTATTTGATTTCATTCTTTTTACTTTTTCACTTTTACATTCTTTACTTGAACATTGGGGACAATGTTCATCCTAAGCGTAAGGGGAGGGTAAAATGATGATACCTTACATGTACACTTTCGCTTGAGTTTGTTTTGTTTAATGGTAGATGTGTAATAAAACTATGAGAAATACTTGTTAGTGCAATTTTAGCGCCAAATTTAAAATTTTTTACAACATTTAGGAGTGAAACCCTAAGGCCGAACTTAGTACGAACTTTACATGTTTTTCAAGGGTTTTCAGCCCTTGAACCCTTTCATGTGTAATTGAGATAAGTATTCTTTTAATTCAATCAATATGTCTATGTGTTGGTTATTTATATCTTGTTCTTGTCTTAATTCCATAATGCTAGGGTAGATCTATCTTGTGTTTGCTTAGATCTAATGAAACCTAGATGTTAATTATGTGTTAATTACTTGTTTATGGTTGTATTGGATGAATGATTTCGATGTTAGGCTTAAGAAAACTGGCAGATCTCCAATTGGTAACATGCTTGAACGTCTTAGGAAACATGAACTGACGTACACTAGGTTTTATTGGTTGTATTTAATGCATGAGTAAATTCTAATGATCCCATGTTAGGAGCTTCTTAGCCGGCTCGACATAGGAGTGAAGTAGGCACTCATAGGATTGGGGAATTAAGTGCGCCACCCCATGAATGGTATTAAGGAATACAATCCGTCATCCACGCAACTATAGCAAGTAATTAACGTGTAAAAGATATCTAGGGAGTAGTGAAATCTAAGTGAACACAACTTCTCCACTTATTGTTAACAACTTTAGTTAATTTAATTTATTTTCATTTCTAGTATTTTATTTTGATTGCATCTTTAGTATTGGGTTAGTTGACTAGCAACTAATTCCGCCCAAATCCTTCAAACCCGAGATTTTTACTTGCTTTCTAAAAAATATAAAAATACAAAAATAATCATCCCTCATCTTTAGAACTAGTATTTAGGTTTTCTAATCCTAGTGACACTCTTCCTAGCTGAACGATCAATCCCCCGGTACTTGTCACTATACTATACTACAACGATCAGGTACACTACCTGGTGGGGGTTGTAAGCTTCTCAAGATCCCTTGAGAGGTAAAGCCTGGTGCGATTCCCACGTATCATCAAGCTAGCGACTCGGTAAACAAAAACAGGAGCATGTACTTAGGGTTTTCACCCTAAGTGTGGGGGAGTTACCTCTGTTATGGTTACAAAAAAGTGAGAAAAATGGTGTTTCCACATTTAGCTTGTAATGTTGTCCTTTTACGTTCAAAGAATCGGCATAATAGCCGGGACTTTGAATATTGAGGACAATATTCATTCTAAGTGTGGGGGAGTATTTCGCTATTCTAGCGAATTTTATTACATTTTACTATCTAGTACCCCCGTTTTTGGCCAAAATCTCAAAAATTAAAAAAAAAATTCACTTATGCTTCTAAATTTTTGTGGTTATCAGTCCGCCATGTCTAAACGAAAAAAGGATTGGCTAATCCAGGAGCAAACGGCTCTTGGTAAAGATATCTCAAATCCGTTGATGGCTTGCAATTTACCCAAAATTGTATGGTATATCAACTCGCCATATCCAAAAAAGTGAATGAGTTGGCTAGCCCATAATTGGTAATCAGCTCACCAAGATGTTGACTTAGTCCATCAAGAGTTGGCTAGTCCAGAAGCAAACGGCTTTTGGTAAAAACTAATCAAATCCGTTGATAGTTGATGGTTTGCTCAAAATCACATGGTTATCAGGTGGACCATAGTTCTTACTTGAACTGATACATTTGGCTACTCCAGAAGTAATAGCTTTTGGTAAAGAGATTAAATTGCATTAAGTTTTCAAAAATGTTTATTGCTAGGGACTAGCAATATTTTAGTGTGGGGGATTGATGAGTGCTCAAACACTCATCATTTTTGGTCAAATCTGAACTGCAAAACATACAAAAATACTCAGAAATGCATCAAAATACTGAAAATGTTTCAAAATTGTGTTTTATATGTTTTAGATGCAAAATGAGTAAAAACAGATAAAAAACGTACAAAGTTTGCAAAATTGCCTGTTTCAGTCCCCCAACTTTCATAAAATGTCAAAACTAGTCCTTGGTTATTCAAAACATTGAAAATATCATAAAAAGTCCCTGGAAAGTAACAAAAGTCATTTTTAGTCCATGGTGTGAAGTTTAGAGAAATATCAATTTTGGTCCCTCAAGTTTGACAACTTGGCAGTTTTGGTCTCCGGGTGATTATAATGGAAAATTTTATTTATGGTCCTTATAATACTGGAGTTGGGCAACATTGGTCCTTTGGAACACTATGGAATAATGGCATTTTCAGTCCCTCATGTTTTCAGTAATTACAAAATTGGTCCTTGTGTTTTGCTAATAAACCAAACCGGATCCTTATTTATTATTACCCTAAACAAACACCAGTCCAACCATAAACCTAATCCAAAACCCCTAAGCCAACCCAACCTAGGCCCAACTCCCTAACCCTTTTAATATTACCCCCGTTTTGACCTCAGTCAAACCCCCAACCAGGACCACTGTTCACCTCCACCTTTCCCCCTATAACCTGCTAGCCTGTCTCCTTCATCTCCCCTCTCCTCTCCACAAAACACTCACCAACCTCACCCACTATCACCCTTCCTCATTAATACAAACCTTCCCCTCATAAATGCCCTCACCCAATCCACCCAATTGCTCCAAATCCTTTTCCCGCCAAACCAAGATAAACGGCCTGGATCAAATAAAGCCATCCAATGGCCAATATTAGAAGTGGGAAAGACAAAGGCATGCAGCAGGGCATATATAAGTCAAAAAGGAAGAAGATAGAAGCAGTAGTTAATGTAGATTAGGAGTAGTATAACTCAGTCTTATGTCTTAACTTATTTTCTAAATTCTGTTGTAACCTTTTGTTTAAAACCATTGTATTAAGTATTCTTAGTGTGTACCAAACTCAATTTAATCATTAATTTCAGATTTTCAGTTCTAGTTTCCAAGTTTGCAATTTCAATTTAAAATTTCAATTTCTTAGTAAAGTGTGAATTCTGTTGCTCAGTGTTGTTGTAAGCTCACATCAGCTTATTTATAAGCCTTTTTAAGTATTTGCAGTCTTAAAAACCAAGTGTCAATTAGTTTAAAAACCAAGTGTCAATTAGTTTCATGAAATATCTTTTATTTACCTAAAAGTTCTAATATTTCTTTGAAAAATTAAAAAGAAGAAAAAGAAGAAGGAAAGGAGCAGTGAAGTATGGATGTGGTTTAGAGTCTCAGGGAGACATTAGGTTAGGGATTGAGTATCTGTTTTTGGTTTTGAGCAATTGTCTCAGTGCAAGTTATCAACTCAGTTCAAGTACCCATTTTCATGTTTTGTAACTGTTAGTTGTAATTGTTCATTATTATTGATTTATTCTTAATTATGTTTAATATGTGTTAGTAGAAGCTAAAAAGTGGATCTTATGGTTTAAAATCTCATACTATCTCATTAAAATCCACAATCAGATTTTATAGGGGTGTTTGGTTCTGTTTGGTTTAACCCGTGGTGGTGATCATTTACTTGTTTCCTTGCACCATCATTCCTCTTAGGTGATCTTTAAGCTAGTCAAACCTTAATAACTAGTGATTGTTAACAACAAAGTCAAAATCAATTTGATTCCTTCATAAACCCTTAACTGTTGTGAAATTAGAGTGGCAAAAGCTCATTTTGTGTTCAAAACTTGTTAAAGTTTCTTGATTCACTCTCACTTAGGCTAAACAAACTTGAATAAATCAATTGTAGGCAGTCTAAATTCACTTACGTCTAATTTTTTGCAAGAATTTTAGTGAATTTTGTGTTTGGATTCATGCTTTGTAATTTATACATGTTGTAGTGTTCCACCTAGTCTACTGAATCCACACATTTGCTTATTTTTGTGATTTTTTCTTAGTAGTTGAATTAATGTCCAAAGTAGCCTGCAGGGCAAGCATGTGCCCTGCACCACAGACCTGACCAAACAGACCCTTTTTCTTAGCTCATAACTTATTCACTAGTGGGCCCCATTGTGTGAAAGTTGGCTTATTGGGAAGCTAATAAGCCAGGCTTCAAGGCCCTTAGCTTATTTTCATACTCCTAGCTTATTTCATAGGGCTGCTTGCCCTTTCCTTTTTGTCCCTCCACACTCATACACTGAGTGATCAGTGTTGACCACCCAAGTTCATGCCCTCCCATAGTGCTTATTAGTGGAACTTAGGGGCTGAACTTGGGCTTTTAGAAAGCCCTTCTTGGTGGTTTTTGAAACCAGGTTTTACTTTGGGCTTCCTAATCTCCTAGTGGACCCCACTGACCTCTCAAGTTGCTTCATTTAGCCTGTGTAACCTGTGTGATATTTGGAAGTGCTTATTCAAGTTATTAGCTTATTCTGTCCATTTACTTGCTTGTTTTTGCTTATTCCTAGTATACCTAACCTAGTTACAGCCTCTTTGATCCTTTGTTTCTTCTGATTGGCCTTGTACAAGCTTATTCAAACACCAATAAGTCCTAATAAGCTATTATGCTATTCTGTTAAGCATTTGGAACCTCATTTGCTTATTTATAAGCTTCTGGCCAAACTTCCTTTTTTAAAGTTGTTTGTTTTTAGTATTTACACAGTTTTGTAAAAAGAAAATCCAAAAAAGACAAATTTTCAAGAAGTGATAGCTTCTATTTAAGAAGCTTATTGCTTGGTAGCTTATTTTCCTTAAGCACTTAGTGATTTTATATTTTTCTTAGGTTCCTTATATCTTAAAATAATTTCAGTAATTTTTTCATATTTTTCTCTTTTCATTTAGTATTTTTAATAATTAATATTAGTTTTTATTAATTAATAATTAGTTAATAATTAGTAATAATTATTTAAAAAGTCTTAAAAATATATTTTCTGTTTTAAAGTTAATTTTATATTACTTTAGATTTTTCTAAGTTTTAATTTTATTTTTCTAAGCTTATTTTACATTTTCCTATTATTTAGTGTAATTTTAATTAGTTTAAATTAGTTTTTAATTAATAGTAATTATTAAAAAAGTAGGAAAAATATATTTTCAGTTTGAAAATTAGTTTTATAATATTTTAGATTTTTCCAAATTTATTTTTCATATTTTTAGTGTAATTTCATAATTAGTTATAATTTAGGCTAATTTAAATAATTAAAAGTAAATAGGAAAATAGTATTTAATTAATAATAATTATATAAATAGTGTAAAAATTAATTTTAATTTTCCAAAATTTTTCTTTTATTATCAGGATTGTAAAAATGTAATTTTCATACCCGTAAGTATTTTATTTCTTTAAACCTCGTTTTTATTTTGTACATTCGCGTAAATTTAATCTGAACGTACACGTTTTTAGGTTTTAAACATTTCTGGTTTTTCTACTTTTACAGTCTTGTTATAATAGCTTATTTAAGCTATTTCCTTATAGATTCCTTAGTTTAATCATTCACAAACCCCTTTCTGTCCAAATTCACTCGATCACAAACCCGTTTCATAACAATTCACACCTCGTCGGGACATAATGACCCGGGGAGAACCCTATATTCCGCGGAGCATTGAGCCTAAGGAGTTTGACGATATTGACCACATCCGTGGTTGACTTTAGTTGACTGCTTTTGCCTCAATCAAGTTGAAATACTACAAGGGATGATTTTATTTTTGATCCAGAATTTTGTTGGGCTCGTTGGTTTGTTACTTCTACAAGGGATGATTTTTGTTTGAGTTTGGACGTATTTCTCTATACTTTGTTAGAACCAAGATACGGAATTTTGTTTACCATTATTTTTTGGGTTTTAGTATTACTCGTGGGACTAAATTGTTGAGATATATCTTGGCCAACTGTTTTGAGTGAGCCTCAAGAATCCGAGAGTGAAAATTATTTTAAGTTGAGATATTCTTCAGGTTTCTTGGATTTATTACGGGGTTTATTCGGATCTCAAAGACACGAAGGTTGTTTGAAATTCACTGTGACTTGTCTGCTTCACCACTCAAACTCAATTCAATCAAACCAAATCAATTTTTCGGTGTTCTCAAGAGAAGGAATTTCATAAGCCACCAATGTTACCAATTGCAAAGGACAGTTGCATTGAACCTTTTTGACAACTTCATTCACACCTCACGGTACTTTTAGAGGGAACTGGAATCAAGACGGGATTCGAACGTGCATTTGCAACACTATTTGGTCAAGATGTTCAGCCTTTCATACGCACAATGATTCTTAACTTAGATCAACTACAACAACAACTTGACCAAGGAGAATCTTCCAAAATTGGATCCATGGCTGCCCTTTGTGTGATCAACAAACAACTCCAAGTATTCATCGATTCGAAATTCATTATGGATTATGACTACGAGAGTCAGATGACGAAAAAGTGTTTTGATGATCACACGGGAATAGAGGTTGACACATTCAGAGACACTCTCTTCCAACTATTGGGTAATGTGAAGAGGTTCATTCATGACAGAGCACATCATCAACAATGCAATGATACTACGGTTGATAATGAGGATAAAAATGACCGTTCTGAGACTTATACCATACACGATGTGGATACATCTCATAGATTAGAACTTGTTCAAGTACCATCTGCTGAGGTATATGTCACTGATCAACATAATGTGCTTCCTCATGAACGACAGCATACTGATCAAATTAAACCCAATTTTGACACATATTTGTTGAAAAAGGCTGATAGCAATACCACTTCTAATTCAACAAATATGAATCATAAGGGGGGAGAAAGTGATCAGGATGTTGAACGTGAAAAATGAGTCAAGTTCGTTGTTTACGGCTGAGTTGTTTAAATCAAATGATATCGGTGATAAAGAGGTTTTTAATGAAATTTCAAACAGATTTTAACAACTTGAAAAACATTGTATTTCACTTGAAATCGCAATGCAACAACAGGAAGAAAGTTTTCAAACTAACCAACCATGTAAAAATCCAGAACTTCCTAATTTTCGTGAATTCTTTATGATTAATGATTTGAAAGCTCAGCTAGAAGTAAAAAACATAACAATCATCAAACTGAAAAACTATTTTACGGAGATGTGTGATATGTGTAATGAAGTAAATGCTAAACATGAAAGTAATCCCTTTGCATCTAGAAACTTTGAATTGGAACAAAATGTGGCTGAGTTACTTAAGGGAAATGAGGCCTTAAAATTCATTGTAAAGACTTGTGTGATTCAATCAAAGAAATGAAAACTAGGACTACAGAACAGATAACCTCTTTGATTTTCAAAAATGATGAATTCAAAGCTCAACTTCTGGAAAAGGGTTTCACGATTATAGCATTAAAGAACGAGCTAAGAAAAGCAACAGGGAATAGTGTGAACACTAAGTTTGCATAACCATCAATCTTGGGTAAACCAGTTTTACAATCAAAAAGATACAAATCAGTTGTTAGACAACCGACTGCGTTTAGGTCTGAACATTCAGTATTTTCAAAAACACGGTTTGCCTCCCAAGTTGATGCGGAACAAGTTTTGACAAAACCAATCACTCCACATTAATTGCCTAAGATAATTGCTTCTAGATCTGTTAAACCTCAACGCGTAGCTACTCCTGCTCCCAGCTCCTCTAGGATTAGTTCAAAAATAGTGTCGAAACCAGGCATTAAGATTCAAAACTCTTATGATATAAATGACTTGTACAAGAACTATGATCTAAAAAAGGCTAGGAAAAGGGCACTACTTCATAAGGATGGAATCTTAAGTTCACAACCTCGTATGATGCCTCCTGGTTTATTGAGGAACATTGCTAAAGTTCAACCAGTTAAGTCTAGGATTTTTAGTAAGTCATCTGCAATGCATAAGAAGCAGAACATACCTAAAACTTCTCCTAGGTGGTTTCCAGCTACTAAATCTTTTGAGACTAGGAATAACGATAAGTCTTCCACTATGCATAAGAAGCTTAAAAATCCTAGACCTTTCCGAAAGTGAATACCTACTGGTAGAATTTTTAAGTACTCTGGACTTAAGTGGATACCTACCGGAAAGCTACTTTTGTCACTAACCCATATATATGCAATAGAGTTTGTAATGTTAGTGCAGGTAGTTCTTACTCAGTTGCAGGTACATCGATCATTTACTACATGAGAAGACTCAAAGTCTGAAGGTCTAAAGCAAGCATACCTCCTACTTCAGGAGGTATAGAAGGTCAATGTTGATGTATGTCTGCAATGACGTTTGGACGCAACGGTTCAAGCCTCATTCTTCAACATAATGGCGTCTGCTGACAACACTTCAGGCCCCATTCATCAAAGAAAAGAAAGGTGTACGATTCAGTGCGCCTTATCTTCAGAAGAAGAGAAATCTTCTTAGTTTTGACCATTCACAACAACATGCTTCATGCTTTCTCCATGTTCGTTCAGTCATCAAGTGGATCTAATCATCTTTGCTCGAATTCATATTAACTTACTCAATCAAAAATGGCAACCTCATTTGCAATTTTTGAGGGGGAGAAGGGTGAATAAACTACATGATTAATTGTATTCTTATTCACCTACTCAATCAAAAATGGTAAACCTTGTATGCAATTTTTGAGGGGGAGAAGTGTGAATATACTACATGTTGATTGATGATTGAAGAATGGTCATACGACTCTCCTCCAACACCTAATGTTCTATTTTCTAAGGATGACCGGGATTCATGTTTGATGAATACTTCTAAGTTTCAACGAATGTTGATCATCTAGTTCCTGAAGCTCTTGCTCTAGTTCTGGCTGACTCAACTGGTTCACCTTCCTCAATCTCCATTGATCAGGATGCACCATTTAGAAGTATTACTCAGATTACTCAAGTAACCCAATCTCCAGTTATTCCTCAAGGTGTTGATGATGACTATCATGATTGTGAAGTTGCACACAAGAATAATGATCCGTCCCTTTGTTCTATTTCATCACGGATTGTTGTTCCTCCAAATGTGCACTTTCTAAATCAACCACAAGAACATAATGGAAAATGTCGATTATAACGTCAAAACGGATAAGAATTTGGACATGGAATGTCAAGTAATCATGGAGTTTATTTGGTATCCCTTATTTGAGATTGAAGTTGACTTTCACAAAGGCGTGATCAAATTTTATCTTGAAGTCGGGGTTGGTTGGATGAAGATTCTTCAAGATCCTTACTTGAGCTTTTACCTTTACAATGACGAAGACTTGGATATCTAGTTATTTTGGTGATTCTTCATTTTATTACCACAAATTAACTATCACTTTAAGGAGTGTCACAACTCACATGAAGTTGTCGGTAGTCAAGAGGTGATGTACATCTTATACTTGTTAGTCGGTTGGTTGAAGAGTATAGAGTACTTAGGGATTCGATGTTGCACAAACTCTCTACATCGCTCTTAGTCACACACTAGTGCAAGCTTAAGTCACAAGAACGGGGAATTCTACTTCAGTTTCAAGTTTGGTATATTGGGTTTACTTCATCAGTGGTCACTTCAAATAGCCTACATAAGGGGTGGTAAAGATAGTCAGAGAGAGTCTTTTTGTAGTAGTTGATTCTCACCAGATCCATTTAAGCAAATTTTGTTCTTCTCACAAGATTTCAAGAAGATGTGCCTATAATGTGTTGCTGATTCTGAGTTATCAAAACCAAGAAGGGGGAAGGAGACATACATCTAAGTGCATAATGAGTACATGTGATGAACTTAATACTTCTTCTTAATTGAAGTTATCCCGGGAAGACGAATGTCATAACCATAGAGAATATCATTATATTAACTTGTGGCGTTTGGTGTATCATTCCAACTACATGGGGGAAGTGGTCTTCTGATACTTATGGTATGTATTACTTCAACTTTCAATGGGATGAAATATGAGAAGGAAATTTGGAGAGTGAGATGATACTGCGTATTGACATCTTCATATGAGCTGATATGATTTATGGTAAAGTGCTTCTGGTTTATGATTCACGTACACATTGCTATGCTGATTCCAATGAGATCGCATCCATCAGGGGAGAGATTTGTGTACATCAGGGGCGCACAACAGGTTCACGTGATCGGGCTTAATCATTTACTCAGGAGTTGATATCCGCAGAGAGGGTCATTGCTTCAACTTGTTACTTTGGTGTCATCGTTTCTTCTTGTGTTAGATACATGCATACAATATGGATTAAGTTGGTATGTGTAAGATAACTTGAAGCGTTTGGTGAAATGAAGATGTTAATATCTTATTCCCCCGAATAGACAATTGCTCATAACCACAGAGTAATGTGTACATTAAGGACGCACAACAGGGCCATGTGATCAGACTTAATCATATATTCGGGGATTGATAACCGCAGAGATGATCCGTGTTTTACCTTGTTTCTTTGGTGCTATCGTTTTCTTCAGGTTTTTAAGCTTCATTCAATGAGACCTTTTTGCATCACTTCAACTACCTGGGGGAACTGGTCAGTTTGGGGGGAAGCTACCAAAGCATCACATTGAGATGGCAGAAGTTTAGATGATTATTCGTGAGCCTCGAAAGCTTTGGTGGTGAAAGTTTAAGAGAAGTTTACTACATATTTCTACAATGTGCTGAACGATATCCTCTTTCTAGTATTCAAGTCAATATCTTTTTAAATTGAATAATATAATTTGCACATATCTTAAACCATTTTTTTTTGTAAATATTTTTCAAAAACAAAATAAAATAAATACAAAATTTTTAAATACTACAAAAAGAATCTTCTTTCTTCGTGTGCAAACTTCTTACCTTCAAAACTATGTTCCTCCATTAAAACAAATTTTGCTTTGCATTGTCAAAATGGAACATGTTTTGAGGGGGAGGAAATTTTCACAACATCATGAAGTTTGCACACCTTATCATAATTCTTCATGAAAAATTGTTTATTCATCATCCAGAATAAATATGTGCTAACTCAAAAGTATCACACATTGTAAAAAACCTCAAAGATTCAGAATAACGATTTTTGATCCTCGATCATTTTCCTCGAGTCTGAATTTATAATTCTTTTTCATGGTTGTTGACTATTCATTCCCTAAAAATGTTTCAAACAATTTCAACGGTCAAAAAGGCATAATCTGAAACTAGGGTTTATGTAATTATCGATTGGAGCATTTCTCTTTGATGTGTTTTAGTCTAATTAATTAGTTCATATATCCTTAGAGAACACTAATGAATGCTTGATTGGAAGTTTGCTCGATTAGAAACAACATAGGTTTGAAATCAAATAATTTAGGGATTAAGATGTTGATGTCTTTGCTGCTACTACAAGGGCGTTTGTTTGTAAAATATTTATGTATTATGATGCTAACATGCATGCAAAGTCTCAAATTATAACTCCAAACCATGATTATAATCGAAAAATTTTGAGTGTTCGAATGAATTAATCTGTGATCTGGTGTGTTAACTTGTGAACTCTGAGCACTTAGGAAGATTTAGAATGAGTTTTTTTTCTGATACATCTGTATGCTTGTTTGTGCCTGGTGCATTTTCTGTGAGCAAGTACATGTCATTGTATTTAAAGTCAAGATGTGTTTTCATCATAATATGAACTATTGTCAAAATGTTTCTTATGTAACATATCTTGAGTAGGTAAAAAATGTTCAACTGCATTGTTCATATAGTTGCATATTTTCGTTTGATCTTTGCTGCACCAATCTCTCGTGAGCGTTTTGTAATGTGTAAAATCAAGTAAAATTTTTCATGAGAGGAATGAGAGAGGTCAAAGGGGCTAAATGTGTCAAAAGGCCAAACTTGAAACAAGATTCAAATGTTGAGAAACAAGTTTTTCAAACTCTACATCGTCGTTTTACACCGGTAAAGCAGGTGTGGAGACCAAAGCAAAGTTGTTCACATTCTTTCAAATTTTCAAAATCTATAATGCTTTTGATGCATTATAAGAATGACTCTGCTTTCATCATCTCAAATGTCAGAAGATTTTCATTTATCACAAAAACAAATCCTCAAAAAGAACCCATGTGGTTCAATCTTTGAGGGAAATCTTCTTCTTCTTTAGATTTTAAAACTCATAGAGAAACACCGGGTTTCTCATACAATTTTTCTACAGAAAAAGAGTTATATATATATATATATATATATATATATATATATATATATATATATATATATATATATCTCCACTGATTCCACGAGTGTTATTTCAAAATGAAATACCGGTTTTTCTATCCTCGTTGGAATTCAATGATTGGAGAGTGCCTAACTAAACCATTCTTTAAAACCAAGCGTGCACTAAACCATTTTGTACATATTTTTTTTTTCTTTTCCATAAATGTAAATAGAAAAATATATAACCTACAAAAACCCATAAAAATCAGAAAAATAGAAAACACCAAAAATAGTTTTTAAGGCATGTCTTCTGGCATCGATAACATTTATGGTCCTAGAAATGTCATTCAATAATGATACGGGTCTTTAAATGAAGTTGAACAGAAGTTCAAATACGTGTTTCAAAACATGCCTAATTGGCTTGCAGTTGTGTCAGACTGTAACCCGCATTTAACTTATGGCTTGCTATTACTTCAGATATCAACCCGTTTTCAAAATGAGGAAAACACGTCGCCAAAAAGACGGTTATTCCTAGGAAAGGGTGTCGTTCATCCGAGCGCGATTTACTTTACATTCATGCACCCTCGATCTGATGTACGCTTCAATGCATCATTTCTTGTATAAGAACTGAAATATTCTTTTTATCGCCTATACTTTTCCTTATATGATTTTTCAGGAAAGAATCCTTCTACCTTGTGTCATGTTTTAACCCTTAGTAAAATGACCCAACTTGATTCCCAAAGTGGCTCTCGCATTCAACACTAGATAATGGCTCAGCTATGTTAAAGGTGTTATGTTATATCTAATATGCATGCTATGTAATAGATATATGACAACTGATAATATCTAGGAGAGCATAATAAAATTGGGCGTCTCTACTTAAGTCAAAAGAAAGGTTGTACTTAATCACTAGGTCTCTTACAGCGAGATCGCATAATAAAATGGCAAAGTCTATGAATTAGTATGAACCTAACTAAAAAGCTGAGGACGGGTAACCTGATTTTATATACTTTTAATTATAAACTAATTTTTTTAATACCTAGCAAATCATGGTAAGAATTCATGCATAGTCCATATGTAAAACAAATTTTCTAAAGAAAATTATTTTAATACACGATATTAAAAAATAAGTCTAATGGATTGATGAGTCTGGAAGTCTTACCCTAGGGTAATCTTAGACTAATTCGTGATCTATAAATTGTTTCCACTCTCTCAGCACAAACCCTTCGGACAGTTGATGCCAAAGCTCAATGTTTGCAGGTACATGGCTAACGCATGATAGGTAGTTATTGGATACATTGGTCGTATTCCAAAGTAGAGATAAATGAATACCCAAAGCATACCCAAGGCTCCATGGGGAGACTAAATATGCCCATCTAGTGTCAGAGTCTCAGCCCTAGGAGTTGTCATAGAGAGGCACTTGGTGCTGTAAAGCACCTACTTAAAGAATATTACTAGGTAGGTTTTGCCAAAGATTGGTGCCTTGTAATAGTCTATCATCATCCTAGTGTAATGGGTGAAATGATAGGGTTTAGTTGTCATTATGACAAAATGATTGAATTCTCTATTTCTCTTTATTATAAACTGTGGATGCATGACATAACAACAATATTTGTTCTTAAGTATTATGCTTGGTAATATTATTTTTCTATATTGGTAAATATTCAAGAACAATATATGTTGGATAAAACCCGAGATAGTTTATCATGCACCATCATTCCAATGGCGGTTGGTATGAGCTGTCTTGAATGACCACTGATGGTCACATGAGTGGTTCATTGAACTTGCAAATAGGGTAACAACATGTATTTCGTGTAAGTAATACTATAAGGTATAAGATCACGAAATAACTTAAACATGTGTATTGGATGGATGAAAACTATCTCATAATATTCATCATGTTGGGACGAAGGGGGCGTAATCATCAGAAGTAACATGGCTATCGGTAACTATTGGATAAGAGTCTCGTTCGACGGCATTTCGAGTAATAAGGAGTTTACGGGTGATGATGTGCCGCAGTAATGCGCCTAGGCGTAAGACCATGTGAAAAACAAGATGATTAAAAGCATAAGAATAAAATGAGAGATAAGGCTTGATAAATAATATTATCAATCCAACAATGTATTTTTTTACAAAGATACTTGATGTAAAGAAAGGTATCTTAAGGTACTAGGGGATTGCGTAGACAATGTATGTATATTCACAAGAAATCTATGATAAAAGATTGTGTCTGTTAATCACTTATGTTAACATATGATCTATCTAAGAAGCATTGAAGTTAACGTATTATGCATAAGTGCATAAGAGTTAGTTAAAATGATAAGAAATACACTTGACTAAGGTTGTTGAAGTAACTTTGTTGAGAAGTGCAGCTGTGTAGAAAGTATGACGTCCTAAAGACATGCATTAAGTTAACTAACTTTTGGGATATAGCTTTTTATTAATCATTAAAATTTTTGGCATAAAACTGTTTTTGCTCTATGAATTTTATCCTATAGATGACTTCTTTAATAGTTATTAGAAAATAAAATATTTAAAGACTTTAAAATATTCTATCTTTTAGTCATCAGAAAATAAAGGATTTAAAGACTTTAAAAGATTCTATCTTTTTCTGAAACCGTTTTTTGAAATTTTAAATCTAGCATGGATGTTTTAAAAATCTATATTTTTGCAAGTTTTTCAATAAAACTTAAGATCATCCCAAAAGTGTCTATGAGCGTTGAACAATCTATCGGGTTTGATCTTGAAGGATCATACTTTATGGGTTCCCCAAAAGTGGAACTTGTGAAGTATAAAGAAATGTTTCACATGAGCTTCAAAGCTCAATATGATAGACTTCGATGCAATATATCTAAGATATAAGTTCAAAGATATCAAAGACATTGATGGAATCCATCCGAAATAGAGTTCAAAGTAAAAAGAATCTTTCGTTTTGTAAATTTATGAGAGGATAGATTTGATCAATTATAGAAAAGTCATATAATGACTAGCAAAACATTTCTATCAGAATCTAAGATATATATTGCTTATTACTTGAAGATATTGCCTATCTCGAGTCTTGATGGTAGCAAGGCGTATACCCGAGTGATGGTATTTCTAGAAATCTAGAGATTAAGTAAAGCTCATATGCTACCAAATAGCATCCAAGATCTATAAATAAAACTCAAAAGGGCATAAACTTGTAGATCATGAGTAAAATCTCGTTGTTGGCTTAGAATGTTCAAGTAAAGGTGAAAATGCTTTGCAAGCGGAATAACTAACCAGATTAGCACAAGCTAAACTATGATCAAATTTAATGTATTTAAGCCAAAGATTCCTTCACCAGACTGAAAGAGGAGTTCAAATCAAAGTTAGGAAACAAAAGCGAGAGCATGTTATAAATTAATTTTAGATCGTTTAACAAAAGAGTACAAAACATGACATGAATTGTAGATCTGTCATGATCTATAGGAGAATTCCTAGTGTTGCAAGATTCAGTGGGAGGATATCAAGATCCTTAAAAGAAGCGTACATTGCTCATTTGAGTAAGATTGGCATGATAAGACGTGTGAAAGTATTTATGTGTAAATGATGAGTATGAAAATACTCGTCATTTTAATACCCATTTAATACGTAAACATATTAAAAACGGCCAAATATATTGCAGATATCCTTGGTTTGTGTTTTTATGTGTTTCAGGTATGAAGGATTGAAAACTGAGCGAAAACATGCAATTGTGAGCGAAAGCATGCAGTTTTAAGTGACTCGATAGCAAATGTGCAACTGTGATATTAAAGGAGGAGTCAAAGTCAACCCATGCTTATCTTAATCCAAGGCTAAATCCATAAACTCTTAGCCTACTACCTCACCATTCCTGGCCCAAACCAAAACTTATAACCCAAAACCCAAGCATAACCAATCCACCCCTTTTTACTAATGATCCCAGGAACCTGATCTGTCACTTCCCTCTTTTCTAGCAAAAGGACCAGGGACAAAAACACCACAACTTCCCATGAATTTGTCTCCTCTACTCCCTAACATACCTGCTACAACCTCCCAATTGTTCCCTCTGAAACTCATTGAGATATTTTATCTCCAAGCTGGCGGTCCATAACCTATTTGGGCGCCAAAAACTCCAATCAAGGGTTGAGATGAATTAGAGGCAAACCAACAGCTGGGATTTTCTCCAAAGAAGCACAAACAGTGCCTGATGCTGTTTTCTCTCACAAAGGAAGCACACAAATGAAGACCCCTAGTCATAATTCAGTATAAATAAGAGGCTGTGTGAGCCTTGATATGGCAATTAGTTTTTCATGTAATTTTATGCTTTTCTTTTATGCTTTTTATCTTTAGTCTTAGTTGTAATCTGTTGTTAATTTAAGTCATAAAACTTTCAGCATCAACCATGTACTTCTTTACAATGTTAACAAGAATCTTAAGTTTTAATTGACAAATCTCATAATCTGTCATTAGTCATTATCAGTTATAGTAATTTATTTTTGTTTTCATCAGTTAACTTGTGTTTATCGTGAACTAGTATAAGCTCTTTTATTAGTTTCAGATCTTAATTCCATCGAGTGCCAGATAACTAATTCAATCTTTGAAATTTTTTAGTAAATCTTGTTGCTTTCAGTAAGCTAGCAGTGCAGGGTCGAAGAATACATGTTTAGTTTGTCCGGTGTTGCTTACTTGGTATTCTTATGTTGCCACTCAAAGTTCCCCCCCAAGGTAAGTTTCTGATGTATCAATCTGCTGCCACACTTCTGTACTCACTAAGCTTATTTGACTTTTGTTTTGGCTTGTTTTTAGCTTGGTAATTATTGTTCCTAGTTTGTTTATTTGTGATTTTAGTTTCTTGAACTTGTACTTTGTCTCATTTTGAGATTTAACTCCATGTGTGTTCGCTTCAAATTACGGTGATATTTGCTAGTTCATTAATATCACTTTATACATAAACTCGTAACTTATTCATCTCTTGAGCTTTTGTTATGATTCTTATTGTTTTGAGAAGCTCTTTGTACTGTCTTGTTAGATGTATGCTTTGATTAGCCTTAGTTGCCTTATAGCTTAGCTTATTTGGCCTATTGATTTGCCCCGTTAGGACTATTTCTTTAAATATGAACTGGTTATGCATCAGCATAAACTCATATTGTGTTTAAGCTTAGTTGAGAATTGGTTTGAGCTTTTAGTCTTCTAGTTTTAGCTTTAGTGTGCTTTTTCTATTGCCTTGCTTCTGTCTCAGCATAGGTGGTTCTAGCTCACTTTTTAGCTTATAGAGTAGTTTTGATTGCATGAGTTCTATTTCCATGTACTCGATCCTAGTTAGCATTTATTATTCCTCAGCTTCTAGTACCAAGCTTCTTCAGTTGCTTGCCTTAATCTCGGCTCATAAATTCCCCTTAGTCCTACTGTTGCATCTTAGTTAGTTTCATTTTCGTTCCTTTTCAAGTTTATTGTATGTCTTTGTAAACTTGTTTATTTGTGCTTTTGGTTCCCTGAGCTTGTGAATTACTTCAGGTTTAGCATAAATTCCAGTTGTATTAGCTTAGATTTATTGTGATATTTGCTAAGTACCTTAATATCGCTTTATGCATTAACCAAAACCTGTTAGACTTGAGCTTGTTTGAATTCTTGTTTCTATTTAATTCCAGCTTATTAAATGATGCCGAAAGCGTGTTTGTGTTTGGTCCTAGTTTGATCTTTACTTGTCTTAGCCGTGGCTCATTTGGTTAACCATTAGTCTCGTTTATAGACTCACTTAAACTTGTCATCTGTTGGACTTATCAGCTTGTAGAAGCTACTGAAAGATTTTTACAAAAACATCTTTCATCAAAAATTGTTACGTTTAAGTTGATTAAGAGTTTTGCAATAAGAAAAGGTTGAAATAAAAATGCTTGCAAAAACTGAAATGGGTGGGGCTCGAACCCACGCCACTTAGCTCACAAACCTCACACGTACCGTCTACCCTTAGGACTTTATTAGTTATAGTTTGCATTATTTAATTTAAGACCTTTAATTTTCTGTTTGCTTATTTCATGTAATCAGATCTTGTTTGCTTTTTATCTGCTTATTTTTCTACTGTGCTTCCCTGCCTAACATTTTTCTTAGGTCTATAATAACTTGTAATATTTGTAGAAAAAGTTTTAGATTTATTTGAAAAGTTTTAATATCTATTAGAATTTAATTATTCTCAAATAGTTTTTGTAACACCCCAACCCGATAATGGTAGAAGTGCCACATTATGGTGACATATCAAAGCAAGCACAAGCATACATCTCAAGTAATACAAAATGAGTATCAAGGTTACAAGGGAGACTGAAGTACAAGTACAAAAGAAAGTAGTACAAATGAGTAAGTCTGGAATGTAAAAAAGCTCCTACTAATCCACAAGCTATCAAGGTAAAGTCTTCTAAGTCCAATGCACTCTCCACTCATAACCCAGCTTCCTACTAAAACCTGCTGCAGGAAAAGAAATGCGGCTGAGCTTCGAGAACCTAGTGAACAGATATGAAAGTAACAAGCAATAGAGAATGATATATATAAGACAATGGAAAGATACAGTAAAGCATAAAGGAAGTACAACCGAAGTAAGAAGAACCTGTATTAAAGTTGTAAAGGTGTAAGGTATAAAGGTATAATGGTCAGGTAAGTTATCCCAAATCCAATCAAGTATCAAGTCAAGTCAAGTAACCAAGTAACCATCTAACCGGAGGGGTGACCTCGGGATACCAAGTATAATGTTAGGGGATGCCTCAAGGGTTGTGATGAGTGCTCAAACACTCATCATTTTTGATCAAATCTGAATTGCAAAAGATACAAAAACAATCAAAAAGGCATCAAAATACTGAAAATATCCCAGGGATTGTGTTTTATATGTTTTAGATGCAAAAAGAGTAAAAACAAATGAAAAACGTACAAAGTTTGCAAAATTGGCAGTTTCAGTCCCCCAACTTTCATAAAATATCAAAACTAGTCCCTGGTCATTCAAAATATGGAAAATTATCACCAAAGGTCCTTTTAAATCATAAGTTGTCATATTTAGTCCTTTGGTGAAAAATTGGAAAAGTTTTGAAAATTTACATTTTGGTCCCTCAAGTTTCAACAATTGGCAGTTTTGGCCCCTAGGAGTTCAATTTTGGAGAAAAAGGTCAAATATGGTCCTTGGGAATTCACATGTGTCACTTTTAATCCCTAGATGAAAATTTTGAGAAAATTACATGTTTAGTCCCTGAAGTTTGAAAATTGACATTAAAGGTCCCTGGGATTTCTAATTTTGGAAAATTGCAACTTTGGTCCTTGTGTTATTCACATGTGGCAATTTTGGTCTACATAATAAATTTTGGAAAGTTGGAATTCAGCCCCTCCATTTTTAGAATTATTACATAATTGGTCCTTGTGATTTACCAATACCAAATGGACCTTTTTAATCTAAAAACAAAACACCACCCAATCCAAACCTGGTCCAATCCAACACCCTTGGCCTAATTACCCTCTTAGCCCAATCCAAACACAAAGAAATAATCCCACCCCGTTTTATATCTCACCCCAGTCAACCCCAACTTTGACCTCACCCTCTTCCCCTCCACTTGCTATGCTACAACCTGCCATGCCCTCTCCTCCACCGCACCAATACCACTCCCTGTCCCCTCCACCAACACAAAAAACCAAGAAGCATTTAATGCTCCTCTAACCTAACACTCAACCCCTAACTAACAAATTGGGAGTTTGGCACCAAAAATATAATTCAAAGGTCAAGATCAATTGGGAGCAATCCAAGGGTCACAAACAAGTGAGAAAGTCTCTGAGGACCCCCAGGACTTATAAAAGTGAAGTCAAGAAGAGAATGAAGCAGTAGTTAGAGTAGATTATTTTGTAGTGTAACTCAATTATGTCGAATTAGTGGAAATTAGCTTTTCAATTGTAATTTTTAGCTAAAAAAGCTTGTAATATGTTCTTTTAATGTATTGTGAACTGTATGTTGTTACAATCTCAGGTTCTTTATATAATTCAACTTTTAGTGTTTACAAGTAAAAATTCCATTTTTTTACTAAAAAGGTGTTAAAAGTTGTGGCATCTGTTTGTTTAAGCATTTTTAAGCTCAGTTAAAAGGTTTTGAAAGTTTTCAAGGCAAATGGATTAGTGTAGCTCAGTTTATCAACAATCATAGAGAATAGTCCATAAATACAAAATTCTGTTTGGAGGTTGATTGAAGAAAGGTTCAATGGTGATCTTGGATTGCAGAGGTTTCAGTAACCTTAGGGAGGTGTTAGGTTAGGTGTTGTACCATGGTCCTTGGTTCTTAATTTCACAGATAGCATTTGTAAGCCTAATTTCTCATTTTCTTGTAAAATACTGTAGCTTTGCTGGTTCTAGTTTATCTTTTAGTTTTCAGTGCTCATTAAGTATAAATGAGTCATATTATAGCTTAAGTTTGGTTGATTGCTCAATAAAACTAATTGTGCTCATAAGTCCACCTTAACTGCCTTCAAAAAGATTAGTTTGCATCTGCTTGTTCTAATTGTGTTTAGTGTGTCACTTTTGCTTATTCAGCTTCTACTTAACCTAAGTGAACTGTTCAAAGCTTATAATTCAGTATTTGTAGTGTTAAATTCCCTAGTTGTAGTATTAAGATAGGATTAAAGGGTGTTTGGTTCTGCATGCAACGACATGTTTGGGTCTGTTTTCATTGTCACTTTTGGTTCATGCACACTTAAACAAGCTACATTAGGTTAGTTAGAGGTTAAAAACCAGGTTGCCTTAGGAATAGGTCAAGATTTTGTTTTATTCCTCATCACAGGTTCACTGTGGGAATTGTTTGTTACATCATCACTCAAATGGTTACTAAAGTTGTTAGAGTAGCTTAATCCAATCATGTTATGGCTTATTACTTACATCTCAGTCAATTAGAAGCTCTCAAATATCACTGATTCGTTGTGTTTTGGTGTGTGCAAACAACAATTTATCAAAATATCAACAAACGTGAAGTTTAATTTGTCGTGAGACAAATAAACGTGAAGTAATACGAGTAAACCGTTTAGGAAAACGATTACCTCGCAAAACTTGTGAAAGTGATATTCAAATTGTGAGACCAGGAAGTGATTTCCCGGGTCGTACCCCAACGAGGTGTTAATGGAAAGCTTCGAATGAGATTGGGATTAAAATCTTGTATGATTGGAAAGGTTATTTGGTTTTGCGATACGTTAAGTTAATGAATTTGAAAATTTAACGAAAGTAAAAGTAAATTAACCTAAGGCAACTAGAATCTAAGAAATACCTAAAACACTACGGGAAAGCATAACTAGTTATCGGGAATCCTAAAATGTTAACTAAATTAAAAACGTGACGTTTTAATTAAAAATTACGCGAGTGCGCGAGATAAAATGTGAATTTTAAGCTACGAAGGTCCTACGAGTGTAAAAATAATTTTCCTACGATTCTATAAGTAAAAGAAAATTTTTGGAAAAGAAAAATAATTTTTTTTGACTTTTATATTTTTTATAATGAATTAAAATCTAAAATAATGAAATAAATGCAAGAAAAATAGTAAAGCTATTTAGTAAATTATGAAATTTTTTGGAAAAGTCTAATATACCATTAATAACCTAGGAAAAATAAGAAAATTGAAATAAGCAGTTCCGAATAAGCAGAAATAAGCAGAATACAAGCTGAGTCTAATTAAAAAGCAAAACAGAAACTACAACTATAATAAATAGTAAACTAGTTATGGCCTAACAAGAAGGTACTCATAGAGCAGATGGTGAGAGTGTTTGTTTGTGAGCTGAATGGCGTGGGTTCAAATCCCACCCACGTCAGTTTTTTGCTTTATTTTACTTTATTTTTTCAATTTTTCTTTTAGCAAAACACTTTGACTACTAATATAAGCAAACTTTTGTGAAGAAATTATTTGTGAAAAGCTTTAATTAAGCTTATGCAAAGTCAATATTCAACAGATTTCATGTTATGTTTTGATTAATAAGACTTCTAGCCAAACAAGCGTATGAGCATAAACCAAAGGCTAGCTCAAACAAACATGATAACAGTAGGTTTAAACATTCATTCACAAGACAAAATTCAACAGGAGCATAGATCAAAAAGGCACGATTAGTAACTGATGTATGGCAGACAAAAGGATCCAAAATGGGCAACTTAGGGGAGCTAAAAACTGTAAAACAAGCTGCAAAGCTGCATAGAAAGGGAAATAAGCAAAAAGGGGAACAAAGGGAGATCCTAAAAAGCTATAATGGGACAGAATAAGCAATTCACTTAGCCTAAAGAATTAAGCAAGCAGAACAAAGAAATAATGGCTGCGCATAACGGATGACTAGGGGGAGGTTTTGCAGCCCAAAAAAAAAGCTACTCAAATAAGTACTAAGGCCAAAAATAAAATCACAATCCTAAAGTCTATTTACGAAGTACTAGAATTACCAAAATTCGAACCTAAATCCAACTTTAACTGTCTTAATCTCAAGATCAAAACGGGTGATTGGGACCAGTTGTGCAGGGTGCTGCACAGGGTCAAAAAGGTTGAAGCTTTGAGCACAACTCGTTACCCATAGATGTGTAACAAGGCAATTACCTAAAGGCAGCTATTACAAAAAAAAAAATATAACTACTACTAAGCCTAAATCCAAATCCAAACAGAATTATGCAGCAGCAGTAAAAGGAAATGGTTAAATGTATGATGTTTTGACTTACAAGGTAAATTACATACACCAACAACTTATACAATCTTAATGGGAACTAAAGAAAAGGATAAATTAACAACTAAAGGGACATATTCTAGCATTCTACCTATGCATTCTACCAAAATAGTTATATAAACGATTTTAGAAATTCTTCTTAAAAGCTTAAAGGGTAGTTGAGACTAAGAAAACTTGGTTACAAAATACTAAAAACCATCAAAATAAACTAATCCAAGGTAGTGGTAAGATATGCATAATCCTTACAATAATAAGCAACTTAAATAGCAGAAACAGTAACACAAAAGAAAAAAAGAAGGTTTTAGATTTTCATTGAACTGAATAAAAGAGTATAAAAGACTTTTTAAAAAAAAAACTAACAATACTCAAATTAAAGCTATAAAACCTAATTAAAACTACTAAAACCTGATTGACTACAACATACTTTAAAACAAAAAACTTGACTGACTAAAAAAACTAAAACAAGACTGCTAATAGAAATTTAATACAAGACTCCCTGCCTCATGGGAAACAACATCACCTATTTATATTCCAATCAATCTAGGGTTTGGTCTTCATTTCTTTTCCATGTGCTTGTTGTTCTTGTATCTCAGCCGTCCATCTCTTTTAAAATCATCTTGACCTTTAATCTGTTTTGGCGCCCATATGTGGTGATGGTGGATTGATGACATGGCAGTGGTAGGTATGGGTTTGTGATAGGTGGAGGAAGGTAGTGGGATTGGGGGTTGTGTTTGACGACAAGGGTAGATGTTGATGGGGAGATGGTGATGGGAGGTGTTGGAGGGAAGCATATCACGGGTTGTATGGAAAAGGAGGGTGAGAATGATTGACTGGTCAAAGGGTTTTGTTACGTTTTATAATTAAACGTAATTTGGTGGGTGGCGTCTGTTTTAATTAGAGATTAGGTTTTGTTTGGGCTTTAGGTGGAGTTGGGCCAAGGGTTAAGTGTAAAAGGGTGTAGTGGGTTAAGGGAATACTTGGACCAGGTTAGGGTTAATGATTCGTTTGGTTTTATAACTTGTGAAGCCCAAGGGTAATTTTTGTTACTTTTGAGTTTCTCAAGGACTGAATTTGCATATCTTCCAAAATTTAACCATGGGTCAATCCTGTCAAGTTAGATAAACCAAATTACCAAAAATGCAATTTTCCAGATTTGAAACACCAGGGGCTAAAACTGCCACTTTGCCAAAGTACAGGGACCAAATGCGTAATTTTCCAAATATTTTTACCCAAAGATCATTTGTGATTCATTTTGACTTTTAAAGAGAAAGGGTTGACTTTTCTTTGAAAATAATTGACCAGGGACTAGTTTTGTAAAACTTTGAAAGTTGGGGGACTGAAACTGCCAAATATCCAAATTTTGTTTGTTTTTCGTTTGTTTTCACTCGTTTTGCATCAGAAACATATAAAATGCGATCTTTTGGATTTTCTTCGCATTTTGGTGCGATTTTGAGTGTTTTTGACCGTTTTACAGCTCAGATTTAACTAAAAATGATGAGTATTTACACACTCCTCAATCCCCCACACTAAACTATTGCTAGTCCCTAGCAATCTTTTTGAGAAAAATTAATGGATTTGAAGTCTCTTTACCAAAAGCCATCACTTCTGGAGTAGCCGGACGCTATTGGTTTCAAGTAAGAGTTATGGTCCATCCGATGACCATGTGATTTTTAGCAAACCACCACCTTTCAACGGTTTTGATTTGTCTTTACCAGAAGCCGTTTGCTCCTGGACTAGCCAACTCTTGATGGAACAGTCAACATCTTGGTAAGTTGATTACCAATTATGGTTTTTCCACTGCCTTTACCACAAGCCATAATCTTGTGGGCTAGCCAACTCATTAGCTTTTGAGGATATGGGGAGTTGAGGAACCATACAATTTTTGTCAAATTGCAAGCCATCAACGGGTTTGATATATCTTTACCAAGAGCCGTTTGCTCCTGGATTAGCCAATCCTTTAGTCGTTTAGACACGGCGGATTGATAACCACAAAAATTTTGAAACTTGAGTGAATTTTTTTTTTAGAATTTTTGGCCAAAAACGGGGGTACTAGATGGTAAAATGTGATAAAATTTGCTAGAATAACGAAATACCCCCCTACACTTAGAATTGAATATTGTCCTCAATATTCAAAGTCCCGGCTATTATTCCGATCCTTTGAACGTAAAAGGGCAATATTACAAGCTAAATGTGGAAACACCATTTTTTTTCACTTTATTGGTAACCACAGCAGGGGTAACTCCCCCACACTTAGGGTGAAAACCCTAAGTACATGCTACTGTTTTTGTTTACCGAGTCGCTAGCTTGACTCAACCCCGAATTCATTTGTTCTTGGGGAAGCAAGATGTAGAAGAAACAATCTCCATCGGACTTTCATTCAAGATGTTTGGACAAACATTTGAAGCACGTGAAAGTTCCACACCGATGAGATAAGTACCTGGCTCAAAATAGTATAAACTATAAGCGGTGATGCCGGGGTCAAATATAATGTCTTCATTCCCGAAAGAATGAAGATCAGGAGAAGTCACCCGATAGGTGAAAAAGAGAAAGAAAGTCATGATAAACATCTTGACTAACTCATCATCATCAGGAGGAGGATTCATCGATTCGTCATCATGAATCACATCGTTTAAGATCATGTGATCAAGAGATATCCTGGGTGTGTCTAGATCAAAATAGAAGTGATCATACTCCGGTGGAGATATGATATGAGTGAGTTCGCAAGAGAACTCATCAAAGGTGAATGAATCATATTCAAGATCTATGTGAATGAGTTCACAGGAGAACTCATCGAAGGTAAATGATTCATAATCAGGGAGAGAATTATGAGAATGAGAAGTGGTACTGCCACTAATCTTCTCTCCCATAGGATCAAACGTAAAGGCTTCAAACTCCGGAATAGGATCGTCGGAGAAAATGTCACTATCCTTAATGGGGATAGGAGATGAAATGGGTTTCTCTTTGAAAGCCTCAATTTTAGAGATGAGGTGACTGACATTTAATAATGTAGCACGAAAGGCTTCATTTTTGATTTTAGTGTCAGTTTCATCAATCTCTTCTTCTAAGTTGACAAGCTCAGAAGGTAATCCTTCCACATGACTGATGTTTCCAGAAGATAAAGAATTTTCATCAGTATGTGAAGCATTAAGCTCGATGTTGGGATTAGAGTTTAAAAGGTTTTCAATTTCTCCCAGATCGGCTTCGAAATCAAACAGATCATCATCACTTCCCAATGGAAGTGGATTGATGTGAGTAAGTTCATCTGTGAACTCCTCAAGGAGAAGGTCAACATCAGAATGAGGCAGTGATACCTCTACATACTCAACTTCTCCATAAGATGTACAATCATCATCAAAGTCGGAGAAAGTTTCAAAATGATCTTTTGGATTTTCAGGAGGGGAAGGTGAATCACACATATGATCAAAAGTTCCCTGTGACTCTCCTGGGATTGGGACAAGGTTCTCAACACTAGACTTTATGAATTCGTTCGATTCCATTTAAGGAACAGTGCTAAGATGCTCATCCCCCATATTCAGAGAGTGAGTGTGAACTTCGAGTGTGATATCAATAGATTGAGGGAGTTGAGAGGAGCTAGCATTCATGGATTGTACAAGTTCCATTTGATCTTCTGCTAGTAATTTCTCCATCACATTATTTTCTCCCTGATTTTTCACGGAAGGAACCACAACTGATGAATCTGATGAGCCTTGACGAATATCAAGGGTATCTTCATCATCACTATTGTTGTTGCCATCGTCATCGTAGATGATAGTTTTACGCATTCGAAGTCTTACTCTAGTTGCTTCTTCAGCTTCTTCGGCTAGTATTTCTTTGTAAGACTTCGGACGAGGTTCTTCCGGAGCAGGTTTGTTAACCAAATCCTTAAGAGTATTTAAGACATTTTGCAAAAGTTCTTGAGGAAATGGTTGAGGTTGTGTTTCAAAAGTTTGGTATTGTGGAGGTTGATCATGATAATTGTTGTCACAAGGAAAAAGATTCGTAGTGTGACAATCGGTGCTAAAATGTGGACCTCCACAATACTCACAACCGTATTGTTGTGAAGTTGGTGCATTTTGAAACGATTCGGCATTGAAATTTTGATAACACGGATTATATTCATATGAACTGAAATTGTTTTGTGGCTCATTGCAAAAGCTCGGATTAGAATCGTAAGCGAATGAATTACTCGAACCACAAAACAAACAACTTCCGTTTTGAATATCATTACCACATCGTTCACACGTGCACCAACGACATGGTAGACCGAAAAGTGGCTCACCACAACCGACGCAAGGAATAAACGATTGCCTTAGAAAAGGAATCAGGTCATTCAAAGAATCAACAAAATAATTTGAATGATTATCAAGTCTCGAAGAATATTTTGAAAAATCCGGAGATGGGACAAGTGGTATGCTCTGAGAGCTAGGAATTTCTACCACTTCCGTTATGGTCCCCGGTTTTTGTTCTTGATAAACGTGATGATCAAGCAAGTCGTTTATTTTAGTCACCGTTTTAAGCTCAGTACGTTTACTTGATAAACTTCGAATCATAAATTGTGAGAGTTGTGGATCGACTCTTGACGGTTTGCCATTCATAGTTCGTATTTCGGGATGTGAGGGGAAGTCGGAAGAATTTTGAGAATCATTGAAAGCATTCGGATTTGCTTTGCACCATTTACAAAATCCGTCTCTAATATTACTTCCACAACGCTCACACCCACACTAGTAACAACGAAGATCGTCATCCACCGGACTTTTACAATGAAAATAGTGATAGTCGAGTGATGACATAAGAATTAAACATTAACGAGGGATGAGAAGGAAGAATTAAACGGTAGGAGACGAAGATTATTTTTAGGTTTTTTCAAAAAATATAACAATTAAAACAAGACCACTCATAAAGACAGGGGAACTTAAACCAATAATCACAAATGCAAGGTTAACTTCTAAAGAAAAACGCACAAAGGAGCGGGAGAGAAGAATGGATCTCTCACCGGGCGAAGTTCGTTGGATCGCCACAAACCGTTTCGACTCCTCTTAAAGTGTGTTTATCGATTAAAAGTTTTCCAAAACGCAAGTGATACAAAGGCAAGTTTTGATCTTTTGTTTGGGAACTTATTATGGTCACACCCCCAGTTGGTAGGTGTTTTGCCTTGGTTTGCGGTGGTAAGATTTTAACTTTGTATTTATTAAACAATGAAACGGGAAAATTTTTTTGTGTTTTTCTTAACTTTTATAGATATAATACATATACTAGAAACAAAAGAAAAATATTTCTGGTTTTTTATACGTTTTTATAAAAGCTTAACTTCTTGCGAAGGTTCTACAAGACTAATCGTCTAAACCTTATCGAGACTTTCGACACACAGCCTCCCCGGCAGCGGCGCCATTTGATTCGTTGTGTTTTGGTGTGTGCAAACAACAATTTATCAAAATATCAACAAACGTGAAGTTTAATTTGTCGTGAGACAAATAAACGTGAAGTAATACGAGTAAACCGTTTAGGAAAACGATTACCTCGCAAAACTTGTGAAAGTGATATTCAAATTGTGAGACCGGGAAGTGATTTCCCGGGTTGTACCCCAATGAGGTGTGAATGGAAAGCTTCGAATGAGATTGGGATTAAAATCTTGTATGATTGGAAAGGTTATTTGGTTTTGCGATACGTTAAGTTAATGAATTTGAAAATTTAATGAAAGTAAAAGTAAATTAACCTAAGGCAACTAGAATCTAAGAAATACCTAAAATGTTAACTAAATTAAAAACGTGACGTTTTAATTAAAAATTACGCGAGTGCGCGAGATAAAATGTGAATTTTAAGCTACGAAGGTCCTACGAGTGTAAAAATAATTTTCCTACGATTCTAAAAGTAAAAGAAAATTTTTGGAAAAGAAAAATAATTTTTTTTTACTTTTATATTTTTTATAATGAATTAAAATCTAAAATAATGAAATAAATGCAAGAAAAATAGTAAAGCTATTTAGTAAATTATGAAATTTTTTGGAAAAGTCTAATATACCATAAATAACCTAGGAAAAATAAGAAAATTGAAATAAGCAGTTCCTAATAAGCAGAAATAAGCAGAATACAAGCTGAGTCTAATTAAAAAGCAAAACAGAAACTACAACTATAATAAATAGTAAACTAGTTATGGCCTAACAAGAAGGTACTCATAGAGCAAATGGTGAGAGTGTTTGTTTGTGAGCTGAATGGCATGGGTTCAAATCCCACCCACGTCAGTTTTTGCTTTATTTATTTATTTTTTTTCAATTTTTCTTTTAGCAAAACACTTTGACTACTAATATAAGCAAACTTTTGTGAAGAAATGATTTGTGAAAAGCTTTAATTAAGCTTATGCAAACTCAATATTCAACAGATTTCATGTTATGTTTTGATTAATAAGACTTCTAGCCAAACAAGCTTATGAGCATAAACCAAAGGCTAGCTCAAACAAACATGATAACAGTAGGTTTAAACATTCATTCACAAGACAAAATTCAACAGGAGCATAGATCAAAAAGGCACGATTAGTAACTGATGTATGGTAGACAAAAGGATCCAAAATGGGCAACTTAGGGGAGCTAAAAACTGTAAAACAAGCTGCAAAGCTGCATAGAAAGGGAAATAAGCAAAAAGGGGAACAAAGGGAGATCCTAAAAAGCTATAATGGGACAGAATAAGCAATTCACCTAGCCTAAAGAATTAAGCAAGCAGAACAAAGAAATAATGGCTGCGCATAACGGATGACTAGGGGGAGGTTTTGCAGCCCAAAAAAAAAGCTACTCAAATAAGTACTAAGGCCAAAAATAAAATCACAATCCTAAAGTCTATTTACGAAGTACTAGAATTACCAAAATTCAAACCTAAATCCAAATTTAACTGTCTTAATCTCAAGATCAAAACGGGTGATTGGGACCAGTTGTGCAGGGTGCTGCACAGGGTCAAAAATGTTGAAGCTTTGACCACAACTCGTTACCCACAGATGTGTAACAAGGCAATTACCCAAAGGCAGCTATTACAAAAAAAAATATAACTACTACTAAGCCTAAATCCAAATCCAAACAGAGTTATGCAACAGCAGTAAAAGGAAATGGTTAAATGTATGATGTTTTGACTTACAATGTAAATTACATACACCAACAGCTTATACAATCTTAATGGGAACTAAAGAAAAGGATAAATTAACAACTAAAGGGACATATTCTAGCATTCTAACTATGCATTCTACCAAAACAGTTATATAAACAATTTTAGAAATTCTTCTTAAAAGCATAAAGAGTAGTTGAGACTAAGAAAACTTGGTTACAAAATACTAAAAGCCATCAAAATAAACTAATCCAAGGTAGTGGTAAGATAAGCATAATCCTTACAATAAAAAAACTAACAATACTCAAATTAAAGCTACAAAACCTAATTAAAACTACTAAAACCTGATTGACTACAACATACTTTAAAACAAAAAACTTGACTGACTAAAAAAACTAAAACAAGACTGCTAATAAAAATTTAATACAAGACTCCCTGCCTCATGGGCTACAACATCATCTATTTATATTCCAATCAATCTAGGGTTTGGTCTTCATTTCTTTTCCATGTGCTTGTTGTTCTTGTATCTCAGCCGTCCATCTCTTTTAAAATCATCTTGACCTTTAATCTGTTTTGGCGCCCATATGTGGTGATGGTGGATTGATGACATGGCAGTGGTAGGTATGGGATTGTGAGAGGTGGAGGAAGGTAGTGGGATTGGGGGTTGTGTTTGAGGACAAGGGTAGATGTTGGTGGGGAGATGGTGATGGGAGGTGTTGGAGGGAAGCAGGTCACGGGTTGTATGGAGAAGGAGGGCGAGAATGATTGACTAGTCAAAGGGTTTTCTTACGTTTTATAATTAAACGTAATATGGTGGGTGGCGTCTGTTTTGATTAGAGATTAGGTTTTGTTTGGGCTTTAGGTGGAGTTGGGCCAAGGGTTAAGTGTAAAAGGGTGTAGTAGGCTAAAGGAATACTTGGACCAGGTTAGGGTTAATGATTCGTTTGGTTTTATAACTTGTGAAGCCCAAGGGTAATTTTTGTAACTTTTGAGTTTCTCAAGGACTGAATTTGCCTATCTTCCAAACTTTAACCACGGGTCAATCCTGTCAAGTTAGATATACCAAAGTACCAAAAATGCAATTTTCCAGATTTGAAACACCAGGGGCTAAAACTGCCACTTTGCCAAAGTATAAGGACCAAATGTGTTATTTTCCAAATCTTTTTACCCAAAGATCATTTGTGATTCATTTTTACTTTTAAAGAGCAAGGGTTGACTTTTCTTTGAAAATAATTGACCAGGGACTAGTTTTGTAAAACTTTGAAAGTTGAGGGACTGAAACTGCCAAATATGCAAATTTTGTTTGTTTTTTGTTTATTTTCACTCGTTTTGCATCAGAAACATATAAAATGCGATCTTTGGGATTTTCTTCGCATTTTGGTGCGTTTTTGAGTGTTTTTGATCGTTTTGCAGCTCAGATTTGACTAAAAATGATGATTATTTACACACTCATCAATCACCAAAGTCAAACAATTGCAAAAATCTCAAAAAGTCAAAAATATCTTTGTCAGGAAATTCCAAATCTTGTAGTAATTGTTCTGATTTTTGTGTTTTAAATTAGGACTTGTGTTTTTCACATATTGTAGTCTACCAGCTATACTTTAAGAATAAGATAAGAGTTTATTTTTTTGAATTTTTCTGATAGCTTAATTGTGGCTCCAAACACACCTGCAGGGGGACTGACTTCCCCTGCATCACCATACAGCCACCACCACCCCAACTTCTGTGGGTCCCACAGCTTACCATGGTGAGCCCCACTGGTCTAACTCAGTTCCTTTAGGTATCCTAGATGGCTGTCTATACATTTCAATCCTTGGGTTAGCCAAAAGCTCACTTGAGCTAGCTTTTTCCCTAGCTGCAAAAGTTAGACAGTGGACTAATTAGCATTGGGTCAATTTGCTAATTTTTGACCCATTGTGCCTTCAATTGGTTTTTGTTAGTTATTCTTGCCTCACACCTGTCCACTCAACTCACTTGCACTAGATTCGATCAAGTTTTCAGTTTTTAGCTTATTTTTAAGCTTAAAAGCTCCCATAGTTGACCAAAGTCAACTATCAAGCTTATAAGCTTCCATTCAGCTTATTTTTAAGCTTCTTTAAAGTTGTTTTTGTAAAAGTTTGATGTTTTTAGTATAAAAATAGATTTCTAAAAGAAAAATCCAGAAAAACAAATTTAATTATAAGTGATAGTTTCTATTTAATTTTATTTATCTTTTTAATTTTCATTTTTAGATTTTCATTAAGTAACTTACAATTTTATATTTTTCTTAATTTCCTTTTATCTTTAAGTACTTTCAGTAATTTTTTCAGATTTTTATATGGTCATTTAGTATTTATTAGATTTAATATTAGTTTTATTATTAAGTAATTAATATTTAAGTATTAAATAGCAAAATTAGTTTTTATAAAGTAATACCTAGTTTTTATATTTTTTTTCTAGCTTTTATATGTTGTAAAGTAATTTTAGAATTTTTTTCTAGAATTTTTACTGTTCATCTTCTAGTTTTTATAATTTAATTAGTTTAAATAGTAATTAATTAATATTTAAAATAATAATTAATAAAATAGTGTAAAATATATAAAACAAACTTTTTATAATTTTTTAGGATTTCTGTGATGGTTAATTAGATTTGTAATTTTTTCTATAATTTTCTAAATCATTTTAGTACTATTAGTAATTTAAAATTAGTTAAATAGTTTAATTAATATAATTAGTAATTAATTAATATAAAATCCACAAAAAGACAAAAAGTCATATTTTTAATTTTAAATTTTGTTTTTAGTTATTTTATAATTTTAGAAATTTAATTTTCATTTTTCTAGTATTAAAGTAATATTATATTGTATTTAAATTATTTAAATATTTATAATTACTATTAAATAGTATTTAATTAATATTAAATAAGTAATGAGTGTAAAAATTTATTTTCTTTTTCTAAAAATTTTCTTTAATCCTTTAGTTTGTAAAAAAGTCGTTTTCACCCCCTGAGGGTTTTCAGATTTCAGTTTTCACTTTTTTATTTTGTACGTTTACGTTAATTTAAATGTAAACGTATACGTTTTAGGTTTTAAACGTTTCTGGTTTTTCTGATTTTCCAGTCTTGTTCATATAGCTTATTTAAGCTATGTCCTTGTAGATTCAGTAGTGTAACCAATCACAAAACCCTTCCTTGTCCAAATTCACCCGATCACAAACCCGTTTGAATACAATCCACACCTCGTCGGGACATAACGACCTGGGAAAACACTATATTCTGCGGAGCATTAACTCTAGGTAGTTTGACCTTATTGACCATCACTTGGTCAATTTAGGTTGACCGTTTGGAGCCAGTTAAATATTGGCGCCGCTGCCAGGGAGGTTGTGCGCGTATTCTAAAACGGTTTGCAGATTAGTGAATCTGAATATACACTCATTGTATATTTACCATCCTTGTTCATATTTTTATATTTTCATAAAAACAAAATTGTTCACGAAAACATTTTAAAATCAGTTTTCAATGAACACAAAAACATTTTCTTTCTTATTTGTACAAAATGTTTATCCAAAAACCCAAAAATATTCACCTTTACCCTCTCACATCTTTGATTCTTCATTCCTTACCCTCTGTACACCTTTGATTCTTTCATATGTCATATCCACACCATTGCGGTTGCCAATGGTGTGGTGGTCCTCATAATGGCGGGAATTGTCCCGGTTGTAGCATGGAAGAGTTAGGAGATGGGTCTGTCTATAACCAAGCTCCCTATCCTTACCATGACACATCTGATACATTCTACCAGCCACCACATCATGAGATACTGACATATCTATGTGAGTTTTATGGAGGTCCTCACCAAGGATTTGAGTGTCAAGCCGAAAACACGTTTGTCTATGAACAGTTTTCAGGAGGCAATCAGAACTTTGGTTATGACCAATACCCATATGATTCACCAAATCTGCCATAACAATCATTTTGTTGTGATTACTGTGGAGGTCCACACTTCAGCTCAGATTGTCAAACGGGGAATCCATATCCTTGTGACAATTTTGACACACCTTATTATGACCAACCTCCACAGTACCAAATGAATCAAGCAATTCTTCTAGAAATTCAAAATGTACTGGATATACTTGACGAGCTTAAGGGTTTAGTTAAAGACTTTGCGCAAAAACACTCATCAAAAATCCATGGAAGAATTGCTAGCTGAAGAGCAGGCTGCTAGAATAAATTCCCAAGATGCCTATGAAAAATATGTTAGGGAATCAATTGCAAAAGAAAAAGCAGCCGGATCTAGCTCTCAGTTCCGTTTCATCCCTGATGACAGTGATGATGAAGATACCCTTGATATTCTTCAATTTTATAAAACTTCATCATGTTCATCAGTTGATATCCCAGCAGTTGAGATTCCATCTCAAACAACTGCTATCACACCCTAGGGACGAGCATCTTGACACTGTTCCTAAAAAGGAATCGGACGAATTCATAAAGTCTAGTGTTGAGAACCTTGTCCCAATCCCAAGAGAGTCACAGGGAATTCTTGAGCATATGTGTGATCTTCCTTCCCCTCTTGAGTGTTCAAACGATCATTTTGAGACTTTCTCAGATTTTAATAATGATTGTACATCTCATGGAGACATTGAGTATATTGAGGCATCACTCCCACAGACTGATGCTGATCCTCTTCTTGAGGAGTTCGCCGATGAACTTACTCACATCAATCCACTTTCATTGGAAAGTGATGAAGGTCTCCTTGATTTCGAAGCCGATCTGGGAGAAATTGAAAGTCTCCTATATCATGATCCACCACTCAGTTCTTATCCCTGCAGTCCAATAGAGAATGATAATCACTTTGTTCCTGAATCATTCAATACTACTCTCACAAATCCTCTATTTGAATTCGAATCTGAATTCACTTCGATTTCTGATAATCCAATCTTTGGTATTCAGAATGAGGATTGTGATGAGTCAATAGTGGAACATGAATTCACAGATTCACATCTTGTAAATAATTCTCTTCATGAGGAGTTCTCCTGTGAACTCACTCATCATATCATAACTCCTCTGGAGTTTGATAGCCAGGGGGAGATGCACTCAATAATGAGGATTTGCAAATTCCCACCCACCCTTCCTGGATGTTTTTGAGCTTAACCCTTGAAATCCAAATTCGGGCTAATGAGCCTGCTCTCGAGGAAGAAGATCTTATCATGAATTTCATCATGGTTTTCTTCCTTTTCTTCACCTACAGGGTGACTTCTTTTCTTCTTCGCTCCTTCGGGAATGAAGATACCATCTTTGATCCCGGCATTTTCATTTACCACTATCTTAAGCCGGGTACTTATCTCATCGGTGTGGAACTTTCACGTGCTTCAAATGTTTGTCCAAACATCTTGAATGAAAGTCCGATTGAGATTGTTTCTTCCACATCATGCTTCCCCAAGAACCAATGAATTCGGGGTCGAGTCAAGCTAGCGACTCGGTAAACAAAAACAGTAGCATACTTATAAGGTTTTCACCCTAAGTGTGGGGGAGTTACCGATGTTGTGGTTACTGTTGGGAATTATTGATTTGATGAAACAAAACAAGAAGAATGAAACTTGAAGGGCTTGAAGTGACAAGAAGGGAAACTACAAAAAGATGGAAGATTTGGAAGATTCTCGAAGAATATTTAGTTTCCTAATTGTATTATGATTCCTCTTGTAAACCCTAGATGTCTCTAGTATATAAAGAGACATAGGGTCATTAGTTTCATTGTACATACAAAGATGTAAACACCAAAGGTGTGTGTGTGTGGGAACCCAGGCGTAGGGATTTAGGAAAACGCCTAGGGTTAGTTTTATTAGTTTAGTATAGCCTCAAGGTCGTTCTACCTTGATCAAGTAGGATTGGGGCTGTAAATTATTAATATATGTTAGAGATGATGACGAAAAATGTTGTTGATAATAATAATAATCTTTATGTTATTCCGCTGTGCTTATTATTATCATTGTGCTTATAGTTTATCCTAGATCAATGTCTAAACAACATGGAGTTCAAAACGGTCATAAGAACTTATAAAAGATGGTGTGCATGAGTTCTATCAAGTGGTATCAGAGCAAGGGGCTCTCGATCTAGGGATCTACAAGGTTTTTTGAAGAAAAGAAGAAAAATTCGTAACTGGTATAATTTTCGTAACCTTTCTGCAGGGCTGTTTTCAAACAGCGATATCTCCTTCGTTAACCGTTGGATCGGGCTGAAATTTTTATTGAAGCTTCTCAACATATCAAGGAAGAGTTCTACTGGAGGGATCTCTGATTTGAGCTCTCAGTAAAAAGATAAAAATTGTCGAAGTTTGCTGCTGCAACAGATTAGAACGATTTGTTTGGTGAGCAGATAAGGTAAATTAATAAATTTGTGGTTGTGGGGTCAGTATGTGCAATGTGATTGAAGATGGTCTTCTGATTTATGTGGGGTTATTAAAGATTATAGAGTTGTTTGTATGAAGAACGTGGGATGGTGCACATGGTATATTATGGGTCACGTGTAGATGATACAACTTGAATTAACCTCGTACTACAAAGTCGGTTTTCAATATTTATGAAGGTTTGTCGTTTTCAGTATAAGTTTTTTGATTGATTGGCTGCTTTGACAAGAAAAACCTCGTACTATAAATTTAATGGGTTGGTGCCTATTGTCGATTAGTGCAAGAGTATTGGTGATTGGTTTGCATAAATTTGTTGTGATGATTTCTACTGCTGCGCTTAAATGTTTATTGTTCAACGTACTGCTGCTCATATTTGGAACGTACTGCTCAATTTAAAGTACTGCTATACTCTAAGGTACTGCTTCATTAAAAGTGCTGCTCTTGTTTTTGAAAGTACTGCTCTTTTATTTAAAGTGCTGCTCATTATATGTTTCAACGTACTGCTCCATTCTTTAAAGTACTGCTTGTTGGATGATGAAAGTACTGCTCCGTGCCTGATTAAAGTACTACTCGTGATCTGATTCAAGGTACTGCTTGACCAAAGTACTGCTTCTTCAAGGTCGTATTCTTTCAAGGTACTGCTGCAACGTACTTCTTCCAAAATACTGTTACAAGGTCATTTGATTCTACTGCTGCGTTTAGAGGATTTATGAAGACAATGCATGATTTACAAGCAGTGAGGGGAAGTACATGTGATTGATTACACACACAGGTTGTTGGTATACACACACAAGATGGTTAGTTGGTTTACTACTCTTAAAGGTTTTAACAGGCTCGTATTTGTTCATATTCAAAGAATTGATTATGAAGAAGATTGTTTATCACTTATTTGAAGTTGAAGTGGAGTTTCTTGGATACGTGTTCTTATCATATCTCAAAGACTTGATGAATCTTGCAAATTGGTGTATTATCTACAAACTGAAGGTGCTTAATGTCACATTTGCTATCACTTGAAGGAGTTACGTTATTGTGCTCAGTGTCTCATATTAGTTGAGAATTTTGTCCAGAGGTTGTGATCTACTTATATTTATGGTTTCGTATAAGTTTGAAGTCACATGGTTAGTACAAGGTATAAGACACAAGTTTGGGTTGTTATACTTCTTCATCAAATTCGTTATACTTGATTTTCTTCACAAGTGATCATTACAAGGAGCTTACAGATTTGAAGAATCATGATGATGTAAACATATTGGTTTCAGGGGAAGCATATTATGATGTGTTTAATCATTTGATGTTCATGCACCACTCGAGGGGAAGTGTTTGATTCTTACTACTATTGATTAGTATTACTACTACTAGTTGGAGTTTCTATTGTTTTGGATTCATTTTTAGTAAGCATTTTCGTGTTCTTCATGGAGGGAAATTTGAAACATTGGAAGGCTTTGATTAGAAGTGTGGTATTGGTTCGTGGTGGTCAAGATCATTATTTGCATACGTTTCCTATTTGTTGATAACAAAAGGGGAAGAGATGTTAGTAGAGATTTGGAGTGGCATGGCATGGCTTAAGGGGAAGACAAGATTGTTTCATTCATGGCGAGATTTAATTATCTCAACTTTTCTACTTTGTCTAGGGAAGTTCGTACAAGAAGGTTTTTGTTTTGTCATCATCAAATAGGGGAAGATTGTTGGGAATTATTGATTTGATGAAACAAAACAAGAAGAATGAAACATGAAGGGCTTGAAGTGACAAGAAGGGAAACAACAAAAAGACGGAGGATTTGGTAGATTCTAGAAGAATATTTAGTTTCCTAATTGTATTATGATTCCTCTTGTAAACCCTAGATGTCTCTAGTATATAAAGAGACATAGGGTCATTAGTTTTGTTGTATGTACAAAGATGTAAACACCAAAGGTGTGTGTGTGTGGGAACCTAGGCGTAGGGATTCGGGAAAACGCCTAGGGTTAGTTTTATTAGTTTAGTATAGCCTCAAGATCATTCTACCTTGATCAAGTATGATTGGGGCTGTAAATTATTAATATATGTTAGAGATGATGACGAAAAATCTTGTTGGTAATAATAATAATCTTTATGTTATTCCGCTGTGCTTATTATTATCATTGTGCTTATAGTTTATCCTAGATCAATGTCTAAACAACATGGATTCCAAAACGGTCTTAAGAACTTATAAATGATGGCGTGCATGAGTTTTATTTAAAGTGCTGCTCATTATATGTTTCAACGTACTGCTCCATTCTTCAAAGTACTGCTTGTTGGATGATGAAAGTACTCCTGCGTGCCTGATTAAAGTACTGCTCGTGATCTGATTCAAGGTACTACTCGACCAAAGTACTACTTCTTCAAGGTCGTATTCTTTCAAGGTACTGCTGCAACATACTTCTTCCAAAGTACTGTTGCAAGGTCATTTGATTCTACTGCTACGTTTAGATGATTTATGAAGACAATGCATGATTTACAAGCAATGAGGGGAAGTACATGTGATTGATTAGAGATTGATTACACACACAGGTTGTTGGTATACACACACAAGATGGTTAGTTGGTTTACTACTCTTAAAGGTTTTGACAGGCTCGTGTTTGTTCATATTGAAAGAATTGATTACGAAGAAGATTGTTTATCACTTATTTGTAGTTGAAGTGGAGTTTCTTGGATACGTGTTCTTATCATATCTCAAAGGCTTGATGAATCTTGCAAATTGGTGTATTATCTACAAATTGAAGGTGCTTAATGTCACATTTGCTATCACTTGAAAGAGTTACGTTATTGTGCTCAGTGTCTCATATTAGTTGAGGATTTTGTCAAGAGGTTGTGATCTACTTATATTTATGGTTTCGTATAAGTTTGAAGTCACATGGTTAGTACAAGGTATAAGGCACAAGCTTGGGTTGTTCTACTTCTTCATCAAATTCGTTATACTTGATTTTCTTCACAAGTGATCATTACAAGGAGCTTACTAATTTGAAGAATCATGATGATGTAAACATATTGGTTTTAGGGGAAGCATATTATGATGTGTTTAATCATTTGATGTTCATGCACCACTCGAGGGGAAGTGTTTGATTCTTACTACTATTGATTAGTATTACTACTACTAGTTCGAGTTTCTATTGTTTTGGATTCATTTTTAGTAAGCATTTTGGTATTCTTCATGGAGGGAAATTTGAATCATTGGAAGGCTTTGATTAGAAGTGTGGTATTGGTTCGTGGTGGTCAAGATCATTATTTACATATGTTTCCTATTTGTTGATAACAAAAAGGGGAATAGATGTTAGAAGAGATTTGGAGTGGCATGGCATGGCCTAAGGGGAAGACAAGATTGTTTCATTCATGGTGAGATTTAATTATCTCAACTTTTCTACTTCGTCTAGGGAAGTTCGTACAAGAAGGTGTTTGTTTTGTCATCATCAAATAGGGGAAGATTGTTGGGAATTATTGATTTGATGAAACAAAACAAGAAGAATGAAACATGAAGGGCTTGAAGTGACAAGAAGGGAAACTACAAAAAGATGGATTTGGAAGATTCTAGAAGAATATTTAGTTTCCTAATTGTATTATGATTCATCTTGTAAACCCTAGATGTCTCTAGTATATAAAGAGACATAGGGTCATTAGTTTCATTGTACGTACAAAGATGTAAACACCAAAGGGGTGTGTGTGTGGGAACCTAGGCGTAGGGATTTGGGAAAACGCCTAGGGTTAGTTTTATGAGTTTAGTATAGCCTCAAGGTCGTTCTACCTTGATCAAGTAGGATTGGGGCTGTAAATTATTAATATATGTTAGAGATGATGACGAAAAATCTTGTTGATAATAATAATAATCTTTATGTTATTCCGCTGTGCTTATTATTATCATTGTGCTTATAGTTTATCCTAGATCAATGTCTAAACAACATGGAGTCCAAAACGGTCTTAAGAACTTATAAAAGATGGCGTGCATGAGTTCTATCAGTTACCAATAAAGTGAAAGAACATGGTGTTTCCACATTTAGCTTGTAATGTTGCCTTTTTACGTTCAAAGAGTCGGCATAATAGTCGGGACTTTGAATATTGAGGAAAATATTCATTTCTAAGTGTGTGTGTGGGGGGGGGGGAATTCTAGCGAATTTTATCAAAATATATCTTCTAGTACCCCCGTTTTTGGCCAAAATCTCAAAAATTAAAAAAAAAATTCACTGGTGCTTCAAAATTTTTGTGGTTATCAGTCCGCCTTGTCTAACCAATAAAAGGATTGGCTAATCCAGGAGCAAACGGCTCTTGGTAAAGATATATCAAATCCATTGACGGCTTGCAATTTGCCCAAAATTGTATGGTACCTCAACTCGTCATATCCTAAAAAGTGAAAGAGTTGGCTAGCTCGCAAGATTATGGCTTGTAGTAAAGGCAGTGGAAAAACCATAATTGGTAATCAGCTCACCAAGATGTTGACTATGTCCATCAAGAGTTGGCTAGTCCAGAAGCAAACGGCTTTTGGTAAAGACAAATCAAATCCGTTGACAGCTGGTGGTTTGCTCAAAATCACATGGTTATCAGGTGGACCATAGTTCTTACTTGAACTGATACATTTGGCTACTCCAGAAGTAATGGCTTTTGGTAAAGAGATTAAAATCCATTAAGTTTTCAAAACAGTTTATTGCTAGGGACTAGCAATAGTTTAGTGTGGGGGATTGATGAGTGCTCAAACACTCATCATTTTTGATCAAATCTGAACTACAAAACATACAAAAACAATCAAAAAGGCATCAAAATACTGAAAATATCTCAGGGATTGTGTTTTCTATGTTTTAGATGTAAAAAGAGTAAAACTAGATGAAAAACGTACAAAGTTTACGAAATTGGAAGTTTCAGTCCCCCAACTTTCATAAAATGTCAAAACTAGTCCCTGTCGTTCAAAATATGGAAAATTATCACCAAAGGTCCTTTTAAATCATAAGTTGTCATATTTAGTCCTTTGGTGAAAAATTGGAAAAGTTTTGAAAATTTACATTTTGGTCCCTCAAGTTTCAACAATTGGCAGTTTTGGCCCCTAAGAGTTCAATTTTGGAGAAAAAAGTCAAATATGGTCCTTGGGAATTCACATGTGTCACTTTTAATACCTGGATGAAAATATTGAGAAAATTACATGTTTAGTCCCTAAAGTTTGAAAATTGACTTAAAAGGTCCCTAGGATTTGTAATTTTGGAAAATTGCCCCTTTGGTCCTTGTGTTATTCACATGTGGCAATTTTGGACCTCATAATAAATTTTGGAAAGTTGCAATTCAGCCCCTCCATTTTCAGAATTATTACATAATTGGTCCTTGTGATTTACCAATACCAAATGGACCTTTTTAATCCAAAAACAAAACACCACCCAATCCAAACCTGGTCCAATACAACACCCTTGGCCTAATTACCCTCTCAGCCCAATCCAAACACAAAGAAATAATCCCACCCCATTTTATATCTCACCCCAGTCAACCCCAACTTTGACCTCACCCTCTTCCCCTCCACTTGCTCTGCTACAACCTGCCATGCCCTCTCCTTCACCTCACCAATACCACTCCCTGTCCCCTCCACCAACACAACAAACCAAGAAGAATTTAATGCTCCTCTAACCTAACACTCAACCCCTAACTGAAAAGTTGGGAGTTTGGCGCCAAAAATATAATTCAAAGGTCAAGATCAATTGGGAGCAATCCAAGGGTCACAAACAAGTGGGAAAGTCTCTGAGGACCCCTAGGACTTATAAAAGTTAAGTCAAGAAGAGAAGGAAGCAGTAGTTAGAGTAGATTATTTTGTATTGTAACTCAATTATGTCGAATTAGTGGACATTAGCTTTGTTGATATAAATAATGTTTAAAAAGGTTATTAATATCTCTCAATAAACCTATGTTTTGATAATCACAAAACTTAAATCAAATTAAGTCAAGATTAAGAAGTAAACAAGTATTTGGTGACAAATATTTACTTCGACGTTTAATATCACTTAAGGTATGCATAAACTAAGCATCTTATGCATTACATGATCAAAGGAAATTTTGTCTTAAGACATAACATATTATAAAATGACATAAACATTTTATATATATTTGTAAATCATTTTTGGTAATACTATATTAAACCACAAAGATATGATTTCAAATTTCCAACCAAAAAGGGCAAATTTTACCCAGAAAAACTTTTCCAACGTTCAGGAGGGCGGCCCCCTTAATTTTACTAGGCGGCCCCCTTAATGATTAAGGGGACCGGCCTATAATTAAGGGGACCGGCACGCTCCCGTACAGTAAAATCTGGCCCTATAAATATTGGATCATTTCACACATTTTCTTCACCTTTTTGCACTATAAACTTTCTGATCCAACCTTCCTTTCTAGATCTAAAATCCTTTGATCATATAATTCATAAGTCTTTGTTTCCAAGTGATCCAAAGCTTCATCCATTCAAGTGCAAGAAGAAGAACACTTCTCTACATCCATCAAATTGTAGTAGTGTTGTGAATAGCTAGTTTCATATTGTAGTTGTGTTAGATATTTGTAAAGGTGTTGTGTAAATTTGTTGATTGTAGAAACTAGGTGTGTTGTAAAGTAGTTTAGTAGTTGTGAATTAGTTGTGCATAGAAGAAGGTGTGAAGTTGTGAAGTTGTGAAGTTGTGAAGAACGTGTGAAGCCTTGAAGAAGTTGTGAAGTTGTGAAGAAGGTGTGAAGCCTTGAAGAAGTCGTGAGATTGGTTCTAGCTACGATTAGAACTCGACATTTAGCTTAGTTTCGTTAACTCGTGTAAGCGAAGGTGTGTAAGGTTTCTCCACCATAAGGAGTTTGTTGACATAGTGAAGAAAACTCTCGAGTGTGGTACTCGGGGAGTGGAGTAGGGCAAGGAAGGTGTCCTTGTAGCCGAACCACTATAAATTCGCGTGTTGTGGTTTGATCTTTCTAACTCTATCTTTTCTTCATTACATTTCTATACTTTCATTATTAGATTAGAATTGCTTATATTGGTTGTCATTTGAATTCACTTGAGATCGAATCGAAAGTTTTTAATAAGCTACAAAATATTTTTGATAATAAACTTTTAAAAGGACGTAAAACTATTCAACCCCCCCTTCTAGTTTTCCACAATTGGTATCAGAGCCACGTCTAGCAAGATCTTTAAAATATATTGTATTTTAAAACTTGTAACGATCTATGGAATCTGAAAAATATTTAGAAGGGCAATCTATGCAAAGACCACCACTATTTGAAAGTGATGGATTTTTATATTGGAAAAATCGATTCGAAACTTATGTGAAGCCAAAAGATCTAGATCTTTGGCATGTTATTACTAATGGTGATTTTTTGCCTATTCAAAATAACCCTGAAACTAAGAAAAATGAAATCGTACCTTTTGAAAAACAAAATGATGATTTAAAAAGAAAACTTGCTAAAAATAATGAAGTAAAAATGGTTATTTATAATGCGCTACCACGTAAAGAGTACGAAAGGATCTTTATGTGTGAAACCGCAAGAGAAATTTGGAACTCTTTAATAATAACTCACCAAGGTAATAGTCAAGTCAAAGATAATAAGATAGATCTACTTGTTCAACAATATGAGCAATTTACGATTCCGGAAGAGGAATCAATTGATAATGCTTTTGCTAGATTTAACACTATCATCACAAGTTTAAAAGCACTTGATGAGAATTTTTCTAGTAAGAATTTTGTTAGGAAGTTTCTTAGGGCTCTTCATCCAAAATGGCGAGCTAAAGTGGCGGCTATTGAAGAATCGAAGAATTTGTCAACATTGCAACTTGATGAATTAATTGGAAATCTAAAAGTTTACGAAGTTATCATTAAGAAGGATTCCGAAATGGTCAAAGAAACACGAGAGCAAAGCAAGTCAATCGCCTTGAAAGCTAGAAAGGAATCTAGTATTGAAGATAGCTCATCTTCCGAAAGTGATGACGAAGAATACGCCATGGCCGTAAGAGATTTCAAGAAATTCTTCAAAAGGCGAGGAAGATTCGTAAGATAACCGCATGATGAAAGGAAAACATTTCAAAAGAGTAAAGATGACAAGAACAACAAGATTGAAAGAAAATTTTTTAAGTGTGGGGATCCAAATCACCTCATCGGAAAATGTCTAATGATGACAAGAGATCAAAATTAAAGAGCTTTTGTTGGAGGTGCTTGGAGTGATAGTGATGAAGATGAGAAAGAAACTACAAAAGAAGAAAAGTGTCTTATGGCGAATACATCAAATGAGGTACGTTCCGAAACCGAATATTTTAGTGATGAAAGTTTATCATTAGATGAAAAAGATCTAGATAATGAATATAATAGGCTATGCAAATTAGGACAACTAGTAATGGCCAAAAATAAATCACTAAAATACATAAACAATCAATTGGAAAATGAAGTACTTGAACTAAAAATTAAAATACATCAACTTGAAAAAGGTAAAGAAATTTTTGAAGAATGTAAATCATGTCAAGTACTTAAAAGTGAAAACGAAATACTTACGGAAGAAATTCGCAAACTTAATAAATTTGAAAATAGTAGTCAATCACTTAGTAAAATAATAAGTATTCAAAGAACATCCGGAGATAAAACCGGTTTAGGATTTAATTCAAATGAAGCTTCAACAAGTGAGATTAAAAATGTCAAATTCGAAAATGAACCTAACGAACAAAAATCTCTAAAAACTAATCCTAAGTATATACTTATTAATGATAGAAAAATACCTCTTGCTAACAATGAAGAAGTAAAAGCTTTTTATAAGCCGTCTTTGAAAAATGAGGTAGGATCTTCTAAATCTAAGACAAGATCTAAAACACCTCCACCTAGAAAATCAAATAATTCTAATCCTAGGTCTAAAACACCTCAACCAAGAAGAAACCAAAATAGGCAAAACTATAATAACAATAGTAATCAAATGTGGAACTACCAAGAAAGCTACAATCCTTGGGGTATACTGTCACACCCCCAATTTACCTGACTTGCAGCGGAATGGAATGCCTGAGGGTGTAACTGTCATAGCACCATAACAAGGAAATATTGAACGACCTAAAGTGTCGTTTTGAAAACACATCGTTTGACTTATTAAAACATTCAGAGTATATTACATAGGTACCAAAAGTCATGAAAGGTTTACAGAAATAAGTTAAGACATGTCAAACGATAATTATACATAAGTGCATGAAAGTGTCAAAGTGAGACGCGTCATCCTAGGTTCTCACTAAAATGACTCCATGCATGCCATGAAGTTTATGCTCTTAGTTACCTGAAAATACATTGCGAAAACGGTCAACATAAAGTTGGTGAATAATCATAGGTTTATAATTGAAATCTGGTGTACATATGCCATAAGTAAAGTCAAGAAATAGGATGTCCGGAAATAAAGTATACATTGGCTCTTAAGCTCATGACCCCGAAGCTAGACGTTACTTGGCCCCAATTAGTGGTTACCAGACACTCTAATAATAAAGACATGAAATGCATCTGTAATTCTGTTGGAGCAACCCAAACACAGATGGAGGAGTCACCCTCAATAGATCTATTCACTCACTCTCGCTTGGAACTTAATTAACGGTTCATGAAATAATAAAGGGGACTTGTCCTGACGTGGTAAATAAGGCAACTTAAGCAATGTATGGAATTTTATACTTAGGCATGTACACAAAAATAAGTAATGCAATGTATTCTCCCCCGTGGGATTTGAAATCAAAATATTGAATTAAAACGGGGCTATGAAACTCACCTTAAGTGATGATACTTTAAATGAAGTGAAGTGAACAACAATGAACGGTTAACTGCCGCAACCTAATATGAATGATGAACGATCTAATTTAGATCACCAAATGATGTTATGAATGTCCATGCTCATGTTCCTATACCACTCTACTCTTTGGAAAAACACTTGTGTTATCAAAAATATATAATCCAAGAATTAGGAAAATATTGCTATTAGAAAAATAAAGCTAGTTGCAATATATATACTTATATATATATATCGTATGTTTCCATGTTAGTGTTGAAATCCTCGGGTTGAAATCCTTGAAATAATGCCTTGAAATGATAAAAATATACTTGTAATAACTAATACTTCACTAGTTATAAAATTAGGTACTTGGTATTATTTTATAAATCTAGAGTTACTACGTAGTTTTGGCGTTAATATTTATAAAAGCTGTCAAAATGAAATGAGTTTTGCCGGTATTCAAACATGAATATCTTTGTCGTTATAAGTCCGTTTTACTTGTTCTTTATATCCACGGTTACGTCTTAGTATGTAGTTGTAACAATTCGCAATTTCAGGTTAACTTTTATTCCCGAAAATTTTACTATTCACTTTTTACTATTCACTTTAACTATTCATCTCAGAAATTTTTATTTCATATTCTCGTAAGTTAAACTATTTTAACGATAATCCGAGAGTTTGACGCTCGTCGGATCATTTCTGCAAAAATCACAAAGCCGTGTCCGAGATTTACTTTTAGGTTTAAACGTCATTCTAGCATCCCGATATGTCCATAAAATATTATAAACAATAGAAATATGATTTTCTCTCATTTTAGGACAATTCCAAAAGTTTTGGAATTTTACGTTTTTCAGTTCAGCGTTTTACGCGAATTGCGCGTTTTAGACCCGTGTTTCCAGTTTTTAGCAGGGTTTTAGCACCCGATAGATCCTACCACTCATTTTATATTTTATTATGGAGTATATTGATAAGTTCTAGCATATTTATAAGTTTCATATTTTTAGGATACCCGGTTTTACGTTTCGTGACTTAACAACTTACGCTTAGCAATTTACGGAGTCAAAACTAGCTACATAAGTAGGATAATACCATCAAAAGTCCACACCTTGTTCTCCAAGTTCATGAACCGCCACTAGGGGGGGGGGGCATTCACACTTGTGGCATCATCTCATGACTTCAGCTATTAGATCATTTTTAATTACAACTTTGTCTCCAAGTTTAGGAAGCTTACTAGTTACCTTCCTAACCTCCTCATTTTTAGTATAAAAGCAAGCTCATATCTTCATTTATTCATCATTCAAACGCCACACCAATTATACCTAGCACCATGATCCTTTGATCTTCAAACTACAAGTTACACTACAAAGTTCAAGGTCTTAGTATTCTCTACCTAGTTCTTAAGTTTGTTTGGTGATTCCATGGTTGAATTAGGAGCTACACAAGGTGATTAGGGGCTGAAGTGAATGGTTTTCACAAGGTTTATATCAAGGCTAGCAAGGGTTACAAGAGTTGTGGTGAAGGGTTTGCAAGCATAGGTTTAGTGTCCTAGTTCCATACTTGACTTCCTTTCTTTAGAAAGCCAAAAGTTGTAAGAAACCCTTATACACTTTCTTGCTCAATATCATTTTCATGCTTATTATGTTTCTTTCATGCTATATATGGTCTTTGTATTATGCTCATGATGTATAAAAACTAGTAAAACAAGTTATGGTATATATATGTTAACTTATGTTATTTAAACAAGTAAACTAGTGACTTTTATGGAGAACCACGACCAAAATAGTATAACTATGATATTTGACACTTACTTACTGTTAAAGAGGACTTAACAAGGAAAACATAGCAATTTGAATCACCCAAAACGAGTACACGAGTCAAAAGTTATGGCCATAAGAAGTTAGCGACACCAAAACGCCGAAACTGCCTATACCCTACTGTTTTGCATTCTGCCAATTTGAAAGTCACCCTTCTGGTCCGATTCATCAAAAAGTTAAAACACGAAAGTTGTCCAGAACAACGTTTTCGTTCAGGTACAAAGAAGCTCGAGCCCTGAAAACGCTTTCCGAGTGATAATTTCTTCAAATTCTTAACAGCCCATTTTTAGACCAAAGTTACTATATAATGATTATATTTAGATGAGACCAAGAGGTCTAATGACCTAAAGCCAATACCACAACCACGGCTAAAGCCAAGGTTGAGTCTCAAGACCATGGTAACAATGACCAAGGTCACAGCAAAGCCACGACTAAAGACCATATAACTTTTAAAGATCAAAAGCTTATATATATATGTTATCAAATACTACAATAGTAGGGAGCCTCATGTGAGGAGTTCATTAAGTAAGCCATCGAGATGAGTTGTGGATTTACGAATTAAAGTGTCCTGGCTCCTCGAACGTTTACTCCATGACTTCTGAATTATGTCGGCCCGAACGGTAGTAAGAGATATACAACCTATACATGTTTCATAGACCACTTATATTTAACGACTTACGCTATATACTAAGTACTACATCATGAACATTATGCAAGACATATATGGGCAATTCTTCGTATTCTTAGATGTTACTCCAAACCTAAGTCGCAACGTTCTATTATAGGCTGCTCTTAGAGACTTTCGCAATTCGACTACCACTTTCATTTCTCATTACATAAGCTTAAGGTGAGTCATAGCCCCTACTCTTTTCATACTTGTTTTAACTCTTCGGGGGGATACATGCTCAACTACTTGCTTACTTGTACAAATACTCAAAACATTTATACTTGATTGTTTCATACTTGATTGTCTTATACTTAATTGCATTATACTTGATTTCATACATACATGACTGTTTTATCTTTGGGAAGTGGCTCCCAGTTTTCTTTGGGAAGTGGCTCCCAGTTTTCTTTGGGAAGTGGCTCCCAGTTGTCTTTGATACATCCTAACATTTGCGAATGTTGGATACATCATAAAAGTGAGGTCTTCGGAGATGAAGTAGAGACTCACTACTAATTGCTTAATTGTCTTGATGAACTTATACATGTCTTTATTATACTATATGTTAGCAGTGGGTTGTGAACACACAGGTTACAAGTCTCTTATGGCGGGACTTGTAACTGAGTGGATTCACAATGCCTTTGCTATGTGAACATTCTTTTGAGGCTTTTTCAACTGTTTTAAGACAAACTCTATGAACTCACCAACCATTGTGTTGACACTTTAGCATGTTTATCTCAGGTTAGTAAGGCGATAGCTAGTGCGTGGAACTTAGAGTCAAGCTGCATATTCTGAAGACTTACGCTTTTATCATTTACCATTCAAAACACTTTGTATACATTTATGTATCATACTTTGGAATCTCATGTTTGTAACTTTGAATTCATTAATCGAATGGTAACTTTTCAAAACGTCTCATTTAGAGTTCGTTTTCTATAACTTGTACTTTGTATTATGAAGTAGCACCCCTGTGACACAGTCTTCCGCTGCAGTATTTTGGGGGGTGTTATAGATTGGTACCAGAGCCTTGGTTATAGAGAAGTAGGTTGCATTTAGTGCCTAGACTATAACTGCTATATACGTTAGGACTCTCCTCTTTATTTGCCTTACACACACTACATACACATACGCTTTTTGGTAGTTGTTGGTTTAGTTCCACGCTGTTAGATGATGTGACTTTAGTATTATAAGGAGCCCAGAGATTCGTCGAGTCATTAAAAACATGGAGCTCAGTAATAACTAATTAGTTAACTTGATCTTGTGACAGTTCTTGTTTGATGAGACACAACATTTGAGTTAAATAATATTATTGCTTAGCTTTAGGGATTTGTTGTCTTGATTATCTTACTATCGGCCTCAGAAGGCGGATTTTGTGTCGGAAATTCTTAAGTAGGATGTTTTAGAATCTCCTTATTTAAATGGATTGGGACGCCTCTTCAGTTAAATAAAGAAATTGTAAATCACCGAACCATGAGTTTATGATCCCTTACTTACATAAATTTGGACGCTTCTTTATGTAAGTAATGTGTTATAAATAAGTGGGCTTAATTGTAGCCGATACAACTCCTTAACCAGAACCTTAGACGAATCAGAGTGAACACCAGTATTTTAGAGATCCCGAATTCTCCTAGACATACCGTAAATAGTTAACATCAACAGAACTTCGGGACGAAGTTCTCCTTAAGGGGTAGAGACTGTAACAATTCGCAATTTCAGGTTAACTTTTACTCCCGAAAATTTTACTATTCACTTTTTACTATTCACTTTTACTATTCATCTCAGAAATTTTTATTTCATATTCTGGTATGTTAAACTATTTTAATGATAATCCGAGAGTTTGACGCTCGTCGGATCATTTCTGCAAAAATCACAAAGCCGTGTCCGAGATTTACTTTTAGGTTTAAACGTCATTCTAGCATCCCGATATGTCCATAAAACATTATAAACAATAGAAATATGATTTTCTCTCATTTTAGGACAATTCCAAAAGTTTTGGAATTTTACGTTTTTCAGTTCAGCGTTTTACGCGAATTGCGCGTTTTAGACCCGTGTTTCCAGTTTTTAGCAGGGTTTTAGCACCCGATAGATCCTACCACTCATTTTATATTTTATTATGGAGTATATTGATAAGTTCTAGCATATTTATAAGTTTCATATTTTTAGGATACCCGGTTTTACGTTTCGTGACTTAACAACTTACGGTTAGCAATTTACGGAGTCAAAACTAGCTATATAAGTAGGATAATACCATCAAAAGTCCACACCTTGTTCTCCAAGTTCATGAACCGCCACTAGGGGGGGGGCATTCACACTTGTGGCATCATCTCATGACTTTAGCCATTAGATCATTTTTAATTACAACTTTGTCTCCTAGTTTAGGACGCTTACTAGTTACCTTCCTAACCTCCTCATTTTTAGTATAAAAGCAAGCTCATGTCTTCATTTATTCATCATTCAAACGCCACACCAATTATACCTAGCACCATGATCCTTTGATCTTCAAACTACAAGTTACACTACAAAGTTCAAGGTCTTAGTATTCTCTACCTAGTTCTTAAGTTTGTTTGGTGATTCCATGGTTGAATTAGGAGCTACACAAGGTGATTAGGGGCTGAAGTGAATGGTTTTCACAAGGTTTATATCAAGGCTAGCAAGGGTTACAAGAGTTGTGGTGAAGGGTTTGCAAGCATAGGTTTAGTGTCCTAGTTCCATACTTGACTTCCTTTCTTTAGAAAGCCAAAAGTTGTAAGAAACCCTTATACACTTTCTTGCTCAATATCATTTTCATGCTTATTATGTTTCTTTCATGCTATATATGGTCTTTGTATTATGCTCATGATGTATAAAAACTAGTAAAACAAGTTATGGTATATATATGTTAACTTATGTTATTTAAACAAGTAAACTAGTGACTTTTATGGAGAACCATGACCAAAATAGTATAACTATGATATTTGACACTTACTTACTGTTAAAGAGGACTTAACAAGGAAAACATAGCAATTTGAATCACCCAAAACGAGTACACGAGTCAAAAGTTATGGCCATAAGAAGTTAGCGACACCAAAACGCCGAAACTGCCTATACCCTACTGTTTTGCATTCTGCCAATTTGAAAGTCACCCTTCTGGTCCGATTCATCAAAAAGTTAAAACACGAAAGTTGTCCAGAACGACGTTTTCATTCAGGAATTAAGAAGCTCGAGCCCTGAAAATGCTTTCCGAGTGATAATTTCTTCAAATTCTTAACAGCCCATTTTTAGACCAAAGTTACTATATAATGATTATATTTAGATGAGACCAAGAGGTCTAATGACCTAAAGCCGAGACCACAACCATGGCTAAAGCCAAGGTTGAGTCTCAAGACCATGGTAACAATGACCAAGGTCACAGCAAAGCCACGACTAAAGACCATATAACTTTTAAAGATCAAAAGCTTATATATATATGTTATCAAATACTACAATAGTAGGGAGCCTCATGTGAGGAGTTCATTAAGTAAGCCGTCGAGATGAGTTGTGGATTTACAAATTAAAGTGTCCTGGCTCCTCGAACGTTTACTCCATGACTTCTGAATTATGTCGGCCCGAACGGTAGTAAGAGATATACAACCTATACATGTTTCATAGACCACTTATATTCAACAACTTACGCTATATACTAAGTACTACATCATGAACATTATGCAAGACATATATGGGCAATTCTTCGTATTCTTAGACGTTACTCCAAACCTAAGTCGCAACGTTCTATTATAGGCTGCTCTTAGAGACTTTCGCGATTCGACTACCACTTTCATTTCTCATTACATAAGCTTAAGATGAGTCATAGCCCCTACTCTTTTCATACTTGTTTTAACTCTTCGGGGGGATACATGCTCAACTACTTGCTTACTTATACAAATACTCAAAACATTTATACTTGATTGTTTCATACTTGATTGTCTTATACTTGATTACATTATACTTGATTTCATACATACATGACTGTTTTATCTTTGGGAAGTGGCTCCCAGTTTTCTTTGGGAAGTGGCTCCCAGTTGTCTTTGATACATCCTAACATTTGCGATTGTTAGATACATCATAAAAGTGAGGTCTTCGGAGATGAAGTAGAGACTCACTACTAATTGCTTAATTGTCTTGATGAACTTATACATGTCTTTATTATACTATATGTTAGCAGTGGGTTGTGAACACACAGGTTACAAGTCTCTTATGGCGGGACTTGTAACTGAGTGGATTCACAATGCCTTTGCTATGTGAACATTCTTTTGAGGCTTTTTTAACTGTTTTAAGACAAACTCTATGAACTCACCAACCATTGTGTTGACACTTTAGCATGTTTATCTCAGGTTAGTAAGGCGATAGCTAGTGCGTGGAACTTAGAGTCAAGCTGCATATTCTGAAGACTTACGCTTTTATCATTTACCATTCAAAACACTTTGTATACATTTATGTATCATACTTTGGAATCTCATGTTTGCAACTTTGAATTCATTAATCGAATGGTAACTTTTCAAAATGTCTCATTTAGAGTTCGTTTTCTATAACTTGTACTTTGTATTATGAAGTAGCACCCCTGTGACACAGTCTTCCGCTGCGGTATTTTGGGGGTGTTACAGTAGTAATATATTTTGGAAAGCTCGGCTCCTCCGGGTTACGTCTAAAGCCTCTTTTTGTCCGACAAAAAACGTCCAACAGCATGTAATTTTCAGAAAAATACTTTTCGTCAATAATCTTGCAAAAATCATAACTTCTTCATTATAAACTCTTTTTAATCCGTTCTTTCGCCTACGGATTCGTTTTTGAAAGTATTTTCTAAAAATTTTGCCAAAGTTTACTTTGTATTTACTGATTTTCCAGAATTTACCAAAATGGGACAGTAGGTATATAAACTTGTTAGAAATCCATTTCCAAGGTTAAAAACTAGTTCCAACCTCAACCAAAACTCTTGCAAACTTCACAAAACTAATCTAATCCTACCATACACCTTCTTAGGGTGCCATGGGTTCCTAAAGACTAGTGATCAAGTTAATTTAACAAGGAAACACCTAAATCACAATCTATGGTTTGTATGTTCAAAAAGTATACAAAAATAAAGTGGTATAACTAGTATGAGCATGAAATTATGCATGAATACTATAAGATACATATGTTAATTAGATGAAAACATGAAAATAATTTTGAATACTCACTTTGAAATTTTAGGTGATGAGATCATTAGAAACCTTGGATTACTTGTGTGTTTGTTGTAGTATTCTTGATTAGAACCACAAAATGAACAACTTTGGTGCTTTAACTTTTCAAAAACCTTCACTTGATCTTGATTTGGTGATGAGGTCGTGGGTATGGTGAAAGAAATGAGGATGAGAGCCTTTTTGATTCTAGAATTTGTTATGTTTACGTTTTTATGGTTTATGTAAATAACTAGTTATAAGTATAATAGTATAATAAGTGTACATAATGACTAGAGGTTAAGAAATTGTAAAAGTTAGCCTTGTGAAGACTTTAGGGGCTGATTTCATGTGGATGAGGGGGGGGGGGGGGTACTTGTGATTTAATTAGGAAACTAGTGAAGAATTTGGTGTAATTTGAGTTATTAGTTAAAATCGGGGTACCGGGTTTTATAGAAATAAATGTTAACAAAGTTATTCGGGATGAAATAAAGTTGTAAATATGTTAAAAATATGTTGGGTACAATTACTGAGTGATCGGGTGATTATTGCTTAGTTTTCACGAAAACCGTCGTTATATTCATAAGCTTACGTTATAAATAAAATAAATTTCCAAAATACTGGGTAACTGAATGTTATAACTTTTATGATGATAAAATGGATATAAAAATATGTCGGGACCATTGTGGAAATATTTAGATATATTCGTCGTATATATATATATTAGTCGGGTGTTAACGTTTATTTAGAAATCATAATACGTAAAACGTTAAATATACTGAATATAGTAATTTGAAAATCCTAAGAGTGGTATAACATGAAAATGCTGTTATAATGATATGCAGACTATCTCTAGTCCGTATGCAGCATCCTCAGCACTAATGAAATGAATTCGCACCTGAACCAATACGGTTACGCGAATTTTAATACCCGTAAACTAAATTTACGATGAAATGTGTAATGCACGTGAATGATGAAATCTTTTCCGGAAATGAATAGTGTTCAGTGAATAGTAAAATTTCTGAATGCTTCTCTGAATGTCAAACTGACACCAAAAATGATGAATAGTAAACTGATTAATAGTGTTTTGATGAATAGTGTTTGATGAATAGTGTTTTTCCAAAGTTTGGGAAATGACCTGAAATGGTGAATTGTGACAGTCTTCCCCTCTAACAGGAAGTTCATCCCGAAGTTCAGTTTATGTTGGTCTCTGAAAACGTATTGGTGAAAAGGGTGATGATATTCGAGAATTCCAGCGAACTCTAACGACAGGAATTCGAATCTGATTCAACCGTTTGACCACACAGTCCATGATTTCTACTTGTTCTCCTACAAGGTTTATGTTTGTCCTTGGGTTGGATTCCTTTCCAAATGAGATTATGAGTGACTAATCTGTAATTCATTTCTTGAGATTTGAAAATTGTGAAACATGATTGTGTAATCCGATTGTTCTCTAACAAGGCTCATGTCTGACGGCCACTATGTCCACTCTGTCTGAATATTACATGGTCCTGTGTATATCGGGTTTAACTTTCCGAGTTTCCTGAATGATATCATGCCTTTCCTAGGCAGAACTTTCTACATAACTCTGCCTACCAACTTGAAGTTTTAATGGTTTACAACTTATTGAACTTGTAACTGATTCTTGACTTGTAGGAAATTTCTGATTGTTTCATGAATGCCTACTAGACTAGTATGTTGGGCTTTTCCAAATTTTGATCCGTCAATAGATATTGGCACCTCGACCATAGAGTGCCTCAAATGGTGTAGTCTCTATGCTCGCGCGATAACTATGATTGCAACTGAATTTGGTTTATGATAACTGGTTAGTCTAACCATTTCTAGGGTTAATCACTCATGCTCTGAGCATACTTTCCTATGTTTGAATTGTTCTCTCGCTTTGACCATCGGTCTGAGGATGATAGGTGATGTTTACATCTAAATGGGTTTCTGAAGGAAATCCTGAAATAATTTCTTGAAGTCCAAGGTGAATCGATTTCCTTATCAGGAATAACTAAAATGGGTACAATAAATCTTTGTGACTAATTCCACAACGTTCGGTCCTTCGAACTTGGCGTTATTTGAAAGGGATAGAATATAGGTAACAATTTGATTCCTTGTGTTTTGTTCCAACGGATGATAAGACATATGTCCTTCTTTGTCTATTGGGTTTGGTCTTCACTACTTAAGTTCGTGATTAATTTGTGATGTCCTTCCTAATTCCTTCATCACATATTCCAAATATTCTTTATTGTCAAGTCACAATCCTAAATGCATAAGCGATGTTGTAGGGAAATTGGTTCTGGAAATTTGTCTCGCGATTGTGAGTTTTGGTTGAAATCTTTTTCTGAATAAACGAATTTAGAAAATGGAGAAAATGATTTACTTAGTAATATTTTTCCTGATGATTCAAAATTTCAGTAGTTATGAAGTAGAAAAATGTTTTCAAACATGTTGTGGTTAAGACTGCTTACCAAAGTTTAATATCTATGTATATTTCTCATTGTACAATAGTGTTGCTAAAGATTGACCAAAATGGATCATACTTGTTCAAAATAGGAATTTCATAAATCATTTTTCCACAAGGTATGTGATTTATGTAAACGCATCAACTTTATTTAAAAGTGAAAACACTTAACAAGGAAAAAAAATGGTATGATAGGAAATGTTCGCTTAAATGCATAGATGTCTAACATTTAGTTCCTGAGGTTGGGTAATGTCTATTAGTGGGTATTAGGCAAAACTACAAACGTAGGTATTTAGACTAACTTAAGTCCTGAAATGGTTTATCGTTGTAATTGGCAAGGTGAAGGTATCACTTGATTTTTGTGTCGATGAATGTCTATTCTGTTTTCCTATGTAGACGAGGAGATATGTTCTGGTTTGATCCCTTTCTTGGTATGAAGGTGAGGTTATCTGAAATTTCTATAGATATAATGCCTTAGAGGAATCTACATCGATATTCTTGATTCAAACAATTGTCCTTTGTGAAAACTTACTGCAGGAAAGTTTATGTATGGATGAGGCCACGTTTAAATGAAATGCTCTACAGTCTCAATTAGAAGCTTGGTTCATTTCTATAGTGTTGTTCTGTGGACATTAATATTGAGTTCAATCCTGTAGCTCAGTCTAGCTAGCACCTTTAAATGATAGAATTTGACAATTAAGTCAAAGATGATGATTCGGATGGTCTCGCAGTATCTTAGAATTTGTTGTTGAGTTACGAATTCTCTCACGATATACTTCTAGTCCTGGTTAGTAGTTCTGTAGTCCTTTTGTTGCTTTTATTGTATAGAGGAATCCTACATGTAATTGATTTGGAAAGTCTCTCCTAGGTAAGTCAATGGAAAAATCTGACTAAATGTCTGAGTGAGTGACAGGTGGGGTAAGTATCCAGGGAGAGTTGGTCAAAAAGAGATGTCTATGAAAGAGTTTATTTGTTTAAAATGCTTTTGGATGAAGATTGTTATTTTCAATCCTTTAAAAAGATAACTATTTCCTTCATGGCATAATCCTTCCTGAATTATACATAGGTGATCAGGCTATGTATAATTGAGGACTAATGATGCGATGTTAGATTTTGTCAAAATATCATTACTTTTCTCGAAAGTTTTAGATGGTGTTTAACACATTGTTATTAAAATGGTGTCCTGATGTTTTCTTTCAAGTAACATGAAAATTGCCTCACGTAATAATAGTAAATACTTGGTGTAATGACGGAAAAATCAATTTATAGTACGGTAACAAAATAGCTTATTTTAGAAATTCGGTAAAACAATTTCCCCATAGGGTAGTAAAATAGTTTGAAACTAAATCCGTTGAATGGTTTATTGGATACATGGGTAAATCCTACGGAATGGAAATAATCTACTAATCCGTCAAATACGAAATCGGCCTATTCCCTAATAAGACAATGGTATAATGTTGCTAAACGATTTGGAAATTGCACAATTGCAATAGAAAATGGAATAAACGAAGGTTACGATTATCACAGGGATAACAAAAGATAGTCATTACATTAGATAGGAAAGTGCTTAATATAACTAGGTTACACCAACGTACTTATGGAAAGTACCAAAAGAAAGTACAACCCTAAAGGGCTCGAACTATGGTTTTAAAACATAAACTTCTTCCTCCAGTTCAGGTCTCTCAACTCTGGGCATTCACTCTTGAAGTGTCCCACTACTCCACATTCACGGCAGATTACCGTGAGTTTCTGATGCCTTGCGAGGGCGGGAGCCTTGCAATCCTCGGTTTTGTGTCCTAGCTTTTGGCAGTTTCCACATTGAGAGGGGCAAGATCCTTTGAAATGAAACTGACACTTGTTACACTCGGGTAATTTACCTACATACCCTTTCTTTTGGCTTGACTCAGCCACAAAGGTCTCCACCACTTGTTGTATCTTAAATGGTTGTTGAGTAGCATTAGCATCCTGATTACCGACCCATTTTCTCTTGTTGTTACTATTGTTTCCCGATGTCTTGTCGCGAACCATGAGTTCCTTTGCTTCGATCGCCATCTGGATAGCTTCAGACATGGCATTGGTTTCCCATGCGATGACCAACATACGAATTTCAGGAGAAAGTCCTCCGACGTACCTTTCAAGTTTCTTACTTTCCGGTTCACCAATTGCAGGGTCTAGTCGAGCTAATTCATAAAAATGAGCAGTATACTTGACAACATCATCTCCTACCATGGTAAGGTTTAGTGCTTCCTGTTCTATTGCTCGTAATTCACTTCTTACACAAAAGGCTATACCCATCATCCTTCTTAGTTCCTCCCAAGAGCGTGAGTAAGCATCATCAACTCCTACTATCTTAACATGTGTGGTCCACCATTCCTGGGCAAGATTCTGAAAAGTGCATGTGGCGAACTTAACCTTATCTTCCTTACGACAGTCGCCACATCTAAATATCGTTTCTATTTCTTCGAACCATTTGAGAAATTTCTTTGTGTCTCTAATTCCGCTAAAGGAGGGAGGATTACAGCCCATAAATTCCACGTGAGTAAGTTCCTTGGTGAGGGCGGTAGTTACATTCCTGGCAATGAATTGTTCAACGGCGTCTTGTGTCATGCTTGGAGTGGTTTGCTTAAATCTATTTCCATCAAATCATAAGAGTCCGTGAGAATCTATAGGTAATAAAAATAATCATATTCATAACGCATGAATATAATACATGAAAGCTTCAGTCTATATGGACCAATATCATAGATAGCACAACCATTCCCCTATAGTAGAGTCAATACTTGGTGATTCTATTTGTACAACAATCAAAATACTACAAGTTTCTTTAACTATGCCACACTTCTCGTGGCTAGGATAATAGTAAAAGCTAGTAAAGATATAAGTCTAGTCTAGAGACTTCCTGGTGTTGCGGAGGTTCCTGTTGAGTCTGTGATCTTGCTATTATCTACTAGGTTTTATCTAGTTCATGGCAAGTGGGAATGGAAAAGGAAAATGACAATGATGGTACTAGTTAATGGAATACTATCCTCTTTCGCGATACCTCGCGACATCTAAGAGGTAAAACTAAAGTACGCAATATGGGACGACCAATAGTGTAATAAGCGGCTGATGGTGGCGGTAGTACCTGAGTAGTAAGCGTCCTACTAGTGAAGGAAAAAAATATACTATCGTCCTTGAAATAAGCATCCTAATAGGTCCATTAAGATTTAAATCTGAATACTCTACCAAACGGTATTCTATGTATGGGCTGAATGATAGGAAAACCCTGTTCCTATGGCAAATCACTAGTGCTAATGATGGTGTAAGTGCAACTGGTGGTATAATGGTAGTGGAAGATGACAAGGCATCTTCAATGTCGGAATTTGATAAAAGGATGACAGGGTAGGTATCTGAAGACATGTCACTTGTGAACCAGGTCAATATAATTATATATGAATATGGGTATAAATAACTCGCGCAGTGTGTGCCTGAAACAACATATGTAGTGAATATGCACTTATGAAGAAGTGATGAGATGCTATGATGATGTGGTTATAGTCTAGGGTCCAAGGTACATCCTAGTTCGCTATAACCTTAGCTCTGATGCCAATCTGTCACACCCCCAATTTACCTGACTTACAGCGGAATGGAATGCCTGAGGGTGTAACTGTCATAGCACCATAACAAGGAAATATTGAACGACCTAAAGTGTCGTTTTGAAAACACATCGTTTGACTTATTAAAACATTCAGAGTATATTACATAGGTCCCAAAAGTCATGAAAGGTTTACAGAAATAAGTTAAGACATGTCAAACGATAATTATACATAAGTGCATGAAAGTGTCAAAGTGAGACGCGTCATCCTAGGTTCTCACTAAAATGACTCCATGCATGCCATGAAGTTTATGCTCTTAGTTACATGAAAATACATTGCGAAAACGGTCAACATAAAGTTGGTGAATAATCATAGGTTTATAATTGAAATCTGGTGTACATATGCCATAAGTAAAGTCAAGAAATAGGATGTCCGGAAATAAAGTATACATTGGCTCTTAAGCTCATGACCCCGAAGCTAGACGTTACTTGGCCCCAATGAGTGGTTACCAGACACTCTAATAATAAAGACATGAAATGCATCTGTAATTCTGTTGGAGCAACCCAAACACAGATGGAGGAGTCACCCTCAATAGATCTATTCACTCACTCTCGCTTGGAACTTAATTAACGGTTCATGAAATAATAAAGGGGACTTGTCCTGACGTGGTAAATAAGGCAACTTAAGCAATGTATGGAATTTTATACTTAGGCATGTACACAAAAATAAGTAATGCAATGTATTCTCCCCCGTGGGATTTGAAATCAAAATATTGAATTAAAACGGGGCTATGAAACTCACCTTAAGTGATGATACTTGAAATGAAGTGAAGTGAACAACAATGAACGGTTAACTGCCGCAACCTAATATGAATGATGAACGATCTAATTTAGATCACCAAATGACGTTATGAATGTGCATGCTCATGTTCCTATACCACTCTACTCTTTGGAAAAACACTTGTGTTATCAAAAATATATAATCCAAGAATTAGGAAAATATTGCTATTAGAAAAATAAAGCTAGTTGCAATATATATACTTATATATATATATCGTATGTTTCCATGTTAGTGTTGAAATCCTCGGGTTGAAATCCTTGAAATGATAAAAATATACTTGTAATAACTAATACTTCACTAGTTATAAAATTAGGTACTTGGTATTATTTTATAAATCTAGAGTTACTACGTAGTTTTGGCGTTAATATTTATAAAAGCTGTCAAAATGAAATGACTTTTGCCGGTATTCAAACGTGAATATCTTTGTCGTTATAAGTCCGTTTTACTTGTTCTTTATATCCACGGTTACGTCTTAGTATGTAGTAATATATTTTGGAAAGCTCGGCTCCTCCGGGTTACGTCTAAAGCCTCTTTTTGTCTGACAAAAAACATCCAACAGCATGTAATTTTCAGAAAAATACTTTTCGTCAATAATCTTGCAAAAATCATAACTTCTTCGTTATAAACTCTTTTTAATCCGTTCTTTCGCCTACGGATTCGTTTTTGAAATTATTTTCTAAAAATTTTGCCAAAGTTTACTTTGTATTTACTGATTTTCCAGAATTTACCAAAATGGGACAGTAGGTATATAAACTTGTTAGAAATCCATTTCCAAGGTTAAAAACTAGTTCCAACCTCAACCAAAACTCTTGCAAACTTCACAAAACTAATCTAATCCTACCATACACCTTCTTAGGGTGCCATGGGTTCCTAAAGACTAGTGATCAAGTTAATTTAACAAGGAAACACCTAAATCACAATCTAGGGTTTGTATGTTCAAAAAGTATACAAAAATAAAGTGGTATAACTAGTATGAGCATGAAATTAAGCATGAATACTATAAGATACATATGTTAATTAGATGAAAACATGAAAATAATTTTGAATACTCACTTTGAAATTTTAGGTGATGAGATGATTAGAAACTTTGGATTACTTGTGTGTTTGTTGTAATATTCTTGATTAGAACCACAAAATGAACAACTTTGGTGCTTTAACTTTTCAAAAACCTTCACTTGATCTTGATTTGGTGATGAGGTCATGGGTATGGTGAAAGAAATGAGGATGAGAGCCTTTTTGATTCTAGAATTTGTTATGTTTATGATTTTATGGTTTATGTAAATAACTAGTTATAAGTATAATAGTATAATAAGTGTACATAATGACTAGAGGTTAAGAAATTGTAAAAGTTAGCCTTGTGAAGACTTTAGGGGCTGATTTCATGTGGATGAGGGGGGGGGGGGGGGGGTACTTGTGATTTAATTAGGAAACTAGTGAAGAATTTGGTGTAATTTGAGTTATTAGTTAAAATCGGGTACCGGGTTTTATAGAAATAAATGTTAACAAAGTTATTCGGGATGAAATAAAGTTGTAAATATGTTAAAAATATGTTGGGTACAATTACTGAGTGATCGGGTGATTATTGCTTAGTTTTCACGAAAACCGTCGTTATATTCATAAGCTTACGTTATAAATAAAATAAATTTCCAAAATACTGGGTAACTGAATGTTATAACTTTTATGATGATAAAATGGATATAAAAATATGTCGGGACCATTGTGGAAATATTTAGATATATTCATCGAATATATATATTAGTCGGGTGTTAACGTTTATTTAGAAATCATAATACGTAAAACGTTAAATATACTGAATATAGTAAGTTGAAAATCCTAAGAGTGGTATAACATGAAAATGCTGTTATAATGATATGCAGACTATCTCTAGTCTGTATGCAGCGTCCTCAGCACTAATGAAATGAATTCGCACCTGAACCAATACGGTTACGCGAATTTTAATACCCGTAAACTAAATTTACAATGAAATATGTAATGCACGTGAATGATGAAATCTTTTCCGGAAATGAATAGTGTTCAGTGAATAGTAAAATTTCTGAATGCTTCTCTGAATGTCAAACTGACACCAAAAATGATGAATAGTAAACTGATTAATAGTGTTTTGATGAATAGTGTTTTTCCAAAGTTTGGGAAATGACCTGAAATGGTGAATTGTGACATATACTACCACCTTTCATGCACCCTAGTCAAATGTTAAACATGTTTGGACCAAACAACTTTGGACCAAAGAGATAATGGGGATCGAATGGCTAGATGAACATTCCTTGAGGCAATCTTGAAGTTTCTCTCAACATAGACTTTTTCAAAGTCTATATATCATCTTGATGATTTTGAAGATTTTTTTGAAGACCACCGGGTACGCCATTCTTTCATAACTCATTGTCATGCTTAGATAAATATGTTTTAGTTGATTACTTTGTTTGCGTAGATATAGCTTGTCTCTTTTCTTCTTTATTTGTTCGATCATATATATATATATATATATATATATATATATATATATATATATATATATATATATATATATATATACTATTATACTTAAATATATTAAATATATATATATAATAGCCCGCACATAACCTAGATACGTCATTAGTTGACTTTCTAGAACTCCAGGAAATCGTTCTTTATCGAACCCTTTCCTTCCCCCCTCGCGTTATACTAGTAAGTCCTCTTTTAGGAGACTCATGATGATGAAGGGATATGAGTCAAGTGGACTTTTATCATGCAAGAACGCCTTCTCACGTGAACACTATGGATGAAACAAACTCCTCTCGCCGACGTTATCCTATCTCCGCTACTATCTTTCAAACCTCACCCATCAACCCATTTTTCACTCACACTTATACTTATATATAACTATACCTTATATATATATATATATATATATATATATATATATATATATATATATATATATATATATATATATATATATATATATACACTTATTCACATATTCCCGAACACACCTCAAACCCTTCATCAACTTAACACTTTGATCATTTTATCCAAAATTGTCAAAGGTATATTTTAATTATCGAAACGGTAATTAAAAATTGTTAAGAACTCTATCATCGTGCCAATAAACGTCTACGTATTTTTGATATATTATAAATCTAATTATATACGTATAAATATTTTTGTTCTAGAAACTAATTCCGCGAAATTTGGAAAATTTCAAAGGCGGCCCCCTTAATAATTAAGGGGACCGGCTTGTTATCGAGGGCAGTCCCCTTAATGTTTAAGGGGACCGGCCATCTGATGCTTCTAAATCCGTTTCTTTTCCTTAATTCCATTCCCAAACACTCCATTTACTCATTTGTTCTTCCCCACTGCTACTGAGTACGAACCGAAACACCCAAAAACATCAAAATCCTCCATCATATCACCAATCCGGGGTTGTTTCCCAAGGGGCAAACATCAACCAAACATATAACAACATCTTTTGTAAGTTTTCCAACATGCATTTCATCACATTTCATTCGATTTGGTGTCTAATCAATTATTATGCATTTTATTAAAATTTATTTTAATTCGAATTTAAGTGCAATAGAAGCTAGAAATTGAACTACCAAATGCTTCCCATAGGATTAGAATGATGTATTGCAACTCAAATTTAATATAACATATCATTTTGTCAAAATCATTAATCGCCCATAAACCCTTATTAAATTTTATTTTTCAAGAGACACATTGTTGATATAACTCTCAAAAACCACTTAAAACTTACTACATTTCATTGTTTTAACGTCCTAAACAATCAAAACATACTTTTCAATTTATTAGAAAATGGTTCATGAAGACAACTTGGGCATTTGGTTCATGAACAAACTATAACTATATGTAGTTATTTGAAACTTAAAACTTGTTCATAAAACTTGTTAATACTACTAAAATCAATAGACGTCATCAAGATATATAATCAATATATATATATATATATATATATATATATATATATATATATATATATATATATATATATATATATATTGATGTTTTAGGATGTTTTTATCTAGTTAAGAGAGCGTTTGGTTTATCTCGAAAATGATATTTTTGAAAACTAAAATTCGCATTTTAAACTTTTAAACAAGCTTAGGTTGTGTCAAACTCTTACGAAATGGAAGATATATAATCTAATATATATCTAGCCGTATTTCGAAATGAATTATGATATCATACTCCTTGATATTATATATTCTAAACGAGTTTAAAATCAAAATAAAAGGAACATTATGAAACTACTTCATTGAATTTTTTTTTGTGTCGAAGTAGAATTTCGTTCCACATAATTTGCATATAATTATATACATATATATAACATATGCATGATAGTTGTTTTTATATTAATTTTATTTTTGTTGTTATATTGTTTAGGTGAAAATGCCTAAGACCACGGTTGGTGATGTTTCCAAAACCAAACAATACATTCCAAATGTCTCTTCTACTCCCGGCATGTCTCCTTCAGTTGCATGTTTCAATCGTCCTATTGAAAATAGAAACATTCACGAAGGACGAATAGTCGATCCATCTTTCTATGAAAATGATCAAACCGAACAAATGTTCACCAATATTCGTTTTGAATGTCTTTTCCATATCAACGAACCAATCATTCCTCGTTTTGTCCTCGATTTCTATAGCCAAGTGACGGTGCAAACCGATCCCTATGGTAATATCGTCATTTCCTTCATGATTCAAAATCAATTCATCACTCTTACTCTTGCTCAATTCAGTCAAATTCTTCGAATCCCATATAACGGCCAAGCCGTTTTCTCAAATGAATGGGATCTTTCCACTCTTGAAAGAAATCGTCCTCAGGATGGCCCCTACTATTCTGAGATTCCTAGTCCACAAGACATTCGTCGAACGCTTGAACTAGAACGTCGTACGACTAGTCGAGTGATCAAGTCGAAGAATGTCGATATTCATGCCAATCAAATCCTCCTCAACAAGCTAAGCCGAGATATGAAAAAATGGGAAGAACTCATTCGCGAGAATGCATTTGGTACTGGTGGTCATCGTGATCATGTCACGGCGAGCATTGCCCACATGTTATATTGTGTAATTGCTGAAGAGCAATACAATTTGGCTTATCTTTTTATTCATCGAATCATGTCCACCAAAAACACCCCAAATGCCAATCTTCCTTATGGTATGTTTCTCACACGACTTTATCGTTATGTGATGGAACACTACCCACATCTTCAAAGAGACTACTACGTTCACATCCTTCCTACTTTGAACCAACTTACTCTTGTTCGTACTCGTCGTCCTCGTAGTGACAAAGGAAAATCTCGTGTTCCTTTGTACTCTAGGCCTCGTGGTTCTACATCTCATCGTGATGACGATGATGATGAGGAGGAAAACACCTCACGTGTTAGTACTCCATCCCCCACGACCTTTGTTGAAGATCTTTCCGATTTTGATGATACCGAGTATCAAATTCCTCTTCCTCATGAATGTACCGATGAGCTTCTCTTCACTCGTCAAACGTCTATCCTCAACCGTCAACAACAAATGCATGAAGAACTTCGTGGACGATTCAAATCCGTTGGGAAGATGTTTAGGAAGATGCTTGGAAAGAAAAAGAAGTAGAAGATATTGACATGATTGCTACTTGTTATTACTTGTTTCTTTTAGACATTTGTATGGTTTGATATTTGTCCGATTTATTCGGAAATACTTGTGTTATTTCTTGTTTATCTCTTGAATGATGTTTAGACTTTAATTATTATCATGCTTCTATCTTAATGTTATGCCATGCTTCTTTTTCAATATGGATTATAATATGTTTATTTGCATGCTAAATTTGATTATATATATATATATATATATATATATATATATATATATATATATATATATATATATATATATATATATATATATATATATATATATATATATATATAAATAAATATATATATGTTTATATATCATCATTCCTAGAGTATGTACTTCTAATAGAGCTTGCTGGAAAAACACACTTGAAAAATCACCAAATTCTGAAAATTTTGGGTTTCTGGTCGTCTGGGAAAACACCAGATGGGCGGCCCCCTTAATTTCCTAGGCGGTCCCCTTAATTATTAAGGGGGCCGGCATACAATTAAGGGGACCGGCCATCTGGAACTGGTTTCACTGTTTTCTTTTGCATCTTGTGAACCCTTTCTCTAGTATCAGCTACCATTTCCCATTTTAACCCAACTGATTTTAGAATCTCATTCAACCATTTCAAATATATACCTAAATCAACCATTTCCATACTATAAATTCCCTCCACAATCACCATTCTTCATTTCATCATTCACCATCTAAATCATCATGACTCCACCAAGCACCTCACACTCCAAAGCCTCCAAGAAACAAAAGCTTGTGATCATCCCTCCAAAACAACTCTTCATTGACTTAACAAATGAAGATGACAAAACACCATCACCTCCACCCAAATGTTCCTCCCCAAGTGCACCCAATGCACCATCTAAAACACCTTCCACTCATGGAAATTCCTCATCCTCCATACCCTCAACATCATCAATCAATGACTACATCAACTCACACTTGTCACCACAAGCATCATCACCACTTCCTACACAAGAACCCATGTCCACCCATCTTACCATCTCACTCTCACCAATAACACCTTTTGATGCTCATCTCTCATCTCCACCAATTACACCACCATTCTTTGCCAATCCCGTGCCTTGGAGGCTACTTGAATCCCATGGGGATACTTGTCTTTGTTGCATCCACAACCGCACGGTCATCTTTGGCCTTAGAGATGAAATTTAATATATGTTTTCATATATTGAACATTTGCTTAAAAACCCACCACCACCACCAACTCCACCTTCCTCTCCAATCATTCCTCCACCACAATTCTCACCCATTCCTCCATCATCACCATCATGCTCTCCTAATTAAGCATTTAACATGCTTAATAAATAAAGCCTTTAGCACCCTTTTGCTTGCAAGCTCTATGAAGACCATGTACTCTTGCCATGATGATGTATTTTCCTTGTTGTTAGTCTGTGTACTAGCTTTTTCTACTTGTAATCCACTTGCTACTTGTATGTTGTGTTTTGACACAACCTATTATTGAATATGAATGCTTTCTTTTCAAACATTTTTTTTCACCTTATACATGTTTGCATGCATATACTTGTGCTTCTAATATTTTTTTTTTTGCAAAGCATTCCATAGCTCGTTCTCTTGGTGCCCCCAAACGAGGGGGAGTACACATCAAGGGGGAGATTTCTACCCGTCAATTTTTCAAGTTTGAAAATTGTCGGCATAACCTTTTTGATTCTACAAAAAGGGGGAGAAGTAAATATAAACTCACTAAAATACTTGCTTAAAAATTAATTTTTGAGTTAATTAGTTTAAGTTTTGTAATCATCAAAAAGGGGGAGATTGTTGATATGAATAATGTTTAAAAAGGTTATTAATATCTCTCAATAAACCTATGTTTTGATAATCACAAAACTTAAATCAAATTAAGTCAAGATTAAGAAGTAAACAAGTATTTGGTGACAAATATTTACTTCTACATTTAATATCACTTAAGGTATGCATAAACTAAGCATCTTATGCATTACATGATCAAAGGAAATTTTGTCTTAAGACATAACATATTATAAAATGACATAAACATTTTATATATATTTGTAAATCATTTTTGGTAATACTATATTAAACCACAAAGATATGATTTCAAATTTCCAACCAAAATGGGCAAATTTTATCCAGAAAAACTTTTCCAACGTTCAGGAGGGCGGCCCCCTTAATTTTACTAGGCGGCCCCCTTCATGATTAAGGGGACCGGCCTATAATTAAGGGGACCGGCACGCTCCCGTACAGTAAAATCTGGCCCTATAAATATTGGATCATTTCACACATTTTCTTCACCTTTTTGCACTATAAACTTTCTGATCCAACCTTCCTTTCTAGATCTAAAATCCTTTGATCATATAATTCATAAGTCTTTGTTTCCAAGTGATCCAAAGCTTCATTCATTCAAGTGCAAGAAGAAGAACACTTCTCTACATCCATCAAATTGTAGTAGTGTTGTGAATAGCTAGTTTCATATTGTAGTTGTGTTAGATATTTGTAAAGGTGTTGTGTAAATTTGTTGATTGTAGAAACTAGGTGTGTTGTAAAGTAGTTTAGTAGTTGTGAATTAGTTGTGCATAGAAGAAGGTGTGAAGTTGTGAAGAAGGTGTGAAGCCTTAAAGAAGTTGTGAAGAAGGTGTGAAGCCTTGAAGAAGTCGTGAGATTGGTTCTAGCTACGATTAGAACTCGACATTTAGCTTAGTGTCGTTAACTCGTGTAAGCCAAGGTGTGTAAGGTTTCTCCACCATAAGGAGTTTGTTGTCATAGTGAAGAAAACTCTCGAGTGTGGTACTCGGGGAGTGGAGTAGGGCAAGGAAGGTGTCCTTGTAGCCGAACCACTATAAATTCGCGTGTTGTGGCTTGATCTTTCTAACTCTATCTTTTCTTCATTACATTTCTATACTTTCATTATTAGATTAGAATTGCTTATATTGGTTGTCATTTGAATTCACTTGAGATCGAATCGAAAGTTTTTAATAAGCTACAAAATATTTTTGATAATAAACTTTTAAAAGGACGTAAAACTATTCAACCCCCCTTCTAGTTTTCCACAAGCTTTTCAATTGTGATTTTTAGCTAAAAAAGCTTGTAATCTGTTCTTTTAATGTATTGTGAATTGTATGTTGTTACAATCTCAGGTTCTTTATATAATTCAACTTTTAGTGTTTACAAGTAAAAATTCCAATTTTTTACTAAAAAGGTGTTAAAAGTTGTGGCATCTGTTTGTTTAAGCATTTTTAAGCTCAGTTAAAAGTTTTTCAAAGTTTTCAAGGCAAATAGATTAGTGTAGCTCAGTTTATCAACAATCATAGAGAATAGTCCATAAATACAAAATTCAGTTTGGAGGTTGATTGAAGAAAGGTTCAATGGTGATCTTGAATTGCAGAGGTTTTAGTAACCCTAGGGAGGTGTTCGGTTAGGTGCTGTACCATGGTCCTTGGTTCTTAATCTCACAGATAGCATTTGTAAGCCTAATTTATCATTTTCTTGTAAAATACTGTAGCTTTGCTGATTCTAGTTTATCTTTTAGTTTTCAGTGCTCATTAAGTATAAATGAGTCATATTATAGCTCAAGTTTGGTTGATTGCTCACTAAAACTAATTGTGCTCATAAGTCCACCTTAACTGCCTTAAAAAGATTAGTTTGCATCTGCTTGTTCTAATTGTGTTTAGTGTGTCACTTTTGCTTATTCAGCTTCTACTTAACCTAAGTGAACTGTTCAAAGCTTATTATTCAGTATTTGTAGTGTTAAATTCCCTAGTTGTAGTATTAAGATAGGATTAAAGGGTGTTTGGTTCTGCATGCAACGACATGTTTAGGTCTGTTTTCATTGTCACTTTTGGTTCATGCATACTTAAACAAGCCACATTAGGTTAGTTAGAGGTTAAAAACCAGGTTGCCTTAGGAATAGGTCAAGATTTTGTTTTATTCCTCATCACAGGTTCACTGTGGGAATTGTTTGTTACATCATCACTCAAATGGTTACTAAAGTTGTTAGAGTAGCTTAATCCAATCATGTTATGGCTTATTACTTACATCTCAGTCAATTAAAAGCTCTCAAATATCACCAAAGTCAAACAATAGCAAAAATCTCAAAAAGTCAAAAATATCTTTGTCAGGAAATTCCAAATCTTGTAGTAATTGTTCTGATTTTTGTGTTTTGAATTAGGACTTGTGTTTTTCACATATTGTAGTCTACCAGCTATACTTTAAGAATAAGATAAGAGTTTATTTTTTTGAATTTTTCTGATAGCTTAATTGTGGCTCCAAACACACCTGCAGGGGGACTGACTTCCCCTGCATCACCATACAACCACCACCACCCCAACTTCTATGGGTCCCACAGCTTACCATGGTGAGCCCCACTGGTCTAACTCAGTTCCTTTAGGTATCCTAGATGGCTGTCTATACATTTCAATCCTTGGGTTAGCCAAAAGCTCACTTGAGCTAGCTTTTTCCCTAGCTGCAAAAGTTAGACAGTGGACTAATTAGCATTGGGTCAATTTGCTAATTTTTGACCCATTGTGCCTTCAATTGGTTTTTGTTAGTTATTCTTGCCTCACACCTGTCCACTCAACTCACTTGCACTAGATTCCATCTAGTTTTCAGTTTTTAGCTTATTTTTAAGCTTAAAAGCTCCCACAGTTGACCAAAGTCAACTGTCAAGCTTATAAGCTTCCATTCAGCTTATTTTTAAGCTTCTTTAAAGTTTTTTTTGTAAAAGTTTGATGTTTTTAGTATAAAAATATATTTCTAAAAGAAAAATCCAGAAAAATAAATTTAATTATAAGTGATAGTTTCTATTTAATTTTATTTATCTTTTTAATTTTCATTTTTACATTTTCATTAAGTAACTTGCAATTTTATATTTTTCTTAATTTTCTTATATCTTTAAGCACTTTCAGTAATTTTTTCAGATTTTTATATGGTCATTTAGTATTTATTAGATTTAATATTAGTTTTACTATTAAGTAATTAATATTTAAGTATTAAATAGCAAAATTAGTTTTTATATAGTAATACCTAGTTTTTATATTTTTTTCTAGCTTTTATATGTTGTAAAGTAATTTTAGAATTTTTTATAGAATTTTTACTGTTCATCTTCTAGTTTTTATAATTTAATTAGTAATTAATTAATATTTAATATAATAATTAATAAAATAGTGTAAAAATATATAAAACAAACTTTTTAAAATTTTTTAGGATTTCTGAGATGGTTAATTAGATTTTTAAATTTTTCTATAATTTTCTAAATCATTTTAGTATTATTAGTAATTTAAAATTAGTTAAATAGTTTAATTAATATAATTAGTAATTAATTAATATAAAATCCACAAAAAGACAAAAAGACTTATTTTTAATTTTTAATTTTGTTTTTAGTTATTTTATAATTTTCGAAATTTAATTTTCATTTTTCTAGTAGTAAAATAATATTATATTGTATTTAAGTTATTTAAATATTTATAATTACTATTAAATAGTATTTAATTAATATTAAGTAAGTAATGAGTGTAAAAATTTATTTTCTTTTTCTAAAAATTTTCTTTAATCCTTTAGTTTGTAAAAAAGTCATTTTCACCCCCTGAGGGTTTTCAGATTTCAGTTTTCACTTTTTATTTTGTACGTTTACGTTAATTTAAATGTAAACGTATACGTTTTAGGTTTTAAACGTTTCTGGTTTTTTTTGATTTTCCAGTCTTGTTCATATAGCTTATTTAAGCTATGTCCTTTTAGATTCAGTAGTGTAACCAATCACAAAACCCTTCCTTGTCCAAATTCACCCGATCACAAACCCCGTTTGAATACAATCCACACCTCGACGGGACATAACGACCCGGGGAGACACTATATTCCGCGGAGCATTGACTCTAGGATGTTTGACCTTATTGACCATCACTTGGTCAATTTAGGTTGACCGTTTGGAGCCAATCAGGTTGGAATAGCTAGCTCCCAAGATGTGAAAGACGTGTATCGCACACACCATCAGTCACTAAGTACATATATAGCAAGTAATATCATGGTATATCCATCAAAACAAGTAAACAAATCTAGGATGCATCTATACGCCCCAGTAGGCCAAATACTTCATCTCCGTAACAAGTCAAATAATGGGACGGGATAGGTCATCACTCCCCTACCCTAGAGTCATGCCATCGGTGCATCAATGACACGAACAAGGAACCCCCATGCCTAGTATACAAGTAGTGGCTCGTAGTCTCAAACTGTGGGTCAAAGGTCAAGTCAAATATCAAGTGTACAAGTACAAGGTTCATATTAGGTGGTTCAAGTCAAGAGTCCATATCAAGGGGTTCAAGTCAAGTTTCATATCAAAGGTTCAAGTCAAGATTCAAATTAAAAGGTTTATTATCAAGGCCCATAGTAAAAAGGTTCAAGATGGAAAGGTTTATACCATAGTTCATACTGAGAAGGTTCATGTGGATTTCATGTTTAAGGTTCGAGGTAAAAGTTCAATAGTGAGAGAGTACGTAGAGTTTAGTGCAAAGGTTCATGTCATAAGTTCAATATAGAGGTTCATATTAGGTTCCAAATAAAAGTTTATTGCAAGGGTTCAATTCAAATGTTTATGTAAAATGTTCATTTAAAAGAAATCTTTTAATAATGGTTCTCATGAAATAAAGGTTTTCAATAAGGTAGTCCTTAAAATACATATTCATAAAGTTAGTGAAACTTCACATATAAGTGGTGTTACATAATGTTCATAACCCTCATTAAAAATAGTTTTTCCTCAAAACATTTTCATAATATAATTACTAAAAGTTTTCACATCCGGTTATAATTTTAAAACACTTTCAAAATATCAAGGGTTATATCAAGTTCAAGTCAAGGTTTGAATCAAGTATCATAGTATAGGTTTTCAAGTCAAGGTATAAGTCAAAGATCGAAGTAAGTGATTTTAACATAGGGTTCAAATCAAGGTTCAAGTCAATATTATCATATCAAGTTTATTATATCAAGTGTATCATGACAAGGTTATTTCAAGGTTCAAGAATCATAGTATAAGTTTCAAGCAAGGTTCAGTTTTAAAAGGATCATAGCAAGGTTCAATATCCTAGGGAACATAGCAGGGTTCAATAATCAAGGGAATATAACAAGGTTCAATAATCAAGGGAACATAACAAGGTTCCAGATATCAAAGGAATAGAAAAGACAAGAGTGCATGAGAAACCCGTAGATAGGTCAGAATATATGTACCATAACCAAAAGCAGACCGAAGAGAAAGTCAAACGAACAAATACGAAATGAATTACTCCCGCTTCACGGAACCTATACGAATTAATAATCAAATATTATTTTAAGTCTAATTGAATTAGGCTACTCATTTTAGTATGTTTCCCATCTTTAGCAAGTTTTCCTTAATTAACAAGTTTCCATATTTAGTAAGTTTCCCACAATAGTAATTTGATACTTTAAGGTTATACTTGATGATTAATTATACTTAAGGGTTAAAATGACAACTATAATCGTTCAGGGTTAATTATGTCAATTTAATAAGGTTTAGAGTCATTAGTGTAATTTAATATTTAAAAATGTCAATAATTAATTTTAAGATTTTAACTATAATTATATCAAAATCATAATTTTAGACCCCACCATTTTATAATTTATATATATAAGACATCATTTAAGACCGCGATGACCCCAAAATATAATTTACACATGAATACCCACACGACTCATAATTGTACACGCCACATCTCAACACACGTTATTTATGGCCAAATCTATTTGTGAAAAAAAAAAAAAAAAAAAAAAAAAAAAAAAAAAAAAAAAAAAAAAAAAGACTTTCAATAAAGAAATTCAGAAAAGAGTGGAACAAAGACATTAATAATAGACCATACATGCAACAGTATAAAAGGCGTAAAGATATCATGATCTCATGCGACAAACGAAACGAAACAGACAACATGCATACATATATGATTTTAATGGTTATCTAGCATGGTTTTTAGTCATGTATAAGGAGTTCATGTAAGTGTTATTGACCAGATATAGTATCAATGATTTAAGCTTCGAAACAGAGCCGATATCGATATAAGTGTATTGCATAGTTTCGATTTCTTTTATGTGGCTTATCTCATTCGAATACATTATTAATCCGTGTCGTCTATTATCATGCGAAAAAGAGAACGAAGCAACCTGATTACAACCAGTTCAAGAAAACATGCACTAAGTCTCTTTTTAAATTCAACTATTAATGACATATTAGACCAGGTTTGAGCGTAACACAACACAACACATCAAACAATCACATGCAGGTTTTAGGGTCAATTGGTATGCAGTAATATAGTCCGATCATCGTGTTTTATTTTTTATATCTTATGTGGTCTTTAGATCGATTATATAAGCCTTGTTTTCTCGTTATTTTGTGTGTCGAACCAACATGATTTTATGTGAACCAAATTCGATTTAGGCATGCGATATGAGTCGTCCCGTTTTCTGATAAGACTCCTTCAAAATAAATGAAAACAACCAGGTTCTACGTTCATCTTTTAGGTTGATTATACTTATCTAGTTCTTGTTATTTTATGAAGTTTTCTATGATTTCATGTGATCTTTTAATGTTAAAAGCATGCAGCCGAGATGAAAATAAGACAGCATGATCGAAGCAGAAACAACAAGGAAGCATTGAACATGGTTATGAATACAATACCCTCGTAGTGTGTCGAAGCAAAGAAAACAACAAGGATCGAATACTCGGTCTACAGCCACACCGAAACCAAGCAACTTCCAGCCCTCGAATCGGAAACAAACATCCACGTCCAACTCCTATCGAACTAACCACAACCCGAGATCACGAGTTCACCAATGACCACGAATGAACCTCCCTTTTTTTTCTCCTTAGATCGACAGAAAAAGATGGAAGGGAAAAGATAGCCACTGTTGGTGTTTTTGTTTTAGGGTTTAGAGAGTTTTGTATACTTTTGTTTACTAACGGTGTACATATCTCAGTTATAAAAATAACGTATGAGGAGATATTCAAAATAGGGAAGTCGCTAATTTAGTGGGATGTGGTATAAGACCAAATCAACTTTTCAATTATTCAAACGTATGGGACTTATTTGTGTGTCAAGGCTGTGTACAAATTTTAAAAAAATTCGGGCCATATATTAATTTGACTAGACGAATACCTGTGCATAGCAACGAGATTTTATAGCGATAGATCGTTTAGTGATAAAAGAAAGTTTATGGGTTATAAATGAAAAATAATAAAGGTTAGGGGTGACAAATCTTGCCCAATTTATAATTTTTGGGCGATTTTTGACACTTTCTTAATAGTTTGGGGCGTTTTTTACCCGCTTTCATTTATTTGATGGGCTCTTACAGGCAAAAGATAGAAACATATATTATTAGATGGTCTTTCGAATCACACAATTCAACTTTCAAGCAACTACTCTCATTTTTTTCCCGACCAATTCACTTTTCACTGGTAACTATAAAATATTCCAACTATTTTAATTTTAATTTATCTTATTTATTAACTATTTTATGCATAATTATTTAATACTCTGATTAATTGATAGATATATTTAATTAGTTGCATTTTTATTCATTTGTCCTAGCAGATTTTCTCAAATTTGCAGTCAGATTTTTTTTATTTATTATTTTTATTTTTTTAAGAAAAAATAATTAAATATACTTAAGACTTAGATGCGTGATCTTTTTTTACAAGATGAATTAAAGGGGTTTTTAGGACTGTTCCGAATGTTTTTAATAGTTGAATTATAATTTGCTCGTTTTAGCCCTTGCCCGTTTGACCCGATTTATAATTTGTCCGTTTAGCCCGTGCCCATTTTAACCCGTGCCATTTTAGCCCATGCCCGTGCCCGCCCGTTTTGCCACCTCTAATAAAAGTTTGAATATTTCGGGATTAAACATTATGTTTTGAAACCCGGTTAAACCGTTCCGGTCAAAAAATGGGTCGATTTAAACCGAGTCATGCTTTTAATAACTGAACCCGTCGTGTATTAGTCATTGTATTCAAAACTATATGTTTTTCCCAGTTGAACCCGTTAGTCCGGTCCAGTTTTCAAACTATATGCAACATCAACTTGTTAGCTTGTATGACTTTTGTTTGTTTTATTAATTTGTATAATATGTATAATAACATATACTTTTTATTTTAGGGTGTTTTAGAAATAGCATTAATTAGTGTGTTTAATTATTTTATATTTTATATTATGTTGTAGCTTGTTTAAATTGTATATTATGAAAATTTTATTGTACTTTTTAGTAAGGAGTGTTTTAATTGATTATTTTTAGTTTGATATAGATGCTTTTAATTGGTTGTACTATATAAATAAATTATTGTAATTTTAAGTTATGAGGTGTTTTAATAAGAGTATTAATTACACAATTCATTTTCTCTCACCCTTGACTTTCAAGATTTCATTTTTCAAGGTTTCATTTTTCAAGGTTTTACCATTTTCTCTTTATATGTAGTATAGATACGTGTGATATATTTCAGCTAGGAACATGTTGTTTTGATTTTTATTTATATCTTAGGTTATATTATTATATATTGTATAATTCTCAAGTATTAAGGTTAAATAACTTAGGTTCTACTCGGGATGTAATGTCTTAAATATTTAAACGTATTTTATAAATTTGAAATCAAAGGGTATTTTGGGTATTTTACATGTTCAGATTTTTTTTGGTTTTTCGTTTCTTTTTTTCTTTTATTTTTTATTTATTTTATTTTTTTTTTGGGTTTTAAAACTTTTCCCCTCTAAAAAGAAAATTTCGTCCGCGAAATTAAAATATAACGAAATGAAGATGTATCAAATTATGCAACACATGAAAACTTGGTTTCTCATGACTCTATCTTGTCGATCTAATATGGTTTTCCAAGAACGTAACAAGTGGCTTCAAATCAAATGAGTAGGGTGTTACATGCAAGGAATGATAAGAGTGATTCCCTCGGAAGAGATACTTGAAGATGTTATGAACATGCGACAGCTGAGGAGGTAGAGTTAGACGATAGGAAACCTCCTCTGAAACGTACAAGAATCAAAACAGTCCAAATTTGGTTCCATATAAATCCGGTCCTTAAACAAACAATCCAAAAGTAACGGTCTCACAGACGCGAATCGTAGAAGTAGCAAAACATAAATGTACCCCTCAAAATGAACAAAGGTATTCAAGCAGATAGAAGACAATTCAATCGATAACATCGGACGGTAGAAAGCTCTATAATGAACCCTAAGATCATTATCAAGATACAAAGGTCAACAAACATATTCTCGAAGATCCAAATATATCAAATCATACGGCGATAAGGAAGATCAAACGTATAGGTCGAGAGAACCTAAAGTCTCATTAATTGCAGATAGTCACCAATGGAAACAGAAGTCTAAGGCTTCTCTTAAGCGTTACTCAAGATATCCTATAAACACAATAAGTGCACTTATATGACGTTAGTATTATCACATTGATCAGGCGTCATAATACTAGCCTCATATAATATGCCCTCATGATGGTCATACTCTATCTCAAGTTCGTGAATCAAAATCTATAAACCACCAAACAGTCCAACTAAGACTTAGGGTTGGTCCTAGTCAAGATCAATAATGAAACAAAGTCGGCAAAACAAGTGAAACTCGCAATGATGTAACCAAATCGAGACATATAACCAAGAGTAAAAATGAAACTACTCGTAAGAGTAACGAAAATCATAGAATGTCCATCAAAAGCAAGGTACGCCGTCAAGAGAGTCAATCCATTCATAACATAAATTTCAAGGTTCCAAGCTCGAGTAGTCGATCCATGGTTGTCCATCAGCTCATAGGATGAAAAGAAAAACAATAAACTCGAGTCTGGTTCCTCAAGCCTTCGGCAGTTCTTCATGGAATTGTGGTGTGGAATTGCGAATCTCTGTCTTGATCATCGAGCATCCTTTCATCCGCAAATTTGCTTCTACTCTCAATTCATCTTAGTACAACTAAAATGAATAGAGAAGCAAGACTGTGGATCTTTGACAGGTCTTCTATCATAGCTCCAGGTTTTTAGGTAACACCGCTACTGTCAACTCTAGGTAATGTGTCAATAGTTCGTCTCCTCCAGTCTGGTTGTCTTGACACCCGAACTAAAATCTCCACGTGCTGCATGAGGTATACTCTGTTGATGGTAACGTCAGTCGTGAGAATCTTCTATAGTAATAGATTTGAGTGACTGAGAGTCATCAAAACATAGTAGAACAAAGTAGATTGTTAAAGGTCACAAATCGGATACGGCAGTCCATGGTAGCTTATGAAGGGCCATCCAGTCCAAAATCAAGAAGCCTCAAAATTAGATGTACCAAAAGTAAATGAATACATAGAACGAATACGGTCGTCAAACTGGATAGATAGTTCATATATCAGAGTCAAGTACATGGTCTGTCAAAAATATCGAGACGGATAATAAAACATTTCAAAGGTTAGGATCTGGTGTAGCTCATTAGTACAAGTGATAGGTAGAGTGCGAATCAACATCGTATGGTTCTCACAAGTGAGGTGTACGGGATATCAGTTGTCGGCATCCTCATGCCCAGTTAACAATTCCATATAGAGATTTTATCATAACCTCCCAAGGAAACTGATTGGCAGACAAGGTTCACCATTCAAAGGAAAGGAACAAAACTCTTATATCCATGGTTAATAAATACCAGAGTTCTTGTAGGGAAGAATTTGATTTTGCAAAGTCAAGTTGTATCAAACGACACTTTGTGTCTACCATATGTACGAAATTTAAAGAGTGTGTCAAACACATTATGATTGAGTAATTTTCGGAACGATCGGAAAGGTATCAAATTGTTTATCAAGCAAATCACAGATGGAGATCAAGGTCAGACAGTGAAATTTAAATGTAGTGTCTAGAGTATTCCAACTTACTTGGAGATCAAACATGGGTTTCAAGACTTTCTAACTTCCAGGGTACAAGTCCTTAAAAGGCTTAACTTAAAGGCAAAGGCAAGAATCAGAGTAATGCAGAAGCAAGTACTACAAGCATAGACGTCCTAGTCTACCCATTCCTCACCGGTCAAAACTTATGCAGAAGCAAGTACTACAAGCATAGACGTCCTAGTCTACCCATTCCTCACCGGTCAAAACTTATGCTCCTGTGGGAAGATCTTAAGGCAAATATCAAAGGTTATCTTATGGGCGCCTACAGTGGAAACTTAGTGGTCCAAACTTCACAGGTCAAGGTTTAATGTACTACAAGTCGCAGCCTGGTCGCTGATACCATAATTGTAACACCCCAACCCGATAAGGGTATAAGTGCCACATTATGGTGACATATCAAAGCAAGCACAAACATACATCACAAGTAATACAAAATGAGTATCAAGGTTACAAGGGAGACTGAATTACAAGTACAAAAGAAAGTAGTACAAATGAGTAAGTCTGGAATGTACAAAAACTCCTACTAATCCACAAGCTATCAAGGTAAAGTCTTCTAAGTCCAATGCACTCTCCACTCATAACCCAACTTCCTATTAAAACCTGACGCAGGAAAAGAAATGCGGCTGAGCTACGAGAGCCCAGTGAACATATATGAAAGTAACAAGAAATAGAGAATGATATATATAAGATAATGGAAAGATACAGTAAAGCATAAAGGAAGTACAACCGAAGTAAGAAGAACCCGTATTAAAGTTGTAAAGGTGTAAGGTATAAAGGTATAATGGTCAAGTCAGTTATCCACCACGAGCCCAAATCCAATCAAGTATCAAGTCAAGTCAAGTAACCAAGTAACCATCTAACCGGAGGGGTGACCTCGGGATACCAAGTATAATGTGAGGGGATGCCTCAAGGATTGGAGTAGCTAGCTCTTAAGATATGAAAGACGTGTATCGCACACACCATCAGTCACCAAGTATATATATAGCAAGTAATATCATGATATATCCATTGAAACAAGTAAACAAATCTAGGATGCATCCATACGCCCCAGTCGGCCAAATACTTCATCTCCGTAACAAGTCAAATAATGGGACAGGATAGGTCATCACTCTCATACCCTAGAGTCATGCCATCTGTGCATCAATGACACGAACATGGAACCCCCATGCCTAGTATATAAGTGGTTGCTCGTAGTCTCAAACTGTGGGTCAAAGGTCAAGTCAAATATCAAGTGTACAAGTACAAGGTTCATATCAAGTGGTTCATGTCAAGAGTCCATATCAAGGGGTTCAAGTCAAGTTTCATATCAAAAGTTCAAGTCAAGATTCAAATTAAAAGGTTTATTATCAAGGCCCATACTAAAAAGGTTCAAGATGGAAAGGTTTATACCATGGTTCATACTGAGAATATTCATGTGGATTTCATGTTTAAGGTTCAAGGTAAAAGTTCAATAGTGAGAGAGTACGTTAAGTTTAGTTTAAAGGTTCATGTCATAACTTCAATGTAGAGGTTCATATTAGGTTCCAAATAAAAGTTTATAGCAAGGGTTCAATTCAAATGTTTATGTCAAATGTTCATTTAAAAGAAATCTTTTAATAATGGTTCTCATGAAATAAAGGTTTTCAATAAGGTAGTCCTTAAAATACATATTCATAAAATTAGTGAAACTTCATGTATAAGTGGTGTTACATAATGTTCATAACCCTCATTTAAAAATAGTTTTTCCTCAAAATATTTTCATAATATAATTACTAAAAGTTTTCACATCTGGTTATAATATTAAATGCACTTTCAAAATATCAAGGGTTATATCAAGTTCAAGTCAAGGTTTGAATCAAGTATCATAGTATAGGTTTTCAAGTCAAGGTATAAGTCAAAGATCGAAGTAAGTGATTTTAACATAGGGTTCAAATCAAGGTTCAAGTCAATATTATCATATCAAGTTTATTATATCAAGTGTATCATGACAAGGTTATTTCAAGGTTCAAGAATCATAGTATAAGTTTCAAGTAAGGTTCAGTTTTAAAAGGATCATAGCAAGGTTCAAGAACCCAGTGAACATAGCAGGGTTCAATAATCAAGGGAATATAACAAGGTTCAATAATCAAGAGAACATAACAAGGTTCAAGATATCAAAGGTGTAGAAAACACAAGAGTGCATAAGAAACCTGTAGATAGGTCAGCATATATGTACCTTAACCAAAAGCAGACCGAAGAGAAAGTCAAACGAACAAATACGAAATGAATTACTCCCGCTTCACGGAACCTATACGAATTAATAATCAAATATTATTTTAAGTCTAATTGAATTAGGCTACTCATTTTAGTATGCTTTCCATCTTTTGCAAGTTTTCCTTAATTAACAAGTTTCCATATTTACTAAGTTTCCCACAATAGTAATTTAATACTATAAGGTTATACTTGATGATTAATAATACTTAAGGGTTAAAATGACAATTATAATCGTTCAGGGTTAATTATGTCAATTAATAAGGTTTAGAGTCATTAGTGTAATTTAATATTCAAAAATGTCAATAATTAATTTTAAGGTTTTAACTATAATTATATCAAAATCATAATTTTAGACCCCATCATTTTAGAATTTATATATATAAGACATGATTTATGACCGCAATGACCCCAAAATATAATTTACACATGAATACCCACACGACTCATAATTGTACACGCCACATCTCAACGTACGTTATTTATGACCAAATCTATTTGTGAAAAAAAAAAAAGACTTTCAATAAAGAAATTCGGAAAAGAGTGGAACAAAGACATCAAAAATAGACCATACATGCAACAGATCAAGAAAACATGCACTAAGTCTCTTTTTAAATTAAACTATTAATGACATATTAGACCAGGTTTGAGCGTAACACAACACAACACATCAAACAATCACATGCAGGTTTTAGGGTCAATTGGTATGCAGTAATATAGTCCGATCATCGTGTTTTATTTTTTATATCTTATGTGGTCTTAATTAGGTCGATTATATAAGCCTTGTTTTCTCGTTATTTTGTGCGTCGAACCAGCGTGATTTTATGTGAACCAAATTCGATTTAGGCATGCGATATGAGTCGTCCCATTTTCTGATAAGACTCCTTCAAAATAAATGAAAACAACCAGGTTCTACGTTCATCTTTTAGGTTGATTATACTTATCTAGTTCTTGTTATTTTATGAAGTTTTCTATGATTTCATGTGATCTTTTAATATTAAAAGCATGCAGCCGAGATGAAAATAAGACAGCATGATCGAAGCAGAAACAACAAGGAAGCATTGAACATGGTTATGAATACAATACCCTCGTAGTGTGTCGAAGCAAAGAAAACAACAAGTATCGAATACTCGGTCTACAGCCACACCGAAACCAAGAAACTTCCAGCCCTCGAATCGGAAACAAACATCCATGTCCAACTCCTATCGAACTAACCACAACCCGAGATCACGAGTTCACCAATGACCACGAATGAACCTCCCTTTTTTTTTTTCTCCTTAGATCGACAGAAAAAGATGGAAGGGAAAAGATAGCCACTGTTGGTGTTTTTGTTTTAGGGTTTAGAGAGTTTTGTATACTTTTGTTTAGGAACTGTGTACATATCTCAGTTATAAAAAAAAAAAAAAAAAAAAAAAAAAAAAAAAACGTATGAGGAGATCTTCAAAATAGGGAAGTCGCTGATTTAGTGGGATGCGGTATAAGACCAAATCAACTTTTCAATTATTCAAACGTATGGACTTATTTGTGTGTGAAGGTTGTGTACAAATTTTAAAAACAGTTCGGCCAATATATTAATTTGATACGTGTGATATATTTCGGCTAGGAACTTGTTGTTTTGATTTTTATTTATATCTTAGGTTATATAATTATATATTGTATAATTCTCAAGTATTAAGGTTCAAAAACTTAGGTGTTACTCGGGATGCAACGTCTTAAATATTTAAACGTATTTCATAAATTTGAGATCAAAGGGTATTTTGGGTATTTTACACGTTCAGCTTTTTTTTTTTCTTTTTTTTTTCTTTTTTTTCTTTTTTTTTTTTTTTTTTTGGGTTTTAAAGTTTTTAATTATAGTAATTAGAATTTTCTTTAATAATTAATTTTCTTTTTCCTAAAATTTTCTTTTGTCATCTAGTACGTAGGAAAATTAGTTGTATGCCCGTAGGACTAGTCGTGCTTAGAATTCACTTTTTAATTTGCGCGTTGACGTTACTTTTAATTAAAATGCGTGTCTTTAGTTTACTTGCTTTGCGTTATTATTCCACACTACCAAATAATTTAAATCTCATCCTTACAAGCTTTTTAATCTTGAACCTTACACGTTGTCGTCGATTCACACCTCGTTGGGACACGACCCGTGTGATCACTTGCCCGGTTTCACATATATATATCGTATTCACGGGTTTTGCACGTCGGCCTTTTCACAAAGGTTGTGTTAGGTAACCATTTTATAACATAAACCACATAGAAATCTAGAGAGAGAAAGTAAGTAGAGAGAGAGAGTGGAAGGAACTCTTAATGATGTGAAATAAGTGAAATGTTATCACCAAGAGAACCAACACCCTCCTTGGAGGGTTACATGTCTATTTATACTAGTAGTCTAGGGCTTCACAAGACTTTCTACTAATAACATAACTTGCCCTTAGACTTTAACAGAACATGTAAACTTTAATAAACTAGCATAAAACATATTATATCTTTAATGTACTAACATAATATTGCAACCTATTACAAAACTCAATGACCGACACTTGCTTTAACAAAGTGTATTCCAAACAATATAGGTTGTTTTAGGTTAGATTTGGTAGAAAAAAAATAGGATTTAAGGCTATTTTATTGAATCTGGGTACTATTCATCGCGTCTTTATCGACTTAGGATAGTAGATTATCGAGTTTGTTTCAGTTCCATCGAGTAAGATTGCTGGTGTATCAAGTAAGACTAAGTCTTATCAAGTAAGAGCAGTAGTGTATCGAGTTACTCTTTTGGTAAGTTGATCAGATTAGCGAGTAAGTTATAATACCTTATCGTTTACCGAGTAAGGTCTTCTATAGTTCAATTCCTAGTCCATACTATACTTGACTCGTTTCTCATTATCGAGTAAGAAATTTTATCGAACAAGCATAACTTATCGAGCAAGCATAACTTATCGAGCAAGCTAGAATTGTAGAACCTTGTCGAGTAAAGAAAAGTTTATCAAGTTACTAAAATTTGTTCGAGTAAGGACATTCTATTTTTTCAAGCTAGAATTGTAGTACCAATTTCCGTAACTTTTGGCCATATCACATAACCTATAACAACAACCTTGCTTTATCCTTTAAAGATCCAAGTTATCGTAATCATTTAACATGTCTCAACCACCATACTATTATTTCTCAAATCAACAACATCAAAATCATCCACATCAACAGTATCATCAACAGCAACAATATCATCCACAGTAACTTTCACAATATCATCATCCTCCGTTCCATCCACAACAACAACATATTTTGATGCAACAATATCAGCTCGTTCCTCAACAACAACCGTATCAAATGTCACAATAATCAGTTCAGTATTCGTCCAAACAACCTCACTGGTTTGATCGGATGAGTGAAGTAATAACAACTCAACAATCCAGACATGAGGCAAGATCAATTGACACACCCCCAATGCTTACACCGGGAAATTATGTTCAGTGGGCAAGTCGATTCTTACGATTTATTGAACTCAAGAAACCCTATAGTAAATTCATGAAAAAGTGATACTTGAAGGACCATTTGAGTGGCCAACCAGACTTGAAGGAGGTGATCCAACTGCTGATCCTCCACGTGTTCCTGTTGAAAAACCTGTTCCAGAGACTCAACTTACAGATGAACAAAAACTACATCGCGAAGCAGATGAGTATGCCATGAGTTACATACTTCAAGGAATTCCAAATCCAATCTACCTAATGAGGCGAAAAATGATCCGCTTTTAGGGGATCATTTAAGCCGGAATTGGAATTTATTTGATCAAATATTGCCCTAAATCGTTCCTTTTGTGATTTTAGGTACTTTGGGAGTGAATTCTGGAAAAGGAAGCATTTCGGACGTTTTTGGAGCATAAAAGTGAAGAATAACGGCAAAGTCTCAATTTTCAAGAGTAAAAATGGTGACGGCCCAGTGAAAACGTGACGGCGTCAAGGCAAGGCCGTCAAGAGTAAAAGTGGTGACGGCCCAGAACAGAAATACACATGACGGCGTCAGATCTGGATCTAGGCAGTCCGAGAATATTATGGGCGGCGAGATGACGGCGTCAGAACTTTCTTCTTGACGCCGTCACCTTAGGAAATCTATATATACTCTTTGTTATTTTCATTCTTAAGAGAGGAGAATTTTAGGGTCGAACTTAATAAACCCTAGCACGACTTTTACAGTATTTTCAAGGGTTTTCACCCCTTGAAACCCTTCTTGTTCAATTGAGATAAGTATCCTTTCAATTCATTCAATATGTCTATGTGTTGTTTGAATATATCTTACGCTTGTCTTGATTTTAACATGCTAAGCTAGATCTTTTGTGTGTTTGCTTAGATGTAATGAAACCTAGATGTTGATTATAGGTTGATTGCTTGTTTATAGTTGTATTGGATGAATGATTTCGATGTTAGGCTTAAGAAAACTGGCAGATCTCCATTGTGTGACTTGCTTGAACGTCTTAAGAAACATGAACCAATGCGTACTAGGTTTTTATGGTTGTATTTAATGCATGAGCGAATTCTAGTGATCCCATGTTAGGAGCTTCTTACAGGCTCGACATAGTAGTGAAGTAGGAGCTTATAGAGTTGGGGAAGTACGTACGCCACCCCACAATTGGTATTAAAGAATATAACCCGTCATCCACGCAACTGTGACAAACAATTAACCTGTAAAAGATATCTAGGGAGTAGTGAAATCTAAGCAAACACAATTTTCCCAATTACTGTTCACACCACTAGTTTAATTAGTTTTATTTACATTTTTGTTATTTTATTTTGATTGCATCTTAGTTATTGGGTTTGTTGACTAGCAACTAATTCCGCCCACTCTTCCAAAACCCGAGATTTTACTTGCTTTCATAAAAATATAAAAATACAAAAAGAATCATCCCTCACCTCTAGACCTAGTTTTTAGGCTTTCTAATCCTAGCGACACTATTCCTGAGTTGAACGATCAATCCCCCGGTACTTGTCACTATAGTATACTACAACGATCATGTACACTGCCTGGTGGGGGTTGTAAGCTTCTCGAGATCCCTTGAGAGGTAAAGCCTGGTGCAATTCCCACACATCACTACCGAAGTGTTGATGCTCAGAAAATGGCTAAAGCCATGTGGGAACGTGTTCATCTTCTAATGGAAGGCACTCAATTGAACAAAGATGACATAGAATCTAAATTCTATATGGAATACACCAACATCATAATTGAACAAGGGGCGACACTTGAATCCTACTATCACCGTTTCACTAATGTTGTTAATGATTTGGAAAGACATAAAATAACAATACCAAGGATCGGTGTGAATACTAAGTTTTTCAGTAGTCTTGGTCCTGATTGGCAAAAGTATGTGACATTTGTTCGTCAAACCAAAAATCTTCATGATGCACCATATGGATTGTTGTATGATTTTCTGAAGCACCATGAACCTGAAGTGGAAAAAGATCTAGCTCTTCGAGGAGGTTACTCACCACCACCAACACCAAATTCTTTGGCACTCATGGCTCAATCTCATGATACGTGGGAATCGCACCAGGCTTTACCTCTCGAGGGATCTCGAGAAGCTTACAACCCCCACCAGGAAGTGTACCTGATCGTTGTAGTATAGTATAGTGACAAGTACCGGGGGATTGATCGTTTAGCTAGGAATAGTGTCGCTAGGATTAGAAAACCTAAATACTAATTCTAAAGGTGAGGGATGATTATTTTTGTATTTTTTATATTTTTTAGAAAGCAAGTAAAAATCTCGGGTTTGAAGGATTTGGGCGGAATTAGTTGCTAGTCAACTAACCCAATACTAAAGATGCAATCAAAATAAAATACTAAAAAATGAAAATAAACTAAATTATACTAAGGTTGTGAGCAATAAGTGGAGAAGTTGTGTTTACTTAGATTTCACTACTCCCTAGATATCTTTTACAGTTAATTACTTGTTATAGTTACGTGGATAACGGATTGTATTCCTTAATACCATTCATGGGGTGACGCACTTAATTCCCCAATCCTATGAGTGCCTACTTCACTCCTATGTCGAGCCGGCTAAGAAGCTCCTAACATGGGATCATTAGAATTTACTCATACATTAAATACAATCAATAAAACCTAGTGCACGTCAGTTCATGTTTCCTAAGACGTTCAAGCATGTTACCATTTGGAGATCTGCCAGTTTTTTTAAGCCTAACATCGAATTCATTCATCCAATACAACCATAAACAAGTAATCAACACATAATTAACATCTAGGTTTCATTAGATCCAAGCAAACACAAGATAGATCTAGCCTAGCATGATGGAATTAAGACAAGAACAAGATATAGACAACCAACACATAGACATATTGATTGAATTAAAAGAATACTTATCTCAATTACATATGAAAGGGATCAAGGGCTAAGAACCCTTGAAAAACCTGTAAAATTCCTACCAAGTTCGTACTTAGGGTTTCTCCAAAAACTTCTCTTTTTTTAATGTAAAATTAGAAAACTATATATAGGAAATAGGGTCTGACGGCGTCAAGAACAAATTTGTGACGCCGTCATCTCGCCGCCAAAATACTCCTCGGACTGCCTTGATCCAGATCTGACGCCGTCTAGTGTTATGTGTTTCCAGGCCGTCATGCATTTTCCTCTTGACGCCCTACCTTGTGACGCCGTCAAATATGTACTGGATCGTCATGGAAATTACTCTTGACGCCGTCAAGATTTTCTTCTTGACACCGTCACCTACTGTTCCCAGCAAGGAAAATTAAGACTTTGGCATTTTCTTCACTTTTATGCTCCAAAAACGTCCGAATTGTTTCCTTTTCCAGATTTCTCTCCCAAAGTACCTAAAATTACAAAAGGAACGATTTAGGGCAATATTTGATCAAATAAATTCGAATTCCGGCTTAAATGACCCCCTAAAAACGGTTCATTTTTTGCCTCATCATATACCCTTACACTTGAGATTTGCTCGTCCTAAAGCAAATGCGCTTTTATTCTACTCAAAATACAAGTTAGGGGTCATTTAACACTAATATAAAAGTAATTACAACAAATAATCGTTCCACTAAAGACCAATAGACATGCACGGAGGTCATACACTAGCACCTCACAAATAGTGTTTAGATACTCACATCTCTCGGGTGTAATAAAGTATAAATTACAATATGGAAACGGAAGATATCTCTCACTACCTGTCAAAGCAAAATAGATTACTATAGGCTTGGGAAAGGATCAAACCTCCACCACATGGCGTAAGCACCTAGGATAAACTATCAAAGAGGTCTTTTAAAGGGTTGTAACGTTAGGTGTAGGGATATGAAATACACGGTTTTGTTGGATAAAGGAAGTTTTTACTGGTGGCGAGTTAACAATCTTGGTTAATTACATGTACAATATGGCGTTGCTAAGCCAAGACTAGACTCGACGTAAGCTAATAAATCAAAAATAACCAAAACATAAAATGAACATAGAATGAAAAGGGATGGTAGTCCGTATTTTTTTTCTCTTTTTTTTTTCTTTTTTTTTCTTGATTTTTCTCTTTTTTTTTTTTTTTTTTTTTTTTTTTTTTTTTTTTTGCATACGCTCTTACCCTACCATCGAAAATAATACATCATAGGGAATGAACATTCCCCTTACACTTGAATCTTTACATACTTTACAATAAACTAATCTAATGACTCGAATTAAGATAATCAAAACACTTGGAGCACTTTTAAGATTAACGTACATATGGGGGTAATAAATGATGTTCTTCCCCATTACTCCATAAAATAAGTACTTTTACCCATGAGTCCCAATCGTCCCAAAACAATATGTACAAGGATATGACTCGACTCAGCAACCATGTAATCAATTAGATAGTTAACTTAGGGTTTAAACAATTAACAATAATGCACTATAAATGAGCGCATACACGGAAGGCTAAGGCGATTTGGGTGTACATTTAAGTGGGGTGTAACAAATTCTTCCTTTAAGTAAGATGCTTAAAGTTAAAAACGAAAAGATAGGCTCGGAGGGGTGTACTAGGGGTTTCGTGTACTAAAAATGAGTACAACGCTAATGGTGTGGGAAAAATTAGTTGACTTAACTAGCCAAGTAATATGACTTAAATGGTCAAGTCATCATGATACGGGTTTAACACAAGGGTGATCCTAATGCCTCTTATCATGTAGTAAATCCTACTACACGAATGTAGTCTCACTAGCGGTCTTGGGATGCATCACTAACGCAAGTTCTAGAATCTAAATGCTACCGGTACACTCATAAGCACTAATAGTAAATGCTTTTCCTATCAAATCTAAAGGCAAACATCACATATTTGGGTGGAAAATTTTTCTGAATATACGGTTTTGTGCTAGTCATACAATCTCCTATCCATGAGACGCTTGCTATGGCTAAAGTTTCACTCCTAAATGTTGTAAAAAATTTTAAATTTGGCGCTAAAATTACACTAACAAGTATTTCTCATAGTTTTATTACACATCTACTATCAAACGAAACAAACTCAAGCGAAAGTGTACATGTAAGGTATCATCTTTTTACCCTCCCCTTACACTTAAGATGAACATTGTCCCCAATGTTCAAGTAAAGAATGTAAAAGTGAAAAAGTAAAAAGAATGAAATCAAATACTCCCCTAATTCGCTCGGTATGGATAATAAGGTGGCCAGGTTAAGTCTTCCTCCAAGAAAATGAACAATCAAAGCTTCCCTTCCAGAATATAAATCATCTTCTTGTCATACATAACCTGTAAATCCTGAGAAAATAGACAAGACAACCTCGCATAAAATCGGCGGCATCCTATATAAGTTACTAAGTCCTAGAAAACAAAATAAGATATAATGCTTGTGGAATGAAGTTTGCAGATCTCCTGGAGATTATAAAACTTAATAATTCATAAAAACCATAAGACTCCGTTAGAAAAACAAAACTGGTAAAATTTCCAGATTTTTACACGTGACGCCGTCAAGAATTAACTCATGACGCCGTCAGAAGTGACCTGCAGAAATTCTTATGTTAAGTTTCCGGAAAATTTCTGGAAAAACTTGGTTCTACTTCCTGGAAAATCCTGCAAAACTTCATTATGACTCAATACAAGCATTTGACTCTAACAAATACGAATATACATGTTCATTTAATATTGTGGAGAATCATGATCGGTTTGTTTCTTAAAAATACTTTTAGGTGGAGTTAAGACTAGGCCAAAACAGCAAAGTAAAGTATTTCCACTATTTAATTGAGAAACATGATCTACCAACAATAAAAATAAAGCATGCATACGGAAACAAATAAAAAACAAACAAAATAAAATCACACAAAACATGGGTTGCCTCCCAAGAAGCGCTTTTCTTTATTTACGAGTCTTGTAGCTAGACTCAAGGTCATGGGTTACTACGTAACCTCATCGTTGGTTTCACTCTCCGATTGTAAATATTCTTTGTAGAAACCAATTACCTTTTTCTCAACCGCCTCCATAATCTTTTGGGCAAATTCTTTATCGACTTTATACCTTGGTCCTAGGGCCAAGCAATCTTTGTAAAAAAGACTCCTCTTTTCCCATACATAATCCATGCCCTTTTTCTTATCCTCTTCGTTGATGTCCTCAAAAGCACCAACATTGTCCTTATCAAATCGGGATATAAAGCGAAATTCTTTCATCCTATTAGGCATCCTATAAGTGACACTATCGGTGTTACTTGCAAATCGGATTGTTCCTTCTATCTCATCATATTCTAACTTAGACTCCTCAACAAACGGTTTGCCAAACACAACATTGGATAATCGACAATCAATAACATTAGCAAGATCCTCCACAATCATAAAGTCGGTGACAAAAGTGAAATTACCAACAAAGACATGTAAACCTTTAACTCTCCCAAAAAAGTTACAAACTCCACCGGGGTATTTGGGATCTTTTCTAGGTTCAAGTCTTGTTTTCACTATATCATTATAAACATTTGAGGACATAATGTTGATTGGGGATTCAAAGTCAATGTAAGCATTGTTAATGTGCCTATACCCAATCATACATGGTATCTTAGCATTCTTAGTATCGCCTCTCTTTATCTTAGGTTCGATTATAGTGAAAGGAGATCGCGGGTTATCAATAAGATTATTATAATATGCAATCTCCTCCTTAGTGGGGTATAGATTAAAGTAATCATTGAGCTTCGGATCTATTTCCCCCTCTTCTGGTTCCTCAACAACATTCACAAAATCATTAGGCCCTAGGTCCTCATTTGAATACAAGGCGGTCGCTAGGTCACTAAATGCATGCTCGAGCTCAACCTTAATCAACCTATTAAGCTCCCTAAGTTCCCTAATCTCACTCTCAATTTGTTCACGTAACACAACCACTTCTCTAGGGGAATGGGATGGATTCGTGTTTTCCATAATGGTCTACGGAATAGTCAATGAATTTAATTTACTAACAAAGGCACAAAGAAAAAGATAGATTAAAGAAAACCTAAAAATCAAAATAAAATTTTACTAGAAAGGAATCTAGCAAGTAGACCTAATAAAAAGAGATTCTAACCTAGACAATAACTATTCCCCGAGCAGCGGCGCCAAAAACTTGATACGTGGGAATCGCACCAGGCTTTACCTCTCGAGGGATCTCGAGAAGCTTACAACCCCCACCAGGCAGTGTACCTGATTGTTGTAGTATAGTATAGTGACAAGTACCGGGGGATTGATCGTTCAGCTAGGAATTGTGTCGCTAGGATTAGAAAACCTAAATACTAGTTCTAAAGGTGAGGGATGATTATTTTTGTATTTTTTATATTTTTTAGAAAGCAAGAAAAAATCTCGGGTTTGAAGGATTTGGGCGGAATTAGTTGCCAGTCAACTAACCCAATACTAAAGATGCAATCAAAATAAAATACTGAAAAATGAAAATAAACTAAATTATACTAAGGTTGTAAGCAATAAGTGGAGAAGTTGTGTTTACTTTGATTTCACTACTGCCTAGATATCTTTTACACGTTAATTACTTGTTATAGTTACGTGGATGACAGATTGTATTCCTTAATACCATTCATGGGGTGGCGCACTTAATTCCCCAATCCTATGAGTGCCTACTTCACTCCTATGTCAAGCCGGCTAAGAAGCACCTAACATGGGATCATTAGAATTTACTCATGCATTAAATACAATCAATAAAACCTAGTGCACGTCAGTTCATGTTTCCTAAGACGTTCAAGCATGTTACCATTTGGAGATCTGCCAGTTTTTTTAAGCCTAACATCGAATTCATTCATCCAATACAACCATAAACAAGTAATCAACACATAATTAACATCTAGGTTTCATTAGATCCAAGCAAAGACAAGATAGATCTAGCCTAGCATGATGGAATTAAGACAAGAACAAGACATAGACAACCAACACATAGACATATTGATTGAATTAAAAGAATACTTATCTCAATTACACATGAAAGGGATCAAGGGCTAAGAACCCTTGAAAAACCTGTAAAATTCGTACCAAGTTCGTACTTAGGGTTTCTCCAAAAACTTCTCTCTTTTTAATGTGAAAATTAGAAAACTATATATAGGAAATACGGTCTGACGGCGTCAAGAACAAATTTGTGACGCCGTCATCTCGCCGCCAAAATACTCCTCGGACTGCCTTGATCCAGATCTGACGCCGTCAAGTGTTTTGTGTTTCCAGGCCGTCATGCATTTTCCACTTGACGCCCTACCTTGTGACGCCGTCAAATATGTACTGGATCGTCATGGAAATTACTCTTGACGCCGTCAAGATTTTCTTCTTGATGTCGTCACCTACGAATTGCATCCTTTTCCAGATTTCTCTCCCAAAGTACCTAAAATCACAAAAGGAACGATTTAGGGCAATATTTGATCAAATAAATTCGAATTCCGGCTTAAATGACCCCCTAAAAATGGTTCATTTTTCACCTCATCATTTCACAATGCTCCACCTCCAATGTCAAATCATGCTTATGTTTAAGAACAGAATTACTTCAGTTACCCACAACCTACAACTTCAAATCAGATGATCCCATATGATTCTTCACAACAATATGCTACGAATCAACTTGTTCCTTCTGAATGCAGTGATTCAACGTACTAATCAAATTCCAGTGAAGATGAAGATGAAGACTTCAATACGTTGAATCAAGGACTTGCTCTTATTGCTCGTGCCTTCAGCAAATTCTCAAACAAGACAAACAACCGTCTTCACTCTTCATCTAACACAAGGAATCAAGATGTCATTCAAGATGGAAGGGTTGAGATACAGAATCGTAATTATGGAAGATCAAGCTCTGGTGGTTATTCAGGAAATTCTAGGAATGAACAGCGGTCAACAACAATGGAGGGTTCAGAAACAACTGAGGTGCTCCTCAGAAAAGGGCTGAAATTGTTGAAACTGGGAACTCAAGCTCTGGGAATACAGTGTGGTGCTACAATTGTAATGAAAAAGGTCATATTGCTACTGCATGTCGAAAACCAAGAACAAGGGGCAGCAAGTTTCATAAGCAAGCGTTACTCCTAGCTCTCAAGGATGAAGCTGGCGGAACTTTCACTGAGCAGGAAAACAGTATCATGGCCAATGCTTACAATGATGATGAGATGGAAGATCTGGAAGCTAATGCTGCTGTGATGCTTATGGCCAACATGCAGGATCTTCAATTGAATGATTCAGGCCCAGTGTATGACACTGACGGTTTGCTTCAGGTACATGATCTTAATACATGTCTAATACATGAAATAGCATCACCCTCTGCTTCTGAATCAGATAAGGCGCAAGTTGTTCCATCTGACTCATCTTTATCTTCTCAAGAAGATGAACAGATGAACACAGTTGTTATATTTGATGATGACACAGTTGTTTCATTTGATGATCCTATTGAGAACGACAAACATGATCCTGCCAAACAACTACAGGCTCAACTTTTACTAATTCAGAAAAAGAATAAGCAAAATAAAACATTAAAAGAAACGAATGCGTTACTAACAAGGGATATTGAGAGCTGTAAAATACAACTCTCAAATCTGGAAACCAAAGTCAAACATGAAAAAAGTTTTGAAATGGCGTTTCAAGAATATTACAATAAAGAACAAGATCTTCAACACAAAATGCGTGTATTAATTGAGTCGAACGGAAAACTGGTTTCAAAACTCGAAAATGAAAAATGTGAACTCAAACAACAAGTTGAACAACTTTAAAAAGAGCTTTCAAAAACACAAACAGAGTTGTCAACATGCAAAAAGGATTTTTGTGAACATAAAGTGCGAAAAAGGAAAAGAGAAGATAAATTACTCAGTGAAATTGTGGATCTTGAACGCCAACTAACAGAATTTCAAAATGTTGTCTACAAAACCGGGGGCTCTTTCACAACAATTCAGAAATTTACATTGAAGCCATGACCCGATAAAGTTTTTGCACTTGGTGACTATAAATCAATGTTTCTTCACAACGCATTCAAAGAAAATCCTAAGCTTTATAGTATGGAACCAATGCTTGATAATACGATTGTGCGTGATGTTGTCCATGATACTGAGGAAGAAGAAGAACTTGAAAAAGAGAGTCGATAAAAAATAAGTCAAATACCATTTTGCAAACCATATGATTACTCAGAAAGACCTCACATTTCTAAATCTTTTGTTCCTCAAAATGATATACCTAAGCAATCATGGTATGTCCCTGAGTCATATGATTAATCTTCAAATGTGGCTCCTGTCCAAACTGGGGCACAAATAAATGGTCCTCTACCATCTTCTGGTGACGTTACACCTTTACCAAAACGTTGTCGTGTTTTAAATTATTTCAAAACTTTCACGGACGACATTGAAATTTTGGAAGAAACAATTGAACGTAATTCAGAAATAAAAATTGATACTTTTCAATCGGCTTACGAGCGAGAAAAGAGAAAATTTTTCATAAACAATTTTTGCCAATCATTCAAAACTTACGTCATTGTGCTACATGTTGGGAACAGGAATTTCAAAAAGAAGTCAAATCAATGATAAACATTTTCAAGTCTAATGAAAATGCAATTTTGGTTCAAAAGCAATGAAACAAAGCATTAAGAAATGATGCTGATCAACTCTTGGAACAAGTTCTCAATGCTGATATCTTGTCTATGATTATGAATGGTCTTTATGAATCTGGTACTTCTATGCTTGTTGATGATCACTCTGTTGATAATGATTTGTTGAAAACTGAGATTGAAACATTGACACAAGAAAATGAAATGATTCGGAAACACAATGATGATGTGCATAATAAACTTTCAAACAAAATTTGTCAACTCAAACAAAGGCTCAAATGGTGTCAAGCTCAAAGTATCAAACGTGAACTGCAGTTACAGAGTCAAAATGTTTCAAAAAGCTATCAAAATTGCAATAACAATGAGATTTTAAAAAATCAGTGTCTCACATATGAGAAGGAAATTGCGGATTTAAAAATTGAAAACGCCGAATGGCAACAAAACCGTAATGACATTGCTTATTGCAAAAGAAAACTTGAGTATGATATTCAGGATAAAAATCATATCATCATTGAATTAAAAGAAAAGGTTAAGCTACTTGAAAAAGGAATGTTTGTTGACACCTTTGTGATAGCACCAGGATTGTATAAAATAGACAAAATTGATAAGGGTAATTATGTTCAGACTACTAATGTTAATCCTTCAACTTCTACAGGACTAGTCTCCACTAATAGCGTTAGCAGACCAAAGCGAAAAATTAACAAGAAGAATAGGTTCTTGCAACGTAAGAGAGGAACACTAGAAGCTTAAGAAGTAGAAGATCAACTTAGGAATCTGAATAAAAATCATGTTGCATCTGAATTAGATTATAATCTGGCAAATTGTAATCAAAATCTTAGTGTAACGAATGATGAACCTTTGAATGTTTTGAATATTAATGCATCTTGTGTGTTTTGTCGTAAAAGTGTATTATTTGGTGATCATGCAAAATGTGTAGCTAACTCTCTTTTGAATAGTCATAAGAAACATAGATCAGGCACTCCTTCTAGGCCTACTACTGCTTCTAAGTCAATCTTAGGAAAGCCGTCGATCACTGTTTCAAATGATGTTGAAGTTACCCCATAATTGAAATAGACAAATCTAGGAACAAGCCCAAAGTTAGTGAATTTACCAAAAAGAAAGCTAGAACTAGTTGGAATTGGCAACGTTGGTTACAATAGAAACCAAACTTTCAATGGATTCCTAAAATTCTAACTACGTATGCTTCAAACTAATTGAAACCCACAACTTCTTTGGGTTCCATTCTTACCATTGTTCCATCTTCGTCGTCTTCATGTGATGCAGGTGGTTCAAATTGTTCTTTGGATTGTTGATAGTGATTGCACCCGACATATGCTATAACAACCTACAAACACCCATTACTATCATTCCCATTACAAATACCTATAGTAGTTATTTCATAGGTAAATTTTTGCTTTTTATATGATTATTACTTGCATGACTCACTAGAACTGCTCACGTATCTACACAAGCCAAATAACTCAACACTAACATCCTATAAAACCCAGGTATGTCAAGCATAAAATCATAACAACACCATAATAAGTAACTCACCAATCTAAAACACTAAAACCCTAATAAACACTAAACTAAAACATAAGTAGGATTATGTGCTTATCTGAACCTATATGCTTAGTTTAACTAGTATGAATTTGTCCAAGGCTTAAGTATGAGTTTCCTTAGGAATATTAGGATATATTAGGACTATTAGGCTATAGAATAAACCCTTTAGAACTTAGATACAAACCCATAGGTCATAGATAACTAGAATTAATTCTAAACCATCCCTTTCTCTTCTTTTCACCTAAAAACATCTGTAGTACTAGTTGTATACGAGTTATGGTAGACGTAGGAATCGAGCAAACCAAGCCTTGAGGCCTTGTTGAGTCGTGTTGCCATCAAGAAAACCCTAACCCTAGTTTTCACCCACGTAAAACCCTAACTAGCCAAGTAAGTCTTACATTATAGTTTATTTAGCTTTAGTGTAGTCTTAGGATAGATTTAGGATGCCTTAGATACCCTAGGAACCCTTGCATGAGCCTTGAACCCTTTCATTTTCTAGTTTAAGTTTTAAAACCCTAGATAGAGTCATATACTTGCATGCATGCTATAAGTCATTAATTTAGGTCATACACTAGTTATAGATAACCTAGATAAGCTAAAATAAGTAAAACATAAGCTAGAAAACTTAGTTGCTAGATAAAATATAAGTTACATGCATATTAGGACTAGTTTTGTAAAACTTTACTTGCATAAGCGTATATATAGTAAATTCCTGAAATTATAAAGTCTAGTGACTGTTTTTGACATTTCCTAGAAGTTATAAGTATAAGGACTAGTTTTGCATAATATTAAAACCCTAGGATAGATATTAAAATAAGTATAAACTAAAAAGGACTAAAAACATAAATAGTATAAAGTTAAAGGTCTAAAATGGCAAATATAGAAAACTTAAGAGTCTTAGGTTAGTTACTTAAAGTATAGAAGTTTAGGGACTAGATGTGTCAAATATAGATGGTTATTAGTATAAGTAATATAAGTAATATAAATTTATGGTAGAAAATGTAAATATAAATACTATAAGGGTAAAAAGTGAAAATATCATATAAGTATAAAACCTAAATAAAGTTAGAAGCATAACACAACACTAGGGAGCTTCATGCGAGGAGTACTATGTGGATATTTCGTTTTGACGAGTTTGTTGGGTTTACGAATTAAAGTGCCCTGACTCCTCGAACGATTATTTCATATACTTCTGAGATATGATGGCTCGAATGGTGATATGATTATAACTAAACCCTAATAACAATATAACTCAATAATAGGGAGCTTTGTGTGAGGAGTATTAACTTCTGAATTATGATGGCCCGAACGGTATTATGTTGATAACATAATACAATAATAGGGAGCTTCATGTGAGGAGTCATATACTTCTGAATTACAATGGCCTGAACGATGTTATGTTATATATAAAACATTAACAAACCTAAAAAAATAACTTGAGAAACATAAACATGATAACTAAAGCTTGACATACATACAAAACCAACAACATACTAGGATACGTGAGTAAGGCGGTCTAGTTTCCGAGTTACTATTTGCATCACTTAGATTAATCTAAGCCCAGGTGAGTTCATAGCCTCATAGAAAGTCCTCAGTACCTCTGCCATCCTCCATAACCATACGCACTAAGGTAAGTATAATAGTTTCCTGCTTAATTGCTAAATGATTAACAATATTTTCTTTATTATATAGTTATGTCTACTCCCCTCTACTCTACCCCTATCTCATCTAGTCTACATCCGGAGAATGATCTTTCCTCTCCGAATGTACTAGATTATTCCCCTAAACCCTATAACTTAGAAGACTCTAGGAATAGTTTAGATAAACCTTCACCCTTGGGATATACACCTTCTTTAGATAACCCTCATTTAAAATGTATAAGAGATTTCTATGCAAAGACATCACCCCTACCTCCCCTAAACCTTATTATACATCCACTTTTTCCTACCTCTAGAACAGAACCCCATGATTTATTTCTTCCGATAGAACCATATATACCTAAACACCCTATCCCTACCTATACCCCTACATATGACTTTAGGCAACCCTATACCTTAAACCCTACCCCTTACCTAATAAACCCTCCCATACCATCTTGGAAAGATGAAATTGGAGAAACACCCTCTAGGTTAACTCTAGAAGATGAGGAAAACCAATTAGAGGAGATTTTAAATAACCTAGATGAAATTTTTCTTGATCTCCTTCAGAAGATAGAAAAAGGTCATAATAATAATAACTTAGATAATCAAGATGGCTATAGTAGTTTAAGAAAGACTTTTCAAGAAAACCGTTTTAAAATAGGTAAAATACAGAAAAACCAAATGAAACATCACCATAAAATAGTCTTTGCCCGCTTTAGGATTTTCACTTTAGAAAAGATAATAGATAATGATGAGGAAAACTTAGAAAACACTAACTCATGGAATTAGGAAATTAGGAAACGTTAGAAAACCCTTAGTAGATATATAACCATAGGAGATATGCCTTATAATAGTTAGTGCCCATAGGATAAGTAGAATAGAAAATAAATAAAACAAGTTAGGATTTAGAAACTACCTGGTACCACAATTAGGATAGATTAGATAACTAGACTTAGGAAAGCCTTTCACCTTAGGACACCCTTAACCCAATAGAAAACCCTTAGGAAAAACTTATAACCTACCCTTAACCCTTACCCTTAGGATCATAGGAAACCCACCCCGATGTCTTAGGTATATAGAATCTCTAAACTGTTTTAAATTTCTCTTACCCTAACCTTTTCAAAACTTTTTCCTTTACCGATGGTGAGAATCCTCATTCTTCACCATAGAGATCTGAATTCTTTCTCCTCCGATCTCTAAACCTTCACTTCTTTCCTTACCTTTCTTAAGCTATCTTCGTTCTAGTTAGAGATTCTACCCCTAACTATCCCATATGCAAATATATGATCCTTATATATAAGCATATTCCTACCCTTTATTCCCCTAGATTACTATGATTCCCGAGCTAGTTTTCCCCAATCCCCTGCTAGTTTTCCCCAATCCCCTTTAGTAAAACCCAAAACCTTAGTTAGGATTTCCATACTTGAGGTTAGAAATAACATTAGGATAACCCTACAAAACATAAGCTTTGGAATAGAAAACCTTAGACCATTAGGATTAGAAACCAAAACCCCTACCCTAATAGAAATAGGAAAACATTAGGATTAGAATATAGATTAGGAAAACCTAGGATTAGATAACCCTCACCCTAAGCCTTTAGACCCCTAGTTTAGATAGACACATTAGCAAACCTCTACCCTATAGGAATAAGTAGATTTAGGTCATAGAATACCCATACCTAGCCCTTAGGATAACCATACCTATACACTTGAGGATTTTAGATTATACCTTAGGATTTGACCATTTTTAGAATACCCATTAGGAAATTTTACTTAGGAGATTGATGAGGCGAAAAATGAACCATTTTTAGGGGGTCATTTTTGCCCGGATTTGAATTTATTTGATCAAATATTGCCCTAAATCGTTCATTTTTTCATTTTAGGTACTTTTGGAGTGAAATCTCGAAAAGGAAGCATTTTGGACATTATTGGAGCACAAAAGTTAAGAAAACGGCAATGTCTTAATTTTCCTTACTGGGAACAGTACCTGACGGCCTCACTTACTTCTTAATGACGGCGTCAAGAGTAATACAAGAGGTGGAAGTGGATGGTGCACATGACGATCCAGAAAGTTTGTACTAAGGGCATGACGGCGTCACCATAGGCCGTCATGGTCCAAATGTTAGTAACGGCCCAGAGCAACTTTACACATGACGGTGTCAAAAGTAGATCTAGGCAATCCGATTTCATTATGGGCGGCGAGTTGACGGCGTCAGAATTTTCTTCTCATCACCCTGTAAAATCTATATATAGTTTTGCAATTTTCATTCATTAGAGTGTAACTTTTAGGGTGCAAATTTGGAGAAAAGCCCTAGTCCGATTTTCACAGCTTTTTCAAGGGTTTTTACCCTTTGAAACCTCTTATGTTCAATTGAGATAAGTACTCTTTCAATTCAATCAATATGTCTATGTGTTGCTTGAATATATCTTACACGTGTCTTCAATTTAACATGCTTGGCTAGATCTCTTGTGTGTTTGCTTAGATGTAGTGAAACCTAGATGTTAATTATGGGTTAATTGTTTGTTTATAGTTGTTACGGATGATTGTATTCGAGGTTAGGCTTAAGAAAACTAGCAGACTTCCATTGGTATCATGCTTGAACGTCTTAAGAAACATGATCAGAGGTGTACTATGATTTTTGGTTGTATTTAGTGCGTAGGAGAATTCTAATGATCCCATGTTAGGAGCTTCTAATGGCTCGACATAGGAGTGAAGTAGGATCCTATAGAGTTAGGGAATATTGTACAAGGCCCTACGACTAGTATTAAGGAATACGACATGTCATCCATGCAATTGTAATGAAACCTAAGTAAACAGAACTTTCCCTATCGTTGTTTATACCACTAGCTTAATTAGCTTTATTTTCGTTTCTGTTATTTTATTTTCATTGCATCTTTAGTTATTGGGTTAGTTGACTAGCAACTAATTCCGCCCATTCTTCCAAAAACCGAGATTTTATTTGCTTTTATAAAATATAAAAAAATACAAAAAGAATCATCCCTCACCTATAGACCTAGTTTTTAGGTTTTCTAATCCTAGCGACACTATTCCTGAATTGAACGATCAATCCCCCGGTACTTGTCACTATACTATACTACAACGATCTGGTACACTGCTTGGTGGAGGTTGTAAGCTTCTCGAGATCCCTCGAGAGGTAAAGCCTGGTGCGATTCCCATATATCAAGTTTTTGGCGCCGCTGCCGGGGAATAGTTATTGTCTAGGTTAGGATTTCTATTTATTAGGTCTACTTGCTAGACTCCTTTCTAGCAAAATTTTATTGTTATTTTTAGGTTTTCTTTAGTCTATCTTTTTCTTCATGCCTTTGTTAGTAAATTAAATTCATTGACTATTCCGTTGACCATTATGGAAAACGTGAATCCACCCCTTTCCCCTAGAGAAGTGGCTTTATTGCATGAACAGATTGAGAATGAGATTAGGGAACTTAGGGAGCTTAATAGGTTAATTAATGTTGAGCTCGATGATGCATTTAGTGACCTAGCGACTGTCTTGTATTCAAATAAGGACCTAGGACCTAATGATTTTGAGGATGTGGTTGAGGAACTTGAGGAAGGGGAGATAGATCTAAAGCTAGATGACTATTTCAATCTATACCCCACTAAGGAGGATATTGCGTACTATAATAATATTACTGATAATCCTTGACCTCCTTTCACTAGAATTGAACCTAAGATAAAGAGAGGTGATCCTAAGAGTGCAAAGATACCATGTATGATTGGGTATAAACACATTGACAATGCTTACATTGATTTTAAATCCCCAATCACCATTATGTCCTCAAGTGTTTATAATGATATAGTGAAAACAAGACTTGGACCTAGAAGAGATCCCAAATACCCCGGTGGAGTTTGTAACTTTGTCGGGAGAATTAAAGGTCTACATGTCTTTGTTGGGAGCTTCACTTATGTCACTGATTTTATGGTTGTTGAAGACCTAGCTATTGTTATTGATTGTCGCTTATCCCATGTTGTGTTTGGTAAACCATTTGTTGAAGAGTCCAAGTTAGAATATGATGAGATAGAAGGGACAATCCGATTTGCTAGTGAAACCGATAGGATCACATATAGGATGCCTAATAGAATGAAATAATTTCGTTTTGTGCCTCGATTTGACATGGATAACATTGGTGCTTTTGAGGACATCAATGAAGAGGATAAGAAAAAGGGTATGGACTATGTATGGGAGAAGAAGAGCCTTTTTTATAAAGATTGCTTGACTCTAGGACCGAAATATAAAGTTGATAAAGAATTTACCAATAGGATTATAGGAGCAATTCAGAAAAAGGTGGTTGGTCTCTATATAGAACATTTACAATCAGGTCCGGAATACAAAACTAAGATTGGAGATGACCTAGAGAATGAGACCAACGATGAGGTCACGTAATAGCCCATGACCTTGAGTCTAGCTACAAGACTCGTAAATAAAGAAAAGCGCTTCTTGGGAGGCAACCCATGCTTTGTGTGATATTTATTTGTTTGATTGTTATTTGCTTCCATATGCATGGTTTATTTTTATTGTTGGTAGTTCATGTTTCAAAACTAAAATTGTGAAAATGCTTTATTTTGTTGTTTAACTTCGTCTTAACTTCATATAAAGGTATTTTGCAAAGGATAAGTGTAAGGGGAAACCCCAAATATGTTTCTAAGAACGAAATTGATCATGATTCTCCACAATATTAAATGGACATGTGTATTAGTATTTGTTAAAGTCAAATGCTTTTATCGAGTCATAATGATGTTTTGCAGGATTTTCCAGGAAGTAGGACATAAGTTTTTCCAGAAATTTTCTGGAAACTTAACATATAGAATTCGGCAGGTCACTTCTGACGGCGTCAGGAATTAATTCCTGACGGCGTCATGTGTAAAATTCTGGAAATTTTGCTAGTTTTGTTTTTCTAACGTAGTCTTAAAGTTTTTGTTAATTCTTTAGTTTTATAAACTCCAGGAAATCTGCAAACATTCATTCCACAAGCATTATATCTTACATTGTTTTCCAGGACTTGTTAGTATATATAGATTGCCGCCGATTTTACGCGAGGTTGCCTTGTTTGTTTTCTCAGGTTTAACAGGTTATATATGACAAAAAGATGATTTATTTTTCTGGAAGGAAAGCTTTGAATGTTCATTTTCTTGGAGGAAGATCTAACCTTGTTACCACACTATCCACACCGAACGAATCTGGGGAGTATTTGCTTTCATTCTTTTACCTGCTTTACTTTTACATTCTTTAATTGAACATTGGGGACAATGTTCATCCTAAGTGTAAGGGGAGGGTAAATGATGATACCTTATAGGATACAATTGCACTTGAGTTTTTTTGTTCGATGGTAGGTGTGTAATAAAACTAAGAGAAATATTTGTTAGTGTAATTTTAGCCCCAAACTTAAAAAATTTTTACAACATTTAGGAGTGAAACTTTAGCCTTAGCAAGCGTCTCATGGATATGAGTTGTATGACTAGCACAAAACCGTACCATTCAGAAAAATTTTCCACCCAAATATGTAAGGTTCGCCTTTAGATTTGATAGTAAAAGCATTCATTATTAGTGCTTATGAGTGTACCGGTAGCATTTAGATTCTAGAACTTGCGTTAGTGATGCATCCCGAGACCGCTAGTGAGACTACATTCGTGCAGTAGGATTTACTACATGATAAGAGGCATTAGGATCACCCTTGTGTTAAACCCGTATCATAATTACTTGACCATTTAAGTCATATTTCTTGGCTAGTAAAGTCAATTAATTTTTCCCACACCTTAGCGTTGTACTCATTTTTAGTACACGAAACCCCTAGTACAATCCTCCTAGCCTATCTTTTCGTTTCTAACTTTAAGCATTTTACTTAAAGGAAGAATTTGTTACAACCCACTTAAATGTACACCCAAATCGCCTTAGCCTTCTGTGTATGCACTCATCTTTAGTGCATTATTGTTATTTGTTTAAACTCTTAGTTAATTATCTAATTGATTACATGGTTTCTAAGTCGAGTCATATCTTGTACATATTGTTTTGGGACGATTGGGACTCATGGGTAAAGTACTTATGTTATGGAGTAATGGGGAAGAACATCATATATTACCCCCATATGTGCGTTAATCTTAAAAGTACTCCAAGTGTTTTGATTATCTTGATTCGAGTCATTAGATTAGTTTATTGTAAAGTATGTTAAAAGTCAAGTGTAAGGGGAATGTACATTCCCTATGATGTATTATTTTGGTTGGTAGAGCAAGAGTGTATGAAAAAAAATGAAAAAATAAAGAAAAAAAAATAGAAAAAGAAAAGAGAAAAAACATACGGACTGCCATCCCGTTTCATTCTATGTTCGTTTTATGTTTTTGTTATTTTTGATTTATTAGCTTAAGTCGAGTCTAGTCTTGGCTTAGCAACGCCATATTGTACATGTAATTAACCAAGATGATTAACTCGCCACCAGTAAATATTGCCTTTATCCAACAAAACCGTGTATTCCATATCCCTACACCTAACGTTATAACCCTTTAAAAGACCTCTTTGATAGTTTATCCTAGGTGCTTATGCCATGTGGTGGAGGCTTCATCCTTTCCCAAGCCTATGGTAATCTATTTTGTTATGACATGTAGTGAGAGATGTTTTCCATTTCAATATTGTGATATATACTTTATTACACCCGAGAGATGTGTGTATCTAAACACTATTTGTGAGGTGCTAGTGTATGACCTCTGTGCTTGTCTTTGGTCTTTAGTGGAACGATTTTTTGTTGTAATTACTTTTATATTAGTGTTAAATGACTCCTAACTTATATTTTGATTAGAATAAAAGCGCATTTGCTTGAGGACAAGCAAATCTCAAGTGTAAGGGTATTTGATGAGGCAAAAAATGAACCGTTTTTAAGGGGTCATTTTAGCCCGGATTTGAATTTATTTGATCAAATATTGCCCTAAATCGTTCCTTTTGTCATTTTATGTACTTTTGGATTGAAATCTGGAAAAGGAAGCATTTTGGACGTTTTTGGAGCATAAAAGTGAAGAAAACGGCAAAGTCTTAATTTTCCTTGCTGGGAACAGTACCTGACGGCGTCACTTGCTTCTTAATGACGACGTCAAGAGTAATACAAGAGGTGGAAGTGGATGGTATACATGACTATCCAGAAAGTTTATACTAAGGACATGACGGCGTCACCATAGGCCGTCATTGTCTAAATGTTAGTGACGGCCCAGAGCAACTTTACACACGACGGCGTCAAAAGTGGATCTAGGCAATCCGATTTCATTTTGGGCGGCGAGTTGACGGCGTCAGAATTTTCTTCTCATCACCCTGTAAAATCTATATATAGTTTTGCAATTTTCATTCATTAGAGTGTAACTTTTAGGGTGCAACTTCGGAGAAAAACCCTAGTCCGATTTTCACAGCTTTTTCAAGGGTTTATACCCTTTGAAACCTCTTATGTTCAATTGAGATAAGTACTGTTTCAATTCAGTCAATATGTCTATGTGTTGCTTGAATATATCTTACACTTGTCTTCAATTTAACATGCTTGGCTAGATCTCTTGTGTATTTTCTTAGATGTAGTGAAACCTAGATGTTAATTATGGGTTGATTGTTTGTTTATAGTTGTTACGGGTGATTTTATTCGATGTTAGGCTTAAGAAAACTTGCAGACTTCCATTGGTAACATGCTTGAACGTCTTAAGAAACATGATCAGAGGTGTACTTTGATTTTTGGTTGTATTTAATGCGTAGGAGAATTCTAATGATCCCATGTTAGGAGCTTCTAACGGCTCTACATAGGAGTGAAGTAGGATCCTAGAGAGTTAGGGAATATTGTACACAGCCCTACGACTAGTATTAAGGAATACGACCCGTCATCCATGCAATTGTAACAAGCTATCAACCTGTAAAAGTTATCTAGGGAGTAATGAAACCTAAGTAAACAAAACTTTCCCTATCATTGTTTACACCACTAGTTTAATTAGCTTTATTTTCATTTCTATTATTTAATTTTGATTGCATCTTTAGTTATTGGGTTAGTTAACTAGCAACTAATTCCGCCCATTCTTCCGAAAACCGAGATTTTATTTGCTTTTATAAAATATAAAAAAATACAAAAAGAATCATCCCTCACCTCTAGACCTAGATTTTTTGTTTTCTAATCCAAGCAACACTATTCCTGAGTTGAACAATCAATCCTCCGGTACTTGTCACTATGCCATACTACAACGATCAGGTACACTGCCTGGTGGGGGTTGTAAGCTTCTCGAGATCCCTCGAGAGGTAAATCCTGTTGCGATTTGCACGTATCAGAGATACTATGGATAGTTCCCTAGCTGGTTTCAAATTCCTAGGAATAGTAATATTCATAATAATAGTAATAATGGTAATAATAGACAACATATAACAAAAGAGAAAACCTGAAACTACACCTAAGAATAAGAATATACCTAGTCAACCCTTAGGAAAGAAAACACTTAAACCTAATCCCTCTTTAGAACCCTCTACCTCAATGGAACCAATCACCCCACCTTTAGAAATTAGGATTAGTTAGGAAAAACTAGAAGAACCTTAGGGGGAAAACAAAACTCTGGGAAGAAATCTAGTAAATCTAAAACTCCATTAGGATATTCTCTTCAGGTATCCTATATTCTTGCTCTTCCGTTTAATCTCATCTTTTCATTTCTCTCTTTCTACCGTTTAAATCTTCTCTTCCCACTTCTTCCTACTCTTCCGTTTAAAATCCCATTTTCCGGCCTTTTTCCCCACTCCACAAATTAAGACCATACTTTTCCATTTTCCCCACTCAATCCACTCCAAACTCCTTTTCCTTTTCCATTTCCTCTACTTTACCATTTCATCCTTTTCCTTTCTCACTCAACTCCACTCCAATAAATCCTTCACTCCATTTCCATTCATTTTTATTTCTCCGTCAGTTTACACTCTATTTTCTTATCTCTATATTCTCTCCCTAACTCATCCTGCAATGTTCTATTAGCTAGAACTTGTATTTCTCGTCATAACGCAAGTTTCTATTAGTTAGAACTTGTAATAATGTCTACACCGAACTTTAATCCTTATTATGTTCGACTATGATATTAAATCTCACTTTGCAAGAAATTGTAAAAAATGAGATCTTCTACGTCCGTTATTCTAGTCTTAAGATGAGAACCTACCATGTGACAAGTTGCTAAACCGGAGAACATTAGAACTTGTCTGTATCATGACTAGAGCTAGTCTCTATCATGACTAGAACTTGTCTCTATCATGACTAGAACTTGTCTCTACCTTGACTAGAATATTCCTCTACCTTATCAAGAACTTGTCTCCACCATGATGAAGAACTAGTTGTCATCTTGGTTGAAACTTGTCTCTAAAATATTCCCTTACCATATATCCTTAAATATGGTAAAACTCTCTTCATTTTCAACCGATACTACTTAAGGATGATATATGATGACTATCCTCTTAAAATGAATTAGGATGTTCCTACATTTTAATGAGAAAGTTATAAGTCAAACAGGTTAATAATTTGTATGCTCTTGTTTTCAAATATTGGGACGCCTTTATTTGCAAATAATGAGACATAAAAACCTAAGTATTTGGTATCTGTACAAGCAATTCCTACTCCGCTTGTACAAAATCTTCTTTCCTTTCACATCATTTTCCTCGATATCAGAAGATAATCCTCTTCTTTCTCTATTTTCTCAACTTATTCTCTCCCCTACTCTTATAATCGTCAAAATCTCGGGACGAGATTTTCTCTAAGGGGGTAAGACTATAACAACCCACAAACACCAATTACTATCATTCCCATTACAAATACCTAGAGTAGGTATTTCACAAGTAAATTTTTGCTTTTTATATGAATTATTACTTGAATGACTCACTACACCTGCTCACGCATCTACACAAACCAAATAACTCGACACTCACATCTAATAAACCCCAGGTATGTCAAGCATAAAATCATAACAACGCCATAATAAGTAATTCACCAATCTAAAACACTAAAACCCTAATAAACACTAAACTAAAACTTAAGTAGGATTATGTCCTTATCTGAACCTATATGCTTAGTTTAACTAGTATTAATGTGTCCAAGGCTTAAGTATGAGTTTCCTTAGGAATATTAGGATTTATTAGGACTATTATGCTATAGAATAAACCCTTTAGAACTTAGATACAAACCCCATAAGCCCTAAACCGTAACTAGGTAATAGATAACTAGAATTAGGTCTAAACCATCCCTTTCTCTTCTTTTCATCTCAAAACTTCTGTAGTACTAGTTGTTTACGAGTTGTGGTAGACGTAGGAATCGAGCAAACCAAGCCTTGAGGCCTTGTTGAGTCGTGTTGCCATTGAGAAAACCCTAACCCTAGTTTTCACCCATGTAAAACCCTAACTAGCCAAGTAAGTCTTACATTATAGTGTATTTAGCTTTAGTTTAGTCTTAGGATAGATTTAGGATGCCTTAGATACCCTAGGAACCCTTGCATGAGCCTTGAACCCTTTCATTTTCTCGTTTAAGTTTTAAAACCCTAGATCAAGTCATATACTTGCATGCATGCTATAAGTCATTAATTTAGGTCATACGCTAGTTATAGATAACCTAGATAAGCTAAAATAAGTAAAACATAGGCTAGAAAACTTAGTTGTTAGATAAAATATAAGTTACATGCATATTAGGACTAGTTTTACAAAACTTTACATGCATAAGGGTATATATTGTAAATTCCTGAAATTATAAAGTCTAGGGACTGTTTTTAACATTTCCTAGAAGTTATAAGTATACGGACTAGTTTTGCAAAATATTAAAACCCTAGGATAGATATTAAAATAAGTATAAACTAAAAAGGACTAAAAATGTAAATAATATAAAGTTAAAGGTCTGAAATGGTAAATATAGAAAACTTAAGAGTTTTAGGTTAGTTACTTAAAATATAGACGTTTAGGGACTAGATGTGTCAAATATAGATAGTTATTAGTATAAGTAATATAAATTTAGGGTAGAAAATGTAAATATAAATACTATAATGGCAAAAAGTGAAAATATCATATAAGTATAAAACTTAAATAAAGTTAGAAGCATAACACAATACTAGGAAGTTTCATGCGAGTAGTACTATATGGATATTTCGTTTTCACGAGTTTGTTGGGTTTGCGAATTAAAGTGCCCTGACTCCTCGAACGATTATTGCATATACTTCTTAGATATGATGGCCCGAACGGTGATATGATTATAATTAAATCCTAATAACAACATAACTCAATAATAGGGAGCTTTATGTGAGGAGTATCAACTTCTGAATTATGATGGCCTGAACGGCATTATGTTGATAACATAATACAATAATAGGGAGCTTCATGTGAGGAGTCATATACTTCTGAATTACAATGGCCTGAATGGTGTTATGTTATATATAAAACATTAACAAACCTAAAAACAATAACTTGAGAAACATAAACATGATAACTAAAGCTTGACATACATACAAAACCAACAACACATTATGATACGTGAGTAAGGTGGTCTAGTTTTCGAGTCACTATTTACATCACTTAGATTACTCTAAACCCAGGTGAGTTCATAGCCTCATATTTTTAAACTCTATGAGTTTTCGTAAGCCTCACATCTTTTTAAACTTTCAATTTAAATGCTTTATAAACTCTGTGAGGGGGATACATGCTAAATGCTTAATACAAGTCTTTTTCATTCGTTGTTTGTACGAGTAAACTAACAGCCACCACTACATAACCAAAATTCATGAATCTAATCGTTTGAAATATTTTACCCACGTGAACGCGAATATAGTTGATAGATCTATTCGAGTTTGACAACTCCAGTTGGTATTAACACCCCACTAGGTTGTACCAATAAGTAGTATATTTGAATCCACTCAAGGTATAACTTTGGCAAGTTATCCTTCCATCCCCTCATGTTGGGTCTGTAGCCCACATGACCCGGATCGTTAAAGTGTGATTCATGGGCTTAGTGCAAGATACTAAACTCCTGATAATTGTTCATGTATCCCAATTATCACAAAACTTTCATTTTCCAAGATGGGTGTAACAACTTAACCCAGGGAACTTGTATTCACTAACCCCTAAACCTATGATTCTCACTCAACACCTAGTGTTGACTTTTTAAGCATGTATTCTAGGTATATTACTTCTATGGATCCATGGCAGAAGGAGGTACTGAACTCGGAGGACTTTTCATGGTTATCATTCAAACACAACCTAACTCTTAGATTTTTGGGACCTCGTCAAAAATAAAAGTATATCTTTTATAATTAAAACTCTGATAATTATGAATGATAACTAAATTTCCAAAACGTCTCTTTTCGAGTCCTTTTCTATTACTGTATCTGTGATTCTATGAAGTAATACTCCAAACACTTTATCTGCTGCGATCAGTGAAAAATGGGGGTGTTACATATGCAGGCAATCTAAAACTGTTAGTAAACTTTGTCTCAAAGTTCATCGGCACTGTCAGATTCGGGAATGATCATTACGCTCTAATCATGGGATACGGTGACTACGTCAGTGGGAACATTGAAATTAGTCGAGTATATTATATTAAAGGCCTTGGTCACTACCTCTTTTCAGTCGGTCAATTTTGCGATGGGGATTTAGAAGTAGCATTTCGTGAGAAAACTTGCATCGTTCGTGACTTACAAGGAAATGATCTAATATCTGGCTCACGTGGAACAAATCTTTATACAATATCGATGTCTGACATGATTGCTTCATCTCCGATATGTCTTCTCTCCAAACCGGAATCGACTAAATCTTGGTTATGGCACAAACGTCTCTCGCACTTGAATTTCAAAACTATGACTGAGCTTGCTCGTCATAAACTTGTTGATGGTCTTCCAAGATTCCGTTTTACCAAAGATCAATTATGTCCTGCCTGTGAACAAGGAAAAAGTACTCATGCTCATTTTCCTTCAAAAACTGAACACAGTACGAAACATGTTTTACAATTGCTTTATATGGATTTGTGTGGCCCGATGCGTGTTCAAAGTATCAACGGTAAACGCTACATACTTGTAATTGTTGATGATTACTCGAGATGGACTTGGGTTTATTTTCTTCAAAGTAAAGATCAAACTCCGTCAATGATCATCACGTTTCTCACTAAAAATCAAGTTCAGTTACACAACATGGTCAGAAAGGTCAGAACTGACAATGGAACAGAATTTAAGAATCAGACACTTCGGTCATATTTTGAGAAAGTGGGAATTGAACATCACACATCAATTGCAAGAAGCCCAAAACAGAATGGAGTAGTCGAAAGACGCAACAGAACGTTAGTGGAAGCTGCAAGAACCATGTTGATCAATGCTCAATTACCAGATTACTTATGGGCGGAAGCAGTTTCAACTGCATGTTCCACCCAAAACCGTTGTATGATCACAAAATGCCATCACAAAACCCCTTATCAGATTGTTCACAAAAGCAAACCAAACATCGATTACTTTCATGTATTTGGAGCATTTTGTTATCCAAAAAATGATCTTGATGATTTAGGTAAACTTAAAGCAAAGGCTGACATTGGAGTGTTCGTTGGATATTGTTGAAATTCCAGAGGCTTTCGGATATGGAATTGTCATACAAGAGAGATTCAAGAGACTATTCGTGCAAATTTTGATGAACTCACACAATGGCTTATGAGCAAAACAGCTTAGGACTCGAAGCAAAGCGTTTGAACTTTCCAGATTCTTCGGCTGAACCATTGTCACTTTCTCGTTAGGAATTGGAAACCTTGTTTGCTCCACTGTTCGATGATACAATTGGAAACCATTCTCCTGAGGTCTCACCAATTTCCGCTGCACACCTAAAAACATTCAAGTACCTGCTACACCTCAACAAACTACAACAACTATTGATAAAGACGGTCCTCCAATTGCATCTCCAACAACTGCAGAACAAACTGTATCCAACTCACTACAATCAGCTGAAGACTCTACAACTCCATCAGTTCCACAATCTGTAGAGTATGATCCAAATACATTCTTTAACCCATTTGCACCGGCTCCAACATTTCCTGAGATTTCTGAGTCATCAAAACGCAATTTTGATCCTGCTAACATGCGAGATAATTATCAAATTCACCCTTCGACACACAAATGGACTCGAGATCACCCATTAGTACAAATCTTTGGCCATCCAGATGCACCAATCATGACAAGACAACGACTCCAAACAAATGGTGAAACTTGCATCTATGCACTCACAGTATGTCAAACTAAACTGAAGAACATCAAAGAAGCAATGACTTACGACAACTGGATTGAATCAATGCAAGAGGAACTTCAACAATTCGAAAGATTAGAAGTCTGGGAATTAGTTGAAAAACCTGAAGGAGTCTTTGTCATTGGTTTAAAACGGATTTGGAAAAATAAGCTGGATGCAGAAGGCACTATCATACGAAACAAATCACGGTTGGTAGCTAAAGGATACTTCCAAGAAGAAGGAATTGATTTTGAAGAATCTTTTGCTCCAGTGGCTAGACTTGAAGCTGTATGGATTTTTCTGGCATATGCTGCTCATCGGAATATGGTTGTTTCTCAAATGGATGTGAAAACAGCATTTCTGAATGGTCAACTCCGTGAAGTAGCTTATGTTAGTCAACCATAAGGCTATGTTGATCCTGAACATCCCAATCACGTGTACCGACTCAAAAAGGCTCTTTACGGACTCAAGCAAGCCCCAAGGGCGTGGTATGACCAATTATCTGCTTTCTTGTTGGCCAATAAGTTTTCTAAAGGTTCGGTGGATCCAACATTATTTACTAAAACATACGGGGTGGACTTATTAATTGTTCAAATATATGTCGATGACATTATTTTTGCTTCAACAAACAAAAGATACTCAATTGATTTTTCAAAATTAATGAAAGATAATTTTGAATTGTCCATGATGGGTGAACTTTTGTTCTTTTTAGGACTACAAGTTCATCAATCACCCCGTGGAATTTTTCTAAATCATTCCAAATATGCTTTGGAAATTTTAAAGAAACATGGAATGACAAGTTGTGATACTTATGATACACCAATGGCTTTTAGCACAAAACTATATGCTAACGTACATAGGACTCCAGTTGACCCTACCAAATACCGTAGTATTATTGGGTTACTCATGTATCTCACAGCTAGTAAACCTGATATTGTCTTTGTAGTCTACATGTGTTCTCGTTATCAGTCTAAACCAGATGAAAGGCACCGCAATGAGGCTAAAAGAATCCTTCGATACATAAAGGGAACAGTTCACTTGGGGATCTGGTATCCGAAGGATTCTAGTTTTGAACTAATTGCTTTTTCAGACACTAACCATGTAGGATGTTTAGACACACGCAAAAGTACGTCAGGTGGTTTGCAGTTTCTCGGAGATAAACTTGTGTCTTGGCAATCAAAGAAGCAGGATTGCATATCATTGTCATCAACAGAATCTGAAGACATAGCTATGTCTACTTGCTGTGCTCAAGTCATCTGGATGCAATCACAGCTTAAGGACTATGGCTACCTTTTCAATAAGATTCCAATCTACTATGACTCCAAAAGTGCTATTGTAATTTCCTGCAACACCGTTCATCACTGCAAGTCCAAAGACATAGATCTCCACTATCATTTCATCAAGGAGCATGTCGAAAAGGTACAGTTGAATTATACTTTGTCAAAACTGAATATCAATTGGCAGACTTGCTCACCAAAGCATTACCTCCAACAAGGTTTGCTGATCTAGTCCACCAAATTGGTATGCGATATTTGACTCCAGAAGATCTGGAAAAGTTTTTAAAACACAATTGATTGTCAAACATCAAAACAAATTTGTAAATATTTCTTTCAAAAACAAAATATAAAAATATATAACAAAGAAAAACACAAAAATATTTTCTTTCTCTTCTTATTTCATAAAAAAATTAAAAAAAAGAAAAAAAAAAAACCCATACTTTCTTCTTCATTCACAAAACTTCTCTAAGTCAAAATATGTTTTTTACTCAAGCAATTTTTCAATTTTTTTAAGAAAACATATTTTGAGGGGGAGACACGGTTTTTCAAATATAAGAGAATGTTTTGTTGTTTCTTCTAATCGTCATCAATTATTTTCTTGTTTTTCATCACCTATATCTTAAACGACATACTGTTGAGCCAAAAGGTTTTGTTAAATTGTCTTCAATATATCTTATTGGTTCAAGGGGGAGTTATGCCTAATAACTCGAGGGACTTAAAATGCTAAAATGTCAAAACTTAATGAGTTGTATGCTAGTACAAGGACCAATTGTGTCAATATCTTATAGTTATCCCTATATAAACTAACACAAACACGCCCTTTATGCCATAAAATCAAAACCTCAACTAAACGCTGCAAAAATCCACTATCATCCAAGATTTTGATTGTTTTGTGTTTTCTGTGATTGTAAGTGTTTAATGATTCATTATCTTGAATATAACACTCGCCCAATTTTTGTTTTGATTTTCTATGGCTCGTTTGTATTTAATCAATTTTTAGGGTTCAAGAATTCAATTTGGGTGTTTCTTAATCATGAGGTTTTAGGCTAATTAAAGTAGATGAAATGCTTTGGTAGGTAACTAATTAGCTTATTACATCTTAACTTGTGCCTAAGATTCATCAGGTTTGCGGTATTTTATGATTTTAGGGTTTTAGGTCTCGAAAACCTTGGATGGCACTTTCTGAGGTTATGTTTGATTGATATGAATGTTGTTTGTGGCTTATTTGTGAACCCTTTGCATGTGCCTATAGTCTCAGTACCTTAGATTAACATTTGCTTAGATTTGGGTCAATTTGCTTGACTGTTTGATCTTTTGTGAATAAAGTGTTAGGCTTTTGTTATATTTAGGATTGGATTATGTTTTTAGATCCCTAATGTCAACAAAGTAATGCATACCTGAGGCCCAAATCTATCAGAAAGTTTTTTTTGGTTTTTTATGAATGTTATCGAGTTATGTGATGTTATTATCGAGATTAGGATGAACTTGTCGAGTTGGGAATGAACTTGTTAAGTAAGCTATGGACTTGTCGAGTAAGCTATGAACTTGTCGAGTAAGCTATGACTTATCAAGTTTGAATGGACGCTATCGAGTAAGGATTTATTTTTCCTTACTCGAAGCATGTAAACAATTTTTTTCTAAGTAAGAAATCAAACTTCTTACTCGATAAAAGTTGTTTCTATGCTTCGAGTAAGCAAAACTAAATTCCTTATCGGGTATGGAGATTACATAGTGTGCTTGTCGAGTAAGCTTAGTCCTTATCGAGTTTGGTTTCTTTTAAGTATGCTTATCGAGTTCGTTCTGATGGACACTTATCGAGTAAGACTGTTTTATCGAGTATGCGTATTCTTTAAATTTTTCGAGTAAACTGTCTTTTACTTTTATCAAGTTACAAGTCCTTTCTCCGAGTAAGGAGCATTACACAAGAACCATCGAGTATGGGTTCTCATTTTATAGCTAACATGAAAAGAAACTCTGTCATAATTTTTTCAAACTTATCGAGTTAGGACTGATTCTATCGAGTTTGAGTAGAATTAAATGTTTATCAAGTTTGATTCCATGTTTGAATACATTGAGTTAGATGTAACATACTTGTCTTTATCAAGTTTCCCATCTGTGTCATATATTTCTTTCAAAGATGAAGTGTGCTTTCTTAATTGTGGATAATTAGATTTGTATCGAGATGGTAACATGTATTATGGCATGTAAACTAACATGAATATCACCATATTTTGTTTTTTCGTTGTACGTTACATTTCAGGTACAAATATGTCTAAAGCATCAACGCCTAGACGTGAGTTAATTCAAGGTGAAGAAAGAAATGTTGGAAAGTCGAACGTAAAGGTTGATCTTGAGACACTTCTGTGCCATCTTACATGTTAAATCATAGTGGAGATTTTGAAAGGACACATCGTTCGATAGATCCTCACAACCTCATGTGCAGTACCTGAAGTTTATCTAAGACAGTTCTGGGAATCTCTTGAAGTTAGCAGAGACAACAAAACCATGGGAATTCATCTTGATAACAAAGACATTCAGTTTGATGTGATAACCTTCCGTTCTGTTCTTGGTTTACCTGCAGAAGGATCCAGAAACTTCAAGAAATTCACTCCTTCTCCCGCATTGTCCGAGATTATCAGTCTTCTTCATGAACTTGGGTATGATGAATCTGATATCAAACTCACCAATCTTTCCTCAATCGACAGAAAGTATATTCCACAACCATGGCTCACCCTGTAGTCAATCCTCACCAATTGTGTAACTGGCAGAGAAACTGGGCATGAACATCCATCACTTGAACTCATGCGAATCTACTGGGGAATTATAAAATATGAACCTATTGATTACGCTCAACTAATTTGGAAAGACATGGTTCATCATACTAGACAGTTTAAGAAAGCATCAACCTAAAGAATTCCATTATACCGATTTACCAGGTATCTCATAGGTCATTTCATGCATACATATCCAGATATTGATCGAAGACTGGAGGATAAAGTTCACACAACCACCATGGATCATATGTATTCATGGGCCAGAATTCAGAAAACTAACACCGAGAAATAAGGAATGAGAATTCCTGAAAGAATGTTAACTGATGTCATCCGTAATACTAAAGCATTTGAGGAATATGATAATGCTCAAAGGAACAATTCAGTCGGTTTAACTACGATGAAAGGGAAAACTGCAGCTAAAAGTGCAACTAAAAGCAAGATAGCTGCCAAGTCGAGAACCAAGAAAGTCACTCGTCAACCCAAGAAGAAACTGACTACTATTTGTGATGAACCGACTGATGAGGAAGAAAATGCACAGGAGGAAGAGACTGAAACACAAGAGCTTACAATGACTAAAAAGAAACAAGCAGATAAGGGAAAAGCCAAAGAATCTCCGGAAGAAACCATAACTTCACCAATGTCGAATCCGAAGAAGAAGAACAACTGCAACAAACGATAAGTGCAAGCAAACAATCGGAAGAGGAAAGAATTGCCAGACTCATGAAGAAAGGTGAAGGTTCTGGCACTCAAGATGTTGAAATGGTGAATCCTGTATCAGAAGAAGGAGAACAATCATCTGAAGAAACACATTTACAAAAACTATCACACACTGATCAAGAAGATGATGAGTCTGATAATGAAGCAGAGTCCTGAAGTTCTGAATAAAGACTTACTCTCGATGAGGCTAGTGAAAGTGTTAAAGAAAAGGATGATTACGAAAGTATCGATGATGAAGAGTCCGAAGGAGAAGAAGGTAGTGATGATGGAGAACAGACAGAAAGTGATGAAGAAAAGAAAACTGATGAAGATGTAGAAGATGTAAATGATGAAAGTGATGATGAATCCGACAGTGATGATAATTTTCAGGATGAGACGAGTGGTAGAGAGGACACCACTATCAATTAGTTGGTGTAGATGATGAAATTACTCCAGATGTGACACAACCACAACCTTTATCACCTAAACCAGTTCGCCCTCAGCAAACCCTAGATCCATCAACTTCCATTCATCCAAGCTTGATAAAATCACTACAAGAACAACTTCAGAAGCTTCAGAAACAAGTTACTGAACAACAAAAGGACTTCGAGCAGTTTAAAGTTTACAATCTGGATCAAGCTGTGAAGTACCAGGTGAAGGAGAGATTACCTGGAGAAGTTTGAAAATATGTTCGTGAAAAACTCCAGTTTCCGTGGAACACAATGTTAAAGAAAATCTTGAAGGGATTGTTTCACAGAAATTTTAGACTACTTCGATCACAATTCAGACTCTACCACCAAACCCTTCTGTTAGTGATCTCAAGGGTAAATTGTTAGAGGCTATAATAAATGATCCAAATGAGAAAGAGCATCATAAAGTGCTGATAAAGTCAATAAAGAAGGCGGAAAAGAAAGACGAACCTTGCAAAAGGACGAAGTCAACCAAGCGTCATCATGACGATTCTGATCCGGTGAGATGTCTTGAATTCCATGAAAGCAAGAGAATATCCGGTTCTACCTCCAGACCTACAACTTCAAATGTCAATGTTCAAGCCGATGATGCAATTCCTATGCAATCCACTGATGAACCAGGAGTACATGAAACCATGGATGACATCTCACCAGTAATCACTGAAAACGTTCAAGAACCACCAAAGGAAGCTACATTAATTCCAGCTCCAGAATGGATTAATCTTGATGCACCAACGTATAATTGGTTTGACGAAATGGTTGATGCATATCCTGATATTCCTGAGTCAGAAGAACCTGTTGAAGGATAAATTGTAAACTTCAGCAAACAGATCAAGAAAGTGATGAAGACTCAGAAACTTCAACTTTCCGACTTATTTAAGATTCGAGCAGCAGGGTTCACCAAATTCAAGACTTGCACTACAACGGAACTTAAGTTTGAATATAATATTGACGAAGTTGCACGAGCACTGTAGGAGAATATAACGTGGGAAAAGAGGCCTTCATGGGATAGAATTTACACCGGAACAGATCCTGATGACTTCACTTTTCAAGACTTATCTCAACCGTTACCTCTCATTGGTCCTCCTAACAGACCAAAGATTCCTAATCAATACTTCTTCAACAATGACCTGAAATATCTTGTGTATGGGAACACTGATCCAGAACACCGTTATGCTTCATCTCTCATTAAATTCAAAGCCGCCTCCTATCCTCTAGATGATCTTGAAGAACAAATTAGAGGATTGTACTCAACATCTGTATCCAAGTATAATGTTGAAGCAGCTTTGTGTACTCTTCACTGGCCAGAGATGCGCAACTGGTTCTACAAGTATAAGTTGACATTCAAATCAAATAACAAGGTTTTCTCTCAACACCGCATTCTTTCCATCAAAGATGTTCCAGTAACTAAAAGAAGATTTGGTTACAACTTTCTTGATGAAATTGTGGTCCGACGACATGATGACTAGTTGTACACATTCAGTGAAGCAGACTATCATCGATTGAATCTCAATGACATCGAAGATATGTACTTGCTTAAGGTACAAGGCAAACTTCAGCATCTGCCTGTCAGCCTTTAGTATGACATTATCAATTCTATTCTGCTCTTCATGCGTCAAACCATCATTCGGGCCAGAGTTGAGGATGCACAATTAGGAGTTGAAAGCTATCAGAAATAACTCAACTTCACAGCTCCACAAATGCAAGCTCTAGGCATCCCAAACATGACACCTTTCACATTCTACAACAAACCTTTTGGGGTCGTCTACACCAAAAACAATGTCAACAAACTCATGAGATATGATGAGTTCCAAAAGTTCAGGGATCAAACACTCAAAATCATCAGAATTCAGTTGGATCAAAAGCTCAAGGAACACGACAGTGGGATTAATTTGGGCTGGAAAAGAAAGGATGTAAGAGAAGCACTCAAGTTCATGGACAGAATTGATCATCGATTAAGGGTCAGAGATCACATACGCAGAATGGAAAGCATGGTTGGAGGAAGGGCACGTATGCCGAACATTCTCACCTATCACCGTCCAGATAATCCACCATTCTAATTGCTCATTTTGGTACAAAATTATCACTTTCTAATTATAATTTTCTAAAATTATGACTTTGGTCTGTGCACATATAACAGTGTACAACCCGTACTTGTAATGAAAAGACCCTAAGGTACACATCAGTGCCTCAATCCTGATATAAGGAGCGAAGGCTTCTTACTTTTGAGTAGAATTAATCAAACATTTTCTGATTTTTATCATAATTCTGCTCAAAAGTCAAGTATTTCACCTCAATAAGCATTCACTTGTTGAGGGGGAGCACTTGAAAACTCATCATTCTGAAAAAATCAAAGTTATTTGTTGATATCTCCCCATAAGACTCAAAAAGCATATTTTAATCAAAAGTTTATCAAGAACAACATTCTGTATGCTATTTTTGAGGGGGAGAGAAATGAAAGTGATTAAAATATGAATGCTGAATGTTGTTTAAAGCTGAATCTCATGCGAGCTAGACTCCGAATTGACCTAGGAATTGACGAAATACAAATGTAAATAATCGAAAAGAATTATCCTCGACGGGTAATGACATCAAGTTACTTACTAGAGCTAGTTGTCACCTAAAAGCTGACAATGGAACTCTTTAACTAACCACGTAAGCATGACTCGAAAAGGATTTGTCTAAGTAGAAATGTACCATTTCGAGAAACTTTCTGTGAACTCGACCAGGCCGGGTAATAACTTCAAGCTAGTCTAACTAGTGATGTAAGCGTGTCTCAAATCGGTCTTGTTCACTGAAAGTGGATCAATTCAAAAGGTGCTTGCTCCTCCCGCATGTGTAAATTTATTAAACAATCATGAGCACATGTGAAGGGGGAGTCCTTCAAAAGAATAACAAAACTCTCAAAGTGTTAACAAAATTTGATTTAGAATATCAAACACTTTGAAAGATTTTCGATAAATGGTTTCGTGGCAATTATAGGATAGTCATGGTGTTATAAGGTGACTAAGGTTAGGGAAAACCGTCATATGATCCGCCAAAGCAGGAGGGATCTACCCAAGGACATCACCAATAGTTAGAATTAGAAGTCCTTGGGTATGATATGGAAAAAGGAGAAAAGAATGAAAGGAGAAAGAAGGGGTTGAAGAATTAAAAACAAAAGCTATGAAAAGGGTGAAAAGAAATAGCCCTCCATATGTTCAACCTTAGGGCAGACACCAGGTTCAATTCATATGCTACTGGTTGTTGCCAAGGCGACACCGGTATTGAAGATAAAGACGTCATGGACCCAGTGACGCACTGCACTTAACTATCTAAGCCACTCAAGTTCTCTTAGAAGAGCTTGTTTCATTCTCACGGGGAACCAGTGTAATCTATCAACTTGTCTCTTAGAGATGGTTGATATTGAAGCAGGAGACCCCTCCCTAGTCTCCGCATAAGTAAACTAAGTGTGCACTTATCGAGTCTAGAGCCATGAGATACATCAAATATCTCTTAGGAACACTTAGTATTTCTACAACTTGTGTTCTACATCAATGGACACCAGCTGTAAATCATCGAGTCCTTCGCAGATCCTAGCTATCTTTTGAGAACATTTATGAGAGGATTTACTTATGTATTTTTGAATGATTGAACAGAAACTCCTGCCAGGGTCAACATCAAACATCCCTGATAGCAGGTCACTTCGGTAACTCCTTGTGAGTTACGCTTAGTGTTCGCGGTGGTTCCAAAATGGTCTACAGTCGTGGAGTGATCCCCAGCGACTCACCCATTCGTTGAGCTACTTAGTAGGTCTCGTAAGCTCCCTCAGGATCATCCAAAATGGGAACGGCCTTGGTAAGTGTTAGAAGGAGTCTTCACACTATGCTGTTGACGATCTCTAATTCCTTACCTGTAAGTGCCGGTTGTTTATTGCTAACTGTTTACCTGTAGCTACACATCATCTCTATGGCGATAGATTCCACATGCTCATACATACATCTTGAAGTCAAAGATAGCTCCCCCAAAGATCTAAGAAACGCAAAGTTCACCAAAAGATTCTGCATCATATGGAAGAATCTATAAAGTAAAGAGACTTAAGATCAATGTCAAAGAAAGGGAACTACGTATGACTGAAAGTCAAACTCTAAAGATGTATGAGCATGTTGAAATGGTGGACAACCACCATAGACACAGAAGTGACAAAAGGCAGACAACTTCATAAAATAATCACCACCATATCAACAAAGAACAAAGAACGATGATAGATTTTGCAACATTTTTGAAGACGTTAACTACTATGTCAAAGTTAAGAAGATGACGACGTCGGGCAACCTTTGATGACCAACACTTAGGGGGAGATTGTTGGGAATACACTTTGTAAAAACAAATGTCGGTCATTGAGTTTTGTAATAGGTTGCAATATTATGTTAGTACGTTAAAGATATAATATGTTTTATGCTAGTTTATTAAAATTTACATGTTTTGTTAACGTCTAAGGGCTAGTTATGTTATTAGTAGAAAGTCATGTGAAGCGCTAGACTACTAGTATAAATAGACATGTAACCCTCCAAGGTGGGTGTTGGTTATCTTGGTAATAACATTTCACTTATTTCACATCCTGAAGTGTTCCTTCCACTCTCTCTCTCTCTACTTACTTTCTCTCTCTAGATTTTTATGTGGTTTATGTTATAAAATGGTAACCTAACAAGTTGACTAGTCAAATTTCCCTCACATACTTTGTATGTATCATTGATACCTATTTTACAGCCTATCAAATTGGCGCCGCTGCCGAGGAGGTTGTGTTGCGACAATATCGTTAAGGTTTTAACGATTAGTGACTTGTAGATCCTTCGTCAAGAAGTTTTCACTTTCATAAAACATAAAACACAAAAATATTTTCCGTTTTCTTTGTATATATATATATATATATATATATATATATATATATATATATATATATATATATATATATATATATATAAGTTAAAAATACAAAAACATTTTCCGTTTTTCTTGTTAAATAACAATAAAAGACATTATCGAGAAACATTAGACAGGATACCTACCAACTGGGGGTATGAACATTAATAAGTTCCCAAAACAAAGATAAAAACTTACCTTTGTATCCTTGTGGATTGGTGTACCTTTTTCAAAGAAGCCGTTCATTTGTGATTATTTGTTTAAGTTCCTTGTGTTTTTCTATTCGATCTTGTTTTAATTGGTCTTGTTTTAGTGCATGCGCACTCGTTCTCGCACTCATTCTTCTACATCATCCAGTCCTTTACTTAGAAACGGCAACATTCCTCGAAGACGTCGGCGAAGATTATCCGAAATAGTCGAACCCGAGATTTGTACTATTCAAACATGAACGAACAACCTCCCCAGGATGATGTAGCTCCCGTTCTCCGAATGATGGAGGAGTTGTGCCAACCAACAATGCACGGGAGGTGTGGACCCATTGCCCCCTTTAACATTGCGGCTACTGATTTTGGACTTAAGCATCATACAATACAACAAGTCTAGAATTCATGCCAATTCCACGGTTTACCTGGTGACTATGCAAACAAGCATCTTGGTAAATTTCTTTCCGTCACCCAATGCATGAAACAAAATGGTGTCGCCGATGATGCCCTTCGTCTATACCTCTTTCCTTATTCTCTAACCCATCATGCTACTACTTGGTTTGTGTCACACCCCCAAAATACCTGAATGGCAGCGGAATGAAATACCTGGGGGGTGACTGTCATAGTACCACAGTTACAGTTATATTGAACGACCTAAAGTGTTGTTTCAAAAATACATCGTTTGATTTATTTAAAACTTTTAGAGTTACAAAACATAGGTCCCAAAAGCTTGAAAAGTTTGCAGAAATAAGTTTAGTACAATCAAACGATAATGTACATAAGTGCATGAAAATCCAAAATGAGACGCGTCATCCTTGCAACTCAATAAAATGACTCCACGCATGCCATGAAGGGTATACCTTAGTAACCTGAAAATACATTGCTAAAACATCAACACGAATGTTGGTGAATAATCATAGGTTTATAAGTTAACTCGAATGTACAATAGCCACAAGTAAAAAGTATATCATGACTTGATGTCAAATTAGTTCTACATTGTCACTTAAGCTCATGACCCCGAAGCTAGACATAATGGAAATGGCCCCACATGAGTGTTCATCAGGCACTCATAATTTATAAGACATGCAGTGCATCCGTTCCCTGTTGGAGCAACCCAATCACGGATATAGGAGTCAGCCTCAATAGATCTATTCACTCATTCCCGCTCGTACTTTAATTAACGGTCCATGATAATAAAAGGGGACTTAGCTTGATAATAAGGCAACTTAAGCAATGTATGGAAATTCGGATACTTTGGAATGTACAAAAATAATTGATGCAATGTATTCTCCCCCATGGGATTTGAAATCAAAATATGAATTGAAAACGGGGCTATGAAAACTCATCTTGAAGTGATGATACTATGAGATGAAATGATAGGGACAACAAGGAGCGAAAATCAACCGCAACCTAATATGTATGATAATGATCTACTTTAGATCATGAAATGATGTAGAGAATATACATGCACATGATACGTAAACCACTCATAACTTGAAAATACTAGTTATTGTCAAAGTTAAATATTTTCCATAACTTGAGAAAAATAAGTCTACCTAGACTTATAAAAACTAGTCGTAATATATCTATCGTAGATAGAATTGTTAGTGTCTAATTCCTCACTTTGATAGCCTTAAAATAACGTCAATTTGTTGTATAAATAAGCTTTGGTTCATACGTACTTCATTAGTTAAAATATAGCTCTTTAATAATATATCTAGAAAATATAGTATTTAGTACGTAGTTTATTATTTCTATTAGTGACTACTAATATAAATATAGTTTTGACGAGTTTGAAACGTGTATATCTTTGTCGTTATAAGTTCATTTTCCTCGTTCTTTATATCCATGGTTTCGTCTTAGTATGTACTAATATATTTTTGATAGCTTGGCTCCTCTAGGTTAAGTCTAACACCTCGGTTTGTCCGTCGAAAATCGTCCAACAGCATGAATATTTTCAGAAAATAGTTTTCGTCGTTAAACATGCAAAAATCATAACTCCTTCGTTATAAGCTCGTTTTAATCCGTTCTTTCGCCAAAAGTTTCGTTTTTGAAAGTAGTTTCTAAATTTTTTGTTAAAAATTACCCCTGAGTTCCTGATTTTTCTGGGTTTGGCGTTTTGGGACAGTAGGTTTCTAGATAGGTTCTAAACTCACTTCTAATGTTCCAAACTAGTTTCTAATCCAACCAAATCACTTTCAATCACCACAAATCTAGTCTATTCCTTCCATACACCTTCTTACGGTGTCATGGGTTCGTAAACAACATCCTCCAAGTAAATCTATCAAGGGTTTCCATTTTTAGGGTTTCAAAGATATAAATATATAAAAATGAGTGGTATAAACTAACATATGCATGTAATCTTGTATAGAAATCATATGATCTTGAAAATAACTTGAAGAAATTATGAAAATAAGTTTGACAACTTACTTTGAAAGATTAGAGAGCTTGGATGAGTAAAACCTAATAAACCTTGAGTTTTTATTTCAAAACTCTAACAAGGATCACCAAATGAACTTGAAAACAACTTGATCTTGGAAAATCTATGGTTTTTGCTCTATGTTTATGTTTGGCCGTGGATGTGGATAAGAGAGGAAGAGAGAATGGTTGAAATTTGCTTCTAAGAATTATGGTGAGTATGTGATAAGATTTACTAGATATTTACCTAGGATTAAAATATGATTATAAGAAGTTAATGCTAGAGGTTAGGGGGGGAGGGGGGGGGGTTGGGTCGGCTTGACATAGAGGAAAAAGAGGGAAAGAAACTAGCTAGAATTATTTAGGAATTATTGTAGTGTAAGTGTAGTTTATTTGTAGTTTTAGTTAGTTTAGTTATAATCGGGTACCGGCTTTGCTAGAAATAAATTTTAACGAAGTTATTCGGGACATATTAAAGTCATAAAAATGATAAAAATATGTTGGGTACAAATATTGAGCGTTTGGATAATTATTGTTTAGTTTCCACGAAAACCATCGTAATTATAATAAACTTACGATATTAATTAAATAAATTTCCACAATACCGGGTAATTGAATTTTTATAATCTTTGTGATGTTGTAAGGGGTTTAAAAATATATCGGGACCATTGTGGGAATTGTCAGATATGTTAGTCATATTTATTAATCGTATGTTAACATTTATTTAAAATAAATATACGTAAAACGTTAAATGTACCAAAAATATTAATTTGAATATCCTACAAGTGGTATAGTATGCAAATGCTATTATGATGATATGTAGACTATTTCTAGTCAATATGAAATGTCCCTACTGATAATGCATGAATTCGCACTTAAAATAATTCGGTTATGCGAATTTAAATACCCGTAAACTAAATTTACGATGAAATGAGTAATGCACATGAATAGTGTTTTTCTTCCGGGAATGAATAGTGTTTCGTGAATAGTAAAATTTTTGAACGCTTCTCGAAATATCAAACTGACCTAAAAACTGATGAATAGTAAAATGATGAATAGTGATTTATGAATAGTAAATTATCGAAGTTTGGAAAATGATCTGAAATGGTGAATTGTAACAGTTTGATCGACTTCCCAAGAATTCGATTCATACTTTTAATGAGATGGTAGCTAAATTTTTAGCCAAATACTTTCCACCATCCATGGTTACCAACCACAAGGAGACCGTAATCTTCTCAGCTATCGTTCTAACAATTACATTGGACCACCCGGTTTCAATAAAAAAAATGTCCCAAACCGTAACAAAAACCAAAACCAGAATCGAATGAACCAAGGTTATCAAAACCAAGGTAATTTCAATCAGAACCAAAACCAAGGTTTCCAAAATAAAGGAAACTTTAACAGAAATCAAGTTCAAAACAACTTTCAGGGAAATGGCAACCAAAATCAGGGAAATTTTCAAAACCTTGGTTCCAATCAAAACAACCAGGTCTAGAATTTTCCTAACCAAACTCAAGCCATTGTTCCAACTGGACCATCATCTGATGAGTTGCTGAAATAATTCAAGAAATCCCAGTAAGAAATGAATAGGCTGTTGGTCAGTCAGATCTCAGAACTCAAGAAGTCTTTAAATGATCAACCCTCGGGCTCAGGAACTTTACCTAGCAATACGATCGCTAACCCGAGGGACGATGTGAAGGCGATCACAACCCGAAGTGGAATTATGTATGATGGACCCACGGTTCCTTCTACCTATTTTTCTCTTCCTCTCGAGGTATTGGAACGTGAACTTGAGGCGACAAAGGACAAAGTGCAATCTACTAGCCCAAAAAGTACCACACACGTCCATCCTCAAGTTGACCCAAAACCCAAACCCACACCCAAAGTTGTCTTTGAACCTCAAGAAATTCCCGTTGAGAGTCCTGAAGTTCCTGTGCCTAAATCCAAACCTTCAATTCCTTACCCATCACGTTTAAATGAACAAAAGCTCCGTGAGAAGCCAGTCATCAAATGGAAAAATTCTTTCAAAATTTTCAAGATTTACATTTTTATTTAAGTTTTGCGGATGCTATTCTTCTGATGCCAAAGTTTGCATCAACAATCAAGAATTTGTTAAACAATAAGGAAAAATTCTTTGAGATGGCAAAAACTCCATTGAATGAAAACTGCTTAGCAGTTTTGTTGAAAAAGCTTCCTGAAAAGCTTGGAGATCCCGGGAAATTTCTCATTCCTTGTATTTTTCCGGGTATGGTTGAATGCTTTGCCTTGGCCGATCATGGTGCAAGCATCAACCTAATACCTCACTCAGTCAGGAAGAAACTCTCTCTTCCTGAATTCACTCCTACCTACATGACTCTCGAGCTTGCAGATCATTCCATATCTCATCCCCTCGGCATTGTTGAGGATGTATTTGTGAAAGTAGGAAAGTTCCATTTTCCGGCAGATTTCGTGATTGTTGATTTTGATGTAGATCTTAGGGTTCCTCTCATTCTCGGGAGAGGACTCCTAAGAACGGGTCGTGCTCTAATCGATGTATTTGATGAAGAAATCACTCTACGTGTTGGAAATGAAGCCATCACCTTCAACCTTGATCAAACTTCGAGGTACTCTTTTAATTATGACTCCATATCCATTAACCAAATCGATGTCATCGAAGTTGCTTCGGAAGAGTATTCTCAAGAAGTTCTTGGTTTTTCTGATAATTCTCTGAGTGGCAAGTCCACTCCTTCTTCTCAGCCTATCATTCCTAATTCTTCTCCCTCCCTCACTCCGTTTAAAGGAAGTGACTTCATCATAGAGGAAATTGAGGCCTTTCACATAAGTGATTCGATTCCTGATGGAATTGACAACCAAGAGATTGACCAGGAAAGGGACATCCTTCTTCTTGAGAGATTGTTAAATGAGGATCCCTCTCCTCCTTCTTTTCTCCAACAAAAACTTCATAATGAGAAAATAAAATCTGTTAATGAAGACAAGAAGTATTACAACTTGTTGTGACCTCTACATCCAAGTTGTTAGAGCATCATCAATAGTATCTATCTCTTTGTGTAATGAGTTGTGAATATTTGATAGTAGATAGTTTAGCTAGGTATATAGATAGTGTGATTGGTTAGTAGTTTGTTGTGAAGAAGAAGAGTTAGGAAGTAGATTGTAGTGAAGGAGATTGGTATGAAGTAGATAGGTGTGAAGTAGAAAGTTGTGAAGTAGATTGGTGTGAAGATTGATTGGTGAGAAGAGGTTGCGTAGAAGTTGTGACGAAGTTGTGGTGTGTACATTGGTGTGTAAGGTTTTCTCCGCCATAAGGGAGCTTGTTGACATAGTGAAGAAAACTCTCGAGTTAGGTGCTCGGGGAGTGGAGTAGGGCAAGGAGCTTGTTGACAATAAATCTCTTGTCGGGGTTCGATCTTTCCATCTCTCATTTATTTCTTTACTTACATTATTACAGCTATATTGTACATCTTTATTGTTGTTTATATTGTGCAAGACATGAGGTCACATAGTATCGAATCTAAATTTTTGAAAATAAAGAAAAAACTCAAACAATCTTTTATAACAAATTAAAAAGACGTAAAACTATTCAACCCCCTTTCTAGTTTTCCACATCACCGTCTTTCTACCGCGTATCACCCACAAACCAGTGGACAAGTGGAAGTTTCCAACCGTGGTTTAAAAAGAATTCTGGAAAGGACCGTAGGTGAAAATCGTGCCTCTTAGTTCGATAAACTAGATGATGCACTTTGGGCCTTTCGTACAGCCTACAAGACACCCATCGGGTGTTATCCATACAAGCTTGTGTACGGAAAGGCATGTCATCTACCAATTGAGCTCGAGTACAAAGCCTATTGTGCCTTGAAGCATGCTAACTTTGACCTAAAAACCACGGGTGATCACCGAAAAGTTCAAATCAATGAACTAAACGAACTTCGTAATCAAGCCTACGAGAACTCTTTGATCTACAAAGAGAAAACAAAGAAGATCCATGACTCCAAAATCAAGAACCTCATTTTTAACATTGGTGATCGAGTCCTTCTTTTCAACTCTCAATTAAAGATTTTCTCGGGTAAACTCAAAACCCGTTGGACTGGACCATTCACTGTTTGTCAACGTCATGAGAATCTTTCACAAAAGAATGAAATGCCACAAAATGCAATTCAAGTTTGTGAAATCTTTGATGTATGGGGCATTGATTTTATGGGGCCATTTCCGTCATCTCATGGAAACAAGTACAGGCTGTTGACTATTTGTCAAAATGGGTTGAAGCGAAAGCTTTACCGACCAATGATGCCCGAGTGGTTGTGAAGTTTTTAAAGTCTCTTTTTGCTCGATTTGGAACTCCACGTGCTATAATCAGTGATCGTGGTACGCATTTTTGCAATGACAAATTTGATAAAGTCATGCAAAAGTATGGTGTAACTCACCGACTTTCTTATGCGTACCACCCACATTCAAGTGGACAAGTAGAAGTTTCCCATCGAGGCATTAAAAGATTCTTGGAAAAGATCGTACGTGAAAATCGTGCTTCTTGGTCGGACAAGTTGGATGATGCACTTTGGGCTTTTCGCACAACTTACAAAACACCCATTGGGTGTATGCCTTACAAGCTTGTGTACGGGAAAGCATGCCTGATAAGGCAAAAAGTGTATCGCTTTTAAGGGGTCATTTAAGCCCGAATTCGTGATTATTTGATCAATTATTGCCCTAAGTCATTCCTTTTGTCATTTTAGGTACTTTAGAGGAGAAATCTGGAAAAGGAAGCATTTTGGACGTTTTTGGAGCATAAAAGTGAAGGCTTAACACATGACGGCGTCAAGAGTGACAAAAGAGGTGGATATGGCACTTATAACGTGATGGCCCATAACATTTTCTTTGTTAATGGCCTGACGGTGTCATCAAGGCCGTCAGGGTCCAAATACATGTGACGGCCCAGAGTAGATTTGCACATCAAGGCGTCAAAACTGGATCTAGGCAATACGAATTTCACTTTGGCGGCGAGTTGACGGCGTCAGAGGCTAATACATGACACCGTCAGGATGCTTAGTCTATATATATTTTTCCAATTTGTCATTGTAAAGTGTGGAACAAGTTGTGGAATATCACACACAAACCCTAGGTCGAATTTCCTGCATATTGAAGGGGTTTCAAACCCTTCTTTCTTCCATGTTGTAATAAAGATAAGTTCTCCAATAATCATTCAATATGTCTATGTATTTTTTGATTCTATCTTATGATTATCTTTCTTTTAACATGTTAGGCTAGGTTTTTATTGTGTTTGCTTGGACGTAATGAAACCTAGATGTTGATTATTGGTTGATTGTTTGTTTATAATTGTTACAGATGATTGTATTCGATGGTAGGCTTAAGAATACTGGCAGACTTCCATTGGTAACTTGCTTGAACATCTTAAGAAACTTGATCGGAGGTGTACTACGATTTTTGGTTGTATTTAATGTATAAGTGAATTCTCATGATCCCATGTTAGGGAATATTGTACACGGCCCTACGACTAGTATTATGGAATATAACCCGTCATCCATGCAATTGTGACAAGCTAATCAACCGGTAAAAGATATCTAGGGAGTAATGAAATCTAAGTAAACACAACTTTTCTCATTATTGTTTCCACCACATTAGCATATTAGTTTTATTTTCATTTCTTTTATTTTATTTTGATTGAATCTTTAGTTAATTGGGTTAGTTGGCTAGCAACTAATTCCGCCCACTCCTTCAAAACCCAAGATTTTACTTGCTTTCATAGAATATAAAAAATACAAAAAGAATCATCCCTCACCTCTAGACCTAGTTTAGTAGGCTTTCTAATCCTAGCGACACTATTCCTGAGTTGAACGATCAATCCCCCGGTACTTGTCACTATACTATAATACAACGATCAGGTACACTGCCTGGTGGGGGTTGTAAGCTTCTCAAGATCCCTTGAGAGGTAAAACCTGTTGCGAGGGTGCAATTCCCTCGTATCAAGTTTTTGGCGCCGCAGCCCGGGGAATAGTTATTGTCTAGGTTAGGATTTCTTTTTATTAGGTCTACTTGCTAGATTCCTTTCTAGTAAGATTTTTATTTTTATTTTTATGTTTTCTTTAGTCTATCTTATTTCTTCGTTTCTTTGTTCGTAACCATTACCATCCGACATCATGGAATGTGGTCATATCTTTGATCCCATCAACCCACAACAAAAAAACCACCCACAAAACCCACCACTAGTAAACCAACCTCCTAGACCCTGAACTTTAGGAGAGTATTCCCGTCCTAGCCACTAAGGAGCCAATGTGTCCCCCTTGCGATCCGACACCATCTGGTTGGTGCAAAGCGGATGTGCATTCCATGGACTTCGTTCCGAAGATCCTAATCAACATCTCAAGGATTTCCTAAAAATCGTAGATTCCATAGACCTTGATGTTCCAACTAGAGATGTAGGATCTAAACCTTGATAGATCTCGAGCCAATAGATCGTTAGCCTACTAATGTAATCACTAGTAAGACTAAATAGATAATCTCTGTGAGCTTGTAGTTATTGCGGAATATAAAAACAAACTGTATACTAAACTTTGATCCTCTAGAGATCAATATTCTTTTACTAAGAGTGTTATAAAATTCGTACATAATACAATTGTCACAACTCGTAATTTCATGTCCTTTTCAAACGTTGAAATTTCAAAATTCATCTCGGGGAGTTACTGTTCATTTTTACTATTCACTGATCACTATTCATCATTTTACTATTCATCATTTTCGGAGAGTTTGAGATTTTGAGAAGCGTTCGAAAAATTTTACTATTCATATGATACTATTCATTCCCGGAAGGAAATCACTATTCACGATTGTTGTTCATCATTTTGTAAATCTAGTTTACGGGTATTCAAATTCGCGTAACCGGATTGGTTTAGCTGTTAATTCATGCATCATCAGTAAGGACACATCATATAGACTAGAGTAGTCTACATATCATCAGCACTTTAGATCATGCACGGATACACATTATTTCAATTTACGTATGCTTAATTTGTAATTAACGTTACCACTCAGTTTTTACTACTAACATATACCAATACTTCCGACTATGATCCTAACGCATTTTCGTACTCATTATAATGATATAAAAATTATATTATTAATTTACCCGACGTTTTAAATTTATTTGGTATACGTACCGTTAAAGGTTTATAATTACGACGATTTAAGTAATTACGATTTTTATACATGAACAATGTACCCGATTCTCCTAAATACACTGCTCACTAAATATCTAGATATTTATTGAAAATATCCAAGATATTTTGTTAACCATTGAAATTACCATTATACCCTTCTATCAAAATTACCAAAATGCCCTTAGACTATAAAATGCCTAAACTAGTTCATTTTCTTACAAATTTCACAACTTTTTCTCCCTTTTCCTCTTGGGATTCCACGGCAACAAGAAGAACACAACAAGAAACCATCATTTTTCAAGATTAAAGTGATCTACAAGTTTTAGTATTAATCTAGTTTGGGTTTTGAAATAAAAACCACAAAGATTACTTAGATTTTCATCACCATTTCTTAATCATCATCATCAAGTAAGCTTTCCAAATATTTATCTTAATCTTACATACTACTTCATGATATATTTTTATGTTCTAGTACAAAAACATGTAAGTTACATATGATATTTATACCACTTTTCAAGTATTTCTTAATTATTATGAGATTATAATTAACCTATGATTATTCCCATGAGATCGACCATTTTTTGTGAAGACTAGGAACCCATGACACCCTAAGAAGGTGTATGGTAGGATTGAGTACTTGTGGAGTTGATTTGGAGTAGTTTGGTAAAGATTTGAACAAGTTACAAACTAGGAAAATCAATTTTTGAAACAATATATAAGCTACTGTCTCAAAATGCCAAAATTAGAAAACTCAGGGGTTTCCGGGTAACATTGGGCTAGAGAATCAGAAAATACTTTCAAAAACGAAGCCGTGGGCGAAAGAACGGATTAAAACGGGTTTATAACAAAGGAGATATGATTTTTGTAAGTTTAACGACGAAAACTATTATTTTCTAAAAATAGTAAGCTGTCACACGATTTTTATGGGTAAAATCGAGGCGTTAGACGTAACCTAGAGGAACCGAACTATCAAAAATATATAAGTATATGTCAATACGATTCCGGGGATATAAAGAACGTAGAAAACGAGCTTATAACGACCAAGATACAAGAGTTTCAATTTTAGACGATATTAATATTTTCCTTCAGCCCAACACTTAGAAAATTTTCCATGGTATTAACCATTTCGCCAAGTGACCAGGTTGAGAGCCATTTTACTCATTGATAAACTCATTTCTGGAAAATTTACATATATGACAAAAAGTTAGTTCACCCAGCCCAGTTTTCAAATCATCCAACCGTTTGTAAAAAGGATTTATAACGAATAACTTATGGTCTTCCAAACTTTCCCGAAAACTGCCCAGAATCTGCCAAAACAGCCCAAACACCTCACTTCGCGACTATTTATCTTTACGATCGAGACCCGTATGGACAAACTTCAATTCTATGACTTCTTAGATAATGTGAAAATATTCCTAAAACTACTGAGCTTCTTAGTTAAATCTTAATATTCTCTATTTCGAGACTAGTTTTGCGAGACCCTTTTGGTCATATTTTCAAGTTATGAAAAGTGTCATTTTACGTCGAAAACCTTATATTTGCCGATAGAACACCAAACGAGGATCTTGGGGAAACGTTTCAACCTATTTACATGGAAAGTATTTATTAACCTAACGAGACGTCAAAAATGTATTTTTTCGACGATAAACGTTATTTTCAAAACTAACGAGTGGTATCGATAACATACGTATTTGCATGTGTAGCATCATTTCATTTCTTACATTAGATCATATCATTCATATTAGGTTGTAGTTAGAGATCGTGCCTCATTTCGTGTATCCAGTTTTGTCATCGTAGCTATCGCACCAGGTGTGTCATAGCCCCTACTCTTTTAATTGTTTTGTAAACTCTTTGGGGGAGAATACATGCTCCTTTTACTTAAACGCATAACTTGCTTTACATGGTTGGTTACTCAAATAGTTTTAGCTTTACCTAAATATATGTTTGATCACCTGCATTTCATTGGTATGTTTGATTACCTGTATTTCTTTGGTATGTTTCATCACCTGCATTTCATTGGTATGCTTGATTACCTGTATTTCATGGGATTGATCATCCTTGTTTATATGACCTCATGGTCACCAATTATTCCTATATGTTCTTTGTAATATTGTGATATTCCCCACTTAGTTGTGATGTCAAGCGTATTGTGGTATTCCCCACTTGGCTGTGATGTCAAACGTAATATTGTGGTATTCCCCACTTGGCTGTGATGTCAAACATAATATTGTTGTTTCCTTACTTGACTGATTTACCATATGGCCTCATTGTCTGAATTATTTATATAGCCATTTTGCTATATTTATCTTGGAATTTAAATACAAGTATTACTTTTGTTCACATAGATCATATTTGGCAGTGGGTCGTAAACACACAGGTTACAAGTCTCTCATGGTGGGACTTAGAACTGAGTGGATTTACGATGCCTTTGCTGAGAAATCTTCATTCATATGCATTACATTCTTTTTCACTAGACTCTATGAACTCACCAACCTCGTGTTCACACTTTAGCATGTATTTCCAGGTATTAAGCAATGGCACGCTACTGGAGGTTTTGGCAGGGCATGGCATGGTCATAGAAGACTCTGCTTATTCATATGGGGACCGTTTTAAATTATTTTAAGGGCCTACTTCCGCACTACTTTTAACAATGTAAATTCCACACTTTTGGTTAAACGATTTTATTCTAAATGATTGAAATGGAAACCATTTTTACACTTGTTTTAGGGTACCAATTGAGTTACACCCCAGTTACATGTAAGTTTCCGCTAGACCCGATTTTGGGGGTGTGACAGATTTGCATCAGAGCTTTGGCTATAGCGAACTGAGTGTTTTTTTAAAACCTAGACTATAGCTACTTTCAAGAAAAACTTAACCCTATGACCGTCACGTGCCTGCCTGCCAAGCTGAAGCCTCATTTGTGGTTAGTTGCTGACATAGGTGATGAGATTTGTGCCTCATTATTTGGTATATTATATTCATTTATCCTAGTTGATTTCTATTATTGTCTTTCATATAAGCATGTTCACGTATCATATATGTCAGCGCATTATGTTTTTCCTTGCATAGTTTCATCATTTGACCTCGAGTTTGGTGACCTGCTTTAGTCTTTTAGAACGTCTTGGTATTTGTGAAGGATATAGTCTTAGTATGACTGAGCAGAATATTTCAAAATTCATGGAACCATAGTGGAATATAAACTGGTCATCTATATTCAACCAGGGATAGTAGGACATAGGCTGACCACCTATATCCAACTCAGAAATGAATTTTGCAACACTGAGAATGGTTATAATGATATTTTGTCTGGATTGAATCCTTTACTCGATTTCCAAATGTTTCATTTATGTGTGTATACTCTCATTGTCAGAACCTTCATACCTTTCATCACTTCGTGAACCGCCGCCTCGAAGCACGTCAACTGGTCATTTCATCTCATGAACATTCACGTTTATGCACGATACACTTATATCACAGTATTTTCTTTTATCACAATCTCATTTTGTCACAGTTTTCACAGTCTTTTCCCTTCTCACGATCACTATCATTTCCTTTCCCCCATCCCCATATATATAAGGAATTAGGTGACACTCTATAGATTCGTATGTCACTCATTACTCACTACTCCCTATATTGATAAGTGGATATTACCAATGACCTCTCTAGGAAAGACTTTCCTTACCATCTATAAGGAGAATCTCTCAGTACATTAAGACCATTCAAAACTCAACAGAAATCTGAGGATATCACAAAACAATTCGAACCACTATCACTGGCCTAATCGCCAAAATTCTATCATCTAGAAAGTATTGGCTTGACTGAATTACAGGATTAGTTTCGATACGAGTGCTCACTAAGCAACACCATAGAGATAAATCCAACCTCATAACCGAGACTATAAATTGAACATGTCCTCACCAATAGACTTTATTCAAACATGTTAGACACCTATGCCTTTGTGCAGACATACCTACCTGACTATTTTATTCCCTTAATACTTTCACTTTTAAATGGATTTTTCTCCAAACTACAATTATGCAAAACATATATCTTGTAAGAAATTGTTTTCTAAGGCACTTATTTTGACAAGCAAATTCCTTTTGGTTAATCTTTTACAAAACTATTGAATGTTAGGAAATTTTAAACATCGATCTTTGGTAAACCATATTATCCACCTTATGTTGAAGACTGTCCTATCTTGCAAAACTATTAAATTTTGAAACATCAAGAAAAATGTTACTTGGAAAGCCGTTTGATTAAAGTTGTAAATTCATTTATTCAGGGAATGTTTATGAACAAAACACACAAACTCAAAACAAACGTTGAAAATAAATCACTATATTACATCACTTATACATTTAGGATTTTGTGATTTGATGACATAGAGCTTGGGGAAAATCTTAGTAATGGAGACTAGGCATCGTAGGTGGAGAAAGACTCAATTCATGACATCCTGCGGAGGATCACAACCTTATCCTAATCTATTATTTTCAACAACACCCTTTGACGGACTTAACCTTGTAAGTTTTTCCACAAGATTCATGATATCCATTTCAATTATTCCTAATAGAGGAATTTGATTCACCTCAAACTCCTAGCGATTACATTAAGATTCCTTTGGAACTACACCACCTATCATATGCAGACCTGATACGTGGGAATCGCACCAGGCTTTACCTCTCAAGGGATCTTGAGAAGCTTACAACCCCCACCAGGCAGTGTACCTGATCGTTGTAGTATAGTATAGTGACAAGTACCGGGGGATTGATCGTTCAGCTCGGAATAGTGTCGCTAGGATTAGAAAACCTAAATACCAGTTCTAAAGATGAGGGATGATTATTTTTGTATTTTTATATTTTTTTTAGAAAGCAAGTAAAAATCTCGGGTTTTAAGGAATTAGGCGGAATAAGTTGCTAGTCAACTAACCCAATACTAAAGATGCAATCAAAATAAAGTACTAGAAATGAAAATAAACTAAATTAAACTAAGGTTGTGAGCAATAAGTGGAGAAGTTGTGTTTACTTAGATTTCACTACTCCCTAGATATCTTTTACACGTTAATTACTTGTTATAGTTGCGTGGATGACGGATTGTATTCCTTAATACTATTCACTGGGTGGCGCACTTAATTCCCCAATCCTATGAGTGCCTACTTCACTTCTATGTCGAGCCGGCTAAGAAGCTCCTAACATGGGATCATTAGAATTTACTCATGCATTAAATACAACCAATAAAACCTAGTGCATGTCAGTTCATGTTTCCTAAGACGTTCAAGCATGTTACCATTTGGAGATCTGCCAGTTTTCTTAAGCCTAACATCGAAATCATTCATCCAATACAACCATAAACAAGTAATCAACACATAATTAACATCTAGGTTTCATTAGATCCAAGCAAACACAAGATAGATCTAGCCTAGCATGATGGAATTAAGACAAAAACAAGATATAGACAACCAACACATAGACATATTGATTGAATTAAAGGAATACTTATCTCAATTACACATGAAAGGGTTCAAGGGCTGAGAACCCTTGAAAAACTTGTAAAATTCGTACTAAGTTCGGCCTTAGGGTTTCTCCAAAACTTCTCCTTTTATGAATGAAAATTAGAAAACTATATATAGGAAATTGAGGCTGACGTCGTCAAGACAAAATTGGTGACGCCGTCATCTCGCCGCCAAAATACTTCTCGGACTGCCTTGATCTACTTTTGACGCCGTCACGTTATAACATTTTCCAGGCCGTCATGTATTTTACTCTTGACGCTCTTCCTTGTGACGCCTTCAATTCTGTACTGGGCCGTCATGAAAATTACTCTTGACGCCGTCAAGATTTTCTTCTTGACGCCGTCACCTACTGTTCCCAATAAGGAAAATTAAGACTTTGGCGTTTTCTTCACTTTTATGCTCCAAAAACGTCCGAATTGCTTCCTTTTCCAGATTTCTCTCCCAAAGTGCCTAAAATCACAAAAGGAACGATTTAGGGCAATATTTTATCAAATAAATTCAATTCCGGGCTTAAATGACCCCCTAAAAGTGGTTCATTTTTCGCCTCATCATATACCCTTACACTTGAGATTTGCTTGTCCTCAAGCAAATGCGCTTTTATTCTAATCAAAATACAAGTTAGGGGTCATTTAACACTAATATAAAAGTAATTACAACAAATAATCGTTCCACTAAAGACCAATAGACAAGCACGGAGGTTATACACTAGCACCTCACAAATAGTGTTTAGATACTCACATCTCTCGGGTGTAATAAAGTAATATCACAATATGGAAATGGAAAACATCTCTCATTACCTGTCATAACAAAATAGATTACCATAGGCTTGGGAAAGGATCAAACCTCCACCACATGGCGTAAGCACCTAGGATAAACTATCAAAGAGGTCTTTTAAAGGGTTGTAACGTTAGGTGTAGGGATATGAAATACACGGTTTTGTTGGATAAAGGAAGTTTTTACTGGTGGCGAGTTAACAATCTTAGTTAATTACATGTATAAAATGGAGTTGCTAAGCCAAGACTAGACTCGACTTAAGCTAATAAATGAAAAATAACAAAAACTTAAAATAAACATAGAATAAAAAGGGATGGTAGTCCGTATGTTTTTCTCTTTTCTTTTTCTAATTTTTTTTCTTTTTCTTGATTTTTTTTTTTGATTTTTTTTTTCATACACTCTTACCCTACCATCCAAAATAATACATCATAGGGAATGAACATTCCCCTTACACTTGAATTTTTACATACTTTACAATAAACTAATCTAATGACTCGAATTAAGATAATCAAAACACTTGGAGCACTTTTAAGATTAACGTACATATGGGGGTAATAATATGATGTTCTTCCCCATTACTCCATAGAATAAGTACTTTACCCATGAGTCCCAATCGTCCCAAAACAATATGTACAAGGATATGACTCGACTTAGCAACCATGTAATCAATTAGAAAGTTAACTTAGGGTTTAACAAATAACAATAATGCACTAAAAATGAGCGCATACACAGAAGGCTAAGGCGATTTGGTTGTACATTTAAGTGGGGTGTAACAAATTCTTCCTTTAAGTAAGATGCTTAAAGTTAGAAATGAAAAGATAGGCTCGGAGGGGTGTACTAGGGGTTTCGTGTACTAAAAATGAGTACAACGCTAAGGTGTGGGAAAAATTAGTTGACTTAACTAGCCAAGTAATATGACTTAAACGGTCAAGTAATTATGATACGGGTTTAACACAAGGGTAATCCTAATGCCTCTTATCATGTAGTAAATCCTACCACACGAATGTAGTCTCAATAGCGGTCTCCGGATGCATCACTAACGCAAGTTCTAGAATCTAAATGCTACCGGTACACTCATAAGCACTAATAGTAAATGCTTTTCCTATCAAATCTAAAGGCGAACCTCACATATTTGGGTGGAAAATTTTTCTGAATATACGATTATGTGCTAGTCATACAATCTCATATCCATGAGACGCTTGCTATGGCTAAAGTTTCACTCCTAAATGTTGTATAAAATTTTAAATTTGGCACTAAAATTGCACTAACAAGTATTTCTCATAGTTTTATTACACATCTACCATCAAACAAAACAAACTCAAGCGAATGTGTACATGTAAGGTATCATCATTTTACCCTCCCCTTACACTTAAGATGAACATTGTTCCCAATGTTCAAGTAAAGAATGTAAAAGTGAAAAAGTAAAAAGAATGAAATCAAATACTCCCTTGATTCGCTCGGTATGGATAATAAGGTGGCCAGGTTAAATCTTCCTCCAATAAAATGAACAATCAAAGCTTCCCTTCCAGAATATAAATCATCTTCTTGTCATACATAACCTGTAAATCCTGAGAAAACAAACAAGACAACCTCGCGTAAAATCGGCGGCAACCTATATAAGTTACTAAATCCTAGAAAACAAAATAAGATATAATGCTTGTGGAATGAAGTTTGCAGATTTCCTGTAGATTATAAAACTTAATAATTCACAAAAACCGTAAGACTCCGTTAGAAAAACAAAACCGCTAAAATTTCCAGATTTTTACACGTGACGCCGTCAAGAGTTAACTCGTGACGCCGTCAGAAGTGACCTGCAGAAATTCCTATGTTAAGTTTCTGGAAAATTTCTGGAAAAACTTGGTCCTACTTCCTGGAAAATCCTGCAAAACTTCATTATGACTCAATACAAGCATTTGACTCTAACAAATACGAATATACATGTTCATTTAATATTGTGGAGAATCATGATCGGTTTGTTTCTTGAAAACATATTTGGGGTTTCCCCTTACACTTATCTTTTGCAAAAATACTTTTAGGTGGAGTTAAGACTAGGCCAAAACAACAAAGTAAAGTATTTCTACTATTTAATTGAGAAACATGATCTACCAACAATAAAAATAAAGCATGCATATGGAAGCAAATAACAAACAAACAAAATAAAATCACACAAAACATGGGTTGCCTCCCAAGAAGCACTTTTCTTTATTTACGAGTCTTGTAGCTATACTCAAGGTCATGGGTTACTACATGACCTCATCGTTGGTTTCACTCTCTAGGTTGTCTTCTAAACCATTTTTGTATTCCGGACCTAGTTACAAGCATTCTTTGTAGAAACCAAGCATCCTACTCTTCACATACTCTACTCCTCTACGTCTATCCTCCTCATTCCTATAATAAGCCGCTTGCTTGTGTTCTTTTTCTATATTAGAGAGGAGGCGGTATTGCTCAATTTTGTAGGGCATTTGGTAGGAAACTTCATCACTCTCTTCCTTGAGGGGTCTCCCATTTTGATAAGGGGTGTACCAAGGATATATGGTCTCTCGGGACTATCGAATAAATCCTTATGGTATTCCCGTTCTTCCTTGGTGGGCGTCTTATCAAAATATTTCTCTATAGTTTCTACTTCCTCTAATTCTTCTCCCTTATTAACCTCAACTTCCCTACTTTCATCCCTAGTCTCGGTTTCTACTCCAACTTCATCCTTGTCACTTTTTTCTAGCTCCTTATCTATTGGTTTAATGGTGACAACATTGACAAAGTGGACATGTTTGGATGATGAGGGGTCCTTAATTTGGATTCCGTTATTGGAGTCCCTAGTGTCCTTTCTAGGTGTGGCTAACGCTTGGTTATTGAGGGCCTTCAACAAGTTGTCAATCTTGTTGGTCATCTCCGTTTGTTGTTGGTTGAATTCGGTTTCAAACCTAGCTATGCGAGCTTCTTGAGATGCCATGAACTTAGACATCAATCCCTTAAGATTGTTGGTACTACCATAATTGTTAGAAGAATTGTTGTTGAAAGTACGGTTGGAGGGTTGACCGTTTGGTTGATAACGATTAGGCGGATTGGAAGAATTGGGTTGATTTTGTTTCCACCTAAGGTTTGGGTGATTTTTCCAAGAGGGGTTGTATGAATCACCATAAGGGTTTGGCTCGGGCTTGAAAGTGTACCACTTATCTCCCGCTTCATCGATACGCGTGGGTGCGTAGTCCGCAAAAGCTGTTCCAGGGAGTTTCATACAATCACGAGTGTCGTGGGGACCACTACATAATTCGCATGAAGAAGTGATTTTGTTCACTTGGCTTGAAGGCTTAGGAGCTTCATAGGATTTCATGAGAAACTTGACTTGGACCTCAAGTTCCATGATCCTACGGTCGGGAGTGCTAGAGTTGTTCGAAGGCAAACATATTGCCTTGACCGTTTTGTTCAAATCACGGGGATCATTCCAACTTTCGTTTTCATAGAGAGCAAGATCTTCTATGAGTTCCCATGATTGGTCCGCACTTAGATCACGTAGCTTACCACCGGCCGATTGGTCAATGGCTCGCCTCGTGGAGAGATCGATATGGTCATAAAAGATTTGGACTTGGAGCCAAAGATCTATGCCATGATGAGGGACTTTTTGGAGTAAGTCCTTGAAACGAGTCCATGCTTCATAGAGAGATTCATTTTGACGTTGTTGGAACATCAAGATGTCATTTCTAAGCTTAGTAGTTCTCCCCGGTGGCAAAAATTGAGCAAGTAAACGAGTGGTGAGATCATCCCATGTGGTGATGGATCCCGCGGGTAAACGCTCAAGCCGTTGACTAGCTTGATCCCGTAGAGAGAATTGGAATAGGCGTAATCGGGTTGTCTCTCTAGTTTCAACATCTAGGTCTATGGAATCTACAATTTTAAGGAAGTCCTTAAGATGTTGGTTTGGATCTTCGGAACTAAGTCCATGGAATGCACATCCACTTTGCACCAACCGGATGGTGTCGGATCTCAAGGGGGTCACATTGGCTCCGGTGAGCTCAATGGTGTTTCGGTAGCCTTGGTGGCTAGGTCGGGAATACTCTCCTAAGGTTCGGGGCCTAAGAGGTTCTAGTGGTAGGTTTTGTTGTGGTGGGATGACGGGTTCAAAGATGTTCCCATCGTCCATGATGTCGGGTGGTGAAGAGTTACGAACAAAAACACAAAGAAATAAGATAGACTAAAGAAAATCTAAAAATAAAAATAAAATCTTACTAGAAAGGAATCTAGCAAGTAGACCTAAGAAAAAGAGATTCTAACCTAGACAATAACTATTCCCCGGGCTGCGGCGCCAAAAACTTGATACGTGGGAATCGCACCAGGCTTTACCTCTCCAGGGATCTCGAGAAGCTTACAACCCCCACCAGGCAGTGTACCTGATCGTTGTAGTATAGTATAGTGACAAGTACCGGGGGATTGATCGTTCAGCTAGGAATAGTGTCGCTAGGATTAGAAAACCTAAATACTAGTTCTAAAGATGAGGGATGACTATTTTTGTATTTTTATATTTTTTTTAGAAAGCAAGTAAAAATCTCGGGTTTTAAGGATTTAGGCGGAATAAGTTGCTAGTCAACTAACCCAATACTAAAGATGCAATCAAAATAAAGTACTAGAAATGAAAATAAACTAAATTAAACTAAGGTTGTGAGCAATAAGTGGAGAAGTTGTGTTTACTTAGATTTCACTACTCCCTAGATATCTTTTACACGTTAATTACTTGTTATAGTTGCGTGGATGACGGATTGTATTCCTTAATACTATTCACGGGGTGGCGCACTTAATTCCCCAATCCTATGAGTGCCTACTTCACTTCTATGTCGAGCCGGCTAAGAAGCTCCTAACATGGGATCATTAGAATTTACTCATGCATTAAATACAACCAATAAAACCTAGTGCACGTCAGTTCATGTTTCCTAAGACGTTCAAGCATGTTACCATTTGGAGATCTGCCAGTTTTCTTAAGCCTAACATCGAAATCATTCATCCAATACAACCATAAACAAGTAATCAACACATAATTAACATCTAGGTTTCATTAGATCCAAGCAAACACAAGATAGATCTAGCCTAGCATGATGGAATTAAGACAAAAACAAGATATAGACAACCAACACATAGACATATTGATTGAATTAAAGGAATATTTATCTCAATTACACATGAAAGGGTTCAAGGGCTGAGAACCCTTGAAAAACTTGTAAAATTCGTACTAAGTTCGGCCTTAGGGTTTCTCCAAAACTTCTCCTTTTATGAATGAAAATTAGAAAACTATATATAGGAAATTGAGGCTGACGGCGTCAAGACAAAATTGGTGACGCCGTCATCTCGCCGCCAAAATACTTCTCGGACTGCCTTGATCTACTTTTGACGCCGTCACGTTATAACATTTTCCAGGCCGTCATGTATTTTACTCTTGACGCTCTTCCTTGTGACGCCTTCAATTCTGTACTGGGCCGTCATGAAAATTACTCTTGACGCTGTCAAGATTTTCCTCTTGACGCCGTCACCTACTGTTCCCAATAAGGAAAATTAAGACTTTGGCGTTTTCTTCACTTTTATGCTCCAAAAACGTCCGAATTGCTTCATTTTCCAGATTTCTCTCCCAAAGTACCTAAAATCACAAAAGGAACGATTTAGGGCAATATTTTATCAAATAAATTCAATTCCGGGCTTAAATGACCCCCTAAAAGTGGTTCATTTTTCGCCTCATCATATACCCTTACACTTGAGATTTGCTTGTCCTCAAGCAAATGTGCTTTTATTCTAATCAAAATACAAGTTAGGGGTCATTTAACACTAATATAAAAGTAATTACAACAAATAATCGTTCCACTAAAGACCAATAGACAAGCACGGAGGTTATACACTAGCACCTCACAAATAGTGTTTAGATACTCACATCTCTCGGGTGTAATAAAGTAATATCACAATATGGAAATGGAAAACATCTTTCATTACCTGTCATAACAAAATAGATTACCATAGGCTTGGGAAAGGATCAAACCTCCACCACATGGCGTAAGCACCTAGGATAAACTATCAAAGAGGTCTTTTAAAGGGTTGTAACGTTAGGTGTAGGGATATGAAATACACGGTTTTGTTGGATAAAGGAAGTTTTTACTGGTGGCGAGTTAACAATCTTAGTTAATTACATGTACAAAATGGAGTTGCTAAGCCAAGACTAGACTCGACTTAAGCTAATAAATGAAAAATAACAAAAACTTAAAATAAACATAGAATAAAAAGGGATGGTAGTCCGTATGTTTTTCTCTTTTCTTTTTCTAATTTTTTTTCTTTTTCTTGATTTTTTTTCGATTTTTTTTTTCACACACTCTTACCCTACCATCCAAAATAATACATCATAGGGAATGAACATTCCCCTTACACTTGAAATTTTACATACTTTACAATAAACTAATCTAATGACTCGAATTAAGATAATCAAAACACTTGGAGCACTTTTAAGATTAACGTACATATGGGGGTAATAATATGATGTTCTTCCCCATTACTCCATAGAATAAGTACTTTACCCATGAGTCCCAATCATCCCAAAACAATATGTACAAGGATATGACTCGACTTAGCAACCATGTAATCAATTAGAAAGTTAACTTAGGGTTTAACAAATAACAATAATGCACTAAAAATGAGCGCATACACGGAAGGCTAAGGCGATTTGGTTGTACATTTAAGTGGGGTGTAACAAATTCTTCCTTTAAGATAGGCTCGGAGGGGTGTACTAGGGGTTTCGTGTACTAAAAATGAGTACAACGCTAAGGTGTGGGAAAAATTAGTTGACTTAACTAGCCAAGTAATATGACTTAAACGGTCAAGTAATTATGATACGGGTTTAACAAAAGGGTAATCCTAATGCCTCTTATCATGTAGTAAATCCTACCACACGAATGTAGTCTCAATAGCGGTCTCCGGATGCATCACTAACGCAAGTTCTAGAATCTAAATGCTACCGGTACACTGATAAGCACTAATAGTAAATGCTTTTCCTATCAATTCTAAAGGCGAACCTCACATATTTGGGTGGAAAATTTTTCTGAATATACGATTATGTGCTAGTCATACAATCTCATATCCATGAGACGCTTGCTATGGCTAAAGTTTCACTCCTAAATGTTGTATAAAATTTTAAATTTGGCACTAAAATTGCACTAACAAGTATTTCTCATAGTTTTATTACACATCTACCATCAAACAAAACAAACTCAAGCGAATGTGTACATGTAAGGTATCATCATTTTACCCTCCCCTTACACTTAAGATGAACATTGTTCCCAATGTTCAAGTAAAGAATGTAAAAGTGAAAAAGTAAAAAGAATGAAATCAAATACTCCCTTGATTCGCTCGGTATGGATAATAAGGTGGCCAGGTTAAATCTTCCTCCAATAAAATGAACAATCAAAGCTTCCCTTCCAGAATATAAATCATCTTCTTGTCAAGAGTTAACTCGTGACGCCGTCAGAAGTGACCTGCCGAAATTCTTATGTTAAGTTTCTGGAAAATTTCTGGAAAAACTTGGTCCTACTTCCTGGAAAATCCTGCAAAACTTCATTATGACTCAATACAAGCATTTGACTCTAACAAATACGAATATACATGTTCATTTAATATTGTGGAGAATCATGATCGGTTTGTTTCTTGAAAACATATTTGGGGTTTCCCCTTACACTTATCTTTTGCAAAAATACTTTTAGGTGGAGTTAAGACTAGGCCAAAACAACAAAGTAAAGTATTTCCACTATTTAATTGAGAAACATGATCTACCAACAATAAAAATAAAGCATGCATATGGAAGCAAATAACAAACAAACAAAATAAAATCACACAAAACATGGGTTGCCTCCCAAGAAGCGCTTTTCTTTATTTACGAGTCTTGTAGCTATACTCAAGGTCATGGGTTACTACATGACCTGATCGTTGGTTTCACTCTCTAGGTTGTCTTCTAAACCATTTTTGTATTCCGGACCTAGTTACAAGCATTCTTTGTAGAAACCAAGCATCCTACTCTTCACATACTCTACTCCTCTACGTCTATCCTCCTCATTCCTATAATAAGCCGCTTGCTTGTGTTCTATTTCTATATTAGAGAGGAGGCGGTATTGCTCAATTTTGTAGGGCATTTGGTAGGAAACTTCATCACTCTCTTCCTTGAGGGGTCTCCCATTTTGATAAGGGGTGTACCAAGGATATATGGTCTCTCGGGATTATCGAATAAATCCTTATGGTATTCCCGTTCTTCCTTGGTGGGCATCTTATCAAAATATTTCTCTATAGTTTCTACTTCCTCTAATTCTTCTCCCTTATTAACCTCAACTTCCCTACTTTCATCCCTAGTCTCGGTTTCTACTCCAACTTCATCCTTGTCACTTTTTTCTAGCTCCTTATCTATTGGTTTAATGGTGAAAACATTGACAAAGTGGACATGTTTGGATGATGAGGGGTCCTTAATTTGGATTCCGTTATTGGAGTCCCTAGTGTCCTTTCTAGGTGTGGCTAACGCTTGGTTATTGAGGGCCTTCAACAAGTTGTCAATCTTGTTGGTCATCTCCGTTTGTTGTTGGTTGAATTCGGTTTCAAACCTAGCTATGCGAGCTTCTTGAGATGCCATGAACTTAGACATCAATCCCTTAAGATTGTTGGTACTACCATAATTGTTAGAAGAATTGTTGTTGAAAGCACGGTTGGAGGGTTGACCGTTTGGTTGATAACGATTAGGCGGATTGGAAGAATTGGGTTGATTTTGTTTCCACCTAAGGTTTGGGTGATTTTTCCAAGAGGGGTTGTATGAATCACCGTAAGGGTTTGGCTCGGGCTTGAAAGTGTACCACTTATCTCCCGCTTCATCGGTACGCGTGGGTGCGTAGTCCGCAAAAGCTGTTCCAGGGAGTTTCATCAAATCACGAGTGTCGTGGGGACCACTACATAATTCGCATGAAGAAGTGATTTTGTTCACTTGGCTTGAAGGCTTAGGAGCTTCATAGGATTTCATGAGAAACTGGACTTGGACCTCAAGTTCCATGATCCTACGGTCGGGAGTGCTAGAGTTGTTCGAAGGCAAACATATTGCCTTGACCGTTTTGTTCAAATCACGGGGATCATTCCAACTTTCGTTTTCATAGAGATCAAGATCTTCTATGAGTTCCCATGATTGGTCCGCACTTAGATCACATAGCTTACCACCGGCCGATTGGTCAATGGCTCGCCTCGTGGAGAGATCGATATGGTCATAAAAGATTTGGACTTGGAGCCAAAGATCTATGCCATGATGAGGGACTTTTTGGAGTAAGTCCTTGAAACGAGTCCATGCTTCATAGAGAGATTCATTTTGACGTTGTTGGAACATCAAGATGTCATTTCTAAGCTTAGTAGTTCTCCCCGGTGGCAAAAATTGAGCAAGGAAACGAGTGGTGAGATCATCCCATGTGGTGATGGATCCCGCGGGTAAACGCTCAAGCCGTTGACTAGCTTGATCCCGTAGAGAGAATTGGAATAGGTGTAATCGGGTTGTCTCTCTAGTTTCAACATCTAGGTCTATGGAATCTACAATTTTAAGGAAGTCCTTAAGATGTTGGTTTGGATCTTCGGAACTAAGTCCATGGAATGCACAACCACTTTGCACCAACCGGATGGTGTCGGATCTCAAGGGGGTCACATTGGCTCCGGTGAGCTCAATGGTGTTTCGGTAGCCTTGGTGGCTAGGTCGGGAATACTCTCCTAAGGTTCGGGGCCTAAGAGGTTCTAGTGGTAGGTTTTGTTGTGGTGGGATGACGGGTTCAAAGATGTTCCCATCGTCCATGATGTCGGGTGGTGAAGAGTTACGAACAAAAACACAAAGAAATAAGATAGACTAAAGAAAATCTAAAAATAAAAATAAAATCTTACTAGAAAGGAATCTAGCAAGTAGACCTAAGAAAAAGAGATTCTAACCTAGACAATAACTATTCCCCGGGCTGCGGCGCCAAAAACTTGATACGTGGGAATCGCACCAGGCTTTACCTCTCCAGGGATCTCGAGAAGCTTACAACCCCCACCAGGCAGTGTACCTGATCGTTGTAGTATAGTATAGTGACAAGTACCGGGGGATTGATCGTTTAGCTAGGAATAGTGTCGCTAGGATTAGAAAACCTAAATACTAGTTCTAAAGATGAGGGATGACTATTTTTGTATTTTTATATTTTTTTTAGAAAGCAAGTAAAAATCTCAGGTTTTAAGGATTTGGGCGGAATTAGTTGCTAGTCAACTAACCCAATACTAAAGATGCAATCAAAATAAAGTACTAGAAATGAAAATAAACTAAATTAAACTAAGGTTGTGAGAAATAAGTGGAGAAGTTGTGTTTACTTAGATTTCACTACTCCCTAGATATCTTTTACACGTTAATTACTTGTTATAGTTGCATGGATGACGGATTGTATTCCTCAATACCATTCATGGGGTGGCGCACTTAATTCCCCAATCCTATGAGTGCCTACTTCACTCCTATGTCCAACCGGCTAAGTAGCTCCTAACATGGGATCATTAGAATTTACAAATGCATTAAATACAACCAATAAAACCTAGTGCACGTCAGTTCATGTTTCCTAAGACGTTCAAGCATGTTACCATTTGGAGATCTGCCAGTTTTCTTAAGCCTAACATCGAAATCATTCATCCAATACAACCATAAACAAGTAATCAACACATAATTAACATCTAGGTTTCATTAGATCCAAACAAACACAAGATAGATCTAGCCTAGCATGATGGAATTAAGACAAGAACAAGATATAGACAACCAACACATAGACATATTGATTGAATTAAAGGAATACTTATCTCAATTACACATGAAAGGGTTCAAGGGCTGAGAACGCTTGAAAAACCTGTAAAATTCGTACTAAGTTCGGCCTTAGGGTTTCTCCAAAACTTCTCCTTTTATGAATGAAAATTAGAAAACTATATATAGGAAATTGAGGCTGACGGCGTCAAGGCAAAATTGGTGACGCCGTCATCTCGCCGCCAAAATACTTCTCGGACTGCCTTGATTTACTTTTGACGCCATCAAGCTATAACATTTTCCAGGCCGTCACGTATTTTACTCTTGACGCTCTTCCTTGTGACGCCTTCAATTCTGTACTGGGCCGTCTTGAAAATTACTCTTGATGCCGTCAGGATTTTCTTCTTGACGCCGTCACCTACTGTTCCCAGCAAGGAAAATTAAGACTTTGGCGTTTTCTTCACTTTTATGCTCCAAAAATGTCCGAATTGCTTCCTTTTCCAGATTCTCTCCCAAAGTACCTTAAATCACAAAAGGAACGATTTAGGGCAATATTTTATCAAATAAATTCAATTCCGGGCTTAAATGACCCCCTAAAAGTGGTTCATTTTTCTCCTCATCAAGACCAATGGTCAGAAATTAAAGAACGATTCAAACATAGGGAGATATGCTCAGAGCATGAGTGATTGACTCTAGAAATGGTTAGACTAACCATTTGCCATAAATCAGATTCCTTTACAACCATAGTTACCGTACGAGCATTGAGACTACACCAATTGAGGCACTCTATGGTCGAAGTGCCAACATCCATTGACGGAGTGAAATTTGGAAAAGCCCAACTCACTAGTCCCGTAAGCATTCATAAAATAATCTGGAATTTCCTACAAATCAAGAATTAGTTACAAGTTCGATAAATTGTAAACCCTTAGAATTTCAAGTTGGTGGCAGGGTTATGTTGAAAGTTCTGCCTAAGAAAGGCATGATACCATTCAGAAAATTTCAGAAAGTTAAACCCGATATACACTAGACTATTTAATATTTCAGACAAAGTAGGCCTAGTGGCCGTCAGACTTGAACCTTGTATGAGAACCAGTAGAAATCATGGACTGTAAGGTCGAATAGTTGAAGCGAAGTCGAATTCCTATCATGAAAGTTTGTTGGAATTCTCGAATATTATCATCTTTTCACCAATACCACTTCAGAGACCAACACAAACAGAACTTCGGGACGAAGTTCCTTTTAAAGGGGAAGAATGTCACAACTAGTAATTTCATTTCCTTTTCAAACGTTGAAATTTCAAAATTCATCTCAGAAAGTTACTATTCACATATCACTATTCATCATTTTACTATTCATCATTTTCGGAGTTAGTTTGAGATTTCGAGAAGCGTTCGAAAATTTTTACTATTCATATGACACTATTCATTCCCGGAAGGAAATCACTATTCACGATTGTCGTTCATCATTTCATAAATCTAGTTTACGGGTATTCAAATTCACGTAACCGGATTGGTTTAGCTGCGAATTCACGCATCATCAGTAAGGACACATCATATAGACTAGAGTAGTCTACATATCATCAGTAACATCATCAGCAGTTTAGATCATGCACGGATACGAATTATTTCAATTTACGTATGCTTAATTTGTAATTAACGTTACCACTCAGTTTTTACTACTAACGTATACCAATACTTCCGACTATGATCCTAACACATTTTCGTACTCATTATAATGATATAAAAATTATATTATTAATTTACCCGACGTTTTAAATTTATTTGGTATACGTACCGTTAAACGCTTATAATTACGACGATTTACGTAATTACGATTTTTATACATGAACAATGTACCCGATACTCCTAAATACACTGCTCACTAAATATCTAGATATTTATTGAAAATATCCAAGATATTTTGTTAACCATTGAAATTACCATTATACCCTTCCATCAAAATTACCAAAATGCCCTTAGACTATAAAATGCCTAAACTAGTTCATTTTCTTACAAATTTCACAACTTTTTCTCCCTTTTTCTCTTGGGATTGCACGGCAACAAGAAGAACACAACAAGAAACCATCATTTTTCAAGATTAAAGTGATCTACAAGTTTTAGTATTAATCTAGTTTGGATTTTGAAATAAAAACGACAAAGATAACTTAGATTTTCATCACCATTTCTTAATCATCATCATCAAGTAAGCATTCCAAATATTTATCTTAATCTTACATACTACTTCATGATCTATTTTTGTGTTCTAGTACAAAAACATGTAAGTTACATCTGATATTTATACCACTTTTCAAGTATTTCTTAATTATTATGAGATTATAATTAACCTATGATTATTCCCATGAGATCCACCATTTTTGGTGAAGACTAGGAACCCATGACACCCTAAGAAGGTGTATGGTAGGATTGAGTACTTGTGGAGTTGATTTGGAGTAGTTTGGTAAAGATTTGAACAAGTTACAAACTAGGAAAATCAATTTTTGAAACAATATATAAGCTACTGTCCCAAAATGCCAAAATTAGAAAACTCAGGGATTTCCGAGTAACATTGGGCTAGAGAATCAGAAACTACTTTCAAAAACAAAGCCGTGGGCGAAAGAACGAATTAAAACGGGTTTATAACGAAGGAGATATGATTTTTGCAAGTTTAACGACGAAAACTATTATTTTCTAAAAATAGTAAGCTGTCACACGATTTTTATGGGTAAAATCGAGGCGTTAGACGTAACCTAGAGGAACCGAACTATCAAAAATATATTAGTATATGTCAATACGATTCCGGGGATATAAGTAACGTAGAAAACGAGCTTATAACAACCAAGATACAAGCGTTTGAATTTTAGACGATATTAATATTTTCCTTCAGCCCAACACTTAGAAAATTTTCCAAGGTATTAACCATTTCGCCAAGTGACCAGGTTGAGAGCCATTTTCCTCATTGACAAACTCATTTCCGGAAAATTTACATTAGACAAAAAGTTAGTTCACCCAGCCTAGTTTTCAAAACATCCAACCGTTTGTCAAAAGGATTTATAACGAATAACTTATGGTCTTCCAAACTTTCCTGAAAACTGCCCAGAATCTGCCCAAACAGCCCAAACACCTCACTTCACGACTATTTATCTTTACGATCGAGACCCGTATGGACAAACTTTAATTCTATGACATTTTAGATAAGGTGAAAATCTTCCTAAAACTACTGAGCTTCTTTCCTAACTCTTAATATTCACTATTTCGTGACTAGTTTTGCGAGACCATTTTGGTCATATTTTCAAGTTATGAAAAGTGTCATTTTACGTCGAAAACCTTATATTTGCCGATAGAACACCAAACCAGGATCGTGGAGAACCGTTTCAACTTATTTACATGGAAAGTATTTATTAACCTAATGAGACGTCAAAAACGTAATTTTTCGAGGATAAACGTTATTTTCAAAACTAACGAGTGGTATCGATAACATAAGTATTTGCATGTGTAGCATCATTTCATTTCTTACATTAGATCATATCATTCATATTAGGTTGCAGTTAGAGATCGTGTCTCATATCGTGTATCCAATTTTGTCATCGTAGCTATTGCACCAGGTGAGTCATAGCCCCTACTCTTTCAATTGTTTTGTAAACTCTTTGGGGGAGAATACATGCTTGTTTTACTTAAACGCATTACTTGCTTTACATGGTTGGTTACTCAAATAGTTTCAGCTTTACCTAAATATATGTTTGATCACCTGCATTTCATTGGTATGTTTGATTACCTGTATTTCTTTGGTATGTTTAATCACCTGTATTTCATCGGTATGCTTGATTACCTGTATTTCATGGGATTGATCATCCTTGTTTATATGACCTCATGGTCACCAATTGTTCCTATATGTTCTTTGTAATATTGTGGTATTCCCCACTTGGCTGTGATGTCAAACGTAATATTGTGGTATTCCCCACTTGGTTGTGATGTCAAACGTAATATTGTGGTATTCCCCACTTGGCTGTGATGTCAAACTTAATATTGCTGTTTGGTGCGTGGGAATTGCACCAGGCTTTACCTCTCGAGGGATCTCAAGAAGCTTACAACCCCCACTAGGCAGTGTACCTGATCGATGTAGTATAGTATAATGACAAGTACCGGGGGATTGATTGTTCAGCTAGGAATAGTGTCACTAGGATTAGAAAATGTAAAGACTAGGTCTAGAGATGAGGGATGATTCTTTTTGTATTTTTTATATTTTTGTAAAAGCAAGTAAAAATCTTGGGTTTGAAGGAGTTGGGCGGAATTAGTTGCTAATCAACTAACCCAATACTAAGATGCAATCAAAATAAAATACTAAAAATGAAAATAAAACTAAATTAACTAGAGTTGTGAGCAATATGTGGTAGAATTGTGTTTACTTAGATTTCACTACTCACTAGATATCTTTTACACGTTAATTACTTGTTATAGTTGCGTGGATGACGGATTGTATTCCTTAATACCATTCATGGGGTGGCGTACTTACTTTCCCAATCCTATGAGCGTCTACTTCACTCCTATGTCGAGCCGGCTAAGAAGCTCCTAGCATGGGATCATTAGAATTTACTCATGCATTAAATACAACCAATAAAACCTAGTACACATCGGTTCATATTTCCTAAGACGTTCAAGCATGTTACACAATGGAGATCTGCCAGTTTTCTTAAGCCTAACATTGAAATCATTCATCCAATACAACCATAAACAAGTAATCAACACATAATTAACATCTAGGTTTCATTAGATCTAAGCAAACACAAGATAGATCTAGCCTAGCATGTTAAAATCAAGACAAGCACAAGATATAATCAACCAACACATAGACATATTGATTGAATTAAGAGAAGACTTATCTCAATTGAACATGAAAGGATTCAAGGGGTGAAAACCCTTGAAAACACTGTAAAATATGACCTAGGGTTTACAAAGTTCGGCCCTAGTTTTCTCCACACAAGTTCCTCTTTTAATGAATGAAAAACTGAAAACTATATATAGAGTTTGATAGGTGACGGCATCAAGAACAAATGTCTGACGCCGTCATCTCGCCGCCAAATAGTTCATCGGACTGCCTAGATCTGGGTCTGACGCCGTCATGTATTCACCTTATGCAGGCCGTCACCAATTTAACTCTTGACGCCCTTGTTGTGACGCCGTCAGGTTTGCACTGGGTCGTCATGGATTTTACTCTTGACGCCGTCAGGATCTTCCTCTTGACGCCGTCAGGTACTGTTCTCAGCATGGAAAATTAAGTCTTTGGCGTTTTCTTCACTTTTATGCTCCAAAAACATCCGAATTGCTTCCTTTTCCAGAATTCACTCCCAAAGTATCTAAAATCACAAAAGGAACGATTTGGGGTAATATTTGATCAAATAAATTCAATTCCGGGCTTAAATGACCCCCTAAAAGTGGTTCATTTTTCGCCTCATCATATACCCTTACACTTGAGATTTGCTTGTCCTCAAGCAAATGCGCTTTTATTCTAGTCAAAATACAAGTTAGGGGTCATTTAACACTAACATAAAAGTAATTACAACAAATAATCATTCCACTAAAGACCAAAGACAAGCACAGAGGTCATACACTAGCACCTCACAAATAGTGTTTAGATACTCACATCTCTCGGGTGTAATAAAGTATAAATTACAATATGGAAATGGAAAACATCTCTCACTACCTGTCATAGCAAAATAGATTACAATAGGCTTGGGAAAGGATCAAACCTCCACCACATGACGTAAGCACCTAGGATAAACTATCAAAGAGGTCTTTTAAAAGGGTTGTAACGTTAGGTGTAGGGATATGGAATACACGGTTTTGTTCGATATAGGCAGTCTTTACAGGTGGCGAGTTAACAATCTTGATTAATTACATGTACAATATGGTGTTGCTAAGCCAAGACTAGACTCGACTTAAGCTAATAAATGAAAAAATAACAAAAACATAAAATGAACATAAAATAAAAGAGGATGGTAGTCCGTATGTTTTTCTTCTTTTACTTTTTCTGTTTTTTTTTTCTTTTTCTTGATTTTTCAATTTTTTTTTTTATTTATTTATTTTTTTTTGTGTGCATAAACTAATCTAATGACTTGAATTAAGAAAATCAAAACACTTGGAGTACTTTTAAGATTAACGCACATACGGGAGGAATAATATGATGTTCTTCCCCATTACTCCATAAATAAGTACTTTACCCATGAGTCCCAATCGTCACAAAACAATATGTACAAGGATATGACTCGACTTAGCAACCATGTAATCAATTAGATAATTAACTTAGGGTTTAACAAATAATAATAATGCACTAAAGATGAGTGTACACACGGAAGGCTAAGGCGATTTGGTTGTACATTTAAGTGGGGTGTAACAAATTCTTCCTTTAAGTAAAATGCTTAAAGTTAGAAACGAAAAGATAGGCTCGGAGGGGTGTACTAGGGGTTTCGTGTACTAAAAATGAGTACAACGCTAAGGGTGTGGGAAAAATTAGTTGACTTAACTAGCCAAGTAATATGACTTAAATGGTCAAGTAATTATAATACGGGTTTAACACAAGGGTGATCCTAATGCCTCTTATCATGTAGTAAATCCTACTACATGAATGTAGTCTCACTAGCGGTCTCGGGATGCATCACTAACGCAAGTTCTAGAATCTAAATGCTACCGGTACACTCATAAACACTAATAGTAAATGCTTTTCCTATCAAATCTAAAGGCCAACCTCACATATTTGGGTGAAAATTTTTTCTGAATAGTACGATTTTGTGCTAGTCATACAATCTCCTATCCATGAGACGCTTGCTATGGCTAAAGTTTCACTCCTAACTATTGTAAAAAATTTTAAATTTGGCGCTAAAATTGCACTAACAAGTATTTCTCATAGTTTTATTACACATCTACTATTAAACAAACAAACTCAAGCGAAAGTGTATCTGTAACGTATCATCATTTTACCCTCCCCTTACACTTAGGATGAACATTGTCCCCAACGTTCAAGTAAAGAATGTAAAAGTGAAATAAGTTAAACAAATGAAATCAAATACTCCCCTGATTCGCCCGGTATGGATAATAAGGTGGCCAGGTTAGATCTTCCTCCAAGAAAATGAACAATCAAAGCTTCCCTTCCAGAATAATAATCATCTTCTTGTCATACATAACCTGTAAAACCTGAGAAAACAGACAAGGCAACCTCCCATAAAATCGGCGGCAATCTACATATGCTAATAAATCCTAGAAAACAAAGTAAGATATAATGCTTGTGGAATGATGTTTGCAGATTTCCTGGAGATTATAAAACTCATAATTTAACAAAAACTTTAAGACTCCGTTAGAAAAACAAAACCGGTAGAATTTCCAGATTTTTACACGTGACGCCGTCAAGAGTAAACTCGTGACGCCCTCAGAAGTGACCTTCAGAAATTCGTATGTTAAGTTTCCGGAAAATTTCTGGAAAAACTTCGTCTTACTTCCTGGAAAATCCTGCAAAACTTCATTATGACTCGATACAAGCATTTGACTCTAACAAGTACGAATATACATGTTCACTTAATATTGTGGAGAATCATGATCGGTTTTGTTTCTTAAAAACATATTTGGGGTTTTCCCTTACACTTATCTTTTTGCAAAAATACCTTTGGATGAAGTTAAGACTAGGCCAAACAACAAAGTAAAGTATTTCCACTATTTAGTTTTGAAACATGATCTACCAACAATAAAATAAAGCATGCATACGGAAGCAAATAACAAACAAACAAAATAAAAATCACACACAATAATGGGTTGCCTCCCAAGAAGCGCTTTTCTTTATTTACGAGTCTTGTAGCTAGACTCAAGGTCATGGGTTACTACGTGACCTCATCGCTGGTTTCACTCTCTAGGTCGTCTTCTAAGCCAGTTTTGTATTCCGGACCTAGTTGCAAGCATTATTTGTAGAAACCAAGCATCCCATTCATCACATACTCTACTCCTCTACGTCTATCCTCATCATTCCTATAGTAAGCTGCTTGTTTGTGTTCTTTTTCTTATTGGAAAGGAGGCGGTATTAATCAATCTTATAGGGAATTTGGTAGGAAATCTCATCATTCTCTTCCTTGAACCTAACTATCCCTAAAGTCGGATCATTACTCATCTTAGTGGCCTCAACAAATGGTTTTCCAAATACTACTTGGCTTAGGCAATCATCTATCACCGGACGAGTATCCTCTACTATCATAAAATCGATCGCATATGTCAAATTACCTATAATCACATGCAATCCCTTCACTCTTCCTACAAAATTACTTATCAAATTCTTATTGGGCATCATCCTATAACCAAGTTGTTTCTTCATCACCCAATTATAATAAGTCCTAGTCATGATGTTTATAGGAGATCTAGGATCGATATAAGCTTTCCATATATGCATGTGCCCGATGTTGCATGGTATGTTGATGTTAGAGGGGTCTCCCATTTTGATAAGGGGTGTGCCAAGGATATATGGTATCTCGGGGCCATCGAATAAATCCTTATGGTATTCTCGTTCTTCCTTGGTGGGAAACTTATCAAAGTGCTTTTCTATAGTCTCTACTTCCTCTAACTCCTCTCCCTTATTAACCTCAACTTCCCTAATTTCATCCCTAATCTCGGTTTCTACTTCAACTTCATCTTTGTCACTTCCTTCTATATCCTTATCTTTTGGCTTAATGGTGACAACATTGACAAAGTGGACATGTTTGGATGATGAGGGGTCCTTAATTTGGATTCCGTTATTGGCGTCTCTAGTGTCCTTCCTAGGCGTAGTTAACGCTTGGTTGTTGAGGGCTTTCAACAAGTTGTATATCTTGTTGGTCATCTCCATTTGTTGTTGGTTGAATTCGGTTTCAAACCTAACTATGCGAGCTTCTTGAGATGCCATAAACTTAGACATCAATCCTTCAAGATTGTTGGTACTATCATAGTTGTTAGAAGGATTGTTGTTGAAAGTACGGTTGGAGGGTGGACCGTTTGGTTGGTAACGATTAGGCGGATTGGAAGAATTAGCTTGATTTTGTTTCCACCTAAGGTTTGGGTGATTTTTTCAAGAGGGGTTGTAGGAATCACCGTAAGGGTTTGGCTCGGGTTTGAAAGTGTATCACTTATCTCCCGCTTCGTCGGTACGCGAGGATGCATAGTCCGCAAAAGCTGTTCCGGGGAGTTCCACATAATCACGAGTGTTATGGGGACCACTACATAATTCGCATGAAGAAGTGTGTCACAACTCACCATTTCAGGTCATTTTCCAAAACTTTGACATTTTACTATTCATAAATCACTATTCATCAAAACACTATTCATCGTTTTACTATTCATCATTTTCGAGGTCATTTGGATATTCTGAGAAACATTTGGGAAAATTTACTATTCACTAAACACTATTCATTCCCGGAAAAGTTTTCATTATTCACTTTCATTACTCATTTCATCGTAAATTTAGTTTACGGGTATTCAAATTCGCGTAACCGGATTGGTTTAGGTGCGAATTCATTTCATTAGTGCTAAGGACACTGCATTCGGACTAGAGACAGTCTGCATATCATCATAACAGCATTTTCATGTTATACCACTCTTAGGATTTTCAAATTTATATATTTGATACATTTAACATTTTACGTATAAGTATTTATAAATAAACGTTAACACCCGGTTTATACACGACGAATATATCTAAATATTCCCACAATGGTCCCGAGATATTTTTATATCTATTTTATCATCATAAAAGTTATAACATTCATTTACCCAGTATTTTGGAAATTTATTTTATTTATAACGTAAGCTTATGAATATTACGACGGTTTTCGTGAAAACTAAACAATAATCACCCGAACACTCAGTAATTGTACCCAACATATTTTTATCATTCTTATACTTTATTTTGTCCCGGTTAACTTTCTTAACATTTATTTCTATTAAACCTGGTACCTGATTTTTACTAATAACTCATTTCTACACTAAACCTTACACTACAATCCTAATTAAATCAAGACTACCCCAACCCCCCCCCCCCCCTCATCCCCATGGAACCAGCCCCCTAAAGTCTTCACAAGGCCAATCCTTACATTTTTAACCTCTAGGCATTAATGTATGTATATTATACTATATATCTTATAACTACATATTTACAAAAACCACAAAAACATTATACTTAACAATTTGAGAATCAAAAAGGAAATCCTCATCCCTTCCACCATCAAACCCATGACCAAACCATAAAACCATGATCAAGTGAGTATTTTACAAAAGCTAAAGCATCAAAGTTGTTCATTTTGCTTGCCTAATCAAGAATCATACCTCAAAAACACAAGTAATCGAAGGTTTCTAATCATCTCATCACCTAGAATTTCAAAGCGAGTATTCAAAATTATTTTCATGTTTTCATCTAATTAACATATGTATCTCATAGTATTCATGCTTAATTTCATGCACAAACTAGTTATACCACTTTATTTTTGCATACTTTTTGAACATACAAACCCTAGATTGTGATTTAGGTGTTCCTTTGTTAAATTAACTTGATTACTAGTCATTAGGAACCCATGGAACCCTAAGAAGGTGTATGGCAGGATTAGATTAGTTTTGTGAAGTTTGCAAGAGTTTTGGTTGAGGTTGGAACTAGTTTTGAACCTTGGAAATGGATTTCTAACAAGTAAATATACCTACTGTTCCATTTTGGTAAATTTTGGAAAATCAGTAAAAACAAAGGAAACTTTGGCAAAATTTTTAGAAAATACTTTCAAAAACGAATCCGTAGGCGAAAGAACGGATTAAAAAGAGTTTATAACGAAGAAGTTATGATTTTTGCAAGTTTATTGACGAAAAGTATTTTTCTGAAAATTACATGCTGTTGGACGTTTTTCGTCAGACAAAAAGAGGCTTTAGACGTAACCCGGAGGAGCCGAGCTTTCCAAAATATATTACTACATACTAAGACGTAACCGTGGATATAAAGAACAAGTAAAACGGACTTATAACGACAAAGATATTCACGTTTGAATATCGGCAAAACTCATTTTAGTTTGACAGCTTTTATAAATATAACGCTAAAACTACGTAGTAACTCTAGATTTCTAGAAATAATACCAAGTACCCAATTTTATAACTAATGAAGTATTAGTTATTACAACTATATTTTTATCACTACAAGGCGTTATTTCAAGGATTTCAACCCGAGGATTTCAACACTAACATGGAAACATACGATATATATATATATATAAGTATATATATTGCAACTAGCTTTATTTTTCTAATAGCCATATTTTTACTAAGTCTTGGAATATATATATTTTGATAACAACAAATATTTTTCCAAAGAGTAGAGTGGTATAGGAACATGTGCATGGACATTCATAACATCATTTGGTGATCTAAATTAGATCGTTCATCATTCACATTAGGTTGCGGCAGATAACCGTTCATTGTTGTTCATTTCATATCATCACAGTATCATCAGTTAAGGTGAGTTTTCATAGCCCCGTTTTCAATTACTTATTTGATTTCAAATCCCACGGGGGAGAATACATTGCATCAATTACTTTCGTACATGCCCAAGTATTACAAATTCCTTACATTGCTTAAGTTGCCTTGCTATCACGTCTCGACAAGTCCCCTTTATTTCATGGACCGTTAATTAATGTACGAGCGAGAGTGAGTGAATAGATCTATTGAGGGTGACTCCTCCATTCGTGTTTGGGTTGCTCCAACGGAATTATGAATGCATTTCATTTCTGAATTATTAGAGTGTCTGATAAACACTCATTTGGGGCAAAGTTTAGTACGTCTAGCTTCGGGGTCATGAGCTTAAGAGACAATGTAGCATTTTTGACATATTGTCACTTTACTTTATACTTGTGGTAATTGTACTTACGATTTAACTTATAAACCTATGATTATTCACCAACATTCGTGTTGACCGTTTTCGCAATGTATTTTCAGGTAACTAAGGCACTATCATATTACATGCATGGAGTCACATTAGGGTGTGCCAGGGATGACGCACTACATTTTGGATTTTTCATTCACTTGTGTAAATTATCGTTTGACATTTCCTGAACTTGTTTTCTGTAAACGTTTCAACCTTTGGGGACCTATGTTTTGTAGCACTGGATGCTTTTAAATAAATCAAACGATATGTATTTTCCAAACGACACTTTAGGTCGTTCAATATTTCCTTGTTATGGTGCTATGTCAGTTACACCCCCAGGCATTCCATTCCGCTGCAAGTCAGGTAAATTGGGGGTGTGACAAAGTGATTTTGTTCACTTGGCTTGAAGGCTTAGGAGCTTCGTAAGATTTCATGAGAAACTTGACTTGGTCCTCAAGTTCCGTGATCCTACGGTCGGGAGTGCTAGAGTTGTTCGAAGGCAAAGATATTGCCTTGACCGTTTTTTTCAAATCACGGGGATCGTTCCAACTTTCATTGTCATAGAGAGCAAGATCTTCTATGAGTTCCCATGATTGTATCGCACTTAGATCACGTAGCTTACCACCGGCCGATTGGTCAATGGCTCGTCTTGTGGAGAGATCGATATGGTCATAGAAGATTTGGACTTGGAGCCAAAGATCTATGCCATGATGAGGGACTTTTTGGGGTAAGTCCTTGAAACGAGTCTATGCTTCATAAAGAGTTTCATTTTGACGTTGTTGGAACATCAAGATGTCATTTCTAAGCTTGGTAGTTCTCCCCGGTGGGAAAAATTGAGCAAGGAAACGAGTGGTGAGATCATCCCATGAGGTGATGGATCCCGCGGGTAATCGCTCAAGCCATTGGCTAGCTTGGTAACAGAGAGAGAATTGGAATAGGCGTAATCGGGTTGATTCTCTAGTTGTAACATCAAGGTCTATAGAATATACGATTTTAAGGAAGTCCTGGAGATGTTGGTTTGGATCTTCGGAACGAAGTCCATGGAATGCGCATCCGCTTTGTACCAACTGGATGGTGTCGGATCGCAAGGGGGTCACATTGGCTCCGGTGTAGCCTTGGTGGCTAGGTCGGGAATACTCTCCTAAGGTTCGGGGCCTAAGTGGTTCTAGTGGTGGGTTTTGTTGTGGTGGGATGACGGGTTCAAAGATGTTACCATCGTCCATGATGTCGGGTGGTGAAGAGTTACGAACAAAAACACGAAGAAATAAGATAGACTAAAGAGAACCTAAAAATAAAAATAAAATCTTACTAGAAAGGAATCTAGCAAGTAGACCTAATAAAAATAGATTCTAACCTAGACAATAACTATTCCCCAGGCTGCGGCGCCAAAAACATGATGCGTGGGAATTGCACCAGGCTTTACCTCTCGAGGGATCTCGGGAAGCTTACAACCCCCACCAGGCAGTGTACCTGATCGATGTAATATAGTATAATGACAAGTACCGGGGGATTGATCGTTCATCTAGGAATAGTGTCGCTAGGATTAGAAAACCTAAAGACTAGGTCTAGAGATGAGGGATGATTCTTTTTGTATTTTTTATATTTTTGTAAAAGCAAGTAAAAATCTCAGGTTTGAAGGAGTTGGGCGGAATTAGTTGCTAATCAACTAACCCAATACTAAGATGCAATCAAAATAAAATACTAAAAATGGAAATAAAACTAAATTAACTAGAGTTGTGAGCAATATGTGGGAGAATTGTGTTTACTTAGATTTCACTACTCCCTAGATATCTTTTACACGTTAATTACTTGTTATAGCTGCGTGGATGACGGATTGTATTCCTTAATACCATTCATGGGGTGGCGTACTTACTTCCCCAATCCTATGAGCGCCTACTTCACTCCTATGTCGAGCCGGCTAAGAAGCTCCTAACATGGGATCATTAGAATTTGCTCACGCATTAAATAAAACCAATAAAACCTAGTACACATCGGTTCATGTTTCCTAAGACGTTCAAGCATGTTACACAATGGAGATCTGCCAGTTTTCTTAAGCCTAACATTGAAATCATTCATCCAATACAACCATAAACAAGTACTCAACACATAATTAACATCTAGGTTTCATTAGATCTAAGCAAACACAAGATAGATCTAGCCTAGCATGTTAAAATCAAGACAAGCACAAGATATAATCAACCAACACATAGACATATTGATTGAATTAAGAGAAGATTTATCTCAATTGAACATGAAAGGATTCAAGGGGTGAAAACCCTTGAAAACACTGTAAAATATGACCTAAGGTTTACAAAGTTCGGCCCTAGTTTTCTCCACACAAGTTCCTCTTTTAATGAATGAAAAATAGAAAACTATATATAGAGTTTGATAGGTAACGGCGTCAAGAACAAATGTATGACGCCGTGATGTATTCACCTTATGCAGGCCGTCACCAATTTAACTCTTGACGCCCTTGTTGTGACGCTGTCAGGTTTGCACTGGGTCGTCATGGTTTTTACTCTTGATGCCGTCTGGATCTTCCTCTTGACGCCGTCAGGTATTGTTCTCAGCATGGAAAATTAAGTCTTTGGCGTTTTCTTCACTTTTATGCTCCAAAAACGTCCGAATTGCTTCCTTTTCCAAAATTCACTCCCAAAGTACCTAAAATCACAAAAGGAATGATTTAGGGTAATATTTGATCAAATAAATTCAATTCCGGGCTTAAATGACCCCCTAAAAGTGGTTCATTTTTCGCCTCATCACTGTTTCCTTACTTGACTGATTTACCATATGGCCTCATTGTCTGAATTATTTATATAGCCGTTTTGCTATATTTGTCTTGGAATTTAAATACAAGTATTACTGTTGTTCACATAGATCATATTTGGCAGTGGGTCGTAAACACACAGGTTACAAGTCTCTCATGGCGGGACTTGGAACTGAGTAGATTTACGATGCCTTTTCTGGGAAATCTTTATTCATATGCATTACATTCTTTTTCACTAGACTATATGAACTCACCAACCTCGTGTTGACACTTTAGCATGTATTTCCAGTTATTAAGCAATGGCACGCTACTGGAGGTTTTGGCAGGGCATGGCATGGTCATAGAAGACTCTGATTATTCATATGGGGACCGTTTTAAATTATTTTAAGGGCCTACTTCCGCACTACTTTTAACAATGTAACTTCCACACTTTTGGTTAAACGATTTTATTCTAAATGATTGAAATGGAAACCATTTTTACACTTGTTTTGTGGTACCAATTGAGTTACACCCCAGCTACATGTAAGCTTCCGCTGGACCCGATTTTGGGGGTGTGACAACAATGACCTAGGGTTCCTTATATACTAGTGGAAACCCTAATCTCTTCTACAAGAAACGTATATTCATAAAAGTCTAGAAGATATACTAAAGATCTTATCTATAAAGAACTAATGTTTATCCACGGATTAACTACATCCGTAGTATCACTATGCGTCAGCAGGAACCAGTCATCAGTAGAAACAACTATAGCTTCCGCAGGAACCTGTCAGCAGTATCCGTCAGCAGTATTAATTCTGACTTCAATAATTCCTTACAATCCTCCCCTAATTTTGAAGTTGACACGGTTAACTCCAAGATTTCTTGATAGATCTTCAATAGCACAAATAAGAGGATTGAGGATGAACTTCAGGAGCAAAGAATCTTCATAAGTAGAATCTCTATGATCAGCAAAAACTTGAAAACCACCATTCTTTGCAGCAACACATGACCAAATGTACATCAAAACATATTAGTTTCATACTATTCTCATCACATCCTGGTGTTTTAACTCCTATGAGAGGTGAATCATTGAAAATAATGGATTTGATGTCTCTTTACCAATAGCCATCACTACTGGAGTAGCCAAGTTTTTGCAGTTAACTAACAATGGTACACTGATGACCATATAATATGATTTTTAGCAAATCATCAGCTATAAACGGATTTAAGATGTCTTTACCTGTAGCCGTTTGCTCAGGACTAGTCAATTGACAACCATTCAACTCTCAGCTGTGTAGCATGGGTGAGTTGAGTAACCAATAGTTTTTAGCAAACTATTACAGCTATCAACAGATTTGATGTGTCTTTACCAAAGTTGTACCCTTTGGACTAGCCACCTTTTCGATGGAATAGTCAACATCAGGTAAGTTGATAACCAGAGATGGTGTGATAAGAATCAGCACCAAACCTGCAAACAACATACACAAAACTATACAAATCTGTTAGTGTTTTCTTTTTTCTTTTCTTTTTTCTTTTTTTTCTTTTTTTTTTTTTTTTTTTTTACATTAAGAAAAGAAAGAAAATATACAATAAAATACCATACCAGTACTAGATCATTGCAGATATGTGTCCATTTGATACCATGCTTAGTTTTCAGTTCCTGCTTAACCAATATACTTCTCCTGATAAAACTAATCAATTGTTCATCAAGATGCATATCATTCTTAGTCATATCCAGAGGAACAGTGAGTTTTGCCTCCAGCATTAGATTCATCACTTCAATGGTAATTGGATATGTGACATCTGCCCAGCAATATAAGGTCTTGCCAGTGGTAGTGATAATCATATGAACATTAGGAAGAGGAAAGAATTTCCAATAATCAACCACCCAAGTATTCTGTCCTTTCCACACATGAAACTTAACACCAGTATCACCAAGATGAGAATCACAAAGAATTTGTAAATCTCCCAGCAAAAACATTCCAATTCCTCCAGGTTGATGAGTTTGATAATAAGAGACAACCCAGCCATAAAGAGAAAGAATATCTTGCCTATCCACCATGTGTAATATTTGGCTAAGAAAAATAAATGTTTTGGTAGAACCATCTTGTCTATGAATGACATTTACTTGTCCTTGACCAAGTGAAGAGTCAACAAGTTCCCATTTAACAACTTTTTCCCAAACAACAGGATCCATCCCATCATCAGAATCAAAGTCAATGAATGTATTGTCCTCTAATGATTCATCCTTAGAATCCTTCCTCTTTTTAGCAACAGTTTTTCTCCTAGGGCCAGAAGTAGAAGGAAGTGAAGGACCATCAGCAGTTTCTTCTTTAGGAACTTGTCTTGAAGCATCAGTAAGTGAAGCTATAGGAGCATCTGCTGAAGCATCATGAGAGACATCAGGTTGAGCTTCAGTAGAATCATGGTGAAAAGCTTCAGTTGGAACAGACTCTGGAACAACATCTGAAGGAGCAGCATCAGTAGAATCATCCACCTGTGTTAGCACTGAAGGAGAGTGTATTTTCTCCAGAGCACCAAATGATGAATCAGTGGGTTTAGTAGGCTGATCAGCAGAATCATCAAGCCTAATTCTTTTAGCAACAGTCCTATCCAATAGCCATATTTTTACTAAGTCTTGGAATATATATATTTTGATAACAACAAATATTTTTCCAAAGAGTAGAGTGGTATAGGAACATGTGCATGGACATTCATAACATCATTTGGTGATCTAAATTAGATCGTTCATCATTCACATTAGGTTGCGGCAGATAACCGTTCATTGTTGTTCATTTCATATCATCACAGTATCATCAGTTAAGGTGATTTTTCATAGCCCCGTTTTCAATTACTTATTTGATTTCAAATCCCACGGGGGAGAATACATTGCATCAATTAATTTCGTACATGCCCAAGTATTACAAATTCCTTACATTGCTTAAGTTGCCTTGCTATCACGTCTCGACAAGTCCCCTTTATTTCATGGACCGTTAATTAATGTACGAGTGAGAGTGAGTGAATAGATCTATTGAGGGTGACTCCTCCATTCGTGTTTGGGTTGCTCCAACGGAATTATGAATGCATTTCATTTCTGAATTATTAGAGTGTCTGATAAACACTCATTTGGGGCAAAGTTTAGTACGTCTAGTTTCGGGGTCATGAGCTTAAGAGACAATGTAGCATTTTTGACATATTGTCACTTTACTTTATACTTGTGGTAATTGTACTTACGATTTAACTTATAAACCTATGATTATTCACCAACATTCGTGTTAACCGTTTTCGCAATGTATTTTCAGGTAACTAAGGCACTATCATATTACATGCATGGAGTCACATTAGGGTGTGCCAGGGATGACGCACTACATTTTGGATTTTTCATTCACTTGTGTGAATTATCGTTTGACATTTCCTGAACTTGTTTTCTGTAAACGTTTCAACCTTTGGGGACCTATGTTTTGTAGCACTGGATGCTTTTAAATAAATCAAACGATATGTATTTTCCAAACGACACTTTAGGTCGTTCAATATTTCCTTGTTATGGTGCTATGTCAGTTACACCCCAGGCGTTCCATTCCGCTGCAAGTCAGGTAAATTGGGGGTGTGACAGATTGGTACCAGAGCCAAGGTTATAGCGAACTAGGATGCATCATGATAAGGTTTATGATGTATACGATCCCTAGACTATAACCACATTATCATAGCATCTCATCATTTCATCATAAGTGCATGTTCATTGTTTTAGGTAATTTCATTATACTAGTTATTTATTTTATTTCACCTTGATTATCACAGAACCATGTCTGCAGACCCAAACGTTGTCATACTTTACTCTATCACAGACTCCGATGTTGAAGGCTCTATGTCTTCCACTGCCTTTTCACCACCACCTATTCCTCTTGTACCTGTGTTGCCACTCTCGGCATCAGGTGAGGAAACTGAGCCTTTTGAGGAGGATGAGACTGCTCCTACTCCTCATGTTTCCCCTATTGCACCACCCGAGATTACCCGTGCACCCACTGACACGTCATCCTCTGCTACCACTATTCCATCAGAACCTAGACTCATGTTTCCACGTAGGAAGACGACTATAGGTCCTAGTAAGAAAGTTTGCACTGCTACATCTACCTTTAAGGTACCTGCTATTCCTATGTTACCTACACCACCACCAGCCATACCCGCTACTACATGCATATCTACTTCACTATTGCCGCTTAGGAAGCGTGCGAGGTTTACTACACCAGATTCACCTACTACAGAGCCAGAATCAGAACCACCACCAGTATACCATGTAGGTGAGTGCTCGAGAGCAGCTGCTGCTAGGGAGCCTACTGCTGCTAGGGAGTCTACTGATGCTAGGGAACCTACAGATGTTACATTATAGGATCAGTTAAGGGCTTAGCAGGAGCAGGTTGATAGTTTGAGTTTTAAGGTTGATGAGGTTATCACTACTCGACTTGAGGCGGCTGAGGAGCAGGTCGAGGGTTTACTTTTAGGCAGAGTTAGTATAGACGTGTCATATCATGGGCTTGAGGCACGGCAGTTGGGACATCAGGAGCTGATTGATCAGCTTAGAGGTGAGCTACCAGAGATTAGGGATAGAGCTCAGACTACACAGGAGGCTCAGGGAGAGCTGACACACCAGTTGGCTGTAGCACATGAGAGGTTGGCTATGATGGAGGGTAGAGATGCTGCTTTTCAGCTTCGAGTTCAGCATCTAGAGGAGATTGCAGTTATGATGGACAGGGAGATTCGTCGTCTGAGGAGTGCACCTGGAGCATCTGGAGCTCCTGGACCATCTAGGGCACCTGGAGGAGCCTAGACATAGACTAGTATTGTATTAGCTTTTACTATTTTCCTAGTCCCGAGGTGTGGGCATAGTTCAAGAACTTGTAGTCTTTTGGTTGTTGTACAAACAAATATATCAAGTGCGACTCTATTATGTTGGAAATGTTGTGCTATATATATATATCGGTCCATGTAGGCCGAAATTTTCATGTATTATATTCATGTGTTGTGATTATATTTATGATGTTTCGTGGTTGCTCTTTATGGTTAACGTATTTATACTTGTTGTGGTTGTATCTATACGTGTCGTGGTTGTATTATTACAGGTTGTGGTTGTACTCGTACATGTCGTGGTTGTATTTATACTCGTTGTGGTTGTATATATACATGTTGTGGGCGTATATTTTTGTACGATGACTATTTCTATTATAGTTTTCTCATGGTTGTTGTCGATTATTATTTATCAGAAGTATGGCGCCAAAGAAAGCAAAGGCTACACCAGAAACACCCGCTATAACACAAGCCGCTATCCGCAAGTTGGTCAGGGATAGTATAGCAGAAGCTCTGGAGACTGAGAGAGCTGAGGTTGCTGCTAGGGCTGCTGAGATTCCACCTACTACTGAAGTGGTTCAACCCACTACTAGGCGTGAATGTACTTGGAAGGATTTCAAGATTAGTGATCCTGTCAAGTATAAGGGCACTGATGGAGCGGTTGCTTTAATCCGCTGGTTTGAGAAGACTGAGAATGTTTTTCTCATGTGTGGTTGCTAGGAGGTTAACAAGGTAAAATTTGCTACTGGAATGCTACTTGATGAAGCTATGTCTTGGTGGAATTCGTATGCTCAGCCTATTGGTATGGAGAATGCCTACAAACTCACTTGGGATCAATTCAAGAAGCTGATGACTAAGAAGTTTTGCCCTCGTACTGAGGAGAAAAAGTTGGAAACCGAATTCTATGAGCTTGTAACGAAAGGTGATGACATTGAGACTTATATCAGGAAGTTTCAGGAGTTGGCTACACTATGTCCAACTATGGTTCCGGATGATGAGAAAAAGATGGAGAATTTTACTGGAGGACTACCCGAAAGCATCCGAGGGGATGTGATGTCTTTCGACCCACAATCAATGGAAGAGGCCATTCGTATAACTCAGAAACTTATGGTCCAAGTGTTAAAAGGGAAGTCTGCTGCAAACAACAACAATAACCGTTCCAACAACACCAACTACAAAAACACTCGAAACAACAACAATTACAACAACAATCGAAACCGCAACTATCCCAATAACCGAAACAACAACCCAAACAACAATAACAACAACAAAAGGAGGTTTGACAATAACCAAGGTGGAAATGCTATTTAGCCACCACCTAAGAGGCAAGAAGTGGCAAGGGCCTATGCTGCAGGACCAAATGAAGGGAAAGGATATGCAGGTAACCTACCCAAGTGTGGCAAGTGTCAGAAACACCATAACCCAGGACGTTGCCCAGATACATGTGGCAACTGTAAGAAGGTTGGTCACCACACCAAAGATTGCAGGATTCCAAACTTGGGTGACAATCAGAAACCACCAGTAACATGTTATGGCTGCGGAGAAATTGGACACTTTAGGGGTGAGTGCCCAAAGAGGAAGAATCAAGGAGCTGGAAATCAGGGAGGAGGAGCTCGAGGAAGGGCTTATGTTATGGGAGGAGAAGATGCCCGTGAGGACCCGAATGTTGTTGCGGGTACGTTCCTTGTTAATAATCGTTATGTATCCATTTTATTTGATTCAGGAGCGGATAGAAGTTTTGTTTCTATTACATTTGCACCTTTACTTAACATAGAACCAACTACCTTAGACATTCCCTATATTGTTGAATTAGCCGATGGGTCTTTAGTTAACACCAACACCGTTATCCGTGGTTGCACCATTAATTTCCTAAATCACCCATTCAATATAGACCTTATGCCCGTAGAACTTGGAAGTTTTGACGTTGTGATCGGTATGGATTGGTTGTCTCGACATCGTGCAAGAATCATTTGTGATGAAAAAGTTGTTCATCTTTCTTATGGAGGTGAAACTTTAGTTGTTCGTGGAGAGCGAAGTGGAACTAGACTCAGTATCATATCATGCATTAAAACCGAGAAGTACATAAAGAAGGGTTGTTATGCATTCTTGGCTCACATCACGGAGAAGAAGTCGGATGAGAAACGACTTGAAGATGTGCCTATTGTTAAGGAATTTCCAGAAGTTTTTCCGGAAGAATTGCCAGGACTTCCACCTACACGTCAGGTTGAGTTTCAAATTGAGTTGGTCCCAGGGGCTGCACCAATTGCACGAGCACCATATAGACTTGCACCTTCTGAGATGCAAGAATTGTCTAACCAATTACAAGAACTTCTAGACAAAGGATTCATTAGACCGAGTTCCTCGCGTTGGGGAGCACCGGTTTTGTTTGTGAAGAAGAAGGATGGATCTTTCAGAATGTGCATAGACTATCGTGAGTTGAACAAGTTAACGGTGAAGAATCGTTATCCACTCCCTAGGATTGATGACTTGTTAGATCAGCTACAAGGTTCCTGTTTTTATTCCAAGATTGATTTAAGATCAGGTTACCATCAATTCAGAGTTCGGGAAGAAGATATCCCGAAGACGGCATTCAGAAAACGTTATGGTCATTATGAGTTTCAAGTGATGCCTTTTGGATTAACGAACGCACCTACGGTATTCATGGATTTCATGAACAGAGTGTGCAAACCATATCTTGATAAGTATGTGATTGTATTTATTGACGATATCCTGATTTATTCCAAGAGTAAGAAAGAGCATGAAGCACACCTCAGAACAATATTGGAACTACTCAAGAAGGAGCAATTGTATGCCAAATTTTCAAAGTGTGATTTTTGGATACAAAGAGTTCAATTTCTTGGCCATGTCATTGATAGCCAAGGATTACAAGTCGACCCCGCAAAGATTGAGGCAGTAAAGGATTGGGCTACGCCCAAGTCTCCTACAGGAATTCGTCAATTCTTAGGACTTGCAGGATATTACAGAAGGTTTATCGAAGGGTTTTCTAAGATAGCGAAGTCGCTGACTAAGCTGACACAAAAGAATCAGAAGTACGAGTAGGGAGAGAAACAAGAATCTGCATTTCAGTTATTGAAGCAGAAGCTTTGTAGTGCACCGATTTTGTCACTACCAGAAGGTATTGAGAACTTTGTGGTATATTGCGATGCTTCGCATAAAGGGCTTAGAGCGGTGCTAATGCAAAACGAGAAGGTGATAGCTTATGCATCTAGATAGCTTAAGACACACGAGAAGAATTACACTACACACGACTTGGAGTTGGGTGCTGTTGTTTTTGCACTCAAGATTTGGAGACACTACCTTTATGGTACTAAATGTGTAATTTTTACCGACCACAAGAGCTTACAGCATATACTTGATCAGAAGGAACTTAATATGAGACAACGTCGTTGGCTAGAATTGTTGAGTGATTATGATTGTGAGATCCGATATCACCCAGGAAAAGCAAATGTCGTAGCAGATGCACTTAGCCGAAAAGAACGACTCAAACCTTTGAGGGTTAGGTCATTAGGAATGATTATTATTTCACCATTGCCATAAAAAATTCTAGAAGCTCAGATTGAGGCTCTCAAGGAGGAAAATCGGCCACAGGAGAAACTTTATGGTATGCCCGAGAACAAGAATGGCTTTGTAAAGAGAGCAGATGGAGTGTTATGCTTCAAGGATCGAAGTTGGATACCACTCTATGATGGAGTACGAGATTTGACTATGCACAAATCACATAACTCAAAGTATTCTATTCACCCAGGTTCTGACAAGATGTATCAGGATCTCAAAAAGCTGTATTGGTGGCCGAACATGAAAGCAAAAATAGCTACGTACGTCAGTAAATGCCTTACTTGTGCTAAAGTGAAAGCTGAGTACCGGAAACCGTCAGGACTACTTCAACAACCAGAAATTCCACAATGGAAGTGGGAACGTGTTACAATGGACTTTGTTACTAAACTACCCAAGACTTCAGGAGGTTACGATGCTATTTGGGTAATTGTTGATCGTCTTACTAAATCAGCACATTTCATCCCTATTAGAGAGACTTATTCCATGGAACAGCTTGCCAGACTTTATGTCAAGGAAATAGTCTCAAGGCATGGAGCACCAGTTTCTATCATTTCAGACAGAGATAGTCGCTTTACATCAAACTTTTGGAAGTCATTACAAGATTCTTTTGGATCCAAGTTAGACATAAGCACTGCTTACCATCCACAGATTAATGGTCAGAGTGAGAGAACTATTCAGACACTGGAGGACATGCTGCGAGCATGTGTGATTGATTTTGGGAATGGTTGGGCTAACCATTTGCCATTAATCGAGTTCTCTTATAATAACAGTTACCATTCAAGTATTAAAGCAGCACCATTTGAGGCACTTTATGGTCGTAAGTGTCGATCCCCAGTTTGTTGGGCAGAAGTTGGATAGGTACAATGCACAGGTCCAGAGATGGTACGAGAAACAACAGGAAAGATAATCCAGATTCGAGAAAGACTTGAAACTGCTAGAAGTAGACAGAAAAGCTACGCAGATGTTAGACGCAAACCATTGGAATTCCAGGTTGGAGACAAGGTCATGTTTAAAGTCTCACCCTGGAAAGGCGTGATACGATTTGGAAAGCGTGGAAAGTTGAATCCGAGATACATTGGTCCATTTAAGATACTGGAAAGGATTGGTCCAGTAGCTTACAAGCTTGAACTACCATCAGAACTCAGCAACGTACATAACACATTTCACATCTCAAACCTTAAGAAATGCCTTTCAGATGAGTCTTCGGTTATACCATTAGAAGAGATTCAACTAGATGACAAACTTAACTTTGTGGAGGAACCAGTTGAAATCATGGACCGGGAGGTCAAACAGTTGAAGCAGAGTCGAATTCCGATCGTTAAGGTTCGCTAGAATTCTCGAAGAGGTCCTGAGTTTACTTGGGAACGAGAGGACCAAATGCAACGCAAGTATCCACACCTTTTCACCAAACCTATTACCGAGACCAACACTAGCTGAATTCAGGGACTGAATTCCTTTTTGGGTGGGCGACTGTCACAACTCACCATTTCAGGTCATTTCCCAAAACTTTGACATTTTACTATTCATAAATCACTATTCATCATTTTACTATTCATCATTTTCGAGGTCATTTGGATATTCTAAGAAACATTTGGGAAAATTTACTATTCACTAAACACTATTCATTTCCGGAAAAGTTTTCATTATTCACTTTCATTACTCATTTCATCTTAAATTTAGTTTACGGGTATTCTAATTCGCGTAACCGGATTGGTTTAGGTGCGAATTCATTTCATTAGTGCTAAGGACACTGCATTCGGACTAGAGACAGTCTGCATATCATCATAACAGCATTTTCATGTTATACCACTCTTAGGATTTTCAAATTTATATATTTGATACATTTAACGTTTTACGTATAAGTATTTATAAATAAACGTTAACACCCGGTTTATACACGACGAATATATCTAAATATTCCCACAATGGTCCCGAGATATTTTTATATCTATTTTATCATCATAAAATTTATAACATTCATTTACCCAGTATTTTGAAACTTATTTTATTTATAACGTAAGCTTATGAATATTACGACGGTTTTCGTGAAAACTAAACAATAATTACCCGAACACTCAGTAATTGTACCCAACATATTTTTATCATTCTTATGACTTTATTTTGTCCCGGTTAACTTTGTTAACATTTATTTCTATTAAACCCGGTACCTGATTTTTACTAATAACTCATTTCTACACTAAACCTTACACTACAATCCTAATTAAATCAAGACTACCCCAACCCCCCCCCCCCCCTCATCCCCATGGAACCAGCCCCCTAAAGTCTTCACAAGGCAAATCCTTACATTTTTAACCTCTAGGCATTAATGTATGTATATTATACTATATATCTTATAACTACATATTTACAAAAACCACAAAAACATTATACTTAACAATTTGAGAATCAAAAAGCAAATCCTCATCCCTTCCACCATCAAACCCATGACCAAACCATAAAACCATGATCAAGTGAGTATTTTACAAAAGCTAAAGCATCAAAGTTGTTCATTTTGCTTGCCTAATCAAGAATCATACCTCAAAAACACAAGTAATCGAAGATTTCTAATCATCTCATCACCTAGAATTTCAAAGCGAGTACGCAAAATTATTTTCATGTTTTCATCTAATTAACATATGTATCTCATAGTATTCATGCTTAATTTCATGCACAAACTAGTTATACCACTTTATTTTTGCATACTTTTTGAGCATACAAACCCTAGATTGTGATTTAGGTGTTCCTTTGTTAAATTAACTTGATTACTAGTCATTAGGAACCCATGGAACCCTAAGAAGGTGTATGGTAGGATTAGATTAGTTTTGTGAAGTTTGCAAGAGTTTTGGTTGAGGTTGGAACTAGTTTTGAACCTTGGAAATGGATTTCTAACAAGTAAATATACCTACTGTCCCATTTTGGTAAATTTTGGAAAATCAGTAAAAACAAAGGAAACTTTGGCAAAATTTTTAGAAAATACTTTCAAAAACGAATCCGTAGGCGAAAGAACGGATTAAAAAGAGTTTATAACGAAGAAGTTATGATTTTTGCAAGTTTATTGACGAAAAGTATTTTTCTGAAAATTACATGCTGTTGGACGTTTTTCGTCAGACAAAAAGAGGCTTTAGACGTAACCCGGAGGAGCCGAGCTTTCCAAAATATATTACTACATACTAAGACGTAACCGTGGATATAAAGAACAAGTAAAACGGACTTATAACGACAAAGATATTCACGTTTGAATATCGGCAAAACTCATTTTAGTTTGACAGCTTTTATAAATATAACGCTAAAACTACGTAGTAACTCTAGATTTCTAGAAATAATACCAAGTACCCAATTTTATAACTAATGAAGTATTAGTTATTACAATTATATTTTTATCACTACAAGGCGTTATTTCAAGGATTTCAACCCGAGGATTTCAACACTAACATGGAAACATACGATATATATATAAGTATATATATTGCAACTAGCTTTATTTTTCTAATAGCCATATTTTTACTAAGTCTTGGAATATATATATTTTGATAACAACAAATATTTTTCCAAAGAGTAGAGTGGTATAGGAACATGTGCATGGACATTCATAACATCATTTGGTGATCTAAATTAGATCGTTCATCATTCACATTAGGTTGTGGCAGATAACCGTTCATTGTTGTTCATTTCATATCATCACAGTATCATCAGTTAAGGTGAGTTTTCATAGCCCCATTTTCAATTACTTATTTGATTTCAAATCCCACGGGGGAGAATACATTGCATCAATTACTTTCGTACATGCCCAAGTATTACAAATTCCTTACATTGCTTAAGTTGCCTTGCTATCACGTCTCGACAAGTCCCCTTTATTTCATGGACCGTTAATTAATGTACGAGCGAGAGTGAGTGAATAGATCTATTGAGGGTGACTCCTCCATTCGTGTTTGGGTTGCTCCAACGGAATTATGAATGCATTTCATTTCTGAATTACTAGAGTGTCTGATAAACACTCATTTGGGGCAAAGTTTAGTACGTCTAGCTTCGGGGTCATGAGCTTAAGAGACAATGTAGCATTTTTGACATATTGTCACTTTACTTTATACTTGTGGTAATTGTACTTACGATTTAACTTATAAACCTATGATTATTCACCAACATTCATGTCGACCATTTTTGCAATGTATTTTCAGGTAACTAAGGCACTATCATATTACATGCATGGAGTCACATTAGGGTGTGCCAGGGATGACGCACTACATTTTGGATTTTTCATGCACTTGTGTAAATTATCGTTTGACATTTCCTGAACTTGTTTTCTGTAAACGTTTCAACCTTTGGGGACCTATGTTTTGTAGCACTGGATGCTTTTAAATAAATCAAACGATATGTATTTTCCAAACGACACTTTAGGTCGTTCAATATTTCCTTGTTATGGTGCTATGTCAGTTACACCCCCAGGCATTCCATTCCGCTGCAAGTCAGGTAAATTGGGGGTGTGACAAAGTGATTTTGTTCACTTGGCATGAAGGCTTAGGAGCTTCGTAAGATTTCATGAGAAACTTGACTTGGTCCTCAAGTTCCATGATCCTACGGTCGGGAGTGCTAGAGTTGTTCGAAGGCAAAGATATTGCCTTGACCGTTTTGTTCAAATCACGGGGATCGTTCCAACTTTCGTTGTCATAGAGAGAAAGATCTTCTATGAGTTCCCATGATTGTATCGCACTTAGATCAAGTAGCTTACCACCGGCCGATTGGTCAATGGCTCGCCTTGTGGAGAGATCGATATGGTCATAGAAGATTTGGACTTGGAGCCAAAGATCTATGCCATGATGAGGGACTTTTTGGGGTAAGTCCTTGAAACGAGTCCATGCTTCATAAAGAGTTTCATTTTGACGTTGTTGGAACATCAAGATGTCATTTCTAAGCTTGGTAGTTCTCCCCGGTGGGAAAAATTGAGCAAGGAAACGAGTGGTGAGATCATCCCATGAGGTGATGGATCCCGCGGGTAATCGCTCAATCCATTGGCTAGCTTGGTCACGTAGAGAGAATTGGAATAGGCGTAATCGGGTTGACTCTCTAGTTGTAACATCAAGGTCTATAGAATATACGATTTTAAGGAAGTCCTGGAGATGTTGGTTTGGATCTTCGGAACGAAGTCCATGGAATGCGCATCCGCTTTGTACCAACTGGATGGTGTCGGATCGCAAGGGGGTCACATTGGCTCCGGTGTAGCCTTGGTGGCTAGGTCGGGAATACTCTCCTAAGGTTCGGGGCCTAAGTGGTTCTAGTGGTGGGTTTTGTTGTGGTGGGATGACGGGTTCAAAGATGTTACCATCGTCCATGATGTCGGGTGGTGAAGAGTTACGAACAAAAACACGAAGAAATAAGATAGACTAAAGAGAACCTAAAAATAAAAATAAAATCTTACTAGAAAGGAATCTAGCAAGTAGACCTAATAAAAATAGATTCTAACCTAGACAATAACTATTCCCCAGGCTGCGGCGCCAAAAACTTGATGCGTGGGAATTGCACCAGGCTTTACCTCTCGAGGGATCTCGGGAAGGTTACAACCCCCACCAGGCAGTGTACCTGATCGATGTAATATAGTATAATGACAAGTACCGGGGGATTGATCGTTCATCTAGGAATAGTGTCGCTAGGATTAGAAAACCTAAAGACTAGGTCTAGAGATGAGGGATGATTCTTTTTGTATTTTTTATATTTTTGTAAAAGCAAGTAAAAATCTCAGGTTTGAAGGAGTTGGGCGGAATTAGTTGCTAATCAACTAACCCAATACTAAGATGCAATCAAAATAAAATACTAAAAATGGAAATAAAACTAAATTAACTAGAGTTGTGAGCAATATGTGGGAGAATTGTGTTTACTTAGATTTCACTACTCCCTAGATATCTTTTACACGTTAATTACTTGTTATAGCTGCGTGGATGACGGATTGTATTCCTTAATACCATTCATGGGGTGGCGTACTTACTTCCCCAATCCTATGAGCGCCTACTTCACTCCTATGTCGAGCCGGCTAAGAAGCTCCTAACATGGGATCATTAGAATTTGCTCACGCATTAAATAAAACCAATAAAACCTAGTACACATCGGTTCATGTTTCCTAAGACGTTCAAGCATGTTACACAATGGAGATCTGCCAGTTTTCTTAAGCCTAACATTGAAATCATTCATCCAATACAACCATAAACAAGTACTCAACACATAATTAACATCTAGGTTTCATTAGATCTAAGCAAACACAAGATAGATCTAGCCTAGCATGTTAAAATCAAGACAAGCACAAGATATAATCAACCAACACATAGACATATTGATTGAATTAAGAGAAGATTTATATCAATTGAACATGAAAGGATTCAAGGGGTGAAAACCCTTGAAAACACTGTAAAATATGACCTAAGGTTTACAAAGTTCGGCCCTAGTTTTCTCCACAAAAGTTCCTCTTTTAATGAATGAAAAATAGAAAACTATATATAGAGTTTGATAGGTAACGGCGTCAAGAACAAATGTATGACGCCGTGATGTATTCACCTTATGCAGGCTGTCACCAATTTAACTCTTGACGCCCTTGTTGTGACGCTGTCGGGTTTGCACTGGGTCGTCATGGTTTTTACTCTTGATGCCGTCTGGATCTTCCTCTTGACGCCGTCAGGTACTGTTCTCAGCATGGAAAATTAAGTCTTTGGCGTTTTCTTCACTTTTATGCTCCAAAAACGTCCGAATTGCTTCCTTTTCCAAAATTCACTCCCAAAGTACCTAAAATCACAAAAGGAACGATTTAGGGTAATATTTGATCAAATAAATTCAATTCCGGGCTTAAATGACCCCCTAAAAGTGGTTCATTTTTCGCCTCATCACTGTTTCCTTACTTGACTGATTTACCATATGGCCTCATTGTCTGAATTATTTATATAGCCGTTTTGCTATATTTATCTTGGAATATAAATACAAGTATTACTGTTGTTCACAGAGATCATATTTGGCAGTGGGTCGTAAACACACAGGTTACAAGTCTCTCATGGCGGGACTTGGAACTGAATAGATTTACGATGCCTTTTCTGGGAAATCTTTATTCATATGCATTACATTCTTTTTCACTAGACTATATGAACTCACCAACCTCGTGTTGACACTTTAGCATGTATTTCCAGTTATTAAGCAATGGCACGCTACTGGAGGTTTTGGCAGGGCATGGCATGGTCATAGAAGACTCTGATTATTCATATGGGGACTGTTTTAAATTATTTTAAGGGCCTACTTCCGCACTACTTTTAACAATGTAAATTCCACACTTTTGGTTAAACGATTTTATTCTAAATGATTGAAATGGAAACCATTTTTACACTTGTTTTGTGGTACCAATTGAGTTACACCCCAGCTACATGTAAGCTTCCGCTGGACCCGATTTTGGGGGTGTGACAACAATGACCTAGGGTTCCTTATATACTAGTGGAAACCCTAATCTCTTCTACAAGAAACGTATATTCATAAAAGTCTAGAAGATATACTAAAGATCTTATCTATAAAGAACTAATGTTTATCCACGGATTAACTACATCCGTAGTATCACTATGCGTCAGCAGGAACCAGTCATCAGTAGAAACAACTATAGCTTCCGCAGGAACCTGTCAGCAGTATCCGTCAGCAGTATTAATTCTGACTTCAATAATTCCTTACAATCCTCCCCTAATCTTGAAGTTGACACGGTTAACTCCAAGATTTCTTGATAGATCTTCAATAGCACAAATAAGAGGATTGAGGATGAACTTCAGGAGCAAAGAATCTTCATAAGTAGAATCTCTATGATCAGCAAAAACTTGAAAACCACCATTCTTTGCAGCAACACATGACCAAATGTACATCAAAACATATTAGTTTCATACTATTCTCATCACAACCTGGTGTTTTAACTCCTATGAGAGGTGAATCATTGAAAATAATGGATTTGATGTCTCTTTACCAATAGCCATCACTACTGGAGTAGCCAAGTTTTTGCAGTTAACTAACAATGGTACACTGATGACCATATAATATGATTTTTAGCAAATCATCAGCTATAAACGGATTTAAGATGTCTTTACCTGTAGCCGTTTGCTCAGGACTAGTCAATTATTTGATGAAAAATCGTCTTGGTCAACTGAATACCAAATATGGTTTTCGACTGCCTTTACCACAAGCCATATTCTTGTAGGCTAGCCAATTATTGGGAATCCATAAAGGAAAAATCCATGGTCAATTGACAACCATTCAACTCTCAGCTGTGTAGCATGGGTGAGTTGAGTAACCAATAGTTTTTAGCAAACTATTACAGCTATCAACAGATTTGATGTGTCTTTACCAAAGTTGTACCCTTTGGACTAGCCACCTTTTCGATGGAATAGTTAACATCAGGTAAGTTGATAACCAGAGAAGGTGTGATAAGAATCAGCACCAAACCTGCAAACAACATACACAAAACTATACAAATCTGTTAGTGTTTTCTTTTTTCTTTTTTTTTCTTTTTTTTTACATTAAGAAAAGAAAGAAAATATACAATAAAATACCATACCAATACTAGATCATTGCAGATATGTGTCCATTTGATACCATGCTTAGTTTTCAGTTCCTGCTTAACCAATATACTTCTCCTGATAAACCTAATCAATTGTTCATCAAGATGCATATCATTCTTAGTCATATCCAGAGGAACAGTGAGTTTTGCCTCCAGCATTAGATTCATCACTTCAATGGTAATTGGATATGTGACATCTGCCCAGCAATATAAGGTCTTGCCAGTGGTAGTGATAATCATATGAACATTAGGAAGAGGAAAGAATTTCCAATAATCAACCACCCAAGTATTCTGTCCTTTCCGCACATGAAACTTAACACCAGTATCACCAAGATGAGAATCACAAAGAATTTGTAAATCTCCTAGCAAAAACATTCCAATTCCTCCAGGTTGATGAGTTTGATAATAAGAGACAACCCAGCCATAGAGAGAAAGAATATCTTGCCTATCCACCATGTGTAATATTTGGCTAAGAAAAATAAATGTTTTTGTAGAACCATCTTGTCTATGAATGACATTTACTTGTCCTTGACCAAGTGAAGAGTCAACAAGTTCCCATTTAACAACTTTTTCCCAAACAACAGGATCCATCCCATCATCAGAATCAAAGTTAATGAATGTATTGTCCTCTAATGATTCATCCTTAGAAGCCTTCCTCTTTTTAGCAACAGTTTTTCTCCTAGGTCCAGAAGTAGAAGGAAGTGAAGGACCATCAGCAGTTTCTTCTTTAGGAACTTGTCTTGAAGCATCAGTAAGTGAAGCTATAGGAGCATCTGCTGAAGCATCATGAGAGACATCAGGTTGAGCTTTAGTAGAATCATGGTGAAAAGCTTCGGTTGGAACAGACTCTGGAACAACATCTGAAGGAGCAGCATCAGTAGAATCATCCACCTGTGTTAGCACTGAAGGAGAGTGTATTTTCTCCAGAGCACCAAATGATGAATCAGTGGGTTCAGTAGGCTGATCAGCAGAATCATCAAGCCTAATTCTTTTAGCAACAGTCCTATCCAAAAGTCTGTTACGCTTTTCTAACACATCTTGGACATTAATGCCAGAAGAATGAAGATTAGAAATAATTTTGTCATAGTAGTAAGTGAGCTGAGAATCTGAAAAGCCCCAAACTTTCGAGTCCATCCTGACCCAAACATAGAACACCCTTAATTCTTGACAAATTTCCTCATATATTTCTTAATTTCTCCTTTTGTCCATGGTCTTTCCCATAGCTCTTTAGCTTTTCTCTCTTCCTCTTCTTGTCTCTACAACTTACCTCTTTCAACCATCATCTTGGCAAAATCAGTGGCCTGATAATTAACTCCAAGCACAGATTCAGCCAAAGCAGGCTCAGTAGCAGCTTATTTAGCCAAATTTTCCCATTGTTCTACCGATAGACTCTTAGCAATTTCATCTAGTTCTCTTTGTCTTTCAGCAGGTAAAGTACTAGTAATTGGATTTCCCATTCTATCCAAATCGGCTTGTATTTTCCTAGCAAGTTCTTGTGATGCATTAATATCTAACTTAATCTTTGTTTCTGCAGCATCCTCTTTAGCTTGCCAGTGTGCAGCAACAAGCTCACTAAGCTTCTCATTAGCAAGTTCCTCTTTTGACTTCTCTCTTGAAGGAATGTCCTATTCAACCATAATGTACTTTCCTTTATCTTTCTGAGTTGAAGTAGCCTCAGGAGGAACATAATGCTTATTAGTAGAAACAGTAGGACACTCAACTTCTATATCTGCTGATTTTTCATTAGTAACCACTTCTGGCATAGGATCAGTAAATACTTCCTTCCTAGATGCATCAGCAGAAGTCTTATCAGCAGAATGCTTTCTCATGACATAAATTACTCTTGGATCTTTTTGAACAATTTTATCAGCAGAATGAGTAGGTGGTGCAGGCCTAGAATCAGTAGCATCCTTTTGAACACTATCTAGTGTGGTAGTAGCAAGAAGTTCAAGTCCTTCCAAGTCAATTGTGTCAGATGCTTTTGCAGTCTCATCATCAGAATCACACACATCACCTTTTCTTTTTCCTTTTCTTGAGCTTAATCTCTAACTTCTTGACTCTTGTAATGAGAGTCAGAACAGCTCCTCCAAGATTCTTCTTGGTGAGATTCAGATCCTTTTCCAACTTGTCTAACTTATTCACATACCTGTTCAATAAAAGAGACAAAGATGTGAGAGTAACAGGACCTTCAGTTCCACCAATAGGGATATCTGTGGCATTGGAAGCATCATTGGTCCTATTAGTAGAATGATCTAAGTCTACATCTACATCAACATTATCCTCAAAGTTGGGTCTCAAGGGACTAGGTGTTGGAAGTTTTGTAAACTGTGGAGAATGTACAAGTTGGTCAAGGGCTAAGTTCTTAGTGAGCACATGCTCAGGAGAAGTATTAGCCATGGATGAAGGTATAGGTGTGGGTGGCCTAGGAGAGGGTGGTGGCTAAACATCAGTAGCAACTGATGCACTTGTATTTGTAGCAACTTTAGTCCTATCAGGGGAATCCTCTAGTGCTTGAGCATCAGTAGGATCCTTACCACCAGCAGCTACATCAGCAGCTACTCCATCAGGGGCTTTGCCAATAGGCAACATAGTAGGGAGTAAGGGTCTGTGTTCTCCTGTATAGTTGGTTTTCATTTGAGCAAAAAGCTTACTAGATAAACCCTTAACAGGCAAATGGGTAGGATCAGTGGTCTGAATACCTAAAATAATTTGAAGAAACCTAGGATATATTAAATATTTAAGTTTGGTATCCTTAACATTACCAAGCATTTCATCAAATATATACTTAGAAAAGTTAAAGGTTCTTCCCTGAGAGAGACACACAATGGCAAGAGCAATGTCTGTTGAAAATTGATCCCATCCACCAGACTTAGAACTCATGTACTAAAGCAAAGTGTGTGTCAAAAATCTCCATTTAGGGCAAAACAAATTCTTGTACCACACTTTCCCATTACCACTATATCCGATAGCCTGAAGACCTGCAAGTATTTCTTCCTTAGCCAATTCGTGCACCCCACCTTCATCATCCAATTGTAGTTGAGTTCTGACCAATGACTCAGTGACTACACATTCTTCCCCATCTACCATAGCAACAATCTCTGTTGGTCCATTATCAACAGACCTCGTCCTTGCCATTCGCCAAAATTATGTAACCAGAGATTCATGAATAACATTAGGATATTGGGTTAAGGCATAATGAATATTAGATCTTTGGAGAAATTCCATCATTCCCACATAGTGATCATCACCCTTACCACGACCTAGGAAAGCATGTTGTTATGATCACCTTTGAAAAGTAGTGCAGCCATTGATTGATAAGAAGAAATTAGGTTTGGGAGTGCCGAATAATTTTGAAATGGTTTTTAAGTGTTATAACAAGAGGGAATCAGTTAATTAGGAGTGGGATTTGCACGTCGAGGTTAATTATGGTAAGTTACCAAACGTGGAGTGTAATTGGCATGAATTATGAAAAATCATCTTTGACCAATCATCGACTTTTATAAGTTACCAATTAAACTGTCTCTTCAGCAGAAACCAAGTCAAACGGCAGAAACTAGATGGTCAATCCGCATAAATCAATCAATTGTTGACTACGGTCAACCATTCAATAAGCAACACCATCCACAAAATCAAAACAGCAGAATCACAACTTCAGTGGTAACCAAATATCTTTGAAAATCTCTTTGGTCAAATTTTGATTCACCCTTAATTATCTTTAAACCACCTCGCATTTATGGTAATAAATACACACGGTTTGGATGATCTTATAAATATAGGGTAATGATTCCCAAATATCACCACACAACTTTAACAATACAAATCCCTAACCACAAAGTCACCAAGCATTTAAGAACCATGACATCTAATCCGAGTATCATCAACCTTACTTCTGACTCATCTGATTCATCAGAATCACTAACATCTCCATCACCACTCAGAATGCTAACCCTCCCACGGGGTCTAACAAAAGAGCAAGCCAAAAAAAGTGACATGATGTACCTGCTCCAAGTTCATCATCATCATAGGATCTTCCACCATATACATCTGAAATTGATGATCCTGAATACCAGAGAGAGATGGAGAGACAGTGGAATGCATTGGAGAGGGCAAACAGAGCCCCCAATCCAAATGAGTCTCCCTTCGTCTTCTTTCTACTGATGAAGATGATGATGAGAATGATGTATTCTACAACCCTACAACACCTGAGAAGCCCCAATCCTATAACACCCCCAAAATCGATCAATACAGCGGAAGACTTAAAATGTCAGCGGAAGACTTTTGGGGTATTATATCGTGGATCTTTGTCACAATTATAGAAAACGATTCAAGTGATCGTTGTAAATTTTATTTAAAATACCAAATATTCATAATTCCAAGAGAATTCGTTATTTAACAACAAGTTTTATTCAAAGAGAAAATAAACGTTTCTTTATTTGCCCACTTCTTGCCGTTGCCATCCATTCCATTTAGTTACCTGAGATAAACATGCTAAAAGTCAACAAAAAGTTGAGTGAAATTCATAGGTTTATAATTAAGAGTTTGAACACAATATACAGATGCTTATTGTATATAAATAAAAATAAACAAATTAGAAAAATCACATTTATTATTGCCTTAAGCTCATGACACTCAACGATTTAACAAACATCAATATTTTCTGTAATAATGATGAAAAATATATAGCCCCCAAGATAGGTATTTGCCAGTAACCTATGATATTCAAATAAAGTGCATTTGGTGACTTTCCTCTAGCCACCAAATGGGGATTGTCAATCCCTAATAGATCTATTCAAAATTGTTTACGTTCACCTTTCAAGTGATTAAGGTTCATGATCGAGGGACTTTTGACAATAGCTACTTAAGCAACAATAAGATCAGGAAAAGACTTGTGTTCGGTTTTTGAGCATGTATCCCCCCCACAAAATAAGTTAAGTGTGGGCTATGAACTCACCTTAGTAGGATAGTAGAACAAATGTAATCTCAAAGATGCAAGGCAACGGCTTCACACAAAACCTATAAAATATGGCACGTTTTAGTTTTTAAGTCTCGTTTTATTGCGAACGTTTATTATTAATTATGAGTAATCGATAAAGTGCATACGTGATGTGCTACGTCGTATAAAAATAGATAATGGTTACGTACTGTTTTATTCGTCTAAATTTAGTTATTCGTTATATACGTTTTATTCGTATTATGTATATATATATAATAAGTTACGTTTATTATTTATCGTCTTTAATATATATTCAAATGTATATATATAAGTATAAATATATAATTTATAAAATTATTATTAAAATCAAAATTACTATTCAATCCTTCATGTTTCTCAATTTTACACTTTTTACCCTTAACAGAAAAACATTTACGCCGTTAGTCCAAAAATTATATATATTTACGTTTTTAGTCCAAATATCAAATATTTACATTCATTATCCCTAAGTTTCAATATTTAAAGTTTATACCCTTTAGAAAAACAGTTTTATACTTTTCACCCAAAGTTTACAAACTTTACACTTTTAGTCCTTAACCTTCGAAAATTTGCAAAAATAGTCCAAACTTTACCAAATTTAAAACTTAGCATTTTTATTATTTCAATAAGCTCATAAAGTTTCAAACAGCTTATACCAACAGCTTATTAGCTTATAATTAGCTTATTTCATTAATTGGGCTTAATGAGCCAAAAATTAGGGCCCGTTAAGGATTTACAATCCAAGGGGTTTGGGGGTATACTTGTTTAGTCGAAATCCATCTTTTTAAGTTACAAATTCATTTCAAAAGAGCTTATACGCTCAGCTTATTGTAATAAGCTAAAATGAGCTTTTTGGGCTTTACAGCCCACTTAAGGTTTTTAAGTTTTCTGAAAACAGTTCTAATATCGATTTACTTTGGGTCTCGTTTGGTGATTAAACGAAGTTATTAGGTCGACTTATTTATCATTCCTGATAGTATATCAAGTAGGCAATTAGATTGTACAAAAATAATAGGTGGTTATGTGTCGATTTTTAAAATGACGAGGCCAAAGTATACGGCCAAAACTCATGCGTATAACTTATATAAGTTGAAAAATAATCTAAGTCTTTTATTATATTTCGTATAGGTTCAACCCAACTTAGAAACGTGTGATTTTTAGTGTGTATACGTTAATATTGGTTCATTGTTATTATAGGTACTCGTTAATGGCTTATCCAAGAAATAGTATGATAGATAAAATATATACGTCGTGTTCATCATTTACGTGATATATATAGTAAGTGTTGGTGTAAAACATAAACATACGTATGTATATAATTAGAAATGAAAATCAAGGTCTCACCTCACCTCTAAAAGGTGGAGTAAAACGTCGTGTATGGTTCGTGGAATGGTAAAAATGGCTTCGTGGTTCACTTCTCGTTCCACCAAAGGTTCAAGAGGCTCCAAGATTTGCTTCCTAGGTTCAGTTTTAGACGTGGTACACTTGAGAATCCTTTCGTCCCTCCCTAGCTCCTCCTCGTCAATATTTTGTGTAATGTGGTTCGTATGAGTGTGTGTGGTGGTTTATGGTTGCATGGAACTCTCATATAGGCAGTAGAAACAAGATAAGTCACAAGTGTTGGTGTAGCATGTGAGGGCGAATAGTATCACCACAAACAATGCCCAATCGAAGGTTTACAAGGTTTAGATCTTGTGAGATTTGTTCCTGTTCATTCCTGACAATCATGAGATGTATATTCTTCATTTAGATGGGATTGGAGAGCATGGGTGGTGCTAAGGAATGATATGCCACGTTTAGACTTATCCTTCAAATGATGAGTTTGGTGATTCACTTGGGTGGTTTCTAGGGTAGTAAACGAACAAGGGAGGTTGCAATATTTGTTGTTTCTGGTTCTTTGGTACTAGGTGATACGAAACAAGCAAAAATACATGTTGGTTATGTGTAGAAATCGTAAAAACATAGGGCGGTTTTGGGTTTGTCGCGGCAGTGCAAAAGAAAGAAAATAATATAAGGGTGCGTTTGGGCTTAAAACCTGGTGGGCTTATGGTTTGCGTCGGCCCAGCATAAAAGAAAGAAAGAAAAATAGTACTAGTCCGTTTGGTTTGCGTATTGGATCCGTGGCCCAAAGGGTGTTGGGGGGCCACCTGGTGTGTGTCGATTATCGTGTCAAAGTTCAAAAATATTAGTGAGCGTTCTCGGAAAGTTTCGTAAGTTCGGGGAATATATAAATAGTATACGTTATTTAAACGAAGCGTAGTATTAAATATAAAGGCGTTATATAATTATTTATCGTTCGTAATAATTATAGGCAATCTAGGTTGTGTGTAAGCATCGTTCCTGGTTAAACAGTCAATCACAGTTATCGTAGTGGTTCAATATCAAGCCATATCATAAAAAAAAAATTGTTACCCGTAAAATGGTATTAATTTATCGTAACATCGTTTTATTTATTCATATGCATTTACTAATCGTAAGGGAAATTTACGAGAGGTTACATTACCTACCTCTTACAGGGAATTCCGTCCCGGAATTGTAGTCTAAGATAGTTGCCAAGGGTGTCTTAGGTGAAGAGATGTGGGTACTTGGAGCGAATCTGATCCTCGCGCTCCTAGGTATATTCCGGTCCTCGCTTGGAGTCCCAACGAACTTTGATGATAGGGATACGGTTTTGTTTTAGTTGTTTGAATTCTCAATCCATGATTTCAATGGGTTCCTCGGTAAAGACAAGTTTATCATCTAGTCGAATCCCTTTTAGTGGAATCACGAGAGATTCATCAGATAAACACTTCTTAAGGTTTGACATATGAAAGGTGTTGTGAATCCGACTAAGTTCTTTAGGTAGTTCTAGTTTATAAGCCACGGGTCCTATCCTTTCCAGGATTTTGAATGGACCGATGTATCTGGGGTTCAACTTTCCATGCTTTCCAAATCGTACCATTCCCTTCCAGGGAGATACTTTCAATAAGACTCTGTCTCCTATTTGAAATTCCATGGGTTTCCTTTTTAGGTCTGCGTAGCTTTTCTGTCGGTCTCGGGCTGTTTGCAAGCGTTGCTTAATCTTAATGATTTTCTCGGTTGTTTCCCGAACAAGGTCTGGTCCTATAAGTTGTCTTTCTCCGACTTCTGCCCAACAGACGGGCAATCTGCACTTTCTACCATACAGTGCTTCGAAGGGTGCTGCTTTTATACTGGCGTGGTAACTATTGTTGTATGAAAACTCTGCTAATGGTAAGTGCTTATCCCAACCTTTTCTAAAATCAATAACGCATGCTCGGAGCATATCTTCCAAGGTTTGGATAGTTCTTTCACTTTGACCATCAGTTTGAGGGTGGTATGCGGTGCTCATATCTAGTTTAGTTCCTAAGGCTTTCTGTAATGATTTCTAAAAGTGAGAGGTGAAACGACTATCTCGATCCGAGATAATTGAAATTGGTACTCCATGTCGAGTGACAATTTCCTTCACATATAGCTGAGCTAGTGTATTCATCTCATCGGTTTCTTTGATTGGTATAAAATGAGCGGATTTTGTGAGACGATCCACAATAACCCATATTGTGTCGTATCCGGATGAGGTTCTTGGGAGTTTGGTGATGAAGTCTATAGTGATTCGTTCCCATTTCCACATAGGAAGTTCTGGTTGTACAAGTAAGCCTGAAGGTTTCTGATGTTCTGCCTTTACCCTTGAACATGTTAAACATTTACCGACATATTCTGCGATGTCAGCCTTCATGTTTGGCCACCAATATAGTCTCTTTAAATCCTGATACATCTTGTCGGAACCTGGATGAATGGAGTATTTTGACTTGTGGGACTCGTACATGATGAGCTCACGAATACCTCCAATCATAGGGATCCAACTTCTGTCCTTGAAACACAGTGTTCCATCGGATTTCTTCACGAAACCATTCTTATTCTCGGGCATACCGTAAATCTTTTCCTTGGGTCGGTTTTCTTCTTTAAGTGCTTCGTTCTGCGCGGTAAGGATTTGGGATGGAAGGGGTGAGTGGATAGTCATCCGTAGTGATCTAACTCGAAGGGGTTTTAATCGTTCCTTTCGGCTTAACGCATCTGCTACTACATTAGCCTTTCCTGGGTGGTAACGGATCTCACAATTCTAATCGCTGAGCAACTCTAGCCAGCGATGTTGCCTCATATTCAAATCCTTCTAATCCAAAATTTGTTGAAGACTCTTGTGGTCGGTGTACACGGTACATTTGGTGCCATATAAGTTGTGTCTCCATAACTTGAGCGCAAACACTACAGCTCCTAACTCCAAGTCATGAGTCGTGTAGTTTTCCTCATGTTTCTTCAGTTGCCGAGATGCATAAGCTATCACTTTGCTTCTTTGCATCAAGACCGCTCCTAGTCCATGATAAGATGCGTCGCAATATACTATAAAGTCCTCGTTTCCTTCTGGGAGGGCTAATATTGGAGCTTTACAAAGCTTTTGTTTTAACAACTGGAAGGCTGCTTCTTCCTTTTCTTCCCAGATGTACTTCTCATTCTTTTGGGTCAGTTTAGTCAAAGGTTTTGCAATCTTGGAGAATCCTTCTATAAATCTTCGGTAGTAACCTGCGAGACCTAAAAATTGACGTATCTCCGTGGGGTTTGTAGGAGATGACCAACCTTTAACAGCCTCAATCTTTGCAGGGTCTACGTGAATGTCTTGACTATCGATGATGTGTCCTAAAAACTGTACGGTGCGAATCCAAAAGACACATTTGGAGAACTTAGCGTACAATTCTTCTTTCTTGAGCAATTCTAGAATGATTCGTAAATGTTCTGCGTGTTCTTTTTCATTGCGAGAGTAGATCAAAATATCGTCGATGAATACTATTACAAACTTATCCAAGTAAGGTTTGCATACTCGATTCATTAAATCCATGAAAACTGCTGGTGCATTAGTCAGACCGAACGGCATTACGTGAAATTCGTAGTGACCATAACGCGTTCTAAATGCAGTTTTCGGAATATCCTCTTCTCGAACTCTTAGCTGATGATATCCTGATCTCAGATCAATTTTTGAGTACACACTCGATCCTTGCAATTGATCAAACAGATCATCAATTCGAGGTAATGTGTATCGATTCTTTACCGTAAGTTTATTCAACTCCCGGTAATCGATGCACATTCGAAAGGATCCATCCTTCTTCTTAACAAATAAAATTGGAGCTCCCCAAGGTGATGAGCTTGGTCGAATAAATCCTTTATCCGATAATTCTTTTAGTTGTTCTGACAACTCTTCCATTTCAGACGGCGCTAGCCTATAAGGTGCTTTAGCCACTGGTGCTGCTCCAGGCACTAGTTCAATTTGAAATTCTACTTGACGTACGGGTGGAATATCAGGTAATTCTTCAGGGAATACTTCCGGAAAATCCCTAACGATAGGAACGTCCTCAAGCTGCTTCTCGGATGACTTACTTTCCGTAACTTGGGCCATGTATACTTGACATCCTTCCTTCATGTATTTTATCACTCGCATACATGAGATAATTCCATATCGAGGTTTGCTTTTGTCGCCCTGGACAATGAGTGTTTCATCCTTGAGTGGTATATGGACGGCCTTTTCGTCACAGTGAATCCTAGCACGATGGTGGGATAGCCAATCCATGCCGACGATAGCGTCGAAACTACCAAGTTAAACCGGCATAAGATGAATGGCAAAAGGTTTTTCGGATAAGGTTAGGGTGAAATCTTTCATGATAGTATTGGTATCTATTAAATTCCCGTCAGCCATTTCGACTTCGTAGGTGGTGTTTAGCTTAGAGGGGGTAACATTAAGTAAAGGGGCAAACGTATCTGATATAAAACTCTTATCGGCGCCCGAATCAAACAATACTCTAGCATTATGATGGTTTAGTAGAAACGTACCGGTGACTACATCGGGTCCGTTTCCATCTCCGAGTAGGTATACTCTAGCTTGGGCGTTGGCTGGTTCGTTTCCTTTTGGGCAGTTCCTCCGGATGTGTCCTACTTCTCCGCATCTGAAACAAGTGGGTGATACAGCCAGTGTGTTGCTTCCTGTAGCAGGAATCCTACAGTTTCTGGTTTGATGACCGATCTTATGACATTTGTCACATCGGACGGTACAACGACCCTCGTGATGAAGTTTGCATCGCTGGCACAGGGGTTTCTGTCCGTTGTACCCTACACCTTCCGTAGCGGTGTAGACTCGGGGTTTTTCTTCTCTTTGATTCTGCTGTTGAGTGCTTCGAGTGTTGTGATATGGTTGGTGGTTCCGATTATTGTTGCGTTGGTTGTTGTTGCGGTGATGACTGTTGTAGCTTTGCTGGTTGTTGTTGTGATGGTGAGTGGTTCTTTTATCGTCCAATTTTCTTTTAAGTTCATTGTATTTCACTTCTCGATCTAGAAGTTTCTGAGCAAGTTCCATTGCTGCTTCCAAGGTTGGCGGGTTTGCTGAGGTGACATTTCCTTCAATACTCCTAGGGAGTCTTTCGACATATTTCTCTAATGTCTTCTCATGATCGGGTACCATGGTAGGGCATAGTATCCTGAGTTCTTGGAATCTCCGATTGTAACTTCTCAAATCAACTCCTTTCACTATTAAGGTATGGAACTCATCCTCGAGTTTTCGCAGTTCGGAACGGGGACAATACTTCTTTAGTATTTTAGCCTTGAATTCAATCTAAGTTTGCTGATGTGCTGCTTCTGCTCCTAGTGTTTGAACGGTAGAGTTCCACCAGGATAGAGCGTCTTGCATTAGTGTTCCCGTTGCGAAGCTTACCTTGTTGTTTTCCGAGCATCCACTTCTTTGGAAAACAGTTTCACTTCTTTTAAACCATTGAGCTAATTTCGAAACTCCTTCAGTTCCTTTGAAATACGTCGGTTGACATGCTATGAAGTCCTTGTAAGTGCAGTAGCGGGGTGCAGGTGCATTTCCATCTCTATTACGGCCTTGTCCAGCTAGAACGGCATTAACGCCGTCAGCGATTGCTTGCTGGATTGCTGCCGGGGTCATAACTTCGGGGTTTGCTGGTGCGGCGTTCGTGGTTGTTCTCCTAGTTCTAGCCATATTGCTATAAAAGAAGGTATATTATTAGAACATTTATAATAACCTTATCTCGTTGAAAATACATATCGAGTAATGAATAGTTAAATATAGGTCGTAGTTACAATGATTCGATCATTGAAAAGGTTTAAATCGTAAATTTTCGTATGTTGGGATGACACACATTACGAATAAGTTTGACCTGTATGTACCAATATATTACGATATAATGCAACGTAAATAAAGATAAAATAAACTTCCATAAATCAATGTCAAGGTGTTACAACACTTATTGATACTTGTGCAAATGTTTACAAAACACGACAAGATATTCGTATTTGTAGGACATTGATTTTTCTTAACAAGGTGGTGGTCTCATGGTTTTCCTAAGGCCTTGTCTAGGCGGTCTTGGAGTTCTTGAATGGCAGTGGACATGGTTTCCATGGTTTGATCTCGAGTCCTTTCCCTTTCTCGAGCTTCTAGCAGGGCTTGCCTAAGGCGTAGGTTTTCAGTGTTGATCCTCTCAATTTCTCGGTCTAAAGTTCCCAATGCTATTTCGGTCGAAGTGTTAGCCCCACATAGTGCTCCTATGAATTCCATTGATTCCCAAAATAGAGAATCCAACTTTTCGACCTTATCTTCTATTGCAAGATGACCAATTATGAGACTGTTCATATCATCTTCAAAGGTTTCTAGAAGTTCATGTGGAATCTTGTTGAGTATACTAGCGATGGAATCAAGTCAGTCTTCGTGGCGAACCATTCTTCCAGCTAACAATGGTATGGTATGGTGTATGGGTTCCCCAGTGACTGGCAGAATTCGGGAAGTAGAGTAAGAACTTTCCCCAAGTTCCCTTGTTGTTGGTGTTCCTTCTTGAGATCTCCAATATCGCATAATGGGCAATAAGAAAGACCATTTACGAGCATCTACTCGCTTTTGGATCCTTCGGCGTCTACGGTGAACACTAGATTATGAGGTGGTTGGGCGGATTGGGTAAGTCCTTCGGTGAGGTGATAGAGGGACACTTCGGTATGGTGCAGGTGGTGATGCTAGTGGAGGTGATGATATGGGTGATGGTATTAGTGGCACAGCAGTAGTTTGGCTGTAGAAGATAGTTGGTAGTGGTGGTATTACTGGTGGTGCAGGTGGTGATGGCACAACTGATTCAGGTGGTATGACAAGAGCTGGTGTTGGTACAGCAGTACTTGCTTCATACGGCTGAAGTTGTCTAATTTGCCTAGATCGTCGAATCGGACCAGATGTTGCCGGAGGAGAAGCCTCTGTGTCAGATGCTGGCAGAAATTGCTGGCTTTGCATGTATCTGTCGGTAGCAGGAGACATAGGCATAGGTGAGGTAGCATAGGCTGAAGTAACATCTTCAGTTCCTGAGTTTGAGGACAAGCTGATAGGGTGGGTGTTCGAAGGCATGACACTGTAATAAATTTCCCGATTAGTAAATGTAAGCATAATTATAACCAATTTAAAATGCTATAAGGTAAATAATACTTTTTACCAATTACTGGGATGCGTAGGCACGAAGGGCGTAGAATGGTATTTTATGAAAATTTTGTCCCGTTTAAAGTGTAGTTATAGTCCAATGTTCCAAAAACACTTGGTTCACTATAACTGTAGCTCTGATGCCAATCTATAACACTCCCAAAATTGATCAATACAGCGGAAGACTTAAAATGTCAGCGGAAGACTTTTGGGGTATTATATCGTGGATCTTTGTCACAATTATAGAAAACGATTCAAGTGATCGTTGTAAATTTTATTTAAAATACCAAATATTCATAATTCCAAGAGAATTCGTTATTTAACAACAAGTTTTATTCAAAGAGAAAATAAACGTTTCTTTATTTGCCCACTTCGTGCCGTTGCCATCCATTCCGTTTAGTTACCTGAGATAAACATGCTAAAAGTCAACAAAAAGTTGAGTGAAATTCATAGGTTTATAATTAAGAGTTTGAACACAATATACAGATGCTTATTGTATATAAATACAAATAAACAAATTAGAAAAATCACATTTATTATGCCTTAAGCTCATGACACTCAACGATTTAACAGACATCAATATTTTCTGTAATAATGATGTAAAATATATAGCCCCCAAGATAGGTATTTGCCAGTAACCTATGATATTCAAATAAAGTACATTTGGTGACTTTCCTCTAGCCACCAAATGGGGATTGTCAATCCCTAATAGATCTATTCAAAATTATTTACATTCACCTTTCAAGTGATTAAGGTTCATGATCGAGGGACTTTTGGCAATAGCTACTTAAGCAATAATAAGATCAGGAAAAGACTTGTGTTCGGTTTTTGAGCATGTATCCCCCCCACAAAATAAGTTAAGTGTGGGCTATGAACTTACCTTAGTAGGATAGTAGAACAAATGTAATCTCAACGATGCAAGGCAACGGCGTCACACACAACCTATAAGATATGGCACGTTTTAGTTTTTAAGTCTCGTTTTATTGCGAACGTTTATTATTAATTATGAGTAATCGATAAAGTGCATACGTGATGTGCTACGTCGTATAAAAATAGATAATGGTTACGTACTGTTTTATTCGTCTAAATTTAGTTATTCGTTATATACGTTTTATTCGTATTATGTATATATATATAATAAGTTACGTTTATTATTTATCGTCTTTAATATATATTCAAATGTATATATATATAAGTATAAATATATAATTTATAAAATTATTATTAAAATCAATATTACTATTCAATCCTTCATGTTTCTCAATTTTACACTTTTTACCCTTAACGGAAAAACATTTACGCCGTTAGTCAAAAAATTATATATATTTACGTTTTTAGTCCAAATATCAAATATTTACATTCATTATCCCTAAGTTTCAATATTTATAGTTTATACCCTTTAGAACAACAGTTTTATACTTTTCACCCAAAGTTTACAAACTTTACACTTTTAGTCCTTAACCTTCGAACATTTGCAAAAATAGTCCAAACTTTACCAAATTTAAAACTTAGCATTTTTATTATTTCAATAAGCTCATAAAGTTTCAAACAGCTTATACCAACAGCTTATTAGCTTATAATTAGCTTATTTCATTAATTGGGCTTAACGAGCTAAAATTTAGGGCCCGTTAAGGATTTACGATCCAAGGGGTTTGGGGGTATACTTGTTTTGTCGAAATCCATCTTTTTAAGTTACAAATTCATTTCAAAAGAGCTTATACGCTCAGCTTATTGTAATAAGCTAAAATGAGCTTTTTGGGCTTTACGGCCCACTTAAGGTTTTTAAGTTTTCTGAAAATAGTTCTAATATCGATTTACTTTGGGTCTCGTTAGGTGATTAAACGAAGTTATTAGGTCAACTTATTTATCATTCCTGATAGTATATCAAGTAGGCAATTAGATCGTACAAAAATAATATGTGGATATGTGTCGATTTTTAAAATGACGAGGCCAAAGTATACGGCCAAAACTCATGCGTATAACTTATATAAGTTGAAAAATAATCTAAGTCTTTTAGTATATTTCGTATAGGTTCAACCCAACTTAGAAACGTGTGATTTTTAGTGTGTATACGTTAATATTAGTTCATTGTTATTATAGGTACTCGTTAATGGCTTATCCAAGAAATAGTATGATACATAAAATATATACGTCGTGTTCATCATTTACGTGATATATATAGTAAGTGTTGGTGTAAAACATAAACATACGTATGTATATAATTAGAAATGAAAATCAAGGTCTCACCTCACCTCTAAAAGGTGGAGTAAAACGTCGTGTATGGTTCGTGGAATGGTAAAAATGGCTTCGTGGTTCACTTCTCGTTCCACCAAAGGTTCAAGAGGCTCCAAGCTTTGCTTCCTAGGATCACTTTTAGACGTGGTACACTTGAGAATCCTTTCGTCCCTCCCTAGCTCCTCCTCGTTAATATTTTGTGTAATGTGGTTCGTATGAGTGTATGTGGTGGTTTATGGTTGCATGGAACTCTCATATAGGCAGTAGAAACAAGAGAAGTTCACAAGTGTTGGTGTAGCATGTGAGGGCGAATAGTATCACCACAAACAATGCCCAATCGAAGGTTTACAAGGTTTAGATCTTGTGAGATTTGTTCCTGTTCATTCCTGACAATCATGAGATGTATATTGTTCATTTAGATGGGACTGGAGAGCATGGGTGGTGCTAAGGAATGATATGCCACGTTTAGACTTATCCTTCAATTGATGAGTTTGGTGATTCACTTGGGTGGTTTCTAGGGTAGTAAACGAACAAGGGAGGTTGCAATATTTGTTGTTTCTGGTTCTTTGGTACTAGGTGATACGAAACAAGCAAAAATACATGTTGGTTATGTGTAGAAATCGTAAAAACATAGGGCGGTTTTGGGTGTGTCGTGGCAGTGCAAAAGAAAGAAAATAATATAAGGGTGCGTTTGGGCTTAAAGCCTGGTGGGCTTATGGTTTGCGTCGGCCCAGCAGAAAAGAAAGAAAGAAAAATAGTACTAGTCCGTTTGGTCTGTGTATTGGATCCGTGGCCCAAAGGGTGTTGGGGGCCCACCTGGTGTGTCTCGATTATCGTGTCGAAGTTCAAAAATATTAGTGAGCGTTCTCGGGAAGTTTCGTAGGTTCGGGGAATATATAAATAGTATACGTTATTTAAACGAAATGTATTATTAAATATAAACGCGTTATATAATTATTTATCGTTCGCAATAATTATAGGCAATCCAGGTTGTGTGTAAGCATCGTTCCTGGTTAAACAGTCAATCACAGTTATCGTAGTGGTTCAATATCAAGCCATATCATAAAAAAAAATAATAAAATAAAAAATTGTTACCCGTAAAATGGTGTTAATTTATCGTAACATCGTTTTATTTATTCGTATGCATTTACTAATCGTAAGGGAAATTTACGAGAGGTTACAAATCCTCTCGTCCAAAGCGACCATCAAGAGTAAGAAGGTCAAATCCACCATTGCCAAAGATAAGGGAAGTGGTGATTGGGTTGTCGTGTCCCCAGCAGCAAGGAGTCTTCAACAATGACAAAGGCAAGGAGAAGATAGCTGAAGGCAAGGGCAAGAGCAAAGTAGAATAGGAATTGTAGGAATGATAGGCTTGTTTTGCTTGTATGAAACTTTAAATCTTATTACTGTTTGTACTTCTGAAGGTTCAATAAACATGTTGCCTGGTTTGTCTTTACTTGATTGTTATTCTTCTGAAGAATTTGCATTTCCCTGAGCTAAAAAATCTATTAAAAACCATCAGCATGAACAGACTTAAGAATGAAATTTGAGTTATCAGCAGCAATTGGTCAAACCCTTGTGACCTTCATCCGTAGAATCCACATAAATGGACAACTTGCACAATTAGTAATTGCTACTGACTCAACTACCTCCCATTAACTTGCATTTACTCATATTAATCCCAAATCAAGTCTATATAAAGATGTCTTCAAAGCATAAGCTACTCACACCTCAATAATACACTAATACCAACACACCAAAGTCCTCCTAAACACACCAATCATGAAATCAAACCCCAAAATTATTGATATTTCTTCTGATTCATCTTCTGATTCCACCTTTGATATTCCCCAAATACAAAGAGTATACTACTATCTGGGTGAAGGACCTTCAGAGTTTTGTCCATCTCCAACCTCATCAGAGGAAACAGAGGAAGCAGGGGAAACACCAATCCCTCTTTCTGTTATTCTTCTTGACTTTACTCCAGTCACTGCATTCCTCACCAGTAAAATGGAAAGGGTTTGTGCAGATATGAGAAAAATCTCTGTCCCAGTGGAGCCACAATCTTCACATAGAACCAAGGGTCCACTCAAGATTGTTCTTGGTCTTGCTGCTCCAAAGCTTTGGAACAAAGACATGCAATCCAGAGGGGTTCACAAAACAATGCCAGACCCCAAGGACATAGGAAAAGGGAAGAGAAAGATGGAGTAGAGGTTTGGGCTATGGGAGGTGGTGGTGTTTTGATTTAGAAGGTGGTTTGTTGTTAGGTTGTATGAATGTTGCTTTTGTAATCTTGACATGATGTAAGATGGTTGGGTTGATGTACTCCTTTAATCTCATAATAAATAAACTCTTTATTAGATCTTTTACATCTTGTTCCACTGAAAGATGTTGTTAAGCACATCTTGTTGCATCAGTAGGAACACAACCTGCACACCAACCATACAAACAAAACACAAAAGACAACCATAATAATATACAAAATTGGTTAGAAATCTGCAATAATAAAGTTAGTAGACATAATAAAATACATAATATACAACATGTACAATCCTCCCTTGAGGCATATGCCTCCCCTCAAACATAGCATTCAAGGGTTGACCATCCCAATGTTGACAACTAAGTGATTAAACCAAGGTCCATCAAAAGCCTTTGTTAGTAAATCAGCCACATTATCATCAGTATGAATTTTAAGCACTTGAATTAGATGGTTCTCATTTGCATCTCTTATAAAATGGTGCCTAATTTCAATATGTTTAGTTCTTTGATGAAAGACTGGATTTTTAACAATAGAAATAGTACTTTGATTATCAATGTAGATTTTAGTGTTCATGAAGTTAAACCCATAATCCAACATTTGATTCTAAATCCAAAGTACCTGACCACAACAGTTGGCAGCAGCAACATATTCTGCTTCAGTAGTAGAAGTAGCCACAATGGTTTATTTCTTGCACTGCCAAGAGATGTGTCTTCTACCAAGAAATTGACAACCTCCTGTTGTGGATTTCCTGTCCAAATTAGCTCCTGCATAATCACTATAACTGTATGCTTCCAACACAAATGGTGATTCCCTTGGGTACCAAAGGCCTAACTTGGTTTGGCCTTTGATGTACTTGAAAATCTTCTTCACTACATTTAGGTGGGAAGTCAATGGAGTGACTTGATGTCTTGAGCAAGCACTGACATCAAAGGTAATGTCAGGCCTAGAAGCTATGAGATATATGGGTGATCCAATCATGGATCTATAGAGGTGAACATTCACCGTCTCATCTTGTTCATTTAGATTTTTAAGATTAGGTGGTTCATATGGAGTAGTGGCAGTCCTCAAAAGTTCAAAGTCAAACTTTTTCAAGATGTCCTTAACATATTTTTCCTGATGGATAAAAATCCCTACAGGTTGTTTAACTTGTAGCACTAAGAAAAAGGTTAATTCCCTCATTTCACTCATCTGAAATTTACCTATCATCAAATCTTCAAATTCCCTGCACCATGCTTCCTTTGTGGAGCCAAAAATAATATCATCCATATAGACCTATACTAGAATGATGTCCCTGGAGTTTTTCTTAATAAAGAGGGTCTTGTCAATTGCTCCTCTTCTATAGCCATGCTGCAAAAGAAATGTAGACAATCTAGCATACCATGCTCTTGGTGCTTGGTGAAGTCCATAAAGTGCCTTGACAACTTTGTACACCTTCTTAGGATGCTGGGGATCTTTAAAGCCTTGTGGTTGACTGACATAGACCTCCTCTTCAATTTTGCCATAGAGGAAGGCACTCTTGCATCCATCTGATATACCTTAAACCCCATGTATGAGGCAAATGCTAAAAATAACCTAATTGCCTCCACCCTAGGAACAGGTGCAAAGACTTCAGTATAGTCAATCCCTTCTTCTTGTCTGAAACCTTGAGCCACCAATCTTGCTTTATTTCTGACCACAATACCTCTTGCATCCCTCTTGCATTTTAATATCCACTTGGTTCCAATAGCAATTTTCCCTGCAGGAAGATCAACAAGGATCCATACATCGTGATTCTTGAATTGTTGCATCTCTTCCTGCATAGCTTCAACCCAACTAGGTTCACTCAAAGCCTGTTTAATGCTTGTTGGTTCAACTTGGGACAAGAAACAAGCAAACAGACAATGCTTCTGATCTGTGTGATTGTCTCTCTTCTGAGTAGATACATATGCTAGAAATGCACATTGTCCAAACTTGGTATTCTTAATGGCACTCCTAGTGAGAACCATAGCATTTGGATCCCCAAGTATATTATCTTGTGGATGAATGGTGTTGATCCTTTTAGTGGTAACAGGATTAACATCAATGGAGGTATCAAGATTGGTTAGTGTAGGAGCAAAGTCTTCATCATAAGAAGCTGATTGAAAAATGCCATCACTTTGTTCAACATTAGCAAGATCTGAAGGAATAGGAAACCTACCATAAGGTTCATCTAAGCTTGTGGATGTGTCAGTGAAAACAGGTACTGCAGCAGAATTGCCTTCAGCAGAAATGGCTACAGCAGAATTGACAGCAGCTTCATCAGCAGAAATAGATTGACTGCTGATATCAATAGCAGCTTGTTTCAAGAGTGCTTCAGTGTCTTCAGGAAATTCAAGACCAAGTCTTTTAGCTTCTTCAGCAGCTGCATGTTCTTGCTTTTTGAGTCTAGCAAGATCTTCTACATAGGTTGAGTTTTCCACATCATCAGCAGTTTTGGCATCAGAAGCTTCTTTGTTAGGAGGACCTGCTATATGAATAGGTAGAGAAGATACAACAATAGTGGGTTCATTACATTCTGAATCACTATCTGATTCATCTTCTAGGGTACCTGCACTATTAGTAGGTGACACTTGTATACCTGCAGAGGGGTTAGTTTTATCTCTTGTATACCCCAAATGATATGTTAAGTAATCAAGGTCAAAATACCATTCATGACCTATTCCCTGAACATTTTCATTCTCCTTCAGAAATTTTAGGTTAAGAGTCTCTTCTATCTTCTTTGCAGCCAAGTTATATACCCTGTAGGCCTTGCTATGAGCTGAGTAACCAACAATATACCATTCAACAGCTTTTGCTTCAAATTTGCCTAAATGATCACTTGTGTTTAGAATAGTCACTTGACATCCAAAATGTTTCAAGTATTCAATGGTAGGTTTCTTCCCTGTCAAAAGCTCATAGGGTGTCTTATTATGAGGTTTAGTAATCAACACCCTATTCAACACATAACAAGCAGTGCCAACTGCTTCAGTCCAAAACATGGTGGGAAGTTTAGAGTCAGCAAGTATAGATCTTGCAGCCTCTATAAGGGTTCTATTCTTCCTTTCTGCAACTCCATTCTGTTGTGGAGTCCTAGGAGTGCTATAGCCTCTTTTAATACCCTTTAACCCACAGAGTTCAATAAGATTAGCATTTTTGAACTCTGTCCCATTGTCACACCTTATACCTTTAATCTTCTTGTTTAGTTGGTTTTCAATAAGAGCCATAAATTCTTTAAGTTCCTGAAAGGTTTGATCTTTAGTCACCAAAAATAATGTCCAACTAAATCTACTGAAAGCATCAGTAATTACCAAATAGAAGTACTTATGGTTAATACTCCTAATGGATGTTGGACCAAAAAGATCAATATGAAGTAGCTGCAATGGTTCTGAGATTGTGCTCACAGCAGTAATGGCCTTATAGGAAACTTTGTGTTGCTTACCCTTGTTACATGCAACACAATTGTGTTCATTAGTGAATATCTTGGAAGGAAGTCCATGAACAAGTCCATCTTTAGCAATCTTGTTGATAACTTTGAAATTAACATGTGCCATCCTTCTGTGCCATTTAGTAGATTCATCCAAGGATGCTTTAGCCACCAAGCATGCTAGATCACCTTCTAGCTTGACAACATTCAAGTCGAATGTGTAAAGATTATGATTTCTTGGAACCTTTAGCAATACATGATTGTCATCAGGTATTTTGAAGTCAGGTGAAAGAATGAGACAACCCTCTTCAGTAAAAAGCACAGGAAGCTTTTTGTCACAGATTTGTGAAACTGAGAACAAATTGAATCCTTGAAGTTCCTTCACATAGTAGACATTCTCAAAATCCACCTTTGGAGTTCTAATGGTTCCTTTACCAGTGATTCTTCCTACCCCACTTCCAAACCTCACTATTCCTCCATTAAAAGGCACAAAATCATGTAGCTTCTCCTGATTCCTAGACATGCTTTTTGAGCAACGACTATCAACAATACCTAAGTCTTTATTAAGAAAAGGATGTTCCTACAACAAAAAAAGTTAATATACAACAACATGAATATATGGAGAGACTTAAGTAATGAAAGACTTGAGCCTGCCCTGTGGATCATTATTATGTAGCCAAGAAGATGAGTTAGATCCACAATTGTTCCTGGAATCCCTGTAGTTATACGGCCTTTTAAATGTCCAAGAACAATCTGCTGAGGACTTTTCAGCAGAATCCCAATTAGCCCTTCCCAAAAACATTGGGTCATTATATCCATACCAATGATTAAATCCACAAAATGGTCTTGACACATATCTATTTCTATAGGTATTTTCATATCTATTAGCAGAAACAGACCTATCAGAAGGAACAGACCAATCAGTAGGAATAGACTTCATTCTGCTGATGGTGTAATGTGCCTGTGGAACTAATGAGGGTTTGGAATAAGTATTGGTCCACTTTGGTCTAGGTCTATTATTGGCAACAGAAACACCCATCCTCTTATCATGAAAATCACAATCCTTAATCAAATACACTTGGCTACCACAAACAAAACACTTCTTCTTCTTAGAAGATTTATTAAATCCAAAAGATGTCTTATTAAACACAAAATTATTCAAAGAAACACCGGAAATAGAATTTTTTTGCAAATACTGAAAGTAATTGTTTCCAAAAGTAGTAAATAACAAGTCTTCAGAAGAGGCTGTCTTAGAAAGAACTTCATCAGCAGCAACATCAGAGTCCACAGACTTGTAAGATGACTTGACAGAAAGCTTTATTGAGGACTTGGGTGAGTCTGGCTTGGTCTTGGAATCACAGCTGGCATAACTAGAGGTCTCTAAGGCCTTGTCCGTGAAAGAACAAGAGACATATGTATTAGAATCATTACTAGATATACTTCTAGAGTCAAGGGAGTCATTGATCCTAATGCCAGGGTGTTCCTTTGATTCTGGTAAGTCCAACTTATGGGATGTAGGCTCAGGGGTTCCTATGGTTGTGGAAGAGTCAGAGTTAGATTTACAAGTAAGGTTTGGAAAGTCTTCATACTTTTTGCCAAACAGATGGTGTGAACCATCAAAGTCAGAGGTTTTGGTGGTAGGCATAAATACACCTCTAATAGGTCCTGGTACTGCATGCATCTCACCTTCCTTGAAATATTTTACAGGAACAGAGTAATTATTACTTTTCTTATCTAAATAGTGGTTTGCTTCTGGACCAACATATTTCTTAAACCCTAGACCTATCTCAGATGTTACAGACTTACTACCATAGAACAAACTAGATAATTTATCACCTGAAACTAGCCACTCTTTATGCCTAGCTACTTCTTTATACAATTTCTCTTGCAAAACATCTTTCTCAGACTCGATTCTAGCTTTTTCTTATTCAGTAAACTTTAATTCATTGCTAGTATTCTCTAAATCTCTATTTAAAACTCTAATATTTTCCTCATAAGCCAATTGATTATGTTGAAACCACACCTTCTGTTGTTCTAAAGTTTTAAGAGCTTATTTGTATGTTTGAGCTTCAACAAAACAAGTATCATATTTTTGTTTCATCTCATTATAAGCTTCTTTAAGAGTTTTATATTTAGAATAACAATCACAAACACAAGTAGATACCTGAGGAGATATTCCCATGAAAGCGAAGTCAGCATCACAACTAGCCACGCAGGAGACTTGAGGAGAACTGCTTGTTGCATCTTTAGATTCATGCTCATTCCAGTCAACACAAGTATCCACATCAGTTACCAAGGCCTTTGATTCTCTAGCCTCCACCTCTTTCTTCTTGTATGCTGAATATCTGGTACTAGCTTCACCTTTCTTGGCCGTGCATTCTCTTGCAAAATGGCCAATTTCTCCACAAGCATAGCACTTCAGTTTTCTCCCGTCAAAACGAGCTGCATCTCTACCATTAAGATTGAGCTTTTTACCAACCTTTTGCTCAAATCTTCTGACCTTGAGTGAGAGCATTGCCATTTACCACTTTAAGTCCAACTCTTCTAAAGCAAGTTCATCAACCTGCTCAAAATCTTCATAAGCTAATTGTTGTTGTTTATCAACTTCAGCAACAAACGAATGAAGTACATCTTCCATCACATTACTAATCTTTGGATGAGTTATTGGATTAGCATTTGAAAAAGACAATGTGGTAATTGGAAGACTTTGACTGCGAGTGGATGGACTTGAGTAAGTATGTGGCATGTAGTTTGAGTTAGAGCTGATAAATGCAGATTATGAAGGAGATGCTGCATATGGAGAGTGTGCCTTGATGTCGCCTTCCAAAGCTCTGAGTTTGTTGTACAAGTCATCAAATGTGAGATAGTCCAGGCCTCCTTTGGTTTTCAAGCATATGCTAACTTGAGACCATGAGGGAGGTAAGGCTCTTAGAAACCTGGAATTCACCTCCTCATTGTCAGGTCTGGCTAGAAGCTGATTCAAGTGACTCAGTATCTTCTGAAACCTATCATAGCCTTTATGGAGACCCTCTTCTTCAGTTATTATGAATTCTTGGAATTCTTGTTTCAACATACTCTTTCTCATCCTTTTAGATTCTTCATTGCCCCCGAATCTAGTTTTTATAGCCCACCAGATTTCTCTAGGATCAGTCATGGAATGAAAATCTCCCATGTGGTCATCAGGGATTGCTTGAAGCAAAATAGTTCTTGCTTTGTTTCTCTTTATACAGCAAGGATCTCTTCAGCAGAAACAGGTTCCACAGTCTTAATGTTGCCATCAGCATCTTTTGTTTGCTTTTTAGGACGACAACCATTGAGAATCACATTCCAGAGGTTATAGTCAACACTTGCAATCTAGTTTTGCATCTTCATAGCCCATATCTCATACTTGTCCATCCTGAGAAAAGGGAAGCTTGGCATTGCTGTTTGAGAAAGCAACCTGTTGTAGTTGCTGAGTGAGAGAGCTGGTTTCTGTGAGAGTGACATCAATGGATGAAGATGGATTGTCTCCCATTGGTTATAAGTGAAAAGTTATTTGAGTATGGTTAGATTACAAAGAGTATCTCGTGGCTCTGATACCACTTGTAGGATCTAAACCTTGATAGATCTCGAGCCAATAGATTGTTAGCCTACTAATGTAATCACTAGTAAGACTAAATAGATAATCTCTGTGAGCTTGTAGTTATTGCGGAATATAAAAACAAACTGTATACTAATCTTTGATCCTCTATAGATCAATATTCTTTTACTAAAAGTGTTGTAAAACTTGTACATAATACAATGACCTAGGGTTCCTTATATACTAGTGGAAACCCTAATCTCTTCTACAAGAAACGTATATTCATAAAAGTCTAGAAGATATACTAAAGATCTTATCTATAAATACTTAATGTTTATCCATGGATTAACTACATCCGCAGTTTCACTATGCGTCAGCAGGAACCAGTCATCAGCAGAAACAACTATAGCTTCCGCAAGAACCTGTCAGCAGTATTAATTCTGACTTCAATAATTCCTTACAAGAGAGTCGACCCAATTACATCTATTCCAATTCTGTCTATGTGATCAAGCTAGTCAATGGCTTGAACGTTTTCCCGCGGGATCCATCACCTCTTGGGATGATCTCACCGGGGAGAACTACCAAGCTTAGAAATGATATCTTGATGTTCCAACAACGTCAAGGTGAAACTCTATATGAAGCATGGACTCGTTTCAAGGACTTACTCCAAAAAGTCCCTCCTCATGGCATAGATCTTTGGCTCCAAGTCTAAATATTCTATGACCATATCGATCTCTCCACAAGGCGAACCATTAACCAATCGGCCAGTGGCAAGCTACGTGATCTAAGTGCGGAAGAATCATGGGAACTCCTAGAAGATCTTGCTCTCTATGACAACGAAAGTTGGAATGATCCCCGTGATTTGAACAAAATGGTCAAGGAAATATCTTTGCCTACGAACAATTCTAGCACTCCAGACCGTAGGATCATGGAACTTGAGGACCAAGTCAAGTTTCTCATGAAATCCTACGAAGCTCCTAAGCCTTCATGCAAAGTGACCAAAATCACTTCTTCATGCGAATTATGTAGTGGTCCCCATGACACCCGTGATTACGTGGAACTCCCCGGATAAGCTTTTGCGGATTACGCATCCTCGCGTACCGACGAAGCGGGAGACAAGTGGTACACTTTCAAACCCGAGCCAAACCCTTACGGTGATTCCTACAACCCTTCTTGGAAGAATCACCTGATCCTTAGGTGGAAACAAAACCAAAAAATGCCCCAAATCAATTCTTTCAATCCACCTAATCGTTACCAACCAAACGGTCCACCCTCTAACCGTAGTTTCAACAACAATCCTTCCAATAACTATGGTAGTACCAATAATCTTGAAGGATTGATGTCTAAATTTATGGCATCTCAAGAAGCTCGCATAGCTAAGTTTGAAACCGAATTCAATCAACAACAAACGGAGATGACCAATAAGATTGACAACTTGTTGAAAGCCCTCAACAACCAAGTACTAACTACACCTAGGAAGGGCACTAGGGACACTAGTAGCGGATTCCAAATTAAGGACCCCTCATCATCCGAACACATCCACTTTGTCAATGTTGTCACCATTAAGCCAATAGACAAAAATATAGAAGAAAGTGACAAGGATGAAGTTGGAATAGAAACCGGGACTAAGGATGAGATTAAGAAAGTTGAGGATATTAAGGAAGAAAAGTTAGAGGAAGTAGGAAACGTAGATGAATACTTTGATAAGTTATCCACCAAGGAAGAACGGGAATATCATAAGGAACTATTTGATGACCCTGAGACACCATACATCCTTGGTTCACCACTTATCAAAGCGGGTGATCCCTCTAACATCAACATACCATGCAACATTGGGCATATGCATGTGTGGAAAGCTTACATCGATCTTAGGTCTCCAATAAACATTATGACTAGGACCTATTATAATTGGGTAATGAAGAAGCAACTTGAATATAGGATGATGCCTAACATGAATTGTGTAACACCCCAACCCGATAAGGGTTGAAGTATTACGTTATGGTGACATATCAAAGCAAAACACAAGCATACAACATAAACAATACAAATGAATCTCAAAGGTTAAAAAGGTAAAATCTAAAGTACAAGGTTACAACTGAGAACATAAATAAATAATAAGTCTGAAAATGTAATCACTTCTAGTCATCTCTAATCCAAATGGCTATCGATGTGTAGTCTTCTAAGTCCAAAAGTATTCTTCACTCATAACCCGGCTTCCCACTAAAACCTGTCGCAGGAAAAGAAATGCGGTTGAGCTTAAAAAGCCCAGTGAACAGATATAACAACAAAGTAATATGAAACAGAAACAGATACAGAATATGGCCTAACAGAAATAACTGAAATATAATCAAAGTAATTGAGAACTGAAACAAAAGATAAAGGTAAAGGATAGTCCTCTACCACGAGCCCAGAAACATATATCATAACATATCATAATCACACAGAAGACAACATATGTAGGGGAGACCTACAAAAGTTGTGAACGACGTGCATGCATGCAGCATCAATCACCAGATAATAACAGATAACAGATAACAGATAATAGATAACAGATCTAGGATGCATCCATACGCCCCTACCCAAACATATAACAAATATATATGCACAACCAAACAAAGGAACATAGCAGAACATCGCTCCGCTGCCCTAGAGTCATGCCAGAGGTGCATCACTGACACGGACATGGAACCCCCATGACTAGTGAAATGGCTCGGGTGTCAAACTAGAATAGGTCACACAAAATGTCATATAATGACACAGATCATAGGTCATCATGATAGTCCAATATCATAAATACATATCAGAGGTTCATATCATACGGTCTAAATCAGAAAGTCCAAATCAGAAGGTTCAAATATAACAATGGTTCATCACAGAAAAGGCTCAGGAAACAAAAGGGATTCATAGCAATCGAATAGGGGATCCTAATCAGAATAAAAGATAGCAAAATGAAAGAGAATCATGAGAAACCTTTACTGAAAAGGTCAGAATATCTGTACCTTAACGTGTATAAAAGGAAAGCAAACGAATGAATGAACACAAAGAAATAACGTCACGCCTCTTCAAATGATCTACACAAAATAGGGATCACTTAATATTTATATGTTTATTTCATAAGTTACAAATGGTCTTTAATGATTTATACTTATAGTTATACTCATAACTTATTTTAGGCTTATTTTACAAACCTGGGTCAGTTTCTCACGAATTTTAAGACATATCAAACGAACTTCAGAGATGCTCCCAATTTTTCTTGAGGTTACCACATAAGTTAAGTAGTTGATCAAATATTTTCAGATTTTATTAATAAGTGTAAGTACCATTTAAAAATTCACCTTTCCAGACCTACCCAGAAAAATAACTGCACAAATACCCAGAAAGTTTGCCTTTGTTTAGCCGATTCATACTCTTCAGAAAAATTTACAAAAATTCCAGGAAGTCGCACATAACCCAGATATTACTCATGTTAAAGAAGAGCTCCTAACTCCTTATGGTTTAAAAATGAAAAATCAAAAACGGCTACTGATTTTCAGACCCGATTTACTAAGCTTTAACACGTAATCTTATAAAAATCAAAAAGCTCACCTCCCGACCTCCAATTACCATGAAACTTATATTTACCGAAAGTACATTGATTGAACTTTTGTTTAGACTCAAAAATAACCCAAAAACTTGTTGGAAACATCAGTTTATACATCCATCAATCCAATCCAAATTCTGCACAGATTATTCACACAAAGCAAGACCTAACCCAACGTATTAATTATGTACGCCACATCTTTAATTACTTATGATTTTATTACAGGTTTTAGGTCACATATTAAAGATAATTAAATGATTATACTAGGGCTTGACTTTAGGCTCATTTAGGTTTACTTATCGGTCGATTAGGGGCTGTCAAAAGCGACACAAAACAAACTCATATGAGGCGTATAACTTTTATGGCTGTTATGTTTTATTTAGTATTAGTTGTATATATATATAGGCTGATGTATTCTCATATTTTATACGTGTTATCTTCTTATAAATGTACATGAATAGCACATGATATATAAGTATTAAACAGAGCAGCAATACTTGTTTTATGTATTAGGGTTCATATTCATTATGTAGTGTCTAATTAACATGTGATAAAGACGATGAGCATTGGTACCTTATAACTGGATTAAGAGGTAAAACCACATATGACACAAGAACCAAACCAGGGCTGCAAAAGCTTCTTCAACTCGACACAGCAACAAAGACCTTAGGGCTGACGAGAGAAAATCAAGGACAAGAACACCACATCAACAAAAGAGACTTCAATGGAATACCAAGTCTGCACGATTTGACATAAGGGCTGCATACACGAAAGATCACCACGAATGAAGACCTTGAAACCAATCGATCACAAACACAAACTCAGCCTCTCTACCCTCTTCTTTGGTCTCGAACAGAAGGAAGCAATCCAGGGAAAAAAAATACCGCTTATAATGTATTAGGGTTAGGGTTGTTTTGTATTTTATTGAAGCGTACGTATGATAGAGGGAAAAAATGTCGGACCTTTTATTGATGTTGTGTTGGGTCAAAATGGGCCAGAAAAGGGCCAAGGATACCATGGGCTGAATTGTTGGGTTGATTTTTGTTGTTTATAGTTCGTGTACAAGAAGGAAACGTCCCAAAATAATTATTCGTTTCGCGGAAAAATAATTCTCGTAATTTATTTATGTCGTAAAAATATTTTGGAGTTCTAAAATATTTAAATATTTTGGAGTTCTAAAACATATCAGGCGGTGTCAATTTCAAATGAATAGGGTGTCGCATGTAAAGGATGATAGGGATATCCCTTCGTAAGAGATACACAGAAGATGTTATGAACATGCGACAGTTGAGGAGGTAGAGTTAGACGATCGGAAACCTCCCCTGAAACATAAAGAATCACAAATGGTCCAATAATAGAGTACTAACCCACAAAACGTTATTCTTCCAAATTGTCAGGCCATCATGCTTCCAATATAACCTTCCTAAGCATTCTCAATGACAGTCCAAATTCGGTTCCACGTAATTTCGTTCTTATTCAAACAATTCATAATGCAACGGTCTCACAGATGCAAAACGTATAAGTAGCAAAACATATTTGTACCCCTCAATATAAACACGGGCGTTAATGCAAATATAAAACAATTCGATTGATAACATCGGACGGTAGAAAGCTCTACAACGAACCCTAAGATCTTTATCAAAATACAGAGATCAACAAACATATCTCGAGGATCCAAACATATCAAATTGTACGGCGGTAAGGCAGATCAAACGTATAGGTCGAAAGAACCAAAAGTCTTACTAATCGCAGATAGTCGCCAACGGATAACAAAAATCTAAGGCTTCCCTAAGGTACTCCTCAAGATATCCTATGAACACAATGAGTGCACTTTATATGACGTTAGTATTACCACGTTGTCCAGGCGTCATAATACTAGCATCACATAACATGCCCTCATGGTGGTCATCCTCAATCTCAAGTAGTGAGTCAAAATTCTACAAACCACCTAACAGTCCAACTACACCCTAGGGTTGACCCTAGTCAAAGATCAATAACGGAACGATGTCAGAGAAATGAAAATTATAAAAAAATGTAATGAAACCTAAGAAATATAATCAAAATGAAGCATGTTGTCAAAAGGATCAGGTCTTCCACAATTCATCAAAACTCTCATAACAAAATAATCATTCGAAATACGCCGAATAAACACAGAACGGAATTCTAAAAATAACATACGTCATTCAAAGGGTCTACTATAAGTTAACGGAAACTTAAGTCGGTTAAGCAGAATTGAAATACGTCATTGATTACTCCACCTTTCACAGAAATCAACTCAGCCAAACATAAATGTTTACTTCAAAATTCGTTCATTCAAATACATGATTTCAAATTTTCTTCCAAGTCCAAGCAGTCTGTCTATGTTTGTCCATTTGATCATAGGGTGAATAGGAATTATAAACTTGAGTTTGATCCCTCAAGCCTTCGGCACTTCTTCTTGAAATTATGGTGTAGTAACGCAAATCTCTTACATGATCACTAGGCATTCCTCCATCCGCAAGTCTGCTTTTGCTCTCAATTCATCTTAGTACAACTAAAATGAATAGAGAAGCAAGACTGGGTGTCTTCAACCAGTCTTCTAGCACAGCCCCAAATTCGCCAACTCGATTACATTCTCCTTCTATCTATGTTCGCCAACATCTTCGTCTTCGCAAGATTGTCTTCCATTCTTCAATGTAAACTCCGTATCATGACTATTACTAGAATACTTCACGGAGGTTACTCTCGGTTAGTCAACCTCCTTCTTAGAAGTTCTTGTGGTTGGCTTCTTCAGTCCTTCAAATCCAAATGAGGCCATCTGATATGGAGTTTCAAAGGTAGACCGATATCAATCATTGATACGTGGAAATGGATAGTGATTACGAATAATTATACGATTAATTTCACGTTAGTCGATACGCTGCCGCGTACTTCCTCTTTCTTCTTCGTAAACCAACAGAGGCATCCGAAGAGAAACATTAGAGTGAACAAAATCATATTCCATCAGATCCTTCAATCTCTCAACTTCTATGGCATAAGGGTTTCGTCAACTCAGATTAGTTCAATGCCAAATCTACTTCCCAATCAGGAGGGAATACCAAGAGGTTCATCAGAGAACATCAGAAAATTTTTGTACAACAAAATACTTCCAATGCCAGAGCTTTCCATGGGTAGATACTAGCAGGCTTCAGGAGAAACTTGACTGTTGAGGCAACATGATCAAGATCTCCTAATGTTTTGATAATGACAAATAAACCTTCGAAACACATAAAATGTCAAACGGTAGCCTAATTCACCAAATTCCATGTCTGCTGCTGGCGCGCTGCCGGCACGATGACGCGCCAGGAGTCTGTATAGATTTGGTCGAATTTTCAAAATCGGCTTTCCCCTTAGCCGACAAATGTGGATCTTTCAATACAGGTATGAATATGTTATGTGCTTAATTGAGAACACTCGAAACGAGTTTTGGGATTAGAGAGATCCAACTTTTAAAGCACCTATTTACGAGAAAATGCCAACTCATGTTTTCTTGCTATCGCCTCTAGCCAAGGCTTTTATAAACTTTGGGAGCTTATTTATTTCACGTAACATCATGTGACAACATTCATATGCTCATATCCCGTGCTTACATCTTCTCTAATTACGTAACGGGTTTACTCCCTTATTGGTCAAACTAAGTCAAAGGTCACTTTGCGTAAACGCATCCTTTCCCACTTGGGTTATGCTTTACATTAAGGCAAAGCACTTAACTTGTTTGAACCAAAGTATTAGTTGAGAAAGTCGAGTCGTGAAAAGTCACGAGATACGAAATTATGGATTCTCGATGTTGTGTTACTTGAATTAATAAGTAACTTATGATTTTCTCAACATATAATTTTAATTGTCTAAATATTTTCTTCTTAATGACAATTAGATTATTTTCTTCTTAATTACTTTCTTAATTATCTTCTTCAAAAAAATACCACTTAATTCAAAACCATCAAACCCAATACCACCAAATCTCCCACAATCCTTCTCAAATATCCTTTCTAACATTCCTTTACACCACTTACACAAAAGTGTACCTTTGTCTCTTACACAATTTTAATCCTAACCATTGAATTCAAATTCAATCCATCTCAACCATCTATTCTCTTACAACATCACATCTCTTACACATCCCTTACACATCTCTTATATTCCTTACACATCTCCAATCTCAACCATCCAATTCAAATTAACCACATCTCAACCACTTATCCAATCTCCTCTCTATTTTACCACATGTGTTTAATCTCAACCCTCCATTTCAAATCCAAATCAATCTCAACCCTTGGATCACCCTTCCTCTCCAAGCCAAAGGACACTATGATCTCATCCATCCATTTCAAACCAAAACCATCTCAACCATCCAATCTCTTACAACACATCTTAACCTTTCATTTCAAACCAAAACAATCTCAAACCTCCATCCAACCTTTCCCCCCAAGCAAAGGTATATTCCTTTGGAATATTCTCTTTCAAACCCAACCATGGTTCACCTCTTCCAACCATGGTTAGTTCTCAACATACAACCTTAACCCAACCTTGGTTAACCTAACCAACATACTTCTTAACCCAACTATGGTTACTTCTCTACACCCAACCATGGTTATCTCTTAACCTCACCAAGGATGGAACATTCCCTTGTGTAAACCTCTTAATCTAACCATGGTTCATTCTCTATACACTTCACCCTTCTCAACCTAACCATGGTTACTTCTATATACTTAACCCTTCTATACCTAACTATGGTTAGACCTCTAAACCTTTACCCTAACCATAGTTACACCTTAACCCTTCCTTTGAGGATTATTCCATGGCATACTCTCTTCTCTATTATGCCATGTGAGGAATACCATTTATACCCCTACCAAATTACCCTTTCTACTCTTTCTACCCTTTGGTATTTGGTTTTCTTATAAACACTTCACAAATGACTTTTCAAATTGGCTATTTGAGTTGGTAAACCTTAGATTGATTAATGTTAAGGTTTAGTGTGAAGTACAATTGGGGGTTTAGCAAGGATTGGTATTTAAAGGATCAAAACCCAAACTTTTGAGAAAAAGTTTATAGAAGCCCAAACTACGTTGATAGAAAAAGTACTAGTGGCGTATGCACCTTTGTAGGAGAATGTCTAACACAATGGTCGTGTCTGAAACAAACTACTTTAGCAATATCCACTACTGAGGCTGAATATGTTGCAGCTGGAAGGGCTTGTCAACAAGCTTTGAGGACGAAGCAAATGTTTAGTGACTACAACATCCACTTACAAGATGTTCTTGTATTGTGTGACAACAAAAGTGCCATCGACTTAAGCAAAAATCCCGTTCATCACTCTCATACTAAGCACATCGAAATTCGACACCACATACTTCATGATAATGTTCAAAATGGGAATATCCTCCTAGATAAAGTTGCATCCGAAGACAATGTTGCCGATATCCTAACCAAACCTTTAAAACGTGAAACATTTAATTATCTTAGATCAGGCCTCGGAATGATAGAACATCGGGAATAAAGTGTTTATTCCAACAAATCTCCGAAAATGAGTTGTACTCAAAACTACTAATGTATTTTGTAAACCAACAAACAAAGAATAATTTTTGGGTAAACTCACACTTGGTCCTCCAACCCACTTTTACCCAATTATCTTTGGAGCTTAGTATATCTTTTGGGCCCTCAACTTTTTCCCTACCCTTTTCTTCTTCTTGATGTCGCCAACCCCACACAACACACGCCCAACACACACACTAACACACACACTCCCATCCTCATCCTCATCTCCTCAAAATCTTCATCTAATCCTTCCTCCTTCTTTGAAGATCTTGGTATGTCATGATTCCCATTGTTCTCATAATATTTTGTGAATTATTTTAAGTTATTTTCATATATCTATTAAATAATCTTGATTTGTTTGAATGATTCATGTTATAATTGATTTTTATGAACAAGATTATTATGGAAAACTTCAATTTACAAGCAAAACTATGGCAAAATTTTTTTGGGTTGAAAATCTTGATGGGTTTTGTGTTTTTCGACCATAAATAAGTCTATGTATCTAAAACATACTTTCTTCTCAAAATCTTGAATTTTATGAGAGTGGCGGGCTGCCGATGCGTCGACGTGCGGACAACGCGCCAGGAAGCTGTGAAATTTTCCTTTATTTGTTTTGTTCTATCTCGTATGTTATATGCGTATCAACACACTATGTGTTATTTAGATAGGAACAATGGCTTGGCGTCATGACACCAAGCAATTCATGAAAATTGTACGATGTGGTCGTGGCATTGAGAACTACAAGCCATTTCAAAAATGAAACTATAGTGAAGGGCGTTATTGTGATGATGACTTAATCCGTATGTGTGGTCTTACGGATCCTTTCACCAATGCGGGTTGCATGTCCTTTGTTCAACTACCTCGCAACATCTACCCTCGCCATATTCAAGAGTTCTTTGCGTTCTATCACTTCGACTCCGCCAATCTCACACTCAACTTCAAGATGTACAACCATGAGTACAATTGGACGTTAGAAATGCTGGGAGATGTTCTTGGGATCAACTTAATCGGCATCAAAATCTACACTGACTCTACTGAAACAAGAGAGTTTAGAAAGTATCGTATCTATCACTCTTCTGCTGAAAATCAAATTAATGCTGCAGTTGTCCAGAATGTCATCTTCAAGCCCGAATATCAATGTAATGATGAAGCAGATCTCCAATGGGCTCAATCTCACTTGAAGGATAGGATCTATGCTTGGGAACATGTGTTGACCTCCAATGCGTTTGTGAAGCTAGGAGCAAGAGGTAACGTATCTATAGTGGTTGGATACATGCTCTACTGTATTGAGACAGGAACTCCATTTAACTTTGCCTACTTTGTGGCAAAACGGATAGACAAGCTTCATAATAACAAAAGGATGATTCCCTATGGTCGCCTTCTCACCACCTTGTTCGAGCACATCAAGACCGAGCATCCCGATCATGCAAGGGATTGGCCCGATTGTGAAGTAGTGAGCTCACTCTATGCCAACTTCACGGCTAGTAATCTCGAACGTACTCATGTCAACTATGAGCTTCCCTATCATGCCGCATCAACTTCTCAACGACCTAACATGGATCCCATCGGAAGGATGGAACACATGGTGAATGAGATGTTTGATTCTCAAGATTCGAATGCTTCGGAAGAACCCATTAGTGATGACGAGGTGATTGATTATGTGGATTCCCTACCCGTCCAAGAACGTCTTGCCTACAAGACCTATTGTGCAACCAAGCGACAACGTCATGAGAGCCGGTCAAAGTTTGGTGTTCTTAAAAATTTCATCACCCGTTGGGCAACATACATGTCATGTAAAGGGCTTTGATGAGTTTATGGGACTTGGAGACCTTCTAGGACATGTTATTTATGGTTGATGCTTCATCAATTCTTAGACTTTATTTGTGTTTGATTTATGGTCTATCATGCTTGGCATATATTGCCAAAGACAATGTTTATTTATGCTTGTTTAATGTACTAATCTTAGGTCTTATTTATAATTACTTGCATCTACTTAAACTATTGTAAACTAACCCATGTTGCAAGCATCCAAATGGTGACCTAACCCATTTTGGACTTTCACATGTGAGGATTTCTTGGTTGTTGCATGTTGTGGTATTTTTATGTAGCTAGGCCACCGCAAAGGTGAGGCTCTTGACCCATGGATCCCCGCCTTGAAACAAGGGGGAGCAACGATCTAGGGGGAGCTATGTTCAAGGGGGAGCACGTTCAAGTGCTATTGAATCAAGCTACTTTACCCATTCAAATGGAAGTCCCGCCTTTTTGATTCGACTAAAGGGGGAGAAAGAAAGCAAGAGTGAAGATCAAGCTCAAGAGCAAGCAAGGACTTCACCAAATTTACAAGGCAAGGTCAAGACGCAAAGCTTCACCAAAGGCTCGCTTGTCTTCGCTACGTTTGTAAGTTTATTTGCTTTCGGATTTTATTTGCCATCATCAAAAAGGGGGAGATTGTTGAGGCAACATGATCAAGATCTCCTAATGTTTTGATAATGACAAATAAACCTTCGAAACACATAAAATGTCAAACGGTAGCCTAATTCGCCAAATTCCATGTCTGCTACTGGCGCGCTGCCGGCGCCAGGAGTCTGTATGGATTTGGTGGAATTTTCAAAGTCGGCTTTCCCCTTAACCGACAAATGTGGATCTTTCAATACAGGTATGAATATGTTATGTGCTTAATTGAGAACACTTGAAACGATTTTTGGGATTAGAGAGATCCAACTTTTAAAGCACCCATTTACGGGAAAACGCCAACTCATGTTTTCTTGCTATCGCCTCTAGCCAAGGCTTTTATAAACTTAGGGATCTTATTTATTTCACGTAACATCATGTGAAAGCATTCATATGCTCATATCCCGTGCTTACGTCTTCTCTAATTACATAACGGGTTTACTCCCTTATTGGTCAAACTAAGTCAAAGGTCACTTTGCGTAAACGCATCCTTTCCCACTTGGGTTATGCTTTACATTAAGGCAAAGCACTTAACTTGTTTGAACCAAAGTATTAGTTGAGAACGTCAAGTCGTGAAAAGTCATGAGATATGAAATTATGGATTCTCGACGTTGTGTTACTTGAATTAATAAGTAACTTATGATTTTCTCAACTTATAATCTTAAATGTCTAAATCTTTTCTTCTTAATGACAATTAGATTATTTTCTTCTTAATTACTTTCTTAATTATCTTCTTCAACAAAATACCACTTACCTTAAAACCATCAAACCCAATACCACCAAATCTCCCACATTCCTTCTCAAATATCCTTTCCAACATTCCCTTACACCACTTACACAAAAGTGTACCTTTGTCTCTTACACACTTTTAATCCTAACCATTGAATTCAAATTCAATCCATCTCAACCATCTATTCTCTTACAACATCACATCACTTACACATCCTTTACACATCTCTTATATTCCTTACACATCTCCAATCTTAACCATCCAATTCAAATTAAACACATCTCAACCACTCATCCAATCTCCTCTCTATTTTACCACATGTGTTTAATCTCAACCCTCCATTTCAAATCCAAAACAATCTCAACCCTTGGATCACCCTTCCTCTCCAAGCCAAAGGACACTATGATCTCATCCATCCATTTCAAACCAAAACCATCTCAACCATCCAATCTCTTACAACACATCTTAACCTTTCATTTCAAACCAAAACAATCTCAACCCTCCATCCAACCTTTCCCCCCAAGCAAAGGTATATTCCTTTGTAATATTCTCTTTCAAACCCAACCATGGTTCACCTCTGCCAACCATGGTTAGTTCTCAACATACAACCCTTACCCAACCTTGGTTAACCTAACCAACATACTTCTTAACCCAACTATGGTTACTTCTCTACACCCAACCATGGTTATCTCTTAACCTCACCAAGGGTGGAACATTCCCTTGTGTAAACCTCTTAACCTAACCATGGTTCATTCTCCATACACTTAACCCTTCTCAACCTAACCATGGTTACTTCTATACACTTAACCCTTGTATACCTAACCATGGTTAGACCTCTAAACCTTTACCCTAACCATAGTTACACCTAAACCGTTCCCTTGAGGATTATTCCATGGCATACTCTCTTCTCTATTATGCCATGTGAGGAATACCATTTATAACTCTACCAAATTACCCTTTCTACTCTTTCTACCCTTTGGTATTTGGTTTTCTTATAAACACTTCACAAATGACTTTTGAAATTGGCTATTTGTGTTGGTAAACCTTAGATTGATTAATGTTAAGGTTTAGTGTGAAGTACAATTGGGGGTTAGCAAGGATTGGTATTTAAAGGATGAAAACCCAAACTTTTGAGAAAAAGTTTACAGACGCCTGGCGCGCTGCCCACGCGTTGATGCGTGGGGGACGCGCCGGCCTTGGTAAAATTTTCCAAGTTTGGATCTTGGAATATAAATACCACTCTTGCCTCTTGTATTCCTCACCCCTTGCCATTATTCTTTCTCTCTACATTATTTCTCTCTAATCCTCTAATTCTATCTCTTGTGTTCTTAATCTTTCACACTAACATCTATTGAAAGAACACTTCTTCTTTGCAAGGGAAGAATCGCAAGAACCTAATCCACTCTTGTGATTGTGTCGAGGGTCTTCTTATCTTTACCCTTTCTACTACAATCAAATCTCTAGGTTAGGTTAGGACTTGGTTGAACAAACTTATATTCATTCAATTGTTTGTAAGGGAAGTCTTGTGTCTTTGTGACCAAGCCTAGATCATTAGGGATCTAGTTGGGGTTTGATACTTCCGTGGGAAGTTTTGGTACTGGTCTTGGTTACCCATAGGTTAAGTTGAATTGCGAGATTCTTGAGGGTGGTTTCCGAGGGTGGAATACCGTGGGAGTAACTCCTTCTTTGTGAGCATCAATATTGTTGAATATTGGTGGAGTGAATTGTAACGGTTTGTAGTCCACCGAAAGGATTATACTAGTGAATAGTATCAGAGTCGCGGATTCGCAACTAGACGTACGGATGGTATAAACCCCCCATCTCGAACCAGTATATATCTTTGTGTTGTTTACTCACTTTATATACTTTGGTTGTTGTAGTGGTTGATTGGATTGTTATTCAACTACTTGGTATTCTCTTTGGCTTAACGTTTTTAAACATCCAAAAAGCCAAAAAAACCGTATTCACCCCCCCCCCCCCCTCTACGGTTCTACATTGACATTCAAATGAAATTGGAGTCTGTGCTTCCATAGTAGAATTAATCTTGACAGATTTAAGTGGTTGAGAGCCATCATAACAAAAGTAGGGTGAAGTAGATTGCTAAAGGTCACATATCGGATACGGTAGTCTATGGTAGGTTTATGAGGAGCCACTCATTCCATATCTAAAAGATCTCAAAATCAATCATATCAAAAGTAAACGGATTCGTAGAATGAATACGGTCATCAAACCAGACGGATAGTTCATATATTATAGTCCACTACATGGTTCATCAAAAGTGTTGAGATAGATAAGCAAACAGTTCAAGGTGTTGGAAATCTTGTTTGGCTCCTTAGCACAAGTGATCTGTAGAGTGTGTATCTTAAGTGATACGAACGTCGTATAATTGTCAAAAGTGAGGTATGGGATATCTGTTAGCATTAGAAGTGTTGATCATTTATGTAATCAAAGGGAGATCTCAATGATCGTCCCTTAGGGGGAGATTGTTAGCGTTAAAAGTGACGATCATTATTGTATCAACGAGTCTTGTAATAATGTTGTAATAGTCTTGTAGTTTTGTTAAGGGTAAACGGGCTTAGTTTAATCTAATATTGTATAAGTTTAGGTCTAGCTCATTACAAAAGCCTAAGCCCGGCCCATCTCCTTATCTTAGCTATATAAACCTCCAAATGCTCCCATTTGGAGGTGGTGCTTCTATGTGTAATTCTATGTGTTTCTCTCTCTAAATATAATACATCTTTCCTTTCTCTCACTAGAAGTATCCATCTCTCCATCTTTCCTTCTTAGTGTGCTTATATTGTGTGTGATAAAGTTGATAGATTTAAGGTACAACAAGTGGTATCAATCGCCGGAAGAAGGTGTAGTAGGTGGTTTTTGTTAAAAAAAAAAAAAAAAAAAATCGATTCAAAACCTTGTTGGTTATCTCGTTTTTTTTTTTAATTTTTTGTACTTTCGTGTTTGTTTCTTGGTTTCTATCACATCTTTGCTTACAAACTTATGTTACAAATCATAACAAACAAAAAGTATCAAATTTTTCATCAAAAATTTACGTTTTTCATTTTGTACTATTTTTCGAAATCTCTTAAAATTTTTGAAAAGTGGTTCAAGTTTGCAACTTTCTTTAAGATTTCATCATTTTAAGGATAGTTGTACAAGAATCTTGGTTTAAAAACGTGTTTTTGGATTGTTTTTCACTAAAACAAAAATCTGCCTCTTTTCGAAATAACCATAACACAAAAAACGTGTCTTTGTCATTGTTTCGAAATTACAAGTTGCGGCTCCTTTCATGTTCAAAGTTGGATACTCGGTATTTTCTCTCTTGTATAAGAAAGAAAATACTTCGACTCTTGGCTAAATCTTGAAATTGTATAATTTCGAAATTTCTTTGTGAAATTGGTTTTTCGAAAATTTGAAACTTCTCGAAAACACTATTTTTGAAAACTCCTTTTTTTTCGAAAACTGCTCAAAGTTTTGAAATTACATATCTTTTCGAGATTATATTTTTCGCAATCATCAAAATTTCGCAATCATCAAAATTTCGAGATCATATTTTTCGCAATCATCAACATTTCGAGATCATATTTTTCGCAATCATCAAAATTTCGAGATCATATTTTTCGCAATCATCAAAATTTCGAGATCATATTTTTCGCAATCATCAAAATTTCGAGATCATAGTTTTCGCAATCATCAAAATTTCGAGATCATAGTTTTCGCAATCATCAAAAAATTTCGAGATCACTGTTTTCGCAATCTCAAAAATTTCGCAAAACCATAGTTTTCGAGAACTGGAATTACATCTATACCTTCTAAAAGATCCATTCATCTACACAAGTTATCCTATCTTTCTTTAAAAAAAAAAAAAAAAAAAAAAATTGGCGTCAAAGGTCGAGTAAAATTTATTTTTTACAGGAGACTAAACGTTCAATTTTTACGCGAAATTCAAATTTTGGTATAACGGTGAAAATTTTGGCACAAAATTCAAATTTTTAGGCCAAAATTCAAATTTTTTCGGTAAAATTTGGCGTCAAAATTTTTCAAACTCAAATTTTTTCTGTAACCTTAGAATTGCATTTCTAGGTGTTTTCAAAATTCTGGGAGAGAAAAATTTTCAAACTAAATTTTGGAGGGAAACGTCGATCTATCTCGGAAAAATCGAAAAGCGTTTTAATTAAGCTTTACGTTCATGGAACATCTCAAAACTTTCTTTCCATCAATGGACGTGGAACCTATCAATGGAAACTACCTCCTTATGGCAAATCATCAGGCAACAACATCAAGCAGTGATTCTGATCTTCCTCCTACTTATGATTCAGATCCATTCCATGAGGTACCAAATAATGGTAATAATGCTAATCTGTTTGCTCATGAGAAGCCACATTATGTGCCACCTGAACCTAATTACGATACATATGTGGGGGAGCAAGTTAATACCAATGTTAACTATGCAACTCCATACATGGATCCTAATGGAGTTCAAGTTGCACAAAATGGTGCTAATGATGAGGAAACCCGTGCTTTATTTGAATCATTAATAAATAATTGTGGTATTGAAATTGAGAAAGTGAAAAAGGTCAATTGCGATGTTAAGGCCGCGAATGTAAAATTGACCGTTGAGCTTGAGAGTTACAAAGCAACCGTTAAAGCTTTTGAATTTCATAACAAAAGATTGTCTGAATTAGAAACTGGTTATCAAAATTCCGTTTCAAGAGAACAACAATTGCAACTCAAGTTTGATACACTTGATGTTAATTATTTCAAAAAGATAAAATCTTTAAACACGGAAATTTCTGATTTACAAAACCAACTTTCTAAACAAAAAACAGCTTATTCCAATCTTGAAAAAGAAATGGATGAGTTGAAAAAGGATTTTGCAAAGAAAGAAGACAAACTTTTGGAAGAAATCGTAGAGTCAGAACACATGATTGCTCATTTAGAAGAATTAGTGGTTAAGTCGGGTCAGTCAAGTCAGACAATGAAAATGATTTCAAATCAAATTAATCCGATTTACCATACGAAACATAAAATGGCTTTTGGTAACAACACCCCTTGTAATCTCAAGAAAGCTCAGCAAGAACAGAATGTTTTGTACAATGGTAATGTGATTTACACCAAACATGATCCTCCTGTCGTTCGAGATTCTGTGCTAACGATTGAACATGTCGAAGAGAGCATTAATAAAATGAAACAAAAGGATTTGAAACCCATTGATTACAAAAAATTGAACAAACTTTCGGGAATCACTTTTGTTCCACAAACAGAACCATCTGCGTTTTCCATAAAACGACCATTTGCGAAATTCTTATCTAAAAAGAAAGTTGTTTCCAAATCTCTTTCAAAAATCGAACAAATGTCCTCTAACAACACTTTTAATACAAGTGAGGCTAGAGAAATTCTTGATGACGTTAAAAAGAGAATTCAAGAACTTCAAAATATTGTTGCATCAAAAACTAGCATCAATATTAACAACTGGCATTCTAGTTTTCATATCGAACAGAAAAAGGTGTTTCAAAACGAAATTACTATCCCACTGAATAGCATCAGTGCAAGGGTAATCCATTTTGAACAAGCTTTCTTAAAAGAAACGGCCGACTTTGTCAAGGACCACAAATCCCTGGTAAACGAAGCTAATGATACTCGTGAAAACATGAATGTTTTGGAAAACCTAAATGATTCTCTCTTCGAAGCTGTTATGACAACTGACATTATGTCCATCATTTTACAAACATATTCTGTTCAAGACGATGAAAGACTGCGAGCTGAGACATCTGAAATTGTTTCAAAATATGAAAATGCTCTTGTAAAACTTGAAAAAGAAAACATGTCATTTTTCAAACAACTTGATCGAAAATCAGAGGAATACAGGTATGACAAATTGTCGTATGAGCATGCCTACAAGGACATGAAAAAGGAAAATGATCTTTTAAGAGCTCAACTTGATAGTATAAAAGGGAAGGGTGTGGATACTAAGTTTGCAAAACCATCGACTTCGGAGAAACCAAATGTTTCTAACACGGTTCAAAAACCAAAAATGTCAATTTCTCGGTTTGCTCCAAAAGTCGATGAGAAAAAGGATTTGTCAAAACCAGTCACTCCACAACCCTTGCTCAAGAAAAAGGAAATGGAAAAGATTGTTGAAAAACGAAAATTGGTTGTTGAAAGAAACACAAATGTGAGTGCACCTGGCTCTTCTAGGAATAGTACACCAAATGTGACTTAAAAAACTGTTAAAGAGTCTGTTGGTTCTAATGATATTGTCCACAATCACCATCTAGAAGAATCTAGGAAAAAGGCACAACATCGAAAAGACGGAATTTTAGGTGCAAAACCTAGTGTGATGAATTCTACAAGATTCCAAAGGACTGCTAGTAGTAGTAAACCATTACCTAGGAACAATCTACAAATTACTAGGGATTGGCTTGCATCTAAGAGTAGTGGCACAAAAGAGAATGCTGGGAACGTAGAATGCAATACAAAGAATTCCAAAGTCTCATCGAACTACAAACAATTTTCAAAAGACTGTAGTGACAAAATTAAAATTGCTGTGTTAAACAAGAATGTTGAATTTGTCTGTCCTACATGTCAAAAATGTGTTTTTTCAACTAATCACGATACATGTATTGCAAAATTTATCAAGAAAAGAAAGTCATGTGTCAAGACACAATCCACTAAGACACCAAATCAAAACAAACCCGTTGATAAAAAGCAAGAGGTTAAGAAACCTAATAGGTGGATACCGAAAGGATATAGTTTTTCAAAGACTGAGACTTCCGCTGTATCTGATAAGAAGACTACGTCTAGATCTTACCTTAGGTGGATTCCCACGGGAAAAGTTTTTCAAACAATTGGTCTTAGTGGATTCCCACAGGAAAGATTTTTGATAGTTGCACCAAGACAAATAATAGTGATAATCATCAGGTTAAGGAAGTAGAAACTATTACAACCGTTGATAGTCAACACCCGCAGAGTGATGATTCATGTACTTCTAACACTGTTATTTGTGAAACGTCTTCGTCTTCGGTTGCAGGTGCTTCAACTATCTCAGAACCCAGTTCATCAGAGGGTTCAAATTCTGTAAATTATATAACATCATTCTTTCAATCTTCTATTTTTGATTTTCCTTTTCTTTTATAAAAACAAAAACAAAATTCAAAAATAGAAAATTTTCAAAAATACAAAAACAATATAAAATCTAAAAATACAAAACTATTCTTCTCACGACATGTCTCTTGTATAATCGATATTTTGTACGTCTCTAGAAATGTCATTCAACAATGATACGGATATGTACAGATGCTTGAGCGAGAGTTCTTCATAATATGTTTTTTCTAAAACATGTCGTTCCTCAAAAAATTTCTTCACAATGGCTTTCGTATACTTCAGTACGAAACCCGTACTTAAATGATGACTTCTGATTATTTTCAAATCAAGGACTCGTACGTTCAATGACGAACTCTTTTTCAAAAAGTTTGAGTCTAAACAAACGAAAAAGATTTCAAGCATAAACTCGTTTTCCAACAAAATTCTTGAGCACTTTTTCAAGATTGTTCAAAAGATTTCTCAAAATCTCTCAAAATTTGTGCTCAAGAAAACTCCCTCTAAACCCTTAAATTGATTTTAATATGCTATCATTAAGGGGGAGTATAAACAACTAAAATGTTCCGAATTCATGCAAAATGAAATCTGTCTATCTCTCCAAAAAGCTTTTTCTTAATCAGTTGATATCAAAAATATCACGCTATGCTATTTTTGAGGGGGAGAAGACATGATTAAAATGTAATCAAAGATGTTTAAAGATTGTGGCTGAATCTCAAAAGAGCTCGACTCAGTAAGTACCAATGAATTGACGAAGCTTAAAATGTCAGTAATCGAAAAGACTTGTCCTGGACGGGTAATAATTTCAAGCTAGTCTAACTAGTGATGTAAGCGTGTCTCGAATAGGACTTGTCCGAGTAGAGTGTACCGTATCGAGAGACTTTCCTTGGACTTGACCAGGACGGGTAATAATTTCAAGCTAGTCTAACTAGTGATGTAAGCGTGTCTCGAATCGGTCATGTTCACTGAAAGTGGATCAATTCAAAAAGTGCAAACTCCTCATGCATGTGCAAATTTCTAAAAAATTCATGAGCACATGTGAAGGGGGAGTCCTTCAAAGAAATGCAAAACTCTCAAAGTGGTAACAACAATGTGTTTTATTATCATAAACACTTTGAGAGATTTTCAAATGAATGGTTTCATGGCAATGATAGGATAGTCATGGAGTTATAAGGTGACTAAGGTTAGGGAAAACCGTCCTATGATCCGCCAGAGCCGGAGGGATCTACCCAAGGACAATTCCAATAGATTAGAATTAGAAGTCCTTAGGTATGATTGAAAAAAGGAGAAAATGAGAAAGGAGAAAGAAGGGGTTGAAGAATTAAAAAGAAAAGTTATAAAAAAGGGTGAAAAGAAATAGCCCTCCATATGTTCAACCTTAGGGTAGACACCGGGTTCAACTCATAAGCTACTGGTTGTTACTAAGGTGACACCGGTATTGAAGACAAAGACATCATGGACCCAGTGACGCACTGCACTAAACCTTCTTAACCACTCAAGTTCTCTTAAAAGAGCTTGTTCCATTCTCACGGGGAATCGGTGTAATCTATCGACCTGTCTCTTAGAGATGGTTGATATTGAAGCAGGAGACCTCTCCCTAATCTCCGCATAGGAAACCAAATGTGCACTTATCAAGTCTAGAGCCCCGAGATTCATCAAAAGATCTCATAGGAACACATGATATTTCTACACTGGTTGTTCATCATTAAGGACGCCAGATGTAAACTTTAGAATCCTATGCAGATCTTAGCAATTTGCCAGAACATTTATGAGAGAATTCACACAAGTGTTTCTCAATGATTGAATGGAAATTCCTGCCAGGGTCAACATCAATCAGCCCTGACAGCAGGTCACTTTGGTAATTCTTTATGGGTTACGCTTAGTGTTCGCGGTGGTTTCAAACGGTCTACAGTCGTGGAGTGATCCCCAGCGACTCACCCAGTCATTGAGCTACTAAGTAGGTCTTATAAGCTCTCTCGAGAGTATCTGACATGGGAACGGCCTTGGTAAGGGTTAGAAGGAGTCTTCACACTATGTTGTTGACGATCTCTAATTCTTATCTGTAAGTACCGGATGTTTTTATTGCTAACTGTTTATATGCAGGGACACTTCATCTCCATGGCGACAGATTCCACGTGCTCATACATGCATCTCGAAGTCAAAGGAAAGTTCTCACAAAGATCAAAGCAAAGAAAGGTTCAAAGAAAGATTCTACGCAATATGAAAGAATCTACAAAAGTAAAGTGACAAAGATCTGTGTGAAAGAACAGGAACTACAAATGCATGTATCACAAAGACTAAAGACGTATGAGCATGTTGGAATGGCAAACAACCACCACAGACGCAGAAGTGACGAAAGGCAGATAACTCCACATCACAAAGGAACAAAGAACGATGAAAAGTCAATCATCAAAAATCACAAAGCATGAAGGAACAAAGAAACTAGCAAAACTATTACACAACAAGACTCAAAGTTCAAAGAGAACAAGCTTCAAAGAACAAAGATCAAGGTCACATAAGAGAGATCTCAATGATCACCCTTAGGGGGAGATTGTTAGCATTAGAAGTGTTGATCATTTATGTAATCAAAGGGAGATCTCAATGATCGTCCCTTAGGGGGAGATTGTTAGCATTAAAAGTGACGATCATTATTGTATCAACGAGTCTTGTAATAATGTTGTAATAGTCTTGTAGTTTAGTTAAGGGTAAACGGGCTTGGTTTAATCTAATATTGTATAAGTTTAGGTCTAGCTCATTACAAAAACCCAAGCCCGGCCCATCTCCTTATCTTAGCTATATAAACCTCCAAATGCTCCCATTTGGAGGTGGTGCTTCTATGTGTAATTCTATATGTTTCTCTCTCTAAATATAATACATCTTTCCTTTCTCTCACTAGAAGTATCCATCTCTCCATCTTTCCTTCTTAGTGTGCTTATATTGTGTGTGATAAAGTTGATAGATTTAAGGTCCAACAATATCAGTTGTTAGCATCATCATGCTCAATTAGCAAATCCATACTAAGATAATATTAACATCATATCCTTCCAAAGGAACTGATTGGCAGGTAAGGTTCATCATTCGCAGGGAGGGAACAAATCTTCCTATGTCTGTGGTTAATAATTACCAGAGTTCTTATAGGAGTAGTAATGGATTATGCAGAGTCAAGTAGTATCGGATGATACATTTTATGTCAAACATAAGTACTGAATTCACAGAATGTGTCAAACACATTATGGTTGAATAACCTTCGAAATGGTTGGAAAGGTATCAAACTGTTTATCAAACAAATGAAAAAGGGAGATCAAAATCAGATAGTGAAACTTAAATGGTGTAAGGTATCTATGAAGTCCCTGAGGTATTGCTAAACTTACTTGGTTTATAGGTTGAGCATAACTTTCTAAACTCTGAAACAAATGTTCTTGTAAGGCTTAACTAAGAGCAAAGGCACGAACCAGAGTGATGCGGAAGCAATACTACTTACATAGACGTCATAGTCTACCCATTTCTCACCTGTAATAACTTAGGTTCCTATGGGGAGATCTTATAGCAAATTCTCAAAGGTTGTCTTATGGGCGCCTACAGTAGAAGCTTCAGGGTCCAAACTTCACAGGTCAAGGTTTAATGTACTACAAGTCGAAGCCTGGGCTCTGGTACCATAATTGTAACACCCCAACCCGATAAGGGTAGAAGTATTACGTTATGGTGACATATCAAAGCAAAACACAAGCATACAACATAAGTAATACAAAAGAATCACAAAGGTTAAAAAGGTAAAATCTGAAGTACAAGGTTACAACTGAGAACTTAAATAAATAATAAGTCTGAAAATGTAATCACTTCTAGTCATCTCTAATCTAAATGGCTATCGATGTGTAGTCTTCTAAGTCCAAAAGTATTCTTCACTTATAACCCGGCTTCCCACAAAAACCTGTCGCAGGAAAAGAAATGCGGCTGAGCTTAAAAGGCCCAGTGAACAGATATAACAACAAAGTAATATGAAACAGAAAAAGATACAGAATATGGTGTAACGGATATAACTGAAATATAATCAAAGTAATTGAGAACTGAAACAAAAGATAAAGGTATGATAGAGGGAAAAAAAATGCCGGACCTTTTATTGATGTTTTAGGGTTAGGTTTGTTTTGTATGTTATTGAAGCGTACGTATGATAGAGGGAAAAAAATGCCGGACCTTTTATTGATGTTGTGTTGGGTCGAAATGGGCCAGAAAAGGGCCAAGGATACCATGGGCTGAATTGTTGGGTTGATTTTTGTTGTTTATAGTTCGTGTACAAGAAGGAAACGGCCCAAAATAATTATTCGTTTCGCCGAAAAATAATTCTCGTATTTTATTTATGTCGTAAAAATATTTTGGAGTTCTAAAATATTTAGAGTTTTCTAAAACGACATTTCGTTAAAGTTTTATGGATTTTAATTACTTAGTTTAATTTATATACGCGTTTGAATTATTCGTAACGTTATTTCGAAAATTTTAAATTTATACGTAAAATTAGGTATTCGAAATTCAGGGTTTTACAAATTGGATGAGTAACTTTTTAGGAAGAGTGAAAGGATTACACGTCTTTGTAAGAAACTTCACTTATGTTACCGACTTTGTTATTGTAGAGGATATTCGTTCGGTAATAGATGGTTGCCTAAGTCAAGTAGTGTTCGGAAAACAGTTTGTTGAGGCCTCTAAGATGAGTTATGACCCGTCCCTAGGGATAGTTAGATTCAAGGATGAGAACGATGAAATTGCTTACCAAATTCCCTATAAGATTGAACAATTCCGTCTTCTATCAAACTTTGAAAAGGAACACAAGCAAGCGGTTTACTATAGGAATGATGAGGATAGACATAGAGGAGTAGATTATGTCATGAATAGAATACTCAGTTTCTACAAGGAATGTTTGCAACTAGGTCCGGAATACAAAACTAAGATTGAGGATGACCTAGAGAATGTGACCAATGACAAGGTCACGTAATTGGTCATGACCTTGAGTCTAGCTACAAGACTAGTAAATAAAGAAAAGCGCTTCTTGGGAGGCAACCCATGCTTTGTGTGTTTTTATTTGTTTGATTTGTTTGATGTTATTTGTTTCCATATGCATGTTTTATTTTTATTGTTGGTAAATCATGTTTCAAACTAAATAGTGAAAAATGCTTTATTTCGTTTTTAACTTCGTCTTAATTACATATAAAGGTATTTTGCAAAAGCTAAGTGTAAGGGAAACCCAAATTTGTTTATAAGAACGAAAATGATCATGATTCGCCACAATATTAAATGAGCATGTATATTAGTATTTGTTAGAGTTAAATGCTTGTATCGAGTCAAAATGATGTTTTTGCAGGATTTTCCAGGAAATAAGGCATGATTTTTCCAGAAATTTTCCGGAAACATAACATGAGATTTTTTCAGGAACATTCTGACGGCGTCAGGAGTTACAACCTGACGACATCAGGTACTAAAATTCTGAAAATTTTTGTTAGTTTTGTTTAAACTGGAGTCTTAAAGTTTTTGTTGATTCTTTAGTTTTATAAACTCCAGGAAATCTGCAAACATTCATTCCACAAGCATGATAACGCTCAAAATTAACATGTTTTTAGTCGCGTTATTGTTTGTTTTATGCATGGAAATTGGTCATATTTGTATATACTTGTTACTTAATCGTGGAAAAGTATTTATGCATGCAAATATAGCCAAAAGCAGGTAAAAATGATTAAAAGATGAAGAAATGAAGTGATCATGCACAATTGGAGAGTTTCAAGAAGATCAAGAAAGAAATATCAAGTTTTCTACACATATTTATCACAGAAATATCAAGTTCTAATGAATAAAGTCATGCCATGAAGAAAGACAATACATGCAACGTAAAACGACAAAGAAAGACAAAAGTATAATTTTTAGACAGGGTCCAACCGATCGGATGCAACCCGCATCCGATTCGGTTATAATGTGCCAAAAGAATGACCATCCGATCGGACGGAGAGAAACCGATCGGATGGAGGTGACTGAAGTTAAAAGTTTTGCATTTATGGACGAATTTACTCCCCATAATCATTTGTGGCTGATCATTTCTGCTTAATAACTCTAGAGAGACGTTTTTACTTGGAGGATAAGTGTTATTATGCTATATAATGACTACTTAGGGTCTAGAATTACTTGTACCACCAAATATATAACTTAGTATTACACAAAATCTTGTTAGTTCATCTTATATTGCCAGAAAGTTTACTAAGTGTTGTGAAAACGTCCAGAACGTGTTGAGTTCGAGTCTTAAGCATTGGTTCGAGTTTGGAGTTGTTTACTTATGTTAGTGAGCAATTGGAGGAGTGTGGTTGCTATAGTTCCACAAGTTTATTCATTGTAATTCTCAAGACTAGATACACCTTGATACTTATAATGAACAATTCTTACTTTGAGTTTTATGAAAGTTTTCTTATTTACTTGTGTTTTAATATGATTGCTATGGAGTAATTTGTGATATACTTGTCTATACGATGTGATTGGTTAATGGAGTATTCTTTTATGAAAAAGGTGATGCATGAAAACATATCTATTTTATGAGTTTGTTGAAGTAACATCTAATCTTGCTTAATTTGTTGGTAAAAACAATCTTTTAAAAAATAGGTCCGAAAGGAATTTCAACTTGTTTTTTTTCCAAAACATTAGTGCACGAATTAGTATGGAATAAGATGCTTGACAACCATATTATTTACTTGTTAAAATGGATTTGAGAAGATTTCATCACGGAAAAAGGACCGAAAGGATTCGTAGGAATTCATAAGAAAAGAATTGATTTTCAAAACAACCATGTGATTATAGAATTGTCATACTCATTTGATATGTCCGAAAGGAGTCATTTAGGTGATAGAATTCTTAGTGGTAGTTAAAACATGACACACATCATAGATTGTATAACTACTCATTTTTAGCTGCGCATCATAACAAGTTTTACACCAAACTTTGTACTTAAATTGTCATGATACTCCTAATTACCAAACAAGGAATTATACACAAGTATATACTTAGTTTTTATTGAGTTTCTTTTAAATCGATATTCACATAAATTTGGATTGACAACCCTTATTTAACAAACGTTTTTCTTATTACTAAAACAACCAAATCCCTTGGGACGATCTCGACTTACCCACCTTTATTACATTGGACGAGTATACTTGCTCGTATGTGCTAAATAATAATCGGATAATTCGTGTTTATAAATTTTAAAACTTGTACTAATAAAACACACATCAAGTTTTTGGCGCCGTTGCCGGGGATTTGACAAATTTTCTTAGTTTTTAGTAATAAAATTGTTTGTAATTTGTGAATTTTTAAAGTTTTTAGAGTTAAAAAAAAAAAAAAAAAAAAAGTTGGTTTTGTAGCCAACCGAATCGGATGGATGTCCATCCAATCGGTTGGTGGTCTCAGTAATATTTTTAGGATTCTGTTTTTCTTAATTAATGTTCATTTTTCTATTTTTAGTTAATTAGTTTTAATGATTATATGATTAATGTTATTTATTATTAGTTATAATATGTCATTATGAGTAATTTTAATGTTTTTAGTATTTTAATTATATTTAATGTTTTAGTAGTTTAAAGAACACCTTAATTAATGTTTTTAATGTCCTTAATGTTATAATTACTGTTTTATTAAATCTAAGTCTTTTTATATAAAAAAAAAAATCAGAAAACTCCAACCAAATCGGTTGCGGGTTCCAACCGATCGGTTGGAGGTGGTAATTTGTGCCATCCGATCGGATGGAGGTCAATCCGAACGGATGGAAGTCTCGGTAAAATTTTTAACAATTTTATTTTTTAGTTTATTTTCAATTTTAAGTGTTTTAGTTTGTTAATTTACTTGTTCTTATTTCATATAAAGAGTTATTTGATTACAACTAACCCTCATGCTAATGATTTGGATGTTTTTGTTGATGGTTATGTTATAGTTAGTAATTGCTTAAGTTGAAATGGAGAGTTTGAGTCAGATTTCGGCGTACTTGAAAGATTTGGAATATATGTTCAAGGATTCCGGTGATTCCTTGGAAAGGTTGGAAAGCATGTTGGAAAAGGCTTAGTTGGATTTAGAAGGAGAAGAGGTTGTTGGTGACAATGTGTCTTACTTGCCACATGAAATGTGTTACCCAAAGAAGGAGAAGGAAAGGAAAGTTATTGTTTTCACAAGAGCACCACCTAAAGAATATGATGCTCCACACATGAGGTATTCTACACCTTGTGCGGTGGAAGGTATTAAAGCGTGGGATGCGGAATTGAATATGAAATATGGAGACAATTACATTTCGGAGGAAGTGCTTGACAAGCTTGGTTTTGTTAGGCTTGACTATGGAAATTATGGAAGAAAGGAAGTGAAAGGAGTTAGAGTGAATATTCATGGTCACATCTTCAAAGTTGATTTTGTGGTTTTGGAATATACTAATGCCGATGAACCGGAGGTTATCTTTGGTAGAGATTTTCTTGTGAATACTAAGTGTACATTGGATTTTGCACCTGGGGAGTTACGAATTAACATAAGTGATTTGGAAGAAGGAAAAAGTGTGAATGAAATGCTTGTTGATGTTTGTGAAGGAATGGAAGAGATGAAGGAAGGAAGGGATGAAATTTGTAAGATGGGCAAAGCTAACCGAAACAAAACACCATTGAACAAATTAACCCAACCCTCCACCCAAAAAGAAAAAGAAAATAAATCATCATCATCATCATCCAAAACACCACCAAATTCACCAAAAAGTAGAAAACCTTTAACCAAAGAGCAAAAACGAGCTATTTTGGAGAATCTTGAAGAAAAATTAGTGAATTGATGGAAAACAAACCGGTCATTGATGTGTTAAGAAATTACATGGATTATAGGAAGAAATTAGATGGAGTTATGTTGGCAAAGTCGAAGTTGGAGGATAATAGTTTTGATGAATTAGAGGAGAGAAGGATAATTGAGAATGGGCTCCCAAAGAAAATGAATGATCCCGAAAATTTTGTTTTGCCGGTTAAAATTAATGGGACAACTCCTTTATATGCATTAGCCGATACGGGCTCGAGTGTGAGTATTATGCCTTATCTATTGTATCATAAGTTAGTATTAAGAGACCCTACACCTAACAATTCTAAACTCACTATGGCGGATAATTCTAAGGCGAAAGCAATGTGGGAAGTAAGAAATGTGAGAGTTCAACTTGGTTACCAAGCCTTCTTGGCAGATTTTCTTGTGTTGGATGTTGCGGTTGATAAGGAACTACCTTTGTTGTTATGTAGACCATTCTTAAGAACTTGTGGAGCTATAATAGATATGGGAAGAGGTACCATGACAATTGATGATCGAGTTCTTAAAAATACTTACTATCCAAAGCCTAGAGGGGGTAGTAATGGGGATGATAATGATGAAGACCAAGATGTAACACCCCCAATTCATGGATGCAGCGGAATTCAAACTGGGTGTTACTCGACGGCACAATAGTCACAATAATAGAAAACGAACTCTAATTGAGTCGTTTTAAAACATTTATCATTCAAATTATATAAAAATCAGAGATTACAAAATGAGGTCCCAGATGGTTCCATGTTTACAAATTATATTAAATGAGTTTTTGAATGATAATAAAATTTATAGCCCTCTTGAATATCAGTGCCCTTCCGTGCCATCCTTGATCATCATGGACCTGAAATACATGCTTAAGAGGTCAACACAAAGGTTGAGTGATATTCATAGAGTTTGTTTAATGGTTGAACACAATATGTTGGTAGTATGAGTTAATTAGACTCATACTCATGATTGGAAAACAAAATGATGGGCGAAGTTATTATACGCCCATAAAACGTATTATGACACTAAGCTTATGACACCAAAACGTTAACGGGTACCAATATCAATCGGCGGAGTTATCCCGGTAGGTACTTTGCTAACATACCTAAATCTCAAATATTAGTGCATTTGTTTGAACTTAGTCAATATAAATGGGATTCGTCAATCCCAATAGGCCTATTCATAATATTCGCGCTCACTATTGCTAGTAGTTAAATGGTTCATAATAAGGGATATTGGTTTTTGCAAGGATAGTACTTAGTGATAATAAAACAATCAGGCAAGCATACAATTGAAAAGCATTGTGTTCGGTTTAAAATAGCATGTATTCCCCCCAAGGGTTTGTAAAACAATTAAGTAATGGAAAGTGGGGCTATGAACTCACCGTGAGTTGGATGATGTTTAATGAGAATGATGGATATGCCGTGAGAACTTCTACGAGCAACCTAGAATAATTGTTGCAACTTAGGTTTGGAATAATGTCTAAGAATATGAAGAATTTCCTATATATGTCTTGCATATTGTTCATGATGTAGTACTTAGTATGTAGTGTAAGTCGTTGAATAAAAATGGTTTATGAAACATGTATAGTTTGTATATCGCTTACTACCGTTCGGGCCGACATAATTCAGAGGTTATGTAGTAAACGTTCGAGGAGCCAAGACACTTTAATTCGTAAATCCACAACTCATCTCGATGGCTTATTAATGAACCCCTCACATGAGGCTCCCTACTATTGTAGTATTTGATCCGAAAAGTTACATGTCCAATATTTGAATAAACTTAGGAAAGTTTAATTTTGGATGAAGATTGTTATTACAATGAGTCTCATGGTTATTTTGATGGAGTAGATCCAAATTGGATGTTTATATTGCCATTAACTCTTTAGTTCATGTTTTAACCTAGGTAAGTTTATATAGTCATTTAGTCATGGCCTTGCCATGACTTTGGTCATTGTTCCATGGTCTTGAGACTCAACCTTGGCCTTAGCCATGGTTGTGGTCTTGGCTTTCGGTCATTAGACCTCTTGGTTTCAATTAATCATAACTTTTTACATGGTCATTTGGTATAAAAATGGGTTGTTAAGAATTTGAAGAAAAATATCACTCGAAAAGCGTTTTCAGGGCTCAAGCTTCTATCATTCAGAATGAAAACGTCGTTCCGGACAACTTTTGTGTTTTAACTTTCTGATGAATCAGAGCAGAAGGGCCTCGAAAAAATACAGATTTTGATCAGAATGCTATTTTGGCAGATTCGGCGTTTTGGTTTCGCTAACTTCTTTTGGCCATAAGTTTTGACTCGGGTACTCATTTTAGGTGATTCAAATTGATATGTTTTCCTTTTATAACCCTTTATAATAGTAGATTAGTGTTTCATATCATGGTTACTCTATTTTGGTCGTGGTTCTCCATAAAAGTCACTAGTTTACTTGTTTAATTAATATAAGTTACCATATATATACCATAACTTGTTTTACCAAATTTTATACATCATGAACATAATAACAAGACAATATACAGTATGAATGAAATTTAAATAGCATGAAAATGATATTTAGCAAGAAAGTATGTTAGGGTTTCCTTACAACTTTACGCTTTCTAAAAGAAAGGAAGTAACTAGTAAGGATAGGACTTTGATTGACAAGCTTCTCTTCACTTTAACAATCCTTCTACTCTTGTATTCTTGAAGGATTTGTGATGAGGGTTTAGGTGACTTGAATGGATTTAAATTCAAGAAGAATCACCAAAGATTGCAAGGATTTGGATGTAGTTTACTTGTAGCTTGAATTCTTGAGATAATACTAGAAGTATAAGATCAAATAAAGAGAGTATGTGTTGTTTATGGTGGTGAACGACCAAATGAGGAGGGGAGGGCTTTATAGGGCCTTGAGGAGGTGCTAGGAAGGTGTTAGGAAGGTGCCATGAGGAGGTGCAAGTTTAGGATATTTTATCAAAGCTTACATGAGAAGTTTTACACATGTAACCATCCTAAGTGATCAAGGCTTCATCACAAGCCAACAAGGCTTGTGACTTGCTCAAAAATTTCGTGCATAGCTTATCTTGGATGACTAGATATGATTCTTGATGTTATCTTGCTTTTACGGAGTGTGTTTTGGTTCCGTTAATCGCTAACCGTAAGTTGTTAAGTCCTGAAACTTAAAATCGGGTATCGTAAAAATACGAAACTTATAGGAATGATTAAACTCATCAATATACCCGATAATAAAATATAAAATGAGTGGTAAGTTCCATCGGGTTGCTTAAACGCTGTTAAAACTGGAAACACGCGTCTAAAACGCGTAATTCGCGTAAAATGCTGAACTGGAAAACATAAAATTCCAAAACTTTTGGAATTGTCGTAAAATGAGAGAATATCATATTTCTATTGTTTATAGTGTTTTATGGACATATCGGGATGGTGGAATGACGTTTAAACCTAAAAGTAAATCTCGGACACGGTTTCGTGATTTTTGCTGAAATGATCCGATGAGTGTCAAACTCTCGGATTATCATTAAAATAGTTTAACTTACGAGAATATGAAATAAAAATTTTAGGAGTGAATAGTGAAAGTGAATAGTGAAAATGAATAGTGAAATTTTCGGAAATAGAAGTTAACCTGAAAATGCGAATTGTTACACAAGAGGAGGATTACCTTGGTTGCTTTGAAGTGGGAAGAGATGAAGATGATAGACCTAAGTTTGGTCCATGCATACCTAGTTTCTTTGATATTGAGGATGAAATGGAAAGAGCTCTAGCAATGGAGGCTTTCTTTAATCCATTTAAAAACATTTTTGTGTTTAACAAATTGACAGATTTTCGAGGATCTTTACCGGTCCAATTGAAGAATTTGGAATGGGGTTCCGATGGTCATAGCATTTACAAAAGTGAAGAAGGAGATGGTGATTGGCATTGCAAATTTGATATCACATGTCCTAGCGGAAGGAATTTTGCATGAAGTTTCAAAACTCAAAAGACTACTAGGAAGTTGTAAAACAAGTATCGTGGAGAAGACATTCTTAGGAACAAATATTTCTATGGATGAAGAACAATGATCACAAGAATAAAGCACATCTTGTGCTATTTGTTTGTTTCATATTTTTAATTTCATGCAATTTATTTTATGTTTTTAGGTTTTATGCATTTCATGTTTGAATAAGACTATCTATCTATTTATCTATCTAGTTTATCTATTGATCTATTTTATCTAGTTTTTTTTTAGAGGTTAAGTTATGTTTTAGTCTTAAGTTTAGAAGTAGAAATAATGACCAAATTTTTGGTAGACAAAGTGTGTTTGAAATACATTCAAAATAATAAGTTTTTGAAGAGATAAGAACTACTAGTGCTTGTATCAAGTTTAGTAGTAGAAAAGCTTTGAAAAATCAATTTCATACAAAACCGAACGGATGTATTCACAACTGATCAGATGGAATTGAATATATAAACCAAAATTTTCAAAAACCCAAGAAAACCACACACACACACAATCCACCAAGAATTGGGGTTAGAAATTCGACCATTAGAAGTTGTTTAAGAGTTGCAGGAGTGATAATTGATCATCAATGGCATCAAGTCAAGTAAGTTATATCATTAATTTCATTCAATTAGGTTTTAATTCGGATGATTGAAATTAGGTCACGAATTGGGTATTTTTGAATTAGATCGAATTAAGATGTAATATTTTGGGGATAAGTGATTAAATGATAGGAGAGTGTATTGCAAAAAGAATTAGATCAATTGATTAAGTTTTGAGTAAGAATTCATTGATTGAATTTTCGGATTGAATTGGGTATAATCTTTGGAGCTAGTTTATTTGCAATTGATGAATCCCAGAAGTTACATGATTGATAATTAGTGATGTTAGGTAATTGCATTGTTGATTAGAGCACTAATTGGAAGATTTTAGTTGATGTTGTTCTTGGTTTTCATAGGATCATTAGGTTGATGATTGGAAATGTTACGAATCGTTGATAGGAGAGTTTAGATGTTAGTAGTTCTCAAGAATGGTAGATTACAAGTTAGAAAGAAGTTCGGATTGATTGGGAAATGTTTAGAATGGATTGAGGATGCATGAAGGAAACGGAAACTCCAGCCGAATCGGTTGCGAGTTGCAACCGAACGGATTGGAGAATGCCAAAAGATCCATCCGATCGGATTGATGCCACGAAAATTTTTTTGACATTTTTGAAAATGTGTTTTCTAGTTTCTAAATTGATGGGTATAAGTTTTTATACTTTTATAATAACATAATTTGAGATTTCTTTCAGGGAAATGTTGCAAGATTGGGACGTAATCAAAGAAACCCGATTGTTAACAAGTATTTGAAAAGGAACGAGAGGAAGAGGATCACTTTCAGTTTGAAACCGGAGTCTAATGATAATGTCAAGTTTTCTAATGTGCAAAACAAAGATGAGAAGAATGCGTATAGGGAACGTCTTTCAAAACTTCAAGAGACATTGGGACCTTGGACCGAACCAAGTGTGGGGGCGCAATCAGGAGCTTATGCGGAAGCACCATCACAACCTCAAATGGGAAGTTTTCCAAGGAATACTCAAAGTGGATTTGATTCAGGATGGGGTGATTGGAACCGAGAGTTGAATGTTATTGAGTGTAGGGAAGTTTGGAAAGATTCAATGCTAATGAGGAATAATTACAACTTTGATTATTCCATGCCTATGATCCAACATTTGGCACAAGATGCCAATTATGAGGTACCTCCCTACAACCCACCAAATGTTCCACCATACCCGTTACCATATTCTCCATATCCTGGACCATACCCCTACCCATATCCTAGTTATTCACCATTTCCCGAGACATACCCTCCATATGGTAGACTTCCCGAGTATGGTAGTTCAGGTGTCAATGTGGGTGGATCAAGTTTTAATCCTAGAGGATCGAGTTATGATGTTGGAGGTTCGTCATCAAGAGTTGGAAAGAAGAAGAGACGAGTGGATGATGAAGACGTTGATGAGGAAGATGAGGATGAAGAGGAAAGCGAGGACGAGTTCATTCGTTCCGATGTGAGTTATTGATGGTGACGTGTCATCATATGTGTCGAATGATTTCTATTTCCAGTACCTTTAACTATTTCTATTAGGATTTATAACGTAACTTAATTTTCTATTTATTTCATTTAGATATATATTTCTTTGTGTTTGTTTGGTTGTTTCGTATATTTTGCAGTTTTCTTGCAGGTGTTTTGTTACGGAAGCATATAGTTGATCAACGTTTGGAGTCGATAAACTCATTTACTTATTATGATCAAATATGCATATTGCGTATTTAACTCCGGTATTTTCTAAATTTTTCTATTTCCCTTACTTTGAAGTTATTTTTTTTATTACATTGAGGTAAATGCAAAACTTAAGTATAGGGGAGGGAAGAAAATAGAAAAATTGCATAATTTTTAATTTTTAAACTTTTAATTTTAGTTTTTTTTTTTTTTTTAGAATCGTGAACTTTAGTAACTAGCAGTAGTTCGCCCTTCATATTTTAGTTAAAATAAGGTTGATTCAATGGTAAATAATAATTATATTTTTGGAAAATAAATTCAAGTTTTAAAGAGCAATTCGTCTCGGAATTGATAACATTTGCTAGCACAATTTTATACCCTTATTACTTTAAATTGTGAGGATTAGTTTTTTTTTTTTTTTTTTTTTTTTTTTTTTTTTTTTTTATGTGAATACTGTTTCTCATGCTATTTATATATTTCATTATGAGTGTGCCGGTGGTTGTGTTAATTCTAGAACTTGTACTTGTTAAGCATTAGGGTTAAATCATTTTCGAATGATAAGGATATATTCATATGATAAGAGGCAAACTTGGGATATAAAACCAAATGGTCATCCGTTTACAAAATAATTTTTGCTAACCACATCGGTTAGTTACCCTCGTATTTGGAACCCATTTGTTAGCGTTCATCTTTAATGCTAGATACCCCTAGTTTCACCCTCTGAGCCATCCCATTTCTTTTGTTACATCCAGAAAAATACAAAAATATTTTACACTTTTAAACTTTAGCTTAACCCTTGTCAAAGTCTAAATGGTGGGTTGCTAGTTGCTTGGATTGTTTTTGATGATTATTAGTTAGCCACATTTCACCAATCATGTGTGTGCCATTCCAACAAAGATGAAGGATGTATACTTCTTATTTGTATTTTTTTGTGGTGTATGCTTATGCGAAGTGTGGGGGAGATGTGATGTAAAAAAAATTAATAAAAAAATAATAATGAAAATAAGTCATCGCAACTATAAGGTGACAATAATAGCCAATGTGCTATATTATTATGAAGAAAGAAAGTTATGTGATATGTTGTTAGCCAATGTGCTAAGTATGAAGAATATTTTTATGGTGAATCGATGTATCGACATGTGAAAGTTCGAAGAGGAGAAAGATTGTAATTATTTTGCACGAAAGTTTTATTTACCCTTAGCCTAAACGTTACAACCCGAATAAAAGACCTCTTTGATGAATTATTCCATTGTTTTGATACTTGTACAAGCCTATGGTAAGAAACATAAATCATGACTGAGCTATGAGTGATCTATTAATCATTACACGTATTGAGTGATGAGTGAATTTTAAATTATCTTCGTGAGGTGTGTAGACTTGTTATCAAGCTCTTTATTTACTTGATTGAGTTCAAACAAGATATTTGCACTATTGCAAATGAATTCAATTTTCTTTTGATTAAGACTTGCTCGAGGGCGAGCAAACCTCAAGTGTGGGGGATTTGATAACGCTCAAAATTAACATATTTTTAGTCGCGTTATTGTTTGTTTTTATGCATGGAAATTGGTCATACTTAATCGTGGAAAAATGTTTATGCACGCAAATATAGCCAAAAGCAGGTAAAAATGATTAAAAGATGAAGAAATGAAGTGATCATGCACAATTGGAGAGTTTCAAAAAGATCAAGAAAGAAAGAAACGATGTATGGACAAAAGGATTTGATAAAGACATGTTTTCTACACATATTTATCACAGAAATATCAAGTTCTAATGGATAAAGTCATGCCACGAAGAAGGACAATACATGCAACGTAAAACGACAAAGAAAGACAAAAGTATAATTTTCAGACAGGGTCCAACCGATCGGATGCAACCCGCATCCGATTCGGTTGGAATGTGCCAAAAGAACGACTATCCGATCAGATGGAGAGAAACCGATCGGATGGAGGTGACTGAAGTTACAAGTTTTGCATTTATGGACGCATTTACTCCCCATAATCATTTGTGGCTGATCATTTCTGCTTAATAACTCTAGAGGGACATTTTTACTTGGAGGATAAGTGTTATTATGCAATATAATGACTACATAGGGTCTAGAATTACTTGTACCACCAAATATCTAACTTAGTATTACACCAAATCTTGTTAGTTCATCTTATATTTCCTGAAAGTTTACTAAGTGTTGTGAAAACGTCCAGAACGTGTTGAGTTCGAGTCTCAAGCATTGGTTCGTGTGTGGAGTTGTTTACTTACGTTAGTGAGCAATTGGAGGAGTGTGGTTGCTATAGTTCCACAAGTTTATTCACTGTAATTCTCAAGACTAGGTACACCTTGATACTTATAATGAACAATTGTTACTTTGAGATTTATGAAAGTTTTTTTATTTACTTGTGTTTTAATATGATTGCTATAGAGTAGTTTGTGATATACTTGTGTATATGATGTGATTGGTTAATGGAGTATTCTTTTATGAAAAAGGTGATGCATGAAAACATATCTATTTTATGAGTCTGTTGAAGTAACATCTAATCTTGCTTAATTTGTTGGTAAAAACAATCTTTTGAAAAATAGGTCCGAAAGGAATTTCAACTTGTTTTTTTTCCAAAACATTAGTGCACGAATTAGTATGGAATAAGATGCTTGACAACCATCTTATTTGCTTGTTAAAATGGATTTGAGAAGATTTCATCACGGAAAAAGGACCGAAAGGATTCGTAGGAATTCATAAGAAAATAATTGATTTTCAAAACAACCATGTGATTATAGAATTGTCATACTCATTTGATATGTCCGAAAGGAGTCATTTAGGTGATAGAATTCTTGGTGGTAGTTAAAACATGACATACATCATAGATTCTATAACTACTCATTTTTAGTTGCGTATCATAACAAGTTTTACACCAAACTTTGTACTTAAATTTTCATGATACTCCTAATTACCAATCAAGGAATTATACACAAGTATATGCTTAGTTTTTATTGAGATTCTTTTAAATCGATATTCACATAAATTTGGATTGACAACCCTTATTTAACAAACGTTTTTCTTATTACTAAAACAACCAAATCCCTTGGGACGATCTCGACTTACCCACCTTTATTACATCGGATGAGTATACTTGCTCGTATGTGCTAAATAATAATCGGATAATTCGTGTTTATAAATTTTAAAACTTGTACTAATAACACGCACATCAAAGCATTATATCCCTTTAATTCCTTGATACGTGGGAATCGCACCAGGCTTTACCTCTCGAGGGATCTCGAGAAGCTTACAACCCCCACCAGGCAGTGTACCTGATCGTTGTAGTATAGTATAGTGACAAGTACCGGGGGATTGATCGTTCAGCTAGGAATAGTGTCGCTTGGATTAGAAAACCTAAATACTAGTTCTAAAGGTGAGGGATGATTATTTTTGTATTTTTTATATTTTTTAGAAAGCAAGTAAAAATCTCGGGTTTGAAGGATTTGGGCGGAATTAGTTGCTAGTCAACTAACCCAATACTAAAGATGCAATCAAAATAAAATACTAAAAATGAAAATAAACTAAATTATACTAAAGTTGTGAGCAATAAGTGGAGAAGTTGTGTTTACTTAGATTTCACTACTCCCTAGATATCTTTTACACGTTAATTACTTGTTATAGTTACGTGGATGACGGATTGTATTCCTTAATACCATTCATGGGGTGGCGCACTTAATTCCCCAATCCTATGAGTGCCTACTTCACTCCTATGTCGAGCCGGCTAAGAAGCTCCTAACATGGGATCATTAGAATTTACTCATGCATTAAATGCAATCAATAAAACCTAGTGCACGTCAGTTCATGTTTCCTAAGACGTTCAAGCATGTTACCATTTGGAGATCTGCCAGTTTTCTTAAGCCTAACATCGAATTCATTCATCCAATACAACCATAAACAAGTAATCAACACATAATTAACATTTAGGTTTCATTAGATCCAAGCAAACACAAGATAGATCTAGCCTAGCATGATGGAATTAAGACAAGAACAAGAGATAGACAACCAACACATAGACATATTGATTGAATTAAAAGAATACTTATCTCAATTACACATGAAAGGTATCAAGGGCTAAGAACCCTTGAAAAACTTGTAAAATTCGTACCAAGTTCGTACTTAGGGTTTATCCAAAACTTCTCTCTCTTTAATGTGAAAATTAGAAAACTATATATAGGAAATAGGGTCTGACGGCGTCAAGAACAAATTTGTGACGCCGTCATCTCGCCGCCGAAATACTCCTCGGACTGCCTTGATCTACTTTTGACGCCGTCATGTGTTACGTGTTTCCAGGCCGTCATGCATTTTCCTCTTGACGCCCTACTTCGTGACGCCGTCAAATCTGTACTGCGCCATCATGCAAATTACTCTTGACGCCGTCAAGATTTTCTTCTTGACGCCGTCACCTACTGTTCCCAGCAAGGAAAATTAAGACTTTGGCGTTTTCTTCACTTTTATGCTCCAAAAACGTCCGAATTGCTTCCTTTTCCAGATTTCTCTTCCAAAGTACCTAAAATCACAAAAGGAACGATTTAGGGCAATATTTGATCAAATAAATTCAATTCCGGGCTTAAATGACCCCCTAAAAATGGTTCATTTTTCGCCTCATCATATACCCTTACACTTGAGATTTGCTTGTCCTCAAGCAAATGCGCTTTTATTCTACTCAAAATACAAGTTAGGGGTCATTTAACACTAATATAAAAGTAATTACAACAAATAATCGTTCCACTAAAGACCAATAGACAAGCACGGAGGTCATATACTAGCACCTCACAAATAGTGTTCAGACACTCACATCTCTCGGGTGTAATAAAGTATAAATTACAATATAGAAACGGAAGATATCTCTCACTACTTGTCATAGCAAAATAGATTACCATAGGCTTGGGAAAGGATCAAACCTCCACCACATGGCGTAAGCACCTAGGATAAACTATCAAAGAGGTCTTTTAAAGGGTTGTAACGTTACGTGTAGGGATATGAAATACACGGTTTTGTTGGATAAAGGAAGTTTTTACTGGTGGCGAGTTAACAATCTTGGTTAATTACATGTAGAATAAGGCGTTGCTAAGCCAAGACTCGACTCGACTTAAGCTTATAAATGAAAAATAACAAAAACATAAAAATGAACACAGAATAAAAAGGGATGGTAGTCCGTATGTTTTTTTCTCTTTTTCTTTTTCTATTTTTTTCTTTTCTTTTTTCTTGATTTTTCGAATTTTTTTTTTTTTTTTTTTTTTTTTTTCATACACTCTTACCATACCATCCAAAATAATACATCATAGGGAATGAAAATTCCCCTTACACTTGAATTTTTACATACTTTACAATTAACTAATTTAATGACTCGAATTAAGAAAATCAAAACACTTGGAGTACTTTTAAGATTAACGTACGTATGGGGTAATAAATGATGTTCTTCCCCATTACTCCATAAAATAAGTACTTTACCCATGAGTCCCAATCGTCCCAAAACAATATGTATAAGGATATGACTCGACTTAGCAACCATGTAATCAATTAGATAGTTAACTTAGGGTTTAACAAATAACAATAATGCACTAAAAATGAGCGCATACACAGAAGGCTAAGGCAATTTAGGTGTACATTTAAGTGGGTGTAACAAATTCTTCCTTTAAGTAAGATGCTTAAAGTTAGAAACGAAAAGATAGGCTCGGAGGGGTGTACTAGGGGTTTCGTGTACTAAAAATGAGTACAACGCTAAGGGTGTGGGAAAAATTAATTGACTTAACTAGCCAAGTAATATGACTTAAATGGTCAAGTAATCATGATACGGGTTTAACACAAGGGTGATCCTAATGACTCTTATCATGTAATAAATCCTACTACACGAATGTAGTCTCACTAGCGGTCTCGGGATGCATCACTAACGCAAGTTCTAGAATCTAAATGCTACCGGTACACTCATAAGCACTAATAATAAATGCTTTCCATATCAAATCTAAAGGCGAACCTTACATATTTGGGTGGAAAATTTTTCTGAATGATATGGTTATGTGCTAGTCATACAATCTCCTATCCATGAGACGCTTGCTATGGCTAAAGTTTCACTCCTAAATGTTGTAAAAAATTTTAAATTTGGCGCTAAAATTACACTAACAAGTATTTCTCATAGTTTTATTACACATCTACCATTAAACAAACAAACTCAAGCGAAAGTGTACATGTAAGGTATCATCTTTTTATCCTCCCCTTACACTTAAGATGAACATAGGACGGATTCATCACTCAAACCTAAAAAAACCACTAGAACCATGAATCCTTTGAATAAATCTGCTTTGAAACATACCCTAACGTTCCTAAGAATCTATACTCGAAAGTGAAGAGAAGATCTACTTCAAGGGGTAATAGAGAAGCAATGGATATGGATGATTTGTAGTGTGATGATGGGGCTTCTGAGTCTGTGGAGGGTAGTGAGGAGTTTAGAGGTTCTTGTTCTGGTATTGATGATGGGGGTAGTGTTGGTGATGGTTTAGAGGCTGGTAAGGTTATTTCTAGTAATGCTAATAATATTTCTTTTGATTGTGATGTTAGTAATAGGGATATTGTTGATGAAATTGCTAAGAGTTTGAATTATGAGCCTAATTCTGCTAGTGTTAAGCTTGCTGGTGATGTGGGTAGTGTTAATGTGTCTAATGCTAGTAACAACATGCCTGATATCCCTGTGCCAGTGGAGGACAACCCTGTGTTGAATCCTAAATCTGTGTTGAATAAGCTGAAAAGTCCTTTCTAGGTCAGTTTTGGGGATGTTAGGGTTCTGGGTATGTTTAAGGTCAATGGGAATGTTAATGTGTTAGCTAAAGGTACTAGAGAGGTGAGTAATTTTGTTGCTGGTGAATCTAGTAGTGTTAAGGATAATAAGGTTAAGGATAATGTGGTTAAGGATAGTGTAATGTTGGATAAAGTTGTTGAGAAGAGTAACAGATCTTTTCGGGATGTTGTTTCTACTAATTTTGGGGGTAATGGAAACAATAAGCTTCACTTTGTTCCTCTGTCTGTGATTGGTGAGGGTAGGGAAGTAGCTAAAATGGATTCGATTTTGGAGGAGGGATGTAAGAGATGGGGTAACACAGTTGTTGGTTTTTTTATAGGTTTTCGTATGAATTATGCTGATTTGGTTTATCATTTAAAGCGAATGTGGCGATTATATCAGTTGAACAATGTTATCATCAGAATGGTATGTGTTTCTTTGATTTCAAGTCTAAGGACGGTATGGAGTTGGTTATTGAAAAGGGTCCTTGGCTTGTTGATAACAAACCTTTATTTGTGAAAAAATGGGAACCGGGGCTTTGTATGTCGAAACCTGAGATCAAGAAAATTCCGGTTTGGGTCAAAATTCATGACATTCCTTTGGAGGCCTGGAATGTTGAAGGCATCAGCAGGATTGTTAGCCGTATTGGTATCCCAATTGTTATGGATAGAATGACGACTTCCATTTGTGAGAAACCTTGTGGTAAGGCTACTTTCGCTAGGGTCCTAGTTGAGATTGATTATGAGAAACCCTTTGTTGATTTTGTTGAACTTTGGTATGAAAATCTAGGGAAGATTTTAGGATTGTGGGTTGAGCATGATTGGGTTCCGCCACGATGTGAGGAATGCAAAGTTTTCGGACACTATCTAAGTGACTGTAAGAGCAAGATTAATGTGACCAGAAATGTGAACAAGGATGGTGAAACTGTGAAGCCCGCTAATATGAAGAATGGAAATAGGAGTGTTGTGGCTGGAAATGTTGCTAGTGATGAAGGATGGGAAATTGCAGGCAGTCGTGAGATTAGTAGGGTAACTGGGTCTAATACACAAGGATCATTTGGTAGGTTCCAACCTAAAAGAGAGACTTATGTAAGTAGGTCTAATGATAATTATAAGAATAATGCTAATGTGAGGAATATGGGCACTAAGGAGGTTAATATGAAGTCGGAACCTGTTAATGATGGAAACACTAGTAATATCGATGAAAGTATTATGTTGAATGATAATGGACCGGTTGGTAATAAGGGTAAAGGTAAAATTGATGAGGGTATTAGTGGTAATGCTGGCAATGGTAAGAGTGGTAATGTTGAAGCAAAGAAGAATGTAAAGAAGAAGAATCTAGATAACAAGTCTGATAGCAGGAATGGTAATAATAGTGGAAAAGTTAATGGTAGTAGATCTAAAGAAATGGTGGGGGGCTAAGAATGTAAGTACAAGTACTTCAGGGAATGTTTTGGAGAAAGAAAAGATTAGTACCAAAAACAGATTTGATATTTTGGGAGAAGATAATGATAATATGGAATCTGGTAAATGGAAGGAGGTTAAGTCGTATGTTAATATTGCATGTACTATTGGAGTGGCGGTGTCTGGGGAAGTTACGAAGGATTGGACTGATGAGATGGTAGCGTACTATATGGTTAAATCGAGAAAGAGGCCAATTCAAAAGGCCTCATAAGAGCAGAAATTTAAGTCTAGAATGGAAAGTATTAGTAACAGTATAGTTTCTTTAAATAAGAATATTCATAATAATGCTAAGCATAATGCTGAAATAATGGTTGCAAAGTCGGTAGAGAATACAGGGGAAATGAAGAACGTGTCATATGATAAGTTCTATTCTTTATGTTTTAAGGCCGAATTGCACAAATTAGAGGATTTGCAAGCAGAGAGAGGTAAAGTCAAGGTTGATTTATTCATTTTATCTAAAAAACCTCTTGACGATGACTTAAAAGATATTTGGATTGATGATATGATGGCTTACTACGCTATGAGGTGTGGTGACATTAAAAGTGATCACATTAACGGGCATGTTAATGATATGGATATTGCTGCTGGCATGGAGGAAGTGGAATAAGATCATACCGGTTCTGCTGATTTTATGACCTAGAATGAAGTTTCTAATAAGATCATCCTTCTAATTTCCAATGACGGAGAAAATTTCATGCTGGAACATTAGAGGTATGACTGACTCCTCTAAGCAAAATGAAGTGAAATTGTTTATTCAGGATGAAAAAATTAGTATGTGTGCTGTTATTGAAACTCATCTTAGAAAGAAATTTGTTAATTCTGTAGGTGGTTATCTGTTTGGAAATTGGCCTTGGGTTTCGAATTCTGTTGAAAGTAGGAAAGGTTTCCGTATTATTGTTGGTTAGGATAGTAATGTTGTTGGTGCTAATTTGATTGCTCAAACTGATCAAGTTATGCATTTTGAAATCAACTTTATTCATGACCATAGGAAACAGTTTATATCCTTTGTTTATGCTGATAATGATGTTAAAGATAGAAAGGCTCTGTGGAATAATTTAATTGATCATAATCTTGTGGTTAATGGTGAGCCTTGGGTGTTAATGGGGGACTTTAATATTGTTCTTAGTATGTGTGAATGTTCTAATTGTTTCTCGGTTAAGGAAAAGGATATGGAGGAGTTTAGTAGATGTTTGGAGTATCTGAATTTAGAAGATATTGCTAGTACGGGTATGTTCTTTACTTGGATTCAGAAAACGAAGAACCCGAAGTTGGGTTTTCTTAAGAAGTTAGATAGGGTTTTAGGCAACAGCAATTTCATTGCTACTCATAATAACTGCTATGCTCATTTCATGCCTTATGTAACTTCGGAACATTGTCCTGTTACTTTGGTTTATCCTTATGTTGTTGCTTATAAGCCTAAATCCTTTAAATTTGTCAATTTCCTTATGGATAAAGAGTGCTTCTTGCCTACTGTGAGGAATAACTGGGATATTGAAGTTAATGGTTTTTGGATGTTTGTAATGGCTAAAAGATTGAAAAATATGAAAAAATATATGAGAAACCTTAACAGAATTAATGGGAATGTGTTTGATAAAGTGAAGACTTTGAGGGCTGAATTGAAAAAAGTCCAGCTAAGTCTTGATAGGGAGCCGAATAATAGTTTTTTAAGAGAAGAAGAATTTGTATATTGTAATGCTTATAAAGAGGCTGTGATGGATGAAGAGAAGTTGTAAAAGCAAAAATCAAAAATCAGATGGTTGAAAGAAGGGGATCAGAATACAGCATATTTTCATAATGTTATGAAAGGTAGGAAAAGCAGAAGCAGAATTGTTATGGTGTGTGATGAAAATGGTAATAGATTTGAAGGCGATAATGTCCCCTTGCAATTTGTTAATCACTTTAAAAGATTCTTGGGCTCTGAAGATTATGTCTATCCTATTGAAGACTGTGACAATCATTTCACAAAGAAGCTTGATTCTAGTATTGCTAGTAATATGGTTAGGCCTGTTTCTGATGGGGAAATTAAAGAAGCTATTTTTGGTATTGATGATGATAAAGCAGCAGGTCTAGATGGTTTTACGTCCAAATTCTTCAAAGTTGCTTGGAGTGTTGTTGGTGTTGACGTTTGTGTTGCGGTTAAGGAATTCTTTACTTCTTGTAAATTGCTTGGTGCATTCAATGCCACTTTGATCTCCCTCATCCCTAAAATTCAGACCCCGTTGAAAGTTTCTGATTATAGACCCATTGCGTGTTGCAATGTGGTCTATAAATGTATTAGCAAAATCATCTCTAACAGACTTAAAGAAGGGTTAAATGTTTTGGTTGATTACAATCAGAGTGCTTTTATTCCGGGTCGTCAAATCAGTGATCATATTCTCTTGGCTCAAGAATTTATGAAGGGTTATGCTTGGAATAGTGGAGTGAGGAAATGTGCGTTTAAAGTGGACATCCAAAAAACGTATGATACCGTTAATTGGGATTTCTTAAATATGGTGCTTCAACGATTTGGTTTTCATCAAACTATGATCAATTAGGTTATGGTTTCTTTCTCTATTTGCATTAATGGTGATGTTCATGGGTTTTTTAAGGGGAAACAGGGCCTAAGACAGGGAGACCTAATGTCTCCTTATTTATTTACTATCATTATGGAAGTCCTGAACTTGATGATCAAAAGACAAGTTAGGAGTGATAACAGATTTAAGTACCACTGGGGATGTAGCAAAATTAATCTTACGCATTTGTGTTTTGCAGATGATCTGCTTATCTTGTGTCATGGAGACCTTATGTCTGCTTGTATTCTTAGGAAAGGCCTAGATGAATTTAGCCTAAGTTCTGGTCTATATCCTAGTGGGGCTAAGAGCACGATTTTCTTTGGCAATGTTCAGGATAACATCAGGGAGCAAATTTTACTTGCTATGCCTTTTAGAGTTGGAGAACTTCCGGTGAGATAGTTAGGTATCCCTTTAACTCACAGGAAAATTCGTATAGCGGATTGCAGAATTCTTAATAATGTAAAAAGTAGAATTCTTGATTGGAAAAATAAGTCTTTGTCGTTTGCTAGTAGGCTGAAATTAATCGTTTCTGTTCTTTCTTCCCTCCACATTTACTGCACTTCTATGTTTATTATCCCGGTTTCTGTTTGTGATAGTATTGACAAGATTTTAAAAAAGTTTCTTTGGTCTTATGGTGAGTCGGGTAGAGGTGTTGCGAGTGTTGCATGGAAAGATATTTGTAAGCCTAAATGCCAAGGGGGCTTGGGTTTAAAACCTTTAAAGGTTATGAATGAAGCCCTTATGATCAAACATTTGTGGAACGTTGTTAGCAATAAGGATTCTTTATGGGTTAAGTGGGTCAATAGTTATTGGATTAAGGATGAGTGTTTTTGGAATCTTGATTATAATAGTTCTGCTTCTTGGAGTTGGAAACAAATCTTGAGGCTTAGAGATAAAGTCCGAGATTTCATTGGTATTAAAATTAGTAATGGTAAAAGTTGTTCTGTGTGGTTTGATAAATGGCATTATAGAGGCCCTCTAAGCAAACTTATTATTCTTAGATTTCTTATGGAAAATGGCATGAATATTAATGATAAAGTTGCTAATTGGATTAATGGTAATTGTTGGTTATGGCCATCTGACTGGTATGGTAGATTTGATGATGTTATTAAGGTCCCTGTTCCCCCATTGACCCACGACTGTGATGATAAGGTTATACGGCTTAATAAGAATAATAAGGAGGTCTAATTTAGTGTGAAAGAAATATGAAAAGCTCTAAGAATTGACATCCCTGATGTTATATGGTATAAGCACATCTGGTATTCTCAATGTATTCCGAGACATGCTTGTACCCTTTGGATGGCAATTAGGGGCAGGTTAAAGACTCAAGATAGAATTTCTAAGTGGTATAATGATGACAATATGGTGTGTGTCTTTTGCTAGACCTGTAAAGATTCCCACAGTCATCTATTCTTCAGTTGTGATTTCTCAATGTGTATTTGGAGTAAGCTTAAAACCATGTGCAGATTTGAAAAGGTTTCGTGTATCTGGGCTGAAATTATTTCAGGTATTTGTATTAGACCAGCTAATAATTCTATATGGAGTATTATCCAGAGATTAGTGTTTGGCGCAGTAGTTTATTTTATTTGGCAAGAAAGAAACATAAGAATGTTTCAACAAGAGGAAAGGTCTATTGATGAGGTGTTTCATATTATTGTGGATACGATTAGATTTAAATTGATGGGCTTGAAGATCAAATCTTCATTTGACTCTAAAAAAGTTGCTCGTATTTGGAATTTGTCGTTGAAGGAGATTAGGAAGGAGGGAGGTAAAAGTGATGATATGGCTAACAATAGTAGGAATGATCACAATGATGGAATTAATGGTGTCACATAATTTCCTGATTTTTTTTATTATTTTTATGGTCTTAATGGGATTAATGAAGTTAATTGTGAACTAGGTGACTGTGGTTCTGTAAAATTTCTCATTGAACTTTTGGCAGTATTTTTGTGGTATTTTCAGTATTAAGTGTTGGGTTTGCTAGTTTTGCTTGGGCACTAGTTTATGGAATTGTAATCGCGTATTTGATCGGGGTATATATATATATATATATATATATATATATATATATATATATATATATATATATATATATTAAGCAATTTGCTATGCACTACAGAAGTGAGGCTAGCTTCCGGCGCTGGTCATCAGATTGTAGTATTGGAGTATAGATGGCTTGGCCCTACTGGAACCGATCTAATCTTCTGCGCTAGCACTTTGTATTGGTTTATGAAGCATATTGGTCAGTTTGATGAGTATTTTGTTTCCTATATATTAAGCAATTTGCTATGCACTACAGAAGTGAGGCTAGCTTCCGGCGCTGGTCATCAGATTGTAGTATTGGAGTATAGATGGCTTGGCCCTACTGGAACCGATCTAATCTTCTGCGCTAGCACTTTGTATTGGTTTATGAAGCATATTGGTCAGTTTGATGAGTATTTTGTTTCCTGGGTTACTGTTTTATCGATTGATTTGGTATTTGTTATGGATCATTTGGATTATGGGCTGATTTGGAACTCTAGTTGGCTTTCTACCTTTGTCTTATTATTCAGGTTTGCCATTAAATTCATGTCTGAGAAGTTTGTTTGTATTGGTGGGGGTATGAGGTTTATTGTGTTGTTTGGAGTTTGGGCTTTCTTGATTAGATTTTTCTGGTACTCTAACAAAATTGAACCTTGTACTCTTTTTCCTTGCTCAGAGTTTTCCCACAGGGTTTTTATCTGGCAAGGTTTTTTAACGAGACAAGGTATTTGGATGATTGGTTATTTTGATGATTCATCCTCTCCCAGATTTGCTATGGATGTTATGACAAATATGGAATGCTTCAAGATCATACAGTTTGGTGTTATATTGCTGTTTTGGTCTTTTGATCATTTGGATCAGGTTCTTTGGGAGATTGCTGCTGCTATTTGGTTCATTATGTATTGCTTCTCCTTTGTTCCCTGTCTTAGTATTCTTGCTTTCTATGGGTTGTATGCATATGGTGATGTTTGGAACTCCATTGGTTGGTCCCTTTGGATGCTTCCATGTATTCAGAGTATGTATATGACCTTGGATAATGTTGTCTATATATTAAAATTGGGTTGGAGGGTTGCTTTAGTTGCTATCCTTCAGTTGTTGTTTATTGTTAGTTTGAAATTTTGCAGCACTTAGTATTTGTTTTTGTATTTGAATTGGGGTTGTCCAATTTTTTCTTTCCTGGCAGAAGATTGATTTGTTAGGGGTTGTCCTAACATTTTCTTTCTTTTGTTCTATCGTTTGTATATAATTCTCATTTTATTTAATATATTTTACTTTTTGGTAAAAAAAAAAAAAAAAAAAAAAAAAACATGACTCCCATATGTGCGTTAATCATAAAAAGTATTCCAAGTGTTTTGATTATCTTGATTCGAGTCATTAGAGTAGTTTATTGTAAAGTATGTAAAAATTCAAGTGTAAGGGGAATGTACATTCCCTATGATGTATTATTTTGAATGGTAGGGTAAAAGTGTATGCAATAAAAAAATTGAAAAATCAAGAAAAAGAAAAAAAAAATAGAAAAAGAAAAGAGAAAAAAACACACGGACTACCATCCCGTTTCATTCTATGTTTGTTTTATGTTTTTGTTATTTTTTATTTATTAGCTTAAGTCGAGTCGAGTCTTGCCTTAGCAACGCCATATTGTACATGTAATTAACCAAGATGACTAACTCGCCACCTGTAAATATTGCCTTTATCCAACAAAACCATGTTTTCCATATCCCTACACCTAACGTTATAACCCTTCAAAAGACTTCTTTGATAGTTTATCCTAGGTGCTTACGCCAAGTGGTGGAGGTTTGATCCTTTCCCAAGCCTATGGTAATCTATTTGCTATGACAGGTAGTGAGAGATGTTTTCCATTTCTATATTGTGATATATACTTTATTACACCCGAGAGAGGTGAGTATCTATACACTATTTGTGAGGTGCTAGTGTATAACCTCCGTGCTTGTTTTTGGTTTTTAGTGGAATGATTATTTGTTGTAATTACTTTTCTATTAGTGTTAAATGACCCCTAACATGTATTTTGATTAGAATAAAAGCGCATTTGCTTGAGGACAAGCAAATCTCAAGTGTAAGAGTATTTGATAAGGCGAAAAGTGTACCGCTTTTAAGGGGTCATTTAAGCCCGAATTCGTGATTATTTGATCAATTATTGCCCTAAATCATTCCTTTTGTCATTTTAGGTACTTTTGAGGACAAATCTGGAAAACGAAACATTTTGGACGTTTTTGGAGCATAAAAGTGAAGAAAATGGCAAAGTCTCAAATGCCTTGATGGGAACAGTACCTGACGACGTCAAGCCTTAACACATGACGGCGTCAAGAGTGACAAAAGAGGTGGATGTGGAACTTATAACGTGACGGCCCAGAATAATTTCTTTGTTAATGGCCTGACGGCGTCATCAAGGCCGTCAGGGTCCAAATACATGTGACGGCCGAGAGTAGATTTGCACATGAAGGCATCAAGACTAGATCTAGGCAATACGAATTTCACTTTGGCAGCGAGTTGACGGCGTCAGAGGCTAATACATGATGCCGTCAGGATGCTTAGTCTATATATATTTTTCCAATTTTTTATTGTAAAGTGTGGAACAAGTTGTGGAATATCACACACAAACCCTAGGTTAAATTTCCTGCATATTGAAGGGGTTTCAAACCCTTCTTTCTTCCATGTTTTAATAAAGATAAGTTCTCCAATAATCATTCAATATGTCTATGTATTGTTTGATTCTATCTTATGATTATCTTTCTTTGAACATGTTAGCCTAGGTTTTTATTTTGTTTGTTGGATGTAGTGAAACCTAGATGTTGATTATTGGTTGATTGTTTGTTTATAATTGTTACGGATGATTGTATTCGATGTTAAGCTTAAGAAAACTGGCAGACTTCCATTGGTAACTTGCTTGAACGTCTTAAGAAACATGATTGGAGGTGTACTACGATTTTTGGTTGTATTTAATGCATAAGTGAATTATAATGATCCCATGTTAGGAGCTTTTAATCGGCTCGACATAGGAGTGAAGTAGGATCTTATAGAGTTAGGGAATATTGTACGCGGCCCTACGACTAGTATTATGGAATATAACCCGTCATCCATGCAATTGTAACAAGCTAATCAACCGGTAAATGATATCTAGGGAGTAATGAAATCTAAGTAAACACAACTTTTCTCATTATTGTTTCCACCACATTAGCATATTAGTTTAATTTTCATTTCTTTTATTTTATTTTGATTGCATCTTTAGTTAATTGGGTTAGTTGGCTAGCAACTAATTCCGCCCACTCCTTCAAAACCCGAGATTTTACTTGCTTTCATAAAATATAAAAAATACAAAAAGAATCATCCCTCACCTCTAGACCTAGTTTAGTAGGCTTTCTAACCCTAGCGACACTATTCCTGAGCTGAACGATCAATCCCCCAGTACTTCTCACTGTACTATACTACAACGATCAGGTACACTTCCTGGTGGGGGTTGTAAGCTTCTCAAGATCCCTTGAGAGGTATAACCTGTTGTGAAGGCGCAATTACCACGTATCAATGCCATCTGCTGATTGAGCTTGAGCACAAAGCCTATTGGGCCCATAAGCATGCAAACTTCAACCTCCAAACAGCGGGTGATCATCGCAAAGTTCAGCTGAATGAATTAAATGAGCTGTATAATCAAGCATACTAGAATTCTTTGTTCTATAAGGAGAAGTCAAAGAAGATTCATGACTCAAAAATCAAGAACCGCGTTTTTAACGTTGGTGATCGAGTCCTTCTTTTTAACTCACGGTTGAAGATATTCTCTGGGAAGCTTAAAACCCGCTGGACTGGACCATTCACTATTGCCAAAGTTTATCCATATGGCACTCTCGAGTTATCTCAAAATGACGGTCCAAATTTCAAAGTGAATGGGCATTGGTTAAAGCATTATTTTGGAGGGAACATACCACCCATGGTTGTTTCGGATCTCTAAACTTTCCCCAAGAACCAATGAATTCTGGGATCGAATCAAGCTAGTGACTCGGTGAACAAAAACATCAGCACAACATGGGTTTTCACCCATGTCTCTGATTTCTTTCTACTTTCTAACAACTAAGTGTGGGGGAGTTCCCCCCACTGTGCTTTTCTTTTGTGTGTTGTGTGCTCATGTTTTCAGGTATCCTTGGGATAGTGATGATTGATGCGCCTGTTTTTAATCCGGATGCTCAATATCTTATCCTTTTGCTAACAAGTATCTAAGGATATCGTTTTGATCCTTTTTGTGAAAACGTAGATTTCCGTTTCACACTTGGCTATTAGTATTACCTTTCTACGTTCTAAGTGTCGGCATAACAGCCGGTACTTTGAATATTTAGGGCAATATTCAATTCTAAGTGTTGGGGGGGGGGGGGGGGGGAATTCTATCGAATTTTGTTACATATATTGTACCTTATAGTTCCCTAGTGTAGGATCTACACTTGATAGATATCGAGCTAATAGATCGTTAGTCTACTAATGTAATCACTAGCAAACTAAATAGACAATCTCTGTTAGCTTATGCTTATTGCGGAATATAAATATAAACTGTATGCTAAACTTTGATCGTCTATGGATCGATATTATTCACTAACAATTGCTTTGAAACTCGTACCTATTACAATGACCTTGGGTTCCTTATATACTATCGGGAACCCTAACCTTTCTTACTAGAAACGAATAATCATTAAACTAATAAAAGATATTCTACATATCCTGTCCTAAAATAAACTAATTCTATCTACGGATTAACTATATTCGCAGGATCCTTCCATCAGCAGGAACCAAATGTACATCAAAACATATTAGTTTCTTACTATTCTCATCACATCCAGGTGTGTTAACTCCTGTGAGAGGTGAATCATTGAAAATAATGGATTTGATGTCTCTTTACCAATAGCCATTACTACTGGGGTAGCCAAATGTTTCAGTTCACAAACTATGGTACACTGATGACCATATGATTTTTAGCAAATCATCAACTATAAACGGATTTGAGATGTCTTTACCTGTAGCCGTTTGCTCAGGACTAGTCAATTATTGAGTGATAAAACACCTTGGTCAATTGAATACCAAATATGGTTTTCCACTGCCTTTACCACAAGCCATACACTTGTGGGCTAGCCAATTGTTGGGAATCCAGAAAGGAAAAATCCATGGTCAATTGACAACCATTCAACTCTCAGTTGTTAAGCATGGGTGAGTTGAGTACCCAATAGTTTTTAGCAAACTATTACAGCTATCAACAGATTTGGCTTGTCTTTACCAAAGCTGTACCCTTTGGACTAGCCAACCTTTTGATGGAATAGTCAACATCAGGTAAGTTGATAACCAGAGAAGGTATGGAAATAACCAACACCAAATCCTGCAAACAACATACACAATACTATACAAATCTGTTAGTTTTTTTTTTTTTTTTTTTTTTTTTTTTTTTTTTTTTTTGGAAAATAGAAAATAAATATACAACAAAATACCATAAGAATACCCAATCATTCCATATAAGTTTCAATATGGACACCATGCTGAGTTTTCAGTTCCATCTTAACCAAAATACTCCTTCTGATAGCCCTAATCAATTGTTCAGCCATATGCAAATCATTCCCAATCATATCCAGAGGAACAGTAAGTTTCACCTCCAGCATGTGTCTCATCACATCTATAGTGATTGGATATACCACATCTGCCCAACAATATAAGGTCTTGCCAGAGGTAGTAATGATCATATGAACATTAGGAAGAGGAAAATATTTCCAAGTACCAACTACCCAATTCTTCTAACCTTTCTAAACATGAAATCCAGTACCAGTAAAAAGATGAGAATCACGGAGTACTTGTAAGTCTCCCAGCAAAAACATACCAATCCCTTCAGGTTGATGAGACTTATAATAAGTGACAACCCAGCCATATAAGGAAAGAGTATCCTGCCTATCCACCATATGTAAAATCTGACTAAGAAAAGTAAATTCTTTGGTGGAACCATCTTGTCTGTGAAGCACATTGACTTGTCCTTGACCAGTTGGAGACTCAATAAGCTCCCATTGAACCACCATTTCCCAAACAAAAGGATTGTCATCATCAGAATCAAAGTCAATAAAAGTACTATCCTTTGGTGATTCACCCCTAGAAGCCTTTCTCTTCTTAGCAAAAGTCTTCTTCCTAGTTCCAGGGGTAGAAGGAGAAGAAGTATCAAGTGGATGATCATCAGAAGTCTCTTCAGTGGGAACTGGTTCTGAAGCATCAGGAGAAACACTTTGTGGATCTTCAGGAGGAATAGATTCTGGATCTTTAGGAACATGTGCTGAAGCATCAGGAGAAACATCCTCGTGATCTTTAGTAGGAATAGGTTCAGTGGTAGGAATTTCAATGGAAACAGACTCTGGAACTACAGGAACAGCTGATGAAGCATCAATAGGAGCAGAAGAAGATCCACCAACATCTGAAGGATCAGAAGGCTCCACAACTGCATTAGCAGCAATATACGATGGTGAAGGAACAACATCAGTAGAATCATCAACCAAAGTTAATAATGAAGGAGAATGAATATGCTCCTGAGCACCAAATGAAGACTCAGTGGATTCTTTGGGCTGGTCAACAGAATCATCAAGCCTGATCCTCTTAGCAACAGGCTTATCCATAAGTCTGCCACGCTTCTCTAATACATCTGGAACATTGATACCTAATGAATGAAGAAGAGAGATGAGCTTGTCATAGTATGAAGTTAACTGAGTATCTGAAAATCCCCAAACTTTCTTTTGAGTCCATCCTGATCTAAACATAAAACACCCTTGGTTCTTGACAAAATTCCTCATATACTTTCTAATCTCTACTTATGTCCATGGTTTGTCCCTCAGCTCTTTAGCTTTTCTCTCTGCCTCAACCTTCTTCTGTAACTTAACATTTTCAACCATCCTTTTAGCAAAATCAGTCGCATGATAATCAGCTCCAAGGACAGACTGTGCCAAATCAGTTTTAGCAGAGACCTGAGTAGCCAAATGTTCCCATTGCTCAGCAGATAAACTCTTAGTAATTTCATCTAGCTCTTTTTGTCTTTCAGCAGGTAAAGTATGAGTAATTAGAGTACCCATTCTATCCAAATCAGCCTGTATCTTCCTAGCAAGTTGCTCAGAGGCCTTCATATCTAAATCCCCCTTAGTCTTTGCAGCCTCCTCTTTGGCTTGCCACTGAGCTGCAACCAATTCACTAAGCTTCTCATTAGCTAGTTCTTGCTCAGTTTTCTTTCTAGAAGGAATGTCTTGATCAACCATAACAGACTTTCCTTTATCTGTCTGAGTGGAAGTAGTTTCAGGAGGAACAGAATGCTGATTAGCTGTATCTTTTGCTGGAGAACCATCAGAACACTCAACATGTAAATCTGCTGATTCATCAGCAGGAACATCCTTTGGCATTGCATCAGCTGATGTTGCCTTGCTAGGTGATAGCACATATTCCTTTCCTGCAACAAAGAAAGCATCTCCTAACTGAGAGGCATCAGCAGGAGTCTTGTCAGTAGGAACATCACTCATATCAACCTCTACAGAGGTGAGATCAGCAGCTGTTTTAGGAAGGTCTGCTAAGTACTTCCTTCTAACATAAGACACTTTCTGAGCTTTTGGAGTGGATGTGTCAGCAGAAGGAGCAGTGGTTGCAGGCCTAGAAACAGGAACCTCATGCTGAGTACTTTCCAGAGTAGTAGTGGCAAGAAGATGAAGCCCTTCCAAGTCAATCTTGTCAGATTCTCCAGTAACCTCTTCATCTGAGTCAATCACAACACCTTTTCTTTTCCTGGTTTTAAGTTTGTTCTCCAACTTCTTGACCTTTTTAACTAGAGTCACCACAGCATTCCCAAGTGTCTTCTTGGTGTGTTTAAGCTCCTTTTCTAAAGTATCCATCTTATGTACATACCTGTCCAATAAAAGAGACAAAGAAGTGAGAGTAACAGGACCTTCAGCTCCACCAACAGGGATATCTGTGGTATTGGGAGCATCATTGGTCCTAACAGGAGAGTTAAACCAGTCTTCATTGATATCAACATTCTCCTCTAAAGTAGGACTAGAAATAGGTGTGGGAAGTCTTGTTATTTGTGGAGATTGTACAGGTTGGTCAGGGCTAAAATCCTCAGTAACTAAATGCTCAGAAGGAGCATCAGCAGTTGGTGAAGGATTAGGTATGAATAGCCTAGGAGAGAATGGTGGCTGAGCATCAGCAGCAACTGATGCACTTGCATCAGGAGCAACTTGAGTCCTCTCAGGAGATTCCACTGGTGCTTGAACATCAGCAGGATCCTGATCACCATCCGCTGCATCAGCAGCTGCTTCATCAGCAGCTACTGCATCAGCAGCATTGCCAGCAGGCAACATAGTAGGAAGTAAAGGTCTATGAGCTCCCTTATAATTGGTTTTCATAGAAGCAAAGAGCTTACTAGATAGACCCTTTACAGGCAGATGGGTAGTGTCCTGGGTCTGAATTCCTAAAATTATTTGAAGAAACCTAGGATACATTAAATATTTTAGTTTGCTATCCTTAACATTACCAAGCATTTCATCAAATATATACTTAGAGAAATTAAAGGTTCTTTCCTGAGACAGGCACACAATGGCAAGAGCAATGGCTGTGGAAAATTGATCCCATCCACCAGACTTGCAACTCATACACTGAAGCAGAGTGTGTGTCAAGAACCTCCATTTAGGGCAAAACATATTCTTGTACAATTCTTCCCCATCTCCACGATATCCAGCAGCCCGCAGACCTGCAAGTATCTCTTCCTTAGCCAATTCGTGTTCCCCACCTCCATCATCCAATTGCAATTGAGTCCGAACCAATGACTCAGTAACAACACATTCTTCCCCATCAATAGTAGCCACAATCTCTGTTGGTCCATCTTCAACATACCTTGTCCGTACCGTTCTCCAAAATTGTGTGACCAATGATTCATGAATAACATCAGGATAGTGAGTTAGCGCAAAATGAATCTTGGACCATTGAAGAAATTCCATCATCCCCATGTAATGACCATCTCCTTTTCCACGACCCAAGAAAGCATGTTTGTTATGATCACCTTTGAAGAGTAGTTCAACCATTGATTGAAAAGAGAGAGAAATAGGGTTTTGAGTGCTGAAAGAGGTTGAAATGGTTTTGAAATCTATAAGTAGAGGGAATCAGTTATTTAGACATGGGATTTGCACGACTAGGTTAAATGGGGTAAGTTTCCAAACGTGGAATGTAATTGACGAAAATTGTGCAAACAATCTTTGACCAATATGTGACTATTATAAACCCCCAAGTAAACTAACCCATCCAAAGAAACTAAGTCATCCAGCAGGAACCAATTGGTCAATCAGCAGAATCCACTTAAATGTTGACCATGGTCAACCATTCCTGGTATCATCAACAACCAATCAGCAGGAACCGGTCATTAGAGGTAACCAAAATTTCAATGAAAATCTCTTTCAGTCAAACCTTCGCCCTTAATTATCTGTAAACCACCTCGCATTTATGGTAATAATTATACACGGTTTACTTGTCCTTATAAATACAGGGTAAAAATCCCCAAATCTCACCAATCAATTTCAAAATTCTAATCCCTAATTACAAAAACCCCAAACAAGCAATAACCATGTCATCCAATCCTAACATCATCAACCTCTCTTTTGACTCATCTGATTCTTCAGAATCACTAACATCTCCACCACCACTAAGGATGCCAACCCTCCCACGGGATCTGACCAAAGAACAGGCCAAGAAGAAGCGACATGATGTACCTGCTCCAAGTTCATCATCATCAAAGGATCTTCCACCCTATCCTTCTGATTTAGATGATTCTGATGCGGCTAGAGAGATAGAGAGATAATGGAATGCAATAGAGAGGGGTCAAGCAAATAGAGCCCCCAATCCTGCTGTGTCTCCCTTCATTTACACATCTTCTGATGAAGATGATGATGAGAATGATGCACTCTACAATCCTCCCTCAACACCTGAGAGGCCCCAGTCCTCCCGTCCAAGGCGACCATCAAGACCCAGAAAGTCAAATCCACCATTGCCAAAGACTAGGGAAGTGGTGATTGGGTTGCCTTGTCCCCAATAGCAAGGACTCTTCACCAACAACAAGGGTAAGGAGAAGATGGCTGAGGTGAAGGGCAAGGGCAAAGGAAAAGTAGAATATGAGGGTTAGGATTGACAGGCTTGTTTGAATGTATGAAACTTTCAATCTTTCTTCTATTTGTACTTTTGGATGAGCTTCAATAAAACATATTTCCTTTGTTTGAAATTACTTGATTGTTATGCGTCTGAAAAGAATTGTTCATTCCCCTGATTTAGATCTGCTAGCAGAATCCATCAGCAGGAACAAACTTAATGATCAAACTTGTGTTATCAGCAGCAATTGGTCAAACCATAGTGACCCTCATCCGTAGAATCCATGTATATGGACAACTTGCACAATTAGTAATTGCCACTGACCCAACTACGTCCCATTAATTTGCATTTACACCCATTAATCCCAAATCAAGTCTATATAAAGTTGTCTTCAAAGCATAACCTACTCAAAACTCAATTACTTACTAATACCAACACACCAAAGTCTTCCCAAACACACAAGTCATGAAGTGAAACCCCAAAGTCATAGATATTTCCTCTGATTTTTCTGACTCCACATTTGATATACCCCAAATCCAAAGAGCATACTGCTATCTTGGTGAGGGACCATCTTATGACACCCCCAAAATTTACAATGCAGCAGAATACCAATTTGGGTGTCACTTCATAGTTCATACACATAAGTTACATAAAACGACCTCAAAAGAGACATTTAATAAAATGTCACATTCGATTTGATAAATCAGAGTACAAAGGTCCCAACAATTTATATTTAAAACTTAAGTTACAAGAGTTAAAAAATGACTCATTTGTATATTTAAAGAAAATAATTATCGAATGTGAAGAAAACAAGTCCTTCAATGTTTGATATCCACGCGACTCCGATTGCTCCCAATGCTTAGCTAGCAAATAATACCTGAGAAAATACATGCTAAAAAGTCAACATAAAGTTGAGTGAATTCGTAGAGTTTAATAAGTAATCAGTTGAATACAAGATAATTCAGTTTAAAATACGATGGGCTACGTTGTTATACGCCCATAATTAAGTTGACATGTAACAAATACATGTCGGCGAAAAAAAAAGATTTACAGCATTCAGCTCACGAAACTGAACCTTGACTATGTCTAAATGATGCCCCGCACAAGGGTAATCTTGCCAATTACCCTAAATTCTCAATATTATATGTTCGTTTGACCCACAGTTGTCAAATGAGCGCTACTCACCCAGACAGGCTTGTCAAGCCAAATATGCATATTTATAATACTAGCGTTCACACAAAATTAACGGTTCATGATGGGGACTTAAGCAAGAATACTCAATGTCAGATGTCTATAAATCATATAATCAGGTTTAGCATACCAAAAGCTACTTGTATTCAATTTGTAAAACTAGCATGTATCCCCCTCGCGAGGTTTATAGAACATTTAAATGAGTAAAGGCGAGGCTATGAACTCACCTTGATGATACAGTAGACAGGATAAAGTAATGTCAATAGTTATAGTGGGAATGACTCCAAAAGGCAACCTGAATAATATGGAAGTCTGAGATGTTGATAATTTAAGCTTGAATTATCGTGAATAATGATTTGAAACAATATCGAATGATAAAATGGTTTGTGTGACAAAGGTGGCTTGTGATTAAGGAAATAGAAGCGATAAAGAAAATGCATAAATTGCATACACATATAAAATGTATACAATTAGTCGACATGTATATTCATATTCCTTAGAATCCATGTACACATCTAAACTCTCTTAATTAGACTCATTAAGTGTTTCGCATAACAACTATACTTCGTTTTAATTCATTCCGCCTAATATGTAACTTTTAGTAAAAATTCCCATTTTGACCCATTACCACGATTAAGACTATTAGACATAAACAAAGCCAATGACTAATTTATTAGTCGCAAAATATTTAGTTTTACTTAAGCTTCACGCTAAAACAATTTCATAATGCTACTAGACTATTAGAAGAGTTTTGTCAAGATTGACTTTTGTAATATATTCTCCAAATCTGACCCGTCCAAAATGACTCGCTAGATGACATTTTCACGTTTCGGACTCAAAAGAGATTTTGTGTAAAACGACATTCCGGAAAACATTTTAGTTATGGCCGAGACCTGAATCTCAACGTAAAATGACCAAAATGCCCCTGCAAGTTTCAGTTGGTAGTTTGACATTTTAAATAAACTGCAGTAGTTTGACTTTCCGTTTTGACCAGTTATATTACACTTTCGTGACTCGGACTCTAAAGAGATATAATGCAAAACGACATTCCGAACAATTTTCGTGTTTTAACTGAAGGCCGATTCGGACCAGAAAAGGCTCAAAACCCTGTTTAAAAACTGCATCAGCTCACTTTTTATAAAACAAGTGCTGTCATTTTAAAAGAAAAATGTAGAACTGGTTTTTAATCAAAATCACCCTCATTTTCGCACTTTCACACCCCAATTCATCGCAGTAGACTAAAAACGCTGTTTCGGACAACTTTCGTGTTTTGGCCGAAGGCCGAAACGGGCCAGAAAATTATGAAAATGCCCTTATTCAAATCTGACAGCAACTAAATTTTATACAAGTGCTGTTTGGAAATTTATAATTTTTCTAAATTTGAAATGACCGCCAAATGTTCGTTATTAAGAGTTAAAAGCCGAATTTTATATCAAAACATTCATATTAACATCCTCTCTCATATTCAAAAGACAAAAATCAGTTTCAAAAATTTCAACCTAGGCGAAACAAGCCTCAACTTTCTGGTCTAAAATGGGTAGCTTTAAACCCCTTCAAACTTCAATTTTCACAATATACAACATCACCATAACCTCTAACTAGCCTAATCCCATTCAAGAATCATCCCAACTATTATTCCAACCTTATTAATATTTCACACATCACCACATGGATTCTAAGTACTAGATTATACACATACATTCAAGTTAAGAGAAAATAATTGAAAAGGAGTTTAGAGGTATCACTTACAACACAATAATTGGAGACAAAAGATCAAGCAAGAACCCTAATTGGGTTGTTCTTGCTGCCGTGACCACTCAACACAAAACAGAAGCCCGAATACGATTTTTATTTCACCAAATCTAGTTAAAAACAACTAGAATTGAACCCTTGTATCACCAATTACCTTTAATTATTTCAAAACACTTGAATCAAAATCTTCAAAAATCAATAATCTGGATAAAAACCTTTTGCATGATGATTCTTATTGCAAAGGATGATGGGGTTTATATATTGGAATGATTTGGGAGTGATTTTGAGTGATTGTAAGAAGTTTGATGATTGTTTGGTTGGTGTTGGCTGTTGGAGTCGAAGACCAGAGAGGGAAAAAGGGAAGAGTCGACTTTTATTTTATTTTTATTTTCTTATCTGTGTGTTGTATGTAGGGTATTACCTTATATATTGATATAAGGTAAGAAAAGATATGGAAGGGGGTGTTTGGTTATGCATATTGTTGGAGTCCAAAATAAAAATAAGTGTTTGGTTTGGGCTTAAACATTTATTTAAAGTATTGAAATTGTAAAAAATACCATTTTGATGTGGTTCAGCCAAACACGAGTAAGAAGTTGAAAAAAAATACTAAAATAAAATAAACAAGCTCTCGGGGTTTAAAATATGGAATTGTTGATTTCTCAAATGTTTTAACGAATAAATATCCAAGGCATGACGCGGAATTAGTTTAACCACTTTGTTAAAACCTTAAAATGTAAATTTAACGGGTAAAACGTAAAGGTGTAAGGTTTACGGAAAAACGGAATAATTAAAAAGTGACTTTTAAAATAGGATTGTAAGGAAACAATGATGCATAAAAAGTGGTGAATGTTACGTAGTCTAGTCGCGGTTGAATTAATTGAACGTGTTTTGACGAAACGCGGATAACTTCCGACGAAGTTAATTATTTAAAAACATAGAATAGTTAAATACTATTAAGATTAATGACATGGAATTTTTGAAATGTCATACATCTGAGTTTTGTCCATCTCCATCCTTATCAGAGGAAACAGAGGAAGCACCAACTCCTCTTGCTGTTGTTGTCCCTGATTTTACTCCTGTCACAGCATTCCTTACAAGTGAGATGGAAAGGGTTTGTTCTGATATGAGGAAGATCTCTGTCCCTGAAGAGCCACAGTCCTCTCAAAGGAACAAGGGTCCACTGAAGGTTATCCTTGGACTTGCTACTCCCAAGCTCTGGAAAAAAGACATGCAATCTAGAGGGATCCACAAGAGGATGCCTGACCCCAAGGACATAGGAAAAGGGAAGAGAAAGATGGAGTAGGAGTTTGGGCTGTTGAATGTTGCTGGTTGGTAGTTGGTTAGGTTTTGTCTTTTGTAATCCTGTGATGATCTTTGATGGTTGTGATGATGTACTCCCACTATCTTAATAATGAAAGAACTTTTCATTTTGTCTTTTACATCTTGTTCCACTGATACAAATTGTGTAGATCACCAACTCCTCTTGTTTAGATCTTTGTTCATCAGCAGGAACATAATCTGCACACCAAACATTCAAACAGAACACAAAAGGCAAACATAGTGATATACAAAGTTAGTAAGAAACCCGCAAAACAAAGTTTGTAAACATAATAATATACAAAATATACAATATCAATTACAATCCTCCCTAAAGGCATATGCCTCCCCTCAAACATTGCATTCATGAGTTAACCATCCCGATGTGGACAACTAAGTGGTTAAACCTAGGTCCATCATAAGCCTTTGTTAACAAATCAGCCAGATTATCATCAGTATGAATTTTAAGCACATGTATTAGATGTTTTTCATTAGCATCTCTTATAAAATGGTGCCTAATTTCAATATATTTAGTTCTTTGATGAAAAACTGGATTTTTAACTATTGAAATGGTACTTTGATTATCAATATAGATTTTAGTGTTCATAAAGTTGAACCCATAATCCAACATTTGATTCTGAATCCAGAGTACCTGACCATAACAGTTAGCAGCAGCAACATATTCTGCTTCAGTAGAAGAGGTGGCAGCAATGGTTTGTTTCCTGCAATGCCAAGAAATGAGTCTTCTACCAAGAAATTGACAACCTCTTATTGCGGATTTCCTGTCCAAATTAGCTCCAGCATAGTCACTGTCACTGTATGCTTCCAGCACAAATGGTGAATCCTTTGGGTACCAAAGGCCAAATTTGGGTTGGCCTTTGAGATACTTGAAAATCTTGTTCACAACATTTAGGTGGGAAGTCAATGGAGTGACTTGATGTCTTGAGCAAGCACTGACAGCAAATGTGATGTCAGGTCTTGAAGCTATGAGATACATGAGTGATCCAATCATGGATCTATATAGATGCACATTAACAGCTTCATCTTGTTCATTTGGATTTTTAAGCTTGAGAGGTTCAAAGGGAGTAGTTGCATTCCTCAAAAGTTCAAAGTCAAACTTTTTCAATATATCTTTGACATATTTCTCTTCATGGATAAAAATCCCATCAGGTTGTTGTTTGACTTGTAGCCCTAAGAAAATGTCAGTTCCCCCATTGCACTCATCTGAAATTCACTTTTCATCAAATTTTCAAATTCCCTGCACCATGCTTCCTTTGTGGAGCCAAAAATGATATCATCCACATAAACTTGTACCAGAATGATATCCCTGGAATTTTTCTTGATGAAGAGAGTTTAGTCAATTGCTCCTCTTCTATATCCATGTTCCAAAAGAAAGGTAGATAGCCTAGCATACCACGCTCTTGGTGCTTGATGAAGGCCATAGAGTGCCTTGACAACCTTGTACACTTTCTTAGGATGTTGTGGGTCTTCAAAGCCTTGTGGTTGAGTGACATACACTTCCTCCTTAATCTTTCCATAGAGGAAGGCACTTTTTACACCCATCTGATATACCACAAATCCCATGTATGAGGCAAAGGCCAAAAATAACCTAATTGCCTCCACCCTAGCAACAGGTGCAAAAACTTCAGTATAATCAATCCCTTCTTCTTGTGTGAAACCTTGAGCCACCAATCTTGCTTTATTTTGGACCACAATACCTCTTGCATCCCTCTTGCACTTTAATATCCACTTGGTTCCAATAGCCATTTTACCTGCAGGTAGATCAACAAGTACCCATACATCTTGATTCTTGAATTGTTGCATCTCTTCCTGCATAGCTTCAACCCAACTAGGTTTACTCAAAGCTTGTTTAATGCTTGTTGGTTCCACTTATCTTAAGAAACAAGCAAACAGACAGTGCCTTTCATCTGTGTGATTGTCTCTCTTCTGATTAGACACGTATGTGAAAAATGCACATTGACCAAACTGTGTCTGCTTCATAGCACTTCTGGTTAGAACCATAGCATTTGGATCACCAAGGATATTTTCTTGAGGATGAATGGTGTTGATCCTCTTAGTGGGAACATGATTGACATCAACAGAGGTTTCAAGATTAGTCAAAGTTGGAGCAAAGTCTTCATCATAAGAAGCTGATTGAAAAATGCCAGCACTTTGTTCATGGTTGCCAAGATCTGAGGGGCTGGGGAACCTTCCAAATGGTTCTTCTAAGCTAGTTGATGTAGCTGTGGAAACAGGTGTTGCAGCATAAATGCCTTCAGGAGAATTGACCGCAGCAGCATCAGTAGATTCATCAGCAGAAATAGATTTTCTGCTGACATCAATAGCAGCTTGTTTTAAGAGTGCTTCAGTGTCTTGAGAAAATTCAAGACCAAGCCTTTTAGCTTCTTCAGCAGCTGCATGCTCTTGCTTTTTGAGTCTAGCAAGATCTTCTACATAGGTTGAGTTTTCCACATCATCAACAGTTTTGGCATCAGAGGCTTCTGTGTTAGTAGGACCTGCAACATGAATAGGGAGAGAAGAAACAACAATAGTGGGTTCATCACATTCCCAATCACTGTCTGAGTCATCCTCTAGGGTACCTGCAATGTTAGTGGGGACACTTGTGTACCTGTAGAAGGGTTAGTTTTAAATCTTGTATAAGCCAAATGATTTGTCAAGTAATCAAGGTCAAAATACCATTCATGACCTTTACCCTGAGTATTTTCATTGTCCTCCAGAAATCTCAGGTTAAGAGTCTCTTCTATCTTCTTTGCAGCCAAATTATATACCCTGTAGGCCTTGTTATGAGCTGAGTAACCAACAATATACCCTTCAGCAGCTTTTTCTTCAAATTTGCCTAAGTGATCACTTGTATTCAGAATAGTCACTTGACATCCAAAAGGTTTTAAGTACTCAATGGTGGGCTTCTTCCCTGTCAAAAGCTCATAAGGTGTCTTATTGTGTGGTTTAGTAATCAACACCCTATTAGGCACATAACAAGCAGTTCCAACTGCTTCAGTCCAAAACATAGTGGGAAGTTTAGAGTCAGCAAGCATAGATCTTGCAGCCTCTATCAGGGTTCTAATTTTCCTTTCTGCAACTCCATTCTGTTGTGGAGTCCTAGGATTGCTATAGTCCCTTTTTATACCCTTTAACCCACAGAGTTCAATAAGATTTGCATTTTTAAAATTTGTCCCATTGTCACACCTTATACCTTTTATCTTCTTGTTAAGTTGGTTTTCAATGAGGGCCATAAATTCTTTAAGTGTCTGAAAGGTTTGATCTTTAGTTACCAAAAAGAATGTCCAACTAAACCTGCTAAAAGCATCAGTGATCACCACACAGAAGTACTTATGGTCAATACTCTTGATAGATGTTGGACCAAAAAGATCCATATGAAGCAGCTGCAAAGTTTCTGAGATTGTGCTCACAATAGTAATAGCCTTATAAGAAGCTTTGTGTTGCTTTACTTTGTTACATGCAACACAGTTGTGTTCATTGGTAAATATCTTGGAAGGAATTCCATGAACTAATCCATCTTTAGCAAGCTTGTTAGTTACTTTGAAGTTAACATGTGCCATCCTTCTGTGCCATTTTGTAGATTCATCCAAGGATGCTTTAGCCACCAAGCATGCTAGATCACCTTCTGGCTTGACATCATTCAAGTTGAATGTGTAAAGATTATGATTTCTTGGAACCCTTAGCAATACATGACTCTAATCAGGTATTTTGAAGTCAGGTGAAAGAATGAGACAGTCCTCATCAGTGAAAAGCACATGAATCTTTTTGTCTCAGATTTGTGAAACTGAGAACAAATTGAAACCTTCTAGTTCCTTCACATAATAGACATTCACAAAGTCCACCTTTGGAGTTCTTATGGTTCCTTTACCAGTGATTCTTCCTTGTCCACTTCCAAATCTCACTATGCCTCCATTAAAAGGCACAAAGTTATGTAGCTTCTCCTGATTCCCAGACATGCTTCTTGAACATCCACTATCAACAATACCTAAATCTTTATTTAAAAGAGGATGTCCCTATAACAACAAATAAATTTTACAACAATATGAGTACATTGATAGACTCAAGTCTTGAAAGACTTGAGCCTTCCTTGTGGATCTTTTTTATGAAGCCATGTAGATGAGTTAGATCCACCATTGTTCCTGGAACCCCTGTATACATATGGTCTATAAAATTTCCAAGAAAAATCTGTAGAGGACTTTAAAGCAGAATCCCAATTTGCCCTTCCTAAAAACATTGGGTCATAATATCCAACCCAATAACCATTTTGAAAATTAGTATTATTAAATCTAGAAAATGGTCTAAAAACATATCTATTCCTATCAGCATATCTACTAGCAGAAGAAGATCCACCAGCAGAAACAGACCTTTTAGCAGAAACTTAGTTTGTTCTGCTAGTGGTGTTAGGTGCATGTGGAACATAAGAGGGTTTGGTATAAGCATTGGTCCACATTGGTCTAGGTCCATTATGAACAGTAGAAACACCCATCCTCTTTTCATGAAAATCACAATCCTTAATCAAATGCAATTTACTACCACACACAAAACACTTCTTCTTTCTAGAAGATTTATTAAAATTAGAAGATGTCTTATTAAACACAAAATTATTCAAACAACCACCAGAAATAGAATTGTTTTGTAATGGTTGAAAAGAATTGTTTTTAAAAGAAGTAAATAACAAGTCTTCAGAAGAGGCTGTCTTTGAAATCACTTCATCAGCAGCAACTTCAGAGTCCACAGACTTGTAAGATGACTTGACAGATAGCTTTGTTGAGGACCTGGGTGAGTCTGACTTGGTCGTGGATTCACAACTGGCATAACTAGAGGTCTCTGAGCTTTTGTCCCTGAAAGAACAGGAGACACATTCATTAGAATCATCACTAGATGTACTTCTTGAGTCAGGGGAGTCCTTGATCCTAATGCCAGTTTGAGTCTATGAATCCAAATTATGGGATGTGGGCTTAGGGGTTCCTATGGTAGTGGGAGAGTCAGAGTTATTAGTTTTACATTTAAGGTTTGGCAAGTCATCAGACTTTTTGCCATACAAATGGTATGAACCATCAAAGTCAGAGGTTTTGGAGGTAGGCATGAATTCACCTCTAATTGGTTCTGGTACAACATGCATCTCACCTTCCTTTAAGAATTTTACAGGTGCAGTGTTATTTTTACTTTTCTTTTCTAAATAATGATTTGCCTCTACACCAACATATTTCTAAAAACCTAAACCAAACTCAGATGTTACAGACTGACTTCTATAAAGAAAACTAGCTAACTTATCACCTGAAACTAGCCATTCTTTATGCCTAGTAACTTCCTTATCCAACTTATCTTGAAAAACTTCTTTCTCAGACTCAATTCTTGCTTTTTCTTTTTCAGTAAATTTTAATTCATTGCTAGTTATCTCTAAATCTCTTTTTAAAACTCTTATCTTTTCTTCATAAGCCAATTGATTTTGTTGAAACCACACTTTCTGTTTTTCTAAAGTTTTAACAGCTTCTTTATAAGCTTGAGCTTCTATAAAGCTAGCATTATATTTTGGTTCCATATCATCATAGGCTTCTTTAAGAGTTTTATATTTAATATCACACCCAAAAACACAATCAGATACCTGAGGAGATATTCCCATGAAGGCGAAGTCAGCATCACAACTAGCCACGCAGGAGATTTGTTGAGGAGAACTGCTTGTTGCATCTTCAGATTCATGCTCATTCCAGTCAACACAAGCATCTACAGCAGTCACCAAAGCCTTTGATTCTCCAGCCTCCACCTCCTTCTTCCTGTAAGCTGAATATCTTGTACTATCTTCACTCTTCTTGGTTTTACACTCTCTTGCAAAATGCCCAATCTCTCCACATGCATAACACTTCACTTTTCTTCTGTCAAAACGAGCTGCATCTCTTCCATTTACTTGGAGCTCTCTTCCAACCTTTTGCTCAAATCTTCTGACTTTAAGAGACAACATTGCCATTTGCCACTTTAAGTCCAACTCTTCCATTGCAAGTTCATCAATCTGCTCAAAGTCCTCATAAGCTATTTGTTGCTGTTGATCCACTTCAACAACAAATGAGTGAAGTACATCTTCCATCACATTGCTAATCTTTGGACTAGCATTTGTGAAAGACAATGTTGTAGTGGAAGGACTTGGACTGGGAGAGTGTGGCATATAGTTTGAATTAGTGCTGATAAATTCAGAGTGTGAAGGAGGTGCTGCATAAGAGGAGTGTCCCTTGATGTCAAGTTCCAAGGCTCTAAGCTTGTTGTACAAGTCATCAAACGATAGATAATCCAAGCCTCCTTTAGTTTTCAAGGATATGCTGACTTGAGACCATGAGGGAGGTAAGGCTCTTAGAAACCTGGAGTTAACTTCCTCATTGTCAGGTCTGGCTAGAAGCTGATTCAAATGACTTAGAATCGTATGAAACCGATCATAGCCTTTATGAATGCCCTCCTCTTCATTTATTCTAAATTCCTGAAATTCTTGCTTCAACATGGACTTTCTCATCCTTTTAGATTCGTCATTGCCCCTGAATCTAGTTTTTATAGCCACCCAAATTTCTTTCGGAATAGTCAGGTAATGAAAATCTCCCATGTGGTCATCAGGAATTGCTTGAAGCAAGATAGTTCTTGCTTTGTTCTCCCTTTGTACAGCAAGGATCTCTTCAGTAGATGATGGAGGAAAAGTAGTCATATTACCCTTAGAATCTTTTCCTTGCTTCCTAGGACTGCACCCAGTTAATATCACATTCCATAGGTTGAAGTCGACAATGGCAATCCAGTTCTGCTTCTTCATAGCCCAAATCTCATACTCATCCTTCCTGAGATAGGAAACTTGGTGTTGCTGTTGGAGAAGGCAACCTGTTGGAGTTGTTGAGTGAGGGCGTTGGTGTTTGTGAGAGTGACATCAGAAGTTTCTGTATCTCCATCAACCATTGTTACTGAGTGGAAAATATTTTTGATTGTGAGTTAGATTACAGAGATTATCTTGTGGCTCTGATACCACTTGTAGGATCTACACTTGATAGATCTCGAGCCAATAGATCGTTAGTATACTAATGTAATCACTAGCAAACTAAATAGACAATCTCTGTTAGCTTATACTTATTGCGGAATCCTACACTATATAATAGGCTAACCATGACATGTCATCAACCTCTAACATTTGACACCTCATTGCCACATATTCAACCTAATGCCATGTCATTGCCTACATGGCACACACTTTTCATGCATGAATTTATAATTTTTAAAAAATTTGCAACTAATGGGACTCGAACCCATGACCTCTTGAACAACCAACAAACACTCAACCACTAGAGCACTTGAGTGTTTGTGTTGAAAGCTTTGAAAACAAAATATAGATGCTTTAATTCAGAATATAATTGATATTCAGAAACTGTCAAACATAAATCAATCCCCCAATTCACTCATTCTTTCCTAAACAAGCTCACCTAAAATTCAAAACAACTCCTACTCAATCGCTCCAAAATCATTTCCTCTTCAATGGTCAAGCAGCATCTCATCCCTCCTCCACTTCAATCGACATTTCAAAATTCAAATTCCCCCGAATAACAAAACATCTTATTCAAATTATAAGTAGGGTTCCATCATTTTAGCACTTGAAACCCTAAACAATTTTGATTTTTAATCGCGATCAGCATTGTAGCGAGAGTATGATTCCTCAATAACAACCACAATCAACATCCTTTAATTCTTCATCATTTGTTAACCTTTCATATCTTTAACTAAGAAATCTTTTTTCTTAAGCTTCTAAATTTGAAATTTAATTGTATAATTTAATTTTAATGTTGGGATTTATATTCTAAATTCCGATTATATTAAAGTATTTAATTGAATTTTATGTTCACTAAAGGATGTTATTTAATATGAATATCAATTGTTTGATGAAATGCCTAAAAGAATTCATGTTTTTTCCGATGTTACCAAACAACAAGAATGAAGATGATACCAAATCCGTTTAAGGTTAGTCTTGGTTTAATATATCTTTTAATTTGTTCAATACAGTAAGGATGATTAAGTTGACATTTTAGTTGGAATCTTATGCTTATGTGTTAGACACTAACTGCTTGATGAAATGGCTGAGTGAATGAAACTTTAAAAGCATTTTTTGGACAATGATCACTCATTTCATCATTGATTGATTTTTATTTTTTGAAAATATGAAATCACGTAGCATTTGAAGAAATGTCATGAAAGCGTTTGAAAAACTTAACCATCACTTGCTTTTGAGGTTATGCAAAAAAAATGTCATGAAAGAGTTAATTTGCAGCTTCTTTGTTGCATCATAGACACGAGTAGTCAAGTATCATGGTCCTCTTGCAAGACCTAAACAGGTATAAAATTCACATGTACTTTTCTGCAATTTTTTTAATATATCAGTTTTTTGTATGGCGATTTACGGTATTAACGTACTCCAATTTGGCAGTTTTATCTCACCCAAAGGATGTTTCAAAATCACTTTAAATTTAATCTTGTCATGTACGTGGCTTTGCTAATCTATTATCATCATTATTAATTTTTTTAAACAAAAAAGGTCTAGAAACTCACCAACTCCTACCGCTTGAATAAAGAATAGACAATTATATCTTCTATTAAAAGATTTTGTCTGATAATTTTTGTTGTTATCGTTTAACAGGACCAGTTGAAGTATGTGCCTCATCTTGCTTACACCAGCCTTCTCAACAATAAATTAACCATTGTTAACATGAAGGGGATCATTGTTAGTTCACTTCACCTATGATAATATCAAAAAAGATTAAATCATCATTTTATTTAACTTTTTCTTTCAGATTAATGTTCTTGATCCATGTTGGCAAGATATTCTTATATCCTATCTCAATAACTCCGCGGTGCAAAAGGCCTTTAATGTGAAACCTACATCATGGGAGGTATGCAAGTATTACTGACAAAACTTTTTTTTTTTAATATTGCCATTAGTTGATATAGTTATTGATGTCGAAGTTACAACTAAATGTCGACTTTCTACAGCTTTACAGAAAAAAATGTGAAAAGAAATTGGCCCAAAATGGATTTAATCATGTGACGAGTATCAATCCGTCGCTTGTGCTACCTTGGGCAAGCATGCCAACTAGTATGTCCATTAGGAAAGTGCATCATTTCATAACTTGATGTAACAATGGTCTAAGCATTTCTATTGTTTTGCACGTGTATTTAACAATCTTTTTTTCTCAGGGGACCAAGCCGAATGAAGCTTTTGATTGTTGTTTAATCATTGTGCGGATGCTACCAGTAATCTCTATCTCCTTTTCTGCAGTTGAATGTCATTATCAAAGATGTGCTGATGTAATTATATGTCTGCAATTACCTCTTATAAAGTAGCACGTGGTGATCGCTTCTTCTGGTGATACTAATAAATTTCTTGATATATCAGTTCATTTGTCTATGGCATTTTGTAAGGTAACTATTATTTTTTGTTTAAAGTATTAATTATTTGAATATTTGGATCTATCCTTGCAAGTTTGTGATCTCTTCATACTAATAACAGGATGGTCTAGCTCATGAAGCAGTGAATGAATGTGAAAAATTAAAGACTAAATATTGTCAGGGGGTTAGTTCAATAGGTTCGTTAAAGTGTATTTTAATAAGCATTCTGTTATTATAAGAAGATTTAGATTATGTATCTTTACAACTTTTAGATTTGTGTAGTTGGTTACAACAATGTAAGCCTGAGTGTGTGTGCACGACTAGCAATGTTGGTAGGTGAGCAATATGACCATAACACTTGAGTATCATGACCTAAATTTATGTATTCACTTAGTGAAAATGTTTTTGATGATGCGTAGTCAGTATTGAGTAACTATGGTTCTAGAAATATTGCTTACCTTTGTCATTGTTATCTTACTCTATAGGGAAAAAAATAGGTTCAAGAGTTTTATACCTTGAGTTTAGGATTCTTTGGTAACCTAATTCTGTCTGAATTTGGTTTACATACGAGCATGTAATTCTTGCAACAAGATGTAGTTTTTATGTTGACTTTATTTATGCTAATACGATGTGATTGGTTTTGTATTATAGGAATAATGCATTAGACATATAGAGAGTGAGCTTGATAAAATTCAGATGGCTTATTCGAAAACAAGTATTATGCTTTCTTTAAAATTCTGAGTATGTAAATTGATTATATATAGACTACGTTTCACTACGAATAGCAATATTGCGTGAAACTGCTTGAACTAAAAATATGTTGACGCTAATATTCCATTTTATGAAGCACCAAGGTTTGTTTGCGTTTCGTAGATCCCTTTTGATTAGGTGTCAAGTTCATGTTTGATTACAGGGCACTAGCATCTAGAATTATAAATGAGGATGAGGTGAAGCTTTTATGGCATATCTTTTTCGTTTAGCTCCTTTTCTGTATGTTCAAAATCAAAATCACTTTTCATTAGGTGTTCAAAATCTAACTACACAATTACATAAACATGTTGCAGGTTGTCTTTGATCAGCCAATTGGCACATTGAAGTATCCTGGAGTCGCTAAAGGATTATATGTTGCTTCTCCAGGTTTCTCACTTCAAAACCACATGTTGGTTGCTAATACTTTCGCTTCGTATACTAAAATCATGATATATTATTTTTTTTTATTCATTCACATGTGCAAATTTTCTTTAAACAAGCGTGGATTTGGCTTGCATTTTTGAATATTTTTATTTATTGTCATAACATATGTGAGATTGTTGAGGTCAAGTGTTTAGAGAAAATTAATCAATTTGATGAATTCTATTTTGATGCAGGAAACCTGCATTAAGCAGATTCTTAAGAGAGATGTACAAAAAACTTAACAGTTGTTGTCCAGGTGCGATGATTTATAGATTATTGACTGAAATTATCAAGATAGAAAACGTGGATATTGCTTATGCTCTAACATTTACATGCTTTTGAAATTAATTGATTAAACAAAGTGCATCTATACCAACATTTACATGCTTTTCAATATATTTTTCTTATTTCTGCCTTCGCTTTTAGAATTATATTGAAACTATTTTGTTTATATCAGTAGCATAGTTCGACAAGTTTATTAATGTTGTATGTCTATGTATAGGATATTGATACATTATCACTTTGAACACTTAGCCGTTATGCAATGTAAATATTTATCTAAGCCTGAAGTTACAAATTTTATATACTGATACAATTAAGCACTGTAGTGTGAGGGTGTTTAGCCAAGTATAGTCTAGGTGCTTAATGATGTATTGTATTTTGAAATAGCTATTAAGCACTTTTAAGGTGTTTGGCTAAGCTTATTTATGAAGACTCATGACTTTGAAACGGACAAATAAGCTAATAAGCACAATCCCTTGGATTGAGACTATCTTAAAATACACAAGCTTTTTGGCATGAACTTACCCAAACACCCCTTCAAGTAGCACAAAAATTAATCAACCCTGTCTAAATGAAAATGATAATTTCAAATCATATTAAAGGTTACTTTAACCTTGCATCTTTGGTTTTTAGAAATTGGTATGTAATTTTCATTTTGACATAGTAGTTTAAATGCAATTTGTTTGTGCAACAACGAGCAAAGTATTGTAGGACCAAGAGCTTTTAAATGTTAGTTTCTCTTCCCTCATACAACGTTGCTTAGTTCAAGGTAAATTTTTGTACCTGTTAGTTTCTAAATGTTAGTTTTGACCCGGTAACTTTTGAATGGATCAATATGGGTAGTTTTTTATGTGGGTCAAATGCATAGAATGAAATAGTTTATTTAAAACACTATATGGCAAACATGCTAATCGGTTAAAAATATGTTGAATGTGTACTTTTTTGATATTTGTCGTAACCATATATGACACATTTTTGTTTTCTTAATCACATTCTTGACACAAAAAACCGCTTTTGGATTAACGTAACCGACCCCAATCTGGTCAACCCGTACTAAAAATATGTTACATGGCACTACCTTAATGTATTTAAGGCTCATGATTTTTTTTAGGTGACATGTCTTTTTCACAATTTTACTGATGTAGAATAATCTTAAGAGCTAGACTACACCTAACATATACATTTATATATGTATGTGTGAAAGTTTTATACCAAATATTGAGCTGCAACTATTGTAAAGAACTTTAAACAATCAATTGGTTCAAATGATACATGTATCAACATTATATGCATAACAATGATTATTATAGAGCTATGATCTACTCACTTCATGTGCCAATTTTAACAAGCATTTTATACATGTCTTTGTGTCTTGCAGATTTGGACTTCATTATTTTAATTTCTTATTTCTTATTCGAGTTACATTCTACTACTATATTGTTCTTTCGTGGCATCCTTGCCTTTCAAATACTAAGACAATGGATGAGAATGCCATGGAGATTTCTATTTTGTTTTCGTATATGCAAGTTGAAATTTGTACAAGGACTTTTTTTTTTAATTGTAAGTTTATACCATTAATGAACATTGATGCATTTTGAAATTGTTCTTTTTTTTATCGTAAATGTATAATATAGGTCATGTAAGCATGTCAGTAGCTTATGCTTATGCTTGCAGCAAAGCATAGATCGTTTAGTAATATACATTAAATGATGAATATTTTAGTCATATTTTTATTTCGCTATCATCTCACAAACTATCTATATATTCAACTCTCACTAACATCACGTATTGGTGAGTATGATCATTTGTAGTCATAGTATTTTTTTATTACAAAATCTTGGTACTATCAAGTTTCAAGCATCGTTTGGACATTGCAAAACTTGGTTAACATCATCTCATTTTACATGGCCAGTCCTGATCATTCAAATGCAAATCAATTTATTTATTATTATTTTTTTATCATATACTAATAATATGTTGGTGTTATTCAAGGTTGTTGGCATTCTTCAAGATTGTTGACATACTCATTACAAAGAAGTTTTTTCGCTATGACAATTAATAAAAGTCAAGAGCAAACATTGTCGCAAGTTGGGTTGCTTAGAAAGGCCGGTATTCTAACACGGACAACTTTATGTGGTTGTATAAAGAGTCAAGACGAAAAAAGCTTTGAAGGTTTTGGGTTGCTAACAAAGGCCGGTATTCTCACATGGACAACTTTATGTGGTTGTTTTAAGAGTCAAGACGAAAAAAGCTTTGAAGGTTTTTTGTTGCCACAAAGATAGCAAATTTCACGTACAAAGATGTTTTACTTCGCATATGAATAACCATCATTATTTATTTTACGTGCATATAATTTTGTCAAACAATTTTATGAAGCGTACCCGCCCATCGGGCGGGTTATGAAGCTAGTATAAATATAAACTGTATGCTAAACTTTGATCCTCTATGGATCGATATTATTCACTAACAATTGTTTTGAAACTCGTACCTATTACAATGACCTTGGGTTCCTTATATACTATCGGAAACCCTAACCTTTCTTACAAGAAACGAATAATCATTAAACTAATAAAAGATATTCTACATATCATGTCCTAAAATAAACTAATTCTATCCACGGATTAACTATATCCGCAGGATCCTTCTATCAGCAGGAACCAGTCTTTAGCAGAATCCATTCTATGTATCCGCAGGAACCTGTCAGCAGAATCCGTTAGCAGTATCTAAATACTGACTTCAATAATTCCTTACACCTAGTACCCCCGTTTTGGTAAGATTTTAAAATTTTTTGCAATAAAAAAAGAAAAGAAAAAAAAAAGGTGCTTTGCACACAAAAAAATGAGAAAATTTGAAAATTTCTGCAAAAATATAATAAGTTTTGACGCCTTGTTTGACTTTCCGCTGGGTAGAGTAGGAATACAATTTTGACCTGACCGGGCACATTGAGCCCTAGCTGTTCCCTTAATTCTGTGAGGCTAAGCGTTCATGAATCTCATTTCTTAAGGTAGTGACCATCCGATTATTAGATTAATTGAGTAATCGCGCCAGTGAGCTAGTGTATGACTTGGTGACCATCCGTTATGCAAATAACGCGCTAGCGAGACAAGAAGTGCACTAGTGACCATCAGTTAGTTGAAGCGTCGAAATATTCATGCTAGCGAGCTACTAATATAGAGTTTGTTTAGAAGTTAGATGCTAAACATGGAGTAGTTCGTTCTCTTTAGAGCTCATCGTAGGTACTTGTGGCTTTTTGGTCCCATAAAATTGTCTCACCCTATATCTGTAAAAATAATAATTAAAGACATTATGTTCTGACGAAATGATGTGCGGGAACCGCACCAGGCTTTACCTCTCAAGGGATCTTGAGAAGCTCACAACCCCCACCAGGCAGTGTACCTGATCGATGTAGTATAGTATAATGACAAGTACCGGGGGATTGATCATTCTGCTAGGAATAATGTCGCTAGGATTAGAAAACCTAATTACTAGTGCTAAAGATTATGGATGATTATTTTTGTATTTTTATATTTTTTTAGAAAGCAAGTAAATATCTCGGGTTTGAAGGATGTGGGCGGAATTAGTTGCTAGTCAACTAACCCAATACTAAAGATGCAATAAAAATAAAATACTAGAAATGAAAATAAAACTAAATTAAACTAAGGTTGTGAGCAATAAGTGGAGAAATTGCATTTACTTAGATTTCACTACACCCTAGATATCTTTTACACGTTAATTACTTGTTATAGTTGTATGGATGACGGATTGTATTCCTTAATACCATTCATGGGGTGGCGTACTTTACTCCCCAATCCTATTAGTGCCTACTTCACACATATGTCGAGCCGGCTAAGAAGCTCCTAACATGGGATCATTAGAATTTACTCATGCATTAAATATAACCAATAAAACCTAGAACACATCGGTTCATGTTTCCTAAGACGTTCTAGCATGTTACCATTTGGGGATCTGCCAGTTTTCTTAAGCCTAACATTGAAATCATCATCCAATACAACCATAAACAAGTAATCAACACATAATCAACATCTAAGTTTCATTAGATCTAAGCAAACACAAGATAAATCTAGCCTAGCATGGTGGAATCAAGTCAAGCACAAGATATAGACAACCTACACATAGACATATTGATTGAATTAAAAGAACACTTATCTCAATTACACATGTAAGGGTTCAAGGGCTGAAAACTCTTGAAAAACCTGTAAAATTCATATATGGTTCGGCCTTAGGGTTTCTCCAAACATATTTTTCTTAATGAATGAAAATTAGAAAACTATATATAGAAAATTGAGGCTGACGGCGTCAAGACCAACATTGTGATGCCGTCATCTCGCCGCCAAAAGAATTCTCAGACTGCCTTGATCTACATCTGACGCCGTCACGTATTATATTTTTCTAAGCCGTCACATATTTTACTCTTGACGCTCTTCCTTGTGACGCCTTCATTTCTGTACTGGGCCGTCATGAAATTTACTCTTGACGCCGTCAAATTGTTACTCTTGACGCCGTCACCTACTGTTCCCAGCTTGGAAAGTTAAGTGTTTGGCGTTTACTTTTCTTTTATGCTCCAAAAATGTCCGAATTGCTTCCTTTTCCAGATTTCACTCCCAAAGTACCTAAAATCACAAAAAGAACGATTTAGGGCAATATTTGATCAAATAAATTCAATTCCAGGCTTAAATGACCCCCTAAAAGTGGTTCATTTTTCGCCTCATCATATACCCTTACACTTGAGATTTGCTTGTCCTCAAGCAAATGCGCTTTTATTCTAATCAAAATACAAGTTAGGGGTCATTTAACACTAGTATAAAAGTAATTACAACAAATAATCGTTCCACTAAAGACCAAAGACAAGCACGGAGGTCATACACTAGCACCTCACAAATAGTGTTTAGATACTCACATCTCTCGTGTGTAATAAAGTATAAATTACAATATGGAAACGGAAGATATCTCTCACTACCTGTCATAGGAAAATAGATTACCATAGGCTTGGGAAAGGATCAAACCTCCACCACATGGCGTAAGCACCTAGGATAAACTATCAAAGAGGTCTTTTAAAGGGTTGTAACGTTAGGTGTAGGGATATGAAACACATGGTTTTGTTGGATATAGGCAGTCTTTACTGGTGGCGAGTTAACAATTTTAGTTAATTACATGTGCAATATAGCGTTGCTAAGCCAAGACTAGACTTGACTTAAGCTAATAAATGAAAAATAACAAAAACATAAAATAAACATAGAATGAAAAGGATGGTAGTCCGTATGTGTTTTTTTTTTCTCTTTTTCTATATTTTTTTTTTCTTTTTCTTGTTTTTTCGATTTTTTTTTTTTTTTGCATACACTCTTACCCTACCATCCAAAATAATACATCATAGGGAATGAAAATTCCCCTTACACTTGAATTTTTACATACTTTACAATAACTAATCTAATGACTCGAATTAAGATAATCAAAACACTTGGAGTACTTTTAAATATTAACGTACATATGGGGGTAATAAATGATGTTATTCCCCATTACTCCATAAATAAGTACTTTACCATGAGTCCCAATCGTCCCAAAACAATATGTACAAGGATATGACTCGACTTAGCAACCATGTAATCAATTAGATAGTTAACTTAGGGTTTAACAATTAACAATAATGCACTAAAGATGAGTGCATACACGGAAGGCTAAGGCGATTTGGGTGTACATTTAAGTGGGGTTTAACAAATTATTCCTTTAAGTAAAATGCTTAAAGTTAGAAACAAAAAGATAGGCTCGGAGGGGTGTACTAGAGGTATCGTGTACTAAAAATGAGTACAACGCTATGGTGTGGGAAAAATTAGTTGACTTAAATAGCCAAGTAATATGACTTAAATGGTCAAGTAATTATGATACGGGTGTAACACAAGGGTGATCCTAATGCCTCTTATCATGTAGTAAATCCTACTACACGAATGTAGTCTCACTAGCGGTCTCGGGATGCATCACTAACGCAAGTTCTAGAATCTAAATGCTACCGGTACACTCGTAAGCACTAATAATGAATGCTTTTCCTATCAAATCTAAAGGTGAACCTCACATATTTGGGTGGAAAATTTTTCTGAATATACGGTTATGTGCTAGTCATACAATCTTCTATTCATGAGACGCTTGCTATGGCTAAAGTTTCACTCCTAAATGTTGTAAAAAATTTTAAATTTGGCGCTAAAATTGCACTAACAAGTGTTTCTCATAGTTTTATTACACATCTACCATCAAACAAACAAACTCAAGCGAAAGTGTATCTGTAAGGTATTATCATTTTACCCTCCCCTTACACTTAAGATGAACATTGTCCCCAATGTTCAAGTAAAGAATGTAAAAGTGAAAAAAGTAAAACGAATGAAGTCAAATACTCCCCTGATTCGATCGGTATGGATAATAAGGCGGCCAAGTTAGATCTTCCTCCAAGAAAATGAACAATCAAAGCTTCCCTTCCAGAATAATAATCATCTTCTTGTCAAACATAACCTGTTAAACCTGAGAAAACAAACACAAAAATCCAAGGCATCAATCCGAACAAAGAAAACTCACAACCAGATGTAATTCCAGACTTAGGAATAGAAACAAAACAATTAAAGATATAATGCTTGTGGAATGAATGTTTGCAGATTTCCTGGAGTTTATAAAACTAAATAATTAACAAAAACTTTAAGACTCTGGTATAAACAAAACTAGCAAAATTTCCAGAATTTTACACATGACGCCGTCAAGAGTAAACTCATGACGCCGTCAGAAGTGACCTGCAGAAATCTTTACGTTAAGTTTCCAGAAAATTTCTGAAAAAACTTATGTCCTACTTCCTGGAAAATCCTGCAAAACTTCATTATGACTCGATACAAGCATTTGACTCTAACAAATACGAATATACATGTTCACTTAATATTGTGGAGAATCATGATCGGTTTGTTTCTTAAAAACTTATTTTGGGTTTCCCCTTACACTTATCTTTTGCAAAAATACCTTTGGGAGAAGTTAAGACTAGGCCAAAACAACAAAATAAAGTATTTCCACTATTTAGTTTAGAAACATGATCTACCAACAATAAAAATAAAGCATGCATACGGAAGCAAATAACAAACAAACAAAATTAAAATCACACAAAACATGGGTTGCCTCCCAAGAAGCGCTTGTTTTTGTTTGAGTCACGAGCCTGACTCTACCCTTATTTAATGGAAATAGGGGAGGTTTTCCCTACACTTAGGATTAAGTGCGGGTGGAAGTAGCGATACACACCCTTAGGGTGGAAATATGCCTTGCGAGGAAAGAGTGGTAGATGAATTATATGCTCAAAGGGTTGTGCTCCTATCATTATAACCTTACCTAATTTAATCGGGTTAATGGGTGGATTAAGATTTTCTCCTAGAAAGGGATCATTTTCTATCAACTTTAAGAGACTACTAGTTGGGGATCCATCTTGACCTAATAAACCCGGTTTAAACCCATAATGTTTCTTGTGATCAATCACAAATGGGTGATGTAGGTATGTAAGGTCATTTTTCACTCCTATATTGGCTTCCTCTCTACAAGGCTTAGAGTCCACTACCTTTATCCTAAGACTACCCGGACTATATGGTTTGATGGGTGGATCAGAACCTATCTCAATTCCTAAATTCACATCCAAGGATGGAAGATTAGGTAACGGCTTTGGTTGAGGCTCCGGTTCATCAAAACTAGGAACTTCCTTAGAACTAAAAGAAAGGTCATCACTACTAGTGTTAAAACCTATATTCTCTAGTTGTGCTTGATCCAAGGGTTCTACCTCTATTCGGGTTCCTATAGTTTCTTCTACTTCTTCCGGGTAAGTCACGAGTGGTATGTGTGCCTCAAATGATGGTAGGACTTGTGGGGAACTTGGTGGGTTTAAATTTTCAACTCTATCCTCCATCTTATCAGGATTACCAATGTGCTTAGCTTGTATTGTCGTGAAATCAAACCACCCCGTGTGCCCAGTTATCTCATCTATAGGTTTATCCCCAAACAATCTTCTTTCTTGTTCCCATAAACTTGCTATTAATTGATCTGTAACAACGTTTGTTGGGTTGTCCATTTTTTTGGCAAGTATGGCACAATTCTCTATGGTTTTCCATGCTTCATCAATACTTAATCTCCAAAGGTCCCCATCTGCGGCATGGTCAATGTCCATTTTGGTATAGTGGTTGAAACGATGGTAAAATATTTCAATTTGGGACCACAGATCGAAATTATGATGAGGGACTTTTCGGAGTAAATATTTAAAACGAGCCCATGCATCATAGATATGTTCATCCTCATGTTGTTTAAACATCAAGATGTCATTTGGAGTGGGTGAATTTTGTTGTTGGTAGTATGGTGGATTCGCGTTCTCCATAATGGCTAACGGAATAGTCAATGAATTTAATTTATTAACAAAGGCACGAAGAAAAAGATAGACTAAAGAGAACCTAAAAATAAAAATAAAATCTTATTAGAAAGGAATCTAGCAAGTAGACCTAATAAAAAGAGATTCTAACCTAGACAATAACTATTCCCCGGGCTGCGGCGCCAAAAACTTGATGCGTGGGAATCGCACCAGGCTTTATCTCTCAAAGGATCTTGAGAAGCTTACAACCCCCACCAGGCAGTGTACCTGATCGATGTAGTATAGTATAATGACAAGTACCGGGGGATTGATCGTTCAGCTAGGAATAGTGTCGCTAGGATTAGAAAACCTAATTACTAGTGCTAAAGATGAGGGATGATTATTTTTGTATTTTTATATTTTTTTAGAAAGCAAGTAAATATCTTGGGTTTGAAGGATGTGGGGGGAATTAGTTGCTAGTCAACTAATCCAATACTAAAGATGCAATCAAAATAAAATACTAGAAATAAAAATAAAACTAAATTAAACTAAGGTTGTGAGCAATAAGTGGAGAAATTGTGTTTACTTAGATTTCACTACTCCCTAGATATCTTTTACACATTAATTACTTGTTATAGTTGCGTGGATGATGGATTGTATTCCTTAATACCATTCATGGGGTGGCGTACTTAACTCCCCAATCCTATGAGTGCCTACTTCACTCCTATGTCGAGCCGGCTAAGAAGCTCCTAACATGGGATCATTAGAATTTACTCATGCATTAAATACAACCAATAAAACCTAGTACATATCGGTTCATGTTTCCTAATACGTTCAAGCATGTTACCAATTGGAGATCTGCCAGTTTTCTTAAGCCTAACATTGAAATCATTCATCCAATACACCCATAAACAACTAATCAACACATAATCAACATCTAGGTTTCATTAGATCTAAGCAAACACAAGATAAATCTAGCCTAGCATGGTGGAATCAAGACAAGCACAAGATATAGACAACCAAAACATAGACATATTGATTGAATTAAAAGAACACTTATCTCAATTACACATGTAAGGGTTCAAGGGCTGAAAACTCTTGAAAAACCTGTAAAATTCGTATATGGTTCGGCCTTAGGATTTCTATAAATTTGTTTTTCTTAATGAATGAAAATTAGAAAACTATATATAGAAAATTGAGGCTGACGGCGTCAAGACCAACATTGTGACGCCGTCATCTCGCCGCCAAAAGAATTCTCGGACTGCCTTGATCTACATCTGACGCCGTCACGTATTATATTTTTCCAGGCCGTCACGTATTTTACTCTTGACGCTCTTCCTTGTGACGCCTTCATTTCTGTACTGGGCCGTCATGAAATTTACTCTTGACGCCGTCAAATTGTTACTCTTGACGCCGTCACCTACTGTTCCCAGCTTGGAAAATTAAGTCTTTGGCGTTTTCTTCACTTTTATGCTCCAAAAACGTCCGAATTGCTTCCTTTTCCAGATTTCACTCCCAAAGTACCTAAAATCATAAAAGGAACGATTTAGGGCAATATTTGATCAAATAAATTCAATTCCGGGCTTAAATGACCCCCTAAAAGTGGTTCATTTTTTGCCTCATCACGAAACTTAGTTCTTTAACTTCTTAAGAGAATCTATGTTTTAAAAGTTGGGTACGCATCAAGGTCATTCCATAAGTTGCAATTCTAAAAACAGGACTTTTGAACCTCTTTTCAGAAATATGAGAGGTCTTGATCTAAAACCTTTGGGTCCTCATTTCGGGAACGTCTAGAGTGGAAATACCCCATCTTATGTAGAAAAAGTTATGTCATAAAAAAATGAATAAGAGTGATTAGTGCTTAAGTGTTAGACAAAAATTGATGGCGCATGCGGTGCATGTGCAGGGTCCTAGACCAGACACATGAGGTGCACGTGTATTTCTCCTCAACTAATGTCTATGAGTCTATATGTATCCCAAATCCTTGATGTGGACCTAATTTTTAAAGCAGCGATTCTCGAGAAAAGATAGGAAACTACTTAGCGTCTTAATATGGTATCTTTATCGGAATAAAAATTATCAAAACGAGAAACTATGAAGAAATTAATATCTCAGGAAAAATAAAATAAATAGAGGAAAATAGGAAAATGGGAGCAAGAAGTTATTACACAAGTAACTTCCATGAGTAGTGTTAGCATCTACCGTATGGACACTTTTCTCGGAACTGTGTTTCCTACTTTGTAACCCTAAACGTTATTGAAAAAATGATGAAAGTCAAACATCCCGTCACATAATAAATAGAAAAATACAAAAATAGTACCGTGGATAATAAAGCCAAAACGGGTTGATCTTGGAATTTTGGTATCCTTTCATTACTTCATATGATCGGATTGCTAGGGATGAGCAATAGTTTAGTGTGGGGGATTGATGAGTGTTCAAACACTCATCATTTTATACCCATTTTAGACCATAAAAATACTGAAAACACCCAAATACACCTAAATATACTACAAATATCCTTGGATTGTGTTTTTATGTGTTTCAGGTACAAAAAGATTTAAAACAGACGAAAAATGAGCAAAGTTTACATAATTGGCAAAATCAGCCCCCTAACTTTCAGAAAATGTCAGAATTTGTACCTGGAGATTTATTTTGGAGAATAGCCAACAACAGTCTCCCAGGAATCAAGAAATGACATTTGTGGTCCTTGGAACATAATTTTCACAAATTGGCAAATTTTGTCCTTCAAGTTTCAAAAGTGACAGTTTTGGCTCCCAGGAATCTCAAATTGGAAAATATTCAAAAGTAATTCTTGGATAAATGAACTATGGAAAGTTTGGTCCTTGGATTAACTTTGAACAGTTGACAAGACTTTCCCCTAAACTTTCAGCAATTTACAAATTTGGTCCTTGAACTTTAATAACTAAACAAACCAAACAAACCCTTTAAATTACCCAATCCAACACACCTTTCTTATTATTAAAACCCAACCCAACATCCAAATCCACTCCACTGTATATCTCCAATCCAGGCCCACTCCCACCTTGGCCAAACTCCAATCCACAACCACACCCTTAATAATAAACGCAAGGTCAAACCCTGGTCAAAATCAACTCCCTCCCACACATCCGTGACCTCTGCTCCTTCATCATCACTAACCCACTCCCTCTTCATCCCATCATCACCTCCACTGCATCTCACCCTTTCCACTGCCACCCCTACTCCAAACAAACCACCCCAGTCCAAATTTATCCAACCTATACAAGTTATCATAGGAAAAAAGCCAAATTGCAAGCATTATTTTGGCGCCAATACTTTTAATCAAGGGCTGAGATGATATCAAAGCAATCCAATGGATGGGTTTTCCTCAAAGAAAGCACAAGCCAGGAAGCGGACAAGGAAACAAAGAAACCCTAACTTAATATTTAGTATAAATAGAAAGTAATGTAAGCCTTTCAAAGGCAGTAGGAAATAGTAGTTAAGTAAGTTTATGTTTAAAATATTAGTTAATCCTTATGTACTCTTTATTTTCTAAATCAATGCAAGTTTAAATTTAAGTTTCTTTTTCTAAATTGTCCCAATTTATGTATCTGCTTCTTTTACACTGCTTATCTATTACTACTTATTATTAGTTTATGTTGCTTATTTAGTCTCATGTTTTGCTTATTATAGGTTTGTCTATTACACCATTAGCTTAGGTTTGCGTATCCTAGTCTAAACTTTAAACAGTCCACCCACAAGGAGTGTTTACAAATTTTAAAGCAAACTTGATGCGGATATTAAAGGGTGAGATGCAAAAAAGTCAACTTGTTTATGACCGAATGGTATCCTTAGGTTTATGACGGAATGGTATCCTTAGAACCTAAACAGGATAGTACTTCTACGGGATGAAGAGAAGAATTGATAACTATCCCAAGATAGTAGTTCAGATTATTTTATAAATGAAAACTTTCAAGAATGAAATTAGATAGTACAAATAAGGTGTTAAGATCTTGCTGAGTAGTAAGGCACTATCGTGTCTCTAGATCTTTTTAATGAATTTTGGTGGTTTATCGAGTTCAAGTAGGAAATTAATCTGAACATAACCCTAGTACAACTATTCTCAGTATTTGAAAATTTTAAATCGAACATAGTTAGTCAGACTATGTTTCACTGTCCCTAGGTTAAATATAGGTGACTAGTCTATATTTAGCCGAGGTTCGATAAAATTTTCAAATACCTATATTAGGTATACTTGTGATATGTCCGTTGCTTTTGGGAAACTATCCACTAAACAAAGGCGATGTCAAACCATTCAGTTGGAAGTCCCGCCCATACAAGACTTGTAACCTATGTTTTCACATTCCATTGCATAGAAGATAGTACAGGTAGATACGTATGGAAAGTAAGTTTTAAGTAGTTCTAAAACAGTCCATACTTGGACAGGATCACCAACTTTTAACAATGAAGGTTTCAGAAGAAAATTTTGATGAATGTAGAGAAAGTTGCTGAACTTTGATGAGTGTAAAGAAACTTCAGCTTTTGTAGATGATGGATTAGTTTATCATTTACAAATATCATATTTCTATTTGGAAATCGATAGATTGTGATGGGTTTTTGATATCATATGAAATGATATTGGTGAGGCGATGGAATAATTCTAGAGACCATTGGGCAAATCACAATGTCTCGAAAGTAGATTAGACCATTGTGCAATTCAAAATGTTAGGGAAGTAGATTAGACCATTGTGTGACGCAAAACATTTGAGAAATGATTAAGACCATTGTATCATACAATATCCGGGAAATAGGGAAGGCCATTGTAATTCGTTACAATATCTTGGACATAAAATGTTGGAGTAGGAACATGATTGGGAGAATGTGGTTGTGTCGAAATGCCCTAGAATAGGCATACGCAGATATGTTTAGTCCGTTGTTTAGATAAAATGATTGAAAATAAATTGAGTGTATATATCAATATACTAATATGTTCATGTAGTATAAAAAGGCTTACGGGGAAATGCTCAATTATGCTAAGGGTACATATATCCATATGCTAACATGTTTGTGTAGTATAAAATGCTTAATAAGTCCATAATCGTCTGGAGGATGGAAGATACGGAGAGCGGAAGGCTATAAAAATGTTTTTGCTTGTAAGTGTAGTTATAGTTTAGGTCTCAATTAGAACCGTTTCTCTATAACCATGGCTCTGGTACCAATCTGTAACACCCCCAATTCAATGATGCAGCGGAATTCAAACTGGGTTTTACTTGACGGCACAACAGTCATAATAATAGAAAACGGTCTCTAATTCAGTCATTTTAAAAGATTTATCATTCAAATTATATAAATATCAGAGATTACAAAATGAGGTCCCAGATGGTTCCATGTTTACAAATTACATTAGATGAGTTTTCGAATGATAATAAAATTTATAGCCCTCTTGAATATCCGTGCCCCTCCGTGCCATCCTTGATCATCATGGACCTGAAATACATGCTTAAAAGGTCAACACAAAGGTTGAGTGAAATTCATAGAGTTTGGTTAATGGTTGAACACAATATTTTGGTAGTGTGAGCTATAGCCTCGCACCAATGGTTGGAAAACAAAACAGTTATTATCATTACACTAAGCTTATGACACCAAAACGTTAACGGGTACCAATATCAATCGGCGGAGTTATCCCGGTAGGTACTTTTCCGTCATACCTATGTTTCAAATATTAATGCATTTGTTTGAACTTAGTCAATACAAATGGGATTCGTCAATCCCAATAGGCCTATTCACAATGTTCGCGCTCACTATTACTAGTGATTAAATGGTTCATAATAAGGGATCTTGGATTGGCAAGGATGGTACTTAGTGATAATAAAACAATCAGGCAAGCATATAATTGAAAAGCATTGTGTTTGGTTGAAAAATAATAGCATGTATTCCCCCCAAGGGTTTGTAAAACAATTAAGTAATGGAAAGTGGGGCTATGAACTCACCTTAAGTTATATAGCAAGTAGTGAATGTGATGGTCGAATCGCGAAGGTTTCTACGAGCAACCTATAATAGAATGTTGCGACTTAGGATTGGAGTAAAGAATATGAAGAATTGTCTATATATGTCTTACATTTAGTTCATGATGTCGTACTTAGTATAGTGTAAGTCTTTGAAAAGAAATGGTTTATGAAACATGTATAGTTTATATATCGTTTACTACCGTTCGGGCCAACATAATTCAGAAGTCATGTAATAAACGCTCGAGGAGCCAGGACACTTTAATTCATAAATCCACAACTCATCTCGACAGCTTACTTAATGAATTCCTCACATGAGGCTCCCTACTATTGTAGTATTTGATAATATATATATATATATATATATATATATATATATATATATATATATATATATATATATATATATATATATATACAAGTTTTGATCCGAAAAGTTACATGTCCAATATTTGAATAAACTTAGGAAAGTTTACTTTTGGATGAAGATTCTTATTACAATGAGTCTTATGGTTATCTTGATGGAGTAGATCCAAATTGCATGTTTAAGTTATTGCTAACTCTTTAGCTCACGTTTTCGCCTTGGTAAGTTTATATGGTCTTTAGTCATGGCTTCACCGTGACTTTGGTCATTGTTCCATGGTCTTGAGACTCAAACTTGGCCCTAGCCGTGTTTGTGGTCTTGGCTTTAGGTCATTAAACCTCTTGGTCTCATTTAATCATAACTATAACATGGTCATTTGGTCTAAAAATGGGCTGTTAAGAATTTGAAGAAAAATATCACTCGAAAAGCATTTTCAGGGATCGAGCTTCTTCGAGCCCGAACGAAAACGTCGTTCCAGACAACTTTCGTGCTTTAACTTTTTGATGAATCGGACCAGAGGTACCAATTTCGAAAAGGTCAGAATGCTAACAGGTTGTGTTTGGCAGTTTCACCGTTTTGGTTTCGCTAACTTCTTATGGCAATAACTTTTGACTCGTGTACTCGTTTTAGGTGACTCAAATTGCTATGTTTTCCTTGTTAAGTCCTCTTTAACAGTAGGTAAGTGTACAATATCATAGTTATACTATTTTGGTCGTGGTTCACCATAAAAGTCACTAGTTTTCTTGTTTTCTTAACATAAGTTAACATATATAAACCATAACTTGTTTTACCAATTTTTATACATCATGAACATAATAAAAAGACAATATATAGTATGACTGACATATAAATAGCATGAAAATGATATTTAGTAAGAAAGTATGTTAGGTTTTGCTTACAACTTTGGGATTTCTAAGAGAAAGGAAAGTAACTAGTAAGGAAAGGACTTTGATTGACAAGCTTCTCTTCAATTTAGCAATCCTTCTACCCTTGTATTCTTGAAGGATTTGTGATGAGGTTTTAGGTGACTTGAGTGGATCTAAACTCAAGAGAATCACCTAAACTTTCTAAGGATTTGATGTAGGATTTGTAATCTTTGATAAACCGAGGTTATTTGAAGATTATAACTACGTCTTTTTGGAGACTTTAAAGTTATAACAACTTTTCTTAGAAAATTTCCAAGATTGAAGATCAAACACTAGTTTTCTTTCAAAAACTAGTTAACTTTCTTATGAAATATAAGATAAGTGCCTTAGGTTTTAGGACTTGAAGATTATAAGAAGGTGTGGTGCAAGTTTTCTATGTGTTTCTAGTTGGCTATTTATAGGATGAGAAAATAGTTAACCATATATTGGGTTAGAATATAAAATAAAAATCAAATTTCGGAAAAATGAATAGTAAAAGTGAATAGTGAAAATGAATAGTGAAATTTTCGGGAATAGAAGTTAACCTGAAAATGTGAATTGTTACAGTATATAATTAGCATGATAATAGAATTTGAAGTAAAGTTTACAAGTTTATCTGCCAATGAACTAATTTCAGCATCTGGAGATTCTCCGTCTTTTTTTTCCCTTCCTTTGATCCACAATACAATACGCCATTAGTTTTACCTGTGAATAATAATCATCCATTTCTTAGTCTATCTGCTGAAAAGCAAGTCATCCTATAAACAGATGCTATGAATTGTAAGAAACCAAGGCACTAATAATACTGCATAATATAATAGTACATGGGTTGGCTTTTGGTGACTGAGATGGAGCATACCCACGCCTCAATTTAATTCCAGTCCCATGTATCATCCTCACCCTTGAAAACAGGATGTAGCCCCTGCAAGAAACAAGTAACGTGCTTAATTCCAACATAAAAGACGACAAAATTAGATATCTCAAATATAAGTTTAGCATCAAAAACCAACATACCGGGGTAGACCCTTGCATATCAACTCGGGCAACAAATAATCCAGATGGTTGAAGTGTTCTGCCGTGCCAAATTACCTGGAATGAATAAATGTCAAACACATTACCAAGCAAGCAAATCACTCACATCTGGTACAAATGAAACAGTTTGAAAAAAAAGCAACCATATTTGAGTTAATTTCCTACATAACAGATGTTATGTTAATCTTTTGATCGATCACTTACGCGACTATGATAAGCAAACTCCAACTATTCAGCAACATCCTCCCAGAGTGGAAACCAATCAAGACTCCCTTTACGAGCAAAACAGTGGCCTCTTAGAACACGTCGATTGTCTCCATTCCAATAAACAGGAAAACTATGTCGTCTTAATTAGTCTACCTGCAACGATTACCACCACACGAATTTATAATCAAAAACATGTTTTAGGCTAGTTTAATGCACGAAAATCAATGTAAATCATTTTATATTCGATTACACATTTAAGAAAATATAAATTAAATGTGTTTGAGCATACCCATGAACAGAGTAGGATAGGTGAGATGAGGGTGATGGTGGCTCGACTGTGATGGTGGTGGATGTGGTGGTTATCTCGAACCAAACAACCAAGGAAAACAATATCACCCATACAGTTCCCTTATCTTGATGACAGTGATGGCGTGGAGGAGCGATGATTGGTGGAACGACGGCGAGATAAGGCATTGAATTGTGGCTGTGGTGTGAGTCAGTTCTAGAGAGAAGGAGAAGAGATGAATAGAGAGAAGATAGATCTGACTAAGCTAATAGTGTTAATGTTTTGATTTTGGCTGAAAAAGGGGCGCCATATGAGCGGAGCGGGAGATTGAAATTTTTGGAGAAAAATTAGGGGCGGATCTTTAGCGCCTAATTAAAATTTTGGAGATTGAAAGTCTATCAAATGAGCTCGAAATGTTTAATGAGTTGAGCTCAATCTTATATAAGTTCGACTCGAGTTATTGTTGAGTTCTCGAGCTTGTAAGTAATATAAAATATGTTTTTTTTTTCTTTTTTTTATTCTTGTTTTTTAAGTGTACTAAGTGTAAATATTTATTTATGAATGTATCAAGCTTTTCGAGTTGAAGTCGAACCGAATTCAATTCTTAGGTTATATTATATTTCAATTTTAATTTGTGTCAGAAAAGACATCTTTACAGATAAATCGAGCTTTTCGACTCAAGCTCAAGCCGAGTTCAAACTTTCTCGATCCCGGATAACATGATCGAGAGGGTGATGGAGGCTTGACTGCGATGGTGGTGGATGTGGTGGTTATCTTGGACCAAACAACCGAAGCAAACAAAATCACACCCATTGCCTCCCTTGTCTTGATGATGGTGATGGTGTATAGGAGCGATGGTTGGTGGAACGACGGCGAGATACGGTGGTGAAGTGTGGCGGTGGTGTGTGAATCAGTTCTAGAGAGAAGGAGAAGAGATGAATAATAGAGAGAAGATATATCTGACTAGTGTTAATTAGTGTTTTGATTTTGAGTGAAAAAGGGGTGGGATCTTGGGCCAAAGATTGGAATTTTGGGGAAAAAAGGGGCGGGATATATTTTGAGCCACATATTGAAATTTTAGGGAAAAAGGTGAGCTCCAAATGTTTAATGAGTTGAGCTCAACCTTATGTAAGTTGGATTCGAGTTATTGTTGAGTTCTCGAGCTTGTAAGTGATATAAAATATGTTTTTTTTTTTTAATATGTAAGTGTACTAAGTGTAAATAGTTATTTATGAATGCATCAAGGTTTGCAAGCTGAAGTTGAACCGAATTCAATTCTTAGGTTATATTTCAATTTTAATTTGTGTAAGAAAACACATCTTTACAGATAAATCGACCTTTTCGACTCAAGCTCAAGCCGAGTTCAAACTTTCTCAATCCTGGATAACATGATCAAGAGGGTGACGGTGGCTTGCTTCTTAGTGTCTGTGACAAATGGTATACGCCTACCAAGCCGGTGCAACCCATGCATGACCAGTGATAATGGCTAATTCACATGGGTCATGGGTCATGTGCATTAGGTTATCACTGGTCACATTCACTAATATGGGTATTTGACATCATATGGGTCATATGCATTAGGTTATAGTTGCTTAGAGTGTCATGTTACGACACATCCGTGACTGTTGACAATTGGTAATTAACATGGGTAATGGGTCATGTGCATTGGATTGTAGTGGCTTATAGTACGTGTCATGTTATCGACTAATACATTCTTAGTGATCGACAATGGGTAATTAACATGGGTAATGGGTCATGTCCATTGAGTTATAGTGGCTTATAGTGTCATCTTATCGACCAATACATTACTGGTGAGCGACAATGGGTAATTAAAATATGGGTCATGGGTCATGTGCATTGGGTTGTAGTCGCTTATAGTCTAATGGAAACCATGCATGAACGGTATAATGGCTAATTCACATGGGCGAATTTTTTAATAAAAAATACACTAAAGGGTGTGCTTGGTTCAAACATGGAAAAGGGAAAGGGAAAGTGTAAGATAATTGTCGGGAAAGGGAAAGGTAAAGAAAATCAATCCCCCCCAAAATATTGGGTAATGATCCATTCCCCAGAATTGGGTAATGGGTCATTGCATTATGCTTTACCAAGCAAATTTTTTTATTACCTTTCCCATTCTTCAATTCACCCCCTATAACCCCCTACCGAGGATTAGGGGTGTTCAAAAAACCCGAGAAACCACTCAATCCAAAACCCAAAAAAACCCGAAACTGAAGAAATCGAAACCAAACCAAACTGCCCCGTGAACACCCCTACCAAGCATGTCCTAAAATACAAATGTAGCTTTAATACTTACTGTATTAGTTTTAAAACTTTTACTACTTTTTACTTTTAGATTTTATACTTTTAATAATTTTCACTGGTACAAAAATGGCCTTTCATCACACATGGTCGATTTCAAACGGTCACATTGTAACATATTTACGTGACTAAATGTATGAAAATAAAATAAACAGCCACACTCGATCCGACTTGTGTGACCATTTCGAAAGATATATGTCACACATTTGGCTATTTATGTGACTAGAGGGTAGCTGGTAAATATGTTTCGAACATTTAGTCACGTTTAATTTGGGACGTGTGACCGATACAAATCAGCTTTAAGCATTACTCACACTACAGATATACATATGTGACAAATATATGTCACACAATTGAAGAGTGTGACCAAAATAGATATATGGTCACATGAAGTAATTGTGTATGTGACTAAATTATATAGTCAAGTTTGTCACACATTATTTAAACGTGACTGCTATTCTTTGCTGAATATTTAGCCACATAGCGTTTGAAATGTGTGACAACTGAAAAGTAAGTTTGAAGCGTTAGTCACGATATCCATTTAATAGTGAGAAATATATATGTCACACACTTGACGAGTGTGACCAAATGTCGTATATGGTCACACTAAACCATAGAAACATGATTAAGTGTAACGAAAATTCGATACATATGGTCACGTAAGTTAATATGTGTGTCTAAAGTTTAGTGTGTGTTTGCTTGCCAAATCCTAATGTGTATAGTCACCCTTAATTGAATCACGATCATGTGACTATAGGCTTTACAAAAAAATAAATAAATAAATAAATAAATAAATAGTCACATTGTAACTATAGGCTTTACAATAGTCACACCATATCAGAAATGTGTATCTAAATGATGTTTATGGCTCTTCCATGCATTTTGAAGATCTCATCATCTAAGTATCGCTTTAATTGAACAAGCTTCCAACCCTTCATATTGTTTAGATAGTACTCATAGTACTTCCTTTTTTGCTTAACTATTGGACGACTGAGCACTTTTCTCTTCTTTCTTTGATTGAGATAAAATTTCTTCCTCTCAGCTTCATAATTCCTCTTCCATTCATCTTTTTGTTCTTGAGTGTACTCTTGCATTTCTTCTTTTATTTGTTTCATCAGTCCAATATCAGCATCACCTTTAATCCTTTCTTCATCCCAAGAATCCAAGAGTGCTTTTGTTTTGGCCTCAGCTTCAGCGTGTTTCCTTCTTTGTTCAAGTACCATCTGATTCTCTTCTGCAAACAAAGCAGCCAATTTTCTTGCAGCAGCTCCATCTACTTCAAGATCATTTAAAGGATCATGCTTAGGCTCTTCAACCATAATACCTTAGCCTTTGCCCTTATAACTTGGCTCTTGTACACTCTTCTTGATTTGTTGAGTTGGTTCTCTAATCACCACACCTTTGTTAGGTACTCTTGGTTGTTATGGTTGTGGTTGTGATTGTTCTGTGGTAGTGGTGATTGTGGCACTGCTTGTTTAAATCGTGTCTTTAATAGAATCATTGCTTCGGCCAAAGTTTCCTCATCATCACTAGCAGTAGGAACATTTTCCTCAGCAGTAGTATCCTCCTTGGCAATTTCTGCACTTGCACCAGCAGTAGAATCTCCCATGCCTTTGACTGCTGCTTCCATAACAACCTCATTACCTTGATTATCAGCAACTATATACTCATCATCATTCTTAGAAGAATCCACATCCATATCCACACCAATGTCATCACCAGCAGCAGCACTATCAAAATTTTCCATAGCTTCCCCTGAATCCTTGGTTTCATTCCTCCGCTGTTTGGGATCATCCTCCCCCAAACTTATGATTTTCAAATGAACTAATCCTTTGTCTTGTGCCAACTTTTTTAGTCTTTTGAATGACCTGGTTCTTGACCCCTTCTGACCTCCCAATTGCTTAACCCTCTGCTTCAAACCTGTAATTACATCCCCCTGAGTATCTGTGATTTGTTTTAGGCCAAGAACCTCTTCTTTAAGTTTGGTATATTTAACCATCAATTCTTTAACAAGTTCCATCTCTTCCTCACCACTTTTATCCTCATCACTTGCATTGTCCCCCTTGGTTTGTTGGCACCTGCGGTTACCTTCACCTGAATCAGTTCCATTGGAACTTGATTCATTATAAATTCTTGAACCTTCACCCTTCTTATGTTGACCTAGTTCCAAAATTGCTTGAAACAATGGTTTACCTATGACAGGAAAGTCCTTACCCTTTCTCTTCATGTTAGAAAAGACCTTTTTAATATGAGAGTGAATAGGATAAACCTTGTCGTGAACTTTCTTATTTGTAAACTGTTTGTCCATAAGAAGTTGCAAAAATCTTGGATATAAGTAATGTTGGTTTGAAGAATTATCCAAGGCTTTAACCACATGATCAAAAATTAATTTTGAAAAATTGAATTTTATTTATTTTTTTTTGCCAAACATATAAGGGCAAGAGCCGTGTTACTACTAAACTCATTCCAACCAGTAGTCTTTGGGCTAAGACACTGTAACAAAGTGTGAATTAAGAATTTCCACTGTAGGGGAAAGCCACTTTTATTAAATTTCAAAGAATCATTTTTTCTTACATACCCCATCTCTTGAAGGTTTTCAAAAATTGTGGAGTTTGGAAGATTCTAAATTCCATTAACATCTCCTAAATGAAGAACTTCTCTAACAGATGCCTCTGTAACAATAATCTTCTACCAATCCACACGGGCATGAATCTGTACTTCCTCATCAATAGTTTTGACCTTTGCAGTAGCCCAAAACTGTTTGATGTTGAAAACATAAATAGTAGGGTAACTGTTAATGCATACCTAATATGAGTAGCATTGAGAAAATCAACAACTTCAGTGAACTCTTCATTCTCCTTGGTGGGCTTTTGCAAGAATGCAATCATGTTATGCTTGTTGGAAAAAGACAGAGTCGACATTGTGAAATTTGAAAATTTGTGTAGGGTTTTGCTGGGAATTACAATTAATTGATAAAATCAAGCAGTGGTTTTATGGTTGATAGAGTTTTGATCGGATAAAAACATTTATGTGAAACTGTGAATGATTGAAGTGTACAAACCGTTAACCATAGAACAACCCTTAGCCGGACTAAGTTAGGCTTAGCAGCACTAAAATATGCCTAGCAATACTAAGTCAGTTTCCACTCGAAACGGCTTATTTTTCAGGACTCCAGCACTTTTCTCAGCTTATCCTGCAAAATATTAGTCCCAAAAACACAAAACCTAACTCATTACCCGAATACACAATAATCACATCATCAATTACACTTAGCAATACTATTTATAACTAGCAACATTAACAAATCATTGCTGGATTTTAACAATTTGACATACTGCTTTTATCCAAGAAACCAAACACACCTTTGACAGTTTGACATCACAAGCAACCATACAAGGTCTCAAAATTTTCATTGATATTTTTTCAAAGATACAACCATTCATAAAAGCTGCAAACATAAACATAATTAATTATCCTACCTAAATACTAAAGATACTAGAAACATAAAAACATCATCATTAAAAACTACTCCCTGCGTTGCATCCTTTTCCTTTCCAGGAGATATTGAAACTTAATTTCAAGATCGGTAACCTTGTTTTCCAGATTTAACGGGTCTGCAAATGCAAACCCATCTTGTTGACCCCCTTGGTTTTGATGCTCCACCACATTTTGATGCTCCATCACATTTTGCTGCTGATCCTCTTCATTTTGCTCCTCCACCACATTTTGCTGCGCATCCTCTTCATTTTGCTGCTCCACCACATTTTGTTGCACATCCTGTTGATCCTCCTCATCCTCTTCATCTTCTTCCTCTACCTCCACATCATTCAGTCCCCAACGCTCATCCCAGTAAAAGTCTTGTCTATGCAGCCATTTCAAAATAATTGACCTCATCCACGTATCTACCTGCATATACGACCCATATTCGTAAACGTGATCATACCCGAAATGATTAAACACTGCTTCCCATAGCAAACTGTTGTTTAATACCCACTCGTACTCTTCTACATCATTTTGAAAGTTACCATTTGCTGCCATTGTTGAAGTTTTCTTTGAAAGTGAATATGTGTTTGTGTGGGTTATTTGGTATATATACAATAGAGAGGTATAAATAGGCTGGAGAGGTATATGAAGGGTTCCCAAGACTTTTGCCGGGAAAAGGGATCGACCAAAGGCGCCTAAATCATACTGTGAATTGAAGATATAAATTTTTAAACTGTTCCTAAAGATAAGGAATTGACTGTCTCCACTTTCCTTTTAACAATTCTTGACTTACCAAGTTCAATGAGTTGATGCAATAACTACTTGTATGTCATGCTTTATGAATAATAAACTTCCAAACTCAATATTTCCAACAATGATTTGGGATCGGGTTTTGACCCGAGGGAATAAAAGTTTGACCGTGACTCGAAGAAAACCTATGTTATGTTTCTTTGAAGTTTAATGTTTTTGTGTTCAAAGAAAACTTATGTTATGTTTCTTTGTTAATCAAGTTATCGATTACTATATTATGATGCTTTGTTAAAAGTCAAACAAAGATTTTCATACTTGATTGTCATTTTCAAAAGTCAAAGAGTCTCCAAGTGAATTTGGGCAATTCCGGGTAATTACTATCAAAAGATAACTAATAGCCAATCATGATTGTCAGTTTGGGTAATTTTTGGTAGTTTTGTGCTTGTACATTCATTTGCATAAGGTCAAACAGGATAGTCAAATTGTGCCATTTTGGGTAATTACTGCCAAAAGATATCGAGTAGCCAAAAGATCAAGATCAGTTAAATTTACAAGCAAACACTTAACCATTCACCATAAAGATGGGGTACATGAGCCACTACAAACCACACAATCTAGCCATAAACACTATACTACTTCAGTGCAAGTACCAAAAAAACCACAACTGCAAAAACACAAAGTGTTGACTTCCAAAAACTGACTTTCTTTAAGGCATTTGTCAACTCTGCCTCCAATTCTTCAATCCTTCTGTAGGACCGTAGAACAACCTAAATCACTATTGAATCAAGCTTAATCTAGAGAGAGAAAGTAAGTAGAGATAGAGAGTGAGTGGGAACTCTAGTGTGTGAAATAATAACCTTGTTAAGACTAAGAGAACCACTAAGAGAACCAACCTCAAAATGAGGCCTTACATGAGTATTTATACTCATAGTCTAGGGCTTCACATATCTTTGACCATATTACATAACTAGCCCTTAGACTTTATAAAATCATAATGATATTCTAAAGCAACCTATTACTACACATTAATGACCGACACTTTTTATAAATAAAAATACGATTCTAACAATCTCCCCCTAAGTGTTGGTCATTGAGGTTGCGCGATGTCATCATCTTTGTCTTTAAACATTAACATTCATAGTTCTTGACGTCTTTAAGAATCATTAGATGAATCATAGTTCTAGTTCATCATGCTTCATTGTTGTTGAAGTATTCCAATGATGTCATCTGCCTTTCGTCACTTCTGTGTTTGTGGTGGTTGTCTGCCATTCCAACATGCTCATACGTCTTAAGTCTTTGTGATACATGCATTTGTTGTTTCCGTTTTTTCACTTTGATCTTTGTCACTTTACTTTGTAGATTCTTCTTTTTGGCGTAGAATCTTTCTTTGACTGTTGCTATCCTTTGATCTTTGTGAGAACTTTCCTTTGACTTTGTGATGCATGTATGAGCATGTGGAATCTTTCGTCATGGAGATGATGTATAGCTGCAGGTAAACAGTTAGCAATAAACAACCGGTACTTACAGATAAGGAATTAGAGATCATCAACAGCATAGTGTGAAGATTCCTTCTAACCCTTACCATGGTCGTTCCCATATCAGATACTCCCGAAAGAGCTTACGAGACCTACTAAGTAGCTCAATGACTGGGTCAGTCGCTGGGGATCACTCCACGACTGTAGACCATTTGAAACCACCGCAAACACTAAGCGTAACCCATAAAGAATTACCAAAGTGACCTGCTGTCAGGGCTGTTTGATGTTGACCCTGGCAGGAATTTCCGTTCAATCATTGAGAAACTACATAAGTAAATTCTCTCATAAACGTTCTTGGCAGATTGCTAAGATCTGCGTAGGACTCTTAAGTTTTCATCTGGCGTCCTTTATGATGAACAACCAGTGTAGAAATATCATGTGCTCCTATTAGATCTTTTGATGAATCTCGGGGCTCTAGACTCGATAAGTGCACATTTGGTTTCCTATACGGAGATTAGGGAGAGGTCTCCTGCTTCAATATCAATCACCTCTAAGAGACAGCTCTTTTAAGAGAACTTGAGTGGCTAGAAGGTTTAGTGCAGTGCGTCACTGGGTCCATGATGTCTTTATCTTCAATACCGGTGTCACCTTAGTAACAACCAGTAGCATATGAATTGAACCTGGTGTCTGCCCTAAGGTTGAACATATGGAGGGCTATTTCTTTTCACCCTTTTTCATAACTTTTCTTTTTAATTCTTCAACCCCTTCTTTCTCATTTCTCATTTTCTCCTTTTTTTCAATCATACCTAAGGACTTATAATTCTAATCTATTGGAATTGTCCTTGGGTAGATCCCTCTGGCTCTGGCGGATCATAGGACGGTTTTCCCTAACCTTAGTCACCTTATGACTCCATGAATCCTATAAATGCCATGAAACCTTTGATTGAAAATCACTCAAAGTGTTTATGAATATAAACACATTTTTGTTGACACTTTGAGAGTTTTTGTTTCTTATGAAGAACTCCCCCTACACATGTGCTAATGAATTTTTTAAGAAATTTGCACATGCGTGAGGAGTTTGCACTTTTTGAATTGATCCACTTTCAGTGAACAAGTCCTATTCGAGACACGCTTACATCACTAGTTGAACTAGCTTGAAATTATTACCCGTCCAGGACAAGTCTTTTCGATTACTGACATTTTAAGCTTCGTCAATTCATTGGTACTATCTGAGTCGAGCTCTTTTGAGATACAGTCACAATCTTTAAACATCTTTGATCACATTTTAATCATGTCTTCTCCCCCTCAAAAATAGCATATCGTGATATTTTTTATATCAACTGATTAAGAAAAAGCTTTTTGGAGAGATAGACAGATTTCATTTTGCATGAATTCGGAACAATTTTTGTTTTAGAAATACTCCCCCTCAAAACTCGCATATGTTTTTGAGAAATGTTAAACTTTTTAAAGTTTAGAGGGAAGGAGTCGTCTTGAAGCAAAACTCTGAAAGAGAAAGATGTTTCAGATTAGTTGAATTTTGCATCAAGGTTTTTTGAAAAACAAAGACTTCTCTTTGTTTGAATAGGAATGTCGCACTGAGGTGTACAACAGTGTCCATTTTTAGGATAAGTGCATTTTGTTGATGAAAATCATTTTTGCGTAACACTTTCCTTTCTTTGAAAACTTGAGTTGTGCACTGTAAGGTGTACACAAGTCATTTTGATGATGAGCACCGATTTTGATAGATTTTGAAAATCTTATTGAAAAATCTTGAAAAGGTGGTGCTCAAAATGTAAGAGAATTTTGAAAATCTAATTTATCATTAGATCAACAATCATGGTCTTGAGCTTAAAGATTTTGAAAGTTTTTCTAAAGAAAAACTCAAGCCAGATAAGTGTTTGTTTCTCGTTTTAGGATAAGTGCTCAAAAAAAATATTCGGAATCTTTGTTTGATTAAGCACTTTCCTTTCTTTGAAGCGCGGGTCCTGAACTGATGTGTCCAGAAGCCATTCAATTAAGTCCTTATTTGAAATCTTTTTGAGTTTTTATACCCGGACTTAAGTTTCGAAAAGATTTCACTTTGAAGCACGGGTTGTAAGCTGAAGTACTTACAAGCCATTGTGAAGAAACTTTTGAGAAACGACATGTTTTAGAAAAACATTTTAAAGAACTCTCGTTCAAGCATCTGTAAATGTCCGTGTCATTGTTGAAAGACATTTCTAGACACGTACAGAATATTGATTTATACGAGAGACATGTCGTGAGAAGAATATTTTTGGATTGTTTTTGATTTTATATTATTTCTGTATTTTTTGAAATTTTATATTTTTGTATTTTGTTTTTGTTTTTATAAAAGAAATGGAAAATCATAAATACAAGATTGAAAGAATGATTTTATAGAATTTACAGAATTTGAACCCTCTGAAGAACTGGGTTCTGAGATAGTTGAAGCACCTGCAACCAAAGACGAAGAGGTTTCACAAATAACAGTGTTAGAAGTACATGAAGCATCACTCAGCGGGTGTTGAATATCAACAGTTGTAATGGGTTCTACTTCCTTATCCTGATGATTATCACTATTATTTTTCTTGGTGCAACTATCAAAAATCTTCCCTGTGGGAATCCATCTAAGACTAACTGTTTTAAAAACTTTTCCCGTGGGAATCCACCTAAGGTAAGATCTAGACGTAGTTTTCTTATCAGATGCAGCGGAAGTCTCAGTCTTGGAAAAACTACATCCTTTCGGTATCCACCTATTAGGTTTCTTAACCTCTTGTTTCATATCAACGGGTTTGTTTCTATTTGGTGTCTTAGTGGATTGTGTCTTGACACTTGATTTTCCTTTCTTGAGAAATTGTGCAATGCATGCATCGTGATTAGCTATAAAAACACATTTTTGACATGTAGAACAGACAAATTCAACATCGTTGTTTAACATAGCAATTTTAACTTTGTCACTACAGTGTTTTGGAAATTGCTTTTTGTTGTTCGATGAGACCTTGGAATTCTTTGTGTTACATTCTACGTTCCTATCATGCTCTTTTGTGCTACTACTCTTAGATGCAAGCCAATCCCTAGTATTTTGTTGATTGTTCCTAGGTAATGGTTTACTACTACTAGCAGTGCTTTGGAATCTTGTAGAATTCATCACACTAGGTTTTACACCTAAAATTCCGTCTTTTCGAAGTTGTGTCTTTTTCCTAGCTTCCTCTAGATGGTGATTTTGGACCATGTCATTAGAACCGACAGACACTTTAACAGTTTTTATGGTCACATTGGGGTGTATTATTTCTAGAAGAGCCAGGTGAACAAACATTTGTGTCTCTTTCAACAACCAATTTTTGTTTATCAACAATCTTTTCGTTTTCACTTTGCTGGGGCAAGGGTGTTGGAGTGACTGGTTTTGTCAAATCCTTTTTCTCATCGACTCTTGGAGCAAACCGTGTAATTGACATTTTTTGAACCGTGTTTGAAACATTTGGTTTCTCCGAAGTCAATGGTTTTGCAAACTTAGTTTCCTCACCCTTCCCTTTTAGACTTTCAAGTTGAGCCCTTAAAAGATCATTTTGCTCTTTCATGTTCTTGAAGGCACGCTCATACGACAATTTGTCATACTTGCATTCTTCTTTTTTTCGATCAAGTTGTTTAAAACATGACACATTTTCTTTTTCAAGCTTTATAAGAGCATTTTTCATATTTTGAAACAATTGCGGAGGTCTCAGCTCTTAGTCTTTCATCGTCTTGAACAGAATATGTTTGTAAAATGATGGACATAATATCAGTGGTCATAACAGCTTCGAAGAGAGAATCATTTAGGTTTTCCAAAACATTGATTTTCTCAAAAGATTCATTAGCCTTCTTTATGAGGGATTCGTGATCTGTAACGAAGTCAGCTGTTTCTTTAAAAAATGCTTGTTCAAAATGAATTACACGAGCATGAATGTTATTAATTTGAGGAGCAAATTCACTTTCAAGAATCTTTTTAAGCTGTAAATGAACCGTGGAATTCCAGTTAATCTCATTGAGTCTCGTTTTAGATTCTAAAGTCGTTTTAAGTTGCCCAACTCTTGTTTTAAGATCATCAAGATATCCTCTGGCAGCACTTGTGTTAAAAGTGTTGTTTGAAGACATCTGTTCCATGTTTGAAAGCGATTTGGAAGCAACTACTTTTTTAGAAAACATTTTCGAGAATGGTCGTTTTATGGAAAACACAGATGGTTCTTTTTGTGGAACAAAAGTAATACCCAAAAGTTTGTTCAATCTGTTCTAATCAATGGGTTTCAAATCCTTTTGTTTCATTTTAGGAATGCTCTCTTCGACATGTTCTATCGTTTGCACAGAATCCCGAACGACGGGAGGATCATGTTTGGTGTAAAAAACACTACCATTATACAAAACATTCTGTTCTTCCTGAGCTTTCTTGAGATTACAAGGATTGTTGTTACCAAGAGCCATTTTGTGTTTCGTATGGTAAATCGGATTAGTAACACTTGACTGACCCGACTTAACCACTAATTCTTCTAGATGTGCAATCTTGTGTTCTGACTCTACGATTTCTTCTAAAAGTTTATCTTCTTTCATTGCAAAGTCCTTTTTCAACTCATCCCGTTCTTTTTCAAGATTGGTATAAGCTGTTTCTTGTTTTGAAAGTTTGTTTGTTATTTCAAAAATTTCTTGTTTTAAAGAGTTAATGGTTTTTGTTGAACTTATTTCAAGATTAGCAAACTTGGTTTTCCATTCCCTATCTTTAACAAGTAACTTCTTATAACGAATTTCAAATTCTGACTCGCGTTCTTTGTGAATTTGAAAACTTTTTGCATTTTCCTTGTATCTCTCAAGCTCAGTGGTCAATTTCTCATTCGCGGCCTTAACATCGTGATTGACCTTTTCACTTTCTCGATTTCAATACCACAATTATTTAATAATGATTCAAATAAAGCACGTGTTTCCTCATCATTAGCACCATTTTGTGCTACTTGAACTCCATTAGGATCCATATGTGAAGTTTCATAGTTAACATTGCTATTAACTTGTTCCCTTACATATGTATCGTAATTAGGTTCAGGTGGCACATAATGTGGCTTCTCATGAGCAAACGGATTAGCATCATTACCATTATTTGGTAGCTCATGGAATGGATCTGAATCGTAAGTAGGAGGAAGATCAGAATCACTGCTTGATGTTGTTGCCTGCTGATTTGCCATAAAGTTGTAGGTTTCATTGAGATCTGTTGATTTGTCAGTAACTCTTGTTGAAGCTCTAAACTCATTTTCATTAGCAGTCAATGGTATTCCCGATTCTTCTTTATTGGCTAGCATCAACAAGTACTGGATCTTTTCTACCTTCGACATTGCATTGACATTGTTTCTGCTTTAACTTGCTGACGTAGGTTTCTGAATCGAAGTCATGAAATAATCAATCCCATTTTGATTAAGCACATTCTGATTCACAGTCTGATCCATCTGATTTCCTACATACTGCCCTGCATATTGCATCTGATTCCCCATCTGTATAGTCGAAGCATATCCTTGCTGATTGTTGTTATGTTGTTGGATGTTTAATGCGTTGAAGACTGAGGCAAAACCATTGGACAAAGTACTTGTGAAACTGTCATGGTGAGTTGCCATTGATTCAATTCAAAGTGAAAAGTTGTTGTTAGGATCTTTTGAAAGATAACAAAGGTTGTTGTTATAGATTAGATGTTTTGGTGAAGTTGAAAAGCGTTCTCGGTTGATATTTTGTGATTTCAAATTTTCCCTCCAAAAAATGAATACGAAAATTTTCTTTCTCAAAATTTGAAAATCACAAAGAAATACAATTCTAAGGTTACCAGAAAAATTTGAGTTTTCAAAATTTTGACGCCAAATTTTACCGAAAAAATTTGAATTTTGGCCTAAAAATTTGAATTTCGGGCCAAAATTTTCAACGTTATACCAAACTTTGAATCTCGCGTAAAAATTGAACGTTTAATCTCCTGTAAAAAATAAATTTTACTCAAATTTTCCCGCCAAAAAACTTGATAAGATGGAATCTCTAACTCGGTAATGTTTAATTTTAAGACATAACTGAAACTCGGTATGATTTTTCTTAACTAGGTATGTTTTACTCAAACTCGATATGTCTTAAAAGAATGTAACTCGGTATGTCTTCAGTATAGAGATCCAAACTCGGTAACAAGAAGTAATTTGGATAGAGTAACCCCTAGGTAATAGCCACCAAGAACCTTACTCGATGAACGATAAGACAAAAAGGCTAACTCGCCAAAAAATTCCAAACTCGCTAAGTATTAATCCAAACTCGGTGAGGATTAATCCAAACTCGGTAGTACCTAGAGCCTAACTCGCTAGAAATATTCTAAACTCGCAGAAACAGTTTCTAACTCGCTAAAGCTAAGGATCCTAACTCGACAAAACTTTCAAACTCGATAGAAAAAAGTCTTCTAACTCGAAAATTGTTTTTTCAAACTTGATAAACATTTTTTAAACTCGATAAAACTTTTTGCAAACTCAATAAAATTTTTCAAACTCGAAAAAAAAATTTCCAAACTCGAAAAAAAATTTCAAACTCGAAAAAAAAAAATGATGAACACTAACGAGATCCGAGATTTTTCGCCCAAAAACACGATTTTTCAACCAAAATCAATCTAGAACAACCTAAAATTATCCCTAGGCTCTTGATACCACTTGTAGGACCGTAGAACAACCTAAATCACTATTGAATCAAGCTTAATCTAGAGAGAGAAAGTAAGTAGAGAGAGAGAGTGAGTGGGAACTCTAGTGTGTGAAATAATAACCTTGTTAAGACTAAGAGAACCAACCTCAAAATAAGGCCTTACATGAGTATTTATACTCATAGTCTAGGGCTTCACATATCTTTGACCATATTACATAACTAGCCCTTAGACTTTATAAAATCATGAAAACTACACATAAACTTCATCATAATGATATTCTAAAGCAACCTATTACTACACATTAATGACCGACACTTTTTATAAATAAAAATACGATTCTAACACCTTCTTTGACGATTAACTTCAATTTGAACCTCACGCCTTTGTCTGGGATTCAGTTTGCTATACATCTCAAACAAATGCATCTTGTACCAATCACATTCCTCCTCTGGATCATACCAATCAAATTGTTCACATTTCTTCGTACCCGGTTTCTAAAATCAAAAAAACCGTAGTATATTAAACATTAAACTTAATAATCTTTAAACTAAATGTATCTGATAACTTACCCATCGATTTTGGCAGTAATCGAGCAGGGTTGGATGGTGTCCAAGATGTTGCCACCATTGCTAGCCTATCACATTTGCAGTTATCTTCAAAAAAATAAAATGACATGAGTTAGTTTGATTTTGATTTGGGATTTGTTATGATTTTTTAGAGTGTGTTAAATTAGGGTTTATGTGAAAGGGAATTGTTTTGCACACTTTATAAATTGATTGGGACAATCCATCTGTGCATTAAATACTTGTACAATATTAAATACACTGCTTCAACCACTTATACATTGAGTGTGCAAATAACTTTTTTGAGTGTGCAAATCATTAGCCGTATGTATAACAGAAGATCAAAAATTGACAGCCATTAATCCTTATTCGGGTCAATTGGGCCGACCCCGTACCCGAGTTAGCCAAATATTTTCAACCCGAATCACCCGAATAAAAAGGAGAAGGACGTATGGAAATGAAAAAATCGTACAAAAATGTACAAAAACGTAATAAACGTTTCATAACATTTCAATACAGAGAAAAACATTCAGAAAAGCTTAGAACATATGAAAACGAGCGAAAATTTCCGAAAACATTCAACATGGATGAAATCGGTCGAAAAGGGTCGCAATCGGTCGTAGTCGGACTAAAACGGTCTAAATCCGTCAAAATCTGTCAAAAATTGTCAACGTCGGTCGAAAACTAGCTACATCGATCAAAATCGATTGAAAACGGTCAAAAGGGACGAAAAACGTTACAAACGGATTAAAACGTAAAAAAAATACAAAACGTATAAAATGTTGTATAGTATTTGTCTTATTTAACGAAATCCAATGCACATGACCCATGACCCATGTTAATTACCCATTGTCGATCACCAATCATGTATTGGTCGATAACATATGTGACATGCCACTACAACCTAATATTAATACACATGACCCGTTACCCATGTTAATTACCCAATGATCAACACTTATCAACACTCATGGATGTGACCAGTGATAACCTAATGCATATGACCCATATAATCGATGTCAAATACCCATTATTGAATGTGACCAGTGACAACAATGCATATGACCCATGACCCATGTGAATTAGCCATTATCACCGGTCATGCATGGGTTGCACCGGCTTGGTAGGCGTATAGTAGTTATATATAGTGTGAATTGAATGTTATATGAATTGTATTTGAAGTTATTAAAGGCGGTCATGCATGGGTTACACCGGCTTGGTAGGTGTACCGTTTGTCACAGAAACTAATAAGAAGCAAGTATGCAAGGACCTCCCGATCGATCATGTTATCAGGGATCGAGGAAGTTTGAACTCGGTTTGAGCTTGATCACTCGAAAAGCTCGGTTTATTTGTAAAGGTGTGTGTCTTACACAAATTAAAAGTGAAATATAATCTAATAATCGAATTCGGTTCACCTTCGGCTCGAAAATCTCGATACCAAGGTTTTCAAGATCGGGATCATATCCTACTTAGGATCGATTTTGTCTTTGCAAGATCGAGATCGTAAGATCGGATCGGGATCTTAAGATCCTACCATAATGCATTTTTTAAGTATCTTTTGTAATATTATACAAATTTATAAATTATTATATACATAAACACAAAATTATATAAATGTTTCATTGAAATGTTGTCCTAAATTATGGTTATGAAATGTATAAGAAGATTATAACATGTTGTTTTTTCAATTTTACAAAACACAATTCATAAATTTGTAGTTTTTTAGTTTGCTAGTTCGAGAAAAGTAAGATCGGATCGGATTAGATCCTAAGATCCTATGGTCAGGATCGGGTTCCTATACGATCTTAAGCTTTCAAAGATCCTATTATACATAAGATCCGGATCATTTTTGCTTTGCAGTATCGTAAAATCATAAGATTAAGATCAGGATCGGGATCCTGACAACCATGCTCGATACATTTATAATTAACTATTTACACTTAGTACGCTTATATAATATATATATATATATATATATATATATATATATATATATATATATATATATATATATATATATATATATATATATATATATATATATAACATATTCTATATCATTTACAAGCTCGAAAACTCAACAATAACTCGAGTCAAACTTTTACAAGGTTGAGCTCAACTCATTGAATAATTACCACTTCATTTGATAGGCTTGACTCTTGAGCTTGAAAGTGCATTCACATCTGAAATTTTCCTTGAATTCATCCCAAATTTTAACTTTTCCCCAACCCGCTTAAAATTTTCCCCAAATTTAAATTGTCCTCCACCCAAATATTTCATTGACCCGCCCATGTTTTTCAATACTCGTTCCCAATTAATATCCACAAAATCTAGATCTGGTCTTCTTCTATCTCCTCAATACTCTCCTCACCAACGCCACCGCTCGCACCAACACCACACTCGCTCCAAGAGCACCGCTAAGGCCCGATCCAATGACATGTTTGGCGGTCCAGTCCAGCTCGGTATTCAGCTCACTATGTTTGTCGGTCCAGTCCGGCTTGGTATTCAGCTCACCGGTTTGGTTGATCCTAATTACTGGCGAGGAACACTCCAAATTTGCCTTGTTCTTGATTGGTACTTTGCTTTTACATGGTTATTGAGCTACGTGATTCAAGCTCCTTGATTTTGATTTCACTAAAGCTATATGTAATGTGTGTAGATATTAAACCGGCTTGCTGTCTTATAATGATGTTGTCAATGAAGCTTTGAAACAATCTCAAGGTTCATATACCGCCTTGCTATCTTATAATGACAAGATTTTTTGTGAATACCTGATTACACACTTCTGATGCATTCAGGCATCTTTATTTGGTGCATATCTTAGTCCTTAATTTATTAATACATCATCAGGTTGCAAAACAACTCGAAATTTCTTTCATGACATGTTACCCAGCCCGCCATTTTTATGTGGTATTATCTTTTATTATTTTTGAAAGTGCATTCACATCTGAAATGGTTTTTTATCCTTGAATTAATCTTTTAGATGTTTTTAAGCACCCATTATGCGGGGACTGAATAAAAGTTACAAATAAAAGATGCAGAATTGATTGTAAGAAAGCCTAAAATCGGAAATACACCAAGATCTGATTATCAAAAAATATAGTTGTTTCTAATCAAGTAGTTGCGTTGGTCTATTTGATTTTTTCAGCTTATCTTTTCCATTTTTAATTGGGTGGTTGGGACAAAGTTACTTGTACCTTTTTAAAACATTCCTAGAGTTTAATCTATACCTTATTTTTAATTGGGTGGTTGGAACAAAGTTACAAGATCTGATATGCGTTTTATTCCTATCGTGTTTGTGCAGATAGTTGAACCAGTGGTGCATCAAGCGACTCAAAACCACCAAAGCAGATAGTTGAACCAGTGGCGCATCAGGCGACTCAAAACCACCAAAGCAGATAGTTGAATCAGTGGCGAGTCAAGCGACTCAAAACCACCAAAGCAGATAGTTGAATCAGTGGCGAATCAAGCGACTCAAAACTACAAAAACAGCAGATATTTGAACTAGTGGCACCTAACAAACTAGATGCACCTGACAAAAGACAAGGCAATAGTGTGTCTGTCAAATGTCAAGAAATAGATGCACCCGTCAACAATATATGTTGGATCGATGTACTCTGATCAAACTACTTTGTAGCTTGTAAAGGTTTAATAATATTAAGTAAACTTAACACTATTAATATTGAAACACTGTTTAACCTTGTAAAGTATGCGGAATCTACTAACACAAAGCTTAAGAAGAACTTTTATATTAACCAAACTTTGAACCTGCTTTGTTACACAGATTCACTAACAATCCCTAACTATTTATCGACTTTGAACAACTCTAAAACATATATCGACTAATACCTCTTAAGGCTCTTTATATAGATAACCTTAAGTCGGTTTACAACATATAACTTGAACGATAAGTCATTATCCCTAACTATTTCTAGAATATTCGTTCAATATTACACATTAATCCTTTAACTAATATTGCACAAAAGTCCTTGTTTCCTTCGAAGTACTTTGAACATTCTTCAGTAAACAGCAGTACGTTGACTTTTATCTTCAGTAGTACTTTGACTTTATTCTTCATGCAGCAGTACTTTGACATACAGAAGTACCTTGATCTTTTATATCCCAACAATCCTCCCCTAACTTGAACTCCACTTGCTTGATTTCAAGTTTCTTTGTTATCTTTGGTCTTCAAAATCTTTAATCATTCAGAAAGATTGTTTGTTTATCTCTTTATCTTCTATCTGTCATATGTCAAAGTACTCTTTATCAGCATCTTTTCTTGCAATAAATCTTCTTAGCTACTCAGCAACATTTTGGTACAATAGTCATCAAATCTTTGAAAGTTTCATACTATTCTCATCACTTCCAGGTGTGTTAACTCCTGTGAGAGGTGAATCATAGAAAATTAATGATTTTTAGCAAATCATCAGCTATCAACGGATTTGAGTAGTCTTTACCAATAGCCGTTTACTTTTGGACTAGTTAGTTCTTTGATATTAATCATGGTGAACTAAGTACCAAAAATTGATTTTCCACAGCCTTTACCACAAGCCATTTTTCCTTGTGGGCTAGCCAACTCTTCACTTATACAGATATGGTGAGTTGAAACCATACAATTTTTAGTAAATTTTCAACTAAAAACGGATTTGATTATCACATCAGAGTCGTACCCTCTTGATGAGTTAAACTATTTCTTGTCTGTTAAACATGGTGAGTTGATTACCATTTGTTGTGCAGTATAAATACTAACACCATGTGTTTCTTTTCAAATCCTTTTACTTCTCTTTTAAACATCAAAATTTTTATTTTATTTTATTTTAAAGGACTTATACTGGTTTATATCAGCAAGCAGTACTTTGATAAAGTACTGTTTGTCTTTGAAGTACTTTGAAAAATACAAAACAAATCATACCAGTATTTTGCAATATTATTCTTCAAACTTGGTCCATCTGATAAATAGCTTTATAACATCCAAAGATACCTCAGATTCGTCTTCAAGTTCCATTCCATGATCCAGCATTTTGAGCATAATTTCTCTAATCAATGGATATCTCCTCTCAGCAAGCATATGAATCATGCTACCATCGTGCATCTCTAGTGCATGAACTCCTGATGACTCAAAGAATCTCCATCTTGTGATTTCCCAATTCTCTTGATCATTCCACAGAGGATCATCACTTGTTTCTTCAGTTTCCCAAATGGTAAATAAATCTCCAAGAAAAATTAATCCCACTCCCGATGCTTCAATCTCTGCATAGTATGTCTGCACTTGCATATATAAGTCATAGAGATCTGCTCTTGTGATAAAATGCAAAACATCCCATAACATGTTGAATATTGTGAAGCTTTCATCTTCTCTATTGAACATAAGATAGTTTCCTTCTTTTGATTCAACCACAGAGAATGAGATTATCTTGGACTTCTTTCCAGAATCTTCAGTCTTCTTATTCTCAAAATCTACAACTCTGAAATAGTTTTTAAGTTCATCAACTGTATCTTCATGAATCATCTTCAGTCTTTTTGATAGTTGATCATCTTGAACTACTTTCTTTCTTTTCAATCTTCTTTTCTCAGCCTGTTCCTTTCTAATATCTTCTAACTTCTTCTTTCTATCAACATCCATGGGTACAAAGTTTTCTACTTCTTTCCTGATATCTTCTTGTACTTTATCCTACAGAGCTTTCACCTTTGGATACCTCATTTTGTGTAAGTTTTTGTATCCTCTTATTTTCAAGAAACTATTCATCCAGTTCCTTTCCTGAGCAATAGTCATTGGCTTCTTTGTAATTGGCCTACTAACTTCTACCAAATACTCAACATCATACTCAGTTTGTTGCTTTCTAGCAACCTCTGCATCCTCTGCAATCTTTAGTTCTTTGATCTGAGCAAAAGAAAATTTCTTCTTTTTCTTCTTAATACCTTTCTGAACCTTGATCCCTTTCCCTTTATCTTTGGGATCTAACTCTTCAGATTCAGAAGTACTTTCAGCAACTTGTTGTGCAGACTCAGAAATATGTATTCCTCTAGTAGATCTTTTTAAATTCATCATAATCTGAGCAATTGTTTCATCATCACTTGTAGTATGCACCTTAACTTATTCTTGATGTATAAAAGTAGAAGGACCAGCTTCATCTTCATAATTCATTGTAGAAGGTCCAGCTGCAGTAACTCCACTTTCATCAATATTAATAGTAGAAGTACCTTGCTCAGCAATACTTTGAACACCAGCACTTTGAATATTCTGTGCATCAACATCCTGCTCAACAATTTCTTGCTCAACATCTTCTTTAGCAACTTCTTGCTCAATATCTTCCTCTTGTGCAATATTCACATCCTCTTCAATGTATTTTTCTGGTACAAGAGTCTTTGGACTCTCTGGATATTGCCAAAGGTGAGCATCTTCTGAATATTTAATCTCAGCGTCATCTCTATTAAAATTATCATCTTGATTCCTCCCCAATTTGATAGATGATGATTTCCTATGCCTCCTCTTGGATGTAGAAGACTTCTTTGAAGATTTAGACTTTGATTTCTGAGATTGTTTCTTTTCTTTCACATAAAGTTTAAAATTCTGAACAAGAGGCCAAACAAATTTCTTTAACCTTCTGAACTTCTTTCTTAAGTTCTTGATTTCTGCAGCTTGAGCATTAACAGTTGTCTTCATCTTCTCCAATTCTTTAGTTAAAGCATAAGTACTCATAGCACCTTCAATTCCATCATCTCCTCCAGGTGTTTGAATCCCACCTGTGGAAGTATAACCATTGGGAGTAGGTACTTGTGTATGCTCTGAAGTAGTACCTTTAGAAGAAGTACTTTGTGGAGAAGTACCTTTAGTAGAAACAGATTTATCCAAGGAAGCGGACACTGAGGGAGTCCTTTCACTAGAAACATCATGCTGAGGTGAAATAATAGGTGGTGTAGGGGTATGTACTGATGCAGAATGCTCAGTAGAATCAGGTTGATCAGCATTATCAGAATTTGCAGAACCACTATTGTCTTCTTCATCCCTAACAGCTTGAGCTACCTCTAACATATAAGCATTGAGAGGTGTATTCCTACCCGAAAAATTTACTCCCTTATGAGACATAAAAGTGAACACTTTAGGTGGCATCCTAATTGTGGGTACATAATCCCGAGGTTTTGGTATCCCATCTAATGGATTCTCTAAGAGAAGTTGAACAAATCTAGGATACATTAGAAACGGTTTGCCAGCCTGAATATGTATGAGCATACCTTCAAGGATCATGTATGAGAAATTGAAGGGTTGATTGGTAATAAGGCTAACAAATGCAGAAGCTATGGAATGACTAAATTGATCCCAAGGAGTACTCTTTGGACTTAAACAATGAAGTAAAACATTAATAAAAAACTTTCAATGAGGACTAACCATGGCTTTCTGAAAAGTAAGCTTAGTCAACGCGCCTTCATACCCAATGTCTCTAAGTGTATTCCAAACCTCTTGTTTACCGAACAACACAGAGCCTCCTTCATCTTCAAATAATAGAGCCTCTCTGATTGTTGCTTCTGTGACACGAATAGCTCTCCCAGCAACTGTAGCAAGTATAATATCCTCTCCATCTTCAACCTCTGACCTTGCTGTATCCCAAAACTCATGTATCCAAGGTCCAATAATCTGTGGGTTGACTAAGATTGAGTAACAGATGTTGGTTCCAGTGAGAAACTCAATAATTCCATGAAAATCAAGGTTATGTTGCGTTTTCTCAAGGTTTGCTATCATGTTGTGTTTGGTGTTGGTTTGTCGATGTGCCATTGTGATTAGGTTTAGAGAGAATAGTTGTAATCGATGAATTAGATGAATGAGTTTTATGAACAAGAAAGGTGAATGGGTACGAGTAAATAAATAAGAAAAGATATGAGGTATATAAGGATAAAATACAAAAAATCACGGTTAATTAATAATTTTACCGTTATTTTTGGAAGTGATTATCCCCATATCTTTCAAAAGTTTGTTACCCGCAAATCTGACCATTGGAACAGTATCTGACACGTCAGCGTACCCTTTATATCACCAAGCAGTACGTTCCATAAAATATGGAGCAGTACCTTCAGTTATAAACCCACACAGTATGTTGACCAAAGTACTTTCCAAGCAAAATATCTTGAAAGTTGACTGTTTGACCAAAATATATTTGAAAGTCAATCCTGAGTAATGACTATCTCCCCAAATTAATTCCAAAAGCTACCATGGTAAGTGAACTTCAATACACTTCATTAAATGACCATTTACCTTTACTTTTCCTATAAAAGCAACTTTACCAACAACAAATTGCATTCATCTCTTCCTTCATTATCAGAACACAAAAACTAGTAAAAACAATGAGTCATATTCCTGTTGTAAACATCTCCTTTGATTCTGATGGCTCCACAGATTCAGAGATAAGCTACTACTCTGATTCTGAGTTTGAAGATCCAGGATGGTTGGATTACTTTCCTCCCCATGTAGAATTTATGAGACCCCATGAATCATCCTCCTCAGTGAGTGTTGCAAACTCTTCCATAACTGATGCAGCCAGCACTACCAACAAAAAGCCCAAGAAGAAAAAGTCTGTACCTGGTTCATCTCTGGCTAATGAGCTTCCACATGCTTTAACTCAAGCCCTGGAATCAGCAATACAGAACATGAAGTGGCCGGCTCCAAGAAAAGAGAGACCACCCAAGCAAGTTCTTGGCCTGGCTTGCCCAAGAAAGCAGGCTTCTTTTGATGACAAGAGAAAGACTGCTCAGAAGGGAAAACAGAGCTATGAGGGCAAGGGAAAAAGTGATGAGGCGAAAAATGATCCGTTTTTAGGGGGTCATTTAAGCCCGAATCCGAATTTATTTGATCAAATATTGCCCTAGATCGTTCCTTTTGTGATTTTAGGTACTTTGGGAGTGAAATCTGGAAAAGGAAGCAATTCGGACGTTTTTGGAGCATAAAAGCGAAGAAAACGCCAAAGTCTTAATTTTCCATGCTGGGAACAGTAGGTGACGGCGTCAAGAGCAAAACCTTGACGGCGTCAAGAGCAAATTTCATGAATTTCCATGACGACCCAGAACAGATTTGACGGCGTCACGTAGGAAGGGCATCAAGAGTAAAAGAGTCATGACGGCCTGGAAGTGTATAAGTCATGACGGTGTCAGAAGTAGATCTAGGCAGTCCGAGAAGAGTTTTGGCGGCGAGGTGGCGGCGTCACAAGTTTATTCTTGACGCCGTCAAACCTATTTTTCTATATATAGTTTTCTAATTTTCACACATTAGGGGGAGAAGTTTTGGGAGAAACCCTAAGTACGATTTTGGTGTAACTTTACAGGTTTTTCAAGGGTTCCAACCCCTTGATACCTTGCATGTTTAATCAAGATAAGTGTTCTTCTAATTCAATCAATATGTCTATGTGTTGGTTGTCTATATCTTGTTCTTGTCTTAATTTTATCATGCTAGGCTAGATCTATCTTGTGTTTGCTTAGATCTAATGAAACCTAGATGTTAATTATGTGTTGATTACTTGTTTATTCTTGTCTTGGATGAATGATTTATATGTTAGGGTTAAGAAAACTGGCAGATCTCCACTTGGTAACATGCTTGAACGTCTTAAGAAACATGAACCGAGGCGCACTAGGTCTTTATTGGTTGTATTTAATGCATGAGCCACTGTTTACAATCCCTATAGTTGTGTTGGGCATGGTGCAAGAGGAGATAAGAGCTCATAGAATTGGGGAGCTATGTGTGCCACCCCATGAATGGTATTAAGGAATACGATCCGTCATCCATGCAATTATAACAAGTAATTAACGTGTAAAAGATGTCTAGGGAGTAGTGAAATCTAAGTAAACACATTTTCTCCAATTACTGCTCACAACCTTAGTATAATTAGTTTATTTTCATTTTTAGTATTTTATTTTGATTGCATCTTAGTATTGGGTTAGTTGATTAGCAACTAATTCCGCCCAAATTATAACACCCCCAAAATCATCACGTCAGCGGAAGACTTAAAATGTCAGCGGAAGACTTTTTGGGTGTTACTTCGAGGATCTTTATCACAATCATAGAAAACGACACAAAAGTGACGTTTTAAAGTTTAATTCATTCAAAATACCAAATATTCGAGACATCAAGATGTTTCATAGTTTAAACAACAAATTTATTTGAAATATGTCAAAACGTTTATTTAAGCCCATGCCGGATTACAAGCCCACTCCGTGCTTTCAAGTTCCTTCTTGTTTAATTACCTGAGATAAACACATGCTAAAAATGTCAACACAAAGGTTGGTGAGTTCATAGAGTTTATAGTTTCTAATATCGATTTCCAAAATCAAAGAGTTTATAAATACACAGTATTTAAGAGTTGATTATCCAAATTAAAGTGTGAGAAAATCCATAGTGTTCATAGTTTAAATCATTAATTAGAAAATGAGTGATTTCCTTATCAATTCGAAAATAGTCCGTTGGTTTGCCCTTCATCGGGTCAACATCAAAAATAGTAATTGGTTTATAAATTCATTTAACACGAGATTCGATATTTGGGCCACGTTATTTCATCCATAACATAAGCAGTTTACGGGGAAACCGTATTTAAGCAGTTGAAACTGTATCCGAACAGTTTATAGAGAACCGTATTTAAACGGTTGAAACCGTATCCAAACAGTTTATGGAGAACCGTATTTAAACAGTTGAAATTGTATCCAAACAGTGTGTGGAGAACCGTATTTAAACAGTTGAAACCGTATTTAAACAGTTTGTTCCATAATTCCAAATATCGATAGTAAAATCGTTAGAAAGGTTGTTACACATGCATCTCTTCCAAAGAGTTTATAAAACAGTTAAACGATAGAAAGTGTAGCTATGAACTTATAGTAATATGTAAATAGTTAACGAGTACTTATAAAAGTATAAAACAATAGTTAAGCATGTATCTCCCCCAAAAATGTTTATAAATCATTGTAAAACAAGTAAGAGTAGGGGCTATGACTCACCTTCGTAGTACAGTAGTAGTGGTAGTAACATAATCTCAATGATGCAAGGCAACGGCTTCACACACAACCTAAAAGATATGGTATGTTTTAGTTGATAGTCTAAACCTCGTTTTATCGCGAATATTAGTTATTCAGTTGTGATTAAAACTCGTGTTCGTTTAAATGCTTGAAGTTCAAGAACAAAATTATATATACATATAACTTGTGAGTGAAATGATCGATGTGCGATGGAAAATCATCATGAATAAGTCGAAGTATGTAGACGATGTTTTATGATGTTAGTCTTAAAAGAAAAGAAATAAACGTATCGTTAAAATTAATTATAGTTACGCGAATATTTATATCGTATATATATAAGTTAAATTTATAAGAGTTTTATACTAAATATGTGTATTTATATATAAAATATTAATATTATTTTTATAAAATAATATTACAGAAAATCCCTTCAAGTTTTACATGTGTTACCTTTTTAACCCTAACGGTCTAACTTTAACGCCGTTAGTCCAAAATTAACGATTGTTCCATTTTAAGTCCAATTACTATCACTATTTACATTTTTCGACGCCAAGTTTTAATATTAACAGTTTGTAACCCAAAAATTCGGATTTGATAGTTTCTACCCTAAGTTTCCAAGATTTACGCTTTTAGTCCCTCAGTTAATAAAATTTGCAAAGTTAGTCCAAAAGTTACCAAATTCAAAACTTAACATTTTTACTTCTTAAATAAGCTCAGGACAACTTATTTAACTTATCAAAACAGCTTATTAGCTTAAAAATCACTTATTTCACCAAATGGGCTTAACGAGCTTAAATCTAAGGCCCGTTAACATTTTTAGATCCGTTGGGCTTACGAAAGGTTTGGACCTGGCTTTGGGCTCATTTTAATGTTCTAAAAATGTTACTTAAGAGTTTATACGACCAGCTTATCAAATAAGCTTAAAATAAGCTTAACGGGCTTATTAGCCCATTTGTTAATTTATTAAGTTCTATAGAAAACAGTTTTCGTCCAATCAAAATGGGTCAAGCAAATAGCTTATACGAGCTTATGAGATCAAATAAAATATGTTTCCTAATTGTTTACCAAGTGGTTAACGAGGTTAAGCTTTAAAATATATATGTCATGTGTCTAAATAATTATATACGAGACCTTTTGTTTATGTCCAAATCGAGTTTGGTTATAGTTAAAATACTTAGAATTATTCTAAGTGTTGAGATTTTATACGAATAGGTCTTGTGACTTACAAACGTGTTATGTTTGTTAAGAAAACGTGAGTATTAGCTTTAAAGCTTTATATATCTCGATTATTAGTATATTAACCATTTAGGAGTTTGAATAAAAAGCCTAGGTCGTGTTTATATTTTACGAGATAAATGATCAAAGTAAAATGCAAAAATTGAAAAATATCGAAAGTATATATATATGAACTAAACGTGCCTCACCTTGCCACAAAAAGGTGTGATAGTCGAATTTAGGTGTCGAGCTGGAACAAAAAGAGGAATGTGGTTCGATACATGACCCACCAAGGTTGCAAGACGAGCAAAACGTGGTACCCTTGACTCCCTTCGACGCCTCGTACAATGGGCAAAAGGTTCGTCCCAAATTAACTTGTAATCTTTACGTAAAATAGATTTGTGGTATGTTTGCGTGTGTGTTTTGTACTGAGGTCACAAGGTAAGTTTTATAGGAGGTTGTAGAGTGTATGAACACTGCCAAGTTCACATGAGAATGGAGAGTTCGATTGAAAGATTTCATGTTGCCTCCTTTTCTACCCAATCGAAGCGTTACAAAGCGAATAATGACAAGGAAGGTGTGAGACATATAACTGAATGTTCCTGACATTTCTGATAGTTATATTACGTGTATGGGTGGTTTGTAGGGATTGGGGATCAAGGGTGGCTCGTAAGAATGCTTATGACACGTTTGGGTGAAATTTCCAAAGGGTTTGTTTTAAGGTTTGCTTGGGTCGTTTCTAAGGCAGTAAACGAGTGAGGGAGGGTACATCTTTTACCATTCGTGATTCTCGGGTACTAGGTGGAACGAGACATGTAAAAATATATGGGTGTTATATGTCGAAATTGCAAGAAAATGAGGTGTTTTGGAGCTGGGTCGCGACAGGTAAACAAAGAAAAGAAATTGAAATAATCAAAGTGTGTTTGGGCTTATGGCTGGTGGGCTCACTGGTTTGGGCTTGCGTTTGTGTTCGGCCCAGCATAAAACAAAGAAGAAGAAAAAAAATAATTAAGGATCCGTTTGGTGGTAATTTGGGGTTTAAGTGAAAGGTTTGATGTGCTTCGTTTATAGTTTGGGAAATATGAGAGTGATTGTGTACGTATAGTATGGAGAGGAAAGTTCACCTATTTAGTATCCATGTACCTTGCTTCTTTATTTTCTTTCGATGGACAATAGCAAAGAAAATGGGTTAATATTGTGTTTTGTCTGAGTGTGAATTGCATGTATCCTTTATGTATGAGTTTTGGTGCATGACAAGTGGTGAGAATGGCAGGGAAAAGGCAAGACTTGGAGTGTGAAGGAGAGCTTGTCATGAGATGTGTGAAATGGTTTCTAACAATTGACATACGTTAAGTAGATGATTGGTGAGCATGGGAGGTTGATGTAAGAGTTGCACATGGGTTTTCATAGGTTGTATTTGAGGTAGTAGTATTCAAGGTGAGTCCAGGTCGTATTTTAAAGATAACAGCTTGGAATTTCGTTTTTGGTTTAAAATCTCGCGTGTCTGGACGTAAAACATTATTTCGGACAACTTTCGTGTTTTACACTTTTCCTGGTTCGGACCAGAAGAGCCTTAAAATTAGGATTTAAATTCGTTACAGAAAGTTGGTGGTTTATTAAAATTTATACGAAGTGTTATTACTTATTTGTGTTAATTTGAGATTGTGTAAGGTGCCTTAACTTGATCAATATTCTAGTATAGCAATTATATTTAAAAGTTGATAACAATTGTATTTCATGGTTCTTAGAAGCATGGAAACGAGAGTTGTGAAATAAAAGGGATATGTCGTGTGTAAAAGTTATAATCAACTGAGCTAAAGCAAACATGTACTTGTGATTTATAAATATAATAGTTAGAGGTGTGCTTGTTCAAAGTATCGTGTCGAGGTCCAAAATATTAGTGAGTAATCTCGGGAATTTTCGTAGGCTCCGGAAATATATAAATATTGTACGGTAAATATACGAAACGTATATTTATAAAATATAAACGTTTTAAATGTATTATATTATTCGCGATATTTATAGATTATCGAGGTTGTGTGTAAGCATCGTTCCTAGGTAAATGGTCAATCATAATTGTCGTAGTGATTCACATAAAATGTAATGCATAATAATAATAAAAAAAAAATTTGTTCCCCGCAAAAATGGTATTTGATTCACGTAACATTCTTTTATTCAATTATTGATATTCACTAACCGTATGGGAAAATTACGGGAGGTTACATTACCTACCTCTTACAGGTAATTCCGTCCCGGAATTCTAGTCTAAGATAGTTGCCAAGGGTGTCTAGGGGAAAAGATGTGGTTACTTGGTGCGAATCTGGTCTTCGTGTTCCTTAGAAATCCTATATCTCAAGTATAACTTACTTACACCTCAGAGATCATTGTTCCCTTCATTGCATGATTCTTCCTAAATTAGACATAGGTGATCAGGCTATGTATAATTTACGAGTAATAATGCAATGCTTGGAACAATCGACCTGTATGATGTCTAGTCTATTTGTTGGTTCGTAGAGTTTATAAGTCAAACGGTTGATTTCCTAAATCAAAGTATGAGTTATTGCTCTAACTTAGTCAATACTAAAATGGTTGTCGGTTTTGAAATGGATTTTGGCCATGCCACAAATGAAATGATAGCTAGAGTAGAAGGAGTGGATAATTATGGAATTTGGGAAGAACTAGATAGCACAATCGATGAGGAAATATCACAGCGAGTCGCTTACTGAACAGAAGGTAGACCTAAGTTGTGAGAAAGACAAAAACTTAAAGGTGACATCACTTAGTACCACAAAGTGCTTAAGGAATTTGGGTGGTTAAACTCTAAACTTCATCAGTCTGCTGCGTTGTTGAGAATTGTTGTTGTTGTTGCGGTGATTGTTGGTGTTGTTATGATGGTTGTTGTCGTGGTGATTCTTTTATTATCGAGTTTCCTTTTGAGCTCATTGCATTTGACCTCTTGGTCCAATAGCCTCTGAGCAAGTTTCATTGCTGCTTCCAGGGTTGGCGGGTTTGATGAGGTGACATCTCCTTCAATGCTCCTAGGGAGTCCTTCGACGTACTTCTCCAAGGTTTTCTCAAGGTCAGGCACCATTGATAGGCATAGTATCTTAAGTTCCTGAAACCTTCGGTTGTAAGTTCTCACTCAGATTGATTCCCTTTACTACCAACACATAGAACTCATCCTCAAGCTTCCTCAATTCTGAATGAGGACAATACTTCTTTAATATCTTGGTCTTGAATTTAGTCCATGAGAGTTGATATGTTGTTGTTGCTCCTAGAGTCTGAACAATAGTATTCTACTAAGATCTTGCGCTAGAGTTCCCGTTGCGAAGCTAACTTTGTTGTTTTCGGAGCATCTACTTCTTTGGAAGATCGTTTCACATCGCTCAAACCATTGGGATAATTCGGATATTCCTTTGGTACCTTTGAAGTATGTGGGTTGGCATGCCATAAAGTCCTTATAGGTGTAGTAACGAGGTGCGGGTGTCGCGTTTCCAGCCATTTGTGTGCCAGTATCTCTTTGGCGGGCTTGTTCGGTTAAGGCGGTATTGACACCATCAGCAATTGCTTGATGTATCGTTGCTGGGGTCATAACTTCGGGGTTTGTTGGCGTAGTGGTTGTGGTTGTTCTTCTAGTTCTAGCCATGTTGTTATCATCAATGGAAGAAAGACGTGTGTTTAGAATTTCATACTGACCAAGTTAAGTTAGAATACTTTTTATACAACCAAGAATAGGTTATAATCATAACAACTTAGTCAATGAGAAATTTAAGTTAAGGCGTGTCACATCAAATCGATGTCATTACAACATTTATTAATACTTGTTTGAATGTTTACAAAACATCATATGACAAGATTCCTTATTAATAGAACATTGGTTTGTTAAGCTGACAAGTCTCAGATTCATGGTTTTCCTAAGGTTTTGTCCATACGGTTTTGGAGTTCTTGAATGGCAGTGGTTATAGTTTCGATGGTTTGATCTCTTGTTCTTTCCCTAGCTAGGGATTCTTGTAAGGCTTGCCTAAGATACACATTCTTCATGTCAATTCTCTCAATTTCACGGTTCAGGGCTCCCATCATTATTTCTGTTGAAGTGTTGGCTCCACACAATGCTCCTATAAAGTCCATTGATTCCGAAAATTGAGTATTTATCTGTTCAAATACAACCTTCATAGCTAACTGGCCAATTTACGAAGTTCTTAATCTCATCTGTAAGAGTCTCTACGTGTTCATGAAGAAAGTCGTTGAGGGTGTCGGTAATAGTTTCGATTCGATTCTCATGTCGGCAATTCTATCTGCCAACAAGGGTATAGTGTGATTGAAGTGGTGAATAAATAGTTATTCCTAATAATCTAATCCCGAGTGGTTTTTAATCGTTCTTTCAAGCTTAACGTATCTACTACTACATTAGCTTTTCTTGGGTGATAACGTATCTCACAGTCATAATTGTTGAGTAGCTCTAACTAGTGGCGTTGTCTTGACTTGAGAAACAATTTCATTCTGAATGAAGATTTCTATCGTGTTTGGAAAATAATTATTGTTCACATTCTATTGTTCCGAGGAAATCTGTGGGGTAACTTACCCATTTAGACAAAAAGTTTCTCTGTAACAGATATTTAACAATGAGGGTTTCGGATAAAAGTGATAGACGTAGAGAAGGTTGCTGAACTTCAACTTTTGTTTTGGTGGAAGGTCTAAAGTCTTTTTGTTTATTTATGTTTCTTGACAGGTTAAAAGAAGGCTTTGATACTAAGAGGACTATTTGGGGTTTTTCTATGCAAATAACTCCTATGTGGATGTAAGGTTGAACCGCTGAAGGAATCTCTTTCCGTTCTTAAAGCAAGTATGCTTTTCAAGCTTTTCCTTTACTCTTAAAGCAGGCATACGCGAAAACTCTCTATTTGGCTTTTTACTGGAATCAATAGGTCTAAACATAAGGTAGTGTTTTCACGACTCACTAAATGGGGAAACAAAATCTTTGCGCAGTAGCGGAGGGTGAAGCGAATGTAGGGGACACAGCCTATTCAGGGAAGGAGGATGGACTGGACTCGCTCTGGTTCATGGTATGGGTAAAAACAGTCCTAGTGACTTTGAGTGAAGATATGCTTATATGGTATGAAATGCCGATAAAATTCGTCAAACAAAAGATGTGCATTGAAAAATGCCTATAGTTCTGCTCTAATAAGAAGTTCATGGATCTATTGGTAGAAGATAGTAGGTGGTGATGGTAATAGCACAGGTGGTGTAAGTGGTGATGGCACAACTGATTCCGGTGGTGGTATGACAAGAGCTGGTAGTGATATAAGAAGAATTTGCTTCCTACAGCTGAAGTTGTCGAATTTTCCTATTTTGGTGAATTGGATCAGGTGATGTTGAAGGGGAAGCCTATAAATCTGATGACAAGACAATAGGGTGGGAATATGAAGACATGGTACTTGTAATAATCCCGATTAGTAAATATAAGTCATTAGCATAATTATAACATGTTATCATATATACGAAATCATGTAAAAGTAATGTCTCTACCAGATATTGGAAAGCGTAGGCATGGAGGGCATAAGGTGGTATTTTGTAAAAGTGGTCCGTTTTAAAAGTGTAGTTATATTCCAATGTTCAAAACACTTGGTTCTGTATAACTGTAGCTCTGATGCCAATCTATAACACCCCCAAAATCATCACGTCAGCGGAAGACTTAAAATGTCAGCGGAAGACTTTTTGGGTGTTACTTCGAGGATCTTTATCACAATCATAGAAAACGACACAAAAGTGACGTTTTAAAGTTTAATTCATTCAAAATACCAAATATTCGAGACATCAAGATGTTTCATAGTTTAAACAACAAATTTATTTGAAATATGTCAAAATGTTTATTTAAGCCCATGCCGGATTACAAGCCCACTCCGTGCTTTCAAGTTCCTTCTTGTTTAATTACCTGAGATAAACACATGCTAAAAATGTCAACACAAAGGTTGGTGAGTTCATAGAGTTTATAGTTTCGAATATCGATTTCCAAAATCAAAGAGTTTATAAGTACACAGTATTTAAGAGTTGATTATCCAAATTAAAGTGTGAGAAAATCCTTAGTGTTCATAGTTTAAATCATTAATTAGAAAATGAGTGATTTCCTTATTAATTCGAAAATAGTCCGTTGGTTTGCCCTTCATCGGGTCAACATAAAAAATAGTAATTGGTTTATAAATTCATTTAACACGAGATTCGATATTTGGGCCACGTTATTTCATCCATAACATAAGCAGTTTACGGGGAAACTGTATTTAAGCAGTTGAAACTGTATCCGAACAGTTTATAGAGAACCGTATTTAAACGGTTGAAACCGTATCCAAACAGTTTATGGAGAACCGTATTTAAACAGTTGAAATTGTATCCAAACAGTGTGTGGAGAACCGTATTTAAACAGTTGAAACAGTATTTAAACAGTTTGTTCCATAATTCCAAATATCGATAGTAAAATCGTTAGAAAGGTTGTTACACATGCATCTCTTCCAAAGAGTTTATAAAACAGTTAAACGATAGAAAGTGTAGCTATGAACTTATAGTAATATGTAAATAGTTAACGAGTACTTATAAAAGTATAAAACAATAGTTAAGCATGTATCTCCCCCAAAAATGTTTATAAATCATTGTAAAACAAGTAAGAGTAGGGGCTATGACTCACCTTCGTAGTACAGTAGTAGTGGTAGTAACATAATCTCAACGATGCAAGGCAACGGCTTCACACACAACATAAAAGATATGGTATGTTTTAGTTGATAGTCTAAACCTCGTTTTATCGCGAATATTAGTTATTCAGTTGTGATTAAAACTCGTGTTCGTTTAAATGCTTGAAGTTCAAGAACAAAGTTATATATACATATAACTTGTGAGTGAAATGATCGATGTGCGATGGAAAATCATCATGAATAAGTCGAAGTATGTAGACGATGTTTTATGATGTTAGTATTAAAAGAAAAGAAATAAACGTATCGTTATATATATATCGTTAAAATTAATTATAGTTACGCGAATATTTATATCGTATATATATAAGTTAAATTTATAAGAGTTTTATACTAAATATGTGTATTTATATATAAAATATTAATATTATTTTTATAAAATAATATTACAGAAAATCCCTTCAAGTTTTACATTTGTTACCTTTTTAACCCTAACGGTCTAACTTTAACGCCGTTAATCCAAAATTAACGATTGTTCCATTTTAAGTCCAATTACTATCACTATTTACATTTTTTGACTCCAAGTTTTAATATTAACAGTTTGTAACCCAAAAATTCAGATTTGATAGTTTCTACCCTAAGTTTCCAAGATTTACGCTTTTAGTCCCTCGGTTAATAAAATTTGCAAAGTTAGTCCAAAAGTTACCAAATTCAAAACTTAACATTTTTACTTCTTAAATAAGCTCAGGACAACTTATTTAACTTATCAAAACAGCTTATTAGCTTAAAAATCACTTATTTCACCAAATGGGCTTAACGAGCTTAAATCTAAGGCCCGTTAACATTTTTAGATCCGTTGGGCTTACGAAAGGTTTGGCCTTGGCTTTGGGCTCATTTTAATGTTCTAAAAATGTTACTTAAGAGTTTATACGACAAGCTTATCAAATAAGCTTAAAATAAGCTTAACGGGCTTATTAGCCCATTTGTTAATTTATTAAGTTCTATAGAAAACAGTTTTCGTCCAATCAAAATGGGTCAAGCAAATAGCTTATACGAGCTTATGAGATCAAATAAAATATGTTTCCTAATTTTTTACCAAGTGGTTAACGAGGTTAAGCTTTAAAATATATATGTCATGTGTCTAAATAATTATATACGAGACCTTTTGTTTATGTCCAAATCGAGTTTGGTTATAGTTAAAATACTTAGAATTATTCTAAGTGTTGAGATTTTATACGAATAGGTCTTGTGACTTACAAACGTGTTATGTTTGTTAAGAAAACGTGAATATTAGCTTTAAAGCTTTATATATCTCGATTATTAGTATATTAACCATTTAGGAGTTTGAATAAAAAGCCTAGGTCGTGTTTATATTTTACGAGATAAATGATCAATGTAAAATGCAAAAATTGAAAAATATCAAAAGTATATATATATATGAACTAAATGTGCCTCACCTTGCCACAAAAAGGTGTGATAGTCGAATTTAGGTGTCGAGCTGGAACAAAAAGAGGAATGTGGTTCGATACATGACCCACCAAGGTTGCAAGACGAGCAAAACGTGGTACCCTTGACTCCCTTCGACGCCTCGTACAATGGACAAAAGGTTCGTCCCAAATTAACTTGTAATCTTTACGTAAAATAGATTTGTGGTATGTTTGCGTGTGTGTTTTGTACTGAGGTCACAAGGTAAGTTTTATAGGAGTTTGTAGAGTGTATGAACACTGCCAAGTTCACATGAGAATGGAGAGTTCGATTGAAAGATTTCATGTTGCCTCCTTTTCTACCCAATCGAAGCGTTACAAAGCAAATAATGACAAGGAAGGTGTGAGACATGTAACTGAATGTTCCTGACATTTCTGACAGTTATATTACGTGTATGGGTGGTTTGTAGGGATTGGGGATCAAGGGTGGCTCGTAAGAATGCTTATGACACGTTTGGGTGAAATTTCCAAAGGGTTTATTTCAAGGTTTGCTTGGGTCATTTCTAAGGCAGTAAACGAGTGAGGGAGGGTACATCTTTTACCATTCGTGATTCTCGGGTACTAGGTGGAACGAGACATGTAAAAATATATGGGTGTTATATGTCGAAATTGCAAGAAAATGAGGTGTTTTGGAGCTGGGTCGCGACAGGTAAACAAAGAAAAGAAATTGAAATAATCAAAGTGTGTTTGGGCTTATGGCTGGTGGGCTCACTGGTTTGGGCTTGCGTTTGTGTTCGGCCCAGCATAAAACAAAGAAGAAGAAAAAAAATAATTAAGGATCCGTTTGGTGGTAATTTGGGGTTTAAGTGAAAGGTTTGATGTGTTTCATTTATAGTTTGGGAGATATGAGAGTGATTGTGTACGTATAGTATGGAGAGGAAAGTTCACCTATTTAGTATCCATGTACCTTGCTTCTTTCTTTTCTTTCGATGGATAATAGCAAAGAAAATGGGTTGATATTGTGTTTTGTTTGAGTGTGAATTGCATGTATCCTTTATGTATGAGTTTTGGTGCATGACAAGTGGTAAGAATGGCAGGGAAAAGGCAAGACTTGGAGTGTGAAGGAGAGCTTGTCATGAGAGGTGTGAAATGGTTTCTAACAATTGACATACGTTAAGTAGATGGTTGGTGAGCATGGGAGGTTGATGTAAGAGTTGCACATGGGTTTTCATAGGTTGTATTTGAGGTAGTCGTATTCAAGGTGAGTCCAGGTCGTATTTTAAAGATAACAGCTTGTAATTTCTTTTTTGGTTTAAAATCTCGCGTGTCTAGACGTAAAACATTATTTCGGACAACTTTCGTGTTTTACACTTTTCCTGGTTCGGAACAGAAGAGCCTTAAAATTAGGATTTAAATTCGTTACAGAAAGTTGGTGGTTTATTAAAATTTATACGAAATGTTATTACTTATTTGTGTTAATTTGAGATTGTGTAAGGTGCCTTAACTTGATCAATATTCTAGTATAGCAATTATATTTAAAAGTTGATAACAATTGTATTTCATGGTTCTTAGAAGCATGGAAACGAGAGTTGTGAAATAAAAGGGATATGCGTGTGTAAAAGTTATAATCAACTGAGCTAAAGCAAACATGTACTTGTGATTTATAAATATAATAGTTAGAGGTGTGCTTGTTCAAAGTATCGTGTCGAGGTCCAAAATATTAGTGAGTAATCTCGGGAATTTTCGTAGGCTCCGGAAATATATAAATATTGTACGGTAAATATACGAAACGTATATTTATAAAATATAAACGTTTTAAATGTATTATATTATTCGCGATATTTATAGATTATCGAGGTTGTGTGTAAGCATCGTTCCTAGGTAAATGGTCAATCATAATTGTTGTAGTGATTTACATAAAATGTAATGCATAATAATAATAAAAAAAAATTTGTTCCCCGTAAAAATGGTATTTGATTCACGTAACATTCTTTTATTCAATTATTGATATTCACTAATCGTATGGGAAAATTACGGGAGGTTACACAAATCCTTCAAACCCCGAGATTTTACTTGCTTTCATAAAAATATAAGAATACAAAAATAATCATCCCTCACCTTTAGAACTAGTATTTAGGCTTTCTAATCCTAGCGACACTATTCCTAAGCTGAACGATCAATCCCCCGGTACTTGTCACTATACTATACTACAACGATCAGGTACACTGCCTGGTGGGGGTTGTAAGCTTCTCGAGATCCCTCGAGAGGTAAAGCCTGTTGCGATTCCCACGCATCAAAAAGGCCTATGGAGTAGGTTATGTGGAGCTTGGTAGTAGGTTGTGGTAGTTGTATGGATCTTGTGGAATGGTTGCTGTAACTCCTTTCTGAATGATGAATAAAATAACTTTTCTTTTGAATGATACATGTAGCCTCCCCTCAAATAATGACTAAGTACTAACTACTAATGCCTCCCCTCAAAAATAGCTTACACATTAATCATGCCTATACTCACAACTAAAAAAGTAAATCTTGAAACATCAAAGCCCTTTTGTGAGTAGATCAGCTACATTATCATCAATATGAACTTTAACCACATTGATAAGCCTATGTTCATAGCAATCTCTAATAAAATGATGTCGAATCTGAATGTGCTTGGTCTTGGAATGATACACTGGATTCTTCACAATACAGATTGTACTCTCATTATCAATGTTGATAGGAGTATTCTTGCAGCAGCTATGTAACACCCCCAATATACCGCAGCGGAAGACTGTGTCATTGGGGTGCTACTTCATAATACAAAGTACAAGTTATAGAAAACGAACTCTAAATGAGACGTTTTGAAAAGTTACCATTCGATTAATGAATTCAAAGTTACAAACATGAGATTCCAAAGTATGATACATAAATGTATACAAAATATTTTGAATGGTAAATGATAAAAGCGTAAGTCTTCAGAATATGCAGCTTGACTCTAAGTTCCACGCACTAGCTATCGCCATACTAACCTGAGATAAACATGCTAAAGTGTCAACACAATGGTTAGTGAGTTCATAGAGTTTGTCTTAAAACAGTGAAAAGCCTATAAAGAATGTTCACACAGCAAAGGCATTGTGAATCCACTCAGTTGCAAGTCCCGCCATAAGAGACTTGTAACATGTGTGTTCACAACCCACTGCTAATATATAGTTTCTCAGGATTATATTCACCCATGGTCACGTCATTTTGGACCCATAGGCGGGGAACCACCATCCCAAATAGTACATGTCACCCAACGTCTCGAATCTTGGACTTGGGTGGGGGGTGTAGGCCCATACTAGTACTATTAATACCTCTCCTTTGACAGCATAGAGTATTGTGTATGTACGTAAATACAAATCTTGTATTTAAATTAAGCAAGTATAGTGTAACAAGTATGTATAACGCAATCAAGTATAATTATCATGTATAACGCATTCAAGTATAATGCCAATCAAGTATAACACAATCAAGTATAAATGTTTTGAGTATTTGTACAAGTAAGCAAGTAGTTGAGCATGTATCCCCCCCAAAGAGTTAAAACAAGTATGAAAAGAGTAGGGGCTATGACTCACCTTAAGTCTATGTAATGAGAAATGAAAGTGGTAGTCGAATCACGAAAGTCTCTAACAGCAGCCTATAATAGAACGTTGTGACTTAGGTTTGGAGTAACGTCTAAGAATACGAAGAATTTCCTATATATATCTTGCATAATGTTCATGATGTAGTACTTAGTATATAGTGTAAGTCGTTGAATATAAGTGGTCTATGAAACATGTATAGGTTGTAAATCTCTTACTACCGTTCGGGCCGACATAATTCAGAAGCCATGGAGTAAATGTTCGAGGAGCCAGGACACTTTAATTCGTAAATCCACAACTCATCTCGACGGCTTACTTAATGAACTCCTCACATGAGGCTCCCTACTATTGTAGTATTTGATAACATATATATAAGTTTTGATCTTTAAAAGTTATATGGTTTTTAGCCGTGGCTTAGCCATGATCTTGGTCATTGTTACCATGGTCTTGAGACTCAACCTTGGCTTTAGCCATGGTTGTGGTCTTGGCTTTAGGTCATTAGACCTCTTGGTCTTAGTAAATCATAACTATTATATAGTGACTTTGGTCTAAAAATGGGCTGTTAAGAATTTGAAGAAAATTATCACTCAAAAAGGATTTCCAGGGCTCGAGCTTCTTTAAACCTGAACGAAAATGTCGTTCCGAACAACTTTCGTTTTTTAACTTTTTAATGAATCGGACCAGAAGGGTGACTTTCAAAATGGCAGATTGCAAAACAGTAGGGTATTGGCAGTTTCGGCGTTTTGGTTTCGCTAACTTCTTATGGCCATAACTTTTGACTCGTGTACTCGTTTTGGGTGATTCAAATTGCTATGTTTTCCTTTTGAAGTCCTTTATAACATTAAGTAAGTGTCAAATATCATAGTTATACTATTTTGGTCATGGTTCTCCATAAAAGTCACTAGTTTACTTCTTTAAATATCATAAGTTAACATATATATACATAACTTGTTTTACTAGTTTTTATACATCATGAACACAATGCAAAGACCATATATAGCATGAAAGAAACATAATAAGAATGAAAATGATATTGAGCAAGAAAGTGTAATAGGGTTTGCTTACAACTTTTGGCTTTCTAAAGAAAGGAAGTCAAGTATGAAACTAGGACACTAAACCTATGCTTATAAACCCTTCACCACAACTCTTGAAACCCTTGATAGCCTTGATATAGACCTTGTGAAAACCATTTAACTTCAGCCCCTAATCACCTTGTGTAGCTCCTAATTCAACCATGAAATCACCAAAAAAAGTTAAGAACTAGGTAGAGAATACTAAGACCTTGAACTTTGTAGTGTAACTTGTAGTTTGAAGATCAAAGGATCATGGTGCTAGGAATTAATGGTGTGGCGTTTTGGTGATGAAAAGATGAAGGTATGAGCTTGCTTTTATAGCATGAATGAGGAGGTTAGGAAGGTGCTAGGAAGTTTCATTGAGGATGTTACTTTGGTAGGCTAGATGTTATCAATTTTGCTTCCTAAAGACACTTGTTTTCATCCTAGAGCTTAAGGCATGAGATCAAGACACATATTAGGTGAATCCCCCCCTATAAGTCGGCCAAGGCTGATCTAGGGTGACTAGATGAGTAATCATGGTCTTATCTAAGTTACGGAGTGAGTTTTGGTCCCGGTAATTGCTAACGGTAAGTCGTTAAGTCCTGAAACTTAAAATCGGGTATCCTAAAAATATGAAACTTATAAATATGCTAGAACTTATCAATATACTCCATAATAAAATATAAAACTAGTGGTATGTTCTATTGGGTTGCTTAAATGCTGCTAAAACTGGAAACGCAGGTCTAAAACGCGTAATTCGCGTAAAACGCTGAACTGGAAAACGTAAAATTCCAAAACTTTTGGAATTGTCCTAAAATGAGAGAAAATCATATTTCTATTGTTTATAATGTTTTATGGACATATCGGGATGCTAGAATGACGTTTAAACCTAAAAGTAAATCTCAGACACGGTTTCGTGATTTTTGCAGAAATGATTCGACGAGTGTCAAATTCTCGGATTATCATTAAAATAGTTTAACTTACGAGAATATGAAATAAAAATTTCGGGAGTGAATAGTGAAAGTGAATAGTAAAAGTGAATAGTGAAATTTTCTGGGAATAGTAATTAATCTGAAAATGCGAATTGTTACAAGCTACATACTCTGCTTCTGTGGAAGAAGTTGCTGCAATTGATTGCTTCTTACATTTCCATGAGACTAATCTGCTTCCAAGGTACTGGCATCCTCCAGTTGTGGAACTTCTGTCATAGTTGTCTCCAGCATAATCACTGTCAGAAAAGGCTTGTAGATGGAAAGGTGAATCCCTAGGATACCGTAATCCTAGCTTAGGTTGTTGCCTAAGATACCTGAAAATCCTCTTGACAGCATTCAAGTGTGATACCTTTGGATGAACTTGATGTCTTGCACATAAACACACAACAAAAGTAATATCAGGTCTTGATGCAGTTAAATACATGAGACATCCAATCATAGACCTGTATAGTGTGACATCAACATCTTCTCCTTCTTCATCTTTTCCCAAAGGTTTGTTAGTATCCACTGGTGTAGATGTAGGCTTGACTGTTGTGAAATTGAATCTCTTAAGAATATCTGCAACATACTTATCTTGACAAATATATATTCCACTGCTTGACTGTTTCACTTGAAGTCCCAAGAAGAATGTTAATTCTCCCATTGAACTCATCTGAAACTCTTTCAGCATAAGATCTTTAAATTCCTTCACTATAGATTGCTTAGTAGCACCAAAAATAATATCATCTACATACACTTGGACAAGCATGATATCCTTCTTATCTCTCTTGATAAACAAAGTCTTGTCAATGGCTCTTTTCCTGTAACCATGCTGTAGTAGAAAATTAGAAAGTCTTTCATACCATGCTCTTGGAGCTTGATGAAGGCCATATAGGGCCTTGATAACCTTGTAGACTTTGTTTGGGTGTGGAGGATCTTCAAAACCAGGAGGCTGTTTGACATAAACTTCTTCTGTAGTTTTGCCATATAGAAAAGCACTTTTAACATCCATTTGATATACAGGAAATCCCATATAGGATGAAAAAGCCAAAAATAGCCTGATAGCTTCAATCCTTGCCACAAGAGCAAAAACTTCATCATAGTCTACTCCTTCTTCCTGTCTATATCCTTGAGCCACTAACCTTGCTTTATTCTTGATAACATTCCCTTTTTCTTCTCTTTTTACCCTGAAGACCCATTTTGTTCCAATCAGTCTCTTACCATCAGGTAGATCACATAATACCCATACTTCTTGAAGTATAAACTGTAAGAGTTCTTCTTGCATAGCTTCTACCCAACTCTCCTTGGCTAATGCTTGTTTGATATTCTTTATCTCTTCTTGAGATAGAAAACAAGCGAATAAAACTAAGTAAAGAGGTATGTTGTTGAGACATATTGTTAGCCTTAGTTTGTGTGAGCACTCCTGAAGCTGAGGGTCCAATTATGTTGGTAATAGGATGAGTTTTGAGAATTCTGAGAGTAGGAGTTGGTGAGACTTCAAGATTATCTTCCAAATTAGTTAAATCAGGATCTTCATTAGAATCTGAGAAAATGCCTTCTTGATCCAATTCATCATCAGTGTCTTCTAAGGTAATCATGTTTGGATCATTCAAATCATCAGTATCTTCTAAGTCATGCATATTAGAATCATTCACAACATCAGTATTTATCCAATTTGAAGTATCTAATGGTTGAAAACTACTTTCAAATGGATTAGTAGCACTTTGGGGTAAAGTACTATCAGTGCCTTTAGCCTTCTTCTTTTCTGTCTCATAACCTCTCCTTTGTTCATCTTCATAAGACTTAGCCATTGTTTCTTGAAAAAGCATCCTGCTAAGTTCATCTTGAATGGCTTGATCTTCATCAGATACTAGTATTTGTGGTGGAACTGTACTTTGAGGATCAACAGTACTGTTAGGTTCAGCAGTACCTTGAGGCTCAGAAGTACTTTTCTTCTCATCATTGGCATTATCATTTGGCTCATCTTCAGATCTTGAATTAATATCATGAACAATGTACTGTGCTTCTTCTTCAGTGGGAGCAGCTTGATTTTCTTCCCTTACAGGTACATAATTCATTGATGAAGACATTAAATAAAGATCAAACATCCAATCAGGACCTTTACCTTTAGAATTTTCTTGTTCTTTAAGAAAATCAACATGAAGACACTCTTGAACCTTTTTGGTAGCCCTATTGTACACTTTGATTCCTTTGCTATTGGTACAATATCCCAATAAATATCCTTCATCTAACTTCCCATCAAATTTGCCCAAATTATCAGCAGTGTTTAAAATGGTTAGGTGACATCCAAAAGGTTTCATAAACTTGATGCTAGGCTTCTATCCCATGAGTAACTCATAAGGTGTCTTCATTTGAGGTTTTGTCACTGATACTCTACTCAACACATAACAAGCAACACTTACAGCGTCAGCCCAGAATGGAACAAGTAATTGGGAATCCGCAAGCATTGTTCTGGCTGCTTCTATTAGAGTTCTATTTTTTCTTTCTGCAACTCCATTTTGCTGAGGAGTCCTAGCAATACTGAACTCTCTTTTACTTCCTTTCTTGGCACAAAAATCATCCATTAGCTGATTCTTGAACTCAGTCCCATTATCACATCCAATGCCTCTAACCTTGAGTCTTAACAAATTTTCAAGTGCTATTATAAGATCATGAATAGCATCAAAAGTTTCATCTTTGAAGCATAAGAAAAAGACCCAACTAAATCTGCTACAGTCATCTGTTACAAGCAAGCAGTACTTCTTCTTGTTCAAACTAACAACTGAGACAGGTCCAAACAAATCCTTGTGAAGTAATTCCAAAGGCTCTCTAATGGTTTTCTCATCAATCTTCTTACAGGAAGCCTTGTGCTGTTTACCCTTCTTATAAGCAAGACATGAGTGATCATTCTTGAATATTTTAGAAGGTAAACCTCTAACTAAATTTCCTTTGACCAGCTTATTGATGTTCTTGAAATTTACATGCCCCAATCTTCTGTGCCATTGATGTGCTTCTTCCATTGTTGCTCTTGCAATCAAACATGTTGCTCTTTCAGTAGAATTGACATTCTTTAAATCTATGATGTACACATCATTAGTTCTTGGTGCTCTCAGCATCACCAAGTTTCTATCTTCTAACTTAAAGTCAGGAGAAAGTATAAGACATTCTGTGTCAAAGAATAACACAGGGTACTTCTTATCACAAATCTGAGAGACTGACAAAAGATTGAATTTGAGCTCCTTCACATATCTAACAACCTCAAAATCAATGTTTCCTGCCTTGATAGTTCCTTTTCCAGTTATTCTTACTCCATCAGGATCATTCCCAAATGCAACTTTTCCTCCAAAACAAGCTTTAAAATCTGACAAGAGCTCCTTTTCTCCTGTCATACTTCTAGAGCAACCACCATCAACAATAAGATGATCTTTAAGCTCCTCTTCTGGGTTGCCCTGCATACACATGAAAAAGGTTAGTTATTTTTAGGAACCCAAGCCATTACTGACTTGTGTTCCCCTTGTGGAGTGACATACTCAAAATTTTTGAGTATGTAATCACCACTGTCTTTGAAAACATGATCAAGAATTAAGGTTTTTGTTTCCAAAACTGTTGGTTTATCATGATCAATTTTCCCTTTTTCACCCTTAACCTCTGAAAGTACTAATTCTTCCCCAGCAGTACTTTCTTTCTTAACCCATTTAGTTGTAACTTTTGGAGTTGGGCTCTATGTTCTAGCATCTTTTCTTGTCTTGTAAGGCCTTCTAGGTTTGTAGTAGTTGAATTTCCTAGGTCTTACACTTGAGTGTTTGCTAGAAGCATCTTGGTTAGGGTTCTTTCTATCAGTACTTTGTGAAGGTACTGGGGGTTTGGAGTATGATCTTTTCTGATGAGGGTACCTATACTCTTTTGAGAAATTACTATGGTTAACCCTATTCGTATAATTCCAAACTGGTTTGGTGTCCCTTGGCTTGTACTCCCTATGGCTTGGTTGTGTAGTTCTGGTCTTTGGATATTTACTTAAGTATTTTGAATGATAATCACAGTCTTTAATCAAATGATGAGGACTGTAACATACATAACAGACCTTTGGACCAATATCCCCAAATCCCTTTCCATAAGGTTTTCTAAAATTAGCAGTATTTTGAAAGTATTTTCTTTGAGGTACTGCTGAGTGAGCAACAGTTCTTTGAAAAGTGTTTGAAGGTACTGCTTGTTTTGAAAACTTTTTCTCATCAACCTTAGGTGCTTCAACAGATTTTTTTAAAGTTTCAGGATTAGATGGACTTTTAAGCTTCTTCCTAAACTCTAGATTATCTACTCCATAAAAAGAAACATCTTTTCTAGGTGGTTGAAAGCTACCTGGGGGATTATGAACTATATTATATCCCTTTTCTTTCTTAAATTCAGGAGGTGTTGGACTAGGGTATTCCTCATCACTAGAAGTATTGTCATCTAAACTTATGAACTCTTCATCACTTGTGGAGGTATCTACTGTAAGATTTAGTTCCTTACCCTTAAATGGAATTCCTTCATTGCTATCATTATCATAACCTAGGCCAGTTTTAATGTTTGATGTTCTTTGCTTTTCAACAAATTGAACATGTGACAGACCTGATTCATTCCAAACAGCAAGTTTTCTAATAACTTATCTTTCTCAGCAGTAACTTTCTCTAGTTCAGACACCTTACATCTTCACTTAGCTTAACTAGGTATTCCTGTTGCTTATATGTTTCAGCCCATGCTACTTCATTATTTTCATGTGTAATTATTTTGGCCTCCATTGACTCTAAAGTCAACTAATAACCAGCTATTTCAGCCCTAGCCTTTTGAAATTTATCTCTTTCAGCTACATATTCACTAAGTAACTTTTGATACATATCATTGCATTTAGAGCATACCTCAGAGCTAGTGGATGAACTTGGTGAAGTAGCTACCATAGCAAGCTGAACAGGATCTTCTTGAAACTCCATGCTCCAATCAAAGCTTCCTAGACCATCTCTTGACTCCAAAGCAGCATATCCAGGCTCTTCATCAAATGTTGTGCTCCAGTCTTCCAATGCAACCATTGAATAGGTTACAGGTTCATCATCAAACTCATTGGAACAATCAATCTCTGACAGATTCTCTTGAGCAACCAAAGCTTTTGGTTTTGCTTCAGTAATAGGAATCTCTTTTCTTTCAGGCTTGGGTGGTTCAATCATCTTGTTTGCTTGATACTTTGCAAATTTGCATTCTCTTGCAAAGTGACCAGTCCTTTGACAGTTAAAGCACTCAATCCTAGACTTATCAAATGTTATTCCTTGTTTAGCTCTGAAATTAATGGCTTTTCCTGTCTTGTTCACATACTTCTTGATCCTTGCAGTGAGCATGGCAACTTGCCATCTGATATCAATTTCTTCCAAAGCATCATCATCTATTTGCAATACATCCTCTTGATGGGTGACAGGTAGAGATGCTTGTTGAGCAAAGAATGAACATAGAACATCATCTAAGGTGGGGGTAATTGATTGTGATGAATTGGTAGTGACCATAGTTGTACATGGGATCTGAGTTTCAGTCACAATACTTTGGACAGGATAAGCAGTACCTTTGTTGGAAGTACTGCTTCTGTTTTCAGAAGAGACAAAAGCAATGTTTTGTAGTTTCTGATGTGTGCTTGAACATGTAGTACCATTCATCTCATGCTCATACACCTTTAGATTGTTGTAGAGATCATCAAAGTCCATTGTATCCAGCCCTGATTGTCCTCTGATCATAGTAGCAACTACATGCCATGCTGATGGCAAGCTTCTCAAAAACTTCAAATTAGCATCTTCAACTGATGCCTCAGCATCATATAGTTCTAGCATACTCAGAAGATTTTGGAATCTTTCATAAGCAGAATCAAGACCTTCTCTTTCACCAACAGTGAAAGTTTCAAATTGTTGCTTCAGCAAGTTCCTGTGCATCTTCTTGGAAACATCATTACCTCCAAATTTCTTCTTAATTGCAGCCCATAGTTGTTTGGCATCTATGGCATCATGAAACTTTAATAAGTGACCATCAGGAATAGCAGAAAGCAGTATGTTGAGAGCTTTGTCTTGATTTCTTTTGGTAGCAGCAGCTATGGTTGGTTTAGATGGTGTTGGTTGTCCAGGTACCTCTACTGGTTCATCTATTTTCATGTTACCATTGACAATCACATCCTATAGTGCATGGTCTGTGATGGCAATGTGCTGCCTCATCTTCATGGCCCATAAGTCATATTCTCCCTTCTTAACAATTGGGATTCTAACAGCAGTGATTGATGGAGCAGGTGCAGCTTCTGTCGACATCTTGAAGGGTTTGTAGTGAAATCAGTTTAAAGGTTTGTCTTCTTAATCAGAGTTTCCAACACAAGCTCTGATACCACTTGTTGGATCGATGTACTTTGATCAAACTACTTTGTAGCTTGTAAAGGTTTAATAATATTAAGTAAACTTAACACTATTAATATTGAAACACTGTTTAACCTTGTAAAGTATGTGAAATCTACTAACACAAAGCTTAAGAAGAACTTTCATATTAATCAAACTTTGAACCAGCTTTGTTACACAGATTCACTAACAATCCCTAACTATTTATCGACTTTGAACAACTCTAAAACATATATCGACTAATACCTCTTAAGGCTCTTTATATAGATAACCTTAAGTCGGTTTACAACATATAACTTGAACGATAAGTCATTATCCCTAACTAATTCTAGAATATTCGTTCAATATTACACATTAATCCTTTAACTAATATTGCACATAAGTCCTTGTTTCCTTCGAAGTACTTTGAACATTCTTCAGTAAACAGCAGAACTTTGACTTTTTTCTTCAGCAGTACTTTGACTTTATTCTTCATGCAGCAGTACTTTGACATACAGAAGTACCTTGATCTTTTATATCCCAACAATATATATAACCACATACTTTTTACAAAGGAAGGTTTTCTAGCATCTAATCAAGAACTTTATTCCAGTATGCTCATCTAGTTCCGTTATGTTGTGAGCTTTGACATGTTCTAGTTCTGCTCTAATCCTAATGTGGTTATTGTTGATATGCAGCAGCCTACGTTTTCAAGGCTTTTATATCCAGATGATGAGATTAGATCAGTGGGAGAAAAACTTGTATGTTTAACTGCAAATTTTATTATTATGTTCATTGTTTTGGATTAAAAGTCTTCATGATGTTGTTTGAATTACTGCTGATCATGTTTGTGTTAATATTGCTTAGATGGATTTAGTTCTGCTCATGAACTTCAAAGAAGATGTGCAAAAGTAATTACTACTGCTAGTACAAAAGTAACGACTACTAGTGAAAGTTAGTACTGCTCAGAGATTAAGACCGCTCGAAGTTGCTAGTTGCTTATAGAGAAGATTATAGATACTTAGGAAACTATTGTAAGCCGACTAGGACTCTTTGGTGTATAAAAGGATGTCCAATTTTATATTTGGTTCAGTTATATACATTCCAATTTTATTGTATTTGAATTTGTTTTGATATATATTTGAATTGTTTTGATATATATTGTTTTTTTAAATGTGACTAAAAGATGCATATAGTCACACTTATTAACACTTTGGTCACTGTTTACTTAGTTCATTGTGTGACTAAATATTACAAAAGGCCACGCAAACATAAACTTCATGTGGTCATTGGATGATCAATTGTCACACAAAATACACATTTCTTCACTTTAAACAGCATATGGTCACACTTATTAACACTTTTGGCCACTGTTTGCTTAATGGTATATGACTAAATACCCAAAACAAACATGCTTTGTGTGACTAAATATTAAAAAAGGCCACACAAACATAAAATTCATGTGGCCATTGGATGATCAATAGTCACACAAAATACACATTTCTTCACTTTAAACAGCATATGCTCACACTTATTAACACTTTTGGCCAGTGTTTGCTTAATGGTATGTGAGTAAATACCCAAAACAAACATGCTTTGTGTGACTAAATATTACAAAAGGCCACACAAACATAAAATTCATGTGGCCATTTGATGATCAATAGTCACACAAAATACACATTTCTTCACTTTAAACAGCATATGGTCACACTTATTAACACTTTTGGCCACTGTTTGCTTAATTGTATGTGACTAAATACCCAAAACAAACATGCTTTGTGTGACTAGATATTACAAAAGGCCACGCAAACATAAACTTCATGTGGCCATTGGATGATCAACAGTAAAACAAAATACACATTTCTTCACTTTAAACAGCATATGGTCACACTTATTCACACTTTTGGCCACTTTGTGTTAAATTGTATGTGACTAACTCCAAAAAAATAACACCCATTGTGTGACTAAATCATCACAAACGTCACATTTATTGTATATTCATGTGGCCATTGGATTATCAATAGTCACACAAAATACATATTTACTTGAATATATCATCTCAAATGTCACATATATTATATATTTATGTGGCCAAAGGACGAACAATTGTCACTCTCAAAAGACATTCGTGTGACTATAAGTTGTTTACGGTCACTGATAATGACTAATCCAACAAAACTTGTGTCTAATTTGTCACACATATTCGGCGTTTTGGTCACTCTTTTTCGATGGAAAAGGCCACGAACTCAACAATGTGACCATATGCCACCTATGGTGGCGGGACTTTTAGTGACACACAACGAAAAAAACGTGTGTGACTATTGGCATATCGTCACACATTTTTGGCGTGACCAATACAACTTTTTGTACCAATGTTTAAACTTATATTTTAAACTTATAATATATACAAAGAGTATCAAACACACTTCACTTTTAAACGTATAATATACATTATACAAAGCTTATCATATACTTTTCACACACTTCCACATAATCCTCTCTTTCTCTCTCACAGTTATAAAACTCACTCGGTTACAATTGACCAAGTAAACGGATCTAGGGTTTTGATCATGTATTATATTTATGTTGTGTTGTTTTTGTGAATAATTAGAGCAAAAGAGATATTAAGGTGTGTTTGGATTAGCTTATTTTGTGTGGTTATCGGCTTATTATGTTTTGGGAAAGTTAATAAGCTCACTGTTTGTTGCCTATTTATTTTAAGGCTTAGGTTGACTATTTGTTATAAGAAGTATGTTGGGAATAAAATGCTCAAGTCAAAGAGCCTGCCAGATGATGAGTTAAGCCTGCTTCTTTGTTTTGTTGAAGTTGAAGATAAACTAACAGTACCTTCAGGGTGAGAAGGTACTGCTAGTTGATGAAGGTCCTGCCAGTTTAAACGTCAAGTTGTTATATATTTTATTTTTAGATATTTAGTTGTATCATTAGTCTTTGTACAAAGTTACACGTTAAGTAGAAGTAGTACAGAGGTCCATACCTCTCAGTAGATAATATGGAGTGTTTTACATGAAAAGTGTAATATTAGGATAAGAAAAGTTCTCTAGTCTTATTATATTATGCAACTTGACAACTTGTAATAAGGGTTCCTTATCCTATAAAAATAATCCTTAGTCACCTTCTTAGATAACACTGCATGCATAACTTCAACCATCAAATCCTTTTTACGTATCAAAGATTCAAGGTTACCTTTGTAATCCCGGTGATAGTTTAGATCACCCGTATTATCTCATAAATAATATTGAATCATTTTGTGTTATTCAAGTTGTGTTCATCATTCTAAATTATTCACGTTTACTTATTCACCACCTTTGTTCCTTTAGTGTGTTCTAGTAAATTCCGCGTACTAAATCACATTCATTCATAAATATCCCAAACACATTATTAAGACTAACATCCCAAGTGTTTGTATAATCCTCCACAAGTGGTATCAGAGCAAGGCTGATATTTACGACATAAAAGAACAAAGCAAAAATGGATGTTGAACACATTCAAACCAATGTCGTTGCAAAACTTCCATTATTCAAACAAAATGAGTTTGAGATGTAGAGACTGAGGGTTGAGCAATACTTCCAAGTGCAAGACTATGCACTTTGGGAGAATATTGAAGAAGGAAACTCATTCAAACCAACAACCACCACCTCCACAATAAACGATGCACTAATCACAACTGTGCAAGTAAACCCAACAACCGCAGAAGAAAGAATCCAAAAGAGAAATGATCTTAAAGCCAGGAGTATGCTTCTCATGTCTATTCCAAATGACCAGCTCTTAATCTTCAACAAGTACAAATGTGCTAAAACCCTCTTTCAAGCTATTGTGGCTAGATTTGGTGGTAATGATGCCACCAAGAAAACTCAGAAAACACTTCTAAAACAACAGTTTGAAAACTTTTCAGCCACAACAAATGAGTCTTTGGACAGCATGTTCAATAGACTACAAAAGCTTTCAAGTTAGTTAGCCATTCATGAAGTGATAATATCTCAAGAAGACTTAAAATCCAAATTCATTAGAAGTCTACCCTCTGAATGGTCCATGCATGTCATTGTCTGGAAAAACAAACCAGATATTGATTACATGAGTCTTAATGATCTTTACAGCAACTTCAAAATAGTAGAGCATGAACTGAAGAAGTCTACTAGTTCAAGCTCAGGAAATATGGCCTTTGTGTCATCTCATGGCACTACCAAGAAAGTAGACGAAGAAAAAGATGGTAGAGAAGAAGGTACTGCCAACACAAATTTTGGTACTGCCAATACTTCTAGCAGTACCAAAACCATTTTAGATGAAACAATTGGTTGTGCTTTCCTAACATCACAACACGATGATCTTAAAGAAATGGACATAAAGTGGCAGCTTTCACTTCTTAGCATGAGGGCTAAAAAATATTTGATGAGAACTGGAAAGAAGATTATCATCAATGGTAGTGAACCTGCTGGGTATGACAAGTCTAAAGTGGAGTGCTACAACTGCCACATGAAGGGTCACTACCCAAGAGACTGTAGAAGACCAAAGATGCAGGGTGATAAGGGAAGAGGTTTTGAGAACAAGAACAAGGGAAACTGTCACAACTCATCATTTCAGGTCATTTCAGGTCATTTCCCGAACTTTGGAAAAACACTATTCATCAAACACTATTCATCAAAACACTATTCATCAGTTTACTATTCATCATTTTTGGTGTCAGTTTGACATTCCGAGAAGCATTCAGAAATTTTACTATTCATGGAACACTATTCATTGCGGGAAAAGATTTCATCATTCACGTGCATTACACATTTCATCGTAAATTTAGTTTACGGGTATTCAAATTCGCGTAACCGGATTGGGTTAGGTGCGAATTCATTTCATTAGTGTTCTTAACACTGCATACGGACTGGAGATAGTCTGCATATCATCAGTAGGTCATTTACATGTTATACCACTCTCAGGATTTTCAAATTTATATATATTCAGTACATTTAACGTTTTTACGTATAAGTATTTATAGTAAACGTTAACACCCGGTTTATACACGACGAATATATCTAAATATTCCCACAATGGTCCCGACATATTTTTATATCCATTTTAACATCATAAAAGTTATAACATTCAGTTACCCAGTATTTTAGAAATTTATTTTATTTATAACGTACGCGTATGAATATAACGTCGGTTTTCGTTAAAACTAAACATTAATCACCCGATCACTCAGTAAATGTACCCAACATATTTTTAACATATTTTCAACATTATTATGACTTTATTTCATCCCGGTTAACTTCGTGAACAATTATTTCTATCAAAACCGGTACCCGATTTTAACGAATAACACAAACTAGTGCATAATTCTTGCAAGGTTTTCTAATTAAATCACAAGCACCCTACCCCCCCTTCTACCCTTTGAAAACCGGCCCAAGACCACCCCTAATACCACAAGTTTTATTTCTTAACCTTATGCTTTAATGAGTACATATTATACATTATAAAGTTGCAAGAAATTACATAAACCATTTTCACATAATCATACATAATCTAAAAGATCAAAAAGCAAAAACCTCATCTTCTTTCCATCAAAACCCACGACTTTTATAAGATCCATGATCAAGTGATCATTTTCCATAAAGTAAAACACAAAACTTGTTCATTTTACAAGCCTAATCAAGAATCAAGCAACAAAAACACAAGAACATCAAGCATAATCATCCTATAATCATCTCATTTAATCAAGTAAGTTTTCATCTTTATTTTTTCATGGATCATCCTATTTTTACATGTATTTCATAAGTATCATGCTAAAAACCATGTACAAGTAGCTATACCACACTTTATTTTGTCTAAAAAGAAACATACAAACCCTAACTTTTTAGTTATGAATCCCCTTGCTCTAATAACTTGGTTAGGAGTCCATGGCACCCTAAGAAGGTGTATGGTAAGATTAGATTAGCCATGTGGTGATTACAAGAGGTTTGGTGATGGTAGAAATTAGTTTTTAACCTTGGAAACTTGATTTGGAACCTATTTTAGACATGCTGTCCCGTTTTGTAAAAATCTGGAAAATCAGTAAACACCAAGGAAACTTTGGCAAAATTTTTAGAAAATACTTTCAAAAACGAATCCGTAGGCGAAAGAACGGATTAAAAAGAGCTTATAACGAAGAAGTTATGATTTTTGCAAGATTGTTGACGAAAAGTATTTTCTGGAAATTAGTTGCTGTTGGACGTTTTTCGTCGGTCAAAAAGAGGCTTTAGACATAACCCGGAGGAGCCGAACTTTCCAAAATATATTACTACATACTAAGACGTAACCGTGGACATAAAGAACAAGTAAAACGGACAAGTAACGACAAAGATATACACGTTTGAATATCGGCTAAAACCATTTTATATTTGACAGCTTTTTATTAAATTTGGCACAAAAACTACGAAGTACATTTTCAAGCTAGAAGTAGTATCAAGTACCGAGCTTTATAACTAACGTAGTATTAGTTATTATGAGTATGTTTTCATCATTTCAAAGATTACAACCCGAGTATTTCAATGCTAACATGGAAACTTACGTCATATATATATATATAAGTATATATATATATTATAACTAGCTATTTATATTTTCTAATAGCAATATTTTCCAAATTCTTGGATTATATATTTTTGATAACAACAAGTGTTTTTCAAAGAGTAGAGTGGTATAGAAACATGTGCATGGACATTCATAACATCATTTGTGGATCTAAAGGAGATCATTCATCATTCATATTAGGTTGCGGCTAGTGTGCGCGCCTTGTTTTTCAGCTCATTACATGTTCATGGTACCATCATATTGGGTTGCGACAGCAAATTGTTCATTGGTGTTCATTTCATTTCATCACAGTTTCATCAGTTGAGGTGAGTTTTCATAGCCCCGTTTTCAATTCAACATTTTGATTGTTTTCAAATCCCACGGGGGGAATACATTGCATCAATCATTTTAGTACGAGCCCAAGTATTCAAACATGTACATTGCTTAAGTTACCTTGCCATGTGATAAGTCCCCTGTAACATCATGAACCGTTAATTTCAAGTACTAAGCGAGAGTGAGTGGATAGATCTATCGAGGGTGACGCCTCCATCCGTGGTAGTGGATACCAACAGTAAGCGGATGCATGTCATGTCTTTTACATTTGAATGTTTCGGCAGAACATTCGGGAGGGGCATAGAGTTTCATCAGTCATAGCTTCGGTGTCATGAGCTTAAGGCTATTGTACAATTTTTTCACGAGATTTTTATCTTGCATTTTTACTTGTGGTGGCCGTACATCAGTACATTTTACAAACCTATGGAATTCACCAACATTCGTGTTGACGTTTTAGCAATGTATTTCAGGTTATTAAGGTAGCTCATGAGACATGCATTTGGACTTTCATGGAGTCGCGGAGTCGACGCGTCTCATCATTATTTCATGCACTTATGTAAACATTTGATCTAGTACGACTTGTTTTTCATAAACATGCAACACATTTTGGGGACCTCATTTTGTAAACTCTGAATTATTTCAGTGATCAAATGCAGTATTTTCCAAACGACACTTTAGGTCGTTCAATGTAACTGTAACTGTGGTGCTATGACAGACACCCCCAGGTATTCCATTCCGCTGCAAGTCAGGTAAATTGGGGGTGTGACAGATTGGTACCAGAGCTAAGGTTATAGCGAACTAGGATGTATCTTGGACCCTAGACTATAACCACATCATCATAGCATCTCATCATTTCATCATAAGTGCATAATCATGATACATGTTGTTTTATACATCCCCTGTGCGAGTTATTTATACTCATATCCGTATATGTATATCATTTTATTGACCTGGTTCACAAGTGACATGTCTTCAGATACTCACCTTGACATCCTTTTATCGGATTCCGACATTGAAGATGCCTTGTCATCTTCCACTACCATTATACCATCAGTTGCACTTACACCACCATTAGTACTATTGATTTGCCATAGGAACAGAGTCTTCCTATCATTCAGCCCGTACATAGAATGCCTTTTGGTAGTGTATTCAGAATTAATCTTAATGGACTTATTAGGATGCTTATTGCAAGGAAGATAGTGTGTTTTCTTTCCATCACTAGTAGGGCACATACTACTCAGGTACTATCACCACCATCAGTTACTTATTACACTATTGGCCTTCCCACAGTGTGTACTTTAGTTTTACCTTTTGGATGTCGCGAGGTAGCGCGAAAGAGGGTAGTATTCCATTCACTAGTACCATCATTGTCATTTCCTTTTCCATTCCCACTTGCCATGAACTAGATGACATCTAGTAGATAATACCAATAACACGGACTCAACAGAAACATCCGCAGATTCTTCAGGAATTAGGTTGATTTCGTTTTTGACGAATTAGTAGACTATTACCATTCGACAAGATTCACCCACGTATCCAATACACCATTCAAGCTATTTTACTATCATATGGGGAAGCTGTTTTACAGAAAAATTTCTGAAGTAAGCTATTTTATTACCATCCTATACATTCATTTTTCTGTCATTACACCAAGTATTTACTATTATTACGCGAAGCAATTTTCATGTTACTTGAAAGGAAACATCAGGATACCATTTTAATAACAATGCGTTGAACACCATCTAAAACTTTTGAGGAAAGTTATGATATTTTGACAAAATCCAACATCGCATCATTAGTCCTCAATTATACATAGCCTGATCACCTATGTAAAATTCAGGAAGGATTATGCCATGAAGGAAATAATTACCTTTTCAAAAGATTGTTGATAACAATCTTCATCCAAAAGTTTTGTAAACAAAGGAACTCTTTCATAAACATCCCTTTTGCCGAACTATCCCTGAATACTTACCCCACCAGTCACTCATTCAGACATTAAGTTGGATTTTCCCATTGACTTCCCTAGGAGAGACTTTCCATATCAATTACATGCATGATTTCTCTATACAATAAAAGCAACGAAAGGATTACAGAACTACTAACCAGGACTAGAAGTATATAGTGAGAGAATTCATAACTCAACAACAATCCTAAGATACTGCGAGACCATCTGAATCACCATCCCTGACTTAGTTGTCAAATTCTATCGTTTAAGGGTACTAGCTAGACTGAGCTACAGGATTGAACTCAATATAGATGTCCGCAGGACAACACGATAGAAATAAACCCAGCTTCTAAATGAGACTGTAGAGCATTTCATTTAAACATGGCCTCATCCATACATGAACTTTCCTGCAGTAAGTTTTCACAAAGGACTATTGTTTGAAACAAGAATATCAATGTAGATTCCTCTAAGTCATTATGTCTAGAAATTTCAGATAACCTCACCTTCATACCAAGCAAGGGATCAAACCAGAACATATCTCCTCATCTACATGGGAAAACAGAATAGACATTCATCGACACAACATCAAGTGATACCTTCGTCTTGCCAATTACAACGATAAACTATTTCAGGACTTAAGTTAGTCTAAATACCTATGCTTGTAGTTATGCCAGATAACCATCAATAGACATTATCCAACCTCAGGAACTAAGTGTTAGACATCGATGCATTTAAGCGAACATTTCCTATTCTACCATTTTATCCATGTTAGTGTTTTCACTTTTAAATAAAGTTGATGCGTTTACATAAATCACATACCTTGTGGAAAAATGATTTCTGAAATTCCTATTTTGAACAAGTACGATCCTTTTTGGTCAATCTTTAGCAACACTATTGTACAATGAGAAATATACATAGACATCAAACTTTGGTAAGCAGTCTTAATCACAACATGTTTGAAAACAGTTCCTATTTCATAACTACTGGACTTTGAATCATCAAGGAAAATATTACTCAGTAAATCATTTGTTCCATTTTTCTAAATTCGTTTATTCAGAAAAAGATTTCAACCAAAACTCACAATCGCAAGACAAATTTCCAGAACCAACTTCCCTACAACATCGCTTATGCATTTAGGATTTGTGACTTGACAATAAAGAATATTTGGAATATGTGATGAAGGAATTAGGAGGAACATCACAAATTGATCACGAACTTCAGTAGTGGAGACCAAACCCAATAGACAAAGAAGGACATATGTCTTATCATTCGTTGGAACAAAACGCAAGGAACCAAATTGTTACCTATATTCTATCGCTTTCAGATAACGCCAAGTTTGAAGGACCGAACGTTATGGAATTAGTCACAAAGGTTTATTGTACCCATTTCAGTTATTTTCCTGTTAAGGAAACCGATTCACCTTGGACTTCATGTAATCATTTCAGAATTTCCTTCAGAAACCCATTTAGATGGAAACATCACCGATCATCCTCAGGCCGATGGTCAAAGCGACAGAACAATTCACACATAGGAAAGTATGCTCAGAGCATGAGTGATTGACCATAGAAATGGTTGGAACAATCATTTAACATAAATCAAATTCATATACAACAATAGTTATCACACCAACAGCGAGAAACTGGCAGAGGTTAGGCTGGTACATAACACACATCATTTGGATTGAGTATCCTGAACAACAAACCATCCAGATTCAAGTGGGAGAACAAACTAAGTTAAATGCATTGCCTTGGATTGGCATGATACAAATTGGATAACAAGAAAGGTTGAACCTTTAGCATATTGGACTATTTAAGATTCATTTTAGAATCGACCAACTAGCATACAAACTTGAGTTCTGGCAGAATTCAGCAGTATATATTACCAGTGTCACATTTAAAACATTAAGAAGCGCAGACCATCGATTGATGGGCCAAATTCAGAAAAAGCTCAACTCACTAGTACAGTAGGCATTCATGAAATAACCAGAAATTTTCTACAAGTCAAGAATCAGTTACAAGTTCGATAAGTCGTAAACCATTAAAACTTCAAGTTCTGCAGAGTTATGCAGAAAGTTCTGCCTAGGAAAGGCATTTTATCATTCAGAAAACTTGGAAAGTTACACCAATATACACTGGACCATTTATATTTCAGACAGGGTAGGCCTAGTGGCCGTCAGATTTGAACATTGTCGGAGAACAACAGGATTACACAAACATATTTCACATTTTCAAATCCCCAGAAATGACTTTCAGATGAGTCACTCATGATTCCATTGGAAGGGATCCATCCCAAATAACAATCTCAGACCTTGTAAGAGAACCAACAGAAATCATGGACCGTGTGGTCAAACAGTTGAAACAGAGTCGAATCCCTATCATTAGAGTTCGCTGGAATTCTCGAATATCATCACCTTTTCACCAATACATTTTCAGAGACCAACATAAACTGAACTTCGGGACGAAGTTCCTTTTAGAGGGGAAGACTGTCACAACTCATCATTTCAGGTCATTTCAGGTCATTTCCCGAACTTTGGAAAAACACTATTCATCAAACACTATTCATCAAAACACTATTCATCAGTTTACTATTCATCATTTTTGGTGTCAGTTTGACATTCCGAGAAGCATTCAGAAATTTTACTATTCATGGAACACTATTCATTGCGGGAAAAGATTTCATCATTCACGTGCATTACACATTTCATCGTAAATTTAGTTTACGGGTATTCAAATTCGCGTAACCGGATTGGGTTAGGTGCGAATTCATTTCATTAGTGTTCTTAACACTGCATACGGACTGGAGATAGTCTGCATATCATCAGTAGGTCATTTACATGTTATACCACTCTCAGGATTTTCAAATTTATATATATTCAGTACATTTAACGTTTTTACGTATAAGTATTTATAGTAAACGTTAACACCCGGTTTATACACGACGAATATATCTAAATATTCCCACAATGGTCCCGACATATTTTTATATCCATTTTAACATCATAAAAGTTATAACATTCAGTTACCCAGTATTTTGGAAATTTATTTTATTTATAACGTACGCGTATGAATATAACGTCGGTTTTCGTTAAAACTAAACATTAATCACCCGATCACTCAGTAAATGTACCCAACATATTTTTAACATATTTTCAACATTATTATGACTTTATTTCATCCCGGTTAACTTCGTGAACAATTATTTCTATCAAAACCGGTACCCGATTTTAACGAATAACACAAACTAGTGCATAATTCTTGCAAGGTTTTCTAATTAAATCACAAGCACCCTACCCCCCCTTCTACCCTTTGAAAACCGGCCCAAGACCACCCCTAATACCACAAGTTTTATTTCTTAACCTTATGCTTTAATGAGTACATATTATACATTATAAAGTTGCAAGAAATTACATAAACCATTTTCACATAATCATACATAATCTAAAAGATCAAAAAGCAAAAACCTCATCTTCTTTCCATCAAAACCCACGACTTTTATAAGATCCATGATCAAGTGATCATTTTCCATAAAGTAAAACACAAAACTTGTTCATTTTACAAGCCTAATCAAGAATCAAGCAACAAAAACACAAGAACATCAAGCATAATCATCCTATAATCATCTCATTTAATCAAGTAAGTTTTCATCTTTATTTTTTCATGGATCATCCTATTTTTACATGTATTTCATAAGTATCATGCTAAAAACCATGTACAAGTAGCTATACCACACTTTATTTTGTCTAAAAAGAAACATACAAACCCTAACTTTTTAGTTATGAATCCCCTTGCTCTAATAACTTGGTTAGGAGTCCATGGCACCCTAAGAAGGTGTATGGTAAGATTAGATTAGCCATGTGGTGATTACAAGAGGTTTGGTGATGGTAGAAATTAGTTTTTAACCTTGGAAACTTGATTTGGAACCTATTTTAGACATGCTGTCCCGTTTTGTAAAAATCTGGAAAATCAGTAAACACCAAGGGAACTTTGGCAAAATTTTTAGAAAATACTTTCAAAAACGAATCCGTAGGCGAAAGAACGGATTAAAAAGAGCTTATAACGAAGAAGTTATGATTTTTGCAAGATTGTTGACGAAAAGTATTTTCTGGAAATTAGTTGCTGTTGGACGTTTTTCGTCGGTCAAAAAGAGGCTTTAGACGTAACCCGGAGGAGCCGAACTTTCCAAAATATATTACTACATACTAAGACGTAACCGTGGACATAAAGAACAAGTAAAACGGACAAGTAACGACAAAGATATACACGTTTGAATATCGGCTAAAACCATTTTATATTTGACAGCTTTTTATTAAATTTGGCACAAAAACTACGAAGTACATTTTCAAGCTAGAAGTAGTATCAAGTACCGAGCTTTATAACTAACGTAGTATTAGTTATTATGAGTATGTTTTCATCATTTCAAAGATTACAACCCGAGTATTTCAACGCTAACATGGAAACTTACGTCATATATATATATAAGTATATATATATATTATAACTAGCTATTTATATTTTCTAATAGCAATATTTTCCAAATTCTTGGATTATATATTTTTGATAACAACAAGTGTTTTTCAAAGAGTAGAGTGGTATAGAAACATGTGCATGGACATTCATAACATCATTTGTGGATCTAAAGGAGATCATTCATCATTCATATTAGGTTGCGGCTAGTGTGCGCGCCTTGTTTTTCAGCTCATTACATGTTCATGGTACCATCATATTGGGTTGCGACAGCAAATTGTTCATTGGTGTTCATTTCATTTCATCACAGTTTCATCAGTTGAGGTGAGTTTTCATAGCCCCGTTTTCAATTCAACATTTTGATTGTTTTCAAATCCCACGGGGGGAATACATTGCATCAATCATTTTAGTACGAGCCCAAGTATTCAAACATGTACATTGCTTAAGTTACCTTGCCATGTGATAAGTCCCCTGTAACATCATGAACCGTTAATTTCAAGTACTAAGCGAGAGTGAGTGGATAGATCTATCGAGGGTGACGCCTCCATCCGTGGTAGTGGATACCAACAGTAAGCGGATGCATGTCATGTCTTTTACATTTGAATGTTTCGGCAGAACATTCGGGAGGGGCATAGAGTTTCATCAGTCATAGCTTCGGTGTCATGAGCTTAAGGCTATTGTACAATTTTTTCACGAGATTTTTATCTTGCATTTTTACTTGTGGTGGCCGTACATCAGTACATTTTACAAACCTATGGAATTCACCAACATTCGTGTTGACGTTTTAGCAATGTATTTCAGGTTATTAAGGTAGCTCATGAGACATGCATTTGGACTTTCATGGAGTCGCGGAGTCGACGCGTCTCATCATTATTTCATGCACTTATGTAAACATTTGATCTAGTACGACTTGTTTTTCATAAACATGCAACACATTTTGGGGACCTCATTTTGTAAACTCTGAATTATTTCAGTGATCAAATGCAGTATTTTCCAAACGACACTTTAGGTCGTTCAATGTAACTGTAACTGTGGTGCTATGACAGACACCCCCAGGTATTCCATTCCGCTGCAAGTCAGGTAAATTGGGGGTGTGACAGAAACCATGAGAACAAGAGCAAGGAAGTGGAAATCACTGAAACAAAAGCTATGGTAGCTATTGATGGGCTGGGTTTTGATTGGAGCTTTATGGGTAAAGAAGAGTCAGCTTCAAATGAAATGGATTTAATGGCTTTCACCAATCCTGAGGTACAAATTACTAAATGTTCTACTATTTGTGAAGTTTTTAAAGAATTAGAAATTTTAAAGAACTTTATGATGATTTGAAAGTAGAAGAAAGAAAAACTCATCAAGACCTAGTTAATCATAAGTGTGGTATGGCCAAACTTGAGAAGCAGATAATTCACTTTAGAGAAAATGAACTCACCTTTTCTGACACAAAAGCTATTCTTAATAGAGACATATTTTTAAAAGATGCTGAAATAAGCCTGTTAAGAACTGAGTTTGCTAAAGTGAAACAAGCAAAAGATAATATTCAACTAACTGTTACAACATTAGAAATTGCTTCTGACTGTACTAGAAGTATAGTTGAAAACCAAATGAACAAGAAAATCAAATCTGAGATTGGATACAATACTTGTCCATCTCCTTACAGAGGAATTCCCTGTCCCCCAGGTATAGATCTTGCTGAATTAGGTTTACATGAACTCACTCATAAACCACTAGAAAGTGTAAAACCTGTAGAAAATAGTGAACCTTTTGAAAGTGCAAGTGATACTTCACTCTCTAAAGAAAAGGTGCTCATTGATAAAAATGAAAAAGAGACTGCTTCAAAGAAAGGAAACAAAGTAGGACCAACTAGTCCTAAAAGTGTAGATATTATGACAAAGGCTAAAGCTGTTCTGAAAACAGTTGAATGTTGTGCTAAATGTAATAGCAAACCTAGAGGTAGTCAGAGAAATTGGAACAATCTTAAGTCACACCAACTTGGTGATGATTTTGTTATGTACAATAAGGCATGCTATTACTGTGGTAGTTTTAATCATACTCATGCTTATTGTAACAATTGGGTTTCTGGGAGTACATCAAGGTCTAAAACAAATAAAACAAACCCCAGAAAAGGTTTTGTGAAATCTAACACACCAAAAGTCAATCATAATGTAAGACCAAATGAGCCTGTTTACCCAAAATCCACTACTAAGGGTGCAAGTAACATTTTCAAACATACACCAAGAGTTGTGAAAAGTCTCATTGAAAGGAATTGTGTGGTTAAAACACAAGATTGGAGACCAAAACCAAAAGGTCCTGCTAGACCAAATGGTCCTGCTAGACCAAATGGTACTGCCAAACTTGGTACTGTCAGCCTAAAAACCACAAAATGTGTTAAGAATGAAAATGCTGTTAAGTCGTCAGCATGTTGGATTTGGAGACCACTCCAATCAAAAGGTGCATCAACAGTCCTAAAGAGGTTTGATTACATTGATGCACGAGGCAAACCCAAGTCAGTCATGGCTTGGGTACCCCAAGGAAACTAATATATGTATATATGTGCAGGAACATTCAAATGATATGGCTGATCAAGGATATGTAGATAGTGGATGTTCAAGGCACATGACAGGCAACATGTCTTACCACACAGACATCAAATCATTTGATGGAGGATATGTTACCTTTGAGGGAGGAATCAAAGGAAAGATTACTGGTAAAGGTACAATTAAAACCAGTAAATTAGATTTTGAAAATGTGTACTTTGTGAAAGAACTTCAGTTTAATCTCCTAAGTGTCTCACAAATGTGTGACACAAAGAACAATGTTCTTTTTACTGACACTAAATGCATTGTTCTTTCTCCTGATTTTAAAATTCCTAATGAAAGTCAGATTCTTCTTAATATCCCAAGAAGGAACAATATGTACATTGTTGATTTAAAGAACATTGTTCCTAAAGAGAGTTTAACCTGTCTAGTAGCAAAAGCCTCATTGGATGAATCTATGCTTTGGCATAGAAGGCTTGGTCATGTAAACTTTAAAACAATCAATACAATTGCAAAATATGATTTGGTTAGAGGTTTACCCAAAAAGATTTTTCAAAATGACCAAACCTGTGTTGATTGTCCAAAAGGCAAACAACATAGAGCTTCTTGTAAGACCAAGACCCATAACTCAATTTCTCAAGCTTTATAAATGTTTCATATGGACCTCTTTGGTCCTACATCTGTGAATAGCTTGAATGGTAAAAAATATTGTCTTGTAGTTACTGATGATTACAGCAGATTTTCTTGGGTTTTCTTTTTGAGAACAAAGGATGAAACTAGTGAGATCCTTAAGTCCTATATAACTGGGATAGAAAACCAAACTGATAAGTAAGTGAAAGTAATTAGATGTGACAATGGGACAGAATTCAAGAATAGAATTATGGATGAATTTTGCAAAGAAAAAGGAATAAAAAGAGAATATAGTGTAGCTAGAACCCCACAGCAAAATGGAGGAGCAGAAAGGAAAAATAGAACTCTTATAGAGGCTGCTAGAACAATGTTAGTAGACTCTAAGATGCCTATTTCATTTTGGGCTGAAGCTGTAGGTACTGCTTGTTATGTGCATGATGAGGCGAAAAATGATCCGTTTTTAGGGGTCATTTAAGCCCGAATCCGACTTTATTTGATCAAATATTGCCCTAAATCATTCCTTTTGTGATTTTAGGTACTTGGAGAGTGAATTCTGGAAAAGAAGCCATTTTGGACATTTTTGGAGCATAAAAGTGAAGAAAACGACAAAGTATCAATTTTCCATGCTGGAAACACTAGGTGACAGCGTCAAGAGTTACACCCTGACGGCGTCAGACATCAAGAATAAAATAACGTAGTTGATGACGGCGTCAAAAGTCATCCTGACGGCGTCAAAGTACCAAGAATAAAATACCGTAGGTGGTGACGGCGTCACACAGGCCGTCATAAGTAGATCAAGGCCGTCCGAGGAAGTATTTGGCGGCGAGGTGACGGCGTCACAATGTTGTCTTGACGCCGTCAGCCCAATTTTCCTATATATAGTTTTCTAGTTTTTACATTAAAAGAGAGAAGTTTTGGTGAAACCCTAAAGACGAATTTGGTGCATCTTTTACAGGTTTTTCAAGGGTTCCAAACCCTTGATACCTTGCATTCTAATTGAGATAAGTGTTCTTCTAATTCAATCAATATGTCTATGTGTTGGTTGTCTATATCTTGTTCTTGTCTCAATTCCATTATGCTAGGCTAGATCTCTCTTGTGTTTGCTTAGATCTAATGAAACCTAGATATTGATTATGTGTTGATTACTTGTTTATTCTTGTTGTGGATGAATGATTTATATGTTAGGCTTAAGAAAACTGGCAGATCTCCAAATGGTAACATGCTTGAACGTCTTAAGAAACATGAACCGAGGCGTACTAGGTCTTTATTGGTTGTATTTAATGCATGAGCCACTGTTTACAATCCCTATAGTTATGCTGGGTCATGGTGTAGGAGGAGATAAGAGCTCATAGAATTGGGGAGTTATGTATGCCACCCCATGAATGGTTTTAAGGAATACGATCCGTCATCCATGCAATTACAATAAGTAATTAACGTGTAAAAGATATCTAGGGAGTAGTGAAGTCTAAGTAAACACAATTTCTCCAATTACTGCTCACAACTTTTGTATAATTTAGTTTAATTTCATTTTTAGTATTTTATTTTGATTATATCTTAGTTTTGGGTTAGTTGAATAGCAACTAATTCCACCCACTATTCCAAAACCCGAGATTTTAATTGCTTTCATAAAAATATAAAAACACAAAAATAATCTTCCCTCACCTTTAGAACTAGTAATTAGGCTTTCTAATCCTAGCGACACTATTCCTAAGCTGAACGATCAATCCCCCGGTACTTGTCACTATACTATACTACAACGATCAGGTACACTGCCTGGTGGGGGTTGTAAGCTTCTCGAGATCCCTCGAGAGGTAAAGCCTGTTGCGATTCCCACGCATCAAGTTTTTGGCGCCGCAGCCCAGGGAATAGTTATTGTCTAGGTTAGGATTTCTTTTTATTAGGTCTACTTGCTAGATTCCTTTCTAGTAAGATTTTATTTTTATTTTTTAGGTCTTCTTTAGTCTATCTTATTTCTTTGTGTCTTTTTTCGTAAATTGTTTCGATGGATAACAATAACATTAATCGTTTGATTCCTGTTATTCGTGTTTTTCGTCGTAGGATGTTCCCAATGCCCGCCCCACTTCCTTTAGCAGAAAATGAGAACCCACCTGACCTCTCACCCAACCACCACTTTGACAATAATTCTGAGCTAGAAGAGTCTGATCATGATGATGATCGTAGGGCTAGTCCTTTTTACTATTCCGACTCCGATGAGGATCTTGATGATGGTGACGTGATTAATGAGGATAGAATGGAAGAGGAAATAAACCCTCTTAGGTATGTTGACCCTAGAACTAGGATTGAGTGTGATAGTTCATTTAACATGCAATTCCCTTGTAAGATTGGATTTAAGAGCTTTAACGCCTATCTCAACTCATCTCTTCCAATGAACATAATCTCACGTAATGAATACAATAAAATCATGGTAGATGAGTTAGAATACAAAGGGGAAAATATTGTGGCTAGGGCAATACCATTGCATGTGTTTATAGGAAGTTTGGTTTATCTTGTTGAGTTCATGGTTATGGAGAATCTAGGAGAATTTATTGATGATAAATTGACCCAAGTTGTGTTTGGAAGACCTTTCAAACGGTTGACCAACCTCGATGAAAAACTCATAGAAGGGTTAATTACATTCTCAGATGGGGATGAAGAATTTGTCTATTAAATGCCCCGCACACACCCTAGGTTCAAGGATTTCTCCATGGAAAAGTGTAGTAGGTATCCGCCCATGGAAATGCTAAGTGAGAATGATAAGAGAAAAGAGCTTAAATACACGCACGAAAAGATTAAAAAATACTATCGCGGGTGCTTATATTTAGGAGACGAGTATAAGAAAGATGAGGCGACTATTAGATGGCTCACACTTGGTTATGTGAGCATAAGCGATACACATTAACCCATGACTTTGAGTCTAGCTACAAGACTCGTAAATAAAGAAAAGCGCTTCTTGGGAGGCAACCCATGTTTTGTGTGATTTTATTTGTTTGATTGTTATTTGCTTCCGTATGCATGCTTTGTTTTTATTGTTGGTTGATCATGTTTCTCAATTAAAATGTGGAAATACTTTACTATGTTGTTTGGCCTAGTCTTAACTCCAACCTAAAAGTATTTTTGCAAAAGATAAGTGTAAGGGGAAACCCCAAATATGTTTTTAAGAAACAAACCGATCATGATTCTCCACAATATTAAATGAACATGTATATTCGTATTTGTTAGAGTCAAATGCTTGTATTGAGTCATAATGAAGTTTTGCAGGATTTTCCAGGAAGTAGGACGAAGTTTTTCCAGAAATTTTCCAGAAACTTAACATGAGAATTTCTGCAGGTCCATTCTGACGGCGTCAGGGGTTTACTCTTGACGGCGTCAGGAGTTAAAAATCTGGAAATTTTACTGGTTTTTTTTTTTCTAACGGAGTCTTATGGTTTTTGTGAATTATTAAGTTTTATAATCTCCAGGAAATCTGCAAACTTCATTCCACAAGCATTATATCTTACTTTGTTTTCTAGGATTTAGGAACTTATATAGGATGCCGCCGATTTTACGCGAGGTTGTCTTGCCTATTTTCTCAGGATTTACAGGTTATTTTTGACAAGGAGATGATTTATATTCTGGAAGCGAAGCTTTGATTGTTCATTTTCTTGGAAGAAGATTTAACCTGGCCAACCTAAAATCCATACCGAGCGAATCAGGGGAGTATTTGATTTCATTCTCTTTACTTTTTCACTTTTACATTCTTTACTTGAACATTGGGGACAATGTTCATCTTTAGTGTAAGGGGAGGGTAAAAAGATGATACCTTACATATGCACTTTCGCTTGAGTTTGTTTTGTTTGATGGTAGATGTGTAATAAAACTACGAGAAATACTTGTTAGTGTAATTTTAGCGCCAAATTTAAAATTTTTTACAACATTTAGGAGTGAAACTTTAACCATAGCAAGCGTCTCATGGATAGGAGATTGTATAACTAGCACAAAACCGTATATTCAGAAAAATTTTCCACCCAAAAATGTGAGGTTCGCCTTTAGATTTGATAGGAAAAGCATTCATTATTAGTGCTTATGAGTGTACCGGTAGCATTTAGATTCTAGAACTTGCGTTAGTGATGCATCCCGAGACCGGTAGTGAGACTACATTCGTGTGGTAGGATTTACTACATGATAAGAGGCATTAGGATCACCCTTGTGTTAAACCCGTATTATAATTACTTGACCATTTAAGTCGTATTACTTGGCTAGTTAAGTCAACTAATTTTCCCCACACCCTTAGCGTTGTACTCATTTTTAGTACACGAAACCCCTAGAACACCCCTCCGAGCCTATCTTTTCATTTCTAACTTTAAGTATTTTACTTAAAGGAAGAATTTGTTACACCCCACTTAAATGTACAACCAAATCGCCTTAGCCTTCCGTGTATGCGCTCATTTTTAGTGCATTATTGTTATTTGTTAAACCCTAAGTTAACTTTCTAATTGATTACATGGTTGCTAAGTCGAGTCATATCCTTGTACATATTGTTTTGGGACGATTGGGACTCATGGGTAAGTACTTATTTTATAGAGTAATGGGGAAGAACATCACTTATTACCCCCATATTGTAACAATTCGCAATTTCAGGTTAACTTTTATTCCCGAAAATTTCACTACTCACTTTTTACTATTCACTTTTTACTATTCACTTTTGCAATTCATATCCAAAATTTTTATTTCATATTCTCGTAAGTTAAACTATTTTAATGATAATCCGAGAATTTGACACTCGTCGGATCATTTCTGCAAAAATCACAAAGCCGTGTCCGAGATTTACTTTTAGGTTTAAACGTCATTCTAGCATCCCGATATGTCCATAAAACATTATAAACAATAGAAATATGATTTTCTCTCATTTTAGGACAATTCCAAAAGTTTTGGAATTTTACGTTTTCTAGTTCAGCGTTTTACGCGAATTACACGTTTTAGACCCGCGTTTCCAGTTTTAGCAGCGTTTAAGCAACCCGATAGAACTTATCACTCATTAAATAGGCTAAGGTAGGTTATATTAATAAGTTCTAACATATTTATAAATTTCATATTTTTAGGATACCCGATTTTAAGTTTCATGACTTAACGACTTACTGTTAGCGATTACCGGGACCAAAACTCACTCTGTAACTTAGATAAGACCATGACTACTCATCTAGTCACCCCTTATCCCATATGAACGTGTATCACAAGCCTTGTTGGCTTGTGATAAGTCTTGAGGACTTTAGGTAGCAAACATGTGTAAAACTTCCTAAGTAAGCCTCCTAAATATCCTAAAAACTAACCTCCTTAAGGCACCTTCCTTGCACCTCTTCTTCATGCTATAAATACAAGGCTCATTTCCTTCCTTTCTTCATAATAAAAATACACACTATTAAATCCTAGCACCATGATCCTTTGATCTTCAATATACAAGTTACACTACAAAGTTCAAGGTCTTAGTATTCTCTACCTAGTTCTTAAGTTTGTTTGGTGATTCCATGGTTGAATTAGGAGCTACACAAGGTTACTAGGGCTGAAGTTAAATGGTTTTCACAAGGGTTAGATCAAGGCTAGCAAGAGTTACAAGAGTTGTGGTGAAGGGTTTACAAGCATAGGTTTAGTGTCCTAGTTTCATACTTGACTTCCTTTCTTTAGAAAGCCAAAAGTTGTAAGCAAACCCTATTAAACTTTCTTGCTCAATATCATTTTCATACTTATTATGTTTCTTTCATGCTATATATGGTCTTTGTATTATGTTCATGATGTATAAAAACTAGTAAAACAAGTTATGGAAACTATATGTTAACTTATGTTATTTAAACAAGTAAACTAGTGACTTTTATGGAGAACCACGACAAAAATAGTATAACTATGATATTTGAAACTTACTTACTGTTAAATAGGACTTAACAAGGAAAACATAGCAATTTGAATCACTCAAAACGAGTACCCGAGTCAAAAGTTATGACCATTTGAAGTTAGCGAAACCAAAACGTCAAAACTGCCTATACCTACTGTTTTTGCATTCTGCCAATTTGAAAGTTACTCTTCTGATCCGATTCATCAAAAAGTTAAAACACGAAAGTTGTCCGAAACGCCGTTTTCGTTCAGGAGCAAAGAAGCTCGAGCCCTGAAAACGTTTTCTGAGTGATAATTTTCTTCAAATTCTTAATAGCCCATTTTTAGACCAAAGTAACTATATAATGGTTATAATTAGATGACACCAAGAGGTCTAATGACCTAAAGCCAAGACCACAACCATGGCTAAAGCCAAGGTTGAGTCTCAAGACCATGGTAACAATGACCAAGGTCACGGCAAAGCCACGGCTAAAGACCATATAACTTTTAAAGATCAAAAACTTATATATATGTTATCAAATACTACAATAGTAGGGAGCCTCATGTGAGGAGTTCATTAAGTAAGCCGTCGAGATGAGTTGTGGATTTACGAATTAGAGTGTCCTGGCTCCTCGAACGTTTACTCCATGACTTCTGAATTATGTCAGCCCGAACGGTAGTAAGAGATATACAACCTATACATGTTTCATAAACCATTTATATTTAAAGACTTACACTATATACTAAGTATTACATCATGAACATTATGCAAGACATATATAGGCAATTATTCGTATTCTTAGACGTTACTCCAAACCTAAGTCACAACGTTCTATTATAGGCTGCTCTTAGAGACTTTCGCGATTCGACTACCACTTTCATTTCTCATTACATAAGCTTAAGGTGAGTCATAGCCCCTACTTTTTCATACTTGTTTTAACTCTTTGGGGGAGATACATGCTCAACTACTTGCTTACTTGTACAAATATTCAAAGCTTTTATACTTGATCGTCTTATACTTGATTGCATTATACTTGATTTCATACATACATGATTGTGTTATACTTAACTGCGTTATACTTGATTGTGAGACTTCCAGTGGCTCCAGATTAAGTTGCTGGATGACCATTGAGACTGCCAGTGGCTCCAGATTAAGTTGCTGGATGACCATTGAGACTGCCAGTGGCTCCAGATTAAGTTGCTGGATGACCATTGAGACATACAACAAACGTGAGGTCTTCGGAGATGAAGTGTAGACTCACGACTAATTGCTTAACTGTTTTGATGAACTTATACATGTCTTTATTATACTATATGTTAGCAGTGGGTTGTGAACACACATGTTACAAGTCTCTTATGGCGGGACTTGCAACTGAGTGGATTCACGATGCCTTTGCTGTGTGATCATTTTTATAGGCTTTATTTGTTAGACAAACTCTATGAACTCACCAACCATTGTGTTGACACTTTAGCATGTTTATCTCAGGTTAGTAAGGCGATAGCTAGTGCGTGGAACTTAGAGTCAAGCTGCATATTCTGAAGACTTACGCTTTTATCATTTACCATTCAAAATATTTTGTATACATTTATGTATCATACTTTGGAATCTCATGTTTGTAACTTTGAATTCTTTAATCGAATGGTAACTTTTCAAAACGTCTCATTTAGAGTTCGTTTTCTATAACTTGTACTTTGTATTATGAAGTAGCACCCCTATGACACAGTCTTCCGCTGCGGTATTTTGGGGGTGTTACACATATGTACGTTAATCTTAAAAGTGCTCCAAGTGTTTTGATTTTCTTAATTCGAGTCATTAGATTAGTTTAATGTAAAGTATGTAAAGATTCAAGTGTAAGGGGAATTCTCATCCCCTATGATGTATTATTTCGGATGGTAGGGTAAGAGTGTATGTCTAAAAAAAAAAAAAAAAAAAAAAAAAAGAGAAAAAGAGAAAAAACATACGGACTACCATCCCGTTTCATTCTATGTTTATTTTATGTTTTTGTTATTTTTTATTTATTAGCTTAAGTCGAGTCTAGTCTTGGCTTAGCAACGCCATATTGTACATGTAATTAACCAAGATTGTTAACTCGCCACCAGTAAAACTTCCTTTATCCAACAAAACCGTGTAATTCATATCCCTATACCTAACGTTACAACCCTTTAAAAGACCTCTTTGATAGTTTATCCTAGGTGCTTACGCCATGTGGTGGAGGTTTGATCCTTTCCCAAGCCTATGGTAATCTATTTTGCTATGACAGGTAGTGAGAGATATCTTCCATTTCCATAATGTTATATTACTTTATTACACCCGAGAGATGTGAGTATCTAAACACTATTTGTGAGGTGCTTGTGTATGATCTCCGTGCTTGTCTATTGGTCTTTAGTGGAACGATTATTTGTTGTAATTACTTTTATATTAGTGTTAAATGACCCCTAACTTGTCTTTTGAATAGAATAAAAGCGCATTTGCTTGAGGACAAGCAAATCTCAAGTGTAAGGGTATATGATGAGGCGAAAAATGATCCGTTTTTAGGGGGTCATTTAAGCCCGAATCCGACTTTATTTGATCAAATATTTCCCTAAATCGTTCCTTTTGTGATTTTCGGTACTTGGAGAGTGAATTCTGGAAAAGAAGCCATTTTGGACGTTTTTGGAGCATAAAAGTGAAGAAAACGGCAAAGTATCAATTTTCCATGCTGGAAACACTAGGTGACGGCGTCAAGAGTTACACCCTGACGGCATCAGACATCAAGAATAAAATACCGTAGTTGATGACGGCGTCAAAAGTCATCCTGACGGCGTCAAAGTACCAAGAATAAAATACCGTAGGTGGTGATGGCGTCACACTGGCCGTCATAAGTAGATCAAGGCCGTCCGAGGAAGTATTTGGCGGCGAGGTGACGGCGTCACAATGTTGTCTTGACGCCGTCAGCCCAATTTTCCTATATATAGTTTTCTAGTTTTTACATTAAAAGAGAGAAGTTTTGGTGAAACCCTAAAGACGAATTTGGTGCATCTTTTACAGGTTTTTCAAGGGTTCCAAACCCTTGATACCTTGCATTGTAATTGAGATAAGTGTTCTTCTAATTCAATCAATATGTCTATGTGTTGGTTGTCTATATCTTGTTCTTGTCTCAATTCCATTATGCTAGGCTAGATCTCTCTTGTGTTTGCTTAGATCTAATGAAACCTAGATATTGATTATGTGTTGATTACTTGTTTATTCTTGTTGTGGATGAATGATTTATATGTTAGGCTTAAGAAAACTGGCAGATCTCCAAATGGTAACATGCTTGAATGTCTTAAGAAACATGAACCGAGGCGTACTAGGTCTTTATTGGTTGTATTTAATGCATGAGCCACTGTTTACAATCCCTATAGTTGTGCTGGGTCATGGTGTAGGAGGAGATAAGAGCTCATAGAATTGGGGAGTTATGTATGCCACCCCATGAATGGTATTAAGGAATACGATCCGTCATCCATGCAATTATAACAAGTAATTAACGTGTAAAAGATATCTAGGGAGTAGTGAAGTCTAAGTAAACACAATTTCTCCAATTACTGCTCACAACTTTTGTATAATTTAGTTTAATTTCATTTTTAGTATTTTATTTTAATTATATCTTAGTTTTGGGTTAGTTGAATAGCAACTAATTCCGCCCACTCTTCCAAAACCCGAGATTTTAATTGCTTTCATAAAAATATAAAAACACAAAAATAATCTTCCCTCACCTTTAAAACTAGTAATTAGGCTTTCTAATCCTAGCGACACTATTCCTAAGCTGAACGATCAATCCCCCGGTACTTGTCACTATACTATACTACAACGATCAGGTACACTGCCTGGTGGGGGTTGTAAGCTTCTCGAGATCCCTCGAGAGGTAAAGCCTGTTGCGATTCCCACGCATCAGTGCAGAACAGGGTTCTTGTGATTAAACCCCATAGAAAGACTCCTTATGAACTTTTATTTGGTAGAACACCATCTCTAAGTTTTATGAGACCCTTTGGATGTCATGTCACTATTCTCAATACCAAAGATCATCTAGGAAAGTTTGAAGGAAAAGCTGATGAAGGCTACATGATAGGGTATTCTTTGCAAAGTAAGGCATATAGGGTGTATAATAGTTGCACTAGGCTAGTGGAAGAAAATCTGCACATAGAGTTTCAAGAGAAACTACCTAATGTTGCAGGCATTGGACCAGATTGGTATTTTGACATTGATAAGCTTTCAGAATCTATGAATTATGTGCCTGTCACAGGTACAAATACTAATGATAATGCAGGTTTTGACGACAATATTGAAACAACTGAAGATCAAGATTACATCTTGATGCCAATTTGGAAAGGATTGGATTTATCTTCAAGTCATGGAGAGCCTTCTACTACAACAAATGAAGGTGTTGAAGATGATCAGGGAACTCAAGGTCAAGGGAATCAAGAAATTACTACAGATGAAAATGGTACTGCCAGTTCACCAAATGGTACTGCCAGTTCACCAGGTGGTACTGCCAGTTCACAAGTTGGTCCTTCTGAACCATTAAATGTTCTATCAGATGATTCCTTACCAGATGATGTAGGGATTGGCAATCTTCCACTTACCTATGATGTTCCTACAACACACAACATAAGAATTCTCAAAGATCACTCCATTGATAATGTGATTGGCAGCATTGATTCTGGTGTTAAAACAAGAACTCAAGTCTTATCTTTAGACCAAGAAGGGTTTATCTTAGCTGTCTATGAAGAAAAGAACCATGAAGTTGCCAACATATGCCTGTTTTCATGTTTTCTCTCACAAGTTGAACCCAAAAACATTATAAAGGCCTTAGATGATTCAAGTTGGGTTGTAGCAATGCAAGAAGAGCTTCTTCAATTCAAACTTCAGAAGGTTTGGATACTGGTTGATTTGCCCAAAGGTTACAGGGCAATTGGAACCAAATGGGTATTCAGGAATAATAAAGATGAAAGGGGAATAGTGATCGGAAACAAAGCAAGATTGGTGGCCCAAGGGTATACTCAAGAGGAAGGAGTGGATTATGAAGAAGTTTTTGCTCCTGTTGCAAGAATTGAAGCAATTAGGCTATTCTTGGCCTATGCTTCTTTCATAGGCTTCACTGTTTTCCAAATGGATGTCAAAAGTGCCTTTTTATATGGTACTATTGAAGAAGAGGTGTATGTTTCTCAACCTCCAGGCTTCATTGATGCAGAATATCCAGACAAGGTGTACAGGGTTACCAAGGCTCTGTATGGTCTACACCAAGCTCCTAGGGCATGGTATGAAACATTGGCTTTCTATTTATTGGAAAATAGATTTCAAATAGGCAAGATTGATCCAACTTTGTTCATCAAAAGAACCAAGAAAGACATCTTACTGGTGCAGATTTATGTTGATGACATTATCTTTGGTTCCACAAACCAGGAGTTGTGTGTGGAGTTTGAAAAACTTGTGCATAGTAAGTTTGAAATGAGTTCCATGGGGGAACTTACTTTCTTTCTGGGTCTCCAAGTGAAACAATCAAATGAAAGCATATTTATCATCCAAGATAAGTATGTAGCAGAGATCCTAAGGAAGTTTCAGTTTTCAGATTCAAAGGTTGCAAGTACACTAATGGATTCAGAAAAGGGGTTACTCAAAGATGCTGAGGGTGAAGATGTTGATGTGCACAATTACAGATCAATGATTGGATCCTTGATGTACCTTACATCATCAAGACCATATATCATGTTCCCAGTGTGTGTATGTGCAAGGTTTCAAGTAAATCCAAAAGTTTCTCATCTCACAGCAGTCAAAAGAATCTTTAGATACCTCAAGGGTCAACCTAGGTTGGGTCTATGGTATCCAAGGGAATCATCTTTTGAATTGATGGCTTATTCTGATAGTGACTATGCTGGTGCAACCCTAGACAGAAAATCCACAACTGGTGGATGTCAATTTCTTGGCTGCAGACTCATATCATGGCAATGCAAGAAGCAAACAATGGTGGCCAATTCTACAATTGAAGCAGAATACGTTGCAAGTGCAAGTTGTTGTGGCCAAGTACTTTGGATTCAAAATCAATTGCTTGACTATGGGTACAATTTTCTTAACACCATTATTTACATTGACAATAGCAGTACTATTTGTATCATTAAAAATCCAGTTCAACATTCAAAAACAAAGCACATTAAAATCAGACACCATTTCATAAGAGATTGCAATGAGAAAAGGTTAATACAAGTTGTCAAAATTGATTCTGAAAAGAATTTTGCAGACCTTCTCACCAAAGCTTTCGATTTAGGTAGATTTAAATACCTGGTAGCAGGTATTGGTATGATAAATCTTTGAACATGGTACTGCTAGTTAGTCATAAGGTACTGTCAGTTCATAATTGTTACTGCTAGTATAAAGTTTGCTCTGTTTTTGTTCATCTTGATGCTTAAAATGTTGAAAATGCTATAAAACAAGTGCTCGGCATTCTGTTCTTTTGGTCTACAACTAACAAATTTCAGGTTACTCAAGATTGATAACAAAAATCATGATGTGGAGATGGTAATCAGTTCACCAAGTTTTACAAACTTAAGAGCTGGCTAGTCCAAAAGTAAACGGCTATTGGTAAAGACTTCTCAAATCCGTTGATAGCTGATAGTTTGCTAAAAACTATTAGGGATTTTTACTAAAATTTCAAAGCGACTGCCAAGTTATATTTTCTTTCAAAATACAAGGTACTGGTAGTTCAAATTTTAGTAGTGGTAGAGTAAAATGGTACTGCTACATAAGCGTTGAGTCTGTCAATTTAAAAAATATAGCCGTTGTTTGAAGGGTATTTCTGTAAACTCCTCATGTTTTCCTCGATTTAAGGGTATGGTTATTATATTTTCACATATAAAAGATCTTTTTGACCGCCTCTTCAATTATTTATCTATATCTTCAATAGTCGGTCAAAAGTAATTCTCTCATACTATCTTTAATCAATCCTTATCACAATTCACACTCATCTTTCATCTTCTACTAGTACCACAATCAAATCCCACCATCATAATCAAGTTTTTCCTTAAACCTTCACCATGGCTGATCTAAGTTTTGTCAAACGTCACAACTAGTTAGCATTTTTGGAAAAGTCTGAGAAAAATGAATCTTTTCATCAAATAGTGGACTTTCTAAACAATTCTTACATCAGGTTTGCTTTACTTGTGAATCCCACTATTTATGAATCTCAAATTTTACAGTTTGGCAAACGGCTAGAGTTAAAACTCTTAGGAATGGGATTCAAGAGTTAAAGGTCAAAGTGGATGGCAGAACCCTGACTCTTACCGCATCATCCATTCGAAGACATCTTCATTTGGATGATTCAGATGGTATTAGTCAATTGCCTGATACTAAAATCTTTGAAAATTTGACAAAAATGGGGTATAATGTGACTTCTACTAAGCTCACATTTCTTAAAAAGCATTTTACCCCTCAATGGAGATTTTTGATCCATACCATCCTTCATTGTTTAAGCCAAAAGAAAACCTCATGGGAGCAGTTTAGTGGTAACATGGTTGCAGCTCTCATTTGCTTGGCAACAAACAAAAAATTCAACTTTTCAAAATATATTTTTGAAGGATTGGTTAAAAATGTGGATAGTGAAACAAAGTTTTTGATGTACCCCAGGTTTATTCAATGCATCATCAACAAATCCAAACATTTGTTACTTCCCCCAAACACACCTTTTAAAACTCCAAAACTTACCCACAAGGTGTTTTCAGATATGAAAATTGGTTTTCAAGGAGAAGAAATACCACTTTTTGAGGAGATGTTACCACAACATACTGAAGAACCATCCACATCATCTGATCATTCATCACCAAACCCATCACCAGTACCATCAGTCACACCACCATCACTAGTACCATCAGTCACACCACCATCACCATCTCATCAACCATTACAAATACCATCTGCAACATCACCATCATCATCACATCATAAATCACCACCCCACTCTCCTCCACATCAAAGTCTACATTCTCAGACTATAAAGGAACTAAAGGAGCAAGTGTAGCTCTTGGAAACTGCTCTTGAAAGGCAAAACAAGCACTTTACAGAGATTAACACCAAGCTAGTTAAGAGGGTTGAGAAATTGGAGTTAAAGGTGAAGTTGCTAAAGGGTAAAAGATCTTCTCAGTTGGTTGTTTCTAGTTCTTCAAGTTCAGATGCAGAAGGTTTGGGTCTCTCTTCCAAAAAGGGGAGGATGGGTAGTTCTAAGAGTGAAGAAGAGAATCAGTTTCAATTTCATGAAGGAACTCAAGTGGTTGATGAAGAGCCTGCTAGTGCAGAAAAAGGGCCTGTTAGTACAAAAGAGGCTGCTGAAGCAGAGCAATAGCCTAATAGGATTCAGAGGCTATTAGCTATGGATTTTAAAGGTTCTGTTCAAAAGTTTTACAAAAGAAAAAGGGGATCACAGCCTCAGGGGAGGTTGCTTGTTTCTGATGAACAATCTGCTGCTCCAAGTCAAGAATCAACACCAAAAGACAAGGGCAAGAAAATTATGTTTGAAGATGAAACAAAGCCTAAAAAGTTGAAGAAGAAAGAACAACTACAGATGGCTGTAGATGATAAGTTATCCAAATAGCTTCATGAAGAAGAGGTTATGAGGGCTGAAGAAGAGACAAGAATAGTACAAGAAAAATTTGATGCTCAGCTACAATATATCATTTCCATTGACCCAATTGTAAGGGGTGAAGCTCATACTCTTGTGTGTGATGAGTCTCTTAGCTCAAACGAAATGACAATGAAGCTTTTCATCACTAAGAAATACAATCAAGAAGCATTGGATGATGTATATCAGCAGATCCAGAAGAATAAGAAGAAAGAGTTTTAAATGCCTCATTCTGAGGCAGATCAGAAGCATTTCTTCAAGCTATATCTGAAAAGAGAAATGAATTAGAAGGATCATCAACTCAAAAGTAAATCATTTGATGAATTGAAGCTTCTATACTTAGAGGCTTACAGAAGAAACAAAACCATATTCCTCACGGATTCACAAGAAAGGCCTTCCAAAAGAAGAAGGGCTGATCAGAAGGATCAAGCAGCCTAGAAAGAGAAAGCAGACTTGCCTCCTGTTCAGTCAAGCAAAATGATTGTCCATGTTCTACAAATTGTCTTTGCTGAGCCTTTACATGCAAGACATCTAATCGTAGATTGGGAAATCCACTATGACAGATTTGGTAAAGCATGGAAGATAACAAGAGTTGGCAATAAGATTGAAATATTCAAGAACTTTGAAAATCTGCTTAGAGCATGTAGCAAAATGGATCTTGATAAATTGTGGGACTTAGTTCAAAAGAAGCTGAATACAAAGTGTAAACCTGATGCAAAGGAGCAAGAGCTATGGTTGGAGTTCAGCAGATTATATGATCCAAATCCTACTGATACACATTGGAAATTCCCTTGCCATGAATTATCTGTTTCATGGGAATACTTCAGCATGAGCCATATTCATCATCTTTCCACTCAGAGTGGAATAGAACTTTTTATGCTAGCTAAGAAGGAGTATCCTTTAAGCTATGAAGTATTATCAGTATTGATCTCCAATAAACTATTATGTGAAGAAGAAACTAATGCAGTCAAAAAACTGAAGGAAAGCATATTTGATCAATATGAAAGCCTAAGGAGGAATAGATGATATGGTTTTTGGAAGTGTTCCCTCAGATCCTTAAGGTATGAATTTTATTCACAAGAAACTTAGTTATTTTAATAAGGAATAACAAGTTTAGGGGAGGATTGTTGGGAATAAAATGCTCAAGTCAAAGAGCCTGCCAGATGATGAGTTAAGCCTGCTTCTTTGTTTTGTTGAAGTTGAAGATAAACTAACAGTACCTTCTGGGTGAGAAGGTACTGCTAGTTGATGAAGGTCCTGCCAGTTTAAACGTCAAGTTGTTATATATTTTATTTTTAGATATTTAATTGTATCATTAGTCTTTGTACAAAGTTACACGTTAAGTAGAAGTAGTATAGAGGTCCATACCTCTCAGTAGATAATATGGAGTGTTTTACATTGAAAAGTGTAATATTAGGATAAGAAAAGTTCTCTAGTCTTATTATATTATGCAACTTGACAACTTGTAATAAGGGTTCCTTATCCTATAAAAGGAATCCTTAGTCACCTTCTTAGATAACACTGCATGCATAACTTCAACCATCAAATCCTTTTTACGTATCAAAGATTCAAGGTTACCTTTGTAATCCCGGTGATAGTTTAGATCACCCGTATTATCTCATAAATAATATTGAATCATTTTGTGTTATTCAAGTTGTGTTCATCACTCTAAATTATTCACGTTTACTTATTCACCACCTTTGTTCCTTTAGTGTGTTCTAGTAAATTCCGCATACTAAATCACATTCATTCATAAATATCCCAAACACATTATTAAGACTAACATCCCAAGTGTTTGTATAATCCTCCACAAAGTATGTTGCATTTGTATTGATAGAATAAGGAAGAACATGATGTGTTGTTTTTGCGAATAATTAGAGCAAAAGAGATATTAAGGTTTGCTTGGATTAGCTTATCTTATCCTAGGCTTAGGTTGACTACCTGGTATAAGAATTATGTTGCATTTGCTTTGCGAATATTAAGGCTAAAACACCCAAGTATCAAAGATGGAAGAAGTATCAATGATGGGTGAATAGACGCCACTTTCAAGTATGAACATAAACTTCTTTTGGTGTTGTTCATCCATTGTTGATTCATCTTTGCTCTTTGTCAAAATACAGAAACAATTATCAAGTATAATTTGTAGGTTCGATGCTTGAATTTAGTTTCTTCGTATTCCAGCATGTTGGTAGGTTAGCGATTCAAGGCTGAATAATATGTTGTTGTTGGTCAGGGTAGAAAGGATGGTAGTTCATTGCATTGTAAATATAAATTTAATATGATTTCATTCATGCACGATTAGCTCTCTAATATCGTAGAATATACATAATTAATATGTATGTTCGTCACATCTAAGGGAGCAATATAAACGATAGGAAGAATCTATTTTCTAATAACTTAAAGCTCAATAATTAGGGCATATCTATCTAGCATTGTAGAAGGTTCCATTGCTTAATTTGGAAAACCTCTACTTCCATTTGTGGCGTTGATCTTGATCACAAGCTTTGGCTGTTTCAATAATGTACCTTGATTAAAACTTTTGTCCCGACAATGAAGATACATTCTAGAAAGAGCTAAAGCTTGTAATCAAGATCAACGCCACAAATGGAAGTAGACGGTGTCCAAAAAATAAAGCAATGGAACCTTTCTGCAACGTTAGATAGATCTGGCCTGATCATTGAGACGTCTTCAATGCGATGATGATATAGTGTGTATTGTTCATGACAGGCCACACTCCTTCATCATCGCATTCAAGATGAGTGATGTTACTTAGACCATATTCTTTACTTAACATTTCTATATTGTTTGTATCACTCTGTTTGCATTCCATTCTTTTTTATAATCTAAATGAGCCTGGAATTTCAACATACCTTTCCATTCTCAGTTCCCATACAGTTCCTTTTATTTTTTCAACAATCTAGCAATGCGGCTGGTGCAGTCCTTTGCTCAAAGGGAGTTGAAACGACAAAAGGAGCTGTAACGGGAACTTAGAAGGGTTACGTATGTTGGTTCCAACATACCTTTCCATTCTGAGTTCCCATACAGTTCCTTTTGTTTTTTCAACAATCTAGCAATGCGGCTGGTGCAGTCCTTTGCTCAAAGGGAGTTGAAACGACAAAAGGAGCTGTATCAGGAACTTAGAAGCGTTACGTATGTTGGTTTATTGCATTCTATTCTTTTTTATGATCTAAAACCAACCATCCACCAAGTAATGCGGCCATTGCAGTTACAAGAACAAAGGTTGTTTCAAATACACCCTGAATTGCAACATTATATTTTATTTCAATTACAATATTTTTTTTTTTAAATTTTAATATATTTTTTTATTTTTTTGCAGAAATCATACATTGACAGCAGTGACTCAAGTTCATTTCACATATCAAGCAGTTCTGAAGGTCCTCCAAATACATGGGCAGACTACTTTCCAAAGGGATATTCTGGATCAGGCACAAAAAAGGAAGATGCTAGGAAGGTTAAAACTCCAAAAGAGACTGCCGAAAGAGCTTTTTTATGAGAGGGTTCAGATGCTAGGCCTGCCCGATGCTAAGACTTATGAAGACAAGGGTATAAAACCATGGGAACCAAAAATGCCCAAAGTTTGTTCAAAAGGGAAGGGTAAAGAAAATGTATTAGTTGAGTTAGGAAGTAATTTGAATAAACCTGTGTAATCCTTTTATACTACTTTATTTGACTTTATGAATAAATAGGTTGTGATTGCTCAATTTTCTCATTAATGAACTGAATATGAATCGGTTAATTTTTGTGGCATTTTATTTTTATCCCTAGCAGCATTAAGTTATGCCAAGCAGCATTAAGTTATGAGTTACTAGCAATCACCCAAATTCTAATCCAAACCCGGAATTGCCCAAATTCACTTGGACTCTTTGACTTTTGCAAATGACAATCAAGTTTGATAATCTTTGTTTGACTTTTAACAAAGCATCATAACATAGTCAACAAAGCAACATAACATAATTAATCAACAAAAAGATAACTTGATCATATAGTAATCGATAACTTCATTAACAAAGAAACATAAGATAAGTTTTATTTGAACACAAAAGCATTAAACTTCAAAGAAATAACATAATAATGATTAATATCATCTTACATCATGGTTAATTCAATGAAAATTATACAAACTATTTTGAATGCCTTTGTAAATATCAACAATGTTTCCACGGATTTGTTCTATTTCTTGATTCTGAACATTAACTTTGTTCTGATGCACCAGCATGATCTCTTGGTCTTTTTTGTTTTGTTCTTCCAACCGCACAATTCGTTTGTTGTAAAGTTCAACCAACTGCCGTTCAGTAACATATTGGCCTTCAGAATGGCATTTGTCCTAGCACTTTTGGGTTAGGCCGTGGATTTTATATTTTTCTGGCATTGGAGCAGGAGGAGGAGGAGAAGTATCCCTTGAACATTTTGTTTTCTTTGAAGCAGGATTTGAAGATGATGAAGCCATTGCAGTTCCAAACAAAAATTAAATACGTAATGAAAAGATGAAAGAAGTTGGTTGTAATTCCTTTGAATTTATAGGCACGTGATACGTGGGAATCGCAACAGGCTTTACCTCTCGAGGGATCTCGAGAAGCCTACAACCCCCACCAGGCAGTGTACCTGATCGTTGTAGTACAGTATAGTGACAAGTACCGGGGGATTGATCGTTAAACTCAGGAATAGTGTCACTAGGATTAGAAAGCCTAAAAACTAGGTCTCGAGTTGAGGGATGATTCCTTTTTGTATTTTTATATTTTTATAAAAGCAATTAAAATCTCAGGTTTTGGAAGAGTGGGCGGAATTAGTTGCTAATCAACTAACCCAATAACTAAAGATGCAATCAAAATAAAATAACAAAATGTAAATAAATCTAATTAAACTAGTGGTGTGAACAATAAATGGGAAGATTGTGTTTACTTATATTTCATTACTCCCTAGATATCTTTTACAGGTTGATAGTTTGTTACAGTTGCGTGGATGACGGGTTATATTCCTTAATACCAATCGTGGGGTGGCGTACGTACTTCCCCAACTCTATAAGCTCCTACTTCACTCCTATGTCGAGCCTGCAAGAAGCTCCTAACATGGGATCACTAGAATTCGCTCATTCATTAAATACAACCATAAAAACCTAGTACGCATTGGTTCATGTTTCTTAAGACGTTCAAGCAAGTTACACTATGGAAGTCTGCCAGTTTTCTTAAGCCTAACATCGAAATCATTCATCCATAACAACTATAAACAAGCAATCAACCCATAATCATCTTATTACTCTTTTTCTCTCATATTAACGCCACACATACTATTCCAAGTCACCATCTTTACTTCTTCTAGTGCTTATATTTGTGATAAAATTGATAGATCTAAGGTCCTACAAGTGGTATCAATCGCCTAACAATGATTTAGGAGTGTGTGGTAATCGTATTTTTCAAGTTTTTTCTTAAAAAGTTGCATTTTTTCTTGTAAAAGTGCACTTTTTCTTTAAAAAGTCTTGATCTTTAAGTGTTTTAGTGTTAAAGTTGTTGTATTTCTTGAAGCTTTAGTGATTCTAAGTGTTTTGGGAAAGATTTGATCAAAAGAATCAAGTGGAAAAAGTGTTTTTGGTTGAAAAAATCGGATTTTTTGGCTGTTTGGGACATCTTACGAGTAACTTTTGGTCAAAACCCTTTTCCTAGGAGTAACTTTTGGTCAAAACCCTTTTCTTAGGAGTAATTCTTAGGAGTAATTCTTAGGGGTAATTCTTAGGGGTAATTCTTATGAGTAATTCTTAGGGGTAATTCTTAGGGGTAATTCTTACGAGTAATTCTTAGGGGTAATTCTTACGAGTAATTCTTAGGGGTAATTCTTAGGGGTAATTCTTACGAGTAATTCTTAGGGGTAATTCTTAGGAGTAATTCTTAGGGGTAATTCTTACGAGTAAGTTTCTACGAATAAGTTTCAGAGTTCTACGCATAACTTCATCAAAGGTCTTCTCTTCGTGCATCGGTGACTCAGTACTTCCCTAGCTTGGATAAGTTAGTGGAATACTTCGACTTCGGATATCTTTCAAGCTTGGATAAGTTTGAAAGATTTGTTTGGTCTTTTGAACCTTACGCATAAGATTAAAACTTACGCATAAGGTATATCTTACGCATAACTCTAAAGTTTACGCATAAGATCATACTTTACGCGTAACTTTGAAGTCTACGCATAAGTCTCATCTTTACGCGTAATATTACTGTTTACGCATAAGATTAAAGGTTTACGCGTAAGTTTTTTGACTTTTTGACAATCAAACTTCAAACGGCCATAACTTTTGAACCGTAACTCCGTTTTCGACGATTCAGCTGTCAAAACGACCGTGAGACAGAGGAGAACGACACGCTAAATTTTTCACCATAAAAACTTGCATCAACTTACACTAAACACAACTCCTACTTCATTGAATCGATCCAAGAATCAACTTTATTCATCTACACTTCATCAATGGCAACTCAGCAAGACATTCATGCTGCCGGTGCAGAAAACCGACCTCCAATGCTTGAAAAAGGTGGATATCTCCCATGGACAAGCCGCATGCTTCGTTACATCAAAACAAAGCTTGATGGTAAATTAATGATCAACTCCATTACAAATGGTCCATTTAAGCCAAGACAAGTTCAAATTGAAGGTAATCCAAATACAACACCTCCTACTCAACCATTCGTGCGTGAACAAACAGAAGCAGATTACACAGAGGAAGATAAGAAGCAGATCACCGCAGATGATATGGCAATGCATTTAATCCAACTTGGATTACCACGGGAGATCTTTGCCGCGGTCGACAGCTGTGAAACTGCTTATGCTATGTGGGAACGTGTTAGAAGGATTTGTCATGGAACAGAGATTGGACAACAAGACGTTGAGAACAAACTTCTTACTGAATGGGAGAACTTTACATCCACTAAAGGTGAACATATTGAATCTTACTACACAAGGTTTTGCACTTTGATGAAGGATTTAATCAGAAACAAGTTGACACCTCGAACAATTGCAACAAACATCAAATTCATCAATAACCTTCCAGAAGAATGGGGTCGTTATGTTACAATTGTCAATCAAACAAAGGATTTACATAAGGTGAATTATGATCAACTCTATGACTTTTTGAAGCAAAACCAAGCTGAGGCTAATGAAGTAAGGAAAGAAAGATTGGCAAAGAATCATGATCCTCTTGCATTAATTGCTACTACACCAACACCGCTACTAGTAAACACACAACAATCATCATCATCTACCACTTACAACTACTTGCAACCATCATACGTTCAACAACCAACACCGGTCTACCAACAACAATTCTACCCACAGCAATAACAACATGTTATTCCACAACAGCAATACCAACAATTCCAAGAACCAGAATTCACTGAAAATGATGAAGCTACTGTAGCATTGACCCAAGCGTTTGCTTTTCTGTCAAAGGCATTCCAAGGACGCTATTCTACACCAACTAACAACAACCAAAGGATTTCATCGAACACTCGCAACAAGCAGATTGCTCAGCCGAATTTCAATATGGGCAATGGAGGCCAAATGGTTGGAATTTATGGGAATTAGCAAGGATATGCCACTGGAATTAACATGGGGAATCAGAATATGCTGAATGCAGGGAATCAGAATGCAGGAAATCAGTATGGTCAGTATGCAGGGAATTAGTTGGGTCAGTTTGTTGGAAATCAGAGGGGTCAGAATGTTGGTAATCAGGCAATGGGTAATCAGAATAGAAATGTTGCAGCTCCAGTAGTTGGGAATTTGGGAAATGTGAATCAGGGTAATCCGGTAAAGTGTTTTAACTGTCAGGATGTAGGTCATATGGCAAGGAACTGTCCTACTAAGCCGAACAAGAAAGACACAGCGTATTTGAAGAAAGCATTACTGTTGGCACAAAAGAATGAGGCAGGGTTTCAGTTAAACGCAGAGGAGAATGATTTTATGGCTCTTATGGATGACATGGAAGATAGAGAGGATATCGATGCGAACTGCATATTCATGGCGAATCTTCAGGAAGCTAAGTATGACACGGATTCTGATACACTTCCTGTTTATGACACCAATGCATCATCTGAGGTATCAAACTTCAACACATGTCACAATAATGATATATTTGATATGTCTCCTCATGAGAAACAGCATTTTGAGAAGCAAGCACCCACTTATGATACATACCTGGACACGCCAAGTAGTAGAAATACTCCTTCAGTAACTCAAGATGTGAATCATAATGGAGACTTCGTTTCACAGCATGCTGAGAATGATGAGGAAACACGTGCTTTATTTGAATCATTATTGAATAATTGTCGTATTGAAATTGAGAATGTGAAAAAGGTCAATCGCGATGTTAAGGCCGCGAATGTTAAATTGACCGCTGAGCTTGAGAGTTACAAAGAAAACGTTAAAGCTTTTGAATTTCATAACAAAAGAATGTCTGAATTAGAAACTGGTTATCAAAATTCCGTTTCAAGGGAAAAACAATTGCAACTCAAGTTTGATACACTTGATGTTAACTCTTTCAAAAAGATAAAATCTTTAAACGCGGAAATTTCTGATTTACAAAACCAACTTTCTAAACAAAAATCAGCTTATACCAATCTTGAAAAAGAAAGGGACGAGCTGAAAAAGGACTTTGCAAAGAAAGAAGACAAGCTTTTGGCCGAAATCATAGAGTCAGAACACATGATTGCTCATTTAGAAGAATTAGTGGTTAAATCGGGTGAGTCAAGTCAAACAATGAAAATGATTTCAAATCAAACTAATCCGGTTTACCATACGAAACATAGAGTGGCTCTTGGTAACAACACCCCCAGTAATCTCAAGAAAGCTCAGCAAGAACAGAATGTTTTGTATAATGGTAATGTGATTTACACCAAACATGATCCTCCCATCGTTCGGGATTCTGTGCAAACGATAGAACATGTCGAAGAGAGCATAAATAAAATGAAACAAAAGGATTTGAAACCCATTGATTACAACAAATTGAACAAAATTTCGGGAATTACTTTTGTTCCACAAAAAGAACCATCTGTGTTTTCCATACAACGACCATTTTCAAAAATGTTTTCTAAGAAAGTAATTGCTTCCAATCTCTTTCAAAAATAGAACAAATGTCTTCTAACAACACTTTTAATACAAGTGAGGCTAGAGAAATTTTGGATGACGTTAAAAAGAGAATTCAAGAACTTCAAAATATTGTTGCTTCTAAAACTACAATCAATATTAACAACTGGCATTCTAGTTTTCATATTGAGCAGAAAAAAGTTTTTGAAAACGAAATTACTATCCCACTGAATAACATCAGTGCGAGGGTAATCCATTTTGAACAAGCTTTCTTAAAAGAAATGGCCGACTTTGTCAAGGACCACAAATCCCTGGTAAACGAAGCTAATGATACTCGTGAAAACATGAATGTTTTGGAAAACCTAAATGATTCTCTCTTCGAAGTGTTATGACCACTGACATTATGTCCATCATTTTACAAACATATTCTGTGCAAGACGATGAAAGACTGAGAGCTGAGACCTCTAAAATTGTTTCCAAATATGAAAATGCTCTTGTAAAACTTGAAAAAGAAAACATGTCATTTTTCAAACAACTTGATCGAAAATCAGAGGAATGCAAGTATGACAAATTGTCGTATGAGCATGCCTACAAGGACATGAAAGAGCAAAATGATCTTTTGAGAGCTCAGCTTGTAAGTATAAAAGGGAAGGGTGTGGATACTAAGTTTGCAAAACCATCGACTTCGGAGAAACCAAATGTTTCAAAAACGGTTGAAAAACCAAAAATGTCAATTTCACGGTTTGCTCCTAAAGTCGATGAGAACAAGGATTTGTCAAAACCAGTCACTCCACAACCCTTGCTCAAGAAAAAGGAAATGGAAAAGAGTGTTGAAAAACGAAAATTGGTTGTTGAAAGAAACACAAATGTGAGTGCACCTGGCTCTTCTAAGAATAGTACACCTAATGTGACTACAAAATCTGTAAAGGAATCTGTTGGTTCTAATGACATGGTCCAAAATCACCATCTAGAAGAAGCTAGGAAAAAGGCACAACTTCGAAAAAATGGAATCTTAGGTGCCAAACCTAGTGTGATGAATTCTACAAGATTCCAAAGCACTGCTAGTAGTAGTAAACCATTACCTAGGAACTATCTACAAACTACTAGGGATTGGATTGCATCTAAAAGTAGTGGCACAAAAAAGAATGCTAGGAATGTAGAATACAACACACAGAATTCCAAAGTCTCATCGAACAACAAACAATTTCTCAAGAATGGTAAATCAAGTGTCATGACACAATCCACTAAGACACCAAATCGAAACAAACCCGTTGATAAGAAGCAAGAGGTTAAGAAACCTAATAGGTGGATATCTAAAGAATGTAGTTTTTCCAAGACTGAGACTTCCGCTGCATATGATAAGAAAACTACATCTAGATCTTACCTTAGGTGGATTCCTACCGGGAAAGTTTTTAAAACAGTTGGTCTTAGATGGATTCCCACAGGAAAGATTTTTGATAGTTGCACCAAGACAAATAATAGTGATAATCTTCAGGATAAGGAAGTAGAAAGCATTACAACCGTTGATATTCAACACCCGCTGAGTGATGATTCATGTACTTCTAACACTGTTATTTGTGAAACCTCTTCGTCTTTGGTTGCAGGTGCTTCAACTATCTCAGAACCCAGTTCTTCAGAGGGTTCAAATTCTGTAAATTCTATAAAATCATTCTTTCAATCTTCTATTTTTGATTTTCCATTTCTTTTATAAAAACAAAAACAAACAAAAAAAAATATATAAAATTTCAAAAAATACAAAAACAATATAAAATCAAAAAATCCAAAAATATTCTTCTCACGACATGTCTCTCGTATAAATCAATATTCTGTACGTTTCTAGAAATGTCATTCAACAATGATACGGATATTTACAGATGCTTGAACGGGAGTTCTTTTACATGTTTTTTAAAACATGTCGTTTCTCAAATGTTTCTTCATGATGGCTTGTAAGTACTTCATCTTACAACCTGTGCTTCCAAGTGAAATCTTTTCAAAACTTAAGTCCGGGTATAACAACTCGAAAAGATTTCAAATAAGGACTTCATCGAATGGCTTCTGGACACATCAGTTCAGGACCCGTGCTTCAAAGAAAGTAAAGTGCTGAATCAAAACAAAGATTTCAAATATTTTTTGAGCACTTATCCTAAAACGAAAACCACAAACTTATCTGGCTTGAGTTTTCTTTAGAAAAACTTTCATAATCTGTAAGCTCAAGACCATGATTGTTGATCAAATGATAAATTAGATTTTCAAAATTCTCTTACATTTTGAGCACCACCTTTTCAAGATTTTCAAAATCTATCAAAATCGGTGCTCATCATCAAAATGACTTGTGTACACCTTACAGTGCACAACTCAAGTTTTCAAAGAAAGGAAAGTGTTACGCAAAAATGATTTTCATCAACAAAGTGCACTTATCCTAAAAATGGACACTGTTGTACGCCTCAGTGCGACATTCCAATTCAAACAAAGAGAAGTCTCTGCTTTTCAAAAAACCTTGATGCAAAATTCAACAAATCTGAAACTTCTTTCTCTTTCAGAATTTTGCTTCAAGACGACTCCTTCCCTCTAAACTTTAAAAAGTTTAACATTTCTCAAAAACATATGCGAGTTTTGAGGGGGAGTATTTCTAAAACAAAAATTGTTCCGAATTCATGCGACAACAAATCTGTCTATCTCTCCAAAAAGCTTTTTCTTAATCAGTTGATATCAAAAATATCACGATATGCTATTTTTGAGGGGGAGAAGACATGATTAAAATGCGATCAAAGATGTTTAAAGCTTGTGACTGAATCTCAAAAGAGCTTGACTCAGAATGTACCAATGAATTGATGAAGCTTAAAATGTCAGTAATCGAAAAGACTTGTCCTGGACGGGTAATAATTTCAAGCTAGTCTAAATAGTGATGTAAGCATGTCTCGAATAGGACTTGTCTGATTAGAATGTACCGTATCGAGAGACTTTCTTTGGACTTGACCAGGACGGGTAATAATTTCAAGCTAGTCTAACTAGTGATGTAAGCGTGTCTCGAATCGGTCATGTTCACTGAAAGTGGATCAATTCAAAAGTGCAAACTCCTCCCGCATGTGCAAATTTCTTAAAAAATACATGAGCACATGTGAAGGGGGAGTCCTTCAAAGGAAACAAAAAATCTCAAAGTGTCAACAAAAATATGTTTTATTATCATAAACACTTTGAGAGATTTTCGAAAAAATGGTTTTATGGCAACAATTATAGGATAGTCATGGACTTATAAGGTGACTAAGGTTAGGAAAAACCGTCCTATGATCCGCCAGAGCCGGAGGGATCTACCCAAGGACAAATCCAATAGATTGGAATTAGAAGTCCTTAGGTATGATTGAAAAAAGGAGAAAATGAGAAAGGAGAAAGAAGGGGTTGAAGAATTAAAAAGAAAAGCTATGAAAAAGGGTGAAAAGAAATAGCCCTCCAAATGTTCAACCTTAGGGCAGACACCGGGTACAACTCATATGCTACTGGCTGTTACCAAGGTGACACCGGTATTGAAGATAAAGACGTCATAGACCCAGTGACACACTGCACTAAACCTTCTTATCCACTCAAGTTCTCTTAAAAGAGCTTGTTGCATTCTCACGGGGAACCGGTGTAATCTATCGACCTGTCTCTTAGAGATGGTTGATATTGAAGCAGGAGACCTCTCCCTAATCTCCGCATAGGAAACCAAATGTGCACTTATCGAGTCTAGAGCCCCGAGATTCATCAAAAGATCTCATAGGAACACATGATATTTCTACACTGGTTGTTCATCATTAAGGACGCCAGATGTAAACTTTAGAGTCCTACGCAGATCTTAGCAATCTGCCAGAACATTTATGAGAGGATTCATGATGAGGCGAAAAATGATCCATTTTTAGGGGGTCATTTAAGCCCGAATCCGACTTTATTTGATCAAATATTGCCCTAAATCGTTCCTTTTGTGATTTTAGGTGTTTGGAGAGTGAATTCTGGAAAAGAGGCTATTTTGGACGTTTTTGGAGCATAAAGTGAAGAAAACGACAAAGTACCAAAAATCCAAGCTGATGATACAAGGTGATGGCGTCAAGACCAAAAGCTTGACGGCGTCAGACATGAAGAATTAAATATCGAAGGTGGTGACGGCATCAGATGTAGAGGTGACGGCGTCAAAGTGGCCAAGAATAAAATACCGAAGGTGGTGACGGCGTCACATAGGCCGTCACAAGTGGATCTAGGGCGTCCGAGGAAGTTTATGGCGGCGAGGTGACGGCGTCAGAATTAACTCTTGACGCCGTCAGAACGATTTTCCTATATATAGTTTTCTAGTTTTTTCATTAAAGAGAGAGAAGTTTTGGTGAAACCCTAAAGACGATTTTGGTGCCTCTTTCACAGGTTTTTCAAGGGTTCCAAACCCTTGAGACCTTGCATTGTAATTGAGATAAGTGTACTTTCAATTCAATCAATATGTCTATGTGTTGGTTGTTTATCTCTTGTTCTTGTCTCAATTCTACTATGCTAGGCTAGATCTCTCTTGTGTTTGCTTAGATCTAATGAAACCTAGATGTTGATTATGTGTTGATTACTTGTCTATTCTTGTTTTGAATGAATGATTTATATGTTAGGCTTAAGAAAACTGGCAGATCTCCAAATGGTAACATGCTTGAACGTCTTAAGAAACATGAACCGAGGCGTACTAGGTCTTTATTGGTTGTATTTAATGCATGAGCCACTGTTTACAATCCCTATAGTTGTGCTGGGTCATGGTGTAGGAGGAGATAAGAGCTCATAGAGTTGGGGAGTTATGTATGCCACCCCACGAATGGTATTAAGGAATACAACCCGTCATTCATACAAGTGTAACAAGTAATTAACATGTAAAAGATATCTAGGGAGTAGTGAAGTCTAAGTAAACACAATTTCTCCAACCACTGCTCACAACCTTAGTTTAATTAGTTTAATTTCATTTTTATTATTTTATTTTGATTGCATCTTAGCTTTGGGTTAGTTGAATAGCAACTAATTCCGCCCACTCCTTCAAAACCAGAGATTTTAATTGCTTTCATAAAATATAAAAATACAAAAATAATCATCCCTCACCTTTAGAACTGTTAATTACGTTTTCTAATCCTAGCGACACTATTCCTAAGCTGAACGATCAATCCCCCGGTACTTGTCACTATACTATACTACAACGATCAGGTACACTGCCTGGTGGGGGTTGTAAGCCTCGCGAGATCCCTCGAGAGGTAAAGCAAGGTGCGATTCCCACGCATCAAGTTTTTGGCGCCGCAGCCCGGGGAATAGTTATTGTCTAGGTTAGGATTTCTTTTTATTAGGTCTACTTGCTAGATTCCTTTCTAGTAAGATTTTTATTTTTATTTTTAGGTCTTCTTTAGTCTATCTTGTTTCTTCGTGCCTTTGTTCGTAACTCTTTACCATCCGACATCATGGAAGGTGGTAACATCTTTGAACCGATCATCCCACCACAACAAAACCCACCATTACAACCCCTTAGGCCCCAAACCTTAGGAGAGTATTCCCGACCTAGCCACCAAGGCTACCGAAACACCATTGAGCTCACCGGAGCCAATGTGACCCCCTTGCGATCCGACACCATCCGGTTGGTGCAAAGCGGATGTGCATTCTATGGACTTCGTTCTGAAGATCCAAACCAACACCTTAAGGACTTCCTCAAAATCGTAGATTCCATAGACCTAGGTGTTGAAACTAGAGAGACTACCCGTTTACGCCTATTCCAATTCTCTCTACGGGATCAAGCTAGTCAATGGCTTGAGCGTTTACCCGCGGGATCCATCACCACATGGGATGATCTCACCACTCGTTTCCTTGCTCAATTTTTCCCACCGGGGAGAACTACTAAACTTAGGAATGACATCTTGATGTTTCAACAACGTCAAAATGAATCTCTTTATGAAGCATGGACTCGTTTCAAGGACTTACTCCAAAAAGTCCCTCATCATGGCATAGATCTTTGGCTCCAAGTCCAAATCTTCTATGACCATATCGACATCTCCACGAGGCGAACCATTGACCAATCGGCCGGTGGTAAGCTACGTGATCTTAGTGCGGAACAATCATGGGAACTCATAGAAGATCTTGCTCTCTATGACAACGAAAGTTGGAATGATCCCCGTGATTTGAACAAAACGGTCAAGGCAATATCTTTGCCTTCGAATAATTCAAGCACTCCCGACCGTAGGATCATGGAACTTGAAGGTCGAGTCAAGTCTCTTATGAAATCTTACGGAGCTCATAAGCCTTCAAGCCAAGTAAGCAGAATCGCTTATACATGCAAACTGTGCAATGGCCCTCAGGAGACCTACAACTGCATGAAACTTCCAAAACGTGCTTATAACGAATTCACATCATCACACGTAGGGCAGGGCCCTCGAACTTCTACCGAAGCATATGAGGCATGGAAGGATAAACCTAATTTTAGAGGGTATCAAACACGAAGTGTATCATTCAATGACTCCTCACCACTCATTTGGTCCGAACATTTTCCATCGCAAAGTACCCCTAGGCGAAGTTGTGAAGATGATTTAAAAAAATTCATTCTTTCTCAAGAACTGCAGCTCACTACACTCGAGACAAAATTCAAACAACAGCAGGCTGACGTGAACAACAAGATTTGTAATCTGTTGACGGCTATCAAAGAGCATATTGATAATAAGCCCATTCACGTTGATGAGGTTAAGTCTGCTACCGTCATGAGTCCACCAGCCTCCCCTGTAAAAATAAAAAGTCCTAGCAAGCTATTCAAACATCTATCTCCTAACGAAAAAGGACCTATCAACTCCCCTGGACCAATCCACTTCGTAAACACCATCACCACAATATCAGCTGCAGCATCCGATCCAACCCAACAACAATCTGACAAACTCAGTCAGACAGCGAAGGATGAAATCTCAAAGGTTGACCACGCTTCTGCAAGGAAACTTACCAACTCACCCGAGCAATGCACCGCGCAGAAATCCGACAAACCGGATGAAATGAGCGAGACATCGGAGGAACAGGAGAAAGGCCCAACCATCTTGAGTAAATCTGTTATAGAAGAAGCCGGAATAGAGGATGTTATTAGTATAGGTAGCAATCAAACCGAGGAGAGCGGCTCTAAACTTTTCAAAATCTCCTGTACCATTGAGGGAAAGGTCTTAATTGATAGTCATATAGATCCTAGCTTCCCAGTCAACGTAATCCCACTTTCCCTATATCACAAGGCTTTCCCAGAACACACTGTGTGCAAAAGGGTAGTAGAGAATTTGTCAATTAAGATTGGAGAGCTTGTTTACAAAACTGACCTCACCGTGGTTAATGACGTGGACCCCCTCGCCAATCAAACAATAACCAACCTTGTCCTTGGGATGCCATTCATCAATGAATCGGGAGCAATCCTTGACGAGAAAGATGGTAGTATATTACTCACCAATGGTGTCAGGACGGTGATTTTTCATAGGGATGGTAAGGAGGTTTATGAGTATCGTCCCTCCCTTGAGGGGAATCTATATGGGTCAAAGGATGGAGAGTTGAGAAAGATCAAACGACGTGATCCAAATAACCTAAAAATCCCTTGCATGATCGGTCATAAGTACTTCGAAAACATATACATTAATGTATTCTTGCCAAAGAATTTCATGTCATTGTTTCATTATAACAATATCTGCAGATGGGGGATGATTTACAAGGGAGAGAAGGTGGTTGGTAAGGATCATGAAATCCAAGTGTTCGTAGGAAATATGGCATTCCCTATGGAGTTCACGATTGTGGACAACATAGAGGACTTTGTTGACCCTAGGCTATCGCAAGTCGTCTTTGGAGCACCCTTTTGTGACATCACTAAGTTGATAGTGGATGACTTGAACGGAATCATGACTTTCACTGACGGGATTAGGAGGATTTCATACCAAACGCCATACAAAAGAAGAGACCTTAGGGAAATAGATTGCGACGGGCTCGATGTGATGAGCTCCCAACTTGTCTTGTGTGATGATGATGTTAGGAGAGGGTGTAGAAATATTTCTGATTTATCTTGTGGGTTCTTTAAGGATGTTGGAAAGCTTGGCTCTAAGTATCGACGGGATGTTTTCGAATTCGAAGATCCGAAGTACTTACACTATGAAAACGATACTAGTTTAGAAGACGACCTAGAGTGTGGAACCAATGATCAGATTACGTAGTAACCCACGACTTTGAGTCTAGCTACAAGACTCGTAAATAAAGAAAAGCGCTTCTTGGGAGGCAACCCATGTTTTGTGTGATTTTTATTTGTTTGATTGTTATTTGCTTCCGTATGCATGTTTTATTTTTATTGTTGGTTGATCATGTTTCTCTACTAAAAAGTGAAATACTTTATTATGTTGTTTAGCCTAGTCTTAACTTTAACCTAGAGGTATTTTTGCAAAAGATAAGTGTAAGGGGAAACCCCAAATATGTTTTTAAGAAACAAACCGATCATGATTCTCCACAATATTTAATGAACATGTATATTCGTATTTGTTAGAGTCAAATGCTAGTATCAAGTCATAATGAAGTTTTGCAGGATTTTCCAGGAAGTAGGACAAAGTTTTTCCAGAAATTTTCCGGAAACTTAACATAAGGATTTCTGCAGGTTCATTCTGACGGCGTCAGGGAATTGCTCTTGACGGCGTCAGGAGTCAAAAATCTGGAAATTTTACCGGTTTTGTTTTTCTAACGGAGTCTTATAGTTTTTGTGAATTATTAAGTTTTATAATCTCCAGGAAATCTGCAAACTTCATTCCACAAGCATTATATCTTACTTTGTTTTCTAGGATTTAGTAACTTATATAGGATGCCGCCGATTTTACGCGAGGTTGCCTTGTCTACTTTTGTCAAGATTTATAGGTTATTTGTGACAAGAAGATGATTTATATTCTGGAAGAAGATTTAACCTGGTCAACTAAAATCCATACCGAGCGAATCAGGGGAGTATTTGATTTCATTCTCTTTACTTTTTAACTTTTACATTCTTTACTTGAACATTGGGGACAATGTTCATCTTAAGTGTAAGGGGAGGGTAAAAAGATGATACCTTACATATGCACTTTCGCTTGAGTTTGTTTTGTTTGATAGTAGATGAGTAATAAAACTACGAGAAATACTTGTTAGTGTAATTTTAGCGCCAAATTTAAAATTTTTTACAACATTTCGGAGTGAAACTTTAGCCATAACCGTATATTCAGAAAAATTTTCCACCCAAAAATGTGAGGTTCGCCTTTAGATTTGATAGGAAAAGCATTCATTATTAGTGCTTATGAGTGTACCGGTAGCATTTAGATTCTAGAACTTGCGTTAGTGATGCATCCCAAGACCGCTAGTGAGACTACATTCGTGTGGTAGGATTTACTACATGATAAGAGGCATTAGGATCACCCTTGTGTTAAACCCGTATCATAATTACTTGACCATTTAAGTCATATTACTTGGCTAGTTAAGTCGACTAATTTTTCCCACACCTTTAGCGTTGTACTCATTTTTAGTACACGATACCCCTTGTACACCCCTCCGAGCCTATCTTTTCGTTTCTAACTTTAAGCATCTTACTTAAAGGAAGAATTTGTTACACCCCACTTAAATGTACAACCAAATCGCCTTAGCCTTCCGTGTATGCGCTCATTTTTTAGTGCATTATTGTTATTTGTTAAACCCTAAGTTAACTTTCTAATTGATTACATGGTTGCTAAGTCGAGTCATATCCTTGTACATATTGTTTTGGGACTATTGGGACTCATGGGTAAGTACTTATTTTATGGAGTAATGGGGAAGAACATAATATTATTACCCCCATATGTACGTTAATCTTAAAAGTGCTCCAAGTGTTTTGATTTTCTTAATTCGAGTCATTAGATTAGTTTAATGTAAAGTATGTAAAGATTCAAGTGTAAGGGGAATTCTCAACCCCTATGATGTATTATTTTGGATGGTAGGGTAAGAGTGTATGCAAAAAAAAAAAAAAAAAAAAAAAAAAATCGAAAAAAATCAAGAAAAGAAAAAAAAAAAAAAAAAAAAAAAAAAAAGAGAAAAAACATACGGACTACCATCCCGTTTTTATTTTATGTTCATTTTATGTTTTTGTTATTTTTCATTTATTAGCTTAAGTCGAGTCTAGTCTTGGCTTAGCAACGCCATCTTGTACATGTAATTAACTAAGATTGTTAACTCGCCACCAGTAAAACTCCCTTTATCCAACAAAACCGTGTAATTCATATCCCTACACCTAACGTTATAACCCTTTAAAAGACCTCTTTGATAGTTTATCCTAGGTGCTTACGCCATGTGGTGGAGGTTTGATCTTTTCCCAAGCCTATGGTAATCTATTTTGCTATGACAGGTAGTGAGAGATATCTTCCATTTCCATAATGTTATATTACTTTATTACACCCGAGAGATGTGAGTATCTAAACACTATTTGTGAGGTGCTTGTGTATGACCTCCGTGCTTGTCTATTGGTCTTTAGTGGAACGATTATTTGTTGTAATTACTTTTATATTAGTGTTAAATGACCCCTAACTTGTCTTTTGAGTAGAATAAAAGCTCATTTGCTTGAGGACAAGCAAATCTCAAGTGTAAGGGTATATGATGAGGCGAAAAATGATCCGTTTTTAGGGGGTCATTTAAGCCCGAATCCGACTTTATTTGATCAAATATTGCCCTAAATCGTTCCTTTTGTGATTTTAGGTGTTTGGAGAGTGAATTCTGGAAAAGAGGCTATTTTGGACGTTTTTGGAGCATAAAGTGAAGAAAACGTCAAAGTACCAAAAATCCAAGCTGATGATACAAGGTGACGGCATTAAGACCAAAAGCTTGACGGCGTCAGACATGAAGAATTAAATATCGAAGGTGGTGACGGCGTCAGATGTAGAGGTGACGGCGTCAAAGTGGCCAAGAATAAAATACCGAAGGTGGTGACGGCGTCACATAGGCCGTCACAAGTGGATCTAGGGCATCCGAGGAAGTTTATGGCGGCGAGGTGACGGCGTCAGAATTAACTCTTGACGCCGTCAGAACGATTTTCCTATATATAGTTTTCTAGTTTTTTCATTAAAGAGAGAGAAGTTTTGGTGAAACCCTAAAGACGATTTTGGTGCCTCTTTCACAGGTTTTTCAAGGGTTCCAAACCCTTGAGACCTTGCATTGTAATTGAGATAAGTGTACTTTCAATTCAATCAATATGTCTATGTGTTGGTTGTTTATCTCTTGTTCTTGTCTCAATTCTACTATGCTAGGCTAGATCTCTCTTGTGTTTGCTTAGATCTAATGAAACCTAGATGTTGATTATGTGTTGATTACTTGTCTATTCTTGTTTTGAATGAATGATTTATATGTTAGGCTTAAGAAAACTGGCAGATCTCCAAATGGTAACATGCTTGAACGTCTTAAGAAACATGAACCGAGGCGTACTAGGTCTTTATTGGTTGTATTTAATGCATGAGCCACTGTTTACAATCCCTATAGTTGTGCTGGGTCATGGTGTAGGAGGAGATAAGAGCTCATAGAGTTGGGGAGTTATGTATGCCACCCCACGAATGGTATTAAGGAATACAACCCGTCATTCATACAAGTGTAACAAGTAATTAACATGTAAAAGATATCTAGGAAGTAGTGAAGTCTAAGTAAACACAATTTCTCCAACCACTGCTCACAACCTTAGTTTAATTAGCTTAATTTCATTTTCATTATTTTATTTTGATTGCATCTTAGCTTTGGGTTAGTTGAATAGCAACTAATTCCGCCCACTCCTTCAAAACCAGAGATTTTAATTGCTTTCATAAAATATAAAAATACAAAAATAATCATCCCTCACCTTTAGAACTATTAATTAGGTTTTCTAATCCTAGCGACACTATTCCTAAGCTGAACGATCAATCCCCCGGTACTTGTCACTATACTATACTACAACGATCAGGTACACTGCCTGGTGGGGGTTGTAAGCCTCGCGAGATCCCTCGAGAGGTAAAGCAAGGTGCGATTCCCACGCATCAATTCACATTTGTGATTCTCAATGATTGAATGGAAATTCCTGCCAGGGTCAACATCAAGCAGCCCTGACAGCAGGTCACTTCGGTAATTCTTTATGGGTTACGCTTAGTGTTCGCGGTGGTTTCAAACGGTCTACAGTCATGGAGTGATCCCCAGCGACTCACCCAGTCATTGAGCTACTAAGTAGGTCTTGTAAGCTCTCTCGAGAGTATCTGACATGGGAACGGCCTTGGTAAGGGTTAGAAGGAGTCTTCACACTATGCTGTTGACGATCTCTAATTCTTATCTGTAAGTACCGGATGTTTTATTGCTAACTGTTTATATGCAGGGACACTTCATCTCCGTGGCGACAGATTCCACGTGCTCATACATACATCTGGAAGTTAAAGAAAGCTCCCTCAAAGATCTATACAACACAAAGTTCAAAGAAAGATTCTACGCCAAAAAGAAGAATCTACAAAGTATAAAGACTAAGGATCAAAGTGAAAGAAAGGGAACTACGTGCATATGAATATCAAAGTCCAAAGATGTATGAGCATGTTGGAATGGCAAACAACCACCACAGACGCAGAAGTGACGAAAGGCAGATAACTCCACATCACAAAGGAACAAAGAACGATGAAAAATCAGTTATCAAAGATCACAAAGCATGAAGGAACAAAGACTAAAGACTATTCTACAACGACACACAAAGTTAAAGACAAAGAACACGGAAGACCCACTCACGTGGAGCATCATTCGAATGACCACCCCTTAGGGGGAGATTGTTAGCATTAAAATATTTATATATAGAAGTGATGGTCATTCTCATATTGTAACCTTGTGTCGTTTGTTAAGATTAGTAATAGTTTAGTCATTGGGCCTTGGACTTGGCAAGCTAATATGTTATGTGATATGTTTCATAAGCCTTATATATAATTCATGTAAACCTAGTCCAAGCCCAAGTCCATTAGAAAGCCCATGAGGCCTTTCTCTCTAACTATAAAAGGCACCTTACCTCTCATTTGTAAGGTGTGCTTGTGTGTGTATTGTGTGTGTTTTTAATAAAAGTTCTCTTCATCTTATTACTCTTTTTCTCTCAGATTAACGCCACACATACTATTCCAAGTCACCATCTTTACTTCTTCTAGTGCTTATATTTGTGATAAAGTTGATAGAGCTAAGGTCCTACACATTACATCTAAACAAACACACAAGAGATCTATCCTAGCATGTTAAAATCAAGACAAGTGTAAGATATATATTCAAACAACACATATACATATTGAATGAATTGAAAGGATACTTATCTTAATTGAACATGAAAGGTTTCAAGGGGTGAAAACCCTTGAAAATACTGATAAAATCATGCTAGGGTTTATTCAAGTCGTCCCTAAAATTGTCCTTTTTAATGAATGAAAATTACAAAACTATATATAGATTTTCTAAGGTGACGACGTCAAGAGGAAAATTCTGACGCCGTCAATCCGCCGCCCATAATAAAATCGGATTGCCTAGATCCAGATATGACACCATCAAGAGTGATTTTTTTTCTAGGCCGTCACGTGTTAAGGGACCATGACGGCCTAGCGTGACGCCGTCATGCCCAAGTGTAAAATCTTTCTGGACCGTCATGGACTCTATCCTCTTCACCTCTTGTTTTTCCTCTTAACGCCATCATTAAGAAGTTGGTGACGCCGTCATGTACTGTTCTCAGCAAGAAAAATTAAGACTTTGCCGTTTTCTTCACTTTTATTCTCCAAAAACGTCCAAAATGCTTCCTTTTCCAGAATTCACTCCAAAAGTACCTAAAATCACAAAATAAACAATTTAGGGCAATATTTGATCAAATAAATTCGAATTCGGGCTTAAATGACCCCCTAAAAACGGATCATTTTTCGCCTTATCGTATACCCTTACACTCGAGATTTGCTTGTCCTCAAGCAAATGCGCTTTTATTCTTAATCAAAATACAAGTTAGGGGTCATTTAACACTAATATAAAAGTAATTACAACAAATAATCGTTCCACTAAAGACCAAAGACAAGCACGGAGGTCATATACTAGCACTTCACAAATAGTGTTTAGATTCTCACATTTCTCGGGTGTAATAAAGTATATATCACAATATGGAAATGGAAAATATCTCTCACTACCTGTCATAGCAAAATAGATTACCATAGGCTTGGGAAAGGATCAAACCTCCACCACATGGCGTAAGCACCTAGGATAAACTATCAAAGAGGTCTTTCAAAGGGTTATAACGTTAGGTGTAGGGATATGGAATACACGGTTTTGTTGGATAAAGGCAATCTTTACTGGTGGCGAGTTAATCATCTTGGTTAATTACATGAACAATATGGCGTTGCTAAGCCAAGACTAGACTCGACTTAAGCTAGTAAATGAAAAATAACAAAAACATAAAACAAACATAGAATGAAACGGGATGGTAGTCCGTATGTTTTTTTCTCTTTTCTTTTTTTTTTCTTTTTTTTTTCTTCTTTTTAATTTTTTTTCGATTTTTTTTTCATACAGTCTTACCCTACCATCCAAAATAATACATCATAGGGAATGAACATTCCCCTTACACTTGAATTTTTTCATACTTTGCAATAAAATAATCTAATGACTCGAATCAAGATAATCAAAACACTTGGAGTACTTTTAATATTAACGCACGTATGGGGGTAATAATATGATGTTCTTCCCCATTACTCCATAACATAAGTACTTTACCCATAAGTCTCAATCGTCCCAAAACAATATGTACAAGGATATGACTCGACTTAGCAACCATGTAATCAATCAGATAATTAACTAAAGGTTTAAACATATAACAATAATGCACTAAAGATGAGTGCATACACGGAAGGCTAAGGCGATTTGGTTGTACATTTAAGTAGGGTGTAACAAATTCTTCCTTTAAATAAGATGCTTAAAGGTAGAAACGAAAAGATAGGCTCGGAGGGGTGTACTAGGGGTTTCCTGTACTAAAAATGAGTACAACGCTAAGGTGTGGGAAAAATTAGTTGACTTAACTAGCCAAGTAATATGACTTAAATGGTCAAGTAATTATGATACGGGTTTAACACAAGGGAGATCCTAATGCCTCTTATCATGTAGTAAATCCTACTACACGAATGTAGTCTCACTAGCGGTCTCGGGATGCATCACTAACGCAAGTTCTAGAATCTAAATGATACCGGTACATTCATAAGCACTAATAGTAAATGCTTTTCCTATCAAATCTAAAGGCGAACCTTACATAGTTGGGTGGAAAATTTTTCTGAATAGTACGGTTTTGTGCTAGTCATACAATCTCCTATCCATGAGATGCTTGCTAAGGCTAAAGTTTCATTCCTAAATGTTGTAAAAAAATTTAAATTTGGCGCTAAAATTATACTAACAAGTATTTCTCATAGTTTTATTACACACCTACCACCAAACAAAAACTTAAGTGCAATTGTATCCTATAAGGTATCATCATTTACCCTCCCCTTACACTTAGGATGAACATTGTCCCCAATGTTCAATTAAAGAATGTAAAAGTGAAATAGGTAAAAGAATGAAATCAAGCACTCCCCTAATTCGTTTGGTGTGGATAGTGCGGTAACAAGGTTAGATCTTCCTCCAAGAAAATGAACCATCAAAGCTTCCCTTCCAGAATATAAATCATCTTCTTGTCATACATAACCTGTTAAACCTGAGAAAACAAACAAGGCAACCTCGCGTAAAATCGGCGGCAATCTATATATACTAACAAATCCTAGAAAACAATGTAAGATATAATGCTTGTGGAATGAATGTTTGCAGATTTCCTTGAGTTTATAAAACTAAAGATTCAACAAAAACTTTAAGACTCCGTTAGAAAAACAAAACTAGAAAAATTTCCAGAATTTTACACATGACGCCGTCAGGAATTAATTCCTGACGCCGTCAGAAGTGATCTGCAGAAATCCTTACATCAAGTTTCTGGAAAATTTTTGGAAAACTTATCTTTTGCTTCCTTGAAAATCCTGCAAAACATCATTATGACTCGATACAAGCATTTGACTCTAACAAATATGAATATACATGTTCATTTAGTATTGTGGAGAATCATGATCAATTTTGTTTCTTAAAAACATATTTGGGGTTTCCCCTTACACTTATCTTTTACGAAATACCTTTGGATGAAGTTAAGACAAAGCCAAATGACAAAATAAAGTATTTTTACCATTTTAGTTTTGAAACATGATCTACCAACAATAAAAATAAAGCATGCATACGGAAACAAATAACAATCAAACAAAGCATGGGTTGCCTCCCAAGAAGCGCTTTTCCTTATTTACGAGTATTGTAGCTAGACTCAAGGTCATGGGCTATTACGTGACCTCATCCTTGGTCTCACTTTCTAGGTCATCTCCTATGTTATTTTTGTATTCCGGGCCTAACTGCAAGCATTCTTTATAGAAACCAAGTATTCTATTCATAACATATTCTACTCCTCTACGTCTATCCTCATCATTCCTATAGTAAACCGCTTGTTTGTGTTCCTTTTCTATGTTCGATAGGAGGCAGTATTGTTCAATCTTATAGGGCATTTGGTAGGCAATCTGATCATTCTCTTCCTTGAATCTAACTATCCCGAGAGTCGGATCATAACTCATCTTAGAGGCCTCAACGAACGGTTTTCCGAACATTACTTGACTTAGGCAATCATCTATCACCGGATGAGTATCCTCCACTATCATAAAGTCGGTCTCATAGGTGAAGTTTCCAACAATCACATGCAATCCTTTCACTCTACCTACAAAATTACTTATCAAGTTCTTGTTGGGCATCATCCTATACCCAAGTTGCTTCTTCATTACCCAATTCTAATAAGTCCTAGTCATAATGTTTATAGGAGACCTAGGATCAATATAAGCTTTCCATACATGCATATGCCCAATGTCGCGTGGTATGTTAATGTTATAGGGATCACCTACTTTAATAAGGGGTGAGCCAAGGATATATGGTGTCTCGGGATCATTGAATAAATCCTTGTGATATTCCCGTTCTTCCTTGGTAGGCAACTTATCAAAGTACTCTTCTACGTTTTCTACTTTCTCTAACTTTTCTCCCTTATTAACCTCAACTTCCTTAATTTCATCCCTAGTCTCGGTCTCTACTCCAACTTCATCCTTGTCACTTTCTTCTATATCCTTATCAATTGGATTAATGGTGACAACATTGACAAAGTGGACGTGTGTGGATGACAAGGGGTCCTTAATTTGGATTCCGCTATTGGCGTCCCTAGTGTCCTTCCTAGGTGTTGTTAATGCTTAGTTGTTGAGGGCTTTTAACAAGTTGTCAATCTTATTGGTCATCCCCGTTTGTTGTTGATTGAATTCGGTTTCAAACTTAGCTATGCGAGCTTCTTGAGATGCCATAAACTTGGACATCAGTCCTTCAAGATTGTTGGTACTACCATAGTTACTAGAAGGATTGTTTTTGAAAGTACGGTTGGGGGGTGGATCGTTTGGTTGGTAACGATTAGGTGGATTGGAAGAATTGGTTTGGTTTTGTTTCCACCTAAGGTTCGGTTGATTTTTCCAAGAAGGGTTGTAGGAATCACCGTAAGGGTTTGGCTCAGGTTTGAAAGTGTACCACTTATCTCCCGTTTCGTTGGTACGCAAGGATGCGTAGTCCGCAAAATCTGTTCCGGGTAGTTCCACGCAATCACGAGTGTCATGGGGACCACTACATAATTCGCATGAAGAAGGGATTTTGTTCACTTGGCTTAAAGGCTTAGGAGCTTCATAAGATTTCATGAGAAACTTGACTTGGTCCTCAAGTTTCATGATTCTACAGTCGGGAGTGCTAGAATTGTTCGAAGGCAAGGATATTGCCTTGACCGTTTTGTTCAAATCACGTGGATCATTCCAACTTTCGTTGTCATAGAGAGCAAGATCTTCTATGAGTTCCCATGATTCTTCTGCACTTAGATCACGTAGCTTACCACCGGCCGATTGGTCAATGGCTCACCTTGTGGAGAGATCGATATGGTCATAGAAGATTTGGACTTGGAGCTAAAGATCTATGCCATGATGAGGGACTTTTTGGAGTAAGTCCTTGAAACGAGTCCATGCTTCATATAGAGTTTCACCTTGACGTTGTTGGAACATCAATATATCATTTCTAAGCTTGGTAGTTCTCCCCGATAGGAAAAATTGAGCAAGGAAACGAGTGGTGAGATCATCCCATGAGGTGATGGATCCCGCGGGTAAACGTTCAAGCCATTGACTAGCTTGATCACACAGAGAGAATTGGAATAGGCGTAATCGGGTCGACTCTCTAGCTGTAACATCAAGGTCTATAGAATCTATGATATTAAGGAAGTCCTTGAGATGTTGATTAGGATCTTCGGAACGAAGTCCATGGAATGCACATCCGCTTTGCACCAATCGGATTGTATCGGATCGCAAGGGAGACACATTGGCTCCTTGGGTGAGCTCAATAGTGTTTCGATAGCCTTGGTGGCTAGGTCGGGAATACTTTCCTAGGGTTCAGGGCCTAAGAGGTTGGTTTGCTAGTGGCGAGTTTTGTGGGTGGTCTTGTTGTGGTGGGTTGATGGGTTCAAAGATGTTACCACCTTCCATGATGTCGGATGGTAAAGATTACGAACAAAGACACGAAGAAATAGATAGACTAAAGAAAACCTAAAAAATAAAAATAAAATCTTACTAGAAAGGAATCTAGCAAGTAGACCTAATAAAAAGAAATTCTAACCTAGACAATAACTATTCCCCGGGCTGCGGCGCCAAAAACTTGATACGTGGGAATCGCACCAGGCTTTACCTCTCGAGGGATCTCGAGAAGCTTACACCCCCACCAGGCAGTGTACCTGATCGTTGTAGTATACTACCTCCGTCCCATTATAAGTGTCCGGTTTGACTTTTTACGGTCTAACTTGTTCAACTTTGACCTTGAATACTTTTATGTGTGTTATATAATACTTGATGCAAAATATATGAATGGATTGATTTTAAACGTATTTTCATTGATATAATTTTCATCAAGTATTATGTAACACAAATAAAATTATTTAAGGTCAAAGTTAAATAAGAAAGACCAAGAAAACTCAAACTGGACACTTATAATGGGACGGAGGGAGTAGTATATAGTGACAAGTACTGGCGGATTGATCGTTCAACTCAGGAATAGTGTCGCTAGGATTAGAAAGCCTAAAAACTAGGTCTAGAGGTGAGGGATGATTCTTTTTTGTATTTTTATAAAAGCAATTAAAATCTCAGGTTTTGGAAGAGTGGGTGGAATTAGTTGCTAATCAACTAACCCAATAACTAAAGAGGCAATCAAAATAAAATAACCAAAAATGTAAATAAATCTAATTAAACTAGTGGTGTGAACAATAAATGCGAAGATTGTGTTTACTTATATTTCATTACTCCCTAGATATCTTTTGCAGGTTGATAGTTTGTTACAGTTGCGTGGATGACGGGTTATATTCCTTAATACCTATCGTGGGGTGGCGTACGTACTTTCCTAACTCTAGAAGCTCCTACTTCACTCCTATGTCGAGCCTGCAAGAAGCTCCTAACATGGGATCACTAGAATTCGCTCATGCATTAAATACAACCATAAAAACCTAGTACGCATTGGTTCATGTTTCTTAAGACGTTCAAGCAAGTTACACTATGGAAGTCTGCCAGTTTTCTTAAGCCTAACATCGAAATCATTCATCCATAACAACTATAAACAAGCAATCAACCCATAATCGACATCTAGGTTTCATTACATCTAAGCAAACACACAAGAGATCTAGCCTAGCATGTTAAAATCAAGACAAGCGTAAGATATATTCAAACAACACATAGACATATTGAATGAATTGAAAGGATACTTATCTTAATTGAACATGAAAGGTTTCAAGGGGTGAAAACCCTTGAAAATACTGATAAAATCATGCTAGGGTTTATTCAAGTCGTCCCTAAAATTTTCCTCTTTTAATGAATGAAAATTACAAAACTATATATAGATTTTCTAAGGTGACGGCGTCAAGAAGAAAATTCTGACGCCGTCAACCTGCCGCCCATAATAAAATCGGATTGACTAGATCCAGATCTGACGCTGTCAAGAGTGATTTTTCTCTCGGCCGTCACGTGTTAAGGGACCATGACGGCCTAGCGTGACGCCGTCATGCCCTAGTGTAAAATCTTTCTTGACCGTCATGGACTCTATCCTCTTCACCTCTTGTTTTTCCTCTTGACGCCGTCATTAAGAAGTTGGTGACGCCGTTAGGTATTGTTCCCAGCAAGGAAAATTAAGACTTTGCCGTTTTCTTCACTTTTATGCTCCAAAAACGTCCAAAATGCTTCGTTTTCCAGAATTCACTCCAAAACTACCTAAAATCACAAAAGGAACGATTTAGGGCTATATTTGATCAAATAAATTCGAATTCGGGCTTAAATGACCCCCTAAAAATGGATCATTTTTTGCCTCATCAGCATACAAGAGTCTCAATGTCACAACGTTTAAGTGTCACAATGGTTTACAAAGTGTCACAACGGTTTACAGTTCTTTTTTTTTTACAGTTACACCGGTTTACAGTAATTTATGCCTAGCAACATTAAGTTATGCCAAGCAGCATTAAGTTCTAAGTTACTATAACTCTTCATGGTTTCATTTAACTTGATGTTTTAACTTTATTTCGTTTGTAAATACAAGAATTTGTAATTAGATTATAACTAGATTAATACCATTATGTTTATTCTTACTATATTTTATAACATTTGAAACCACTTAGCTTACAATGCTTATTACCATTTAATGTTTAAAAATAAAATAATAGAATGTTTAGGAGTGCGCATTTAATGTGTGAAATTAAAATGATTACAATTAGGCACGAGTAATTAGTGCGTTTCACATGCTAATGTGACGTTCAACTTGGTAAATTGCAATAATCTTTAATGTTTAGACTTTCAAAATTCCCTATTAGCTAAGACTACCATATAGGCGTTTTGATGTTATTATATGTATCACTTTTTAAGGTCACGCACTTAGCATTCAACAAACACTTTTTAAACAATTAATCAAAATGGCTGGAAACAAGAAAAGAACAATTACTGTTTCATTCAAGAAGAAGCGCTCAAAGTAAGTAAACTTTTGTACACGTAAACATTCAAACCACATTGCAATTTCATGATGCAATTTATATAAATTTATCATCTAATGCTTATTTGATTTCAGGAAAGTGTTTAACATTAACGAGTGGTATGAGTCGTGGAGATCTGGAAGAAAGGAGGCAGCACGCAAAGCAAGTTTGCATCAAATTGCCAAAGATGAGGCGAAATACAAGCGATCAAAGCCGCGGGTTGGTTCAGTGGAAGAGGATGCGGCTGATGTTGGATTTTTTGAGTGATGAAGAGGACGCCATTGACTACGATAATGTACATTTGGCTTTTGATCAGGAGAAATCTCAAAAATTTAATTGTTAATTAATCTTTTTATGTATGAACAATTTTTAATTTACTTTTAATTTGTTATGGGATTGTTTTTTTTTTTTTTATTTATTCTATGAATTTTAACTTTCTTGCTTCATTAAACCAAAAAAAGATGAAAAAATTATCATATACATATTGTTATAATCAAAAAAATTATGTTAGTCTAGAATTATGTCTAGCAACATTAATTTATGCCTAGCAGCGTTAAGGTATGCCAATCAGCATTAAGTTCTGAGTTACTAGCATTCACCCAAATTCCATTCCAAACAGCTTTTTCTTTGCCTTTACTGCAAAATGTTAGTCTAGAAACAAAGAAAACACAAGCCATAACATATGCACAATGATCACAACATCTAATTATACTTAGCAGTTCTAAGTATAACTAGCAGCATTGTAATGGGGCAAATGAAGAGTCATGATCAACTAATAGTCTGAACTCAATTCATGCAGTTAATATCAAATTAGACTCAAACTAGAGAGACTATAAAATCCATATCTAACCACTCAAAATTACATAAGTTATCTGAAATGTGTGACTATATGTATCGAATTGTGACTACACTTAAATAATGTGTGACAAAATATGACTATGATTTAGATAGCTAAATAAATACTTCATGTGACCATATATAACATCTTCAATTTAGGCACACAAACACTTAATGTGACTAATATCAAGGTTAATGATAACCGAGTTCACATTTTGCTATAAATAATAGTCACATAAATATCACAATGTGACTATTTTGAATGTATTGGTCACATATAATACCCTTATAATGTGGCAATAAACCTAATTTAGATACACATTTGTGATATGGTGTGACTATTGTAAAGTCTATAGTCACATGATCGTGCTACAATTAAATGTGACTATACACATTAGGTTGTGGCAAGCAAACACACACTAAAATTTAGACACACATATTAACTTATGTGACCATATGTATCGAATTTCTGTTACACTTAATCATGTTTCTATGGTTTCGTGTGACCGTATATGACATTTGGTCACACTCTTCAAGTGTGTGACATATATTTCTCACTTTTAAATGCATATCGTGACTAACGCTTCAAACTTACTTTTTAGTTGTCATACATTTCAAATTCATATGTGGCTAAATATTTAGCAAAGAATAGTAGTCACGTTTAAATAATCTGTGACAAACTCGACTATATAATTTAGCCACATACATAATTACCTCATGTGACCATATATCTATTTTGGTCACACTCTTCAATTGTGTGACATATATTTGCACATATGTATATCTGTAGTGTGACTAATGTTTAAAGCTGATTTGTATCTGTCACACGTCCCAAATTAAAAGTGAATAAATGATCGAAAAATATTTACCAGTTACCCTCTAGTCACATAAATACACAAATGTGTGACAATAGAATTCCGAAATGGTCGCACAAGTCGGATCAAGTGTGGCTATTTATTTTATTCTGGTACATTTAGTCACGTAAAAATGTTACCGTGTGACCGTTCAAAATCGACCATGTGTGACGAAAGGCAGTTTTTGTACTAGTGTTGATACTTAGGTGTTTTAGCCTAAATATTTGCACACACATCCGCCACTTTTCTTCCTTATTCTCTCAAAACAAATGCAACATAATTCTTATACCAGATAGTCAACCTAAGCCTAAGATAAAATAAGCTAATCCAAGCAAACCTTAATATCTCTTTTGCTCTAATTATTCGCAAAAAAAACACAGCATGTTCTTCCTTATTCTATCAATACAAATGCAACATACTTCTTATAACAGATAGTCAACCTAAGCCTAAGAATAAATAGCTCTAAGGGGGTATTTGGATTATATTAATTTATGATCTTATCAGTTTTTTAGATTTGGGGATGCTAATAAGCCTATGTTATTTTAAGTGTATAAGCTAATAAGCCAACAAACAGTGAGCTTATTAACTTTCCCAAAACTAAATAAGCCGATAACCACACAAAATAAGCTAATTCAAACACACCTTAATATCTCTTTTGCTCTAATTATTCGCAAAAACAACACAACATAAATATAATACATAAAGTAACAAGTCTCTAACAAATGTAAGAAAAAACTGAGAATAAATGATCAAAACCCTAGATCCGTTTACTTGGTCAATTGTAACCGAGTGAGTTTTATAACTGTGTGAGAGAAAGAGAGGATTATGTGGAAGTTTGTGAAGCGTATTAGATAAGCTTTGCATACTGTATATTATAAGTTTAAAAGTGAAGTGTGTTTGATACTCGTTGTATATATTATATGTTTAAAATATAAGTTAATTATTAAAAGTATAAAAACTAAAAGTAAAAAGTAGTAAAAGTTTTAAAACTAATAAGTATTAAACCTACATTTGTATTTTAGGGCATGCTTGGTAGGGGTGTTCACGGGGAGGTTCGGTTCGGTTTTGGTTTCTTCGGTTTCGGGTTTTTTTCGGTTTCGGATTGAGTAGTTTTTCGGTTTCTGATACGTGGGAATTACGCCCTCACAACAGGTTTTACCTCTCAAGGGATCTCGAGAAGCTTACAATCCCCACCAGGCAGTGTACCTGATCGTTGTAGTATAGTATAGTGACAAGTACCGGGGGATTGATCGTTCAACTCAAGAATAGTGTCGCTAGGATTAGAAAGCCTACTAAACTAGGTCTAGAGGTGAGGGATGATTCTTTTTGTATTTTTATATTTTTAATGAATGCAAGTAAAATCTCAGGATTTGAAAGAGTGGGCGGAATTAGTTGCTAGCCAACTAACCCAATTAACTAAAGATGCAATCAAAATAAAATAAAAGAAATGAAAATAAAACTATTATACTAATGTGGTGGAAACAATAATGAGGAAAGTTGTGTTTACTTAGATTTCATTACTCCCTAGATATCTTTTACAGGTTGATTACCTTGTTACAATTGCATGGATTACGGGTCATATTCCTTAATACTAGTTGTAGGGCCGTGTACAATATTCCCTAACTCTATAAGATCCTACTTAACTCCTATGTCGAGCCGTTAGAAGCTCCTATCATGGGATCATTAGAATTCTCTTACGCATTAAATACAACCAAAAATCGTAGTACACCTCCAATCATGTTTCTTAAGACGTTCAAGCAAGTTACCAATAGAAGTCTGCCAGTTTTCTTAAGCCTAACATCAAATCTAATCATTCGTAACAATTATAAATAAATAAATAATCAACCCATAATCAACATCTAGGTTTCACTACATCTAAGCAAACACAATGAAAATCTAGCCTAGCATGTTAAAGAGAAGACAAGCGTAAGATATAATCACACAACACATAGACATATTGAATGATTTGAATAAGTACTTATCTTCAATTGAACATGGAAGAATCAAGGGGTTGAAACCCTTGAAAAGCTGTTAAAATTTGGCCTAGGGTTTATTCCCTCAAAGTTGCACACTAATGAATGAAAATTGGAAAACTATATATAGATTTTACAACATGACGGCGTCATGTATTAACTTGTGACGCCGTCAACTCGCCGCCATGATAAAATTCGTATTGCCTAGATCCATTTGTAATGTCGTCATGTAGGAAATCACTCTGGGCCGTCACGTGTGTTTGGACCCTGATGGCCTTGGTGACGTCGTCAGGCCAATATGCTTGAAAACTTTCTGGGCCATCACATTCTAAGTTCCACATCCACTTCTTTTGTAACTCTTGACGCGCCGTCACTTGTAGAACCTTGACGCCGTCAGGTACTGTTCCCAGCAAGGAAAATTCAGACTTTGCCATTTTCTTCACTTTTATGCTCCAAAAACGTCCAAAATGCTCCCTTTTCTAGATTTCTCTCCAAAACTACCTAAAATGACAGAAGGAACGATTTAGGGCAATATTTGATCAAATAATCTCGAATTCGAGCTTAAATGACCCTTTAAAAGCAGTACACTTTTTGCCTCATCAGTTTCTCGGGTTTTTTGAACACCCCTAATGCTTGGTAGGGGATTACAGTGGGTGAATTGAAGAATGGGAAAGGTAATGAAAAAATATGCTTGGTAAGGCATAATGCAATGACCAGTTACCCAATTTTGGGGAATGGATCATTACCCAATAATTTGGGGGAATTGATTTTCTTTACCTTTCCCTTTCCCGACCATTATCTTGCACTTTCCCTTTCCCTTTTCCAAGTTTGAACCAAGGGCACCCTTTAGTGTATTTTGTATTAAAAAAGTAGCCCATGTGAATTAGCCATTATCACCGGTCATGCATGGTTTCCATTACAATATAAGCGACTACAACCCAATGCACATGACTCATTACCCATGTTAATTACCAATTGTCAGTAGTCAAGGATGTGTCGTAACATGACACTCTAAGCAAATATAACCCAATGCATTTGACCCATATGATGTCAAATACCCATATTAATGAATGTGACCAGTGATAACCTAATGCACATGACCCATGTGCATTAGCCATTATCACTGGTCATGCATGGGTTGCACCGGCTTGGTAGGTGTATACCGGTTGTCACAGACACTAAGAAGCAAGCCACCATCACCCTCTCGATCATGTTATCCGGGATCGAGAAAGTTTGAACTCGGCTTAAGCTTGACTCGAAAAGGTCTATTTATCTGTAAAGATGTGTTTTCTTACACTAATTAAAATTGAAATATAACTTAAGAATTGAATTCGGTTCGACTTCAGCTCGAAAAGCTTGATGAATTCATAAATAACTATTTACACTTAGTACACTTACATATTTAAAAAAATAAAAAAATAAATAAAAAAAAACAAAACAAAAAAAACATATTTTATATCACTTACAAGCTCGAGAACTCAACAATAACTCGAATCCAACTTACATAAGGTTGAGCTTAACTCATTAAACATTTGGAGCTCACCTTTTTCGCCAAAATTTCAATCTGTGGCTCAAGATATATCCCACCCCTATTTTCCCAAAAATTTCAATCTCTGGCCCAAGATCCCGCCCCTTCTTCACCCAAAATCAAAACACTAATTAACACTAGTGTCACAACTCGTAAATTCTGGTCTTTTCCCGAATTTTCACATTTACTATTCATCGGTTACTATTCATCGGTTACTATTCATCGATCACTATTCATCATTTTACTATTCATCATTTTTGAGGTCAGTTTGATATTCTGAGAAGCGTTTAAAAATTTTACTATTCATAAAACACTATTCACCTGCGGAGAAAATTTGTCGTTTATACGTGGGTTGCGTCATTTTTGTAAACGTACGATTATCAACCTAATAAACGTTATCTTATGAGCTATTATTTTAAATAATTGATCCGACAATCCCAACTATGGTCCTAACACATTTTTATACTCATAATAATAATATAAAAATTATATTATTAATTTACCCGATATTTTGGAAATTTATTTAATTTAATCGTACGCCTAATTTATTTACGACGGTTTTCGTAAAAACTAAACAATAATCACCCGAACACTCAATATTTATACCCAACATATTTTCACAATTTTTATAACTTTATTATGTCCCAATTAACTTCATCATATTTTACTTCAACTCGTCACGGTTTATTTTTAGTTAACTCGGTACCCGGTATCACCTAAAACTAATAATATCTAAACATAATCACCAACTATCTTATACAAAATCATCCAATCTCATCCACCCTTTGATTTCCTCCCCAAAATTATGGATCTTGCCCCCTAGATATACTTGCACATGCTTTCATTTCCTAAATATCTACAAACCTCAAAAACATAACACATAACAAATTCTTAGAATCAAAAAGACCATTTTCTCATCTCTTTCTCTCAAACCCACGATCCAACCAAAAATCCAAGATCAAGTGATTATTTTCCAAGAGTTAAAGCTACAAAGTTGTTCCATTTGTCATCCTAATCAAGATTCTTACAATATAAACACAAGTAACACAAGGTTTCTCATCATCTTTCTATGTAAGTTGTCAAACTTTTGTTCATAAATTTCTTCATGTTATTTTTATAATCATATGATTTCCATTCAAGATCTACATGCATATGTTAGTTATACCACTCATTTATATATATATATCTAACTTTTGAACTCTAGAAATGGATTATAGTTAGATCCTTGTTAGATCCACTTGATTTGTGATGTTTAGGAACCCATGACACCCTAAGAAGGTGTATGGTAAGATTAGACTAGATTTGTGGTGATTGAAAGTGATTTGGTTGGATTAGAAACTAGTTTGGAACATTAAAAATGGATTTTAAACATATATAAAAACCTACTGTCCTTAAAATGAAAACGTGGCCAACTCAGCGGGTTTGGGGTAACTTTTGACCAAATATTTAGAAAATACATTCCGAGACGGAACTATGGCCGAAAACGGGGATGAAAACGAGTTAATAACGAAGGAGATACGCTAAAAACGAGTTTAACGACGAAAACTATATTTTCTGAAAACTGCATGCTGTTTGACATTTTTAGACGGACAAATAGAGGCGTTAGACGTAACCTAGAGGAGCCGAACTATCAAAAATATATTAGTATATACTAAAACGAATCCGTGGATATAAAGAACGAGTAAAATGAGCTTAAAACGACCAAGTTATGCACGTTTTAAAATCGTCACAACTATATATATATATATATATTTAGTCACTACTAGAAAATAATAACTTACGTACTAAATGGTATATTGTCTAGAAATATTACTAAGGACTATATTCTTAACAAATGAAGTACTTATGACCCAAGACTTATTTTTACAACTACTAGACGTTATTTCAAGGTTTTCCAAAGTAAGGAATATAACACTAACATTTTATATACGATATATTACAACAAGTTTTTATAAGCCTAGTTGGACTTATTTTTCCTAAGTATGGAAAATACTTTATTTTGACAATAACAATTATTTCCAAGTTACGAGTGGTATGGGTATCATGTGCATGCATATTCTCTTCATCATTTCATGATCTAAGTAGATCACTATCATTCATATTAGGTTGCGGTTAGAGATCGAACCTCATTTCTGTGTATCCACTTTTGTCATCGTAGCTATCGCCCCAGGTGAGTCATAGCCCCACTTTTACTCTTTATACTTGTTTTAACTCTTTGGGGGAGATACATGCTCAACTATTTGCTTACTAGTATAAATACTCAAAACATACTTTCTTGATACTCAAAACATTTATACTTGATTGTTTTATACTTGATTGTTTTATACTTGATTTCATACATACGTGATTGTGCTATACTTAACTACGTTATACTAAACTGTGATGGTGTATTCTTGAGACTTCCAATGGCCCCAGATTAAGTTGCTGGGCACAACCATGGAGACATACATACATACTTCCAATGGCCCCAGATTAAGTTGCTGGGCACAACCATGGAGACTTCCAATGGCCCCAGATTAAGTTGCTGGGCACAACCATGGAGACATACATACAAACGTGAGGTCTTCGGAGATGAAGTGTAGACTCACGACTAATTGCTTAACTGTTGTGATAAACTTATATATGTTTTACTCATACTATATATTGTAGCAGTGGGTTGTAAACACACAGGTTACAAGGCTCTTATGGCGGGACTTGTAACTGAGTGGATTTACGATGCCTTTGCTGGGAAACCTTCATACATATGCATAAACTTTATTTGTTTAACAAACTCTATGAACTCACCAACCTCGTGTTGACACTTTAGCATGTATTTTCAGGTTTTAACCTATGGCACGCTACAGGAGGTTTTGGCAGGGTACGGCATGGTCATAGAAGACTCTGATTATTTATTTGGGGACCGTTTTAAAACTATTTTGAGGGCCTACTTCCGCACTACTTTTAACGATGTAAATTTAACATTTTTGACTTAACTATTTTATTTTAAATGATTGAAGTGAAAACCATTTTTGAACTTGTGTTGCAATACCAATTAAGTTACACCCCAGCTACACGTATGCTTCTGCTGGACCCGATTTTGGGGGTGTGACAGATTGGTATCAGAGCTCTGGCTATAGCGAACTAAGTGTTTTTAAAACCTAGACTATAGCTACTTTTACGAAAACTTAACCCTATGACCGTCACGTGCCTGCCTGCCAAGATGATGCCTCACTTGTGGTTTGTTGCTGACTTAGGTGATGAGATTTGTGTCTCATTATCTGGTATATTATACTCACTTATTCTAGTTGATTACTATCATTGTCTTTCATAAGCATGTTCACGTATCATATATGTCACCCTGTTATGTTTCTCCTTGCATAGTTTCATCATTTGACCTCGAGTTTGGTCACCTGCCTTAGTCTTTCTGAACGTCTTGGTATTTGTGAAGGACATAGTGTTAGTATAACTGAGTTGAGTATTTCAAAATTCATAGAACCTCGGTGGAATATAGACTAGTCACCTATATTCAACCCGGGATAGTGGGACATAGGCTGACTACCTATATCCGACTCAGAAATGAATTTTGCAACACTGAGAATGGTTATAATAAAATTTTGTCTGGATTGAATCCTCTACTCAATTTCCGAATGCGTCATTCATGTGTGTGTATACCCTCGTTGTCAGAACGCTTATATTTTTCATCACTTCGTAAACCGCCTCCTGAAAGCACGTCAACTGGTCATTTCATCTCATGAATTTTCACCTTTATAACACTTCAGAGACCTACGTTAACTGAACTTCGGGACGAAGTTCCTTAAGGGGTAGAGACTGTCCCAACTCGTAAATTCTGGTCTTTTCCCGAATTTTCACATTTACTATTCATCGGTTACTATTCATCGATCACTATTCATCATTTTTGAGGTCAGTTTGATATTCTGAGAAGCGTTTAAAAATTTTACTATTCATAAAACACTATTCACCTCCGGAGAAAATTTGTCGTTTATACGTGGGTTGCGTCATTTTTGTAAACGTACGATTATCAACCTAATAAACGTTATCTTATGAGCTATTATTTTAAATAATTGATCCGACAATCCCAACTATAGTCCTAACACATTTTTATACTTATAATAATAATATAAAAATTATATTATTAATTTACCCGATATTTTGGAAATTTATTTAATTTAATCGTACGCCTAATTTATTTACGACGGTTTTCGTAAAAACTAAACAATAATCACCCGAACACTCAATATTTATACCCAACATATTTTCACAATTTTTATAACTTTATTATGTCCCAATTAACTTCATCATATTTTACTTCAACTCGTCACGGTTTATTTTTAGTTAACTCGGTACCCGGTATCACCTAAAACTAATAATATCTATACATAATCACCAACTATCTTATACAAAATCATCCAATCTCATCCACCCTTTGATTTCCTCCCCAAAATTATGGATCTTGCCCCCTAGATATACTTGCACATGCTTTCATTTCCTAAATATCTACAAACCTCAAAAACATAACACATAACAAATTCTTAGAATCAAAAAGACCATTTTCTCATCTCTTTCTCTCAAACCCACGATCCAACCAAAAATCCAAGATCAAGTGATTATTTTCCAAGAGTTAAAGCTACAAAGTTGTTCCATTTGTCATCCTAATCAAGATTCTTACAATATAAACACAAGTAACACAAGGTTTCTCATCATCTTTCTATGTAAGTTGTCAAACTTTTGTTCATAAATTTCTTCATGTTATTTTTATAATCATATGATTTCCATTCAAGATCTACATGCATATGTTAGTTATACCACTCATTTATATATATATATCTAACTTTTGAACTCTAGAAATGGATTATAGTTAGATCCACTTGATTTGTGATGTTTAGGAACCCATGACACCCTAAGAAGGTGTATGGTAAGATTAGACTAGATTTGTGGTGATTGAAAGTGATTTGGTTGGATTAGAAACTAGTTTGGAACATTAAAAATGGATTTTAAACATATATAAAAACCTACTGTCCTTAAAATGAAAACGTGGCCAACTCAGTGGGTTTGGGGTAACTTTTGACCAAATATTTAGAAAATACATTCCGAGACGGAACTATGGCCGAAAACGGGGATGAAAACGAGTTAATAACGAAGGAGATACGCTAAAAACGAGTTTAACGACGAAAACTATATTTTCTGAAAACTGCATGCTGTTTGACATTTTTAGACGGACAAATAGAGGCGTTAGACGTAACCTAGAGGAGCCGAACTATCAAAAATATATTAGTATATACTAAAACGAATCCGTGGATATAAAGAACGAGTAAAATGAGCTTAAAACGACCAAGTTATGCACGTTTTAAAATCGTCACAACTATATATATATATATTTAGTCACTACTAGAAAATAATAACTTACGTACTAAATGGTATATTGTCTAGAAATATTACTAAGGACTATATTCTTAACAAATGAAGTACTTATGACCCAAGACTTATTTTTACAACTACTAGACGTTATTTCAAGGTTTTCCAAAGTAAGGAATATAACACTAACATTTTATATACGATATATTACAACAAGTTTTTATAAGCCTAGTTGGACTTATTTTTCCTAAGTATGGAAAATACTTTATTTTGACAATAACAATTATTTCCAAGTTACGAGTGGTATGGGTATCATGTGCATGCATATTCTCTTCATCATTTCATGATCTAAGTAGATCATTATCATTCATATTAGGTTGCGGTTAGAGATCGAACCTCATTTCTGTGTATCCACTTTTGTCATCGTAGCTATCGCCCCAGGTGAGTCATAGCCCCACTTTTACTCTTTATACTTGTTTTAACTCTTTGGGGGAGATACATGCTCAACTATTTGCTTACTAGTATAAATACTCAAAACATACTTTCTTGATACTCAAAACATTTATACTTGATTGTTTTATACTTGATTTCATACATACGTGATTGTGCTATACTTAACTACGTTATACTAAACTGTGATGGTGTATTCTTGAGACTTCCAATGGCCCCAGATTAAGTTGCTGGGCACAACCATGGAGACATACATACATACTTCCAATGGCCCCAGATTAAGTTGCTGGGCACAACCATGGAGACTTCCAATTGCCCCAGATTAAGTTGCTGGGCACAACCATGGAGACATACATACAAACGTGAGGTCTTCGGAGATGAAGTGTAGACTCACGACTAATTGCTTAACTGTTGTGATAAACTTATATATGTTTTACTCATACTATATATTGTAGCAGTGGGTTGTAAACACACAGGTTACAAGGCTCATATGGCGGGACTTGTAACTGAGTGGATTTACGATGCCTTTGCTGGGAAACCTTCATACATATGCATAAACTTTATTTGTTTAACAAACTCTATGAACTCACCAACCTCGTGTTGACACTTTAGCATGTATTTTCAGGTTTTAACCTATGGCACGCTACAGGAGGTTTTGGCAGGGTACGGCATGGTCATAGAAGACTCTGATTATTTATTTGGGGACCGTTTTAAAACTATTTTGAGGGCCTACTTCCGCACTACTTTTAACGATGTAAATTTAACATTTTTGACTTAACTATTTTATTTTAAATGATTGAAGTGAAAACCATTTTTGAACTTGTGTTGCAATACCAATTAAGTTACACCCCAGCTACACGTATGCTTCTGCTGGACCCGATTTTGGGGGTGTGACAGATTGGTATCAGAGCTCTGGCTATAGCGAACTAAGTGTTTTTAAAACCTAGACTATAGCTACTTTTACGAAAACTTAACCCTATGACCGTCACGTGCCTGCCTGCCAAGATGATGCCTCACTTGTGGTTTGTTGCTGACTTAGGTGATGAGATTTGTGTCTCATTATCTGGTATATTATATTCACTTATTCTAGTTGATTACTATCATTGTCTTTCATAAGCATGTTCACGTATCATATATGTCACCCTGTTATGTTTCTCCTTGCATAGTTTCATCATTTGACCTCGAGTTTGGTCACCTGCCTTAGTCTTTCTGAACGTCTTGGTATTTGTGAAGGACATAGTGTTAGTATAACTGAGCTGAGTATTTCAAAATTCATGGAACCTCGGTGGAGTATAGACTAGTCACCTATATTCAACCCGGGATAGTGGGACATAGGCTGACTACCTATATCCGACTCAGAAATGAATTTTGCAACACTGAGAATGGTTATAATAAAATTTTGTCTGGATTGAATCCTCTACTCAATTTCCAAATGCGTCATTCATGTGTGTGTATACCCTCGTTGTCAGAACGCTTATACTTTTCATCACTTCGTAAACCGCTGCCTGAAAGCACGTCAACTGGTCATTTCATCTCATGAATTTTCACCTTTATAACACTTCAGAGACCTACGTTAACTGAACTTCGGGACGAAGTTCCTTAAGGGGTAGAGACTGTCCCAACTCGTAAATTCTGGTCTTTTCCCGAATTTTCACATTTACTATTCATCGGTTACTATTCATCGATCACTATTCATCATTTTTGAGGTCAGTTTGATATTCTGATAAGCGTTTAAAAATTTTACTATTCATAAAACACTATTCACCTCCGGAGAAAATTTGTCGTTTATACGTGGGTTGCGTCATTTTTGTAAACGTACGATTATCAACCTAATAAACGTTATCTTATGAGCTATTATTTTAAATAATTGATCCGACAATCCCAACTATGGTCCTAACACATTTTTATACTCATAATAATAATATAAAAATTATATTATTAATTTACCCGATATTTTGGAAATTTATTTAATTTAATCGTACGCCTAATTTATTTACGACGGTTTTCGTAAAAACTAAACAATAATCACCCGAACACTCAATATTTATACCCAACATATTTTCACAATTTTTATAACTTTATTATGTCCCAATTAACTTCATCATATTTTACTTCAACTCGTCACGGTTTATTTTTAGTTAACTCGGTACCCGGTATCACCTAAAACTAATAATATCTAAACATAATCACCAACTATCTTATACAAAATCATCCAATCTCATCCACCCTTTGATTTCCTCCCCAAAATTATGGATCTTGCCCCCTAGATATACTTGCACATGCTTTCATTTCCTAAATATCTACAAACCTCAAAAACATAACACATAACAAATTCTTAGAATCAAAAAGACCATTTTCTCATCTCTTTCTCTCAAACCCACGATCCAACCAAAAATCCAAGATCAAGTGATTATTTTCCAAGAGTTAAAGCTACAAAGTTGTTCCATTTGTCATCCTAATCAAGATTCTTACAATATAAACACAAGTAACACAAGGTTTCTCATCATCTTTCTATGTAAGTTGTCAAACTTTTGTTCATAAATTTCTTCATGTTATTTTTATAATCATATGATTTCCATTCAAGATCTACATGCATATGTTAGTTATACCACTCATTTATATATATATCTAACTTTTGAACTCTAGAAATGGATTATAGTTAGATCCTTGTTAGATCCACTTGATTTGTGATGTTTAGGAACCCATGACACCCTAAGAAGGTGTATGGTAAGATTAGACTAGATTTGTGGTGATTGAAAGTGATTTGGTTGGATTAGAAACTAGTTTGGAACATTAAAAATGGATTTTAAACATATATAAAAACCTACTGTCCTTAAAATGAAAACGTGGCCAACTCAGTGGGTTTGGGGTAACTTTTGACCAAATATTTAGAAAATACATTCCGAGACGGAACTATGGCCGAAAACGGGGATGAAAACGAGTTAATAACGAAGGAGATACGCTAAAAACGAGTTTAACGACGAAAACTATATTTTCTGAAAACTGCATGCTGTTTGACATTTTTAGACGGACAAATAGAGGCGTTAGACGTAACCTAGAGGAGCCGAACTATCAAAAATATATTAGTATATACTAAAACGAATCCGTGGATATAAAGAACGAGTAAAATGAGCTTAAAACGACCAAGTTATGCACGTTTTAAAATCATCACAACTATATATATATATATTTAGTCACTACTAGAAAATAATAACTTACGTACTAAATGGTATATTGTCTAGAAATATTACTAAGGACTATATTCTTAACAAATGAAGTACTTATGACCCAAGACTTATTTTTACAACTACTAGACGTTATTTCAAGGATTTCCAAAGTAAGGAATATAACACTAACATTTTATATACGATATATTACAACAAGTTTTTATAAGCCTAGTTGGACTTATTTTTCCTAAGTATGGAAAATACTTTATTTTGACAATAACAATTATTTCCATGTTACGAGTGGTATGGGTATCATGTGCATGCATATTCTCTTCATCATTTCATGATCTAAGTAGATCACTATCATTCATATTAGGTTGCGGTTAGAGATCGAACCTCATTTCTGTGTATCCACTTTTGTCATCGTAGCTATCGCCCCAGGTGAGTCAAAGCCCAACTTTTACTCTTTATACTTGTTTTAACTCTTTGGGGGAGATACATGCTCAACTATTTGCTTACTAGTATAAATACTCAAAACATACTTTCTTGATACTCAAAACATTTATACTTGATTGTTTTATACTTGATTGTTTTATACTTGATTTCATACATACGTGATTGTGCTATACTTAACTACGTTATACTAAACTGTGATGGTGTATTCTTGAGACTTCCAATGGCCCCAGATTAAGTTGCTGGGCACAACCATGGAGACATACATACATACTTCCAATGGCCCCAGATTAAGTTGCTGGGCACAACCATGGAGACATACATACAAACGTGAGGTCTTCGGAGATGAAGTGTAGACTCACGACTAATTGCTTAACTGTTGTGATAAACTTATATATGTTTTACTCATACTATATATTGTAGCAGTGGGTTGTAAACACACAGGTTACAAGGCTCATATGGCGGGACTTGTAACTGAGTGGATTTACGATGCCTTTGCTGGGAAACCTTCATACATATGCATAAACTTTATTTGTTTAACAAACTCTATGAACTCACCAACCTCGTGTTGACACTTTAGCATGTATTTTCAGGTTTTAACCTATGGCACGCTACAGGAGGTTTTGGCAGGGTACGGCATGGTCATAGAAGACTCTGATTATTTATTTGGGGACCGTTTTAAATCTATTTTGAGGGCCTACTTCCGCACTACTTTTAACGATGTAAATTTAACATTTTTGACTTAACTATTTTATTTTAAATGATTGAAGTGAAAACCATTTTTGAACTTGTGTTGCAATACCAATTAAGTTACACCCCAGCTACACGTATGCTTCTGCTGGACCCGATTTTGGGGGTGTGACAGATTGGTATCAGAGCTCTGGCTATAGCGAACTAAGTGTTTTTAAAACCTAGACTATAGCTACTTTTACGAAAACTTAACCCTATGACCGTCACGTGCCTGCCTGCCAAGATGATGCCTCACTTGTGGTTTGTTGCTGACTTAGGTGATGAGATTTGTGTCTCATTATCTGGTATATTATACTCACTTATTCTAGTTGATTACTATCATTGTCTTTCATAAGCATGTTCACGTATCATATATGTCACCCTGTTATGTTTCTCCTTGCATAGTTTCATCATTTGACCTCGAGTTTGGTCACCTGCCTTAGTCTTTCTGAACGTCTTGGTATTTGTGAAGGACATAGTGTTAGTATAACTGAGCTGAGTATTTCAAAATTCATGGAACCTCGGTGGAATATAGACTAGTCACCTATATTCAACCCGGGATAGTGGGACATAGGCTGACTACCTATATCCGACTCAGAAATGAATTTTGCAACACTGAGAATGGTTATAATAAAATTTTGTCTGGATTGAATCCTCTACTCAATTTCCGAATGCGTCATTCATGTGTGTGTATACCCTCGTTGTCAGAACGCTTATACTTTTCATCACTTCGTAAACCGCCGCCTGAAAGCACGTCAACTGGTCATTTCATCTCATGAATTTTCACCTTTATAACACTTCAGAGACCTACGTTAACTGAACTTCGGGACGAAGTTCCTTAAGGGGTAGAGACTGTCACAACTCGTAAATTCTGGTCTTTTCCCGAATTTTCACATTTACTATTCATCGGTTACTATTCATCGATCACTATTCATCATTTTTGAGGTCAGTTTGATATTCTGATAAGCGTTTAAAAATTTTACTATTCATAAAACACTATTCACCTCCGGAGAAAATTTGTCGTTTATACGTGGGTTGCGTCATTTTTGTAAACGTACGATTATCAACCTAATAAACGTTATCTTATGAGCTATTATTTTAAATAATTGATCCGACAATCCCAACTATGGTCCTAACACATTTTTATACTCATAATAATAATATAAAAATTATATTATTAATTTACCCGATATTTTGGAAATTTATTTAATTTAATCGTACGCCTAATTTATTTATGACGGTTTTCGTAAAAACTAAACAATAATCACCCGAACACTCAATATTTATACCCAACATATTTTCACAATTTTTATAACTTTATTATGTCCCAATTAACTTCATCATATTTTACTTCAACTCGTCACGGTTTATTTTTAGTTAACTCGGTACCCGGTATCACCTAAAACTAATAATATCTAAACATAATCACCAACTATCTTATACAAAATCATCCAATCTCATCCACCCTTTGATTTCCTCCCCAAAATTATGGATCTTGCCCCCTAGATATACTTGCACATGCTTTCATTTCCTAAATATCTACAAACCTCAAAAACATAACACATAACAAATTCTTAGAATCAAAAAGACCATTTTCTCATCTCTTTCTCTCAAACCCACGATCCAACCAAAAATCCAAGATCAAGTGATTATTTTCCAAGAGTTAAAGCTACAAAGTTGTTCCATTTGTCATCCTAATCAAGATTCTTACAATATAAACACAAGTAACACAAGGTTTCTCATCATCTTTCTATGTAAGTTGTCAAACTTTTGTTCATAAATTTCTTCATGTTATTTTTATAATCATATGATTTCCATTCAAGATCTACATGCATATGTTAGTTATACCACTCATTTATATATATATCTAACTTTTGAACTCTAGAAATGGATTATAGTTAGATCCTTGTTAGATCCACTTGATTTGTGATGTTTAGGAACCCATGACACCCTAAGAAGGTGTATGGTAAGATTAGACTAGATTTGTGGTGATTGAAAGTGATTTGGTTGGATTAGAAACTAGTTTGGAACATTAAAAATGGATTTTAAACATATATAAAAACCTACTGTCCTTAAAATGAAAACGTGGCCAACTCAGTGGGTTTGGGGTAACTTTTGACCAAATATTTAGAAAATACATTCCGAGACGGAACTATGGCCGAAAACGGGGATGAAAACGAGTTAATAACGAAGGAGATACGCTAAAAACGAGTTTAACGACGAAAACTATATTTTCTGAAAACTGCATGCTGTTTGACATTTTTAGACGGACAAATAGAGGCGTTAGACGTAACCTAGAGGAGCCGAACTATCAAAAATATATTAGTATATACTAAAACGAATCCGTGGATATAAAGAACGAGTAAAATGAGCTTAAAACGACCAAGTTATGCACGTTTTAAAATCATCACAACTATATATATATGTATTTAGTCACTACTAGAAAATAATAACTTACGTACTAAATGGTATATTGTCTAGAAATATTACTAAGGACTATATTCTTAACAAATGAAGTACTTATGACCCAAGACTTATTTTTACAACTACTAGACGTTATTTCAAGGTTTTCCAAAGTAAGGAATATAACACTAACATTTTATATACGATATATTACAACAAGTTTTTATAAGCCTAGTTGGACTTATTTTTCCTAAGTATGGAAAATACTTTATTTTGACAATAACAATTATTTCCAAGTTACGAGTGGTATGGGTATCATGTGCATGCATATTCTCTTCATCATTTCATGATCTAAGTAGATCACTATCATTCATATTAGGTTGCGGTTAGAGATCGAACCTCATTTCTGTGTATCCACTTTTGTCATCGTAGCTATCGCCCCAGGTGAGTCATAGCCCAACTTTTACTCTTTATACTTGTTTTAACTCTTTGGGGGAGATACATGCTCAACTATTTGCTTACTAGTATAAATACTCAAAACATACTTTCTTGATACTCAAAACATTTATACTTGATTGTTTTATACTTGATTGTTTTATACTTGATTTCATACATACGTGATTGTGCTATACTTAACTACGTTATACTAAACTGTGATGGTGTATTCTTGAGACTTCCAATGGCCCCAGATTAAGTTGCTGGGCACAACCATGGAGACATACATACATACTTCCAATGGCCCCAGATTAAGTTGCTGGGCACAACCATGGAGACATACATACAAACGTGAGGTCTTCGGAGATGAAGTGTAGACTCACGACTAATTGCTTAACTGTTGTGATAAACTTATATATGTTTTACTCATACTATATATTGTAGCAGTGGGTTGTAAACACACAGGTTACAAGGCTCATATGGCGGGACTTGTAACTGAGTGGATTTACGATGCCTTTGCTGGGAAACCTTCATACATATGCATAAACTTTATTTGTTTAACAAACTCTATGAACTCACCAACCTCGTGTTGACACTTTAGCATGTATTTTCAGGTTTTAACCTATGGCACGCTACAGGAGGTTTTGGCAGGGTACGGCATGGTCATAGAAGACTCTGATTATTTATTTGGGGACCGTTTTAAAACTATTTTGAGGGCCTACTTCCGCACTACTTTTAACGATGTAAATTTAACATTTTTGACTTAACTATTTTATTTTAAATGATTGAAGTGAAAACCATTTTTGAACTTGTGTTGCAATACCAATTAAGTTACACCCCAGCTACACGTATGCTTCTGCTGGACCCGATTTTGGGGGTGTGAGAGATTGGTATCAGAGCTCTGGCTATAGCGAACTAAGTGTTTTTAAAACCTAGACTATAGCTACTTTTACGAAAACTTAACCCTATGACCGTCACGTGCCTGCCTGCCAAGATGATGCCTCACTTGTGGTTTGTTGCTGACTTAGGTGATGAGATTTGTGTCTCATTATCTGGTATATTATACTCACTTATTCTAGTTGATTACTATCATTGTCTTTCATAAGCATGTTCACGTATCATATATGTCACCCTGTTATGTTTCTCCTTGCATAGTTTCATCATTTGACCTCGAGTTTGGTCACCTGCCTTAGTCTTTCTGAACGTCTTGGTATTTGTGAAGGACATAGTGTTAGTATAACTGAGCTGAGTATTTCAAAATTCATGGAACCTCGGTGGAATATAGACTAGTCACCTATATTCAACCCGGGATAGTGGGACATAGGCTGACTACCTATATCCGACTCAGAAATGAATTTTGCAACACTGAGAATGGTTATAATAAAATTTTGTCTGGATTGAATCCTCTACTCAATTTCCGAATGCGTCATTCATGTGTGTGTATACCCTCGTTGTCAGAACGCTTATACTTTTCATCACTTCGTAAACCGCCGCCTGAAAGCACGTCAACTGGTCATTTCATCTCATGAATTTTCACCTTTATAACACTTCAGAGACCTACGTTAACTGAACTTCGGGACGAAGTTCCTTAAGGGGTAGAGACTGTCACAACTCGTAAATTCTGGTCTTTTCCCGAATTTTCACATTTACTATTCATCGGTTACTATTCATCGATCACTATTCATCATTTTTGAGGTCAGTTTGATATTCTGATAAGCGTTTAAAAATTTTACTATTCATAAAACACTATTCACCTCCGGAGAAAATTTGTCGTTTATACGTGGGTTGCGTCATTTTTGTAAACGTACGATTATCAACCTAATAAACGTTATCTTATGAGCTATTATTTTAAATAATTGATCCGACAATCCCAACTATGGTCCTAACACATTTTTATACTCATAATAATAATATAAAAATTATATTATTAATTTACCCGATATTTTGGAAATTTATTTAATTTAATCGTACGCCTAATTTATTTATGACGGTTTTCGTAAAAACTAAACAATAATCACCCGAACACTCAATATTTATACCCAACATATTTTCACAATTTTTATAACTTTATTATGTCCCAATTAACTTCATCATATTTTACTTCAACTCGTCACGGTTTATTTTTAGTTAACTCGGTACCCGGTATCACCTAAAACTAATAATATCTAAACATAATCACCAACTATCTTATACAAAATCATCCAATCTCATCCACCCTTTGATTTCCTCCCCAAAATTATGGATCTTGCCCCCTAGATATACTTGCACATGCTTTCATTTCCTAAATATCTACAAACCTCAAAAACATAACACATAACAAATTCTTAGAATCAAAAAGACCATTTTCTCATCTCTTTCTCTCAAACCCACGATCCAACCAAAAATCCAAGATCAAGTGATTATTTTCCAAGAGTTAAAGCTACAAAGTTGTTCCATTTGTCATCCTAATCAAGATTCTTACAATATAAACACAAGTAACACAAGGTTTCTCATCATCTTTCTATGTAAGTTGTCAAACTTTTGTTCATAAATTTCTTCATGTTATTTTTATAATCATATGATTTCCATTCAAGATCTACATGCATATGTTAGTTATACCACTCATTTATATATATATCTAACTTTTGAACTCTAGAAATGGATTATAGTTAGATCCTTGTTAGATCCACTTGATTTGTGATGTTTAGGAACCCATGACACCCTAAGAAGGTGTATGGTAAGATTAGACTAGATTTGTGGTGATTGAAAGTGATTTGGTTGGATTAGAAACTAGTTTGGAACATTAAAAATGGATTTTAAACATATATAAAAACCTACTGTCCTTAAAATGAAAACGTGGCCAACTCAGTGGGTTTGGGGTAACTTTTGACCAAATATTTAGAAAATACATTCCGAGACGGAACTATGGCCGAAAACGGGGATGAAAACGAGTTAATAACGAAGGAGATACGCTAAAAACGAGTTTAACGACGAAAACTATATTTTCTGAAAACTGCATGCTGTTTGACATTTTTAGACGGACAAATAGAGGCGTTAGACGTAACCTAAAGGAGCCGAACTATCAAAAATATATTAGTATATACTAAAACGAATCCGTGGATATAAAGAACGAGTAAAATGAGCTTAAAACGACCAAGTTATGCACGTTTTAAAATCGTCACAACTATATATATATATATTTAGTCACTACTAGAAAATAATAACTTACGTACTAAATGGTATATTGTCTAGAAATATTACTAAGGACTATATTCTTAACAAATGAAGTACTTATGACCCAAGACTTATTTTTACAACTACTAGACGTTATTTCAAGGTTTTCCAAAGTAAGGAATATAACACTAACATTTTATATACGATATATTACAACAAGTTTTTATAAGCCTAGTTGGACTTATTTTTCCTAAGTATGGAAAATACTTTATTTTGACAATAACAATTATTTCCAAGTTACGACTGGTATGGGTATCATGTGCATGCATATTCTCTTCATCATTTCATGATCTAAGTAGATCACTATCATTCATATTAGGTTGCGGTTAGAGATCGAACCTCATTTCTGTGTATCCACTTTTGTCATCGTAGCTATCGCCCCAGGTGAGTCATAGCCCCACTTTTACTCTTTATACTTGTTTTAACTCTTTGGGGGAGATACATGCTCAACTATTTGCTTACTAGTATAAATACTCAAAACATACTTTCTTGATACTCAAAACATTTATACTTGATTGTTTTATACTTGATTGTTTTATACTTGATTTCATACATACGTGATTGTGCTATACTTAACTACGTTATACTAAACTGTGATGGTGTATTCTTGAGACTTCCAATGGCCCCAGATTAAGTTGCTGGGCACAACCATGGAGACATACATACATACTTCCAATGGCCCCAGATTAAGTTGCTGGGCACAACCATGGAGACTTCCAATGGCCCCAGATTAAGTTGCTGGGCACAACCATGGAGACATACATACAAACGTGAGGTCTTCGGAGATGAAGTGTAGACTCACGACTAATTGCTTAACTGTTGTGATAAACTTATATATGTTTTACTCATACTATATATTGTAGCAGTGGGTTGTAAACACACAGGTTACAAGGCTCATATGGCGGGACTTGTAACTGAGTGGATTTACGATGCCTTTGCTGGGAAACCTTCATACATATGCATAAACTTTATTTGTTTAACAAACTCTATGAACTCACCAACCTCGTGTTGACACTTTAGCATGTATTTTCAGGTTTTAACCTATGGCACGCTACAGGAGGTTTTGGCAGGGTACGGCATGGTCATAGAAGACTCTGATTATTTATTTGGGGACCGTTTTAAAACTATTTTGAGGGCCTACTTCCGCACTACTTTTAACGATGTAAATTTAACATTTTTGACTTAACTATTTTATTTTAAATGATTGAAGTGAAAACCATTTTTGAACTTGTGTTGCAATACCAATTAAGTTACACCCCAGCTACACGTATGCTTCTGCTGGACCCGATTTTGGGGGTGTGACAGATTGGTATCAGAGCTCTGGCTATAGCGAACTAAGTGTTTTTAAAACCTAGACTATAGCTACTTTTACGAAAACTTAACCCTATGACCGTCACGTGCCTGCCTGCCAAGATGATGCCTCACTTGTGGTTTGTTGCTGACTTAGGTGATGAGATTTGTGTCTCATTATCTGGTATATTATACTCACTTATTCTAGTTGATTACTATCATTGTCTTTCATAAGCATGTTCACGTATCATATATGTCACCCTGTTATGTTTCTCCTTGCATAGTTTCATCATTTGACCTCGAGTTTGGTCACCTGCCTTAGTCTTTCTGAACGTCTTGGTATTTGTGAAGGACATAGTGTTAGTATAACTGAGCTGAGTATTTCAAAATTCATGGAACCTCGGTGGAATATAGACTAGTCACCTATATTCAACCCGGGATAGTGGGACATAGGCTGACTACCTATATCCGACTCAGAAATGAATTTTGCAACACTGAGAATGGTTATAATAAAATTTTGTCTGGATTGAATCCTCTACTCAATTTCCGAATGCGTCATTCATGTGTGTGTATACCCTCGTTGTCAGAACGCTTATACTTTTCATCACTTCGTAAACCGCCGCCTGAAAGCACGTCAACTAGTCATTTCATCTCATGAATTTTCACCTTTATAACACTTCAGAGACCTACGTTAACTGAACTTCGGGACGAAGTTCCTTAAGGGGTAGAGACTGTCACAACTCGTAAATTCTGGTCTTTTCCCGAATTTTCACATTTACTATTCATCGGTTACTATTCATCGATCACTATTCATCATTTTTGAGGTCAGTTTGATATTCTGATAAGCGTTTAAAAATTTTACTATTCATAAAACACTATTCACCTCCGGAGAAAATTTGTCGTTTATACGTGGGTTGCGTCATTTTTGTAAACGTACGATTATCAACCTAATAAACGTTATCTTATGAGCTATTATTTTAAATAATTGATCCGACAATCCCAACTATGGTCCTAACACATTTTTATACTCATAATAATAATATAAAAATTATATTATTAATTTACCCGATATTTTGGAAATTTATTTAATTTAATCGTACGCCTAATTTATTTATGACGGTTTTCGTAAAAACTAAACAATAATCACCCGAACACTCAATATTTATACCCAACATATTTTCACAATTTTTATAACTTTATTATGTCCCAATTAACTTCATCATATTTTACTTCAACTCGTCACGGTTTATTTTTAGTTAACTCGGTACCCGGTATCACCTAAAACTAATAATATCTAAACATAATCACCAACTATCTTATACAAAATCATCCAATCTCATCCACCCTTTGATTTCCTCCCCAAAATTATGGATCTTGCCCCCTAGATATACTTGCACATGCTTTCATTTCCTAAATATCTACAAACCTCAAAAACATAACACATAACAAATTCTTAGAATCAAAAAGACCATTTTCTCATCTCTTTCTCTCAAACCCACGATCCAACCAAAAATCCAAGATCAAGTGATTATTTTCCAAGAGTTAAAGCTACAAAGTTGTTCCATTTGTCATCCTAATCAAGATTCTTACAATATAAACACAAGTAACACAAGGTTTCTCATCATCTTTCTATGTAAGTTGTCAAACTTTTGTTCATAAATTTCTTCATGTTATTTTTATAATCATATGATTTCCATTCAAGATCTACATGCATATGTTAGTTATACCACTCATTTATATATATATCTAACTTTTGAACTCTAGAAATGGATTATAGTTAGATCCTTGTTAGATCCACTTGATTTGTGATGTTTAGGAACCCATGACACCCTAAGAAGGTGTATGGTAAGATTAGACTAGATTTGTGGTGATTGAAAGTGATTTGGTTGGATTAGAAACTAGTTTGGAACATTAAAAATGGATTTTAAACATATATAAAAACCTACTGTCCTTAAAATGAAAACGTGGCCAACTCAGTGGGTTTGGGGTAACTTTTGACCAAATATTTAGAAAATACATTCCGAGACGGAACTATGGCCGAAAACGGGGATGAAAACGAGTTAATAACGAAGGAGATACGCTAAAAACGAGTTTAACGACGAAAACTATATTTTCTGAAAACTGCATGCTGTTTGACATTTTTAGACGGACAAATAGAGGCGTTAGACGTAACCTAGAGGAGCCGAAATATCAAAAATATATTAGTATATACTAAAACGAATCCGTGGATATAAAGAACGAGTAAAATGAGCTTAAAACGACCAAGTTATGCACGTTTTAAAATCGTCACAACTATATATATATATATTTAGTCACTACTAGAAAATAATAACTTACGTACTAAATGGTATATTGTCTAGAAATATTACTAAGGACTATATTCTTAACAAATGAAGTACTTATGACCCAAGACTTATTTTTACAACTACTAGACGTTATTTCAAGGTTTTCCAAAGTAAGGAATATAACACTAACATTTTATATACGATATATTACAACAAGTTTTTATAAGCCTAGTTGGACTTATTTTTCCTAAGTATGGAAAATACTTTATTTTGACAATAACAATTATTTCCAAGTTACGAGTGGTATGGGTATCATGTGCATGCATATTCTCTTCATCATTTCATGATCTAAGTAGATCACTATCATTCATATTAGGTTGCGGTTAGAGATCGAACCTCATTTCTGTGTATCCACTTTTGTCATCGTAGCTATCGCCCCAGGTGAGTCATAGCCCCACTTTTACTCTTTATACTTGTTTTAACTCTTTGGGGGAGATACATGCTCAACTATTTGCTTACTAGTATAAATACTCAAAACATACTTTCTTGATACTCAAAACATTTATACTTGATTGTTTTATACTTAATTGTTTTATACTTGATTTCATACATACGTGATTGTGCTATACTTAACTACGTTATACTAAACTGTGATGGTGTATTCTTGAGACTTCCAATGGCCCCAGATTAAGTTGCTGGGCACAACCATGGAGACATACATACATACTTCCAATGGCCCCAGATTAAGTTGCTGGGCACAACCATGGAGACTTCCAATGGCCCCAGATTAAGTTGCTGGGCACAACCATGGAGACATACATACAAGCGTGAGGTCTTCGGAGATGAAGTGTAGACTCACGACTAATTGCTTAACTGTTGTGATAAACTTATATATGTTTTACTCATACTATATATTGTAGCAGTGGGTTGTAAACACACAGGTTACAAGGCTCATATGGCGGGACTTGTAACTGAGTGGATTTACGATGCCTTTGCTGGGAAACCTTCATACATATGCATAAACTTTATTTGTTTAACAAACTCTATGAACTCACCAACCTCGTGTTGACACTTTAGCATGTATTTTCAGGTTTTAACCTATGGCACGCTACAGGAGGTTTTGGCAGGGTACGGCATGGTCATAGAAGACTCTGATTATTTATTTGGGGACCGTTTTAAAACTATTTTGAGGGCCTACTTCCGCACTACTTTTAACGATGTAAATTTAACATTTTTGACTTAACTATTTTATTTTAAATGATTGAAGTGAAAACCATTTTTGAACTTGTGTTGCAATACCAATTAAGTTACACCCCAGCTACACGTATGCTTCTGCTGGACCCGATTTTGGGGGTGTGACAGATTGGTATCAGAGCTCTGGCTATAGCGAACTAAGTGTTTTTAAAACCTAGACTATAGCTACTTTTACGAAAACTTAACCCTATGACCGTCACGTGCCTGCCTGCCAAGATGATGCCTCACTTGTGGTTTGTTGCTGACTTAGGTGATGAGATTTGTGTCTCATTATCTGGTATATTATACTCACTTATTCTAGTTGATTACTATCATTGTCTTTCATAAGCATGTTCACGTATCATATATGTCACCCTGTTATGTTTCTCCTTGCATAGTTTCATCATTTGACCTCGAGTTTGGTCACCTGCCTTAGTCTTTCTGAACGTCTTGGTATTTGTGAAGGACATAGTGTTAGTATAACTGAGCTGAGTATTTCAAAATTCATGGAACCTCGGTGGAATATAGACTAGTCACCTATATTCAACCCGGGATAGTGGGACATAGGCTGACTACCTATATCCGACTCAGAAATGAATTTTGCAACACTGAGAATGGTTATAATAAAATTTTGTCTGGATTGAATCCTCTACTCAATTTCCGAATGCGTCATTCATGTGTGTGTATACCCTCGTTGTCAGAACGCTTATACTTTTCATCACTTCGTAAACCGCCGCCTGAAAGCACGTCAACTGGTCATTTCATCTCATGAATTTTCACCTTTATAACACTTCAGAGACCTACGTTAACTGAACTTCGGGACGAAGTTCCTTAAGGGGTAGAGACTGTCACAACTCGTAAATTCTGGTCTTTTCCCGAATTTTCACATTTACTATTCATCGGTTACTATTCATCGATCACTATTCATCATTTTTGAGGTCAGTTTGATATTCTGATAAGCGTTTAAAAATTTTATAATTCATAAAACACTATTCACCTCCGGAGAAAATTTGTCGTTTATACGTGGGTTGCGTCATTTTCGTAAACGTACGATTATCAACCTAATAAACGTTATCTTATGAGCTATTAATTTAAATAATTGATCCGACAATCCCAACTATGGTCCTAACACATTTTTATACTCATAATAATAATATAAAAATTATATTATTAATTTACCCGATATTTTGGAAATTTATTTAATTTAATCGTACGCCTAATTTATTTACGACGGTTTTCGTAAAAACTAAACAATAATCACCCGAACACTCAATATTTATACCCAACATATTTTCACAATTTTTATAACTTTATTATGTCCCAATTAACTTCATCATATTTTACTTCAACTCGTCACGGTTTATTTTTAGTTAACTCGGTACCCGGTATCACCTAAAACTAATAATATCTAAACATAATCACCAACTATCTTATACAAAATCATCCAATCTCATCCACCCTTTGATTTCCTCCCCAAAATTATGGATCTTGCCCCCTAGATATACTTGCACATGCTTTCATTTCCTAAATATCTACAAACCTCAAAAACATAACACATAACAAATTCTTAGAATCAAAAAGACCATTTTCTCATCTCTTTCTCTCAAACCCACGATCCAACCAAAAATCCAAGATCAAGTGATTATTTTCCAAGAGTTAAAGCTACAAAGTTGTTCCATTTGTCATCCTAATCAAGATTCTTACAATATAAACACAAGTAACACAAGGTTTCTCATCATCTTTCTATGTAAGTTGTCAAACTTTTGTTCATAAATTTCTTCATGTTATTTTTATAATCATATGATTTCCATTCAAGATCTACATGCATATGTTAGTTATACCACTCATTTATATATATATATCTAACTTTTGAACTCTAGAAATGGATTATAGTTAGATCCTTGTTAGATCCACTTGATTTGTGATGTTTAGGAACCCATGACACCCTAAGAAGGTGTATGGTAAGATTAGACTAGATTTGTGGTGATTGAAAGTGATTTGGTTGGATTAGAAACTAGTTTGGAACATTAAAAATGGATTTTAAACATATATAAAAACCTACTGTCCTTAAAATGAAAACGTGGCCAACTCAGTGGGTTTGGGGTAACTTTTGACCAAATATTTAGAAAATACATTCCGAGACGGAACTATGGCCGAAAACGGGGATGAAAACGAGTTAATAACGAAGGAGATACGCTAAAAACGAGTTTAACGACGAAAACTATATTTTCTGAAAACTGCATGCTGTTTGACATTTTTAGACGGACAAATAGAGGCGTTAGACGTAACCTAGAGGAGCCGAACTATCAAAAATATATTAGTATATACTAAAACGAATCCGTGGATATAAAGAACGAGTAAAATGAGCTTAAAACGACCAAGTTATGCACGTTTTAAAATCGTCACAACTATATATATATATATTTAGTCACTACTAGAAAATAATAACTTACGTACTAAATGGTATATTGTCTAGAAATATTACTAAGGACTATATTCTTAACAAATGAAGTACTTATGACCCAAGACTTATTTTTACAACTACTAGACGTTATTTCAAGGTTTTCCAAAGTAAGGAATATAACACTAACATTTTATATACGATATATTACAACAAGTTTTTATAAGCCTAGTTGGACTTATTTTTCCTAAGTATGGAAAATACTTTATTTTGACAATAACAATTATTTCCAAGTTACGAGTGGTATGGGTATCATGTGCATGCATATTCTCTTCATCATTTCATGATCTAAGTAGATCACTATCATTCATATTAGGTTGCGGTTAGAGATCGAACCTCATTTCTGTGTATCCACTTTTGTCATCGTAGCTATCGCCCCAGGTGAGTCATAGCCCCACTTTTACTCTTTATACTTGTTTTAACTCTTTGGGGGAGATACATGCTCAACTATTTGCTTACTAGTATAAATACTCAAAACATACTTTCTTGATACTCAAAACATTTATACTTGATTGTTTTATACTTGATTGTTTTATACTTGATTTCATACATACGTGATTGTGCTATACTTAACTACGTTATACTAAACTATGATGGTGTATTCTTGAGACTTCCAATGGCCCCAGATTAAGTTGCTGGGCACAACCATGGAGACATACATACATACTTCCAATGGCCCCAGATTAAGTTGCTGGGCACAACCATGGAGACTTCCAATGGCCCCAGATTAAGTTGCTGGGCACAACCATGGAGACATACATACAAGCGTGAGGTCTTCGGAGATGAAGTGTAGACTCACGACTAATTGCTTAACTGTTGTGATAAACTTATATATGTTTTACTCATACTATATATTGTAGCAGTGGGTTGTAAACACACAGGTTACAAGGCTCATATGGCGGGACTTGTAACTGAGTGGATTTACGATGCCTTTGCTGGGAAACCTTCATACATATGCATAAACTTTATTTGTTTAACAAACTCTATGAACTCACCAACCTCGTGTTGACACTTTAGCATGTATTTTCAGGTTTTAACCTATGGCACGCTACAGGAGGTTTTGGCAGGGTACGGCATGGTCATAGAAGACTCTGATTATTTATTTGGGGACCGTTTTAAAACTATTTTGAGGGCCTACTTCCGCACTACTTTTAACGATGTAAATTTAACATTTTTGACTTAACTATTTTATTTTAAATGATTGAAGTGAAAACCATTTTTGAACTTGTGTTGCAATACCAATTAAGTTACACCCCAGCTACACGTATGCTTCTGCTGGACCCGATTTTGGGGGTATGACAGATTGGTATCAGAGCTCTGGCTATAGCGAACTAAGTGTTTTTAAAACCTAGACTATAGCTACTTTTACGAAAACTTAACCCTATGACCGTCACGTGCCTGCCTGCCAAGATGATGCCTCACTTGTGGTTTGTTGCTGACTTAGGTGATGAGATTTGTGTCTCATTATCTGGTATATTATACTCACTTATTCTAGTTGATTACTATCATTGTCTTTCATAAGCATGTTCACGTATCATATATGTCACCCTGTTATGTTTCTCCTTGCATAGTTTCATCATTTGACCTCGAGTTTGGTCACCTGCCTTAGTCTTTCTGAACGTCTTGGTATTTGTGAAGGACATAGTGTTAGTATAACTGAGCTGAGTATTTCAAAATTCATGGAACCTCGGTGGAATATAGACTAGTCACCTATATTCAACCCGGGATAGTGGGACATAGGCTGACTACCTATATCCGACTCAGAAATGAATTTTGCAACACTGAGAATGGTTATAATAAAATTTTGTCTGGATTGAATCCTCTACTCAATTTCCGAATGCGTCATTCATGTGTGTGTATACCCTCGTTGTCAGAACGCTTATACTTTTCATCACTTCGTAAACCGCCGCCTGAAAGCACGTCAACTGGTCATTTCATCTCATGAATTTTCACCTTTATAACACTTCAGAGACCTACGTTAACTGAACTTCGGGACGAAGTTCCTTAAGGGGTAGAGACTGTCACAACTCGTAAATTCTGGTCTTTTCCCGAATTTTCACATTTGCTATTCATCGGTTACTATTCATCGATCACTATTCATCATTTTTGAGGTCAGTTTGATATTCTGAGAAGCGTTTAAAAATTTTACTATTCATAAAACACTATTCACCTCCGGAGAAAATTTGTCGTTTATACGTGGGTTGCGTCATTTTTGTAAACGTACGCTTATCAACCTAATAAACGTTATCTTATGAGCTATTATTTTAAATAATTGATCCGACAATCCCAACTATGGTCCTAACACATTTTTATACTCATAATAATAATATAAAAATTATATTATTAATTTACCCGATATTTTGGAAATTTATTTAATTTAATCGTACACCTAATTTATTTACGACGGTTTTCGTAAAAACTAAACAATAATCACCCGAACACTCAATATTTATACCCAACATATTTTCACAATTTTTATAACTTTATTATGTCCCAATTAACTTCATCATATTTTACTTCAACTCGTCACGGTTTATTTTTAGTTAACTCGGTACCCGGTATCACCTAAAACTAATAATATCTAAACATAATCACCAACTATCTTATACAAAATCATCCAATCTCATCCACCCTTTGATTTCCTCCCCAAAATTATGGATCTTGCCCCCTAGATATACTTGCACATGCTTTCATTTCCTAAATATCTACAAACCTCAAAAACATAACACATAACAAATTCTTATAATCAAAAAGACCATTTTCTCATCTCTTTCTCTCAAACCCACGATCCAACCAAAAATCCAAGATCAAGTGATTATTTTCCAAGAGTTAAAGCTACAAAGTTGTTCCATTTGTCATCCTAATCAAGATTCTTACAATATAAACACAAGTAACACAAGGTTTCTCATCATCTTTCTATGTAAGTTGTCAAACTTTTGTTCATAAATTTCTTCATGTTATTTTTATAATCATATGATTTCCATTCAAGATCTACATGCATATGTTAGTTATACCACTCATTTATATATATATATCTAACTTTTGAACTCTAGAAATGGATTATAGTTAGATCCTTGTTAGATCCACTTGATTTGTGATGTTTAGGAACCCATGACACCCTAAGAAGGTGTATGGTAAGATTAGACTAGATTTGTGGTGATTGAAAGTGATTTGGTTGGATTAGAAACTAGTTTGGAACATTAAAAATGGATTTTAAACATATATAAAAACCTACTGTCCTTAAAATGAAAACGTGGCCAACTCAGTGGGTTTGGGGTAACTTTTGACCAAATATTTAGAAAATACATTCCGAGACGGAACTATGGCCGAAAACGGGGATGAAAACGAGTTAATAACGAAGGAGATACGCTAAAAACGAGTTTAACGACGAAAACTATATTTTCTGAAAACTGCATGCTGTTTGACATTTTTAGACGGACAAATAGAGGCGTTAGACGTAACCTAGAGGAGCCGAACTATCAAAAATATATTAGTATATACTAAAACGAATCCGTGGATATAAAGAACGAGTAAAATGAGCTTAAAACGACCAAGTTATGCACGTTTTAAAATCGTCACAACTATATATATATATATTTAGTCACTACTAGAAAATAATAACTTACGTACTAAATGGTATATTGTCTAGAAATATTACTAAGGACTATATTCTTAACAAATGAAGTACTTATGACCCAAGACTTATTTTTACAACTACTAGACGTTATTTCAAGGTTTTCCAAAGTAAGGAATATAACACTAACATTTTATATACGATATATTACAACAAGTTTTTATAAGCCTAGTTGGACTTATTTTTCCTAAGTATGGAAAATACTTTATTTTGACAATAACAATTATTTCCAAGTTACGAGTGGTATGGGTATCATGTGCATGCATATTCTCTTCATCATTTCATGATCTAAGTAGATCACTATCATTCATATTAGGTTGCGGTTAGAGATCGAACCTCATTTCTGTGTATCCACTTTTGTCATCGTAGCTATCGCCCCAGGTGAGTCATAGCCCCACTTTTACTCTTTATACTTGTTTTAACTCTTTGGGGGAGATACATGCTCAACTATTTGCTTACTAGTATAAATACTCAAAACATACTTTCTTGATACTCAAAACATTTATACTTGATTGTTTTATACTTGATTGTTTTATACTTGATTTCATACATACGTGATTGTGCTATACTTAACTACGTTATACTAAACTGTGATGGTGTATTCTTGAGACTTCCAATGGCCCCAGATTAAGTTGCTGGGCACAACCATGGAGACATACATACATACTTCCAATGGCCCCAGATTAAGTTGCTGGGCACAACCATGGAGACTTCCAATGGCCCCAGATTAAGTTGCTGGGCACAACCATGGAGACATACATACAAACGTGAGGTCTTCGGAGATGAAGTGTAGACTCACGACTAATTGCTTAACTGTTGTGATAAACTTATATATGTTTTACTCATACTATATATTGTAGCAGTGGGTTGTAAACACACAGGTTACAAGGCTCTTATGGCGGGACTTGTAACTGAGTGGATTTACGATGCCTTTGCTGGGAAACCTTCATACATATGCATAAACTTTATTTGTTTAACAAACTCTATGAACTCACCAACCTCGTGTTGACACTTTAGCATGTATTTTCAGGTTTTAACCTATGGCACGCTACAGGAGGTTTTGGCAGGGTACGGCATGGTCATAGAATACTCTGATTATTTATTTGGGGACCGTTTTAAAACTATTTTGAGGGCCTACTTCCGCACTACTTTTAACGATGTAAATTTAACATTTTTGACTTAACTATTTTATTTTAAATGATTGAAGTGAAAACCATTTTTGAACTTGTGTTGCAATACCAATTAAATTACACCCCAGCTACACGTATGCTTCCGCTGGACCCGATTTTGGGGGTGTGACAACTAGTCAGATATATCTTCTCTCTATTATTCATCTCTTCACCTTCTCTCTAGAACCGACTCACACACCACCGCCACACTTCAACGCCGTATCTCGCCGTCGTTCCAACAAACATCGCTCCTCCACGCCATCACCGTCATCAAGACAAGGGAGGCCATGGGTGTGAGTTTGTTTGCTTCGGTTGTTTGCTTCGAGATAACAACCACATCCACCACCATCATAGTCAAGCCTCCATCACCCTCTCGATCATGTTATTGATGCGTGGGAATCGCAACAGGCTTTACCTCTCGAGGGATCTCGAGAAGCTTACAACCCCCACCAGGCAGTGTACCTGATCGTTGTAGTATAGTATAGTGACAAGTACCGGGGGATTGATCGTTCAGCTTAGGAATAGTATCGCTAGGATTAGAAGGCCTAAATACTAGTTCTAAAGGTGAGGGATGATTATTTTTTGTGTTTTTATATTTTTATGAAAGCAAGTAAAATCTCGGGGTTTGAAGGATTTGGGCGGAATTAGTTGCTAATCAACTAACCCAATACTAAGATGCAATCAAAATAAAATACTTAAAATGAAAATAAACTAATTATACTAAGGTTGTGAGCAGTAATTGGAGAAAATGTGTTTACTTAGATTTCACTACTCCCTAGATATCTTTTACACGTTAATTACTTGTTAGAATTACATGGATGACGGATCGTATTCCTTAATACCATTCATGGGGTGGCACACATAACTCCCCAATTCTATGAGCTCTTATCTCCTCCTACACCATGCCCAGCACAACTATAGGGATTGTAAACAGTGGCTCATGCATTAAATACAACCAATAAAGACCTAGTGCGCCTCGGTTCATGTTTCTTAAGACGTTCAAGCATGTTACCAAGTGGAGATCTGCCAGTTTTCTTAAGCCTAACATATAAATCATTCGTCCAAGACAAGAATAAACAAGTAATCAACACATAATTAACATCTAGGTTTCATTAGATCTAAGCAAACACAAGATAGATCTAGCCTAGCATGAAAGAATTAAGACAAGAACAAGATATAGACAACCAACACATAGACATATTGATTGAATTAGAAGAACACTTATCTTGATTAAACATGCAAGGTATCAAGGGGTTGGAACCCTTGAAAAACCTGTAAAGTTACACCAAAATCGTACTTAGGGTTTCTCCCAAAACTTCTCTCCTTTTATGTGTGAAAATTAGAAAACTATATATAGAAAAATAGGTCTGACGGCGTCAAGACAAACACTGTGACGCCGTCACCTCGCCGCCAACACTCTTCTCGGACAGCCTAGATCTACTTCTGACGCCGTCAAGACTTATACACTTCCAGGCCGTCATGACTCTTTTACTCTTGACGCCCTTCCTACGTGACGCCGTCAAATCTGTTCTGGGTCGTCATGGAAATTCATGAAATTTGCTCTTGACGCCGTCAAGGTTTTGCTCTTGACGCCGTCACCTACTATTCCCAGCATGGAAAATTAAGACTTTGGCGTTTTCTTCACTTTTATGCTCCAAAAACGTCCGAATTGCTTCCTTTTCCAGATTTCTCTCCCAAAGTACCTAAAATCACAAAAGGAACGATTTAGGGCAATATTTGATCCAATAAATTCGGATTCGGGCTTAAATGACCCCCTAAAAACGGATCATTTTTCGCCTCATCATATACCCTTACACTTGAGATTTGCTTGTCCTCAAGCAAATGCGCTTTTATTCTACTCAAAAGACAAGTTAGGGGTCATTTAACACTAACATAAAAGTAATTACAACAAATAATCGTTCCACTAAAGACCAATAGACAAGCACGGAGGTCATACACTAGCACCTCACAAATAGTGTTTAGATACTCACATCTCTCGGGTGTAATAAAGTGTAAATTACAATATGGAAACGGAAGATATCTCTCACTACCTGTCATAGCAAAATAGATTACCATAGGCTTGGGAAAGGATCAAACCTCCACCACATGGCGTAAGCACCTAGGATAAACTATCAAAGAGGTCTTTTAAAGGGTTGTAACGTTAGGTGTAGGGATATGAAATACACGGTTTTGTTGGATAAAGGAAGTTTTACTGGTGGCGAGTTAACAATCTTGGTCAATTACATGTACAATATGGCGTTGCTAAGCCAAGACTAGACTCGACTTAAGCTAATAAATGAAAAATAACAAAAAGATAAAATGAACATAGAATAAAAAGGGATGGTGGTCCGTATGTTTTTTTTTTCTCTTTTTCCTTTTTCTATTTTTTTTTTTCTTTTTTTCTTGATTTTTTCGATTTTTTTTTTCATACACTCTTACCCTACCATCCAAAATAATACATCATAGGGGATGAATATTCCCCTTATACTTGAATTTTTACATACTTTACATTTAACTAATCTAACGACTCGAATTAAGAAAATCAAAACACTTGGAGCACTTTTAAGATTAACGTACATATGGGGGTAATAAATGATGTTCTTCCCCATTACTCCATAAAATAAGTACTTACCCATGAGTCCCAATCGTCCCAAAACAATATGTACAAGGATATGACTCGACTTAGCAACCATGTAATCAATTAGAAAGTTAACTTAGGGTTTAACAAATAACAGTAATGCACTAAAAATGAGCGCACACACGGAAGGCTAAGGCGATTTGGTTGTACATTTAAGTGGGGTGTAACAAATTCTTCCTTTAAGTAAGATGCTTAAAGTTAGAAACGAAAAGATAGGCTCGGAAGGGTGTAGTAGGGGTTTCGTGTACTAAAAATGAGTACAACGCTAAGGGTGTGGGAAAAATTAGTTGACTTAACTAGCCAAATAATATGACTTAAATGGTCAAGTAATTATGATACGGGTTTAACACAAGAGTGATCCTAATGCCTCTTATCATGTAGTAAATCCTACCACACGAATGTAGTCTCACTAGCGGTATCGGGATGCATCACTAACGCAAGTTCTAGAATCTAAATGCTACCGGTACACTCATAAGCACTAATAGTAAATGCTTTTCCTATCAAATCTAAAGGCGAACCTCACATATTTGGGTGGAAAATTTTTCTGAATATACGGTTTTGTGCTAGTCATACAATCTCCTATCAATGAGATGCTTGCTATGGCTAAATTTTCACTCCTAAATGTTGTAAAAAATTTTAAATTTGGCGCTAAAATTGCACTAACAAGTATTTCTCATAGTTTTATTACACATCTACCATTAAACAAAACAAACTCAAGCGAAAGTGCATATGTAAGGTATCATCTTTTTACCCTCCCCTTACACTTAAGATGAACATTGTCCCCAATGTTCAAGTAAAGAATGTAAAAGTGAAAAAGTAAAGAGAATGAAATCAAATACTCCCCTGATTCGCTCGATATGGATAATACGGTGGTCAGGTTAAATCTTCCTCCAAGAAAATGAACAATCAAAGCTTCCCTTCTAGAATATAAATCGTCTTCTTGTCATACATAACCTGTAAAACCTGACAAAATAGACAAGACAACCTCGCATAAAATCGGCGGCTTTCTATATAAGTTACTAAATCCTAGAAAACAAGATAAGATATAATGCTTGTGGAATGAAGTTTGCAGATCTCCTGGAGATTATAGAACTTAATAATTCACAAAAACCATAAGACTCCGTTAGAAAAACAAAACCGGTAAAATTTCTAGATTTTAACTCCTGACGCCGTCAAGAGTAAACCCCTGACCCGTCAGAATTGACCTGCAGAAATCCTTATGTTAAGTTTCCGGAAAATTTCTAGAAAAACTTGGTCCTACTTCCTGGAAAATCCTGCAAAACTTCATTATGACTCAATACAAGCATTTGACTCTAACAAATACTAATATACATGTTCATTTAATATTGTGGAGAATCATGGTCGGTTTGTTTCTTAAAAACATATTTGGGGTTTCCCCTTACACTTATCTTTTGCAAAAATACCTTTAGGTGGAGTTAAGACTAGGCCAAAACAACAAAGTAAAGTATTTCCACTATTTAGTTTAGAAACATGATCAACCAACAATAAAAATTAAGCATGCATACGGAAGCAAATAACAAACAAACAAAAATAAAATCACACAAAACATGGGTTGCCTCCCAAGAAGCGATTTTCTTTATTTACGAGTCTTGTAGCTAGACTCAAGGTCATGGATTACTACGTGATTTCATCATTGGTTCCACTTTCTAGGTCGTCTTCTAAACCAGTTTTGTATTCCGGACCTAGTTGCAAGCACTCTTTGTAGAAACCAAGCATCCTATTTCTCACATACTCTACTCCTCTACGTCTATCCTCCTCATTCCTATAATAAGCCGCTTGCTTGTGTTCCTTTTCGAAATTAGAGAGAAGGCGGTATTGCTCAATCTTGTAGGGCATTTGATAAGCAACTTCATCATTCCTTTCCTTGAATCTAACTATCCCTAAAGTCGGATCATAACTCATCCTAGTGGCCTCAACAAATAGTCTTCCGAATATTATTTGGCTTAGGCAAGCATCTATCACCGGACGAGTGTCCTCAACTATCATAAAATCGATCTCATAGGTGAGATTCCTTATAATCACATGCAATCCTTTCACTCTTCCCGCAAAATTACTTATCAGATTCTTATTAGGCATCATCCTAAAATCAAGTTACTTCTTCATCACCCAATTGTAATAAGTCCTAGTCATGATGTTCACGGGGGATCTAGGGTCGATGTAAGCTTTCCATATATGCATGTGCCCAATATTGCATGGGATGTTAATGTTAGAGGGGTCTCCCATTTTGATAAGGGGGTCGCCAAAGATATATGTTCTCTCGGGGCTATCGAATAAATCCTTATGGTATTCCCGTTCTTCCTTGGTTGGCAACTTATCAAAATATTCTTCTATAGGTTCTACCTCCTCTAATTACTCTCTACTATCAACCTCAACTTCCCTATTCTCATCCTTAGTCTCGGCTTCTACTCTAACTTCATTCTTGTCACTCTCTTCTATCTCCTTATCTATTGGCTTAATGGTGACAACATTGACAAAGTGGACATGTTTGGATGATGAGGGGTCCTTAATTTGGCTTCCACTATTGGTGTCCCTAGTGTCCTTCCTAGGTGTGATTAACGCTTGGTTGTTGAGGGCTTTCAACAAGTTGTCAATCTTGTTGGTCATCTCCGTTTGTTGTTGGTTGAATTCGATTTCGAACCTAGCTATGCGGGCTTCTTGAGATGCCATAAACTTTGACATCAATCCTTCAAGATTGTTGGTACTACCATAGTTGTTAGAAGGATTGTTGTTGAAAGTGCGGTTGGATGGTGGACCGGTTGGTTGGTAACGGTTAGGCGGATTGGAAGAATTGGGTTGATTTTGTTTCCACCTAAGGTTTGGGTGATTTTTCCATGAGGGGTTGTATGAATCACCGTATGTGTTTGGCTCGGGCTTGAAAGTGTACCACTTATCTCCCGCTTCGTCGGTGCACGTGGATGCGTAGTCCGCAAAAGCTGTTCCGGGGAGTTCCACACAATCACGAGTGTCATGGGGACCACTACATAATTCGCATGAAGAAGTGATTTTGTTCACTTGGCTTGAAGGCTTAGGAGCTTCGTAAGATTTCATGAGAAACTTGACTTGGTCCTCAAGTTCCATGATCCTACGGTCGGGAGTGCTAGAATTGTTCGAAGGCAAAGATATTACCTTGACCGTTTTATTCAAGTCACGGGGATCATTCCAACTTTCGTTGTCATAGAGAGCAAGATCTTCTATGAGTTCCCATGATTGTTCCGCGCTTAGATCACGTAGCTTACCACCGGCCAATTGGTCAATGGCTCGCCTCGTGGAGATGTCGATATGGTCATAAAAAATTTGGACTTGGAGCCAAAGATCTATGCCATGATGAGGGACTTTTTGGAGTAAGTCCTTGAAATGAGTCCATGCTTCATAAAGAGATTCATTTTGACGTTGTTGGAACATCAAGATGTCATTTCTAAGCTTAGTAGTTCTCCCCGGTGGGAAAAATTGAGCAAGGAAACGAGTGGTGAGATCATCCCATGTGGTGATGGATCCCGTGGGTAAACGCTCAAGCCATTGACTAGCTTGATCCCGTAGAGAGAATTGGAATAGGCGTAATCGGGTTGTCTCTCTAGTTTCAACATCTAGGTCTATGGAATCTACGATTTTGAGGAAGTCCTTAAGATGTTGGTTTGGATCTTCGGAACGAAGTCCATGGAATGCACATCTGCTTTGCACCAACCGGATGGTGTCGGATCGCAAGGGGGTCACATTGGCTCCGGTGAGCTCAATGGTGTTTCGGTAGCCTTGGTGGCTAGGTCGGGAATACTCTCCTAAGGTTCGGGGCCTAAGAGGTTCTAATGGTGGGTTTTGTTGCGGTGGGATGACGGGTTCAAAGATGTTACCACCTTCCATGATGGCGGATGGTAAAGAGTTACGAACAAAATCACAAAGAAATAGATAGACTAAAGAAGACCTAAAAATAAAAATAAAATCTTACTAGAAAGGAATCTAGCATGTAGACCTAATAAAAAGAAATTCTAACCTAGACAATATCTATTCCCCGGGCTGCGGCGCCAAAAACTTGATGCGTGGGAATCGCAACAGGCTTTACCTCTCGAGGGATCTCGAGAAGCTTACAACCCCCACCAGGCAGTGTACCTAATCGTTGTAGTATAGTATAGTAACAAGTACCGGGGGATTGATCGTTCAGCTTAGGAATAGTGTCGCTAGGATTAGAAGGCCTAAATACTAGTTCTAAAGTTGAGGGATGATTATTTTTTGTGTTTTTATATTTTTATGAAAGCAAGTAAAATCTCGGGGTTTGAAGGATTTGGGCGGAATTAGTTGCTAATCAACTAACCCAATACTAAGATGCAATCAAAATAAAATACTAAAAATTAAAATAAACTAATTATACTAAGGTTGTGAGCAGTAATTGGAGAAAATGTGTTTACTTAGATTTCACTACTCCCTAGATATCTTTTACACGTTAATTACTTGTTATAATTGCATGGATGACGGATCGTATTCCTTAATACCATTCATCGGGTGGCACACATAACTCCCCAATTCTATGAGCTCTTATCTGCTCCTACACCATGCCCAGCACAACTATAGGGATTGTAAACAGTGGCTCATGCATTAAATACAACCAATAAAGACCTAGTGCGCCTCGATTCATGTTTCTTAAGACGTTCAAGCATGTTACCAAGTGGAGATCTGCCAGTTTTCTTAAGCCTAACATATAAATCATTCATCCAAGACAAGAATAAACAAGTAATCAACACATAATTAACATCTAGGTTTCACTAGATCTAAGCAAACACAAGATAGATCTAGCCTAGCATGATATAATTAAGACAAGAACAAGATATAGACAACCAACACATAGACATTTTGATTGAATTAGAAGAACACTTATCTTTATTAAACATGCAAGGTATCAAGGGGTTGGAACCCTTGAAAAACCTGTAAAGTTACACCAAAATCGTACTTAGGGTTTCTCCCAAAACTTCTCTCCTTTTATGTGTGAAAATTAGAAAACTATATATAGAAAAATAGGTCTGACGGCGTCAAGACAAACACTGTGACGCCGTCACCTCACCGCCAAAACTCTTCTTGGACTGCCTAGATCTACTTCTGACACCGTCAAGACTTATACACTTCCAGGCCGTCATGACTCTTTTACTCTTGACGCCCTTCCTACCTGACGCCGTCAAATCTGTTCTGGGTCGTCATGGAAAATCATGAAATTTGCTCTTGACGCCGTCACCTACTGTTCCCAGCATGGAAAATTAAGACTTTGGCGTTTTCTTCACTTTTATGCTCCAAAAACGTCCGAATTGCTTCCTTTTCCAGATTTCTCTCCCAAAGTACCTAAAATCAAAAAAGGAACGATTTAGGGCAATATTTGATCAAATAAATTCGGATTCGGGCTTAAATGACCCCCTAAAAATAGATCATTTTTTGCCTCATCAGTTATCCAGGATCGAGAAAGTTTGAACTCGGCTTTAGCTTGACTCGAAAAGCTTGATTTATCTGTAAAGATGCATTTTCTTATACAAATTAAAATTGAAATATAACCTAACAATTGAATTCGGTTCGACTTCAGCTCGAAAAACTTGATGCATTCATAAATAACTATTTACACTTATTACACTTACATAATAAAAAAAAAACAAAAAAAACATATTTTATATCACTTACAAGCTCGAGAACTCAACAATAACCGTAATCCAACTTACATAAGGTTGAGCTCAACTCATAAAACATTTGGAGCTCACCTTTTTCCCCAAACTTTCAATTTGTGGCTCAAAATATATCCCGCCCCTTTTTTCCCCAAAATTTCAATCTCTGGCCCAAGATCCCGCCCCTTTTTCACCCAAAATCAAAACACTAATAATGAGGTGAAAAATGATCCGTTTTTAATGGGTCATTTAAGCCCGGAATTGAATTTATTTGATCAAATATTGCCCTAAATCGTTCCTTTTGTGATTTTAGGTACTTTTGGAGTGAATTCTGGAAAAAGAAGTATTTTAGACGTTTTTGGAGCATAAAAGCGAAGAAAACGGCAAAGTCTTAATTTTCCTTGATGGGAACATTACCTGACGGCGTCACAAAATTCTACATGACGGCGTCAAGAGTAAAACAAGAGGTGAAGTGGATAGAGTCCGTAATGATCTAGAGAGTTTTTACACTAGGGGCATGACGGCGTCACCATAGGCCGTCATGGTCCCATTACATGTAACGGCCCAGAGAAAAGTTGCACTTGACGGCGTCAGATCAGGATCTAGGCAATCCGATATTACTATGGGCGGCGAGTTAACGGCGTCAGATTTTTCTTCTTAACGCCATCACGATGGAAAATCTATATATAGTTTTGTAATTTTTATTCTTTAAGGGAGGACAATTAGAGGGATAACTTGGAGAAACCCCAGCACGATTTTTACTGTACTTTCAAGGGTTTTATTTTTACTGCACAATTAGAGGGATAACTTGGACAAACTATCAACCTGTAAAAGATATCTAGGGCATAATGAAATCTAAGTAAACACAATTTTTCCATTTATTGTTCACACCACTAGTTTAATTAGCTTTATTTTCATTTTTGTTATTTTATTTTGATTGCATCTTTAGTTATTGGGTTAGTTGATTAGCAACTAATTCCGCCCACTCTTCCAAAAACCCGAGATTTTAATTGCTTTTATAAAAATATAAAAATACAAAAAGAATCATCCCTTACCTCTAGACTTAATTTTTAGGCTTTCTAATCCTAGCGACACTATTCCTGAGTTGAACGATCAATCCCCCGGTACTTGTCACTATACTATACTACAACGATCAGGTACACTGCCTGGTAGGGGTTGTAAGCTTCTTGAGATACCTTGAGAGGTAAACCTGGTGCGATTTCCACGCATCAAGTTTTTGGCGCCGCAGCCAGAAGAATAGTTATTGTCTAGGTTAGAATTTCTTTTTATTAGGTCTACTTGCTAGATTCCTTTCTAGTAAGATTTTTATTTTTATTTTTAGGTTTTCTTTAGTCTATCTTTTTCTTTGTGTCTTTGTTCGTAAAAACCTTTCCATTGACTCTTCCGTTCACCATTATGGAGAACGTGAATCCACCAAGTCCGACACTAGAGTTTTACCAGAAAAATATAATTACACCAGTTTGGATATACCAAGATGGAGGAATGAAATGAGGAGGACAGGATCTTATATTGATTTTATTGAGTACCTTGAGAAAAGAGGCCAAGTGCATAATGCTCTTAAAGAATTCACCATAGGAGCTCCATCAGCCCCTCAAAATGCCTCACTTAGTGAAACCTATGCACCATATGAGCCTTCACCTAGGATAGTTTTGTATGAACCACCTAGCTGCATGTCATGGTTAGGCACTACCATAATATAGGAAGAACACATAGGTGACCTTGATGTGATGGAGGATGTAGCCTAACATGATCACATTGATCAAAAAGACCTAGGTTTTATGATCGGTGATGATGAATCTCAAGAAAAACATGATGAATCTTTTAGGCAATTTATATATAGCAGTCAGAATACTGAGGATGATCCCTATGACTCGGATATAGAAGTTGAGATGCCTAGAGAAGCACTTGAGATACTTGGGAAAATGTTAAGGTTAGATTATAATAAAACACATGTTGAGGATATAGGTGATCGTGACACAGGGAATGATGAAGTAAATAACATAAGCTCACTAAGTACCCCACAAGTCCTACCATCATTTGAGGCACACATACCCCCCGTGACTTACCCGGAGAAAGTAGAAGAGACTATAGGAGCCCCGATAGAGGTAGAGCCCTTGGACCAAACACAACTAGAGAATATAAGTTTGAATACTTATAATGATAACCTTACTTTTAGTTCTAGGGAAGTTCCTAGTTTTGATGAACCGGAGCCTCAACAAAATCCATTACCTAATCTTCCATCCTTTGATGAAAAGTTAGGAATTGAAATAGGTCCCGATACACCCATCAAACCATATAGTCTGGGTAGTCTTAGGACAAAGGTAATAGACTCTAAGCCTTGTAGAGAGAAAGCCAATATAGGAGTGGAAAATGACCTTACATGCTTACATCACCCATTTATGATTGATCACAAGAAACATTATGGGTTAAGCTGGGTTAATTAGGTCAAGATGGATCCCCAACTAGGAGTCTCTCAAAGTTGATAGAAAATGATCCCTTTCTAGGAGAAAATCTTAATCCACCCATTAAACCAATTGAATTAGGTAAGGTTATGATGATAGGAGCACACATCCTTGAGCATATAATCCATCCACCACTTTCTCCTCATGTGGCATATTTCCACCCTAAGGGTGTGTATCGCTACTTCCCCCCGCACTTAATTCAAAGTGTAGGGAAACCTCCCCTATTTCTGTTAAATAAGGGTAGAGTCAGGCTCGTGACTCGAACAAAAACAAGCGCTTATTGGGAGGCAACCCAAGCTTTATTTGTTTGTTTGTTTATTTATTTGATTTTATTTGTTTCCGTATGCATGTTTTATTTTTGTTGTTTGTGCCTCATGTTTCAAAGTAATTTGTGAAAATGCTTTATTTGTTTTTAACTTCGTCTTAATTGCATATAAAGGTATTTTGCAAAAGATAAGTGTAACAGAGATCCAAATTTGTTTATAAGAACGAAATTGAGCATGAACCACAACAATATTAAATGAACATGTGTATTAGTATTTGTTAGAGTCAAATGCTTGTATCGAGTCATAATGATGTTTTGCAGGATTTTCCAGGAAGTAGGACAAAAGTTTTTCCAGAAATTTTCCGGGAACTTAACATAAAGATTTCTGTAGGTCACTTTTGACGGCGTCAGGAATTAATTCCTGACGGCGTCATGTGTAAAATTCTGGAAATTTTGCGAGTTTTGTTTTTCTAACGGAGTCTTAAAGTTTTTGTTGATTCTTTAGTTTTATAAACTCCAGGAAATCTGCAAACATTCATTCCACAAGCATTATATCTTAATTTTTTTTTTATTCCCAAGTCTGGAATTACATCTATTTGTGAGTTTTCTTTGTTCGGATTGATGCTTTGGGTTTTTGTGATTGTTTTCTCAGGTTTAACAGGTTATATTGGACAAGAAGATGATTTATTTTTCTGGAAGGGAAGCTTTGAACGTTCAATTTCTTGGAGGGAGATCTAAACTTGTTGACACACTATCCACACCGAACGAATCAGGGGAGTATTTGATTTCATTCTTTTACCTATTTTACTTTTACATTCTTTTATAGAACATTGGAGACAATGTTCATCCTAAGTGTAAGGGGAGGGTAAATGATGATACCTTATAGGATACTATTACACTTGAGTTTGTTTGTTTGATGGTAGGTGTGTAATAAAACTAAGAGAAATACTTGTTAGTGTAATTTTAGCGCCAAATTTAAAATTTTTTACAACATTTTGGAGTGAAACTTTAGCCTTAGCAAGCGTCTCATGGATAGGAGTTGTATGACTAGCACAAAACCGTACTATTCAGAAAAATTTTCCACCCGAATATGTGAGGTTTGCCTTTAGATTTGATAGGAAAAGCATTTACTATTAGTGCTTATGAGTGTACCAGTAGCATTTAGATTCTAGAACTTGCGTTAGTGATGCATCCCGAGACCGCTAGTAAGACTACATTCGTGTAGTAGGATTTACCACATGATAAGAGCATTAGGATCACCCTTGTGTTAAACCCGTATCATAATTACTTGACCATTTAAGTCATATTACTTGGCTAGTAAAGTCAACTAATTTTTCCCACACCCTTAGCGTTGTACTCATTTTTAGTACACGAAACCCCTAGTACACTCCCTCCGAGCCCATCTTTTTGTTTCTAACTTTAAGCATCTTACTTAAAGGAAGAATTTGTTACAACCCACTTAAATGTACACCCAAATCGCCTTAGCCTTCCGTGTATGCACTCATCTTTAGTGCATTATTGTTATTTGTTAAACCCGTAGTTAATTATCTAATTGATTACATGGTTGCTAAGTCAAGTCATATCCTTGTACATATTGTTTTGGGACGATTGGGACTCATGGGTAAAGTACTTGTGTTATGGAGTAATGGGGAAGGACATCATATTATTACCCTCATATATGCGTTAATTTTAAAAGTACTCCAAGTGTTTTGATTATCTTGATTCGAGTCATTAGATTAGTTTATTGTAAAGTATGTAAAAATTCAAGTGTAAGGGGAATGTTCATTCCCTATGATGTATTATTTTGGATGGTAAGGTAAGAGTGTATGCAAAAAAAAAAAAAAAAAATGGAAAAAATATGAAAAAGAAAAAAAAGAATATAAAAAAAAGAGAAAAACATATGGACTACCATCCCGTTTCATTCTATGTTTATTTTATGTTTTTATTATTTTTTATTTATTAGCTTAAGTCGAGTCTAGTCTTGGCTTAGCAACGCCATATTATACATGTAATTAACCAGGATGATCAACTCGCCACTAGTAAAGATTGCCTATATCCAACAAAACCGTGTATTCCATATCCCTACACCTAACGTTATAACCTTTTAAAAGACCTCTTTGATAGTTTATCCTAGGTGCTTACGCCATGTGTTGGAAGTTTGATCCTTTCCCAAGCCTATGGTAATCTATTTTGCTATGACAGGTAGTGAGAGATGTTTTCCATTTCCATATTGTGATATATACTTTATTACACCCGAGAGATGTGAGTATCTAAACACTATTTGTGAGGTGCTAGTGTATGACCTTCGTGCTTGTCTTTGGTCTTTAGTGGAATGATTATTTTTTGTAATTACTTTTATATTAGTGTTAAATGACCCGTAACTTGTATTTTAATTAGAATAAAAGCGCATTTGCTTGAGGACAAGCAAGTCTCAAGTGTAAGGGTATATGATGAGGCGAAAAATGATCCGTTTTTAGGGGGTCATTTAAGCCCGGAATTGAATTTATTTGATCAAATATTGCCCTAAATTGTTTCTTTTGTGATTTTAGGTACTTTTGGAGTGAATTCTGGAAAAGGAAGTATTTTGGACGTTTTTGGAGCATAAAAGTGAATAAAATGGCAAAGTCTTAATTTTCCGTGCTGGGAACTGTACCTGACGGCGTCACAAAATTCTACATGACGGCGTCAAGAGTAAAACAAGAGGTGAAGTGGATAGAGCCCGTGACGATCCAGAGAGTTTTTACACTAGGGGCATGACGGCGTCACCATAGGCCGTCATGGTCCCATTACATGTGACGGCCCAGAGAAAAGTTGCACTTGACGGCGTCAGATCTGGATCTAGGCAATCCGATATTACTATGGGCGGCGAGTTGACGGCATCAGATTTTTCTTCTTGATGTCGTCACGATGGAAAATCTATATATAGTTTTGTAATTGTCATTCATTATGGGAGGACAATTAGAGGGATAACTTGGAAAAACCCTAGCACGATTTTTACTGTACTTTCAAGGTTTTTTACCGTTTGAAACCTTTCATGTTCAATTAAGATAAGTATCCTTTTAATTCATTCAATATGTCTATGTGTTGTTTGAATATATCTTACGCTTGTCTTGATTTTAACATGCTAGGCTAGATCTCTTGTGTGTTTGCTTAGATGTAGTGAAACATAGATGTTGATTATGGGTTGATTGCTTGTTTATAGTTGTTACGGATGAATGATTTCGATGTTAGGCTTAAGAAAACTGGCAGACTTCCATAGGGTAACATGCTTGAACGTCTTAAGAAACATGAACCAATCCGTACTAGGTTTTTATGGTTGTATTTAATGCATGAGCGAATTCTAATGATCCCATGTTAGGAGCTTCGTGCAGGCTCGACATAGGAATGAAGTAGGAGCTTATAGAGTTGGGGAAGTACGTACGCCACCCCACGAATGGTATTAAGGAATATAACCCGTCATCCACGCAATTGTAACAAACTATCAACCTATAAAAGATATCTAGGGAGTAATGAAATCTAAGTAAACACAATTTTCCCATTTATTGTTCACACCACTAGTTTAATTAGCTTTATTTTCATTTTTGTTATTTTATTTTGATTGCATCTTTAGTTATTGGGTTAGTTGATTAGCAACTAATGCCGCCCACTCTTCTAAAACCCCGAGATTTTAATTGCTTTTATTAAAATATAAAAATACAAAAAGAATCATCCCTCACCTATAGACTTAATTTTTAGGCTTTCTAATCCTAGCGACACTATTCCTGAGTTGAACGATCAATCCCCCGGTACTTGTCACTATACTATACTACAACGATGAGGTACACTGCCTTATGGGGGTTGTAAGCTTCTCGAGATCCCTTGAGAGGTAAATCCTGGTGCAATTCCCACGCATCAACTAATTAACACTAGTCAGCAGATATATCTTCTCTCTATTATTCATCTCTTCTCCTTCTCTCTAAAACCGACTCACACACCACCGCCACACTTCACCGCCTTATCTTGCTGTCATTCCACCAACCATCGCTCCTCCACGCCATCACCGTCATCAAGATAAGGGAACTGTATGGGAGAGTTTGTTTGCTTCGGTTGTTTGGTTCGAGATAACCACCACCATCACAGTCAAGCCACCATCACCCTCATCTCACCCATCCTACTCTATTCAAGGGTATGCTCAAACACATATTTAATTTATATTTTCTTGAATGTGTAATCGAATATAAAATGAGTTATATTGATTTTCATGGATTAAAATAAGCCTAAAACATGTTTTTGATTATAAATTCGTGTGGTGATAATCGTTGCAGGTAGACTTATTAAGACAACTTAGTTTTCCTGTTTATTGGAATGGAGACAAGCAACGTGTTCTGAGAGGCCACTGTTTTGCTCGTAAAGGGAGTCTTACTTGGTTTCCACTCTGGGAGGATGTTGCTGAACAGTTGGAGTTTGCTTATCGCAGTTGCGTAAGTTATCTATCAAAAGATTAACATAACATCTGTTATATAGGAAATTAACTCAAATATGGTTGCTTTTTGTGAAACTGTTTCATTTGTACCAAATGTTAGTGATTTTTTTGCTTGGTAATGTGTTTGACATTTATTCGTTCCAGGTTTGGCATTGCAGAACATTTCAACCAATTGTATATTATTTGTTGCCCGAGTTGATATGCAACCCGTATGTTTGTTTTTTAGGCTAAACTTATATTTGGGACATCTAATGTTGTCGTCTTTTATGTTAGCATTAAGCACGTTACTTGTTTCTTGCAGGGGCTACATGCTATTTTCACGGGTGAGGATGATACATGAGATGCCTGGCTAAAAATTCCCTCAGCTGGATTTTCTGGCACACTTCATTTTCTAGGCGTGGGTATGCTCCATCTCAGTCACCAAAGCCAACCCATGTATATTTTTACTGTTTCATGGTTGGCAGATGTTATATTATGCAGTGTTTTTAGTGCCTTGGTTTCTTACATTTCCCATATTTTTTTTTGTAGAAAGAAATTGTCATTAGACACAGATGTAAGCCATTTTTTATGTTGTTAACAATTTCATTTTCTAATTCTAACACCGTTGTATTTCTTAATTTAAATTGCAGATGATCACTCCAATGGCCATTGAAACTTTGGAAAACGTACCAGTAATGGAAACAGTGGTAAGTAATAAAAAGTCTACCTTTGATTTTTTTAGTTTTATATACATGACTAATTTACCGTGTTTTATATATACATATAGGAACCTGTTAAAACTATCGGACATACGAAAACGCTTAAGCCACGACAAACCGGTTCTACTGGTTACACCACCAACTACGATACCAAATATTAGTGAACAAAATACTGGACTAAAATTAGTACCAACGAAGCGAAAACATTTTGTCTCTAGTGAAACCTTGCAAAAGCAAGCTAAGGCGGCGAAGAGTCAACAGGTTTTAACTTAAGATAGTTGAGAATTTGATTATATACGACATTACAATTTTATATATATTTGCTTCATTTATATACATTCTGTTATATATATATATATATATATATATATATATATATATATATATATATATATATATATATATATATATATATATATACTAGCAGTAGTAACTCTGCTCCAGCAGTACTAACGTGGTACTAGTAGTAACTCTCCTATCATGTTTGTGCAGATAGTTGAACCAGTGGCTCATCTAGTTCTGTTATGTTGTGAGCTTTGACATGTTCTAGTTCTGCTCTCATCCTGATGTGTTGATAAGCAGTAGCCTACATTTTCAAGGATTTTATATCCAGATGATGTGATTAGATCCATGGGAGAAAAACTTGTAAGTTTAACTGCAAATTTTATTATTATGTTCATTATTTTGGATTAAAAGTCTTCATGATGTTGTTTAAATTACTGATGATCATGTTTGTGTTAATATTACTTAGATGGATTTAGTGCAGCTCATGAACTTCAAAGAAAATGTGCCAAGTATTTACTACTGCTAGTACAAAAGTTTCTACTGCTAGTGAAAGTTGGTACTGCTCAGAGATTAAGACCGCTCGAAGTTGCTAGTTGCTTATGGAAAAGATTATAGATACTTAGGAAACTATTGTAAGCCGACTAGGACTCCTTGGTGTATAAAAGGATGTCCAATTTTATATTTTGTTCAGTTGTATACATTCCAATTTTATTGTATTTGAATTTGTTTTGATATATATTTGAATTGTTTTGATATATAATGATTTTTTAAATATGACTAAAAGATGCATATAGTCACACTTATTAACACTTTTGGTCACTGTTTGCTTAATTCATTGTGTGACTAAATATTACAAAAGACTACACAAACATAAAATTCATGTGGCCATTGGATAATCAATAGTCACACAAAATACACATTTCTTCATTTTAAACAACATATGGTCGCACTTATTAACACTTTTGGCCACTTGATGCTTAATTGTATGTGACTAAACACCCAAAACAAAGATGCTTTGTGTGACTAAATATTACAAAAGGCCACACAAATATAAAATTAATGTGGTCATTGGATGATCAATAGTCACACAAAATATACATTTCTTCATTTTAAACAGCATATGGTCACACTTATTAACACTTTTGGCCACTTGATGCTTATTTGTATGTGACTAAATACCCAAAAAAAATATTCTTTGTGTGACTAAATATTACAAAATGCCCCACAAACATAAAATTCAAGTGGCCATTGGATGAACAATAGTCACATAAAATACACATTTCTTCACTTTAAACAGCATATGGTCACACTTATTCACACTTTTGGCCACTTTTTTTTTTTTAATTGTATATGACTAACTCAAAAAAAAACAATACCTGTTGTGTGACTAAATCCTCACAAACGTCACATTTATCATATATTCATGTGGCCACGTGACGGAAAATAGTCACACATATTACACATTTACTTGAATAAATCATCTCAAATGTCACATATATTATATATTTATGACGCCAAAGGACGAACAATAGTTACTCTCAAAAAACATTCGTGTAACTATAAAATGTTTACGGTCACTCATATTGACTAATCCAACAAAACTTGTGCCTAATTTGTCACACATTGAAGAGGCGAAAAATGATCCGTTTTTAGGGGTCATTTAAGCCCAGAATTGAATTTATTTGATCAAATATTGCCCTAAATCGTTCCTTTTGTGATTTTAGGTAATTTTGGAGTGAATTCTGGAAAAGGAAGCATTTTGGACGTTTTTGGAGCATAAAAGTGAAGAAAACGGCAAAGTCTTAATTTTCCTTGCTGGGAACAGTACCTGACGGCGTCACAAGGTTCTACCTGACGGCGTCAATAGTAAAACAAGAGGTGAAGTGGATAAAGTCCGTGACGGTCCAGAGAGTTTTACACTAAGGGCATGACGGCGTCACCATAGGCCGTCATGGTCCAATTGCATGTGACGTCCCAGAGTAACTTTGCACATGACGGCGTCAAATCTGGATCTAGGCAATCTAAAATTACTATGGGCGGGAAGTTGACGGCGTCAGACATTTCTTCTTGACGCCGTCATGATGGAAAATCTATATATAGTTTTGCAATTTTCATTCATTAATGTATAACTTTTGAGGGATAACTTGGAGAAACCCTAGCACGAATTTTACTACTCTTTCAAGGGTTTTTACCCTTTGAAACCTTTCATGTTCAATTAAGATAAGCATCCTTTCAATTCATTCAATATGTCTATGTGTTGTTTGAATATATCTTACGCTTGTCTTAATTTTAACATGCTAGGCTAGATCTCTTGTATGTTTGCTTAGATGTAGTGAAACCTAGATGTTGATTATGGGTTGATTATTTGTTTATAGTTGTTACGGATGAATGATTTCGATGTCATGCTTCAGAAAACTAGTAGACTTCCATAGAGTAACATGCTTGAACGTCTTAAGAAACATGAACCAATGCGTACTAGATTTTTATGGTTGTATTTAATGCATGAGTGAATTCTAATGATCCCATGTTAGGAGCTTCTTGCAGGCTCGACATTGGAGTGAAGTAGGAGCTTATAGAGTTGGGGAAGTACGCACGCCACCCCACGAATGGTATTAAGGAATATAACCCGTCATCCACACAATTGTAACAAACCATCAATCTGTAAAAGATATCTAGGGAGTAATTAAATCTAAGTAAACACAATTCTCCATATTATTGTTCACACCACTAGTTTAATTAGCTTTATTTTCATTTTTCTTATTTTATTTTAATTGCATCTTTAGTTATTGGGTTAGTTGACTAGCAACTAATTCCGCCCACTCTTCCAAAAACCGAGATTTTAATTGCTTTTATAAAAATATAACAATACAAAAAGAATCATTCCTCACCTCTAGACCTAGTTTTTAGGCTTTCTAATCCTAGCCACACTATTCCTGAGTTGAACGATCAATCCCCCGGTACTTGTCACTATACTATACTACAATGATCGGGTACACTGCCTGGTGGGGGTTGTAAGCTTCTCGAGATCCCTCGAGAGGTAAAGCCTGGTGCAATTCCCACGCATCAAGTTTTTGGCGCCGCTGCCGGGGAATAGTTATTGTTTAGGTTGAACTATATCTTGATTAGGTCTACTCATTAGATTCCTATCAAGTGAGATTTTTTTTCTTTTTATTTTGTAGCTTTCTCGTAGTCTATCTTTTCTTTGTGACCTTGTTTGTAATTTGCTTCAAATAGACTTTACACTTAGACTTCCAAGATTGCAAGATATGGTTGAGTGGCTAGAAAACCAAAGATTTCAAAGTACCTCATTTAGAGACACCTATGAATCATATGAGCCTTCACCTAGGATAGATTCTCATGAACAACCTCCATGTTTAAGATCTCATTTTAGTGAGGGAAATACGAAATGCGACCTAGTTTGCCAAGGAATTATGGAGAGAGCCGTTACAACAAATCATAAGTTGGATGAAGCACTAGGTTTGCTATTATCACTACCTAAGAAAACAATTGAGGAGGATTTAGCCAAGCATGTCCACATTGATCAAAAAGACCTAGGTTTTATGACCAATGACTTTGAATCTCAAGGAACACATGATGAATCCTTTAGGCAAATTGAATATAAGATTATTGAGGATGATCCGTATGATTCAGACATAGAAATTGAGATGCCTAGAGAAGCACGTGAGATACTTAGGAGAATGCTTAGGATAGATTCTACCAAAACACATGATGAGGATATAGGTGATCTTGACACATGGAATGATGAGGTCAATAACATAAGCCCACAAAATACTCAACCATCATTTGAGGCGCACACACCGCCCGTGACTTACCCGGAAGAAGTAGAAGAAACTTTAGGAATTCCGATGGAGGTAGAACCCTTGGACCAGGCACCACTTGTGGATATAGGTTTGAATACTTGTAATGATAACCTTACTCTTAGTTCTAGGGAATTTCCTAGTGTTGATGAACCAGAACCTAAATCTTTACACACCTTTCCATCCTTAGATATATTCCTAGGAGACAAAAGAGGAACCGACCCACCCATCAACCAATATTATCCGGGTAGTTTTAGGATGAAGGAAGCCATTCACTCACCCCCTTCACCTCACGTGGCATATTTCCACCCTAAGGGTGTGTATCGCTACTTCCACCCGCAATTAATTCAAAGTGTAGGGAAAACCTCCCCTATTTCCGTTAAATAAGGGTAGAGTCAGGCTCGTGACTCGAACAAAAACAAGCGCTTATTGGGAGGCAACCCAAGCTTTATTTATTTATTATTTTGTTTGTTTGTTTGTTTGATTTTATTTGTTTCCGTATGCATGTTTTATTTTTGTTGTTTGTGGCTCATGTTTCAAAGTAAATTGTGAAAATGCTTTATTTTATTTTTAATTTCGTCTTAATTACATATAAAGGTATTTTGCAAAAGATAAGTGTAAGGGAGATCCAAATTTGTTTATAAGAATGAAATTGAGCATGAACCACAACAATATTAAATGAACATGTGTATTAGTAATTGTTTGAGTCAAATGCTTGTATCGAGTCAGAATGATGTTTTGCAGGATTTTCCAGGAAGTAAGGCATAAGTTTTTCCAGAAATGTTCCAGAAACTTAACATGAGATTTTTGCACGAACATTCTGACGGCGTCAGGAGTTATAACCTGACGGCGTCAGGTACAAAAATTCTGAAAATTTTTGCGAGTTTTGTTTATACCGGACTCTTAAAGTTTTTGTTGATTCTTTAGTTTTATAAACTCCAGGAAATTTGCAAACATTCATTCCACAAGCATTATATCTTTAATTGTTTTTTTTTTTATTCCTAAGTCTGGAATTACATCTAGTTGTGAGTTTCCTTTATTCGGTTTGATGCTTTGGGTTTTTGTGTTTGTTTTCTCAGGTTTAACAGGTTATATTGGACAAGAAGATGATTTATTTTTCTGGAAGGGAAGCTTTGAATGTTCATTTTTCTTGAAGGAAGATCTAACCTTGTTACCACACTATCCACATCGAACGAATCAGGGGAGTATTTGTTTTCATTCTTTTACCTATTTCACTTTTACATCCTTTAATTGAACATTAGGGACAAGGTTCATCCAAAGTGTAAGGGGAGGGTAAATAATGATACCTTATAGGATACTATTGCACTTGAGTTTGTTTGTTTGATGGTAGGTGTGTAATAAAACTAAGAGAAATACTTGTTACTGTAATTTTAGCGCCAAATTTAAAATTTTTTACAACATTTAGGAGTGAAACTTTAGCCATAGCAAGCGTTTCATGGATAGGAGATCGTATGACTAGCACAAAACCGTACCATTCAGAAAAATTTTCCACCCAAATATGTGAGGTTCGCCTTTAGATTTGATAGGAAAAGCATTTACTATTAGTGCTTATGAGTGTACCGGTAGCATTTAGATTCTAGAACTTGCGTTAGTGATGCATCCCGAGACCGCTAGTGAGACTACATTCGTGTAGTAGGATTTACTACATGATAAGAGGCATTAGGATCACCCTTGTATTAAACCCGTATCATAATTACTTGACCATTTAAGTCATATTACTTGGCTAGTAAAGTCAACTAATTTTTCCCACACCTTAGTGTTGTACTCATTTTTAGTACACGAAACCCCTAGTACACCCCTCCGAGCCTATCTTTTCGTTTCTAACTTTAAGCATCTTACTTAAAGGAAGAATTTGTTACAACCCACTTAAATGTACAACCAAATCGCCTTAGCCTTCCGTCTATGCACTCATCTTTAGTGCATTATTGTTATTTGTTAAACCCTTAGTTAATTATCTAATTGATTACATGGTTGCTAAGTCGAGTCATATCCTTGTACATATTGTTTTGGGACGATTGGGACTCATGGGTAAAGTACTATTATGGAGTAATGGGGAAGAACATCTTATATTACCCCCATATGTGCGTTAATTTTAAAAGTACTCCAAGTGTTTTGATCATTTTGATTCGAGTCATTAGATTAGTTTATTGTAAAGTATGTAAAAATTCAAGTGTAAGGGGAATGACATTCCCTATGATGTATTACTTTGGATGGTAGGGTAAGAGTGTATGCAAAAAAAAAAAATAAATAAATAAATAAAAAAAGAGAAAAAACATACGGACTACCATCCCGTTTCATTCTATTTTTATTTTATGTTTTTGTTATTTTTGATTTATTAGCTTAAGTCGAGTCTAGTCTTGGCTTAGCAATGTCATATTGTACATGTAATTAACTAAGATGATTAACTCGCCACCAGTAAAGATTGCCTATATCCAAAAAAAAACGTGTATTCCATATCCCTACACCAAACATTATAACCCTTTAAAAGACCTCTTTGATATTTTATCCTAGGTGCTTACGCCATGTGGTGGAGGTTTGATCCTTTCTCGAGCCTATGGTAATCTATTTTGCTATGACAGGTAGTGAGAGATGTTTTCCATTTCCATATTGTGATATATACTTTATTACACCCGAGAGATGTGAGTATCTAAACACTATTTGTGTGGCGCTAGTGTATGACCTCCGTGCTTGTCTTTGGTCTTTAGTGGAATGACTATTTGTTGTAATTACTTTTATATTAGTGTTAAATGACCCCTAACTTGTATTTTGATTAGAATAAAAGCGCATTTGCTTGAGGACAAGCAAATCTCAAGTGTAAGGGTATATGATGAGGCGAAAAATGATCTGTTTTTAGGGGGTCATTTAAGCCCGAAATTGAATTTATTTGATCAAATATTGCCCTAAATCGTTCCTTTTGTGATTTTAGGTACTTTTGGAGTGAATTCTTGAAAAGGAAGCATTTTTTACGTTTTTGGAGCATAAAAGTGAAGAAAATGGCAAAGTCTTAATTTTCCTTGCTGGGAACAGTACCTGACGGCGTCACAAGGTTCTACATGACGGCGTCAAGAGTAAAACAAGAGGTAAAGTGGATAAAGTCCGTGACGGTCCAGAGAGTTTTACACTAAGGGCATGATGGCGCCACCATAGGCCGTCATGGTCCAATTGCATGTGACGGCCCAGAGTTACTTTGCACATGACGGCGTCAAATCTGCATCTAGGCAATCCGATATTACTATGGGTAGCGAGTTGACGGCGTCAGACATTTCTTCTTGACGCTGTCACGATGGATAATCTATATATAGTTTTGCAATTTTCATTCATTAATATATAACTTTAGAGGGATAACTTGGAGAAACCCTAGCACGAATTTTACTGCTCTTTCAAGGGTTTTTACCCTTTGAAACCTTTCATGTTCAATTAAGATAAGTATCCTTTCAATTCATTCAATATGTCTATGTGTTGTTTGAATATATCTTACGCTTGTCTTAATTTTAACATTGTAGGCTAGATCTCTTATGTGTTTGCTTGGATGTAGTGAAACCTAGATGTTGATTATGGGTTGATTGTTTGTTTATAGTTGTTACGGATGAATGATTTCGATGTCAGGCTTAAGAAAACTAGCAGACTTCAATAGGGTAACATGCTTGAACGTCTTAAGAAACATGAACCAATGCGTACTAGGTTTTTATGGTTTTATTTAATGCATGAGCGAATTCTAATGATCCCATGTTAGGAGCTTCTTGCAGGCTCGACATAGGAGTGAAGTAGGAGCTTATAGAGTTGGGGAAGTACGTACGCCACCCCATGAATGGTATTAAGGAATATAACCCATCATCCACACAATTGTAATAAAGCATCAACCTGTAAAAGATATCTAGGGAGTAATGAAATCTAAGTAAACACAATTCACCATATTATTGTTTACACCACTAATTTAATTAGCTTTATTTTCATTTTTGTTATTTTATTTTGATTGCATCTTTAGTTATTAGGTTAGTTGACTAGCAACTAATTCCACCCACTCTTCCAAAAACTGATATTTTAATTGCTTTTATAAAAATATAAAAATACAAAAAGAATCATCCCTCACCTCTAGACCTAGTTTTTAGGCTTTCTAATCCTAGTGACACTATTCCTGAGTTGAACGATCAATCCCCCGGTACTTGTCACTATACTATACTACAACGATCAGGTACACTGCCTGGTGGGGGTTGTAAGCTTCTCGAGATCCCTCGAGAGTTAAAGCCTGGTGCAATTCCCACGCATCAAGTTTTTGGCGCCGCTGATGGGGAATAGTTATTGTTTAGGTTGAAATTTATCTTGATTAGGTCTACTCATTAGATTCCTATCGAGATTTTTTTTTTCTTTTTATTTTGTAGCTTTCTCGTAGTCTATCTTTTCTTTGTGACTTTTGTTTGTAATTTGCTACAAATGGACTTTACACTTAGACTTCTAAGATTGCAAGATAAGGTTGAATGGCTAGAACACCAAAGATTTCAAAATACCTCATTTAGAGACACCTATGAATCATATGAGCGTTCACCTAGGATAGATTCTTATGAACAACCTCCATGTTTAAGATCTCGTTTTAGTGAGGCCAATAGGAAATGCGACCTAGTTTTCCAAAGAATTATGGAGAGAGCCGTTACAACAAATCATAAGTTGGATGAAGCACTAGGTTTGCTATTATCACTACCTAAGAAAACAATTGAGGAGGATTTAGCCGAGCATGACCACATTAATCAAAAAGACCTAGGTTTTATGACCAATGACTTTGAATCTCAAGGAACACATGATGAATCCTTTAGGCAAATTGAATATAAGATTATTGAGGATGATCCGTATGATTCGGACATAGAAGTTGAGATGCCTAGAGAAGCACGTGAGATACTTAGGAGAATGCTTAGGATAGATTCTACCAAAACACATGATGAGGATATAGGTGATCTTGACACATGGAATGATGAGGTCAATAACATAAGCCCACAAAATACTCAACCATCATTTAAGGCACATACACCGCCCGTGACTTACCCAGAAGAAGTAGAAGAAACTTTAGGAATTCCGATGGAGGTAGAACACTGTAACACCCCGAAAATTTGATAAGCAGCGGAAGTCTAATCGGGGTCATTACATTTTAGTACACAGTCATACTCATAGAAAACAATTCAAAAGATAGTCAGTATCCTTCCATGAAAACTCAAATAGTCAGAGTTACAAACATTTTTCCAAAATGTTAATTGTTTCGCAAAAGAAGTGATGAGTTTGTAAAGAATGATATAATTATTGAAATAACAAGGGAGGTCCTGTGTGCCCTTTTGCTAGCTCCGTGCCGCCATGCTTGCTAATTTCCTGAGATAAACATGCTTAAAAAGTCAACACAAAGGTTGAGTGAATCCATAGTAGTTTAAATAGTAATAATGTGAACACAAGTCAAGCATTTGAAATAAACAAGCCAAGATAGACAGGTCTTGACTAAACTGGTGAAATATTGCTCCTAAGCCTCTCGAAACGCAAGCCTTAACATCGATTCGACATATCATAAAGATAATAACAATCACCTACACCACAGAGGATGTAAATGACAAGGGGCCCTCGGTGACAGGAAATGTGCCAAATTTCCATAATACCTCGAATATAGCACACCTCCAGCCAAGTAATCACCTTGACAGAGGTGGGCTGCCATTCCAATAGATCTATCAATTATATTCGCGCTCACTCGCAAGTGATTAAGGTTCGTGATATGAGGGACTTGTAGCACATGTGTCAACTTAGGCAATATCAGGTGATAACAGCATATAGAAAAATACTTGTGTTCGATTTATAGCATGTATCTCCCCACGGGGTTTAAAAGAAATTAAAAATGTGGGACCATGAATTCACCTGACAGGCGTGTGTGAATCACAACGGTGCTCAAAAGTGATGGTGTACTGCTACGACTAGCAACGAAATTCCTCTGACTTGCAACCTAAATAATACATTGTCATCGGTGTTTTAGATTCGTTTTGTAATTGACATGTGATATGTCTCGTGCATGGTGATATCCATTCGGGTGTTTTAATATATTCCAAAATAACTTTACGTAGTTATTTGTATCGTTGTTACGAACCGGTGTTCAATAAATGTTAATTTATTTGTGAAAATAATATTGTTTAAAAAAATATTTATAATTAAATATTTTAGTAAAGTTATATATTTACTTTAAAGTTACCAAAATATATACATATTTATATAAAAAATTCAAATTATACAAAACAATTAATTAATAAAGTACCTTTGTCATATTTGACCCTTAACTTTATTAAAGTTACACTTTTTACCCTTTGGTCAAAAATAATTACACTTTAGTCCTTGGCATAACTTTTACACTTTTACCTTGATCTTTCGAAATTTACAGTTTCTATCCTTCGTTCTTATTCAAAATCGACAGTTTTACAAAGTGGTCCGAAAGTTTGGTGGTTTTAACACTTTTAGTCCCTTAACGTGGGATTTTTGCAAAAATAGTCCAAAATCTAGTTTTTGAAAAGTTAACTTTTATTTTTATAAAAGTTGCCATTTTATCTTCTAAATTTATAAAAATCAGTTTTTATAAATTTAATATCATTCAAAAACCTTAAGTTTTCTAATCGAAAATTCATAAGGAAAATCGATTGGGCTCGTTAGCCCGGTTAAGGCCCAAAGTGGGTTTAGTTTGAATAAAAGTAGTGCTCGACTAGGATTTGGTTTTGGTCTAGTTCACGTAGTGTAAGATCGAGTATGCTTTGCATGTTACGTTGGTTTAGTTAAGTGTGAGTCAAAAATTTAGTGTGTCAAAAAACATATATATGTTGTACGCAAAAAAATGAAATGGTGAGCCCTTTTCCTAAGGGTGTCGAGGCGTGGACATTTATATCTTCACAAGTGCAACGAGTGTTATACTTAGAAAATAACGTGTGTCGTGTGATAAAATCAACGTGATATGCATGATTGTATAAGAGTAGGAAATGAAATAGGTATGATAACTTACAACACCAAATATGGTGGTGATGATGTCGTGTGATACGAGACAAGAAACGAGCAAAAGTGGTACCCTCTTCGTATAGTGACCCTTGATCCAAAATAGTTACCCAACTAGTATTCTTGATCCAAAACCTTTGTGTGTGCGCCTAGTGCTCTTCGACAGTAACCAAGGAAAGAATAGAGAGTTTTGTGATTTGAGAATTTCGAATGTGTGAGAATTATGTGCATTTAATGTAGGTTTATATAGGAGAGGCAAGAGTAGTTGTGTGTTTGATCTTGTGAAACATGTTCCTTACTTGTCATTCGAGAGTAGACAACCTTGTCCTTTGTCTTGCTTTCTTGTCTTGTCGAGTTGGGGTAGAAGGAAGCAACAATGGTTTACATTGAATTAGTTTAAGTTTAGTTTAGGTTAGTAGGGTATTAAACAAATGAGATTAGAGCTCATGTGGTATATATGTTGGGCAACATGAAACACTCGACCCATAGGGTATTAGTCGATTATGGTTACTAGGTGTGTATTGTAAATATCCAATGGTTTGACGGCTCTAATAGGTGGCTCCTTGTCGCAAGAAACAAAGTCAAAGGGGAGGTGATATGTTTGTGTCGTGTGAGTAGGAAACCCAGAAATCAAAACGTGTGTAATATTATTGTGTTATATATGTTTGGTTCGCTTGAGTAGCATGCAACGCAAAGGAAATCAACAGCCATACGGACTTGTGCAAAAACTCGGCCCAAAATACAAATGAAAATGGTGTGGTGAGCTTGTGGTAGTGCTCGGCCCAGCAGGGTAAAAGAAAGAATGAAACTTGGGCTAAAAGTGGTATCCGGCCCAAAGCAAAAGAAATGGTGTGTCGGTGACTAATTCGTTTGTAAGTTTAGTTTCGGAATCGGTGTTGGTTCGTGAAAACCATGAAAATATAAACGGTGTCGGCATACGTATATATATACTTATATATACATAGTGATAATAATTTGTAATAATTAATATATATATATATATATATATATATATATATATATATATATATATACTAGACGAATACCCGTGCATAGCAACGGTTCCTAGCGACACATAATTAACAATTTGTGATATTGTAGTGAGTGTTTTGTGTAGCATGCAAAATAGATCGTGAACAGATCATAAGGTAATTGCAAACGGTTGTACACACGATAACTAAAGTCTAAGAAAAATTCAAAAACATCTATCAAACAATATACAAAAACATTTATCTTCTTAAAGTTGAACATGATTTTATTTTCGTTTGTATGTCAAGGCAGTCTTTTTCATGGGATGAAGGTGCTTGTTATGCCCCAATAAACATGATAAGCATTTGCTTTATCTTTATTTTACATGTCAAAGTTTCTATTTACATGACAAAGTTAGTAAATGATAAACTTTGTTGCTGGCAATAAATAACTCAATTATAAAAATTGAACTTTAAGTTATAAAGCTTTGATATTTTTTATCAGTGAATAATTTTTTATCGACAAACTGTGTTCGTAGCGTTAATTTAATAAACATTAGTTACATGATCTAACATTAACTTTGTAAACTTCACGAAACTATTAGTAAATCTTGGCTTTTCATAAACTATTTTTCAAATGAAAGTTAAATGACTTCATAATTTAAACTTTGATAAATACAGAGAGTTGACTGTATACGACATCTATGTATTTAACGAATTCACTGGTTGCTTAAAATACAACTTTAACTTCTATTTTGTTAGCAATAGATTAAAATATTGGTTCAAACGAAATTGACAATCTTAAATTAGAGACATACACACTTGAAAATCAGTCACTTGTTTTGCATACACATATTCGTTCCAAGCGTAAAAGGTCTATAAAAATATACAAAATACCATCACTTTTCTTGTCATGTGATATTCAAAGCTCACTGAGCATATCTATTGCAAGTTGAGCAACTATTACTCATCTAACTCATTTTACCAAATTAATTATTACTCTATTAAAAGTATACAACACACTTATGGCAATATCCATGCCTATAAATGAAAATTTGACAAAAACAAAACATCCTCACGTGATTTTATGTTCCCAATAATAGTTTAGCTTCCCAATAATATTCTTTTGTAGACCTAGGTTGCTTTCTTGAATTGTGCAAAAACATTTGAATTGAAACTTTTTTTTTTAGTGATAAGGTTCTAAATAAAAGGGTGTTTGGCTCAGCAATTGAAGGAGTACTACTTTGTATGTAAATGTATGTACTCGAGGTGAACCGATTTTGCAGCTTACTCTAGATATTACTCCGTATTTTATATCACGTATAATGGTATATTATTTTTTTATTTATTTTTTTTCGATTTTGATTTTACACATACATAAAAAGAATTTTTTTAGACAACCGTGTATTACACGGGTATTAAGCTAGTTAAAAGTATACAACACACTTATGCCAATATCCATGCCAATAAATGAAAATTTGACTAAAACAAAACATCCTCACATGATTTTAGGTTCCCAATAATAGTTTAGCTTCCCAATAATATTATTTTGTAGACCTAGGTTGCTTTCTTGAATTGTGCAAAAACATTTGAATTGAAACTTTTAATATTTAAGAAATCTCAAAGTATTTCCAATTTTTAAATTTCCGAAATTTTTAAGTTCAATTTTTTTTTTTATGAAAAAAAACAAAAAAATAATACGGAAAAAAAATACCGTATGAATCTTTAAAAAAAATGAAAAAAAAACGTATTTATTTACAAAAAAATATAGATTTACAAAAAAAAAATACGGATCTATGAAAAAAAAATACGGATCTATGAAAAAAAAACATACCGTACGGATCTTTAAAAAAATGAAAAAAAGGAAAAAAAACGTATTTACTTACAAAAAAAATATAGATTTCCAAAAAAAAACGGATCTATGAAAAAAAACAAAAAAAAATACGGACCTCAAAACCATACCAAACGGACCTCAAAATTATTAGTCCAAATTTTCCCAAGCTCAATAACAACAACAATAACCAAAGTGACCATATGCTGAGACCATAGGATCTCGGCTTGGCTTTAACGAGCAGCCACCAACCCCTCGGCACTTGACCGGATTCCACAACAACAACAACAATAATTCATCATCACCACAACAATCCAATCATCCATTACTCTTTACCAAATCCAATCTAAAGTCCAAGAAACTCAAAATCTAACAAAGAAATAAAATGAACAAAAAGAATACCAACATCAAGACTCGACCATGAATTAATCATACTCAAAACCACTCGGCCGTGAGCCTAGGCTCACGATTTGGACCCAAACCAATCGACATCATCACAAACATGGTACCAACCCTTGTTTTTATCAATAAAAATTATTTTCCCACAAGTTTTATTAAGAAAATATCAAAACCCATTTGATTTCATCCATGTGTTCACGGATTTAGTGCACATCGAGACCAAAAATGGCATACACTCGATACTACTCACCTTCTTTTTCTTTAAAACTTATGGATCCAACAACAAGAATAAAGATGGTGATGATTTGAGATGAAAATGATTTAGATTCGTGTGTCTTTGGTGGATTAGAGGCGCGTGTAGTAAACCAAAAGAAAGATAATAATGTCGGGATTAAGATGGTGGTATTGGTTTGCAAGGGTGGCCGGCGGTGGAGTGGTGGTGGCCGGTCAAAGGCAGCGGTGTGTGTGGTGTGTGTGTGTCGGCTGCACAAGGGGGAGGAAGAAACACAAACCCTAAATGGGTAAATGGTGATGATATAATAAATTTTGAGAGGGAGAGAGAGTGTAAGTTAAATTTGGAGAAGCATATTTAATTAAATGAAAAAAAAAATAGATAGTGGTTGATTAAATGGGGATTGATTGTAGTTAATGCACATATGTAGTTAAGAAGGGCAAGGGTAAAATGGGGAATACATTAATTTCAGTTTTTCACATCTTGACTTGTTGACCAAATCTCCATTATATATATATATATATATATATATATATATATCGTTATATATCTTAATAATATCTCGGTGTCCAATTAGGGTGTCGGGTCGCAAGTGGGAGTTACCGGTGTTAACCTCATTGGATGACATCCAAGAGTGACAATCGGGTGATATCAGATGACAAAAAAAAATAATCGGGTGTCAAACAAATGGTGGCTCATAGTAATCGGGTGTCAAACAATCGGTGTCTCATATAAAAAAAAATTCAAATCAGCCCGCAAAAATGGCTTAGTGATGATGCGAAAAATGATCCACTTTTAGGGGGTCATTTAAGCCCGGAATTGAACTTATTTGATCAAATATTGCCCTAAATCTTTCCTTTTGTGATTTTAGGTACTTTGGGAGTGAAATCTGGAAAAGGAAGCAATTCGGACGTTTTTGGAGCATAAAAGTGAAGAAAACGCCAAAGTCTTAATTTTCCTTGCTGGGAACAGTAGGTGATGGCGTCAAGAAGGAATTCCTGACGGCGTCAAGAGCAATTTCCATGACGATCCAGTAAAGATTTGACGGTGTCACGAAGAAGGGCGTCAAGAGTAAAAGTCATGACGGCCTGGAAATGCATAACACATGACGGCGTCAAAAATAGATCAAGGCAGTCCGAGAAGAGTTTTGGCGGCGAGGTGACGGCGTCACAAGCTTTGTTTTGACACCGTCAGACCCTATTTCCTATATATAGTTTTCTAATTTTCACATTAAAAAGAGAGAAGTTTTGGAGAAACCCTAGTACGAACTTGGTGCGAATTTTACAGGTTTTTCAAGGGTTCTAAGCCCTTGATACCTTTCATGTGTAATTGAGATAAGTATTCTTTTAATTCAATCAATATGTCTATGTGTTGGTTGTCTATCTCTTGTTCTTGTCTTAATTCCATCATGCTAGGCTAGATCTATCTTGTGTTTGCTCAGATCTAATGAAACCTAGATGTTAATTATGTGTTGATTACTTGTTTATAATTGTTTTGGATGAATGAATTTAATGTTAGGCTTAAGAAAACTGGCAGATCTCCAAATGGTAACATGCTTGAACGTCATAGGAAACATGAACCGATGTGCACTAGGTCTTTATTGGTTGTATTTAATGCATGAGCCACTGTTTATAATCCCTATGGTTGTGTTGGGCATGGCATAGGAGGATATAAGAGCTCATAGAATTGGGGAGTTAAGTGCGCTACCCCATGAATGATATTAAAGAATACAATCCGTCATCCATGCAACTATAACTAGTAATTAACGTGTAAAAGATGTCTAAGGAGTAGTGAAATCTAAGTAAACACATTTTCTCCACTTATTGCTCACAACTTTAGTATAATTTAATTTATTTTAATTTTTAGTATTTTATTTTGATTGCATCTTTAGTATTGGGTTAGTTGACTAGCAACTAATTCTGCCCAAATCCTTCAAACCCAAGATTTTTACTTGCTTTCTAAAAAATATAAAAATACAAAAATAATCATCTCTCACCTTTAGAACTAGTATTTAGGTTTTCTAATCCTAGCGACACTATTCCTAGTTGATCGATCAATCCCCCGGTACTTGTCACTATACTATACTACAACGATCAGATACACTGCCTGGTGGGGGTTGTAAGCTTCTCAAGATCCCTTGAGAGGTAAAGCCTGGTGCGATTCCCACGTATCAAGTTATTGTCTAGGTTAGAATTTCTTTTGATTAGGTCTACTTGCTAGATTCCTTACTAGTAAGATTTTATTCTTATTTTTAGGTTTTCTTTAGTCTATCTTATTTCTTTGTGTGTTTGTTCGTAACTCTTCACCATCCGACATCATGGACAACGGGAACATCTTTGAACCCGTCATCCCACCACAACAAAACCCACCATTAGAACCCGTTAGGCCCCGAACCTTAGGAGAGTATTCCCGACCTAGCCACCAAGGCTACCGAAACACCATTGAGCTCACTGGAGCCAATGTGACCCCCTTGCGATACGACACCATCCGGTTGGTGCAAAGCGGATGTGCATTCCATGGACTTCGTTCCGAAGATCCAAACCAACATCTTAAGGACTTCCTCAAAATCGTAGATTCCATAGACCTAGGTGTTGAAACTAGAGAGACAACCCGATTACGCCTATTCCAATTCTCTCCACGGGATCAAGCTAGTCAATGGCTTGAGCGTTTACCCGCGGGATCCATCACCACATGGGATGATCTCACCACTCGTTTCCTTGCTCAATTTTTCCCACCGGGGAGAACTACTAAGCTTAGAAATGACATCTTGATGTTCCAACAACGTCAAAATGAATCTCTTTATGAAGCATGGACTCGTTTCAAGGACTTACTCCAAAAAGTCCCTCATCATGGCATAGATCTTTGGCTCCAAGTCCAAATTTTTTATGACCATATCGATCTCTCCACGAGGCGAGCCATTGACCAATCGGCCAGTGGTAAGCTACGTGATCTAAGTGCGGAACAATCATGGGAACTCATAGAAGATCTTGCTCTCTATGACAACGAAAGTTGGAATGATCCCCGTGATTTGAACAAAACGGTCAAGCTAATATCTTTGCCTTTGAGCAACTCTAGCACTCCCGACCGTAGGATCATGGAACTTGAGGACCAAGTCAAGTTTCTCGTGAAATCCTATGAAGATCCTAAGCCTTCAAGCCAAGTGAATAAAATCACTTCTTCATGCGAATTATGTAGTGGTCTCCATGACACTCGTGATTGTGTGGAACTCCCTGGAACAGCTTTTGCGGACTACGCATCCACGCGTACCGACGAAGCGGGAGATAAGTGGTACACTTTCAAGCCCGAGCCAAACCCTTATGGTGATTCATACAACCCCTCTTAGAAAAATCACCCAAACCTTAGGTGGAAACAAAATCAACCCGATTCTTCCAATCCGCCTAATCATTACCAACCAAACGGTCCACCCTCCAACCGTACTTTCAACAACAATCCTTCTAACAACTATGGTAGTACCAACAATCTTGAAGGATTGATGTCAAAGTTCATGGCATCTCAAGAAGCTCGCATATCTAAGTTTGAAGCCGATTTCAAACAAAAGCAAAGCGAGATGACCACCAAAATTGACGCATTGTTGAATGTTCTCAATGATCGAGAAATGGGAGCACTCCCAAGCGACACGGTCAAGAATCCGAAACTAAACGTTAATTCCATATCCTCAGTTTCATCACCCACTTCGTGTCCACAATACTACTCGGTTAAATCAACGAGCACGTGTTTCAAACAGAACTAAATTCTTCAAAAAGACCAATCAAATAAAACACCAGATGTAGAACCGGTCAAAAGTATAGTTGAAACACCTCCTACGCAAGACCTTGACGATGAATTCAAAGAACTTCACCTTGAACGCCCCGTCATTGATGTCTTAGCACGTGCTCCTTACTATAGTGCCCTCCTAGAAAAATATGAGAAGTTTAAGCTAGGTAAAAATGGGACCGCCTTCGTTCAAAACAAGTTGCCTAAAAAGCTTGATGACCCGGGTATATTTGTTTTGCCTTGTAAGATAGGAAGATCCGAAGCTTTCGATACACTAGCCGATTTAGGGTCAAGCCTCAACTTGATTCCTTTATCCTTATTCACCGCTCTTAAGCTAGGAAAGTTAGAGGAAACGGAGGTATTGATAGGGCTAGCGGATGGGAGTATTGCCCACCCGGTTAGAATGATTAAGGATGTAGTTGTTCACGTAGGAAAGTTAACTATATTAGCGGATTTTCACGTCCTAGACATGGTTAGTGACACTACATGCCCATTATTGGTAGGAAGAGGATTTTTAGCAACCGCTAGCGCCATGATAGATTGTAAGGAGTCTAAGATAGCGGTAGGTGAAGGCGATACTTGGTCGGTGTACGATGTAAAGAAGCATAGTTATGATTGTGATGATGAACCGACACCGCATTGGGTAGAGATGAATAGGAGACCATCTAGATATGGACCTTGGATAGAAAGCAACTTTATAGGACCTCAATGCCCATTTTATCTAGAGAAAGATTTCGTTGAAAAGACACATTCGGTAGAACAACTCATTGCTAGAGATGAAGAGCTAGACCCCTTTGAGGACCCCTTAGTTTTTAGGAAGATGATTGAGTTTTTAAGCGTAATGCCTATTAACATAGAGATGAATAAGTGGAAAAGAGAGGGAGATAAGTGTAAATGGAGGTGGGACAAGCCACCTAAAGAAGGTGACGGATCATGGCATATGAGGATGACTTTGTATGATCCGGATGGAGAAAAGTTTGAAAGGTCATACCATACTAAGGAAACCGATAGGAAGTTGAAACCTAAGTTTGATCCCAAAGATGTCCTCACTGAGGAACTCACCCGTATCACGTAGTAACCCATGACCTTGAGTCTAGCTACAAGACTCGTAAATAAAGAAAAGCGCTTCTTGGGAAGCAACCCATGTTTTGTTTGATTTTATTTTGTTTGTTTGTTATTTGCTTCCGTATGCATGCTTAATTTTTATTGTTGGTAGATCATGTTTCTCAATTAAATAGTGGAAATACTTTACTTTGTTGTTTTGGCCTAGTCTTAACTCCACCTAAAAGTATTTTTGCAAAAGATAAGTGTAAGGGGAAACCCCAAATATGTTTTTAAGAAACAAACCGATCATGATTCTCCACAATATTAAATGAACATGTATATTCGTATTTGTTAGAGTCAAATGCTTGTATTGAGTCATAATGAAGTTTTGCAGGATTTTCCAGGAAGTAGGACCAAGTTTTTCCAGAAATTTTTCGGAAACTTAACATAAGAATTTCTGCAGGTCACTTCTGACGGCGTCAAGAATTTCTTCTTGACGGCGTCAAGTGTAAAAAATTGGGAAATTTTACCGGTTTTGTTTTTCTAACGGAGTCTTATGGTTTTTGTGAATTATTAAGTTTTATAATCTCCAAACTTCATTCCACAAGCATTATATCTTATCTTGTTTTCTAGGATTTAGTAACTTATATAGGATGTCGCCGATTTTAGGCGAGGTTGTTTTGTCTATTTTCTCAGGATTTACAGGTTATGTTTGACAAGAAGATGATTTACATTCTGGAAGGGAAGCTTTGATTGTTCATTTTCTTGGAGGAAGATTTAACCTGGCCACCTTATCATCCATACCGAGCGAATCAGGGTAGTATTTGATATCATTCTTTTTACTTTTTAACTTTTACATTCTTTACTTGAACATTGGGGACAATGTTCATCTTAAGTGTAAGGGGAGGGTAAAAAGATGATACCTTACATATGCACTTTCGCTTGAGTTTGTTTTGTTTGATGGTAGATGTGTAATAAAACTACGAGAAATACTTGTTAGTATAATTTTAGCGCCAAATTTAAAATTTTTTACAACATTTAGGAGTGAAACTTTAGCCATAGCAAGCATCTCATGGATAGGAGATTGTATGACTAGCACATAACCGTATATTCAGAAAAATTTTCTACCCAAATATGTGAGGTTCGCCTTTAGATTTGATAGGAAAAGCATTTACTATTAGTGCTTATGAGTGTACCGGTAGCATTTAGATTCTATAACTTGCGTTAGTGATGCATCCCGAGACCGCTAGTGAGACTACATTCGTGTAGTAGGATTTACTACATGATAAGAGGCATTAGGATCACCCTTGTGTTAAACCCGTATCATAATTACTTGACCATTTAAGTCATATTACTTGGCTAGTTAAGTCAACTAATTTTTCCCACACCCTTAGCGTTGTACTCATTTTTAGTACACGAAACCCCTAGTACACCCCTCCGAGCCTATCTTTTCGTTTCTTACTTTAAGTATTTTACTTAAAGGAAGAATTTGTTACACCCCACTTAAATGTACAACCAAATCGCCTTAGCCTTCCGTATATGCGCTCATTTTTAGTGCATTATTGTTATTTGTTAAACCCTAAGTTAACTTTCTAATTGATTACATGGTTGCTAAGTCGAGTCATATCCTTGTACATATTGTTTTGGGACGATTGGGACTCATGGGTAAGTACTTATTTATGGAGTAATGGGGAAGAATATCATTTTATTACCCCCATATGTACGTTAATCTTAAAAGTACTCCAAGTGTTTTGATTTTCTTAATTCGAGTCATTAGATTAGTTTATTGTAAAGTATGTAAAGATTCAAGTGTAAGGGGAATGTTCAACCCCTATGATGTATTATTTTGGATGGTAGGGTAACAGTGTATGCAACAAAAAAAAAAAAAAAAAAAAAAAAAAAAAAAAAAAAAAAAAATCGAAAAATCAAGAAAAAAGAAAAAAAAAAAAAAAAAGAGAAAAAACATAGGGACTACCATCCCGTTTCATTCTATGTTCATTTTTATGTTTTTGTTATTTTTCATTTATTAGCTTAAGTCGAGTCTAGTCTTGGCTTAGCAACGCCATATTGTACATGTAATTAACCAAGATTGTTAACTCGCCACCAGTAAAAACTTCCTTTATCCAACAAAACCGTGTATTTCATATCCCTACACCTAATGTTACAACCCTTTAAAAGACCTCTTTGATAGTTTATCCTAGGTGCTTACGCCATGTGGTGGAGGTTTGACCCTTTCCCAAGCCTATGGTAATCTATTTTGCTATGACAGGTAGTGAGAGATATCTTCCATTTCCATATTGTAATTTACACTTTATTACACCCGAGAGATGTGAGTATCTAAACACTATTGGTGAGGTGCTAGTGTATGACCTCCGTGCTTGTCAATTGGTCTTTAGTGGAACGATTATTTGTTGTAATTACTTTTATATTAGTGTTAAATGACCCCTAACTTGTATTTTGAGTAGAATAAAAACGCATTTGCTTGAGGACAAGCAAATCTCAAGTGTAAGGGTATATGATGAGGCGAAAAATGAACCACTTTTAGGGGGTCATTTAAGCCCGGAATTGAACTTATTTGATCAAATATTGCCCTAAATCGTTCCTTTTGTGATTTTAGGTACTTTGGGAGTGAAATCTGGAAAAGGAAGCAATTCGGACGTTTTTGGAGCATAAAAGTGAAGAAAACGCCAAAGTCTTAATTTTCCTTGCTGGGAACAGTAGGTGACGGCCTCAAGAAGGAATTCCTGACGGCTTCAAGAGCAATTTCCATGACGATCCAGTACAGATTTGACGGCGTCACGAAGAAGGGCGTCAAGAGTAAAAGTCATGATGGCCTGGAAATGCATAACACATGACGGCGTCAAAAGTAGATCAAGGCAGTCCGAGAAGAGTTTTGGCGGCGAGGTGACGGCGTCACAAGCTTTGTCTTGACGCCGTCAGACCCTATTTCCTATATATAGTTTTCTAATTTTCACATTAAAAAGAGAGAAGTTTTGGAGAAACCCTAGTACGAACTTGGTGCGAATTTTACAGGTTTTTCAAGGGTTCTAAGCCCTTGATACCTTTCATGTGTAATTAAGATAAGTATTCTTTTAATTCAATCAATATGTCTATGTGTTGGTTGTCTATCTCTTGTTCTTGTCATAATTCCATCATGCTAGGCTAGATCTATCTTGTGTTTCCTTAGATCTAATGAAACCTAGATGTTAATTATGTGTTGATTACTTGTTTATAGTTGTTTTGGATGAATGAATTTAATGTTAGGCTTAAGAAAACTGGCAGATCTCCAAATGGTAACATGCTTGAACGTCTTAGGAAACATGAACCGATGTGCACTAGGTCTTTATTGGTTGTATTTAATGCACGAGCCACTGTTTATAATCCCTATGGTTGTGCTAGGCATGGCATAGGAGGAGATAAGAGCTCATAGAATTGGGGAGTTAAGTGCGCTACCCCATGAATGGTATTAAGGAATACAATCCGTCATCCATGCAACTATAACAAGTAATTAACGTGTAAAAGATGTCTAGGGAGTAGTGAAATCTAAGTAAACACATTTTCTCCACTTATTGCTCACAACTTTAGTATAATTTAGTTTATTTTCATTTTTAGTATTTTATTTTGATTGCATCTTTAGTATTGGGTTAGTTGACTAGCAACTAATTCCGCCCAAATCCTTCAAACCCGAGATTTTTACTTGCTTTCTAAAAAATCTAAAAATACAAAAAGAATCATCTCTCACCTTTAGAACTAGTATTTAGGTTTTCTAATCCTAGCGACACAATTCCTAGCTAAACGATCAATCCCCCGGTACTTGTCACTATACTATACTACAATGATCAGGTGCACTGCCTGGTGGGGGTTGTAAGCTTCTCAAGATCCCTTGAGAGGTAAAGCCTGGTGCGATTCCCACGTATCACTTAGTTTAGAATAGTGTCGAAATTAGCATTAATAAACGACCTGGGATTTTACGGAGTATTACAGTACCCACCCGTTAGATTGGATTCGTCCCGGAATCCAAAGTTGAATCGGTGCTCGGGGTTGTCTTATCGAATAGTTGTGGGTATTTGGCACGCATTTGATCCTCGCGCTCCCAAGTGAACTCGGGTCCTCTCTTAGAGTTCCATCTGACCTTAACAATGGGAATGCGACTATGCTTTAGTCGTTTGACCTCCCTATCCATAATCTCAACGGGTTCCTCAATAAAGTTCAATTTATCGTCGATTCTGATCTCCTTCAACGGAATCACAAGGGTTTCATCCGATAAACACTTTTTCAAATTTGACACGTGGAAGGTGTTGTGTACTCTACTGAGTTCCTTAGGTAATTCAAGTTTGTATGCCACGGGACCGATCCTTTCAATGATCTCGAAGGGTCCAACGTATCTTGGGTTTAGCTTTCCACGTTTTCCAAACCTAATCATCCCTTTCCAAGGTGATACCTTAAGCATGACCTTGTCTCCAACTTGAAACTCTATTGGTTTCCTTCGCACATCGGCATAACTCTTTTGCCGATCCCTGGCGGCTTGTAATCGTTTCCTAATCTTTACTATTTTCTCAGTGGTTTCAAGAATCAACTCGGGACCTAAGAGTTGTACATCTGCAATCTCAGCCCAACAATCTGGTGATCTACACTTTCTTCCATAAAGTGCTTCAAATGGTGCAGCCTTAATGCTAGCGTTTTAACTGTTGTTATATGAGAATTCTGCTAACGGTAGGTGTTTATCCCAGCCTTTTCCAAAATCAATCACACATGCCCTAAGTATGTCCTCCAGGGTCTGTATAGTCCTTTCACTTCGACCATCGGTCTGTGGATGGTAAGCGGTACTCATATCTAACTTAGTTCCCATGGCTTTCTGTAAAGATCACCAAAAGTTAGACGTGAAACGGCTGTCTCGGTCGGAGATAATAGAAATTGGCACTCCATGCCGGGAAACTATCTCCTTAAGGTACAAACGTGCAAGAACGTCCATATCATCAGTCTCTTTGGTTGGTAAAAAGTGCGCTGACTTCATGAGACGATCGACAATAACCCAAATAGTGTCCAACCCACTCGATGTATTGGGTAATTTCGTAATGAAGTCCATTGTAATCCTTTCCCATTTCCACATTAGTAGCTCGGGTTGAATCAAAAGACCGGACGGTTTTTGATGTTCAGCCTTTACTCTTGAGCAGGTCAAACACTTACCGACATACTCTACAATGTCAGCTTTCATGTTTGGCCACCAATACAACTTCTTTAGATCGTGATACATCTTATCCGAACCAGGATGAATGGAATATTTAGACTTATGAGACTCGTGCAAGATGAGGTCTCGTATTCCTCCATACAATGGAATCCAACTTCTGTCTTTGAAACACAGCCTTCCATCTGGTTTCTTGACAAATCCATTCGTGCTTTCTAGCATGCTGTAAATCTTCTCGTGCGGTCTATTCTCTTCCTTAAGGACCTCAGCTTGAACTTCAAAAATTTGAGACAGAAGTGGTGATCTAATTGTCATACCCAATGATCTAACTCTGAGGGGTCTAAGTCGCTCCTTTTGACTCAAGGCATCTGCTACAACGTTTGCCTTCCCCGGGTGATAACGAATCTCACAATCATAGTCACTTAGTAACTCTAGCCATCGACGTTGTCTCATGTTCAACTCCTTTTGATCTAAATTGTGCTGAAGACTCTTGTGATCGGTGAAAACCGTACACTTGGTTCCATATAGGTAGTGTCTCCAGATCTTAAGAGCGAATACTACCGCTCCTAATTCTAGATCATGAGTAGTGTGGTTCTCCTCGTGGGGTTTAAGTTGTCTAGAAGCGTAAGCGATTACTTTAAGTCTTTGCATCAATACGGCACCCAAACCTTGGATTGATGCGTCACAATATACCACGAAGTCCTCACTTCCTTCGGGTAAAGCTAATATCGGTGCTTCACAAAGCTTTTGCTTCAAGAACTGAAATGCCGATTCTTGCTCCTCTCCCTAGTCAAACTTCTTCTTCTTCTGTGTTAACTCAGTTAAAGGCTTAGCAATCCTTGAAAAACCTTCAATAAACCTCTGATAGTAACCGGCAAGACCTAAAAATTGGCGTATCTTAGTAGGACTCGTAGGTGACGCCCAATTTTTAACAGCTTCGATCTTGGCGGGATCAACATGAGTACCTTTACTGTCGATAACATGCCCAAGAAATTGTACCTTCTCAATTCAAAAATCACACTTGGAAAATTTGGCGTATAATTTCTCTTCTCAGAGCAGTGTTAGTATAGCCTTTAGATGTTCTGCGTGCTCTTCCTTACTACGTGAATAGATAAGGATATCATCGATGAATACAATCACAAACTTATCCAAATAGGGTTTGCACACTTGGTTCTGTTGATATAAATAATTGACTAAAAACATTATTCATATCTTTCGATATCTCTAAGTTTTGATAATCACAAAACGAAAACTCATCAAACCAAAGGATATGACGTAAACAAGTATTTAGTAGTAAATACTCATTTTCACCATCTAATCACTTAAGGTATGAATAAACAAAGTGATTAATGCATTATAAGATCAAAGGAAATTTTGTATTAATACATAACATTTTATAAAATGTTTTTAACATTTTATAAATATTTGTAAATCATTTTTGGTATAGCTTTATTAAACCACAAATATATGATTTCAAATTTCCAACCAAAAAGGGCAAATTTTATCCAGAAAAACTTTTCAAACGTTCAGGAGGGCGGCCCCCTTAAAGTTACTAGGCGGCCCCTTTAATCATTAAGGGGACCGGCACGCTCCCGAACAGTAAAATCTGGCCCTTTAAATACTGGATCATTTTGCACATTTTCCTCACCTTTTTGCACCAGAAACTTTCAGATCTAAACATCCATTTCCTTTCTCTAAAAATCCTTTGATCTTACATACTTTGATCTTTGTTTCAAAGTGATTCAAGCCTCAACATTCAAAGTGCAAAGAGAAGAATACTTCTATTAGAAGTATTACAACTTAGTATCATCTTGCTATCTAAGTTGCTTGTTTATATTTTCTTGTAAATCTTTCATCCTTTGGTGAATAAGGTGTATGTATTAGTTAGCTAGATTTAGTTGAAGAATCTAGGATTGTTGTAAGTGTGAGGTGAAACTTGAAGTGAAGAAGAAGTGTTAGATAGTAGTGGTGATAGGAGATTGTAGCAATAGGAACTTGTAGTTAAGATATTGAGGGTCTAAAGTGAAGAAGACTAGAAGACATTAGTGACTTGAAGGTGTGAAGACATTAGTGGCTTGAACGTGTCAAGACATTAGTGACTTAAAGGTGTGAAGACATTAGTGGCTTGAAGGTGTCAAGACACTAATGCTTTGAAGGTGCAAAGACTTTAGTGGCTAGAAGGTGTGTAGAAGTTGTGACTTAGGTGTGAAGACGTTGCGGTGTGATTATTGGTGTGTAAATTGGTGTGCAAAGTGGTGTGTAAATTTGGTGTGTAAGGTTTTCTCCGCCATAAGGGAGATTGTTGATATTGTGAAGAAAACTCTCGAGTTAGGTGCTCGGGGAGTGGAGTAGGGCAAGGAAGGTGTCCTTGTAGCCGAACCACTATAAATCCTTTGTCTCTCAGTTTGATCTTTCCATCTCTTACTCTTTACTTGCTTACTTACTAGCTTTTCATAAATTGTCTATATTATGTGTTGTGCATATATTGAATTCACATAAAGATCAAACTAGGTTCCATTCAAAACATCAATTATACATTAGTTAAACATAAGTATATACAACTACTAAGACACATATATCTATATTAGTACAAACTTGTATTTAAGTGGGATATATGAAATCATAATTTCTATTCAACACTTTAAATAAGTATTGTCTAGGTGATTTATGTAAACTAGTTTGTTTGTATACTTTAGCTTTAACGGTTTTTACAAATACTATCAATTCTTAGAAAGCAAATTTTTATTAAACGAAAAAGACGCAAAACTATTCAACCCCCCCTTCTAGTTTTCCACAATTGGTATCAGGAGCCACGTCTAGCAAGATTTTTAAAATAGATTGTATTTTAAAACTTGTAACGATCTATGCAATTTGAAAAATATTTAGAAGGGGAATTTATGCAACAACCACCATTATTTGAAAATGATCATTTTCTTGAATGGAAAAACAAATTTGAAAATTATGTGAAATCAATAGATCTTGATCTTTGGCATATCATTTCAATTGGTGATCTTAAACCAACCAAAATGGATTTTCAAAATCAATATAATAACCTTCAAACCAAATTTGATAAAAACACTAAAGCCAAATTACTTATTTTCAAAACTCTACCAAGAGTTGAATATGAAAGATTACTTCCTTATAAAACGGCAAATGATATTTGGAAATGCATTTTAAAATTTCACCAAGAGAAATGTAAAACCAAAGATGATAAACTTGATATTGCACATAAAATAGTTACTCTAGAAAATTTAATAGATAAATATTTAGTTGAAATAAACACATGTACTACTAGTTCAAATATGGCTATTGAAGGTACAAATAAAGAAGAACACATGTGTCTAACCCAAAGAAAGTATGTCAATAAACCATGGTGCAACAAGGAAAATGAAGATGACAAAAATATGGCTTACATGAATTCTCTAACTAATGAGAATACAAGTGGTGACGGCAAGGATTACATGCTTCAAGATTCAAGCAACACTACAAACAAAACATGGGGTGACATGAACAATAGAATTGATCACCGCTTAGCATGTGAAGATTGTACAACTACAAATAAGTCAAGAAAGCTATTGTTTGCTTGTTAAAACAAACAAATGATGAATTCTTGTACTTCTTGATGACATCCTCATCATGTGCATTTAAATGCATTGGATGCTCTCCACTAATCAACTCGGACCCATGAGAATCTGGGTACCAAGATCTTTGTCACTTGTAGTCTACACACGTGTTGATTATATATTGGTTGCGGTCATCTATGATCTTGGCGGTTTACATCTCACTCTTGGAGGACTCTTGTTTTACCATTCTTGATCCTTATTGCGTTGGGATTCGTCTTTGCTACTTCTACATACTTTGGGCAAAATGTTAAGACGTCTTCTATTGCTCTTTTGCCCACTCTTAAAGGAAAGCTGGACCTGAGGTAAGTTTTCTTTTCAAAACCTTGTTAATGTTACAATATATCATAGTATGCCATGATTAGTATACTAATATGATTTTAATCCATAAGTTGTTATGCCTTTAGATCATAAATACCAATATATGCATACATGATATTAGGACAATTAACTCTCTCGTTGTTATGACTACTTTAATCTATATGTTCTTAACTAATTGGATTAATAGATAATTAAAACTTGCTAGTAACTCTATACTACAATGTACCTTCTATGCATACATATATATACATATGTCTATATTGTATTCATTGATGATTTTCTTTGTCCTTTCCTATCTCATTGCATTTAGATGTTTAATATCTACCATATCTCTTTCACATCTTTAGTTGCCATTAGAGATGATTATGTGTGACAATGGGCCTAATCGATTCTCTTGAAGTATATCTTTCTCTTGAAATTTCTTGATTGTCAAAATCAAAACATCATATTTAAAAACTTCTCTCTTTGAATTAAAATCTTTCAAATATCTATTTTATGCTTCTTCAAACAACATGCTTAATCATAAGCTATCATAACATTATTTTGATCTTTATCAAGATAGAAACATTTTTCTTTTTGAAACAAAACAAAATTTGTTTTATCGGGATACAAACTTGAATGTACTTCAAAACATTAAGCCAAGTATTAGTGAATCAAGAAAACTTCATATTTGGTAATCTTCGATAGGTAAATCTAGGAACTCAATTTCTTCTAAAAAGAGAATGACTACTGGAGAATCAATTGACTAGAAATTCAATTTAACCTAACGGTTGAATTGCTTCTATGTGAGAAGTTGGGTGTGTGTAACCCGTATAAACGGTCGTGTTTAGCCTGAATTGAGCACCACTAGTAATAGTCTCATACTCATTCTCCAACTTGATTAAATTGCACTTCCTATATATACCTAACACTAGTTCACTTTTATGAACTTTTCTTCTCATTAAATTCTTTCATTTCCAGATTTATGGCATTAAGTTAGATAAGCATGCGAAAACATAGGAACTATAGATGTTAGGTTATATCCCATTCAACACTCTCACATCTAAATGAAAACTTACTTTCAAACATTGTTGAATAAAACTAAAAACATTTTGCCTAAAACATTCTTTGATTATCTCATATATGTCTTGCATTTATGTAAAAATGACATTCACAATTTAATCAAATCATTTCTTGAGAATCATGGTTTGCCCATATGGATCTTGTTTGTAACAAATCTTAAAGTCCATACAATCATTACTTCCAATTTGTTTCTTGTAGGCACTCACTATTTTGTTCAAACTAGCCAATTTATTATGGTTAGCATGTCTTAGTGCTTCCTTAGTTGTGAAACTTAATTGACCAATAAGTAGATTGCATGAAAATTGGAAATTATTTGCCTACTTAACTCATCTTTATTACATTCTCTAGATACATGATTAGTTTATCCTATATTGCTTCTAAAGAATTGATGCAAATTGTTTGTACTAGACTACATAGCATTTGTATTCTTCTACTTGTTAATTGTTAACTTTCATCAATATGTTTGCACTAGTCTACATATTATCATTTTCATATAGTTATACATTTAACTAATTTGCCTTATTGCCTCCTTAGTTGCACATCTTAATTGATAAATTAATAGATTGCATGATGATTAGAAATTAATTATCTTATTTATTTATTTCCATATCACTCTATACATTCATGAATAGTATGCCCTATATTGCTTCAAAGAATTGAACTTGCTTGAATCCAAACCCCAAAACATAACCTTTCTGAAAATTTTCTGCCAAAAACCCAATTCTGGCATTCTGGGAATCACCAGATGGGCGGCCCCCTTAATTATATAAGGCGGCCCCCTTAATGATTAAGGGGACCGGCCCCTAATTAAGGGGACCGGCCATCTGATGGTCGAGGATACTGTTTTCTTTATCACTTTTTGACCCATTTCAGCCTATACTTCCCAAAATTCACAAACATATTTTGTCCAATGCTATCCCTCAAAATTTGCCTTCCTAATCAACATTTCTCATACACTATAAATACCCTTATCCCATTATTAATGCCATCACACCCAAACATGTCATCTCCCAACAACCAAAAACCTAAGGTTTCAAGAACCGCAAGGATCTCCGTCAAACCCGTTTGGAGGAGAAAACTTGATTCTTGTCATAACTCAAGTGATGTTGTTCCAAGTCAACCAATTACCAAACCTCAAACCCACAAGAATGATTCATCTCACAACCTATCATCCACTCATTCCCTCATTCATGCTTCTTCTTATGATGAGCATGCCCATTCCCAAAACAATAATCCCAATTTCTCAATCAATACTTCTCATGTTGCTCATTCAACAAAAACACCATCAACTCATGAAACATCTCTTCCACCCATATCATGTTTTCATGATTACCCAAGCTCAATCATGTCTCCACCACCAAGAGTACCACCACCACATCCTACAACTTCACATGACTCTCCCATGTTGCAAGTTCAAACTTTCACCCAAGATAACTATGAAGCTCCACCACCATCACCTTCCTCCGAACAATTGAAGTTCGTTGAGGAGCTAAAAGAGGCTCATGAGCTTAATGCTCTTTTAGCATTACATCTTGCACAACGCAATTTGGATCCACCACAATCAAGCTCACCATCATCACCACATAATACAAACCAAATTGAGAAGCATGTTAACAATTGCCCTTGTTGCATCTTCCTTCAACAACAAACCATTGCCTTGAATGAGCACTTCACTTGGATTGAGTATCTTCTTACTAGATCTCAGCAAACACCATCACTTGAACAACATCAACCAACTAACCCAACTTCAAATCCACCTCCTCCAAGCTCCACATCTCCAAACCAACCAACATCCATGCAACCAAATGTTTACCCCCATTAAGCTACCAACATGATCCCCATTCACCATTCTCACCCAAGCATTTTATATGCTTATCTTTCTCATTTTCAAATAAAACACCTCAACCATTTTGGAATTCAAGAAAGTTTGATGACACTCTTTATTGGCACAATAGGATATTCTACTTAGTATTAGGATTCCATCATTATAGCTTATGTAACAATGATTGTGTAGTTGACATAATCATTTTAAATTAATGAATGCTTTTATGTGTGTTTAAAATTCTTCTTTGCCATGCTATTAGTTGTTATCATGTTAAATATATATTTGCTTGTGCCTCTAATATTTTTCTTGCAAGAGTTCCATAGCTCAAACCCTTGGTGTCCTCAAACGAGGGGGAGCATACATCAAGGGGGAGCCTTTTTATTATCGGCTTAAACCTTTTTGATTCTACAAAAAGGGGGAGAAGTGAATATAAACTCACTAAATACTTGTATAAAAATTAACTTTTGGATTTAATGAGTTTAGGTTTTGTAATCATCAAAAAGGGGGAGATTGTTGATATAAATAATTGACTAAAAACATTATTCATATCTTTCGATATCTCTAAGTTTTGATAATCACAAAACGAAAACTCATCAAACCAAAGGATATGACGTAAACAAGTATTTAGTAGTAAATACTCATTTTCACCATCTAATCACTTAAGGTATGAATAAACAAAGTGATTAATGCCTTACAAGATCAAAGGAAATTTTGTATTAATACATAACATTTTATAAAATGTTTTTAACATTTTATAAATATTTGTAAATCATTTTTGGTATAGCTTTATTAAACCACAAAGATATGATTTCAAATTTCCAACCAAAAAGGGCAAATTTTATCCAGAAAAACTTTTCAAACGTTCAGGAGGGCGGCCCCCTTAAAGTTACTAGGCGGCCCCCTTAATCATTAAGGGGACCGGCCTATAATTAAGGGGACCGGCACGCTCCCGAACAGTAAAATCTGGCCCTTTAAATACTGGATCATTTTGCACATTTTCCTCACCTTTTTGCACCAGAAACTTTCAGATCTAAACATCCATTTCCTTTCTATAAAAATCCTTTGATCTTACATACTTTGATCTTTGTTTCAAAGTGATTCAAGCCTCAACATTCAAAGTGCAAAGAGAAGAATACTTCTATTAGAAGTATTACAACTTAGTATCATCTTGCTATCTAAGTTGCTTGTTTATATTTTCTTGTAAATCTTTCATCCTTTGGTGAATAAGGTGTATGTATTAGTTAGCTAGATTTAGTTGAAGAATCTAGGATTGTTGTAAGTGTGAGGTGAAACTTGAAGTGAAGAAGAAGTGTTAGATAGTAGTGGTGATAGGAGATTGTAGCAATAGGAACTTGTAGTTAAGATATTGAGGGTCTAAAGTGAAGAAGACTAGAAGACATTAGTGACTTGAAGGTGTGAAGACATTAGTGGCTTGAAGGTGTCAAGACATTAGTGACTTAAAGGTGTGAAGACATTAGTGGCTTGAAGGTGTCAAGACACTAATGCTTTGAAGGTGCAAAGACTTTAGTGGCTAGAAGGTTTGTAGACGTTGTGACTTAGGTGTGAAGACATTGCGGTGTGATTATTGGTGTGTAAATTGGTGTGCAAAGTGGTGTGTAAATTTGGTGTGTAAGGTTTTCTCCGCCATAAGGGAGATTGTTGATATTGTGAAGAAAACTCTCGAGTTAGGTGCTCGGGGAGTGGAGTAGGGCAAGGAAGGTGTTCTTGTAGCCGAACCACTATAAATCCTTTGTCTCTCGGTTTGATCTTTCCATCTCTTACTCTTTACTTGCTTACTTACTAGCTTTTCATAAATTGTCTATATTATGTGTTGTGCATATATTGAATTCACATAAAGATCAAACTAGGTTCCATTCAAAACATCAATTATACATTAGTTAAACATAAGTATATACAACTACTAAGACACATATATCTATATTAGTACAAACTTGTATTTAAGTGGGATATATGAAATCATAATTTCTATTCAACACTTTAAATAAGTATTGTCTAGGTGATATATGTAAACTAGTTTGTTTGTATACTTTAGCTTTAACGGTTTTTACAAATACTATCAATTCTTAGAAAGCAAATTTTTATTAAACGAAAAAGACGCAAAACTATTCAACCCCCCCTTCTAGTTTTCCACAGGTTCATTAAGTCCATAAATACAGCGGGTGCATTTGTTAGACCGAATGGCATTACATGGAATTCGTAGTGACCGTATCTTGTCCTGAAAGCCATCTTAGGGATGTCTTCTTCACTAACTCTCAGTTGGTGATAACCCGATCTCAAATCAATCTTCGAGTAGACACTCGATCCTTTCAGTTGATCAAACAAATCGTCAATCCTTGGCAACGGATATCGATTCTTCACCGTAAGTTTGTTCAACTCACGATAATCGATATACATCCTGAAGGTTCCATCTTTCTTCTTTACAAACAATACCGGGGCTCCCCACGGTAATGAACTTGGGCGAATAAATCCTTTATCTGACAATTCCTGCAATTGCCTAGATAACTCCTTCATTTCCGACGGTGCTAGCCTATAGGGTGCTCGTGCTACGGGTGCTGCTCTTGGCATCAAGTCGATTTGAAATTCCACTTGACGAGTCGGCGGAAGGCCAGGCAAGTCCTCAGGAAAAACTTCTGGAAAGTTTTCGACTACTGGCACATCCTCAAGTCGCTTCTCTTCCGACTTCTTCTCGGTGACTTGAGCCAAAAAGACTTGACATCCTCGTTCGATGTACTTCACAACTTTGACGCAAGAAACGATGCTTAAATGTGTCTTACTTTGCTCTCCGCGAACAATCAGGGTTTCGTTATTCAGGAGGATGTGAACGACCTTTTCGTCACAAATGATCTTAGCGCGGTTCTTGGATAACCAATCCATTCCTACAACGACGTCGAAACTACCAAGTCTAATAGGCATAAGGTCAATGGCAAATGGGGTGTCTAGTAGTTGTAGGGTGCAACCTCGGAGTATAGTGTTAGTACTTACTAGCTTTCCATCGGCTAGTTCAATCTCATATGTGGTGTCTAGTTTGGTCGGTGTAATATTAAGTAGGGGTGCAAGGGAAATAGATACGAAACTTTGATCAGCTCCGGAATCAAATAAAACTTTAACGAGGTGGTTGTTTAGAAAGAACGTACCCGTGACTACGTTCGGATCTTGCTGGACATTCCCATCTCCCAGCACGTATGCTCTCCCACGTGCATTGTTGTCCTTATTTGGGCACTGACGCCTGTAGTGTCCTTTCTCTCCACAAGCATGGCATACTACAGCCACGGGTTGCAAGTTAGCTCCTGTAGCCTTGCAATCTTGTGTCTTATGTCCAATCCTTGAACACTTCCCACACTTAGCATAGCAGGGTCCAGTGTGATGCATCTTACATTTGTCACAGAATGGAAGAGGTCCAGCATACCTAGCATCCTTAACTGGTGCGGCGACATAAGCTCTGACAGCTTCCTGTCGTCGGTTCTGTTGATTGTGGTGGGTGTTTCTGTCATGGTGATAGTTACGGTTGGGGTTACGGTTGTTGTTGTTGCTGTTGTTGTTGTTGTTGTTGTTGTTGTTGTTTGTCCTTCGATCATCAAACTTCCTTTTGTGATCGTTGTTCCCCTGAGCAGAGTTACGCTTAATCTCCCGGTCTAGCAGTATTTGGGCAATAGTCATTGCTTCTTCCAAAGATTGAGGCTTTGGCGAGGTAAAGTTTCCCTCAATGCTCCTAGGCAATCCCTCAATGTATCTTTCCAACAACTTTTCCAAATCGGGAACCTTTGAAGGGCAAAGTGTGGCAAGTTCCTGAAATCTCCTATCATAAGCCCTGAGATCATTTCCTTTCACAACCAACGTCTGAAACTCATCTTCTAACTTCTTGATCTCACCTCTACGGCAGAACTTCTTCAGCATCTTCTCCTTAAAGTCAGCCCAGGTGATCTGATAGGCCTCTTCCACACCTATCTTCTGAGCAGTTGCATTCCACCAAGACAACGCGTCTTCCAACAACGTTCCAGTAGCAAACGAGACTCTGTTTTCAGCGGCACAACCGCTCCTTACAAACACAGTCTCAGTTCACTCAAACCATCGAGCAAGCTCTGTCACTCCTTCATTCCCTTTGAAGTGAGATGGTTTACAAGCTATGAAGTCCTTATAGGTACACTTCCGAGTCGCAGCGGACTCGCTTTCAGCAGTGGCTCGGTTATTGCTACTAGTTCGTGCCATTGCAGCAGCCTGCTCTTCCAAAGCTGCAGCAACACTGTCGGCAACCAACTTTCTGATAGCAGCCTGGGTCATAGCGGGTGACGAGATAGCAGTAGCGGTTTTCCTTGGGGCCATAACTCTATAAAATCGCAAGTCTATAAGTACAAATCCCAAACATCAATCCATAATAAGAGAAATAATGCAACCAAACTCATAATAGTCGAGATCATCACAAAGTACGTATCACAACCACACCATGAATACATACACAACATAAACCATATCATTCATAAATAATCATCACGACATGTAACAACACACATGGAAATTATAATGAATCTAAATATGGGAGCATAATAAAAGATGAGACAACTAGAACATCATAAATCAATATCAATACAGTACAATCATAACCAACATAAAGTTTTAATAATTTTGAATTCATTGTTACAAAACAATAAGATACAACATTATTAATGCCACAGGCGGCAAGTTAAGATGTCTCTGTATGTAATGACATGTCATAGATCTATGAAGGTCTATGTGCGCCTCCTGATCTCCTCTCCAGCTCTCTGATGATCCTGATCATCTCCAACATCTCCAAATCCCTGGATCTCTCACGGGCCTGAATCTCCTCAATAGTGGCTGAAAGCGTGTGGATGGTAGTACTAGATGCGGCCAACTCCTGTGTCTGATGCTCTAGCATCTGCTACGTGATGATCGCTATCGCTCTCAAATCCTCCATCTCATGCCTCTGAACATCTAGTCGATGACCAAACTCAGTGATGGTTGCCTGTGCCTCCTCGATCTCTGTCCTCATCATCTCAAATACCATCTCTAAAGTTGTCCTATGAACCACGAGGTTCTCGACCTCCTCCTGCATACACTCAATCCTCTCCAAGGATATATCCTCAATAACTCCCAACAGCTCATCAAGACGATCCTCATGTCTAACTAATCTGGCAGCCAAAAGAGGGATAATATGGTGTATCGGCTCCCCAGTGACCGGTAACACCGCTGAAGAGTCATCTCCAAGCTCAGCAGCCCTAGGCGATCCCTCAACCAACCTCCATCTATGAATGTAATCCAACAAAAATGACCATCGGCGAGCATCAACCAATCTATGAATGCCGGGTGAGGTGGGGGTCTCAGTGGGAACAGGTAATGGAGATGGAACAGGTGATGAAGTAGGTGATGGTATCGGTACGGTAGTAGTCTGAGAGTAGAAAATTGTAGGTGGTGGCATGGGTGGTAAAACCTCAGAGGTGTGGGGTGCGGTGTAAGTAGGCAGCATGTAAGGATGTGGCTCAGGTGAGGGTGATACGGGTGATGGTGGAGGTGCTGGTGATGCCACAGGTGTCAGATCTGGCATAGAAATAGGTGGTAGTACAGATGTGGGTGATGGTACAAGTGGTGTAACAGTAGAAGCAGGAAAAATACAGACTCGTTTCCGAGCCGTGCATTTGCGGGTAAAGTCTCCCTCATGGTATCGAAACAACTCTCTGAAAGGCTCCGGCTCATAGGGCTCAAGAATCCTCACTCACTTGCGCCGACGAATCGGTGCAGGCGGGGATGGTGGTGGAATAGAAGCAGTAGTGTCAGAAGTATCGGAGTTAGAAGACTCGTCATCAGCATCTGAACCGGTGTGGTGACTAGCAGGTGGTGTAGGACGGTCATCAGCCGCAAGAAACTGCTGAGACGTCAGGTACTGATCATAAAGGTACTGCCCTTGTGTCATAGGTCCACATACATGACGAAAAAGAGGCTGAATAGCAAAAGAATCAATGGGTGTAGAAGCAACCTCACCCTCCTCAAAGGGCTCAGTATCAGCAGATGGGTCTCCAGATGGAACAGGAGATGGTATGGCAGGTGATACAGGTTGGGTGTCATGGTCAGAATCATGGGTGTCTCGGGTGTCATGGGTGTCATAGTCAGATAGGTCAATAGTAGGGTAGGTGGATGATGCCGGCACGACGTCGTCATTTTCGGACAAAATAATAACCGGGGGCGACATGGTACTGTAATATCCCAAAAATAGGAGTAATATAAGTCATTTAGTCTACATAATGCTACATGCATAGTGATCATAGTGTCATAGTGAGCTAAATGCAATGGGTGCTAAAAATCAAACCTTAAAATATAACGTTGGCAAGCGTTGGCACAGAGGGCACTTTGGTGATAAATAGTTTGTTTAGAAATCCTGTGAGGTTATAGTCCAATGTTTTGAAAAACAAATCATTTGGTTCTCTATAAACCTGGATTTGATGCCAATCTGTAACACCCCAAAAATTTGATAAGCAGCGGAAGTCTAATCGGGGTCATTACAGTTTAGTACACAGTCATACTCATAGAAAACAATTCAAAAGATAGTCAATATCATTCCATGAAAACTCAAATAGTCAGAGTTACAAACATTTTTCCAAAATGTTAATTGTTTCGCAAAAGAAGTGATGAGTTTGTAAAGAATGATATAATTATTGAAATAACAAGGGAGGTCCTGTGTGCCCTTTTGCTAGCTCCGTGTTGCCATGCTTGCTAATTTCCTGAGATAAACATGCTTAAAAGGTCAACACAAAGGTTGAGTGAATCCATAGTAGTTTAAATAGTAATAATGTGAACACAAGTCAAGCATTTGAAATAAACAAGCCAAGATAGACAGGTCTTGACTAAACTGGTGAAATATTGCTCCTAAGCCTCACGAAACGCAAGCCTTAACATCGATTCGACATATCATAAAGATAATAACAATCACCTACACTACAGAGGATGTAAATGACAAGGGGCCCTCGGTGACAAGAAATGTGCCAAATTTCCATAATACCTCGAATATAGCACACCTCCTGCCAAGTAATCACCTTGACAGAGGTGGGCTGCCATTCCAATAGATCTGACAACTATATTCGCACTCACTCGCAAGTGATTAAGGTTCGTGATATGAGGGACTTGTAGCACAGGTGTCAACTTAGGCAATATCAGGTGATAACAGCATACAGAAAAATACTTGTGTTCGATTTATAGCATGTATCTCCCCACGGGGTTTAAAAGCAATTAAAAATGTGGGACCATGAACTCACCTGACAGGCATGTGTGAATCACAACGGTGCTCAAAAGTGATGGTGTACTGCTACGACTAGCAATGAAATTCCTACGACTTGCGACCTAAATAATACATTGTCATCGGTGTTTTAGATTCATTTTGTAATTGACATGTGATATGTCTCGTGCACGGTGATATCCATTCGGGTGTTTTAATATATTCCAAAATAACTTTACGTAGTTATTTGTATCGTTGTTACGAACCGGTGTTCAATAAATGTTAATTTATTTGTGAAAATAATATTGTTTAAAAAAATATTTATAATTAAATATTTTTAGTAAAGTTATATATTTACTTTAAAGCTACCAAAATATACACATATTTATATAAAAAATTTAAATTATACAAAACAATTAATTAATAAAGTACCTTTGTCATATTTGACCCTTAACTTTATTAAAGTTACACTTTTTACCCTTTGGTCAAAAATAATTACATTTTAGTCCTTGGCATAACTTTTACACTTTTACCTTGATCTTTCAAAATTTACAGTTTCTATCCTTCGTTCTTATTCAAAATCGACAATTTTACAAAGTGGTCCGAAAGTTTGGTGGTTTTAACACTTTTAGTCCCTTAACGTGGGATTTTTGCAAAATTAGTCCAAAATCTAGTTTTTGAAAAGTTAACTTTTATTTTTATAAAAGTTACCATTTTATCTTCTAAATTTATAAAAATCAGTTTTTATAAATTTAATATCGTTCGAAAATCTTAAGTTTTCTAATCGAAAATTCATAAGGAAAATCGATTGGGCTCGTTAGCCCGGTTAAGGCCCAAAGTGGGTTTAGTTTGATTAAAAGTAGTGCTCGACTAGGATTTGGTTTTGGTCTTGTTCACGTAGTGTAAGATCGAGTATGCTTTGCATGTTACGTTGGTTTAGTTAAGTGTGAGTCGAAAAATTAGTGTGTCGAAAAACATATATATGTTGTACGTAAAAAAATGAAATGGTGAGCCCTTTTCCTAAGGGTGTCGAGGCGTGGACATTTATATCTTCACAAGTGCAACGAGTATTATACTTAGAAAATAAGTGTGTCATGTGATAAAATCAACGTGATATGCATGATTGTATAAGAGTAGGAAATGAAATAGGTATGATAACTTACAACACCAAATATGGTGGTGATGATGTCGTATGATGCGAGACAAGAAACGAGCAAAAGTGGTACCCTCTTCGTATAGTGACCCTTGATCCAAAATAGTTACCCAACTAGTATTCTTGATCCAAAACCTTTGTGTGTGCGCCTAGTGCTCTTCGACAGTAACCAAGGAAAGAATAGAGAGTTTTGTGATTTGAGAATTTCGAATGTGTGAGAATTATGTGCATTTAATGTAGGTTTATATAGGAGAGGCAAGAGTAGTTGTGTGTTTGATCTTGTGAAACATGTTCCTTACTTGTCATTCGAGAGTAGACAACCTTGTCCTTTGTCTTGCTTTCTAGTCTTGTCGAGTTGGGGTAGAAGGAAGCAACAATGGTTTACTTTGGATTAGTTTAAGTTTAGTTTAGGTTAGTAGGGTATTAAACAAATGAGATTAGAACTCATGTGGTGTATATGTTGGGGAACATGAAACACTCGACCCATGGGGTATTAGTCGATTATGGTTACTAGGTGTGTATTGTAAATATCCAATGGTTTGACGGCTCCAATAGGTGGCTCCTTGTCGCAAGAAACAAAGTCAAAGGGGAGGTGATATGTCTGTGTCGTTTGAGTAGGAAACCCAGAAATCAAAACGTGTGTAATATTATTGTGGTATATATGTTTGGTTCGCTTGAGTAGCATGCAACGCAAAGGAAATCAACAGCCATACGGGCTTGTGCAAAAACTCGGCCCAAAATACAAATGAAAATGGTGTGGTGGGCTTGTGGTAGTGCTCGGCCCAGCAGGGTAAAAGAAAGAATGAAACTTGGGCTAAAAATGGTATCCGGCCCAAAGCAAAAGAAATGGTGTGTCGGTGACTAATTCGTTTGTAACTTTAGTTTCGGTATCGGTGTCGGTTCGTGAAAACCATGAAAATATAAACGGTGTCGTCATACGTATATATATACTTATATATACATAGTGATAATAATTTGTAACAATTAATATATATATATATATATATATATATATATATATATATATATATATATATATATATATATATATATATATATATCCTTATATATATTAATAATATCTCGGTGTCCAATTAGGGTGTCGGGTCTCAAGTGGGAGTTACCGGTGTTAACCTCATTGGGTGACATCCAAGAGTGACAATCGGGTGATATCAGATGACAAAAAAAATAATCGGGTGTCAAACAATCGGTGTCTCATATAAAAAATTTCAAATCAGCCCGCAAAAATGGCTTAGTTTAGAATAGTGTCTAAATTAGCATTAATAAATGACCTGGGATATTACGGAGTATTACAAACCCTTGGACCGGGCACCACTTGTGGATATAGGTTTGGATACTTGTAGTGATAACCTTACTCCTAGTTCTAGGGAATTTCCTAGTGTTGATGAACCGGAACCTAAATCTTTACACACCTTTCCATCCTTAGATATATTTCTAGGAGACAAAAGAGGAACCGACCCACCCATCAAGCAATATTATCCGGGTAGTTTTAGGATGAAGGAAGCCATTCACTCACCCCTTCACCTCACGTGGCATATTTCCACCCTAAGGGTGTGTATCGCTACTTCCACCCGCACTTAATTCAAAGTGTAGGGAAAACCTCCCCTATTTCCGTTAAATAAGGGTAGAGTCAGGCTCGTGACTCGAACAAAAACAAGCGCTTATTGGGAGGCAACCCAAGCTTTATTTATTTATTTGTTTGTTTGTTTGTTTGTTCGTTTGATTTTATTTGTTTCCGTATGCATGTTTTATTTGTTGTTTGTGGCTCATGTTTCAAAGTAAATTGTGAATATGCTTTATTTTATTTTTAACTTCGTCTTAATTACATATAAAGGTATTTTACAAAAGATAAGTGTAAGGGAGATCCAAATTTGTTTATAAGAATGAAATTGAGCATGAACCACAACAATATTAAATGAACATGTGTATTAGTAATTGTTTGAGTCAAATGCTTGTATCGAGTCATAATGATGTTTTGCAGGATTTTCCAGGAAGGCATAAGTTTTTCCAGAACTTTTTCGGAAACTTAACATGAGATTTTTGCCGGAACATTCTGACGGCGTCAGGAGTTATAACCTGACGGCGTCAGGTACAAAAATTCTGAAAAATTTTGCGAGTTTTGTTTATACCGGACTCTTAAAGTTTTTGTTGATTCTTTAGTTCTATAAACTCCAGAAAATCTGCAAACATTCATCCCACAAGCATTATATCTTTAATTGTTTTTTTTTTTATTCCTAAGTCTGGAATTACATCTAGTTGTGAGTTTTCTTTGTTCGGTTTGATGCTTTGGGTTTTTGTGTTTGTTTTCTCAGGTTTAACAGGTTATATGGGACAAGAAGATGATTTATTTTTCAGGAAGGGAAGCGTTGAATGTTCATTTTTCTTGAAGGAAGATCTAACCTTGTTACCACACTATCCACATCGAACGAATCAGGGTAGTATTTGTTTTCATTCTTTTACCTATTTAACTTTTACATCCTTTAATTGAACATTAGGGACAATGTTCATCCTAAGTGTAAGGGTAGGGTAAATGATGATACCTTATAGGATACTATTGCACTTGAGTTTGTTTGTTTGATGGTAGGTGTGTAATAAAACTAAGAGAAATACTTGTTAGTGTAATTTTAGCGCCAAATTTAAATTTTTTTACAACATTTAGGAGTGAAACTTTAGCCATAGCAAGCGTCTCATGGATAGGAGATCGTATGACAAGCACAAAACCGTACCATTCAGAAAAAATTTTCCACCCAAATATGTGAGGTTCGCCTTTAGATTTGATAGGAAAAGCATTTACTATTAGTGCTTATGAGTGTACCGATAGCATTTTGATTCTAGAACTTGCGTTAGTGATGCATCCCGAGACCGCTAGTGAAACTACATTCGTGTAGTAGGATTTACTACATGATAAGAGGCATTAGGATCACCCTTGTGTTAAACCCGTATCATAATTGCTTGACCATTTAAGTCATATTATTTGGCTAGTAAAGTCAACTAATTTTTCCCACACCTTAGCGTTGTACTCATTTTTAGTACACGAACCCCCTAGTACACCCCTCCGAGCCTATCTTTTTGTTTCTAACTTTAAGCATCTTACTTAAAGGAAGAATTTGTTACAACCCACTTAAATGTACAACCAAATCGCCTTAGCCTTCCGTGTAGGCACTCATATTTAGTGCATTATTGTTATTTGTTAAACCCTTAGTTAATTATCTAATTGATTACATAGTTGCTAAGTCGAGTCATATCCTTGTACATATTGTTTTGGGACGATTGGGACTCATGGGTAAAGTACTATTGTTATGGAGTAATGGGGAAGAACATCTTATATTACCCCCATATGTGCGTTAATCTTAAAAGTACTCCAAGTGTTTTGATTATCTTGATTCGAGTCATTAGATTAGTTTATTGTAAAGTATGTAAAAATTCAAGTGTAAGGGGAATGTACATTCCCTATGATGTATTATTTTGGATGGTAGGGTAAGAGAAAAAACATACGGACTACCATCCCGTTTCATTCTATGTTTATTTTATGTTTTTGTTATTTTTGATTTATTAGCTTAAGTCGAGTCTAGTCTTGGCTTAGCAACGCCATATTGTACATGTAATTAACCAAGATGATTAACTCGCCACCAGTAAAGATTGCCTATATCCAAAAAAAACCATGTATTCCATATCCCTACACCTAACGTTATAACCCTTTAAAAGACCTCTTTGATATTTTATCCTAGGTGCTTACGCCACGTGGTGGAGGTTTGATCCTTTCCCAAGCCTATGGTAATCTATTTTGCTATGACAGGTAGTGAGAGATGTTTTCCATTTCCATATTGTGATATATACTTTATTACACCCGAGAGATGTGAGTATCTAAACACTATTTGTGTGGCGCTAGTGTATGTTCTCTGTGCTTGTCTTTGGTCTTTAGTGGAACGATTATTTGTTGTAATTACTTTTATATTAGTGTTAAATGACCCCTAACTTGTATTTTGATTAGAATAAAAGCGCATTTGCTTGAGGACAAGCAAATCTCAAGTGTAAAGGTATATGATGAGGCGAAAAATGATATGTTTTTAGGGGGTCATTTAAGCCCGGAATTGAATTTATTTGATCAAATATTGCCCTAAATCGTTCCTTTTGTGATTTTAGGTACTTTTGGAGTGAATTCTTGAAAAGGAAGAATTTTTGACGTTTTTGGAGCATCAAAGTGAAGAAAACGGCAAAGTCTTAATTTTCCTTGCTGGGAACAGTACCTGACGGCGTCACAAGGTTCTACATGACGGCGTCAAGAGTAAAACAAGAGGTGAAGTGGATAAAGTCCGTGATGGTCCAGAGAGTTTTACACTAAGGGCATGACGGCGTCACCATAGGCCGTCATGGTCCAATTGCATATGACGGCCCAAAGTAACTTTGCACATGACGGCGTCAAATCTGGATCTAGGTAATCCGATATTACTATGGGCAGCGAGTTGACGGCGTCAGACATTTCTTCTTGACGCCGTCACGATGGAAAATCTATATATAGTTTTGAAATTTTCATTCATTAATATATAACTTTAGAGGGATAACTTGGAGAAACCCTAGCTCGAATTTTACTGCTCTTTCAAGGGTTTTTACCCTTTGAAACCTTTCATGTTCAATTAAGATAAGTATCCTTTCAATTCATTCAATATGTCTATGTGTTGTTTGAATATATCTTATGCTTGTCTTAATTTTAACATGCTAGGCTAGATCTCTTGTGTGTTTGCTTAGATGTAGTGAAACCTAGATGTTGATTATGGGTTGATTGTTTGTTTATAGTTGTTACGGATGAATGTTTTCGATGTTAGGCTTAAGAAAACTGGCAGACTTCCATTGGGTAACATGCTTGAACGTCTTAAGAAACATGAACCAATGCGTACTAGGTTTTTATGGCTTTATTTAATGCATGAGCGAATTCTTATGATCCCATGTTAGGAGCTTCTTGCAGGCTCGACATAGGAGTGAAGTAGGAGCTTATAGAGTTGGGGAAGTATGTACGCTACCCCACGAATGGTATTAAGGAATATAACCCATCATCCATGCAATTGTAACAAACCATCAACCTGTAAAAGATATCTAGGGAGTAATGAAATCTAAGTAAACATAATTCTCCCTATTATTGTTCACACCAGTAGTTTAATTAGCTTTATTTTCATTTTTGTTATTTTATTTTGATTGCATCTTTAGTTATTGGGTTAGTTGACTAGCAACTAATTCCGCCCACTCTTCCAAAAACCGAGATTTTAATTGCTTTTATAAAAATATAAAAATACAAAAAGAATCATCCCTCACCTCTAGACCTAGTTTTTAGGCTTTCTAATCCTAGTGACACTATTCCTGAGTTGAACGATCAATCCCTCGGTACTTGTCACTATACTATACTACAACGATCAGGTACACTGCCTGGTGGGGGTTGTAAGCTTCTCGAGATCCCTCGAGAGGTAAAGCCTGGTGCAATTCCCACGCATCACACATATTCGGTGTTTTGGTCACTCTTTTTAGAAGAAAAAGGCTACGCACTCAACAATGTGACCATATGCTACCTACGGTGGTGGGACCTTTTGTGACACACAACGAAAAAAACGTGTGTGTCTATATGCATATCGTCACACATTTTTGGCGTAACCAATATAACTTTTTGTACCAGTGGCATCTCAATGAAGAAGGCGATTATATACGAGCAACTAACGGCAGACTGTGGTAGAAGCTCATTTCATGCAAGATTAAAGGTAATTCTTCTATAAACACCTATAATACTTGTTAAGGTTTAGGTTGTATCTCTGATTAGGAGATCTAGATTTACAGGTTGGTCTGCATAGCGTTTAAATTATTTATCTTCCGTTAAACATGTTACACCATTCGTTTGAACACCAAATCCCTACAACGTGTTGATCTTGACTTTTTATGCACATAAAAAGAAGCCATATAACTTAAAAGATTTGAAGTCTAGGATTTTAAATCAGGAAAATGCGCAACTACATTGCAGTTTCAAGGGCCTTCTACTAAATCTCTTAGGAACTTAGGAGAATCAGTAACAAAGAGTCACAATTCTTATTTATTGAGATAATTCCATTCTACCTTAATCCCAGTAGAATGAAGTGCATCGTTGAATGCTAATATGAGTTTGACGCGATTTAGCTAAATCAATCATCTAGTAATACTAAATCGCTGGTACCAAAACTCTCTTAGGTTCGTGAACAGTAATACAATGGAAATCAAGGAGACTGGAAGTGAGGCTCAGTGGTCCTTTAGAGAATGATCTTCATAAAGATTTGAATAGTAGTGATTAGTTGCTCCCATCACTTTCAGGTAGTAGCTAAATCAGTCGATGAGGATCAAAGTAATGTTGCAAACTCGTGAAAATAGAAGAGAGAATATTGGGGTTCTACTTAGCATATTTTGAATCCATGAATGGAAGACATTCCATTCTAAAGGTGTCCTTTGCTGATTATTATTGAGGGAAAACAAGATAATGATCAAAACTATTATGAATCAAGAAACATTTTGGCGAAGATGGTGAGTTTCATATACATTTCGAATAAAATGTTGGAGGTAATTGTGATCAAGAAGCGACCACATGGACAAAGTTAATGATGTTCTCTAATCATGATGGAGCATCCCTATGATCTGAGGAGTTAGGTCATTCGACTTTGTTTCTGAATGGGCTTATATCTAATTTAAATTTACATCGAAAAGGCATAACGCAGTGTACTAGCGTCAAGTTTGGTGGGAGATATGGAAATATGGCTTTGATGTGCTCTACTGTGTACAAGTTTTAAAATTTATAAACAGATTTATCCGGTTATCTTATTCAACACATACGAGCAAGTATACTTGTCCGCGGTAATAAAGGTGAGTAAGTCGAGATCGTCCCAAGGGATTTGGTGATTATTTGTGTTTAGTAACTAGATTATAAAAAAAAGTTGTCAATCCAATTTTAATTAAAATTCGAAGCTAATACGTATCCAATATATTAAAACATATACTTGTGTGTAAATCCTTAACCAATTGTATAGAGTATTCAATAAGTTTGGTGTAACTTGTAATGATGCACAAATCTAATATGAATGATTATCAATCAATGGTTTATATCATGAGTAATCATAACTAAGAATTCAATTGCCTAGTTACTTCTTTCGACCGATTAACTATTATGACAATTCTATTGGGAATCTTATTTGTTGAAAAACATTTCTTATCCAATTAGTTCTTACGAATCCTTTTGGCCTTTTATCCTGTTGAAATCGTTTCAATTACATTTTAATGAGTAAATATGATGCTTGTCACACATCACATTCCATACTAATTAGTGCAGTAACATTTTGGAATAAAAACATTAAGAAAATCCTTTTAGCCATTTATTCTTGAAAGTGTTTTTACCAACAAATTAAGCAAGAGTAAACGTTATTCCAACAAACTCATTAAAATAAGAAATGTTTTCATGAATCACTTTTTAAATATAAGAATACTCCAACAAGGGTTACATCATACACATAAGTATATCACAATTACTCCATAACAATCATAACAACACACAAGTAACAAATAAAACTTTCATTAAACTCAAAGTAACAATAGTTCATAGTAAGTAAACAAGATATACCTAGTTTAAGATTACAAGAACTAGAACCGTGGAACTATAGCAACCACACTCCTCCAATCGCCTACTATGACAAGTAAACAACTCCACACTCGGACCGACTATTGAGACTGAACTCAATATCTCCTGGACGTTTCTACAGCTTCTAATAGACTTTCGGGCTATAAAAATAAATTAGCAAGTACTTTGGTGTAAGCCTTTACTAGATTTGGAGTGTCACACTTAGTATACATGCACATGCTTCATTATATAGGGTAAGAACACTTATTCCTCAAGCTAAAACGTCCCTCCTGAGTTATTAACAAGAAATGATTAGACTCCAATGATTAATGGGAAGTAAAACCTTCATTTAATGTGAAATGGTAACTGTAGATTCCTCCATCCGATCTGTTAAGGTTCCATCCGATCGGATGTCCCTTTGTCATAATCCATCTGATCAGTTGAAGCCTCGGTTGGTTCCAACCTGAACTTACAATCTTTGACTTTTCTTCCCTTTTCTTGTTGCATGCTAAATCCTTCATCTGAGTAATGAATTCTTCCATAGAAATTGATATTATCTTGATATATTAATGTGGAAATCTTGATACTATCAAATCCATGGTTTCTTGTGTGGTTTTCTTTTGTCTCTGCCTTAAAAATCTCTAAATGTGCATAATGACTTCAATTCTTCATCTTTTCATCATCTATTCCTGTACTTGGCTACATTTACTTGCATATACACTTTTTCATGATTAAATACCAAATTCATACAAATATAACCAAATATGATTCACAAAACTAACGATAACGCAACTAAAAACATACTCATTCTGAGCATTATCAGGCTTATTGCCCGTGATGGCAATTCGTAGCTATAAGTTGAAATATACTAGAGAGAGAATATTTCTCTTGGGCCCTTTGAGTGAGATGATTTGTGGAAATCTTGCCAGATGACAAAGTGCCTGAAGCACTATGGGAGACAAATCATTCACAAAACAAGAAAGTACGAAAGTATTACAAGGTTAATACATCCTGGTCTGGTACTTTCAAAAATATCAATTAAGTGCCAAGGGATATAGTCATATAATCCGGACTCAACAAAGAGTTTCAGTCGGACTCAACCTGAAGTTTGAGTTAGACTATCACTACTTGGGTATTGAATCGGTTTCTGTGAGCTAGGTACTTCAATGACTTGCTCAGGACCTCTTAGCAAAATGAAACAGATTCTTATGTTGCTCTGGACCTCAAACAACATGCCTGCTTTCAGACTTGCCTTCACAGAAATGCCAAAGGGTTACACCAGTGCACGCGAAACAGAACATGCAAGCGGAAAAAAGAAACGAGTTACAAAATGAAATGGAAATGAAGAGGAAATAAAAATCCAACAGTTTTTTTTCATTATAAATGAAAATATAGTAATATTTTCATTTAGGAGTTAACCGATAATTACCCGAAATATAATATTCATTTTGATGAATATTATAGGGTAATAAAGACAAAAGACAAAAGATATCCCTAATCCTTATAGGGAAATAATTCGTTTGTGTCTCTGTCAAACTTGTTTACTTGGTAAACAAGTTTAAGGTGCTTTCATAATAGTTCTAGAACTTTCCTTGGTGCTTTATAAATACTAAGGCACCATAGAATCAATTATTGACTCCTCCTAAAGACCCCTAACCGAAATCCCTCTCTTTGTTCTTTACCAACTCGGTCGAGCTTAAGGTTTCTCTAAACCCTAATTCGACTAGTCGAACTACGGGTTGGTTTACCCATTCGTGCTCGCCTAACTTGCATAGGTTCGTTGTCCTAGTTCTACCTGTGCAGTACCGGTATATACCTGATGCCACCCAATGGTCGATCAACCCTTAAACCATACGGTTAATCGCATGAAGTTGCATCTGGAAGAAGAAGGTGATTTTGTGTGCGCCGCTGACTGCAGTTTTAAGTGGAAGCTTACTAGACAGGATTAATGGTAAATATTTTATAAACTGTCTTGTTATTTTTACATTTTGTACCAATTCTTAATATGGTGTGATAGACACTAATTAAAGGTAAATGAAAAGGAGCTGTGCTTTTTTCTTTACCTTCTGGTACTACAATGCAATTCGTTTAAAGAAAATATTAGGCATGCATTAGGGCTGGCAATTTTGACACGAAACCTGTTAACACGACACGACACGACATGTTCTTAACAGGTTTCGTGTTTGACCTTAACAGGTTTCGTGTCTTAACAGGTCAGACCTGTTAAGACCTGTTAATTTTCGTGTCTTAACAGGTCAGACCTGTTAAGACCTGTTAGTGACCTGTTATGATGTTGTATAGATAAGTTCCAAAATCCTAACCTAACCCTAAATATTTGTCCGCCCCCATCAGCCCATCTTATCTCATTCTCTCTTTTTTTTAGCAGCTTATCTCTCATTCCATCATCATAATTCATAACTCCAAACCTCAAGTCACCAAATTCATCACCCACAACACAAGAATATCATTCCATCATCATAACTCCAAACCTCAAGTCATCACCCACCATCAATCCATCATCATAACTCCAAGATTCAAGATCCGGTTCAAGACAAACGCAAGTAAATCAAGCAAAGGCTTCAAGATCCGGTTCAAAGGCTTCAAGAAAATTTATTGTAAATTTGTAATCGATGGGTTTTTTTTTTCTTTTGTTCGAACAAAGTGTTGATTATTTTGTGAACTTATGTGGTTTTCTTGATGATTCTTGGCCTCCTGGTATTGTTAGCGAGGATGTTTAGTGATTTATTTTAAGGTCTTGATTTATTTTGGTTATGAAGCTGGAAATATTGATATTATTGTGGTCATTGGATTGACGAGACCCATGTGTGATGGACTGATGGGTTTGGCTTGGAATAATGGATTTGATGTTATTGGATTTTTTTTTTCTTTTTCTTTTGTTCGATTTGTTGTTGCTGTGAATCGGTGGTGATATGTTTGGATTTGTTGTCGCTTGTTCTTGATAGATTTGTTGGTTGTTCAGATCCATAATTCCATATCAATAATTCAATATCAATTTAATTTGTTTTTCCAAAAAAAAAATAATAATAATAATAATAAAGAAAAGAAAAGAAAAAAAGAAACCCTAAAATCCTAATATGCATGTTAACAGGTTAACCTGTTTATTTTCGTGTTCGTGTTTGAGAAAAATGACACGATAAGCTAACAGGTCGTGTTCGTGTTTGACCTTAACATGTTCGTGTCTTAACAGGTTCGTGTAACCTGTTATGCCAGCACTACCATGCATGCTTATGTTGACTATTAAGTTATTGGGTTCTGGTACTAGTGGAATATCCTTCAATGTCATACCTCCACGTTTCATATAGTTAAGAGTTATCTTTTTGGTATCTTCTACTTGAAGTCAAACACGGAGTCAAATCAGAAAGTCAGCTAATAAGCACTATGTGTGTTAACACAAATTAAGGAAAGGAAACATCTCTTATCATTAGCCAAATGGTTATAGACCATCCACTTTCATTATAGGTCTTACAACTCCGTAAATAAATCTGGTCCAACTAATATGCTTTGATTACATTTTGTAGTATTTTAGTGCGTGCTATTATGATCCCAATAACCATCATAAGGAGCTTTACCAAATGAGTATTTTGAAATTGTTGTGCCGACTATTTTTTTACTTCAATTTTCTCACATATTTCAACCCGCATAACATTCTTTTGGCCAACATATACCTTTTTTGGTTTTTTCCACATACCATGCACTATACACATTACTTTTTCAAATGTCTTGCTTTTATTATGACTCCGAACCTAATTAAGCACTCACTGCAATATGCACATTTCCTACTTATCAAAGTTGTCATTCGAATCTACAATCACTTATAGTATTTTTAATAATAAACGTTTTACAAAATGTTTATAACATTTTCATGTCATTATTAATATTTGATCTATAAATTTCTCTTTTTATAAATTCATTTCGCTATACTCAACCATCTTAAAGCTTTATAAATTAATGATGTGTTAAATGAGTTATATGTATATGGTTGCAATGAAAAGATATATAAACCTAGACCTATTTTATTACATGTCATTATATACTTATTCCGACTATAGTGATCAGATTTTGAAATCATTTCAAACTTTATAATATTTTTTTCTATGAACCTATCAGTATCGATGCCTTTAGTAGAGAATTGGAGCATATAGAAGGTGCTTTTCAATATGCCATCAGTTATGAACTGTGATTTCAAATAAGCATTGTTGGTGTATCGAAAGAATGCCGAAGGAAGAACAATGAATCAACAAAATAACAATGTGAATAGCTTTAACAAAAGCGGGAAAAACTAAGAGTGCGTTTAGTTGAGGGAAAACACTCTTGTTTTCTACAAAATGTTTTATGGAAAATAAGGAAAACAGAGATCGCGTTCAAATTAGTGTTTTCCTATAAAATTCTGTACAAAACACAAAATTCCTATTTCCAACATTAATACACAAAACTACAAAACATTTTTTTTTTTTTGTTTTCCCCTATTTTCTATTAAAATACCCCAAATCCGTTTTCGTCAGTTGTTTTACGTTTTCGATTATTTTTTACGTTTTCGTCCATTTTTTTACGTTTTCGTCAGATTTTTTACGTTTTCATTCGATTTTTTTACGTTTTCATCCGTTTTTTTATGTCTTCGTCCGTTTTTTTTACGTTTTCGTTAGGTTTTTTACGTTTTCGTTTGCTTTTTTCGTTTTCATCTGCTTTTTTAGTTTTCGTCAGATTTTCTAAGTTTTCGTCCGATTTTTTACGTTTTCGTCCGTTTTTTACGTTTTCATAAGATTTTTTACGTTTACGTCCGATTTTCTACGTTTTCGTCAGATTCTCTACGCTTTCGTCTGATTTTTTAAGTTTTCGCCTGATTTTTTACGTTTTCGGCCGTTTTTTAAGTTTTTGTCAAATTTTTTACGTTTTCGTCAAATTTTTTACATTTTCGTCCGATTCTTTACGTTTTCGTCTGATTTTTTACGTTTTCGTCTGTTTTTTTACGTCTTCGTCCGTTTTTTTACGTTTTCATCAGGTTTTGTAGGTTTTCGTCTGATTTTTTCCGTTTTCGTCCTTTTTTATACGTTTTTGTCATATTTTTTAAGTTTTCGTCCGATTTTTTACGTTTTCGTCTATTTTTTTTGTTTTCGTCATATTTCGTCCGTTTTTTTTACGTTTTCATCAGATTTATTACGTTTTCGTCCATTTTTTTAAGTTTTCGTCCGGTTTTTTACGTTTTCGTCCGGTTTTTTACGTTTTCGTCAGATTTTTTACTTTTTCGCCAGACTTTTTACGTTATAGACAAACAGATGGAAACATACAAAATTAAACAAATAAGTAAAATAACGTTCAAAAACGTAACAAACTAGACGAAAACGTATAAAAATGGATGAAAACATAAAAAATCGGACGAAAACGTAAAAAATCTATTGAAAACGTAAAAAACGGAAGAAAACGTAAAAAAACGGACGAAAACTTAAAAGATAGGACGAAAACGTAAAAAAATTGACGAAAACATAAAAAATCGAATGAAAACGTAAAAAAACTGAAGAAAACGTAAAGAAATGGACGAAATGATAAAAAAAATCAGAGGAAAACGTAAAAAAATCTGACAAAAACGTAAAAAAATGGATGAAAATGTAAAAAATCGGACGAAAACATAAAAAAACGGACGAAAACGAAAAAATCGGATGAAAACTTTAAAAACCTGACGAAAACGTTAAAAACGAACGAAAATGTAAAAAACAAACGAAAACCCAAAAAATCGGACGAAAATGTAAAAAAACGGACGCAAATGTAAAAAAATGGACGAAAATGTAAAAAGCCGGACGAAAACGTAAAAAAGCTGACGAAAATGTAAAAAACGGATGAAAACGTAAAAAATCTAACGAAAACATAAAAAATTAGACGAAAACGTAAAAAACAAATAAAACGTAAAATATCAGACGAAAACGTAAAAAAACAGACAAAAACGCTATTTGATATTATATTTTAATTTTTTAATTTCTTTATTTTCTCGTATTAGATTTTTTTAGTTATTTTATAATGTAGTTGGTTGGTTTATAATATTTGTTTTTTTGTTTTGAAGATATTTTTATAATATTACTAAGGTGAATATTGAATTAAGATATAAAACAACAACACTTAAACATGTTTTCTAGTTTTGAAAAATGGAAAACACAAACACATGTTTCTTAGACTAAACGCGGTTTTTAAATTTTCCATTGTTTTGTGGAAATCAAACTCCCCTCCCTTTTCCTACAAAACAAGAAATAAGAAATGACAGAAAATATTTTCCAACTAAACGCACCAAGTTTCAGTGGATATGAAAATGGGGACGAATACACATTGTCCCAACCGACTACTAAATTTGCGTAAGAACAATACCATAGTTGAGTATTCTCGAATGACAATCTTTTCTTCCGAACAGCATTTCATTAATAAACTAATGAGAAGCTAGAAAAAGGAATTATATACAGAGATTTAGTACAAGCCGCCGGGGGAGTTTCAAGCGAATGTAATCTTCCGAATATTGTTTTGACTTCTGAGTGCCAATCAAAGTTTCATTCGAGAATGCAAATGATGAGCCATTACCCACCTTTCAGATAATGATAGATGGCGTATCGACATTAAGCTCGGATGGGTAGTTGTTAACTTTTAGGATGGACAACCTAAGACTTAAAGAATGTCGAGAGGATACACAAACACCCCAAATCCTTCATTGGACCCGTGGATAAGATGATTATTTGGCGCCATAATGAGTTAGTCTCCATGTAGAATCGCCACCACCATTTGCATAGCATGGCAAGGTTTGAAGCATGGAGACTACCAATTCCAAGATCCCCACAATTAGATGACGAACACACTTTCTTTCAAGCAACCAAGGACATCTCCTTTGAGTCTAATGAACCTCCCTAAAAGAAATTACATCTAATATTTTCTAGGTACTTGATTACATGACTCGGGGCTTTGTAAAGAGAGTATCTATTAACTTGGGTTATCTTGTAGCAATTGTAAACTTTTTGTCAAGTTTAACCTAAGTTTAAATTTTCTCTAAAGCGAATGGAATACAACCAAACTATAAAAACCCTGATATCCCGATCACGTTTCAAATTTAATGTGTGTTCAACTAAAATACTAAATATTTTGAAATGGTGGATACTGGATAGCACCATCATTTGTGACTCCATCATTTGTGACTCAAATATGAAAAGCCTGCGAATCAAACAATCTACGTTGAATAAAGATCCTTTTACTAAGGTCCAAGAAGATACGAACATGAAACATTTTTATTGGACCACCAATATAAAAGTTGCAGTATAGAAGTCAGTCCACCAAACACTGGTTCATCTAAACATGTACTGCAATTATATCTCATTGAGAAAGTTACTTTGTATTGACTTGTTGTACACTCGTCATCTTTATTTCTAAGCACATTCTCTTTATATTTTTAGTAAAATGTTCAAAATATCATCAAATGGTTTTTCGATGGCACAAAATTCAGAACTTAGGTTTGTAAAGTGATATTTAATTGTTAACGCACAATGAAAAAAATATTAACAAGTTCTACTAATGATTCTACATAGAAATTACCTTTATTATTATTATTATTATTATTATTATTATTATTATTATTTTGAATGGCAATTTTATTAGAAACTAGTAAGGAGCTAGAAGAGATTACGAAGGAAAGTATCTTGGACATTTCATCCAAGCGTTCCAATCATAATTAGCTAGACGAGATTACAAAGAAAATTATCTAGAAATTACCTATTAGAGTATTAAAAACATAAATATCATAGATAGGCTTGGCTTTTTTGTATGGTATAATCAAGGCCATTGAGTTGTTGGTTGATTTGGTAATGTACATCAAAACTTCCATCCTTTCTCTTTTCCTTTGATGGTATAATCAGTGTCATGACCCTTCTTCACGAACTTTGTTTTCCTCTTCATTCCACTTTTCCGCAGACTACTTGTATACTTTTACGGTATATAAGATATGATTCTCTTTAACGTTTTCTCAATATATTTTTGAACTCATTTTGCGCGTTATGTACCGCATCAAATTCTTGACTGTCTATGTTATTCAATCCTTATTCACCTTACGTCGAGGGTTATTGCTCGTGCATTTACATGTTTCCGCAACTCATTGATGATTCACCTCCCAACACCAAAAACCCACTGGTTCGAAGGGTGTTATGATCCTCTACAAAGTAGAGTCTTTTGATCTACTTTGTAACATGCTTAGATCAAATATTCGTCCAAATTCACGCTGAAGTTTGAAAAGATTTTATCAACAAAAACCAATGTATCCGAAATTTTTAAAGGTTAATACCATTATTTATAGTTGTTTCATTGCTATTGTTCATCAATGTTATTCGGATTTTAAGTCTTTACTTATCTAAATTGTTGTTTCCGTTATAAATCAACAAAACCGATGCCTTTAGAAACTAATAATTTTAAAACACCTAATAACAATTTACTTAATCATATTTGATGCACAAATCATCTTGGAATTGATGTTTTTAGCAATAGATTCATCTATCCTTTTCAACAGAAAACATCCTTCTAAAATAGCCTAGGAAAGCCAGTATATTTGTTCGATCTTTGCAATAGTTTGCTCTAGCGATAATTGTTTCTAAATGTATCGAACTTGCCACCTTTACTATGTTGTGTAATGAACATTTTTTTTTTGTCTAATGTGTGTATCAAATTGCCTAATCCGTCCTATATTATGACTAAACGGGGTGATTAACGATTAACCTGTTTTTTGATTGCGCATGTGACTTACACGTGACTTTTTTTGTCTTTTTATGTAACGTTAACAAACAGTCTTTTGTAACGTTAATAAGAACCCACCCCCAAATTTATTTCCCCTCAATTCAAAAGAACCCTAAATGCATAAAATCTACAACACACAAAATTCATTCATCATAATTCATTTACCCTAAACAATTAAAATCACAAAACACTCAAAATTCATAATAAGGTCATGGCTCAGTATGCTCCTGGCACACCAAGAGTTAAAGGGAAGTATGTTAAACCGTACTGTAGATGTGGTCTTGCAATGACAGTGAAAACGGCATGGACTAGTGAGAATCCAGAGAAACAATTCATTGCTTGTCCCAAATATTTAGGCCCTATGTGTGGGTATTATGAGTTTTTTGATGAAGACCTACCTAGTTATTATTATAGGGATTTGCTTTGGGAAGAGCACCAGAAGGGGAAGAGAAGGATTCAAAGGAATGAGATGCAAGAACAAATTCACGTCCTGACTATGGAAAAGAAGTTGTTGGCTGATGAATTAAGTTGCACCAAGTCAAAGCTACAATTGTATGACAAACTATTTCTGATTTTGATTGGTATTTTGATTGTCTTTTGTGTTGTATTTGGAATGAAAGTATGAAGCTATCTAGATTCTTGATGACTAGAAGTGTAAGTAGTTAGTAGTTGTAATTGATAAAGTAGGCTAATGTAATGGACTTTGACTCCATAAAGTCAATCTTTTGTAAAGCAATGAAAAAATTGCAGTTTTGAATGCTATAAAAACTAGTAGTTGATAACTTTGTTGTAGTTGCAGTATTTACTTTCTAGTATTTGTAGATTGTAGTTATCATAGATATCATAAACTTGAAAATTGACTTTAGAAAGTCTAATAACATAGTTCCTAAAATGTTACAACAGTTCTATTGAAGGGCATTGTAGCCATAGATAAATTTGACTTTAGAAAGTCAAATACTACTAACACATAGTTCTTTTTCCCTTCCCCTTTGAGCCATGTGTTGCATCCATTGGTATTTTTGCAACAAATGGTTTGATACCCATTTGTTCACACTTGTGTTTGTTGGGAAGCCCTAGCACCTTAAGCCTCTCATCAAAAGCCTTCTTTGCAAGCTGTTGTGGAGTTGGAAGCTTACTAGCATAAACAGTTTTTGAGTTTGAACCAATTTTTGGTTGATAAGATGGAATTTCATCATCTGAACTAGATGGTTCAACCTTAGGAAAGTACTCTGACCATGGCATCTGATATTGAACAGGTTCAGAACTTGTTTCGCTGCTTGAAATGTAAATGATCTCTACACAAACAATGTAATTAACTTCATACCTTAAGTGATTCTTTTTTCAGTCAAGTCTTTTCTTTATTGATGGACATATGTCATCAGTCCATTTAGGAGAAATCTTTCTCATAATGTTCATTCTTTCAAGCACTATGACCCTCAAAGCCTCCAATATAGTCAAAAGTGGTTTTTCTCTAACAGTAACAAAGACAGAGTTAAAACACTCACTAAAACCATTTTCAACAGCTTCACACCCTCTCTCAAGCTCAAAAAATGCCCTAGACCAGGTTTTGGGGTTTTTATCCATCAAGAACTTGTGTGCAAGAGGGTTTGCTTCTTTGATCTTGTCCATGATTATATTAAACCTTTGTGGATAAGAAGCTTTAGATGTTGCCCAAAACAAGTTCCTAAATTCAAGACCACTAAACTGCTTCTTAAAGTTTTCATATATATGCCTAGCACATTGCATGTGCTTAGAATCTGGCATAACCTGTTTGACAGCCTCAATTGGTCCTTTATGCTGGTCAGACATGTAACAAACCGGAATTTTCCAAACTGATTTTAAATAATAAATATCAATTTGTTATTGCCTAACTATTTATTTAATCATATATGAGCTTACAAAACTATCTCGGGAAGCTAACCCACACACTATAGCTTACAGTAACTCACTACAATGTTTGTTTTATCAGAAAAGTGTGAATATTATTTTTCTGACAATTACTGATAATTAAAACTCAAAATTGAGAGGCTATCTCGATTAACAACACCGCACGCGTACCGGCACCATCCTAGTAACGGCATGAATCCAATATTGGTTATTCGGAATTAATAATTGTGTCTTTATATTACTTTTACAAAAGTGTCCTCATAAATTTTATTTTCCGCGCTCATGCCAACCCAGGAACACACTAAAGATAAACAAAAATTCAATAAAACACGAGGTTTGCTTAAATCCCCTCGAGTGTTAACAAAGACCGAAAGCGTTCCACCTTACTCATTTTACTGCATAAACACTCACCTTTTATTTTACACACTAATGTCTATGTAATCACTTTCTTTCTTTTATATATACAACATAAAAAAAAAAAAAAAAAAAAAAAAAAAAAAAAAAAAAAAAACCCACCCCTATCCTTTTCGTTATCCCCACACCTGGACCAACTCTCTCTCTCTCTCTCCTTTTCTGCGTTCTCTCCCCACCATGTGAGAAACCCAGATCTGCAATCAGTGACCATAAAACAACAAGGCCACAGAACTGACTCACCTTGTCACCACTTCGATGTCAGTGCAAGAGGATGAAGAGTGGGGGGGGGGGGGGGGACAACTACCTTAATCGGCTTCATATCCACTGTTACCACGGATGGAGGAGGTCAAACATCTCGTTTAATTTGATTTTATATCTAACTCTGAGTCACAAGCCTCCACACACTCAAACCAAATTACAACTCAAAACAAAGAAAAGGTGTAATCGGTGCTAGAGTTGGAATGATTGGAAGAATCAAGGGTGTGTGGGAGTTTGCTTGTCGATTCGAGTTTGGAAGCTTGTTTGTGTTTTATTTCCTTGACTTGTGTAATCGATCTTTTTTGGTAACTCTACATCCCTCTTCTTAATTTTCAAATCTGTGGTGATAGCAAGTAATGGCGATGTTTGATTTATAAATAAATTGATATTCGACTCAAAAGTTGGTTTTGATGAAACCTTGAAACGACCCTAATTGGTAATGGTGAATTGATATGATAACGTATAGTCTATATTCGGGTCACGAACCCAAATGATAGACATTACTAACGCCCAAACCCGCCACGAGTAGGCCATCATAACAGTGATTTGGGCCAGTATGATAACGGTTTGGGCTCACGAAAGCCTAAGCCCAAAGTTATCTATAATTGTGATATGGATATCTCTTATTTAAGGGATATATATCAAACCGGTTATAGATCGAAGAGTGAGGCGCACGTATCCAATAAGGATTCCGTACCTATATAAACAATATCATAACTCTCGTTAAAGGTACGACTTTACAACCCTAATTCTTCTACATAACCCTAAAACCGATTACTTACTCTCACGCCAGAGGATAATCGTGGGAGACAATCCCACGATAAGCCTAACGGTGTTTGTTTGTTTTCTTAGTGCACAGGTCTCAATCATTAAGATTGAATTGGTACGAGAACAGGAACCCAAACAAGGAACGCCCAACTTTTGTATCAACAAGTGGCGCCATCCGTGGGACACTACACTAAGAACTAGAATGACGAAGCACAAAAACTCAAGCCAGCGGACTCCGCAGTTGGAAAAGATACATGGTGACTCTCAGAAGAAGAAGCATCAAGAACTGACCTCAAGGTAGGCCACTGGAACAACCAGTGCGCCTAGTCACCAAGAAGGGGGCCCTGTTCTAACTCTCCCAGCAGTAGAGTTACCCACGGTGACTACTCAGGCTACAGTGCCCCCAAGTGTTGAAGATCTCCAGCGCACTCTCTTTACCACTCCCCATCAGACGGCATCGATAGTGGATAACACTGCGCCGCCATACGCACCTAATCATGACAGGGGACCTAATATGGAAACAGATGTCCTCGCAGTTGAAAGAGAGGCTCCAGAATTCACACTCAGTAGTTTTGTATCCCAAAATTACAAAACCCTAGCTGCCCTCAAGAGGAAGCAAGGAGAAGGTAAAGTATGAGCCTGCCAGCCGGGCTCAACTTTGACCCTGAGCGCGAATCACCCCCACCACGCTATCAGAACGAGGTACGCGAGAAGGGTACACGTCGACCCCCAGTGTTCACCAGGATTGGAAGAAAAACTGCGGAAGATGAAACATCTGATTCGCAGTATTCAGAAGAATACGAAGATGATGGAATGCGCACCAATGTCCACTCTAGACTTGGTAACCGCAGAATACAAGACAGACTTGGGCGGCAACGCTCACCGAGCGGTAGCTCTTCAAGGTCTGGTAGTAGAAGAATCCAGGATAGACTGGGAAGACGGGCGCCCCCAAGTGAAAGTCCTCCAAGTTCAGATTATGAGGAGAAACGGCACAAACTTCGTAAAAGAGACAACTATTCCTCGAGTGACTCCTCGGACAACGAGGACAAAGAAACAAGACATTGGAAGTCCAGAGGAAGACGTCGCAAGGAAGAAGACGAAGACATATCTCTTCCTTGGCGCCGCCAAAAGATCGATGCGTTCACACGGTGCATCAGTGACTACTCGGATGATAAGAAGATGCGCATGCCCGCCAATGTGAAAACATATGATGGAACAGGTGACCCCGACGATCACCTAAAAATTTTTGAATCTGCCGCCACCGTCGAAAATTGGCCACAGCCTGTGTGGTGTCATATGTTTAACTCTACATTAGTAGGGAATGCGCGGACCTGGTTTAGTAAGCTTCCACGAAGAAGCATAAACGGGTTTGAAGAATTGCGAAAAGCATTTCGCTTAAACTTCACTCAGAGAAAGAAGTACGCAAAGAACCCCGTTGAATTGGCCAGAGTAAAACAGCGCCAAAGGGAATCAACAAGCTCTTATGTGGAGCGCTTTAAGGACGAATGCATACACGTTAAGGCGTGTCTTGAAGTGCTAAAAATCTCAGGGTTCATGAATGGGATAAATAACCCAGAACTCATCAGGAAATTAAATGATAAGGTTCCCCAAACCTTTGATGAGTTAATGAAGCGCACAAGGTCCTTCATCCAAGGAGAAGCAGCAGCCGCGGATAGTAAAAAAGGCAACTCAAATTATAGGCAACAAGAACAGCCTAGGAGACAATCCAATGACCAGGGTAGCAATCGTAACAAGAGTTATCGCGGCCAGGGAAGTGGACGAGAAATTGACAAATACACCCCCCTCACGAAAACACCAAGGGAGATATTTGTAACAGAGGGCGAAAACTTCCCGAAGCCCCCACCAATGCGCACCCCAGAGGACCGACACGTAGGGAATGGATACTGCGAATACCATAGACAAAAGAGCCATACTACCAACGAGTGTGTCCAACTACGACAAATGATTGAAAAGCTGGTAAAGGAAGGTAGAATGGATCACCTCGTTAAGAATATAAAAGAAGGAAAAGAAAAACCAAAGAATGGAGGCAAAAAGGAGACACCCAAAGACAAGGCTGACACAATCTACATGATACAATCATGGCAGCGAAAGACTAGGCAAAAAGTCAGCCAAAAGTTCTCCTCGAAGAATGAAATTTCCTTCCCAGCCCTCGCTGCGGACAACGCAGTAATGGAGCCACTCACCATTGAAATACATACAGGGGGTCACGATATCCACCGCATGTATGTAGACGGAGGGGCATCCGCATATATTATGTACGAACATTGCTTCAAAAGGCTGTGACTAGAGATATAAAGTCAGCTGATCCCAGCCACGATATTGCTGACAGGATTCACAGGAGAGAAGATATGGCCCATAGGGCAATTACGCCTACTTGTGGTCATAGGTAATGAGAAACACTCTACGACAGCTTGGATGAACTTTATGGTAATCAAGTCCCCCTCGCCATACAACGGCATCATCGGGAGACCTGGAATATCATCCATGCGCGTCATACCATCCACAGCGCATGGATGCTCAAATTCCCAGTAGAAGGAGGCATCGTCACCCTCTACAATACCACTGTGTCACCAAAAGAGTGTAACACAGTAGCCAGTGAAGTGGAGAGTGTCCCAGAACAACGCGCAGCCAAAATACCAAACTTAAAAGTTGTCATTCACCCAGATTACCCATATCAACAAATATCAATTGGAGGGTCTGACAAAGGCGGAGCAGCTGTGTGCGCACCCTTGCAAAATAACCTAAACATCTTTGCATGGGAACCAAAGCACATGACTGGAGTGCCACGCTCTATCACGGAGCACAAGCTATAAATCCGACAAGGATATCCTCCAATACGACAAAAAAAGCGCGGCCAGGCTCAAGATCGCGCAAAAGCCATCCTGGAAGAAGTACACAAACTTGTAGACGCAGGTATTATGCGAGAAGTCTACTATCACGACTGGCTTTCTAATCCAGTAATGGTAAAGAAGAGTGATGGCAGTTGGAGAATGTGCGTGGACTTCACTGACCTCAATAAAGCATGTCCACAGGACTGCTACCCGTTGCCAGAGATAGACTGGAAGGTAGAATCTCTGTGTGGATATCCCTTTAAATGCTTCCTAGACGCATACAAAGGATACCATCAAATTCAGATGGCTGAAGAAGATGATGAGAAAACAGCCTTCCACACAAGTCAAGGGGTCTTCTGCTATACAAAAATGCCCTTTGGTCTAAAGAACGCGGGAGCAACATACCAACGATTGGTAGACACAGCATTTGAGAAGCAAGTAGGTCGCAACCTGGAAGTTTATGGGGATGACCTTGTTATAAAGAGTCACACAGAGGAAGAATTGGTGCGCGACATCGAGGAGACATTCAAAACACTGGGAAAGATAAACATGAAATTGAATCCAAAGAAGTGCACTTTTGGCGCGACAGAAGGCATGTTCCTTGGATACTTAATAGAACCTGATGGCATTAAGCCTTGCCCAGAAAAGACAAAAGCAGTCATTGACCTCCCTTCTCCGCGCACATTGAAAGAAGTCCAGTGATTAAATGGAAAGCTAGCTGGACTAAACCGATTTTTGTCCAAATCAGCGGACAAGTCACTCCCTCTTTTTAAAACACTCACGAAGTGCACGAAAAAGGGAGACTTTCATTGGACTAAGGAGGTGGAGGAAGCCTTCCAACAACTCAAGCAGCATCTTGCAGCACTTCCCAAAATTGTCGCACCACGACTAGGGGAAGAATTGATCATGTACTTATCTGCAACCCATGGAGCAGTTAGCGCAGTACTATTGACAGATAGGAACTCCGTTCAAACACCCATATACTTTGTAAGCAAAGCACTCAGAAAGACAGAGACTAACTATACTGCTATGGAAAAGCTGGACCTAGCTCTAGTATTCGCAACTAAAAGACTGAGCAGATACTTTCAGGCGCACCCAATAGCTGTGATAACGGACCAGCCTATCAAACAAGTTATCACTAAACCTGACGCATCAGGACGGCTACAAAAGTGGAGTGTGTTATTGATCGAGTATAACATCTCGTATAGACCACGCACTGCAATCAAGGGGCAGATATTAGCCAACTTTATTGTTGAGAAGCCAGATACCGATACTCCACCTTCAACAAGCAAGGTAGAATTTTGAGAAGCCAAATACCGATACTCCACCTTCAACAAGCAAGGTAGAATTACAAGAACCATGGGTTCTATTCACAGACGGATCCTCATGCATGGATGGATCAGGCGCAGGCCTTATCCTCACTAATCCAGAAGGAGTAGAATTCACTTACGCACTGCGCTTCGAATTCACAGCCACAAACAATGATGCAGAATACGAAGCCCTACTTATTGGACTGCGTATTGCAACTCAAATGGGTGTACGTAACCTAGAGGCAAATGTAGATTCCAGGCTAGTAGCCAACCACGTGCTAGGTGAATATGAAGCCAAGGATGAACACATGATCCAATACCTCGAAAAAACCAAGTCTCTAATTTAGAATTTTGATAGGTTTACCATCAAATAAGTGCCTAGAGGAGAAAACAGGAAAGCTGATGCGCTTAGCAAGATCGCATCTACAAGCTTTGCGCACCTATCAAAACAGGTATTGGTGGAAACTCTAAAAAACAAATCAATCTCGGAGATGGAAATATCCACGGTGATAGGGGAACAAGATCCTACGTGGATGACACCTATCATTGAATTTATAAGCAAATGAATCTTATCACAAGATCAGAAGGATGCTCGTAAGGTACGGCGCACAGCGCAGTGATGCGTGGGAATTGCACCAGGCTTCACCTCTCGAGGGATCTCGAGAAGCTTACAACCCCCACCAGGCAGTGTACCTGATCGTTGTATTATAGTATAGTGACAAGTACCGGGGGATTGATCGTTCAACTTAGGAATAGTGTCGCTAGGATTAGAAAGCCTAAAAACTAGGTCTAGAGGTGAGGGATGATTCTTTTTGTATTTTTATATTTTTATTAAAGCAAGTAAAATCTCAGGTTTTGGTAGAGTTGGCGGAATTAGTTGCTAGTCAACTAACCTAATAACTAAGATGCAATCAAAATAAAATAACAAAAATGTAAATAAAGCTAAATTACTAATATGGTGTGAACAGTAAATGGGAGAATTGTGTTTACTTAGATTTCACTACTCCCTAGATATCTTTTACAGGTTAATTGTTTGTTATAGTTGCGTGGATGACGGGTTATATTCCTTAATACCAATTGTTGGGTGGCGTACGTACTTCCCCAACTCTATAAGCTCCTACTTCACTCCTATGTCGAGCCTGCAAGAAGCTCCTAACATGGGATCACTAGAATTCGCTCATGCATTAAATACAACCATAAAAACCTTAGTACGCATTGGTTCATGTTTCTTAAGACGTTCAAGCAAGTTACACAATGGAGATCTATCAGTTTTCTTAAGCCTAACATCGAAATCATTCATCCAATACAACTATAAACAAGCAATCAACCTATAATCAACATCTAGGTTTCATTACATCTAAGCAAACACACAAAAGATCTAGCCTAGCATGTTAAAATCAAGACAAGCGTAAGATACATTCAAACAACACATAGACATATTGAATGAATTGAAAGGATACTTATCTCAATTGAACATGAAGGGTTTCAAGGGGTGAAAACCCTTGAAAATATTGTATAAGTCGTGCTAGGGTTTATTAAGTTCGACCCTAAAATTCTCCTCTCTTTAGAATGAAAATAACAAAGAGTATATATAGATTTCCTAAGGTGACGGTGTCAAGAAGAAAGTTCTGACGCCGTCATCTCGCCGCCCATAATATTCTCGGACTGCCTAGATCCAGATCTGACGCCGTCATGTGTATTTCGGTTCTGGGCCGTCACCACTTTTACTCTTGACGGCCTTGATTTGACACCGTCACATTTTCTCTGGGCCGTCATCATTTTTGCTCCTGACGCCATCACAAAATTGTTCTTGACGCCGTCAGGTACTGTTCCCAGCAAGGAAAATTAAGACTTTGCCGTTTTCTTCACTTTTATGCTCCAAAAACGTCCAAAATGCTTCCTTTTCCAGAATTCTCTCCAAAAGTACCTAAAATCACAAAAGGAACGATTTAGGGCAATAATTGATCAAATAAATTCAAATTCCGGCTTAAATGACCCCCTAAAAACGGATCATTTTTCGCAACATCAAATACCCTTACACTTGAGATTTGCTTGTCCTCGAGCAAATGTGCTTTTATTCTAGTCAAAATACAAGTTAGGGGTCATTTAACACTAATATAAAAGTAATTACAACAAATAATCGTTCCACTAAAGACCAAAGACAAGCACGGAGGTCATACACTAGCACCTCACAAATAGTGTTTAGATACTCACATCTCTCGGGTGTAATAAAGTATATATCACAATATGGAAATGGAAAACATCTCTCACTACCTGTCATAGCAAAATAGATTACCATAGGCTTGGGAAAGGATCAAACCTCCACCACATGGCGTAAGCACCTAGGATAAACTATCAAAGAGGTCTTTTTAAAGGGTTATAACGTTAGGTGTATGGATATGGAATACACGGTTTTGTTGGATATAGGCAGTATTTACTGTTGGCTAGTTAATCCTCTTGGTTAATTACACGTACAATATAGCGTTGCTAAGCCAAGACTAGACTCCACTTAAGCTAATAAATCAAAAATAACAAAAACATAAAATAAACATAGAATGAAACGGGATGGTAGTCCGTATGTTTTTTCTCTTTTTCTTCTCTTTTTTGTATATATTATTTTTTTTCTTTTTTTTTTCTTAATTTTTTAGATTTTTTTTTTTTTTTTTTGATACACTCTTACCCTACCATCCAAAATAATACATCATAGGGAATGAGCATTCCCCTTACACTTGAATTTTTACATACTTTACAATAAACAAATCTAATGACTCGAATTAAGATAATCAAAACACTTGGAGTACTTTTAAGATTAATGCACATATGGGGGTAATAAAATGATGTTCTTCCCCATTTCTCCATAAAATAAGTACTTTACCCATGAGTCCCAATCATCCCCAAAACAATATGTACAAGGATATGACTCGACTTAGCAACTATGTAATCAAATAGATAATTAACTAAGGGTTTAAACAAATAACAATAATGCACTAAAGATGAGTGCATACACGGAAGGCTAAGGCGATTTGGGTGTACATTTAAGTGGGGTGTAACAAATTCTTCCTTTAAGTAAGATGCTTAAAGTTAGAAACGAAAAGATAGGCTTGGAGGGGTGTACTAGGGGTTTCGTGTACTAAAAATGAGTACAGCGCTAAGGTGTGGGAAAAATTAGTTGACTTAACTAGCCAAGTAATATGACTTAAATGATCAAGTAATTATGATACGGGTTTAACACAAGGGTGATCCTAATGCCTCTTATCATGTAGTAAATCCTACTACACGAATGTAGTCTCACTAGCGGTCTCGGGATGCATCACTAACGCAAGTTCTAGAATCTAAATGCTACCGGTACACTCATAAGCACTAATAGTAAATGCTTTTCCTATCAAATCTAAAGGCGAACCTCACATATTTGGGTGGAAAATTTTTCTGAATAGTACGGTTTTGTGCTAGTCATACAATCTCCTATCCATGAGACGCTTGCTAAGGCTAAAGTTTCACTCCTAAATGTTGTAAAAAAATTTAAATTTGGCGCTAAAATTACACTAAAAAGTATTTCTCATAGTTTTATTAAACATCTACCATCGAACAAACAAACTCAAGGGAAAGTTTCTCTATAAGGTATCATCATTTACCCTCCCCTTACACTTAGGATGAACATTGTCCCCAATGTTCAATTAAAGATTGTAAAAGTAAAACAGGTAAAAGAATGAAAAAAAATACTCCCCTGATTCGCTCGGTATGGATAGTGTGGTAACAAGGTTAGATCTTCCTCCAAGAAAATGAACAATCAAAGCTTCCCTTCTAGAATAATAAATCATCTTCTTATCAAACATAACCTGTTAAACCTGAGAAAACAAACAAGGCAACCTCGCGTAAAATCGGCGGCAATCTATATATGCTAACAAATCCTAGAAAACAAAGTAAGATATAATGCTTGTGGAATGAATGTGATGAGTGATTAATCACACATCCTTTTTAGGCCTTAATTCAGACCAAAAACACCAAATATGCCAAGAGAACGTATGTTTTTGTATTTGTGTATGTGCAGGTACGGATATGAGAAAAATGAACAAAATCGATGCCAAAACCGACAAAAACGAGCACGAGAATGGAAAGTATCAAAAGCCGAAGCCGGGGAAGCAAAAGGATAAGAGAAAGCTCACAATGTTCAGAAAAGTCCTCAGAGATTCATCATGTTGCATAATTAGTCCTTGGATAAAGTTTAGAGAAATTGGTAATTCTAGTCCCTCAGCTCTCAGATATTTACAAATTTGGTCCCTTGAAGGAATAGTCAAAGAAAAGTCAATTGTAGCCCTCCAAGAATTAAGAAATGTCAAGAAACACCATTGGAAGAAACTTTGGAAGATTTACAGAAGTGGTCCCTGAATTTTCAGAATCTACACTTTTGGTCCTTGAATAATAATACACCTAAAATCCTAAACTTCAAATACCAAAGCTTGATCCACAAAAGCCAAGCCCAAACTAACCTAAAGCCCACTACCCTTTTATAACCCGGCCTGCTAGTATTTTTACCCGGTCAAACCCAAACCTAAACCCAGTCAAACCCAAACCTAAACCCAGTCAAACTCAATAATAATAAAAACCCCAATTTATTACTTCTCGCCCCCTTTTCATTCTTTTACCCAGAAATTGTTACTATTCCTAGAACCCTAATTTCACCACCCACCAAATTATCCCGTGTAAATCGTAATTACCCAATCATGAGGCTTCTAGAAGGACTGTCACGCGTCAGTCACATGTCAGAGAAAGTCTGGGAATGATACGTGGACAAATCAGAGAGCACACGGAGGATCAATCACCTCACTTAATCAATCCAAGGGTCAGAATTAATAGATTGGAGGCCAAGGGTGATCATACGGCTATAAGGGACTAAGAGAAAGCACAAATGACATGGATTGCTGAGCTGGAATACCTAGAAGCTTCACCAAAGGCTCCCCCATTCGTATATAAATACCCCCTCCCCTTAGTCATTAGGTGTGCAATTTTTATGTATTGTTATTCTGTCAAAATCACTTTGTAATGTTCTATTAATTAATGAAATTTTAATTCTGTTTTAATTCAAATACTCTTATTTTCATTTACATTTGATTACTGCTTATTTACTTGTTATTGTTTTAGTTCATTGGTTGAGTATTACATCCTTTATATACTGCTTGCAATTAAATTCCATTTACTTTATTTCCTCAGTTTATATAAATTTAAAATATATATATATATATATATATATATATATATATATATATATATATTTCAAAGCAGTTTTTATTGATTTGAATTAAGTTTTATATAATTGTTATCTGTTTTTATCAGCTTATATAGACATTGATTTACTGTTTCATCAAAATTTTATAAAAATACAAAAGGGTCAAAGCTAGTCAACTAATATAGCTTATTGAAATAAGCTCAGCTTATTGGAGTTTAAAGGCAGCCAAAAGAAGTCCATTGGCCTGTCAAAAGACAGGCTAGCTAAGTGAATCCCCCTCTATTTGAGCTGAGGGGGAATTAGAGTTGTAAGTTCATTCCATTTTTCATTACTGTTTCATCAATCAGTTTAATAATAGTTTATATTTGAATTTGTTTGTTTGCTTATTGCTTATTGTAGCTTATATTATCTATATATTACTTGTTAGTTGCTGTTTAGTCTTATTTAGTTGATTGACTGTTTCATTTAGTTCATCTATTACATCTGTAATTTGTGGTTTCTGAGTTATATTGCTATCTGGGATCTGTGTTTCTGATTTAGTTTGTGTTTGTTTTCTTCTGAATTGATACTATTGTGGTTCTGAGATTTGATTTGGTGTTGGATTTTAGGTTTAATAGCTTATTTAAAATTTGACAGTTGATATAAGGAGTGTTTGGTTAAGAGTAGTTTGCTGATCTCAGTACCATCTCAGTAAGTAAAACTAGTTTAGGTGTTTCATTTAGGGTGAAATTAAGTTTAGTAGGTCATATTTTATCAGTAGCTTTTACTTAAAAAGTCATAATTACTTGTTGTTGCATATCTGTCAGTTTTGGGTTACATAATTTTATCATAGTAGTTGCATAATAGTATTAGGGAGCTTGATCTAGCTTAGTTTTAGCATATTATAACTTAGGTAATAAATTAGAGCAGTTCTAATTTCATTTTAGTCAAATTACTTGCATATTTCAAAAAGTCAAATTAGTTTAACTCAGTTTTTTTGGCAAATACTTTGAGAGCTTTTGTAGAGTTTAAAACTCATTACAGATAAGAAAGGATTGCTGATTTTTAAAGTTTGGTAGTAAGGGTATAATAATCAAAAAGAAATTTGTAGTTTGAATCTCAACTGCTTATTGGAAAAGTACTTTGAAGTTGACTGATGAGCTGATATACTCCCCTGCACCACAGGTTTTTGGTTCAAGTTTTAGGTAACAAGTAGGTTGGCTAATCAGATTGCGAGTTTGATTTCTTGGTGTTTTTAGATACTCAATAGGTTGGAGAACATTTTGCCCCCATAAGTCCACTCTGCTCAGCTCATTAGCCCTGCTTATTTGGCTTATCAATTAAGTAGATTGAGCATAAGGTCTGAATTAGAAGTAGGGCTGCAATTCTAAGTTTGTGGTTATATCATGTGTTTGCTTATTCATTTAAGTAATTTTGGGCTTGTAGTTGCTATTTCCACTGGATTTAAGTCTCTGCTTATTCTGTTTTTTGAGTATTGCTTATTTGCAAAGTGTTTATTGTACCTGTTCTAGCCTTGTTCTGTGAATCTGAGTTCATTTTGGTCTAAATTCCTATCATCTGAGCATATTTTGAGTCAAAGATCACTTGGTCAATGTCACAACTCGTAATTTCCGGTCATTTTTCTAAACCTCGACAATTTACTATTCACAAGTTACTATTCATCAGTTACTATTCATCATTTACTATTCATCGATCACTATTCATCGTTTTCGAGGTCAATTTGATATTCTGAGAAGCGTTCAGAAATTTTACTATTCACTAGACACTATTCATTTCCGGAAGAAATTCCACTATTCACGTGCATTACTCATGTCATCGTAAATTTAGTTACGAGTATTCAAAATTCGCGTAACCGTATTGGTTCAGGAGCGAATTCATGCATTATCATTGGGACACTTCGTACGGACTAGAAATAGTCTTCATCTTATCATTATGGCACTTGCATACTATTCCACTCGTATGATATTTAAATTAATACTTTTGATATAAATTTACTTTTTAAGTATATCTATTTCTAAATAAACGATAACGCGCGACCAATAATGTGACTAACATGTCCGACACACCCGACTATGATCCCAATATATTTTTATATTCATTTTAATAATATAAAAATTATAATATTAATTTACCCGGCGTTTTGGAAATTTATTTATTTCGTATTGTACGCCTAATTTAATTACGACGATTTTCGTAGAAATTAAACTATAATTATCTAAACACCCAATAATTTTACCCAACCTATTTTTATAATTTTTATAACTTTATTATGACCCGGTTAACTCCGTTAAAATTTATTTTTAGTTAACCCGGTACCCGGTGCAATTTAAAACTACAAATACACAACAATAATACAATTATCACCAAACTCTAACATACATTCCCCCCCCCCCCCCCCTTGACTTAGCCGCCCCCCCCCCCCCATACCCTTTTTATTACAAAGTTACTTACATACTCTTCTTCATTTATTATCTACACTAACTCTATTATATTATATATATTTTCAATAATTCATATACAATACTTGATCATTTTTTCACCTCATTTCAACTAAACTCAAAAACATATTCTCTCTTTTTCTCTACTCAACCCACGGCCAAGGAAGGAAGAAAGGAAGCAAGACCAAAAATTTTCTTAAAGATCAAAGTGTAAATCTTGTTTTTATAGCATCCTTGTTAGAGTTTTGAAATACAAACTCAAGGATTATTAGGTTTTAATCATCCTAACTTCACTAATCTTACAAGTAAGTTTACTAAACTCATTTCATAATTTTTACAAAGATATTACTATGTTTATACATGTTTCTTGCAAGATCTCATACATGCATTAACTTATACCACTTTATTTTTATAAACTTTTGATCATACAAGCCCTATAAGTGATTTTTGGTTAGATCCTTGTTAGATCTACTTGGTTTTGGTGATTAGGAACCCATGACACCCTAAGAAGGTGTATGGTAGGATTAGATTAGTTTTGTGGTGTTTGAAAGTGGTTTGATGGATGATGGAACTAGTTTGGAGACTTGAAAATGGTTTTTGAAACTTTTAATATACCTACTGTCCCTATTTTAATTTCGTGGGAAAATCAGTAGATGGTGGCTAAATTTTGACCAAATATTTAGAAAATACTTTTAAAAACGAAACTTTAGGCGAAAGAATGGATTAAAACGAGTTTATAACGAAGGAGATACGATTTTTGCAAATTTAACGACGAAAACTATTTTTACAAAAACTGCTTGCTGATTGGCAGAATACGACGGGTAATTAGAGGCATTAAACGTAACCTAAAGGAGCCGAGTTGTCAAAAATATACTAGTATATACAAAGACGAATCCGTGGACATAAAGAACAAGGAAAACGAGCCTAAAACGACCGAGTTATACCCGTTTTAACATTGTCAAAACTATATATATATATATATATATATATATATATATATATATATATATATATATATATAGTCACAAATAAAAATAATAACGTACGTACTAAATGGTATATTTTCTAGCAACGTTACTAATGACTATTTTCTTAACAAACGAATACGTACGACCCGAGGGAATATTTATACGACATGACTACGTCATTCTAAGGTTTTGATACGAGGATTATAACGCTAACTTTTTCGTACGAGTTAATATGACAAGTTATATACTCCTATATATGGAAACTATTTTTCTATGACGATAACTAGTATTTCCAAATTACGAGTGGTATGAGTATCATGTTCATGTGCATTCATTTCATTTCGGCTTGATCTAAGTTAGATCATGATTATTCATTTAGGTTGCGGCTAGTGTTCGCGCCTCATTGTCCCGATTTCTTTACCATCGTTGTACCATCTTTGTACTATCACTCCAGGTGAGTTTCATAGCCCCGTTTTAATTCTATATTTTGATTTCAAATCCCACGGGGGAGAATACATTGCATTACTTATTTTTGTGTACATGCCTAAGTATAAAATTCATACATTGCTTAAGTTTCCTTATTACCACGTCTTGAAAAGTCCCCTTTTATTATCATGGACCGTTAATTTCTGGTACTAAGCGGGAGTGAGTGGATAGATCTATCGAGGGTGACGCCTCCATTCGTGTTTGGGTTGCTCCAAATGGGACGAATGCATTTCATGTCTTTATTATTAGAGTGTCTGGTAAACACTCATTGGGGCCAAGTATCGTCTAGCTTCGGGGTCATGAGCTTAAGAGCCAATGTATATATTTTCCGGACATCCTATTTCTTGGCTTTACTTATGGCATATGTACACTAGATTTTACTTATAAACCTATGATTATTCACCAACTTTATGTTGACCGTTTTTCGCAATGTATTTCTCAGGTTATTAAGGTAGCTCATGTTGCATACATTTGGACCTTCATGGAGTCGCGAAGTCGACGCGTCTCACCATATTTTCTGCACTTATGAAACGTTTGATCTGGTTGAACTTATTTTAACTATTTTGGCAAATTCTTTTGGGACCTATGCTTTGTAAACTCTGAATGTTTTAATGATCAAACGCTGTATTTTCTAAACGACACTTTAGGTCGTTCAATATAACTGTAACTATGGTGCTATGACAGTCACCCCCAGGTATTCCATTCCGCTGCCATTCAGGTAAATTGGGGGTGTGACAGATTGGTATCAGAGCCAGGTTATAGCGAACTAGGATGTATCATGGACCCTAGACTATAACCACATCATCATAGCATCTCATCATTTCATCATAGGTGCATATTCACTATACATGTTGCTTTACGCACACACTGTACGAGTTATTCATACCCATACTTATATATATATATATATATATATATATATATATATATATATATATATATATATATATGATTATATTGACCTGGTTCACAAGTGACATGTCTTCAGATACCCAAGTTGTTATCCTTTCGTCGGATTCCGAGATTGAAGATGCCTTGTCATCTTCCACTACCATTATACCACCAGCTGTACTTACACCACCATTAGCACTATTGAATTGTCATAAGAGCAAGGTTCTCATTCAGCCTATACATAGAATGCCGTTTAGTAGAGTATTCAGACTTGATTCTAATGGACTTATTAGGATGCTTATTACAAGGGAGATAGCATGTTTTCTTTCCTCCACTAGTAGGACGCTTACTACTCAGGTACTACCACCACCGTCAGTTACTTATTTCACTATTGGTCGTCCCATAGTGCGTACTTCAGCTTTACCTCTTAGATGTCGCGAGATAGCGCAAAAGAGGGTAGTATTCCCTTCACTATTATCACCATTATCTTCTAACTCATCACTGGAATTTCATCATCATCAATGTTATTCTCATCCTTTAGAATACCACCATTGTCAGTTTCCTTTTCCATTTCCACTTGCCACGAATTAGATAACACCTTGTGGATAATACCAAGATTACGGACTCAACAGGAACATCTGCAGGTTCCTCAAGAATGGCTTAGAATCTAAACTATCTAGGACTTGATCGATGCACAACTTCAGACACTACTTCAGGACTATCTCGACCTTACGATGCCATAAACCTGATTTCACCTAGAAGGACTACAGGAAGTCTTTAGACTAGACTTATATCTTTACTAGCTTTTACTATTATCCTAGCCACGGGAGGTGTGGCATAGTTCAAAGAAACTTGTAGTATTTTGATTGTTGTACAAACGGAATCACCAAGTATTGACTCTACTATAGGGGAATGGTTGTGCTATTTATGATATTGGTCCATATAGACTGAAACCTTCATGTATTATATTCATGTGTTATGAATATGATGATTTTTATTACCTATAGATTCTCATGGACTCTTATGATTTGATGGAAATAGATTTAAGCAAACCACTCCAAGCATGACGCAAGCCGCTGTTGGACAATTCATTGCCAGGAACGTAACTACCGCCCTCACCAAGGAACTTACTCACGTGGAATTTATGGGTTGTAATCCCTCCTTCTTTAGCGGAAATGTAGACACAAAAGAATTTCTCAAATGGTTCGAAGAATTAGAAACAATCTTTCAAAGTGGTGACTGCCGTAAGGAAGACAAAGTTAAGTTCGCCACTTGCACTTTTCAGAAGCATGCCCAGAAATGGTGGACTAAGTATGTCCAGGTAGTAGGAGTTGATGCTGCTTACTCACACTCTTGGGAGAAACTAAAAAGGATGATGAGTTTGAAGTTCTGTGTGAAAAGCGAATTACAAGCAATTGAACAAGAAACACTAAACCTTACCATGGAAGGAGATGATGTTGTCAAGTATACTGCTTCTTTTTATGATTTAGCCCGACTAGGCTCTGCAATGGATGAACCGGAAAGCAAGAGACTTGAAAGGTACATCGGAGGACTTTCTCCTGAAATTCGTAGGATGGTCATCGCATGTGAACCCAATACGATGTCTGAAGCTATCCAGATGGCAATCGAAACAAAGGAACTCATAGTTCGCGACAAGACATCGGGAGACAATAATAACAACAAGAGAAAAGAGGTCGGTAATCAGGATGCTAATGCTACTCAACGACCATTTAAGATACAACAAGTGGTGGAGACCTTTACTGCTGGGTCAAGCCAAAAGAAAGGATATGTAGGTAAATTACCCGAGTGCAACAAGTGTCAGTTTCATCACAAAGGATCTTGCCCCTCTCAATGTAAGAACTGCCAAAAGCTTGGACATGAAACCAAGGATTGCAAGGCTCCCACCCTCGCAAAGCATCAGAAACTCTCGGTAACCTGCCGCGAGTGTGGAGTAGTGGGACACTTCAGGAGTGAATGCCCAGAGTTGGGAAGCCAGAATTGGAAGAAGAAGTTTATGTTTTAGTTATGTGAACCATAGTTTGAGCCCTCTAGGGTTGTACTTTCTTTTGGTACTTTTCATAAGTACGTCGGTGTAACCTAGTTGTATTAAGCACTTTCCTATCTAATGTAATGACTATCTTTTGTTACCTCTGTGATAACCGTAGCCTTTGTTTATTCCATTTTCTATTGCAATTGCGCAATTTTCAATCGTTTAGCAACATTATACCATTGTCTTATTAAGGATTTGACCGATTTCGTAATTGACGGATTAGTAGATTATTACCAATCCATAGTATTTACCCATGTATCCAATAAACCATTCAACGAGTTTTATTTCAAACTATTTTACTACCTTATGGGGAAATTGTTTTTACCGAATTTCTAAAATAAGTCGTTTTGTTACCGTACTATAAACTGATTTTTCCGATATTACGCCAAATATTTACTATTATTACGCAAAACAATTTTTATATTACTTTGAAAGGAAATGACTAGAATACCATTCTTCGAAACAAAACGTTGAACACCATCTAAAGCTTTTGAGAAAAATAATATTATTTTGATTAAATCAAGCATCGCATCATTAGTCCTCAACTATACATAGCCTGATCACCTATGTATACTTCAGGAAAGATTATGCCATGAAGGAAATAGTTACTTTATAAAGTATTGTTAATAACAATCTTCATCCAAAAGCGTTTTAAACAAATAAACTCTTTTATGAATATTTCTTTCTGACAAATTTTCTCTGGATACTTACCCCACCTGTCACACACTTAGTCATTAAGTTAGACTTTCCATTGACTTCTTTAGGAGAGACTTCCCATATTAAGTACTAGGAGGATTCCTCGATACAAGAAAAACAATAAAAGGGTTACGAAACTACTAACCTAGACTAGAAGTATACACCAAGAAAATTTATGACTCAACAACAATTCTAAAATGCCACTGGACCATCCGACCCACCATCTCTGATCTAGTTGTCCAATTTATTATTCAAAGGTACTAGTTAGACTGATCTACAGGATCAAACACATTGTGAAGGTACGCTAAGCAACACCATGGGAATAAACCAAGCCTCCTAACCGATACTGTAAAGTGTTTTGAGTTAACATGGTCTCATCCATACGCAAACTTCCCTGCAGTGAGTTTACGACAAGAATGATTGATTCGAATTATGGATATCGATATAGATTCCCCTACAGCATTATGTTCTCAGGAAATTCTAGATAACCTCACCTATACATCGAGAGAGACATCAGACTCAAGAATATCTCCCCAGCTACATGTGAAGACAATACGGAAATTCATCGACATAGTATCAATTGAAACCCTCATATTGCCAACATGATGGCGATTTCAACGATAAACCATCTCAAGACTTAAGTTGGTTGAATACCTAGACTTGTAGTTCTGCCCGATAACCACCAATAGGCACCATCCAATATCAGAAACCGAACGTTAGACATCTATGCATTATGCGAACATTGCCTATCCTACTATTTTATCCTTGATAGTATTTTCACTTTAAGTAAAGTCGATTTAAAATTTGTGTTTATCCAAATCACATATCTCGTAGAAAATAATTTTTGAATTGCCTATTTTGAACAAATACGACCCTTTTAACCAATATTTAGCTAAACCATTGTACAATGGGAAACATATAAACATCACACTTTGGTAAACAGTCCTATTCACAACCTATTTAAAAACCGAATCACCTTTTCTAACTATTGAATTTTGAATCATCAAGAAAGATATTATTTAGTAAACCATTTGCTCCATTTTTCTAAATTCGTTTATTCAGAAAAAGATTTCGACCAAAAACTCAAAAATCGCGAGATAAATTTTGAAAACCAATCACCATGCTACGTCGCTTATGCATTTAGGGCTTTGTGATTTGACAATAAGGAATATTGGAATATGTGATGAAGGAAATTAGGAGGAACACCATAGAACGATTACAAACGTCAGTAATGGAGACCAAGCACAGTAGGCAAAGAATGACACATGTCTTAGCAATCCATTAGACCAAAACACAAAGAATCAAACATTGTTACCCATATTCTATCTTCTTCGTATAACGCCGTGTTCGAAAGACGTAACGTTGTGGAATTAGTCACAAGATTTATTGTACCGTTTCAATTATTCCTGATGAAGGTGATCGAATCACCTCAGACTTCTAACAATCATTCTAAGATTTCCTTCGGAACCTCATTAAGATGTGAACACCGCCTATCATCCTCAGATCGATGGTCATAACGAGAGAACGATTCAAACATAGGAAAGTTATACTCAGAGTATGAGTGATTGACTCTAGAAATGGTTGGACTAACCATTTACCATAAATTGGATTCTTTTACAACCATAGTTATCGCGCGAGCATAGAGACTACACCATTTGAGGCACTTTATGGTCGAAGTACCAATTACCTATTTACAGACCGAAATCGGAAAGTTAAATTCACTGGTCTAGAACTAAATTATGGGACAACAAAGGAAATTTCACAAATCAAGAACCGGTTACAAGCAACGAGAAACTGGTAGAAGTTAGGTTGGTGCATGACGCACATCATACGGATTGTGTATCCTTGAACAGCAAAATAACTAGATTCACGTGAGAGAACGAACTAAGTTGAAAGCCAAACTCACTATTCCAATAGGCATTCATGAAATAACCAGAAATTTCCTACAAGTCAAGAATCAATTACAAATCCTACAAGTTGTAAACCATTAAAACCTCAAGTTGGTAGCCAGATTACGTTGAAAGTTCTGCCTAGGAAAGGCATGATATTATTCGGAGAGATTTGGAAAGTTAAAACCGATATACACTTGACCACTTAATAGTTCAGACAGAGTAGGCCTAATGGCCGTCAGACTTGAGCCTTGTTAAGGAACAGCCGGATTACACAACTATGTTTCTCCTATGCAAATCCCAGGAAATGACTTCAGATTAGTCACTCATAATCCCATTTGGAAGGGGATCCAACCTTGAGAAAAACGTAAACTGGGTAAGAGGACCAGTAGAAAGCATGAACCATGAGGTCGAACGGTTGAAGCAAAGTCGAATTCCTATCGTGAAAGTTCGCTGGAATTCTTGAAAAGGACCCGAATTTACTTGGGAACGAGAGGACCAAATGCAACTCAAGTATCCACGTCTTTTTACCAAATGTACTCCAGAGACCAACCAAAACTGAACTTCGGGACGAAGTTCCTGTTAGAAGGGAAGACTGTCACAACTCGTAATTTCCGGTCATTTTTCTAAACCTCGACAATTTACTATTCACAAGTTACTATTCATCATTTACTATTCATTGATCACTATTCATCGTTTTCGAGGTCAATTTGATATTCTGAGAAGCGTTCAGAAATTTTACTATTCACTAGACACTATTCATTTCCGGAAGAAATTCCACTATTCACGTGCATTACTCATGTCATCGTAAATTTAGTTACGAGTATTCAAAATTCGCATAACCGTATTGGTTCAGGAGCGAATTCATGCATTATCATTGGGACACTTCGTACGGACTAGAAATAGTCTTCATCTTATCATTATGGCACTTGCATACTATTCCACTCGTATGATATTTAAATTAATACTTTTGATATAAATTTACTTTTTAAGTATATCTATTTCTAAATAAACGATAACGCGCGACCAATAATGTGACTAACATGTCCGACACACCCGACTATGATCCCAATATATTTTTATATTCATTTTAATAATATAAAAATTATAATATTAATTTACCCGGCGTTTTGGAAATTTATTTATTTCGTATTGTACGCCTAATTTAATTACGACGGTTTTCGTAGAAATTAAACTATAATTATCTAAACACCCAATAATTTTACCCAACCTATTTTTATAATTTTTATAACTTTATTATGACCCGGTTAACTCCGTTAAAATTTATTTTTAGTTAACCCGGTACCCGGTGCAATTTAAAACTACAAATACACAACAATAATACAATTATCACCAAACTCTTACATACATTCCCCCCCCCCCCCCCTTGACTTAGCCGCCCCCCCCCCCCCCCCCCATACCCTTTTTATTACAAAGTTACTTACATACTCTTCTTCATTTATTATCTACACTAACTCTATTATATTATATATATTTTCAATAATTCATATACAATACTTGATCATTTTTTCACCTCATTTCAACTAAACTCAAAAACATATTCTCTCTTTTTCTCTACTCAACCCACGGCCAAGGAAGGAAGAAAGGAAGCAAGACCAAAAATTTTCTTAAAGATCAAAGTGTAAATCTTGTTTTTATAGCATCCTTGTTAGAGTTTTGAAATACAAACTCAAGGATTATTAGGTTTTAATCATCCTAACTTCACTAATCTTACAAGTAAGTTTACTAAACTCATTTCATAATTTTTACAAAGATATTACTATGTTTATACATGTTTCTTGCAAGATCTCATACATGCATTAACTTATACCACTTTATTTTTATAAACTTTTGATCATACAAGCCCTATAAGTGATTTTTGGTTAGATCCTTGTTAGATCTACTTGGTTTTGGTGATTAGGAACCCATGACACCCTAAGAAGGTGTATGGTAGGATTAGATTAGTTTTGTGGTGTTTGAAAGTGGTTTGATGGATGATGGAACTAGTTTGGAGACTTGAAAATGGTTTTTGAAACTTTTAATATACCTACTGTCCCTATTTTAATTTCGTGGGAAAATCAGTAGATGGTGGCTAAATTTTGACCAAAGATTTAGAAAATACTTTTAAAAACGAAACTTTAGGCGAAAGAATGGATTAAAACGAGTTTATAACGAAGGAGATACGATTTTTGCAAATTTAACGACGAAAACTATTTTTACAAAAACTGCTTGCTGATTGGCAGAATACGACGGGTAATTAGAGGCATTAAACGTAACCTAAAGGAGCCGAGTTGTCAAAAATATACTAGTATATACAAAGACGAATCCGTGGACATAAAGAACAAGGAAAACGAGCCTAAAACGACCGAGTTATACCCGTTTTAACATTGTCAAAACTATATATATATATATATATATATATATATATATATATAGTCACAAATAAAAATAATAACATACGTACTAAATGGTATATTTTCTAGCAACGTTACTAATGACTATTTTCTTAACAAACGAATACGTACGACCCGAGGGAATATTTATACGACATGACGACGTCATTCTAAGGTTTTGATACGAGGATTATAACGCTAACTTTTTCGTACGAGTTAATATGACAAGTTATATACTCCTATATATGGAAACTATTTTTCTATGACGATAACTAGTATTTCCAAATTACGAGTGGTATGAGTATCATGTTCATGTGCATTCATTTCATTTCGGCTTGATCTAAGTTAGATCATGATTATTCATTTAGGTTGCGGCTAGTGTTCGCGCCTCATTGTCCCGATTTCTTTACCATCGTTGTACCATCTTTGTACTATCACTCCAGGTGAGTTTCATAGCCCCGTTTTAATTCTATATTTTGATTTCAAATCCCACGGGGGAGAATACATTGCATTACTTATTTTTGTGTACATGCCTAAGTATAAAATTCATACATTGCTTAAGTTTCCTTATTACCACGTCTTGAAAAGTCCCCTTTTATTATCATGGACCGTTAATTTCTGGTACTAAGCGGGAGTGAGTGGATAGATCTATCGAGGGTGACGCCTCCATTCGTGTTTGGGTTGCTCCAAATGGGACGAATGCATTTCATGTCTTTATTATTAGAGTGTCTGGTAAACACTCATTGGGGCCAAGTATCGTCTAGCTTCGGGGTCATGAGCTTAAGAGCCAATGTATATATTTTCCGGACATCCTATTTCTTGGCTTTACTTATGGCATATGTACACTAGATTTTACTTATAAACCTATGATTATTCACCAACTTTATGTTGACCGTTTTTCGCAATGTATTTCTCAGGTTATTAAGGTAGCTCATGTTGCATACATTTGGACCTTCATGGAGTCGCGAAGTCGACGCGTCTCACCATATTTTCTGCACTTATGAAACGTTTGATCTGGTTGAACTTATTTTAACTATTTTGGCAAATTCTTTTGGGACCTATGCTTTGTAAACTCTGAATGTTTTAATGATCAAACGCTGTATTTTCTAAACGACACTTTAGGTCGTTCAATATAACTGTAACTATGGTGCTATGACAGTCACCCCCAGGTATTCCATTCCGCTGCCATTCAGGTAAATTGGGGGTGTGACAGTCAAAGTTGGGTCAACCCTTGGTCAAACAGTGCTTATAAATAAGCACTTTGTATAAGCAGATTTAAGCCATTAAGCACTTCCAGTGCTTATTTTTCAATTTTCATATTTTTCCTAGTTTCAAAATATTATTTTAGATTTTCCCTGAAATTTTCATATTTTTCTGAGTTAATTTGCTATTTTTCCTATTTTATTTTCATTTTTAATCAATTTTTATTACTTTTTAATTACTAAAAAAATCAAAAAAACCCAGAAAAATCCAAAAAAATATTAGAAATTTATTTTTAGTTATTTTAGAATTTTAGAAATCTATTTTGCATTTTTCTCACTTTATTTACATTTTCTTTTAATTTTTAATTAGTAAAATTAGTTTTTAATTCATAAAAAATAAATAAAAAGTCAAAAAAATATTTTTCTTTTTCTCAAAATTTTCTTTTATCATTTTTAACTTTTCAAAATAATTTTCAAGTCCATAGGAGTCGTGTAGCTTAAAAGTCGCGTTTTATTTCGTACGTTAACGTTTTAGTTTACGTTTTCGATTTTTCGTTACGTTTTTAGTTGCCTTATTTGAAATACGTGCTTAAGTGATTATTTGTGCTTCATTTACTATTTCATTAGTATAATCTCATTCAAATCACTTTTTACCACTTTCACGACACGTTTCACGAATCGGGAATTCGAAATTCCATTCATCCTTCACACGGACTACGACCTCGGGTTATCCGTATTCCTTTGCGGATCTATTGAGTAATACTTATACTATATATATAACATTGATTTTCACGAATCAATTTTGGCGCCGCTGCCGGGGAAGGTTGAAGTGAATTTTTCGTTTTCGTTTTTCGAAATTGTGTTTTGAAAACCTTCCTTGTATATATTTTCTATAAAAACCAAAAAAATTGAAAAATCAAAAACACTTTTCCTAAAGTGTTTTCAAAAATACCAAAAAAATAATAAAGTTACAGCCTCGACTCGACCGAAAGGAAGGGCGTTGTAAACCAAATAAGCTTCCCAATATAACTACGCGTGAAATTAGTTGCTAGTCGGATTACTTTAATTCTACAACCGAATAAGCGGAAAATACGGAAGCTTTGACATTAAATTGCAAGTTGAAGAGGGATCCATTCTTCTCTCCCGTTCCGTCGCGAGTAGATTAAGGGAAACGGTTTACGATTAACGTAACGTTTGAAAAAGAAAAAAACAAAAGTATAAGTTTTTCAATTTTGCTTTATAAAACAAAAATACCAAAAAGATTTTCCTTTTCAAATTTGTTTTTCCTTTTATTTTTCAAAAATTTGATTTTTGTGGTGTATGAACACACATTCAACGTCTAAACGACTTGTTTCACCACTTTCAAATCCGGAAAGTTTGTTTCGTCACACACACCGAGTTCTATTTCCTAATACGGAGGAAATGAACCCGAACAAGCAACACTTGGGACCCCCGCCGATGGGACCACAACCGGTTTACGATCAACGTACTATGCAAGAATTGCTCCAGTGTCCCACCGAGGGATACGGGGATGCAATTGTTTTACCACCAATCCTTTCCGATAATTTTGAACTTAAAACAGGATTGATTCAACTTGTCACGTCAAAACAATTTCACGGTTTTGAGAGGGACGATCCTCACGCACACATCCGATGGTTTAATAAGTTAACTTCGACTTTGAAATTTAAGGATGTCCCTCACGATGCTATCAAATTGATGTTGTTCCCATTTTCACCCGAGGGTTCAGCCCGGATTTGGCTCGAAAAAGAACCCCCTCGATCAATTCACACATGGGAAGAACTCGTCTTGAAATTTGTTAATCATTTCTTTCCACCGTCCAAAACGACTAATCTTAAGAATGATATAACTAATTTTCAACAACGTTTTGATGAGAACTTTGGTGAGGCATGGGAACGTTTTAAGGATCTTCTTCGAAAATGTCCTCACCAAGGTTTCTCCGAGTTACACCAAATCGACACGTTTTATAACGCTTTGACTCAAAACGATCAAGATTCTTTAAACGCAGCCGTTGTGGCAATATCTTGAATCGTACGCCTAAGGATATTTTAACGATCATCGAGAATAAATCTAAGGTTCCGACTTCTCATAACAAACCGAATGTTTCGAAAGTGACTTCTTTTACTCCTCCTTCTCCTTCGTTGGTCCAATCATCGGAATTGGCCGAACTTACCGACGCTATCCGTTGTATGATGAAAGAGTTTAAGTTGCAGAACCAAAAACCCGAGCCTGTTAAAGCCGTTAATGAAAAATGTGTGATTTGTGGTGGACCGCATCCGTATTATGATTGTCAAGCTACCGATGGCCAAGTTTATAATGCTAACATAGCAGCCGTAAACTACAATCAAAACCAAGGTTTTCGTGCTAACCAAACAAGTCCACCTGGGTTTCCACCCGTGCAAACTAATCAAAACCGTTATCCTCAAACTAACCAAGGTTACAATCAAAACCGTGGAACTAATTATCAAGTCCCTCCACCACAACAAGTTTATCAACCACCGCTACCTTCTCCTGAGCTTGCTAATTACATGAAAACCAACGATGTTAACATTCGAGCAATGCAAAATCAAATCAACAACATGAGGGTTGAACTTAAGAAGGAGATCGACACAACCATGACTCGACAAACGAATGAGCTTAAGCAAATGATGAGCAGTTTTATGCAAATGAATCAAGCATCGACGTCTGGTTCTCTTCCGAGTAACACAATTGCTAACCCGAGGGGTGATGCAAAAGCAATTACGACTAGGAGTGGTGTTGTAACCGATGGACCAACGGCTTCGACTACCCCTTCTTCTTCTTCGTCTCCCAAGGTAGTCGTCCGTGAAACCGAGGCGACAACGGATACGGAAATTCCTAGTAATAATGGAAGGACCAAGAACATCCAACCTCCGGTGGTCCCGACGTCCAAAGGAAAAGATAAAGTTGTTAACGAAACTGAAATTCCCGTCAAAAAAAATTTTCCTTATCCATCACGCTTAAACGAACAAAAGCACCGTGAGAAAGATAAAATTCAGATGGAAAAGTTTTACCAAGTTTTTCAAGAACTACATTTTGACATAACCCTCGTGGATGCTATACTTTTGATTCCTAAATTTGCTTCAATGCTTAAAGGTCTTTTGAATAACAAAGAAAAATTGTTTGAAAAATCTCGGACCCAGATGAATGAGAATTTCTCGGCGGTTATCCTCAAAAAGCTCCTCGAAAAACTTAAAGACCCCGGTCGATTTCTTATTCTGTGTAATTTTCCTGGGATGGTTCAATGCTTCGCCTTGGCCGATCTCGGTGCTAGCATTAACCTAATGTCGTTATCTATTTGGAAGAAGTTGTCTTTACCCAATTTGACTCCGACTTGTATGACCCTCGAGCTTGCCGACCGATCTACGTCTCGACCAATTGGTATAGCCGAGGATGTTTTTGTCAATGTGGGAAAATTCCATTTCCCAGCCGATTTTGTCATTGTTGATTTTGATGCCGACCCACGGGTTCCTCTCATTCTCGGGAGAGGTTTCCTAAGGACCGGTCGTGCTTTAATTGATGTTTTCGATGAAGAAATTACCCTATGCGTTGGTACCGAAGCCGTAACTTTTAATTTAGATCAAACCGCGAGGTACTCCTCCGAGTTTGACAAATATTCCGTTAACCGAATCGACGTTATCGACGAAGTTACGGAGGAGTACGCTCAAGAGTTACTTGGTTTTTCCGAACATGCTTCGAGTGGCAATCCCACTCATTCTACTTCTGAACCGATAATTTCCGATCCTTCCCCTTCCCTTACTCCGTTTGACGGAAGTGATTTCATTTTGGAAGAGATCGAGGCCTTTCTTGTTAATGAATCGATTTCACCGGAAATTGATCATTCCGATTGTGATCCGGAGGGGGATGTTCTTTTAATTGAGAAAATGTTAAATGAAGACCCAAACCCGTCCCTCCCTCCGATGGACCTTAAAATGGCCGACGTTAAAGAAGTTAAGCCATCTACTGAGAATCCTCCAGAGCTCGAGCTCAAGGATTTGCCTCCTCATCTCGAATACGCAGTTTTGGAAGGAACCGACAAACTTCCCGTCATAATTTCTAAAGATCTTAAAGATGAGGAGAAGAAACGTCTCTTAGATGTGCTAAAGAAGCATAAGAGTGCCATCGCTTGGCAAATTTCCGATATTAAGGGTATTGACCCTCGTTTTTGCACGCATAAGATCTTACTTGAAGACAATTACAAACCGTCCGTTCAGCAACAACGACGGGTTAACCCAAAAATTCATGAAGTTATCAAAAAAGAAGTTATCAAACTCCTCGATGCCGGAATGATTTATCCAATATCGGATAGTTCCTGGGTTAGCCCGGTCCACTGCATACCGAAGAAAGGTGGAATGACCGTCGTAACTAATGAAGATAATGAATTGATTCCGACACGTCTTGTTACCGGATGGAGAGTTTGTATTGATTATCGTAAATTGAATGATGCGACTCGTAAGGACCATTTCCCACTTCCATTTATGGATCAAATGCTAGAACGCCTAGCGGGAAATGAGTTCTATTGTTTTCTTGATGGATTTTCTGGCTACTTTCAGATACCGATTGACCCTCCGGACCAGGAAAAGACTACCTTTACTTGCCCTTATGGAACGTTTGCCTATCGTCGTATGCCTTTTGGCTTATGCAATGCTCCAGGCACGTTCCAAAGGTGTATGATGTCGATATTGTCGGACATGATCGAGAAAACCATGGAAGTTTTCATGGATGATTTCTCAATTTATGGAGATTCTTTCACTTCGTGCCTCTCCCATTTAGAAAGAATGCTGAAACGGTGTGAAGACACCAACTTGGTTCTAAATTGGGAGAAGTGCCATTTCATGGTCAAAGAGGGCATTGTCCTCGGCCATAAGATATCTGTTGGGAATAAAATGCACAAAGTAAAGAGTCTGCCAGAAGAGCCTGCTAGTGATAGTTAAGCCTGCCTCCTCATTTCTGCTGATGTTGAAGATATACTAACAGTACCTTCTGGGTAAGAAGGTACTGCTAGTTAAAGAAGGTCCTGCCAGTTTTCACGACAAGTTGTTATATTTTAATTAGAGATATTTACTTGTATTATTAGTCTTTGTACAAAGTTGTACGTTTAGTAGAAGTAGTACAGAAGACTCAGTAGATATAATGGAGTGTTTTACCTTGAAAGGTGTAATATTAGGATAAGATAAGCCTCTATTATATTATATTAAGTAACTTGACCACTTGTAATAAGGCCTCCTTATGCTATAAAAGGAACCCTTAAGACACCTTCTTAGACACATCTCAGACATATCTTTTCTTACAGCTTGCATAGCTTTCCCATGCATAACTTCCATCTTTAACCTTTTCACGTATCAAAGATTCAAGGTTACACTTGTAATCCTGGTGATAGTTTAGATCACCCGTATTATTTCATCAATAATATTGAATCGTTTTGTGTTATTCTTGTTGTGCTCATTCTCTTTTACTTACTCACCACCTTTGTTCCTTTAGTGTGTTTTAGTAGATTCCGCATGCTAAATCACATCCATTCATAAATATCCCAAACACATTACTAAGATTAACATCCCAAGTGTTTGAACGAATCCCTTCCCACAAGTGGTATCAGAGCGAGGCTGATATTTACGACATAAAAGAACAAAGCAAAAAATGGATGTTGAGCACATTCAAACCAATGTGGCTGCAAAACTTCCATTACTCAAACAGAATGAGTTTGAAATGTGGAGACTGAGGGTTGAACAATACTTCCAAGTGCAAGACTATGCACTTTGGGAGATTATTGAAGAAGGAAACTCATTTAAGCCAGCAACCACCACCTCCACAGTAAATGATGCACTTGTCACAACTGTGCAAGTAAACCCAATAACCGCTGAAGAAAGAATTCAAAAGAGAAATGATCTTAAAGCCCGGAGTATGCTTCTCATGTCTATTCCAAATGACCAGCTTCTTGTCTTTAACAAATACAAGTGTGCTAAAACCCTTTTTCAAGCTATTGTGGCTAGATTTGGTGGTAATGATGCCACCAAGAAAACCCAGAAAACACTTTTAAAACAACAGTTTAAAAACTTTTCAGCCACACAAAATGAGTCTTTGGACAGCATGTTCAATAGACTACAAAAGCTTTCTAGTCAGTTAGCCATTCATGAAGTGATAATATCTCAAGAAGACTTAAACTCCAAATTTCTTAGCAGTCTACCCTCTAAATGGGCCATGCATGTCATTGTCTGGAAAAACAAACCAGATATTGATTCCATGAGTCTCAATGATCTTTACAGCAACTTCAAAATAGTAGAGCATGAACTAAAGAAGTCTACTAGTTCAAGCTCAGGAAATATGGCATTTATGTCATCTCATGGTCCTTCCAAGAAAGTTGATGAAGAAGATGGTAGAGAAGAAGGTACTGCCAACACAAATTTTGGTACTGCCAGTACTTCCAGCAGTACCAAAACCATTTTAGATGAAACAGTTGGTTGTGCTTTTCTAACATCACAACACAATGGTTCCACATTGACCTTTGAAGATCTTCACGAGATCAGTGATGATGATCTTGAAGAAATGGACATAAAATGGCAGCTTTCACTTCTTAGCATGAGGGCTAAGAAATATTTGATGAGGACTGGAAAGAAGATTGTCATCAATGGCAATGAACCTGCTGGGTATGACAAGTCTAAAGTGGAGTGCTACAACTGCCACATGAAGGGTCACTACTCAAGAGAATGTAGAAGACCAAAGAAGCAGGGTGATAAGGGAAAAGGTTTTGAGAACAAGAACAGGGGAAAAAATGAGAACAAGAGCAAAGAAGTGGACATCACTGAAACAAAAGCTATGGTAGCTATTGATGGGCTGGGTTTTGATTGGAGCTTCATGGGTGAAGAAGAGTCATCCTCAAATGAAATGGCTTTAATGGCTCTCTCCAATCCTGAGGTACAAATTACTAAATGTTCTGCTACTTGTGAAGTTTTTAAAGAACTAGAAATCTTAAGAAAACTTTATGATGAACTGAAAGAAGAACAAAGAAAAACCTATCAAGATCTAGTTAATCATAAGTGTGGTATGTCCAAACTTGAGAAACAGATAATTCACTTTAGAGAAAATGAACTCACCTTTTCTGACACAAAAGCTATTCTTAATAGAGACATATTTCTTAAAGATGTTGAAATAAACCTGTTAAGAACTGAGTTTGCTAAAGTGAAACAAGCAAAAGATAATATTCAACTAACTGTTACAACATTAGAAAATGCTTCTGCATGTACTAAAAGTATAGTTGAAAATCAAATGAACAAGAAAATCAAATCTGGAATTAGATACAACACATGTCCACCTCCTTACAGAGGTATTCCTTGTCCCCCAGGTTTAGATCTTGCTGAATCAGGTTTACATGAACTCACAAATAAACCACTAGAAAAAGTAAAACCTGTAGAAAATAGTGAACCTTTTGAGAGTACAAGAAATACTTCTCTCTCCAAAGAAAAGGTGCTCACTGATAAGAGCTCAGATGTCACATCTATTGAAGGTTGTACATCTGATGACAGTGGAAAAGAGACAGTTTCTAAGAAAGGAAACAAAGTAGGGCCAAGCAGTCCTAAAAGTGTAGAAAGTATCACAAAGACTAAAGTTGTTCTAAAAACAGTTGAATGTTGTGCTAAATGTAATAGCAAACCTAGAGATAGTCAGAGAAATTGGAACAATCTTAAGTCACATCAACTTTGTGATAACTTTGTTTTGTACAATATGGCATGCTATTACTATGGTAGTTTTAATCATACTCATGCTTATTGTAACAATTGGGTTTCTGGGAGTACATCAAGGGCTAAATCAAGTAAAACAAACCCCAGAAAAGGTTCTGTGAAATCTAACACACCAAAAGTCAATCATACTGTTAGAACAAATGAGCCTGTTTACCCAAAATTCACTACTAAGGGTGCAAGAAATACTTTCAAACATGCACCAAAAGTTGTGAAAAGTCATATTGAAAGAAATTTTGTGGATAAAACACATGACTGGAGACCGAAACCAAAAGTTCCTGCTAGACCATATAGTCCTACTAGACCAATTGGTACTGCCAAATTTGGTACTGTTAAACCAAAAACCACAAAATGTGTCAAAAATGAAAATGCTGTTAAGTCCTCAGCATGTTGGATTTGGAAACCACTCCAACCAAATGGTGCATCAACAGTCCTAAAAAGGTTTGATTACATTGATGCACGAGGCAAACCCAAGTCAGTCATGGCTTGGGTACCCCAAGGAAACTAATATGTGTATACATGTGCAGGAACATTCAAATGATATTGCAGATCAAGGATATGTAGATAGTGGATGTTCAAGGCACATGACAGGCAACATGTCTTACCTCACAGACTTCAAATCATTTGATGGAGGATATGTTACCTTTGGGGGAGGAATCAAAGGAAAGATTACTGGTAAAGGTACAATTAAAACCAGTAAATTAGATTTTGAAAATGTGTACTTTGTGAAAGAACTACAGTTTAATCTCTTAAGTGTCTCACAAATGTGTGACACAAAGAACAAATTTCTTTTTACTGACACTGAATGCATCGTACTTTCTCTTGATTTTAAAATCCCTGATGAAAGTCAGATTCTTCTTAAAATCCCTAGAAAGAACAATATGTACATTGTTGATTTAAAGAACATTGTCCCTAAAGAGAGTTTAACTTGTCTAGCAGCAAAAGCCTCATTGGATGAATCTATGCTTTGGCATAGAAGACTTGGTCATGTAAACTTTAAAACAATCAATACAATTGCAAAATATGATTTGGTTAGAGGTTTACCCAAAAAGATTTTTCAAAATGACCAAACCTGTGTTGATTGTCTAAAAGGCAAACAACATAGAGCTTCTTGTAAGCCCAAGACCCATAACTCAATTTTTCAAGCTTTATACATGCTTCATATGGACCTTTTTGGTCCAACTTCTGTGAATAGCTTGAATGGTAAAAGATATTGTCTTGTTGTTACTGATGATTACAGCAGATTCTCTTGGGTTTTCTTTTTAAGAACTAAGGATGAAACAAGTGAGATCCTTAAGTCCTACATTACAGGGATAGAAAACCAAATTGATAAGAAAGTAAAAGTAATTAGATGTGACAATGGGACATAATTCAAGAATAGAGTTATGGATGACTTTTGCAAAGAAAAAGGAATAAAAAGAGAATATAGTGTAGCTAGAACCCCACAGCAAAATGGAGTACCAGAAAGGAAAAATAGAACACTTATAGAGGCTGCTAGAACAATGCTAGTAGATTCTAAGTTGCCTGTTTCATTTTGGGCTGAAGCAGTAGGTACTGCTTGTTATGTACAGAATAGGGTTCTTGTGATTAAACCTCATAGAAAGACTCCTTATGAACTTTTGTTTGGTAGAACACCATCTCTAAGTTTTATGAGACCTTTTGGATGTCATGTCACTATTCTCAATACCAAAGATCATCTAGGAAAGTTTGAAGGAAAAGCTGATGAAGGCTACATGATAGGGTATTCTTTGCAAAGTAAGGCCTATAGGGTGTACAATAAATGCACTAGGCTAGTGGAAGAAAACCTGCACATAGAGTTTCAAGAGAAACTACCAAATGTTGCAGGCATTGGACCAGATTGGTGTTTTGACATTGATAAGCTTTCAGAATCTATGAATTATGTGCCTGTCACAGGTACAAATACTAATGATAATGCAGGTCATGAAGACAATGTTGAAACATCTAAGGATCAAGATTACATCTTGATGCCAATTTGGACAGGATTGGATTCATCTTCAAGTCTTGGGAGCCTTCAAATACTACAAATGAAGGTGTTGAAGATGATCATGGAACTCAAGATCAAGGGAATCAAGAAAATTCTGAAAATGAAAATGGTACTGCCAATTCACAAGATGGTACTGCCAGTTCAACAGATGGTACTGCCAGTTCACAAATTGGTCCTGCTGAACCATTAAATGTTCTATCAGATGATTCCTTACCAGAAGATGCAGGGATTGGAAATCTTCCAATTTCCTATGATGTTCCTACAACACACAACCCAAGAATTCTCAAAGATCACTCCATTGATAATGTGATTGGCAGCATTGATTCTGGTGTTAAAACAAGAACTCAAGTCTTATCTTCAGACAAAGATGGGTTTGTCCTAGCTGTGTATGAAGAAAAGAACCATGAAGTTGCCCACATATGCCTGTTTTCATGCTTTCTCTCTCAAGTGGAACCCAAAAACATTACAAAAGCCTTAGATGACTCAAGCTGGGTTGAAGCAATGCAAGAAGAGCTACTTCAATTCAAACTGCAGAAGGTTTGGGTACTGGTTGATTTGCCCAAAGGTTACAGGGCAATTGGAACCAAATGGGTTTTCAGAAATAAGAAAGATGAAAGGGGAATAGTGATAAAAAAACAAAGCCAGATTGGTGGCCCAAGGGTATACTCAAGAAGAAGGAGTGGACTATGAAGAAGTTTTTGCTCCTGTTGCAAGAATTGAAGCAATTAGGCTATTCTTGGCCTATGCTTCTTTCATAGGCTTCACTGTCTACCAAATAGATGTCAAAAGTGCCTTTTTATATGGTACTATTGAAGAAGAGGTGTATGTTTCACAAACTCCAGGCTTCATTGATGCAGAATATCCAGACAAGGTGTACAAGGTTACCAAAGCTCTTTATGGTCTACACCAAGCTCCCAGGGCATGGTATGAAACATTGGCTTTCTATTTATTGGAAAATGGATTTCAAAGAGGCAAGATTGATCCAACTTTGTTCATCAAAAGAACCAAGAAAGATATCTTGCTGGTGCAGATTTATGTTGATGACATTATCTTTGGATCCACAAATCAGGAACTGTGTGTAGAGTTTGAAAAACTTATGCATAGTAAGTTTGAAATGAGTTCCATAGGGGAACTTACTTTCTTTCTGGGTCTCCAAGTGAAACAATCAAAAGAAGGCATATTTATCAGCCAAGATAAGTATGTAGCAGAGATCCTAAGGAAATTTGGGTTTGCAGATTCAAAGGTTGCAAGTACTCCAATGGATCCAGAAAAGGGGTTGCTCAAAGATGCTGAAGGTGAAGATGTTGATGTGCACAACTACAGATCAATGATTGGGTCCCTAATGTACCTTACATCATCAAGACCAGATATCATGTTCTCAGTATGTGTATGTGCAAGGTTTCAAGTCAATCCAAAAGTTTCTCATCTCACAGCAGTCAAAAGAATCTTCAGATACCTCAAGGGCCAGCCAAAGTTGGGTCTATGGTATCCAAGGGAATCATATTTTGATTTGGTAGCTTATTCAGATAGTGACTATGCTGGTGCAACCCTAGACAGAAAATCCACAACTGGTGGATGTCAATTTCTTGGCTGCAGACTCATATCATGGCAATGCAAGAAGCAAACAATGGTGGCAAATTCTACAACTGAAGCAGAATATGTTGCAAGTGCAAGTTGTTGTGGACAAGTTCTTTGGATCCAGAATCAATTGCTTGACTATGGGTACAATTTTCTTAACACCATTATTTACATTGACAACAACAGTACTATTTGTATCATTAAAAATCCAGTTCAACATTCAAAAACAAAACACATTGAAATCAGACACCATTTCATAAGAGATTGCAATGAGAGAGGATTAATCCAAGTTGTCAAAATTGATTCTGAAAATAATTTTGCAGACCTTCTCACCAAAGCTTTTGATTTAGGTAGGTTTAAATACCTGGTAGCAGGTATTGGTATGATAAATCTTTGAAAAACATGTGTTTTGTATATAAATAAACAAGTTCTGGCTTCTAAACATGGTACTGCTAGTTAGTCATAAGGTACTGTCAGTACATAATTGGTACTGTTAGTTCAAAGTTTGCTCTGTTTTTACTCATCTTGATGTTTAAATGTTAACAATGCCATAAAACAAGTGCTTTGCACTCTGTTTCTTTTGGTTTACAACTAACCATTTCAGGTTACTCAAGCTTGCTAACACAATCAGGATATGGAAATGGTAATCAGTTCACCAAGTTTTTCAAAAACTTTAAGAACTGGCTAGTCCAAAGCAAACGGCTCTTGGTAAAGACGTCTCAAATCCGTTGATAGCTGATAGTTTGCTAAAAACTATAAGGTAATCAGTTCACCTAGTTTCAAAATCTTAAACGAACTGACTAGTCCAAAGCAAACGGCTCTTGGTAAAGACTTATCAAATCCGTTGATAGCTGATAGTTTGCTAAAAACTATAAGGGATATTTTCTAAAATTTCAAAGGGACTGCCAAGTTTTATTTCAAAACAAGGTACTGATAGTTCAAATTTTAGTACTGGTAGAGTAAAATGGTACTGCTACATAGCCGTTGAGTCTGTCAGGTTAAAATATAGCCGTTGTCTTTAAAGGGTATTTTTGTGAATTAATCATGTTTTCCTCGAATTAAGGATATAGTTATTATAATAAAAGATCTTTTTGACCGCCTATTCAATTACTTATCCATATCTTTTATAGTCGGTCAAAAGTCATTTTTCTCATAATCAATCCTTCTCACAATTCACACTTACCTTTCATCTTCTACCAGTACAACAATAAAATCCCACCATCAAAATCAAAATTTTCATCAAACCTTTCATCATGGCTCGCCTAAGTTTTGTCAAACGCCACAACCAATTAGCTTTTCTGGAAAAGTCTGATAACAATGAAACTTTCCATCAAGCAATTGATTTTCTAAACAATTCTTATGTCAGGTTTGCTTTACTCGTAAATCCCACTATTTTTGAATCTCAAATTTCACAATTTTGGCAAACTGCTAAACTTAACACTCTTGAGGATGGGATTCAGGAGTTAATGGTCAAAGTGGATGGTAGAACATTGAATTTTACCAAATCATCCATTAGACGACACCTTCGTTTGGATGATTCAGATGGGATTAGTCAACTACCTGATACTAAAATATTTGAAAATTTGACAAAAATGGGGTATAATGTAACTTCTACAAAGCTTACATTTCTTAAAAAGCATTTTACCCCTCAATGGAGATTTTTGATTCACACCATCCTTCATTGTTTAAGCCAAAAGAAAACCTCATGGGAGCAATTTAGTGGTAACTTGGCTACAGCTCTCATTTGTCTGGCAACAAACAAGAAATTCAACTTTTCAAAATATATTTTTGAAGGAATGGTTAAAAATGTGGACAGTGAAACAAAGTTTTTGATGTACCCAAGGTTCATTCAGTGCCTCATCAACAAATCCAAACATTTGTTACTTCCCCCAAACAAACCTTTTAAGACTCCCAAACTTACACACAAGGTGTTTTCAAACATGAAAATTGGTTTTCAAGGAGAAAAGTACCACTTTTTGAGGAAATGTTACCACAACATTCTAAAGAACCATCAACATCATCTGATCATTCATCACCACATCCATCGCCAGTACCATCCCACTCAGCAACAGTACCATCAGTCACACCACCATCATCAGTACCATTACCATCTCATCAACAAACACAAACACCATCTGCAACATCACCATCATTATCACATCATAACTCACCACCACAATCTCCTCCACAACAAAGTGTAGATGCTCAGACTATCAAGGAATTAAAGGAGCAAGTGCAGCACTTGCAAACTTCACTTGAAAGTTAAAACAAACATTTTACAGAGATCAACACCAAGTTAATTAAGAGGGTTGAGAAATTAGAGTTGAAGGTGAAATTGTTGAAGGGTAAAGGGACATCTCAGTTGGTTGTTTCTAGTTCCTCAAGTTCAGATGCAGAGGGTTTGGGTCTCTCTTCCAAAAAGGGGAGGATGGGTAGTTCTAAAAATGAAGATGAGATTCAATTTCAGTTTCATGAAGGAGCTCCAGTGATTGATGAAGAGCCTGCTATTCAAGAAAAAGAATCTGTTAGCTTGAAAGATACTGCTGAAAAAGATGCCGCTGAAGTAGAGCAAGATACTGCTGAAGCAAAGCTAGAGCCTGCTGGGATTCAGAGGTTATTAGCTATGAATTTAAAAGGTTCTGATCAATTGTCCTACAAAAGAAAGAGAGGAGCACAGCCTCAGGGGAGGTTTCTTGTTTCTGATGAACAATCAGCTGCTCCAAGTCCAGTATCATCACCAAAAGACAAAGGCAAGAAAATCTTAGTTGAAGATGAACCAAAGCCTAAAAAGATGAAGCAGAAAGAGCAAGCACAGTTGGCTGTAGATGAAAAATTGTTCAAACAGCTTCATGAAGAAGAAGTCATAAGGGCTGAGGAAGAATCAAGAATGCTGCAAGAAAAGTTTGATGCTCAGTTGCAGTACATCATTTCCATTGATCCAATTGTAAGAGGTGAAGCTTACACTCTGGTATGTGATGAATCCTTTAGCGCAGATGAAATGACAATCAAGCTCAATGATTTCATCACCAAGAAATACAATCAAGAGGCATTGGATGATGTTTATCACCAGATTCAGAAGAATCAGAAGGAAGGATTTAAAATGCCACATTCTGAAGCAGATCAGAAGAAGTTCTTCAAGATTTACCTGAAAAGAGAAGTGAACATGAAAGAACATCAACTCAAAAGTAAATCTTTTGATGAATTGAAGCTTCTATACTTAGAGGCTTACAGAAGAAACAAAACCAGTTTTCTCATGGATACTCAAAAGTCTTTCAAAGGAAGAAAAGATGATCAGAAGGAACAAAAAGAGAAAGCAGAATTACCTCCTGTTCAGTCAAGAGAAATGGTTGTCCATGTTCCACAAATTGTTTTTGCTGAACCCTTACATGCAAGGCATCCAGTTATAGATTGGGAAATCTACAATGATAAGTTTGGCAAAGCATGGAAGATAACAAGAGTTGGAAACAAGGTTGAGATTTTCAAGAACTTTGAAAATCTACTCAGAGCATGTAGTAGAATGGATTTAGATGAATTATGGGTATTAGTTCAAGAGAAGCTGAAGACCAAGTACAAGCCAGATGCAAAGGAGCAAGAGCTATGGGTTGAGTTCAGCAGATTGTATGATCCAAATCCTACTGATACTCATTGGAAATTTCCTCATTATCATTTATCTGTTACATGGGAATACTTCAGCATGAGTCATGTTCATCATCTTTCCACTCAGAGTGGAATAGAGATCTTTATGCTAGGTGAGAAGGAGTATCCTTTAAGCTATGAAGTATTATCAGTCTTGATCTCCAATAAGCTTTTGTGTGAAGAGGAAACTGATGCAGTCAAAAGATTGAAGGAGAGCATACTTGATCAGTATGAAAACCTAAGGAGAAAGAAATAAGGTTTTTGGAAGAGTTCCCTCAAATCCTCAAGGTATGAATTTTATTCACAAAGAATCTTGGTTATTTTAAATGGGAATAACAAGTTTAGGGGAGTATTGTTGGGAATAAAATGCACAAAGTAAAGAGTCTGCCAGAAGAGCCTGCTAGTGATAGTTAAGCCTGCCTCCTCATTTCTGCTGATGTTGAAGATATACTAACAGTACCTTCTGGGTAAGAAGGTACTGCTAGTTAAAGAAGGTCCTGCCAGTTTTTACGACAAGTTGTTATATTTTAATTAGAGATATTTACTTGTATTATTAGTCTTTGTACAAAGTTATACGTTTAGTAGAAGTAGTACAGAAGACTCAGTAGATATAATGGAGTGTTTTACCTTGAAAGGTGTAATATTAGGATAAGATAAGCCTCTATTATATTGTATTAAGCAACTTGACCACTTGTAATAAGGGCTCCTTATGCTATAAAAGGAACCCTTAAGACACCTTCTTAGACACATCTCAGACATATCTTTTCTTACAGCTTGCATAGCTTTCCCATGCATAACTTCCATCTTTAACCTTTTCACGTATCAAAGATTCAAGGTTACACTTGTAATCCTGGTGATAGTTTAGATCACCCGTATTATTTCATCAATAATATTGAATCGTTTTATGTTATTCTTGTTGTGCTCATTCTCTTTTACTTACTCACCACCTTTGTTCCTTTAGTGTGTTTTAGTAGATTCCGCATGCTAAATCACAGCCATTCATAAATATCCCAAACACATTACTAAGATTAACATCCCAAGTGTTTGAACGAATCCCTTCCCACAATATCTAAATCCAGGATTGAGGTCGATAGAGCTAAAGTCGACGTGATTGCAAAATTACCTCATCCCACCACCGTTAAAGGAATTAGAAGTTTTCTCGGTCATGCCGGCTTTTACCGACGTTTCATTCAAGACTTTTCTAAGATAGCCCGGCCCCTGACCCACTTGCTTGAAAAAGATGCTCCATTTATCTTCTCAAATGAATGCATCGAAGCATTTAATATTCTTAAAAAGAAGTTAACGGAGGCTCCCGTCTTAATTGCCCCCGATTGGGACTTGCCTTTTGAGCTAGTGTGCGATGCTAGCGATTATGCCATTGGTGCAGTCCTGGGGCAACGCAAGTCTAAACATTTTCAGCCGATACACTTTGCCAGTAAAACAATGACCGACGCTCAATACCATTATACGACTACTGAGAAAGAGATGTTAGCCGTCATTTACGCCTTTGAAAAGTTTCGATCTTATTTGCTTTTGAAGAAATGCATAATGTATACGGATCATTCGGATCTTAATTACCTTATGGCAAAGCAAGACGCTAAGCCACGCTTGATGCGGTGGGTTCTACTCCTTCAAGAATTCAATGTTGAAATTCGAGATAAAAAGGGAGCTGAGAACCTTACTGCTGATCACCTATCATGTTTAGAGAATCCCCACCAAAGTGTTTTCGAGAAAAAGGATATTAACGAAGCAGTTCCTCTCGAAACACTAGGGAGTTTATCACATTGTGATTCTAGTACCTCATGGTTCGCTGACTTTGCCAATTACCATGCGAGGAATTTTATCCGGAAAGGGATGTTGTTCCAACAAAAGAAGAAATTCTTCAAAGATGTTAAGCATTATTTCTGGGACGACCCCTACTTGTTTAAGATTTGTGCGGATCAAGTGATCCGGCGGTGCGTTCACGATAAAGAAGCCGCTGAAATTCTTATGGCATGCCACAATGGACCCACGGGGGGACATCATGGTGCCAACTTCACCGCTAAGAAAGTTTTTGATTCCGGCTTCTATTGGCCGACGATTTACCGGGATGCTCATGAGTTGGTTAAATCTTGTGATTCTTGCCAGCGTCAAGGAAAAATTTCTCAGAAGGACGAGATGCCTCAAAATGCTATCCAAGTCTGTGAAATTTTTGACGTCTGGGGTATCGATTTGATGGGTCCATTCCCGTCTTCTCGTGGTAACAAATATATACTCGTGGTCGTCGACTACTTGTCTAAATGGGTTGAAGCGAAGGCGCTACCCACTAATGACGCCTGAGTTGTAGTAAAATTTCTTAAAAGTCTCTTCGCCCGATTCGGTGCACCTCGTGCTATTATAAGCGATCGTGGGACCCATTTCTGTAAGGACCAATTCGCTAAAGTTATGCTCAAATATGGTGTCACACATCGTCTTTCAATGGCATATCATCCACAGACTAGTGGTCAAGTTGAGGTCTCCAATCGTGGCTTGAAACGAATCTTAGAAAGGACCGTAGGTGAACATCATGCTTCATGGGCCGATAAGTTAGTTGATGCACTTTGGGCCTTCCGTACAGCTTACAAAACACCCATTGGGTGCACTCCTTACAAGCTGGTTTACAGGAAGGCCTGCCATTTGTCCTTTGAACTTGAGCACAAGGCCTACTGGGCCTTGAAACATGCTAATTTTGACCTACAAACCACGGGTGATCACCGTAAAGTTCAATTGAATGAATTAGTCAAGCTTCGTGATCAGGCCTATGAGAATTCTTTGATCTACAAAGAGAAGACAAAGAGGATTCATGATGCTAAAATTAAAGATCGCGTCTTCAATGTTGGTGACCGAGTCCTTCTTTTCAATTCTCGATTGAAGATTTTCTCGGGCAAGTTAAAAACCCGTTGGTCTGGACCATTCACCATTACTCAAGTATTTCCTTATGGAACCGTTGAGCTTGCTCAACCTAATGGTCGCAATTTTAAGGTGAATGGTCATCGTATTAAACATTATTTCGGAGGGGACATACCACGCATGGTTGTCCCGGATCTCTAAACTTTCCCCAAGGACGATTAAATTCGGGGATCGAGTCAAGCTCATGTGACTCGGTAATCAAAAACAAGCGCTTCGTGGGAGGCACCCCATGCTTATCCATTTTCATTTTCTCTATTTTCTATTTTCTAATAATGTGACGTGAGGGGGGCGACCCTTTCCAAACTCGTGTTTTCGTGGTTATTGTTAATGTTCAGGAATTTCCCCGAAGTTTGAAGACTCTCGTGCTCGTGGTTTGTCGTTCTCTCCACTCGAGTCTCATTTTTCGTTGCTCTATCGGAAATTCACCATATCTGAAATCTTATTGCCTAACGTTTATCTCTTGGCATACTTAATAAACGGCCTTAGATTTTACGTAGACTACCCGTACCCTTAAAACATTGAGGACAATGTTTCACTTTAGTCTGGGGGGTAAATTTTCGATTCGATTTGACCTGTTACCATCGTCTGAGCTGTTAACTTGCGCAACTCTATTTTCCACCAAAAATTTTAAATTTTTGTCACCTCTTTAAAAAAAATGAAAAAAAATGAAAAATATAAGAATAATAAAATTTGACACCTTGTTTTGACTTTCCTACCGGCGAGAGTAGAAATAAATGTTTCGACTTGACCGGGCGTGTTGAGCCCTAGCTCGTCTCCCTTAACCAATATAATCAAAAGATTATGGCTAAGCATCCGCGGATCTCATTACTTGGGATTTTAAATTTGCAGAGATCGAGGAATGATAGAGTTTATTTAGAAGTTTCGTCCTAAACATGGAGTAGTTGGATCTCTTTAGAGCCCACGAAAGGTACTTGTGGCCTCCTTGTTCCCACAAGCTTGCACACCAAAAATAATAGATCTCTAGGATTAATTAAGGGTATACGGTTTGGGCAATACTTAGTTTTTTCTCGTTCCCAACAAAATCTCTGCATATGGGGGTTTGGTACACATAGGGGTACTGCCAGTGTTACGGTAAAATAGACTATTGCATCTTGCCGGTTCGCAGCCGATGTTGTGATCTTAGTAAAGGCCGTAGGACTCGGGGTTTGGCATATGATTATGAATATCAATAATAATAGTCCAAAGCCAAATAAAAAGGCAGAGGAATCTAAAGCTATAAAAAGCAGCGGATAGAAATCGAAAGTCATAATAAAGCTCTTACATCTTGGCAGCTTATAAACCGTTGTTGTAAAAGAAATAAAGGACTAAGGACCAAAGTATTATTAAAGTGCTTATGATTATGCAAAAATGCCAAGCTTCGACTCCGGGGGTTTCCCTAATAAAAAGCTTCCGTTTTGGGTATCAAACATGGTATGTCTCGGTCGTAAATAAAAAGGGGGACCCCTACAAATCGTGTTAAATCAGAGACCTTCATGTGGACCCGATTTCTGTATGCAGGGATTTTCGAGGGAAAGTTTGGAAACTACTTAGCATTCAAATTTTTTGCTCTTATCGGACTAACAACTATCAAAACGAGAAAATATGAAGCAATTCATTTCTCACAAATTAAAATCTTGAGATACAAAACTTAGGACCTGGGAACAAGAGGTAATACACAAGTAACTTTTGTGGGTAGTGTTAGCATCTAACTTGTGGATAAACAATGATCTCGATTTTACGCTTAGTTTGGGAGCTTGTGAAAAATCAAGGATGACGATTTTTATCCGTACGGTCACTTCTCTGTGAGAAGTGTTTCTACTCGTTGACCCTGAAAGTTATCAACAGATAAGAATTGATAATGAGAGTCAAAACAAACCGTCACATATATAAAAATGAAAAACTACAAAAAGAGTAGTAGTAGTTGTTATTCATGAAAATTGGAAAACGGAGCGTTTTTGAGAATAAATGATTTTACTATCTCTTTTGAACATCATTGCTACTTTACAACGTCAGTAAAGAGAGGTTTTGAAATTATTTATCTCTTAAGCGTGAGGTGATGACATTGCGTGAGGGCACGGCAATACCTTAGTCTGGGGGATTTTGATGAGTGATTAATCACACATCCTTTTTAGGCCTTAATTCAGACCAAAAATACCAAATACTAACCAAATATGCCAAGAGAACGTATGTTTTTGTATTTGTGTATGTGCAGGTACGGATATGAGAAAAATGAACAAAATCGATGCCAAAACCAAAAAAAACGAGCACGAGAATGGAAAGTATCAAAAGCTGAAGCCGGGGAAGTAAAAGGATAAGAGAAAGCTCACAATGTTCAGAAAAGTCCTCAGAGATTCATCATGTTGCATAATTAGTCCTTGAATAAAGTTTAGAGAAATTGGCAATTCTAGTCCCTCAGCTCTCAGATATTTACAAATTTGGTCCCTTGAAGGAATAGTCAAAGAAAAGTCAATTATAGCCCTCCAAGAATTCAGAAATGTCAAGAAACACCCTTGGAAGAAACTTTGGAAGATTTACAGAAGTGGTCCCTGAATTTTCAGAATCTACACTTTTGGTCCTTGAATAATAATACACCTAAAATCCTAAACTTCAAATACCAAAACCTGATCCACAAAAGCCAAGCCCAAACTAACCTAAAGCCCACTACCCTTTTATAACCCGGCCTGCTAGTATTTTTACCCGGTCAAACCCAAACCTAAACCCGGTCAAACTCAATAATAATAAAAACCCCAATTTATTACTTCCCGCCCCCTTTTCATTCTTTTACCCAGAAATTGTTACTATTCCTAGAACCCTAATTTCACCACCCACCAAATTACCCCGTGTAAATCATAATTACCCAATCATGAGGCTTCTAGAAGGACTGTCACGCGTCAGTCACATGTCAGAGAAAGTCAGGGAATGATACGTGGAAAAATCAGAGAGCACACGGAGGATCAATCACCTCACCTAATCAATCCAAGGGTAAGAATTAATAGATTGGAGGCCAAGGGTGATCATACGGCTATAAGGGACTAAGAGAAAGCACAAATGACATGGATTGCTGAGCTGGAATACCTAGAAGCTTTACCAAAGGCTCCCCCATTCGTGTATAAATACCCCCTCCCCTTAGTCATTAGGTGTGCAATTTTTATGTATTGTTATTCTGTCAAAATCACTTTGTAATGTTCTATTAATTAATGAAATTTTAATTCTGTTTTAATTCAAATTCTCTTATTTTCATTTACATTTGATTACTGCTTATTTACTTGTTATTGTTTTAGTTCATTGGTTGAGTATTACATCCTTTATATACTGCTTGCAATTAAATTCCATTTACTTTATTTCCTTAGTTTATATAAAATTAATATATATATATATATATATATATATATATATATATATATATATATATATATATATATATATATATTCAAAGCAGTTTTTATTGATTTGAATTAAGTTTTATATATTTGTTATCTGTTTTTATCAGCTTATATAAACATTGATTTACTGTTTCATCAAAATTTTATAAAAATACAAAAGGGTCAAAGCTAGTCAACTGATATAGCTTATTGAAATAAGCTCAGCTTATTGGAGTTTAAAGGCAGCCAAAAGAAGTCCATTGGCCTGTCAAAAGACAGACTAGCTAAGTGAATCCCCCTCTATTTGAGCTGAGGGGGAATTGGAGTTGTAAGTTCATTCCATTTTTCATTATTGTTTCATCAATTAGTTTAATAATAGTTTATATTTGAATTTGTTTGTTTGCTTATTGCTTATTGTAGCTTATATTATCTATATATTACTTGTTAGTTGCTGTTTAGTCTTATTTAGTTGATTGACTGTTTCATTTAGTTCATCTATTACATCTGTAATTTGTGGTTTCTGAGTTATATTGCTATCTGAGATCTGTGTTTCTGATTTAGTTTGTGTTTGTTTTCTTCTGAATTGATACTATTGTGGTTCTGAGATTTGATTTGGTGTTGGATTTGAGGTTTAATAGCTTATTTAAAATTTGACAGTTGATATAAGGAGTGTTTGGTTAAGAGTAGTTTGCTGATCTCAGTACCATCTCAGTAAGTAAAACTAGTTTAGGTGTTTCATTTAGGGTGAAATTAAGTTTAGTAGGTCATATTTTATCAGTAGCTTTTACTTAAAAAGTCATAATTACTTGTTGTTGCATATCTGTCAGTTTTGGGTTACATAATTTTATCATAGTAGTTGCATAATAGTATTAGGGAGCTTGATCTAGCTTAGTTTTAGCATATTATAACTTAGGTAATAAATTAGAGCAGTTCTAATTTCATTTTAGTCAAATTACTTGCATATTTCAAAAAGTCAAATTAGTTTAACTCAGTTTTTTTGGCAAATACTTTGAGAGCTTTTGTAGAGTTTAAAACTCATTACAGATAAGAAAGGATTGCTGATTTTTAAAGTTTGGTAGTAAGGGTATAGTAATCAAAAAGAAATTTGTAGTTTGAATCTCAACTACTTATTGGAAAAGTACTTTGAAGTTGACTGATAAGCTGATATACTCCCCTGCACCACAGGTTTTGGTTCAAGTTTTAGGTAACAAGTAGGTTGGCTAATCAGATTGTGAGTTTGATTTCTTGGTTTTTTTAGATACTTAGTAGGTTGGAGAACATTTTGCCCCCATAAGTCCACTCTGCTCAGCTCATTAGCCCTGCTTATTTGGCTTATCAGTTAAGTAGATTGAGCATAAGGTCTGAATTAGAAGTATGGCTGCAATTCTAATTTTGTGGTTATATCCTGTGTTTGCTTATTCATTTAAGTAATTTTGGGCTTGTAGTTGCTATTTCCACTGGATTTAAGTCTCTGCTTATTCTGTTTTTTGAGTATTGCTTATTTGCAAAGTGCTTATTGTACCGGTTCTAGCCTTGTTCTGTGAATCTGAGTTCATTTTGGTCTAAATTCTTGTCATCTGAGCATATTTTGAGTCAAATATCACTTGGTCAAAGTTGGGTCAACCCTTGGTCAAACAGTGCTTATAAATAAGCACTTTGTATAAGCAGATTTAAGCCATTAAGCACTTCCAGTGCTTATTTTTCAATTTTCATATTTTTGCTAGTTTCAAAATATAATTATAGATTTTCCCTGAAATTTTCATATTTTTCTGAGTTAATTTGCTATTTTTCCTATTTTATTTTCATTTTTAATCAATTTTTATTACTTTTTAATTACTAAAAAATCAAAAAAAAATCAGAAAAACCCCAGAAAAATCCAAAAAAATATTAGAAAATTATTTTTAGTTATTTTAGAATTTTAGAAATTTATTTTGCATTTTTCTCACTTTATTTACATTTTCTTTTAATTTTTAATTAGTAAAATTAGTTTTTAATTCATAAAAAATAAATGAAAAGTCAAAAAAATATTTTTCTTTTTCTCAAAATTTTCTTTTATCATTTTTAACTTTTCAAAATTATTTTCAAGTCCGTAGGAGTCGTGTAGCTTAAAAGTCGCGTTTTATTTCGTACGTTAACGTTTTATTTACGTTTTAGTTTACGTTTTCGATTTTTCGTTACGTTTTTAGTTGCCTTATTTGAAATACGTGCTTAAGTGATTATTTGTGCTTCATTTACTATTTCATTAGTATAATCTCATTCAAATTACTTTTTACCACTTTCACGACACGTTTCACGAATCGGGAATTCGAAATTCCATTCATCCTTCACACGGACTACGACCTCGGGTTATCCGTATTTCTTTGCGGATCTCTTGAGTAATACTTATACTATATATATAACATTGATTTTCACGAATCAGAATGTTTGCAGATTTCCTGGAGATTATAAAACTAAAGATTCAACAAAAACTTTAAGACTCCGTTAGAAAAACAAAACTGGTAAAATTTCCAGATTTTTACACGTGACGCCGTCAGGAATTTCTTCCTGACGCCGTCAGAAGTGACCTGCAGAAATTCTTTATGTTAAGTTTCCGGAAAATTTGTGGAAAAACTTTGTCCTACTTCCTGGAAATTCCTGCAAAACATCATTATGACTCAATACAAGCATTTGACTCTAACAAATACGAATATACATGTTCATTTAGTATTGTGGAGAATCATGATCATTTTTTTGTTTCTTAAAAACATATTTGGGGTTTTCCTTTACACTTATATTTTGTGAAATACCTTTGGATGAAGTTAAGACTAGGCCAAACAACAAAATAAAGTATTTTCACCATTTTAGTTTGAAACATGATCTATCACAATAAAAATAAAGCATGCATAAGGAAACAAATAACAATCAATCAAAATAAAAATAAACACAAAGCATGGGTTGCCTCCCAAGAAGCGCTTTTCTTTATTTACGAGTCTTGTAGCTAGACTCAAAGTCACGGGGTGTTACGTGACCTCATCCTTGGTTTCACTCTCTAAGTCATCTCCTATATTAGATTTGTATTCTGGACCTAGTTGTAAACATTCTTTGTAGAAACCAAGTATCCTATTCATGACATATTCAACTCCTCTACGTCTATCCTCATCATTCCTATAGTAAACCGCTTGTTTGTGTTCCTTTTCTATGTTCGATAGGAGGCGGTATTGTTCAATCTTATAGGGTATTTGGTAAGCAATCTCATCATTCTCTTTCTTGAACATAACTATCCCTAGAGTCGGATCATAACTCATCTTAGAGGTCTCAACGAATGGTTTTCCGAACACTACTTGACTTAGGCAATCGTCGATCACCGGACGAGTATCCTGCACTATCACAAAGTCGGTCTCATAAGTGAAGTTTCCAACAATCACATGCAATCCTTTCACTCTTCCTACAAAATTACTTATTAGATTCTTATTGGGCATCATCCTATAACCAAGTTGCTTCTTCATTACCCAATTATAATAAGTCCTAGTCATGATGTTTATAGGAGACCTAGGATCGATATAAGCTTTCCATACATGCATATGCCCAATGTTGCATGGTATGTTGATGTTAGAGGAATCACCTACTTTAATAAGGGGTGAACCAAGGATATATGGTGTCTCGGGATCATCAAATAAATCCTTGTGATATTCCCGTTCTTCCTTGGTGGGCAACTTATCAAAGTATTCTTCTATGTTTTCTACTTCCTCTAACTTCTCTCCCTTATCAACCTCAACTTCCTCAATTTCATCCCTAGTCTCGGTTTCTACTCCAACTTCATCCTTGTCACTTTCTTCTATATCCTTATCTATTGGCTTAATGGTGACAACATTGACAAAGTGGACATGTTTGGATGACGAGGGGTCCTTAGTTTGGATCCCACTATTGGCGTCCCTAATGTCCTTCCTAGGTGTAGTTAGCGCTTGGTTGTTGAGGGCGTTCAAAAAGTTGTCAATCTTATTGGTCATCTCTGTTTGTTGTTGATTGAAGTCGGTTTCAAACTTAGCTATGCCATAAACTTGGACATCAATCCTTCAAGATTGTTGATACTACCATAGTTATTAGAAGGATTGTTGTTGAAAGTACGGTTGGAGGGTGGACCGTTTGGTTGGTAACGATTAGGCGGATTGGAATAATTGTTTTGGTTTTGTTTCCACCTAAGGTTCGGGTGATTTTTCCAAGAGGGGTTGTAGGAATCACCGTAAGGGTTTGGCTCGGGCTTGAAAGTGTAACACTTATCTCCCGCTTTGTCGGTACGCGAAGATGCGTAGTCCGCAAAAGTTGTTCCGGGGAGTTCCACGCAATCACGAGTGTCATGGGGACCACTACATAATTCGCATGAAGAAGTGATTTTATTCACTTGGCTTCAAGGCTTAGGAGCTTCGTGAGATTTCATGAGAAACTTGACTTGGTCCTCAAGTTCCATGATCCTACGGTCGGGAGTGCTAGAATTGTTCGAAGGTAAAGATATTACCTTGACTGTTTTGTTCAAATCACGGGGATCATTCCAACTTTCGTTGTCATAGAGAGCAAGATCTTCTATGAGTTCCCATGATTCTTCCGCACTTAGATCACGTAGCTTACCACCGGCCGATTGGTCAATGGTTCGCCTCATGGAGAGATCGATATGGTCATAGAAGATTTGGACTTGGAGCCAAAGATCTATGCCATGATGAGGGACTTTTTGGAGTAAGTCCTTGTATCGAGTCCATGCTTCATATAGAGTTTCACGTTGACGTTGTTGGAACATCAAGATATCATTTCTAAGCTTGGTAGTTCTCCCCGGTGGGAAAAATTGAGCAAGGAAACGAGTGGTGAGATCATCCCATGAGGTGATGGATCCCGCGGGTAAACGTTCACGCCATTGACTAGCTTGATCACGTAGAGAGAATTGGAATAGGCGTAATCGGGTTGTCTCTCTAGTTGTAACATCAAGGTCTATAGAATCTACAATTTTAAGGAAGTCCTTGAGATGTTGATTTGGATCTTCGGAACGAAGTCCATGGAATGCACATCCGCTTTGCACCAACCGGATGGTGTCGGATCGCAAGGGAGATGCATTGGCTCCTTGGATGAGCTCAATCGTGTTTCGGTAGACTTGGTGGCTAGGTCGGGAATACTCTCCTAGGGTTCGGGGCCTAAGAGGTTGGTTAGCTAGTGGTGGGTTTTGTGGGTGGTCTTGTTGTGGTGGGTTGATGGGTTCAAAGATGTTACCACCTTCCATGATGTCTGATGGTAAAGATTACGAACAAAGGCACGAAGAAATAAGATAGACTAAAGAAAACCTAAAAATAAAAATAAAATCTTACTAGAAAGGAATCTAGCAAGTAGACCTAATAAAAAGAAATACTAACCTAGACAATAACTATTCCCCGGGCTGCGATGCCAAAAACTTGATGCGTGGGAATTGCACCTGGCTTTACCTCTCGAGGGATCTCGAGAAGCTTACAACCCCCACCAAACAGTGTACCTGATCGTTGTAGTATAGTATAGTGACAAGTACCGGGGGATTGATCGTTCAACTCAGGAATAGTGTCGCTAGGATTAGAAAGCCTAAAAACTAGGTCTAGACGTGAGGGATGATTCTTTTTGTATTTTTATATTTTTATGAAAGCAAGTAAAATCTCGGGTTTTGGAAGAATAGGCGGAATTAGTTGTTAGTCAACTAACAAGATGCAATCAAAATAAAATAACAAAAATGTAAATAAAGCTAAATTACTAATATGGTGTGAACAGTAAATGGGAGAATTGTGTTTACTTAGATTTCACTACTCCCTAGATATCTTTTACAGGTTAATTATTTGTTACAGTTACGTGGATGATGGGTTATATTCCTTAATACCAATTGTGGGGTGGCGTACGTACTTCCCCAACTCTATAAGCTCCTACTTCACTCCTATGTCGAGCCTGCAAGAAGCTCCTAACATGGGATCACTAGAATTCGCTCATGCATTAAATACAACCATAAAAACCTTAGTACGCATTGGTTCATGTTTCTTAAGATGTTCAAGCAAGTTACACAATGGAGATCTGCCAGTTTTCTTAAGCCTAACATCGAAATCATTCATCCAATACAACTATAAACAAGCAATCAACCTATAATCAACATCTAGGTTTCATTACATCTAAGCAAACACACAAAAGATCTAGCCTAGCATGTTAAAATCAAGACAAGCGTAAGATATATTCAAACAACACATAGACATATTGAATGAATTGAAAGGATACTTATCTCAATTGAACATGAAGGGTTTCAAGGGGTGAAAACCCTTGAAAATACTGTAAAAGTCAGGCTAGGGTTTATTAAGTTCGACCCTAAAATTCTCCTCTCTTTAGAATGAAAATAACAAAGAGTATATATAGATTTCCTAAGGTGACGGCGTCAAGAAGAAAGTTCTGACGCCGTCATCTCGCCGCCCATAATATTCTCGGACTGCCTAGATCCAGATCTGACGCGGTCATGTGTATTTCTGTTCTGGGTCGTCACCACTTTACTCTTGACGGCCTTGATTTGACGCCGTCACGTTTTCTCAGGGCCGTCATCATTTTTGCTCCTGACGCCGTCACAAAATTGCTCTTGACGCCGTCAGGTACTGTTCCCAGCAAGGAAAATTAAGACTTTGCCGTTTTCTTCACTTTTATGCTCCAAAAACGTCCAAAATGCTTCCTTTTCCAGAATTCTCTCCAAAAGTACCTAAAATCACAAAAGGAATGATTTAGGGCAATAATTGATCAAATAAATTCAAATTCTGGCTTAAATGACACCCTAAAAACGGATCATTTTTCGCCTCATCACGCAGCGATTTGAACTCCGAGATGGCGTCCTATATCGACGTTCATTCCTACAACCATGGCTCCGGTGCGTTGGACCTCTTCAAGCAGATTACGTACTCCGAGAAATTCACGCTGGTTCATGTAGCATACACTCAGGACCACGGTCTGTAGTGGCGCGCGCCCTGCGGTCAGGATACTATTGGCCTACTAAGCACCGCGACGCACGGGACATGATAAAGAAATGCAGCGATTGCCAAGTCCACAGGCCAATTCCGCGCCAACCACAACAAGAGTTAACCCCCATCACCTCACCATGGCCATTCTATAAATATGGCATTGACATCACAGGCCCTTTTCCAGTTGCAGCGGGAGGGCTAAAATTCCTCATCGTAGCTATAGACTATTTTACCAAGTGGATTGAGGCAAAAGCAGTGGCAAGCATCACCGGCAACCAGGTCAAACGCTTCGTGTAGGACAACATTGTGTGTCGCTTCGGACTACCTGGAGAGATTATTTCGAACAACGGAAAACAATTCTATGACAACCCATTCAAAGATTGGTGCGCGCAATTGAACATTACACAACACTTTGCTTCAGTTAAGCACCCACAAACCAATAGCTTGGTTGAACGAGCAAATCACAGTCTGGGCGAAGGAATAAAAGCGTGCCTTGATAGACATCAAGGAAGGTGGGTGGATGAACTGTCACATGTTTTATGGGCGCACCGCATGACAATTAAAACCAGTACCGGAGACACACCATTCTCTCTTGTCTATGGGACAGAAGCCGTCATACCAGCCGAAACTGGAATGCCAACTATCCGTACAGCGGAAATAAACGTCACAACAAATGACAATGAGCGGCGCATAGACTTGGACCTGATGGAAGAAAGGCGTGAACGCGCAGCTATACGTGAAGAAAAGGCTAAAGCAAAGACGAAGAAGTATTATGATGCAAAAGTCAAACACACTTCTTTCAGTCCAGGAGACTTTGTATACCGCGCCAATGATGCAAGCCACGCAGAATCACCCCCTGCAGCACTGTTGCTACTCGAAAACACGAAGAAGTCAAGAAAAAGCACTGAGTAAAAAACATATCTATATATAAATACTCAAACAATGGTTACTTACGTAGGAGGCGAAGTCTCAGCATTCTCCTGCGCAGCAATGGACAATGACGTATCCTCATCTGTGGATGCATCCATAATAATCGTATGACGCCTGCGCTTGGAGGTTCCTTCACCATCAACGGCTTCGCACCCTGACGCTCCTCTTCAGAGTCAGTGTCCACTTTGAGAAACCCAGTACTCGTGGATGACTCGGTGCGCGCAAACTCAGGTGCCACCACTCCCTGCGCAGGCACAGTCTGCACTGGCGTCGCATTCGCAATCGGCTATGATGCGTCTGAAGACTCTTCTTATACAAGCTCTAGAAGGCATCCAGCGGTAGCCTCCAACATGGGCACTTCACCTTCCCTCAAGGGGCGCACGCCCACGGTAACCTAAGTAGGCTTTGTCAACGTTGATTGCATTGAAAACACTTGCATAGTTAATGATTTGCAGGGGTGTGATGTATAGGACAACAAATGGCCTATATAACTTCCTCGGTAAAGCCTTGCATTACCAGGATCATAATTTTCAAAAGTGTAGTGATAAGAATAATAACATTGAAATCATGAAGTAGATGATCGGAACACCAATATATAATTCAAGTCCTAAAATAATATAAGAAGATTGACAGGGCTAATTATGCCTAACCAGTAACTTGCATCCCAACACATCATCTTAGTTGTTAAAACCTATGATGAATGGGGTAGACTTAATGGGCCCTTTCACATCACTCCAAAGTAACGGGTTCATCACAGTTAACACTATAAAGGCGAGGATAATAAAGGACAAGCACCCACCCCGGCCGCGTTCATCCAGAATTGCGACTCATCCCCATATGAACCAGAAATTCCTCGAGATAGGAATTGATTAGGATGCGGTTACGACTAATGGTCTCCGCATCCTCCACGCTATACGTACCGGGATCTGGGCGCTCATCCTTTGGAAGCGTCCCTTGGGTATAAAACCCAGAGAGCGTGGTGAATACCCTATCATCTATCCAAAAAAATATCTCCCTCCAACCCCTAAGGGCATCTATTTTTTCAGTATAGCACTGATAGCGCCCTGGGCACTTGGAAAACGTCACCCACCCGTTTGACCACGACGTGTGGTAAAACGCGCGAAAAAGGTTGATAGTAGGCCTCACTGCGAGTAAACGACAGTTTACCTCAAAATTCGTTATTTTTGCCGCACCTATACAGTTCAGGCGGTAAAAGTTGAGCACGTCGCTAAAAAATAGGGATATATGCACGCGCTGGTTTGCAAACTCAAAGAAGTGTGTGTATACCCCTATATTCCCCTCAGGGAAGTCCGCGATACATGCGTCGGCATCCGGTAATTCCGGATGCACCTCGAGAGGAATGAAGTAGTCGGAGGTGAACTGACGAAGTTCATCCTCGTCCATCTTAGAACGGAACTCTTTTAACTGACGGACCATTTTTTATAGAATGCGCACGCGTAATTACCTCTCGAAGATCTTAGTTTTCTTGAAGAAAGATCTTTTAAATAATGGAAATGGGGTTTTTCACTGTGGTTAAAACAGTGAAACAAGGAGCCTCTTATATAGGGTTTCCTCTTGCATCGAATGGATGACACGTGGATCCCACTATCTCCATCGTGTGGTGGAATACAAACCGATACATGCACTTTTTCACGTCTTCCAAGGGACACGTGGGACACTTAAAGGCTAGATACACCATATCACGTTTTTGGCGGGAAATACTAGAAACTTCCCTGCCACGCTTGTTGCTAATATTTCTAAGTCTAGCATCCGTGGTTAATACCCACGCATACTAGACTGGGGGGACATGATAACGTATAGTTTATATTCGGGTCATGGACCCAAATGATAGACATTACTAATGCCCAAACCCGCCACAAGTGGGCCATCATAACAGTGATTTGGGCCAGTATGATAACGGTTTGGGCTCACAAAAGCCCAAGCCTAAAGTTATTTATAGTTGTGTTATGGATATCTCTTATTTAAGGGATATATATCCAAACCGGATATAGACCGAAGAGTGAGGCGCACGTATCCAATAAGGATTCCGTGCCTATATAAACAATATCATAACTCTCACTAAAGGTACGACTTTACAACCCTAATTCTTCTACATAACCCTAAAACTGATTACTTACTCTCACGCCGGAGGATAATCGTGGGAGACAATCCTACGATAAGCCTAATGGTGTTTGTTTGTTTTCTTAGTGCGTAGGTCTCAAGCATTAAGATTGAATTAGTACGAGAACAGGAACCCAAACAAGGAACGCCCAACTTTTGTATCAACATGATAAATGTTGGTTAGTCAAAATTGTTTAAGAAGTGTTAAATGAAATCGTTTGTGTTAAAAACTTTGTGTGGCAGCAACTTTAAATTCTTCATCCAAAACCTAAGCATTGGTTAATAAGAATGTACTTAATAGAAAACTTGCTTATCGCCTGTTAGTTTATTTCGGTATAAGTGGTATTCGTTATAGTTGCATTTGGCTTACTTGTCTCGGTCCACACCATAGCCACATAAACGAGGGTGGTTTATTTGTGTCCTCAGTTCAAGACCACACCAAAGAGGTTTGTTTGTTCCTATAGTCGGGTCAACAACAACACACAAGTGTATGTTGTGTTGTTGTCCCAGGTAACAAGGGTGTGTTCTACTGTTTATTTTAATTTTTCTTGGTTCACCACTTGAAATATTTTGGTTTAGTTATGCGTTAAGTGCTCATTCAGATATTGGTTTGTGACTTTTGTCGCGTGCTTCTTTTGAGCCCCCCTTCTCGACGCCCCACACTGATAGGTCCCAGGTTCGAGCCTAGGTGTGCCCCAGTTTGGCCTTCAAATACTGTGTTTCTTTTGTTTGGATAACAATCATCAGGCTTTGTTTCTTCTTTCCTTTGTTATACATGAGACCAACAAGTTAAAATATTAAACCTTCTTTTTGAAACTGAACTAAAATCACTTTCTTCTTGTGAACTAAGACTGAATATGGCTTCAAATATTCGTGCTAATGTGTTGGGCCTAGGTGTGTTGTGCCGAGCCCAACAGGCCTAAGGGTGCGTTTGAAACTCATGGTGTATAACCAATGAAAAGACTTTAAAAAGAAAACATAAAGTTTGTAAGGTGTGTGTCAAATAAGATGGCGTAGTATAAAAATACCTGAACCGTCATTCAAATCGAGTCAAGTTACCTGTTTTCAGTAGCCTACCTGACGTCTCTTTCACGACTCACTCGTCTACTCATGTTCGACAATATTTCATGGCATACCCTAACTTACTAAACATATTTTATAAATGGACAATAAACGATAATCAAATCTTGATCTTTGAATCATTAGTTAATACTTGTATAATGATACTAAATGGAATTTATTTCAATAATACGACAATGGGTTATTAATTATTAAGACATTTAGTCACCACGTACAAACTAAAGCAACACATGGGTAATGCTCGATTTTCTACAATCCTACACATATAACCATAAAATTATTTTTAATACAAACCCTTTTGATAAAACTATTATTGGAATATAATTCCTACACACTTTATATATATAGTTATATTTTCATATAGGCTTTCAAAAGACATTCTTATAATCAAAACTCGTCTATCATTTACTTGTGATTACTTTCCGTACATTGTCTTTTGATTACTGACGAATCAAAGACTTATTCATTTGTGTTACTTTTTACTATTTGTACATGAATACTTAAGCACTTCTGAAAGCCAATATTAGCCAATACTTACCAAACTATTTAAACTTAAATGCTGCCACACAAGCAACAACAACACAAGCATTTTATAACTTTTAAACTTATCTAAACTTCATTGAGTCGTAAAACTGAAACTATGAACTAAACTTGCTATACAAATCTAGGTTGCGTGTCGGTGCCGTACACTATCACTACTTGCCTTTTACTATCAGACTGCTACTTACTGAGGTGAGTTCATAGCCCATACCTTTTTGTTTTTAAACTATTTTAGGGGAGAATTGGTATGTGTTAATTCACATACCTATTCATAGCCAAAAACTGACCCAAAAAGACTAATTATGCTAACAAATGCCAAAGATTGTGTATTTTTATGTTTGTGAACGTGCAGGTACGGATATCTCATTAAAATACGAAAAACAATCGGAAACAAGCAAAAAACGAGCACGAGAGTAGAACATGTGCAGTTCAGTCAATGAAAGTCAATTCAGAGCCTTTGAAGTCCTAAGAGATATGTGATTTATCAGTTTTTGATCCTTGGATGAAGTTTCATGAAAGTGTCAGAATTGGTCCTCCAAGATTTAGACTTTGGCAATTTTAGTCCCTGGAAGATACTTTTCATATTAAGACATCTATGATCCTTGGAAAATCAGATATTTACATCATAAGTCCCTTGAGATATTTTTGAGAATGTACAAATTCAACCCTTGCAATTTCAGATTATACACATTTGGTCCCTATTTGTTATTATTACAAAGCTGGTCCAATTTACTAGTCCAAATCCAAATAATAATACCAAAGCCCAACCACTTCCTAAATACCCAAGCCCAATTCACAATAAACAAACCTGAGCCCATCTCTTCCCTGGTCAACACCCCATCCCAGGGTCAAAGTCAAAAGAAGTCAAACCCCATTTAATAAATCCCTTTTACCCAAAAAAACACTATTTACACGAACCCTAACTTACCCCGCTCCCTTAATTACAGCAATTAAGGGCATTTGAGTCAAATCAAAGGGTGTCAGACGTGTCAGGGAATGTCAGGGGATCTAAGAAGCACACATGGGGATAGATGGCATCACACTATTGGTACAAACGCGTCATTGGGAGAAGATCTAAGGCTTAAATCATTAGGACATGATGAATTGATGATCTGAGGGCTCAGGATGGCTTAGAAGAAGCACACCACATGAATTGCCAAGGTGGCAATCCGTGACCTCTCTCCTTCTAGATACTTCTCTCTTATACTATATATAGACATGTAGTGTAGCTTGTTTAGGTGTGGAGTTTTGAATAGCGAAGCTCTGCCATTTTCTTTTCTGAATTGTATTAGTCTCATTTTAATTGTAATTGTTTTTCTTTTAATGAAATTCAGTCTTTCTTTCACTGGTACAAAAATGGCCTTTCGTCACACATGGTCGATTTCAAACGGTCACACTGTAACATATTTACGTGACTAAATGTATGAAAATAAAATAAATAGCCACACTCGATCCGACTTGTGTGACCATTTCGGAAGATATATGTCACACATTTGTGTATTTATGTGACTAGAGGGTAGCTGGTAAATATTTTTTGATCATTTAGTCACGTTTAATTTGGGACGTGTGACCGATACAAATCAGCTTTAAGCATTAGTCACACTACAGATATACATATGTGACAAATATATGTCACACAATTGAAGAGTTTGACCAAAATTGATATATGGTCACATGAAGTATTTGTGTATGTGACTAAATTATATAGTCAAGTTTGTCACACATTATTTAAGCATGACTGCTATTCGTTGCTGAATATTTAGCCACATAGCGTTTGAAATGTGTGACAACTAAAAAGTAAGTTAGAAGCGTTAGTCACGATATGCATTTAATAGTGACAAATATATATGTCACACACTTGAAGAGTGTGACCAAATGTCATATATGGTCACACGAAACCATAGAAACATGATTAAGTGTAACGAAAATTCGATACATATGGTCACGTAAGTAAATATGTGTGTCTAAAGTTTAGTGTGTGGTTGCTTGCCACAACCTTATGTGTATAGTCACATTTAATTGTAGCATGATCATGTGACTATATGCTTTACAATAGTCACACCATATCACAAATATGTATCTAAATTATGTTTATTGCCACATTATAAGTGTATTATATGTGCAATACATTCAAAATAGTCACATTGTGATATTTATGTGACTATTATTTATAGCAAATTGTGATATTTAAGTGTAACGAAAATTCAAAATATGTGCAACACATTCAAAATTAATGTTGCTACGCATAAGTTAATGCTGCTAGGCATAAATTAATGTTGCTAGGCATAAATCAAGCTTAATGAATAGATGAAAAATCAAGCTTAATCAAGCTTTAATGAAGCAAGAAAGTTAAAATTAATATATAATAAACCAAAACAAAACATTAGTATCCATATATAACAAAAGTAAAATAAAGCAGTTCATACATATAAAAAGTTTAACAATTAAATTTCAGAGATTTCTCCGGGTCAAACGACAAATGCACATTATCGTAGTCAATGGAGCCGAATCTCTCTTCCTCACTCAAAAATCCAACATCAGCCGCATCCTCTTCCACTGAACCAACCCTCGGCTTTGATCACTTATATTCCTTCTCATCTTTCTTAATTTGAAGCAAACTTTCTTTGCGTCTTGTCTTGTTTCTTCGAGAACTCCACGACTCATACCACTCTTCAATGTTAAATACCTTCTCTGGTTTCCTGAAATCAAATAAGCATTAGATGATAAATTTACAGATTATCCTTTTAATTTGGTATTCTTAATTATATGATGTATATAATGTAACATTCTAACATTAAAGATTATCATTTTGATAAATTTATACAGATTATCCTTTTGATAAATTTACAGATTATCCTTTTGACCGTCTTGATTGGGGGCGGAAAATATTCGATATAATAATGTTACATTCTAACATTAAAGATTATCCTTTTGGTATATTATGATGTAAGTTTTGAATGCTGGGTGAGTAAAGGTAGGTTTTTTTCACGGATCTTATGTACTAGGAAGATAACAAATATAAGGAATAAAACATTCAAACTACTACGTAGTAAACTAACACAATTTCATAACTGATTACCTAAAGCTACCAATTGATAACCATTTTTATAAATTCATAAAAGCTTAACACACCAAAATTATTATAGATTAACTAACTTCTACTAGAAAAAAAAAAAAAAAAAAAAAAAAAAAAAGTCAACATGTACATACATAACATCTTCACAAACTTTGAATGTTTACGTGTACAAAAGTTTAATTAGTAGTACTTACTTTGAACGCTTCTTCTTTGATGAAATGCACCTTTTCTTGTTTCCAGCCATAACTTCGATCTTAGATTGTTTTAAAAAGTGTGTGTTGAAAAGCTAAGTGATGGCCTTAAAAAGGGATGTGACATACTATACGCCTAGGGAATTTTGAAAGTCTCAACATTAAAGATTATTGCAATTTACCAAGTTTAACGTCACATTAGCATGTGAAATGCAATAATTACTCGTGCCTAATTGTAATCATTTTAATTTTACACATTAAATGCGCGCTCCTAAACATTCTATAATTTTATTTTTAAACTTTAAATGGTAATAAGCATTGTAAGTGGTTTCAAATGTTAGAAAATATAGTAAGAATAAACATAATGGTATTAATCTAGTTATTAGTTGTGTAAAATTTGTGTTTGTGACAGTGTTTACTCCCTGAATTGGCAAACTTACTTCAACACTGTTATGACCTGATTAATAAAGAACTTAATGCTGCTAGGCAGAACTTAATGCTGCTAGGCATAAATTACTGTGAACCGGTGTAACTATAAAAAAGTAACTGTAAACCGTTGTGACACTTTGTAAACCGTTGTGACACTTAAACGTTGTGACATTGCGACTCTTGTGTGCCTATAAATACAAAGGAATTACAACCAACTTCTTTCCTCTTTTCATTACGTATTCAATTTTTGTTTGGAACTGCAATGGCTTCATCATCTTCAAATCCTGCTTCAAAGAAAACAAAACGTTCAAGGGATACTTCTCCTCCTCCTCCTCCTCCTCCAATGCCAGAAAATTATAAAATCCACGGCCTAACCCAAGAGTGCTGGGACAAATGCCATTCTCAAGGCCAATATGGTACTGAACGACAGTTGGTTGAACTTTACAACAAACGAATCGCGTTGTTGGAAGAACAAAACAAAAAAGACCAAGATATCATACTGGTGCATCAGAACAAAGTTAATGTTCGTAATCAAGAAATAGAACAAATCCATGGAAACATTGTTGATATTTACAAAGGAATTCAAAATAGTTTGTATAATTTTCATTGAATTAACCCTGATGTAAGATGATATTAATCATTATTATGTTATTTCTTTGAAGTTTAATGTTTTTGTGTTCAAAGAAAACTTATCTTATGTTTCTTTGTTAATCAAACTTATCTTATGGGCAACTCCGGGCTTGGATTGGAATTTGGGTGAATGCTAGTAACTCAGAACTTAATGCTGCTTGGATAACTTAATGCTGCTAGGGATAAAAATAAAATGCCACAAAAATTAACCGATTCATATTCAGTTCATTAATGAGAAAATTGAGCAATGACAACATGTTTATTCATAAATTCAAATAAAGTAGTACAAACGGATTACACAGGTTTATTCAAATTACTTCCTAGCTCAACTAATACATTTTCTTTTTACCCTTTCCTTTTGAACAAACTTTGGGCATTTTTGGTTCCCATGGTTTTATACCCTTGTCTTCACAAGTCTAAGCATTGGGCAGGGCTAGCACCTGAACCCTCTCATCAAAAAGATCTTTGGCAGTCTTTTTTGGAGTTTTAACCTTCCTAGCATCTTCCTTTTTTGTGCCTGACCCAGAATATCCCTTTGGAAAGTAGTCTGCCCATGTATTTGGAGGACCTTCATAACTGCTTGATATGTGAAATGAACTTGAGTTACTGGTGCCAACATACATAACCCTTCTAAGTTCCCGATACAGCTCCTTTTGTCGTTTCAACTCCCTTTGAGCAAAGGACTACACCAGCCGCATTGCTAGATTGTTGAAAAAACAAAAGGAACTGTATGGGAACTCAGAATGGAAAGGTATGTTGAAATGAACTTGAGTCACTGCTGTCAATGTATGATTTCTTAAAAAAAAATAAAAAAAATATATTACAATTTTAAAAAATATAGTGTAAATGAAATAAAAGATAATGTTGGAATTCAGGGTGTATTTGTAACAACCTTTGTTCTTGGAACTCCAATGGCCACATTACTTGGTGGATGGTTGGTTTTAGATCATAAAAAAGAATGGAATGCAATAATCCAACATACGTAATCCTTCTAAGTTCCCGATACAACTCCTTTTATCGTTTCAACTCCCTTTGAGCAAAGGACTGCACGAGCCGCATTGCTAGATTGTTGAAAAAATAAAAGGAACTGTATGGGAACTGAGAATGGAAAGGTATGTTGAAATTACAAACTCATTTAGATCATAAAAAAGATTTGAATGCAAACAGAGTGATACAAACAATCTAGAAATGTTAAGTAAAGAATAGAGTCTAAGTAACATCACTCATCTTGAATGCGATGATGAAGGAGTGTGGCCTATCATGAACAATACACACTATATCATCATCGTATGGAAGACATCTCAATGATCAGGCCAGATCTATCTAAAGTTGCAGAAAGGTTCCATTGCTTTGTTTTTTGAACACCATCTAACAACGGTAGTAGAGGTTTTCCAAATTAAGTAATGGAACCGTTCTACAACTTTAGATAGATTTGCCCTAACATTGAGCTTTAAGTTATTAGAAAACAGATTCTTACTATCGTTTATATTGCTCCCTTAGATGTGAGGAACATACATGTTAATTATGTAGATTCTACGACATTAGAGAGCTAAATATCATATTAAACTTATAATAAAAATGCAATGAACTACCATCCTTTCTACCCTAGCCAACAACAACATATTATTCAGCCTTGAATCTCTAACCTACCAACATTCATTGAAATTGAAGACGCTAAATTCAAGTATCAAACCTACAAATTATACTTGATAATTGTTTCTGAATTTTTACAAAGAGCAAAGATGAATCAACAATGGATGAACAACACCAAAACAAGTTTATGCTCATACTTGAAAGTGGTGTTTGTTCATCCAACCTTGATACTTCTTCCATCTTTGATACTTGGATGCTTTAGCCTAAATATTCGCACACACATCCGCCACTTATCTTCATTATACTCTCAATACAAATGCAACATAATTCTTATATCAAAAATACATCATACATATATATAAAGCAAACAGAGTGATACAAACAATCTAAAAATGTTGAGTAAAGAATAGAGTCTAAATAACATCACTCATCTTGAATGCGATGATGAAGGAGTGTGGCCTGTCATGAACAATACACACTATATCATCATCGCATTGAATGGTTCCATCGCTTTAATTGGACCCCGTTTTCTAACGATATTTAGTCTTGATTATTGAAAGAACCATTAAACATCATTAGAAAATGGGGTCCAGTTAAAGCGATGGAACCCATCAACATCGTTAGATAGATCTGCCGTGATAATTGAGCTTTAAGTTCTTAGCAACCAAATTCTTACTATCATTTATATTGCTCACTTAAATGTGAAGAACATACATATTAGTTATGTAGGTCCTACGACATTAGAGAGCTAATCATGAATCAATGAAATCATATTAAATTTATATGAACAATGCAATGAAAATATTTTCATTGTAACTAAATACATGAAAAAACTCTTTAAGTTCTTGATATGTTTATGGTACTTCAACCTAATCCTAAAATAAAATATTTTCATTGTTTCTGTATTTTGGAAAAGAGGAAAGATGTATCAAGAATGGATGAACAACACCAGAACAAGTTTATGTTCATACTTGAAAGTGGTGTCTTTTCATCCATCCTTGATACTTCTTCCATCTTTGATATAGATACATATTATGTTCATACTTGAAAGTGGTGTCGGTTCACCCATCCTTGAAAAAGAACAAAGATGAATCAATAACGGATGAACAACACCAGAACAAGTTTATGTTCATACTTGAAAGTGGTGTCTTTTCATCCATCATTGATACTTCTTCCATCTTTGATACTTGATGTTTTAGCCTAAATATTCGCACTAAAACTAAAAAACAACCAAAAACCCTAACAATAAAAAACACAAATATACATATCATACATAAACCCTAACACTAAATAACACTAATTAAATAAGCACAAACAATGAAATAATCAGATAAACAAAATAAACAACTAAATAATCAGATAAACCAAATCATCTGTCAAACTTAGGGTCAATATAGAAGCGATCTAAGTATGTTACCATATGCTTCCGATCTAACTTAGGGTCAAACTTAGGGTGTTGTAGTGAGAGAGAGAAAGAAAGAACAAGGCAGCTGTGTGTGATTGTCGGATAGAGTATTAAGTATATGTTGGAGTCTGTGAAGTGTGTCTGAGAAGCTTTGTAAATAATATATATTATAAGTGATGTGTGTTATAATATATATTAATTATAAGTGTTGACCAATCAATGTGTGTAGGTGCTAATGCTTAAATTGATTGTACATATAGCTTAATTTGTTGTATTTACTTAAAATGTATAGATAAGTTTAAAATGATTAAAAGTATAAAAACTAAAAGTATTAAAAGTTTCAAGATCGGGATCAGATCCTACCCAGGATCGTTTTCGTCTTTTCAAGATTATGATCATATGATCGGATCGGGATCGTAAGATCCTACTAGCTATAATGTCATTTTCTTAATAGTCTCGCTCTCTTTAAGATGCAGTTTCCTTGTAAAATCGGATACATGAACTTGCATCCATGCCTACCTTAACTCATTAGTACTTGTTTGAGTCAAATGCGTGTATCGAGTCACAATGAATGTTTTGCAGTATTGAATGGATGAGTTACACCACCGCCAAACTCATTAACTCTCTAGAACCGACTCACACTACCGCCAGACTTCACCGCCTTATCTCGCCGTTGTTCCACCAACCATCGATCCTCCACGCCATCACCGTCATCAAGACAAGGGAACTGTATGGGAGAGTTTGTTTGCTTCGGTTTTTTGGTTCGAGATAACCAAAACATATTTTATATTACTTACAAGCTCGAGACTCAACAATAACTCGAGTCGAACTTATATAAGATTGAGCTCAACTCATTAAACCTTTCGATCTCATTTGATAGGCTTTCAATCTCCAAAATTTTAATCAGGCGCTCAAGATCTCAACATCCGCCTCTAATTTTTCCCCAAAAATCTTAATCTCCCGCTCAAGATCCCGCCTCTTTTTCCCCAAAATCAAAACACTAACACTTACACTAGTCAGATCTATCTTCTCTCTGCTCATCTCTTCTCCTTGTCTCTAGAACCGACTCACACCATGCATCGCCACACTTCACCGCCTTATCTCGCCGTGGTTCCACCAACCATCGATCCTCCACGCCATCACCATCATCAAGACAAGGGAACTATATGGGAGAGTTTGTTTGGTTCGAGCGAGATAACCAACACATCCACCACCATCACAGTCAAGCCTCCATCACTCTGTCGATCATGTTATCCGGGATCGAGAAAGTTTGAACTCGGCTTGAGCTTGACTCGAAAAGCTCGATTTATCTTTAAAGATGTGTTTTCTGACACAAATTAAAATTGAAATATAATATAACCTAAGAATTGAATTCGGTTCGACTTCAGCTCGAAAAGCTTGATACATTCATAAATAAATATTTACACTTAGTACACTTTAAAAAAAAAAAAAAAAAAAAAAAAAAAAAAAAAAAAAAACGTATTTTATATTACTTACAAGCTCGAGAACTCAACAATATCTCGAGTCGAACTTATATAAGATTGAGCTCAACTCATTAAACATTTCAAGCTCATTTTTCCCCAAAATCAAAACACTAACATTTACCCTACTCATATCCCGCCCCTAATTTTTCCCCAAAAATCTCAATCTTCCGCTCAAGATCCCTCCCTTTTTCCCCCAAAATCAAAACACTAACACTTACACTAGTCAGATCTATCTTCTCTCTATTCATCTCTTCTCCTTCTCTCTAGAACCAACTCATACCATGCATCGCCACACTTCACCGCCTTATCTCGCCGTGGTTCCACCAACCATCGATCCTCCATGCCATCACCGTTATCAAGACAAGGGAACTATATGGGAGAGTCTGTTTGCTTCGGTTGTTTGGTTCGAGATAACCACCACATCCACCACCATCATAGTCAAGCTTCCATCACCCTCTCGATCATGTTATTCGGGATCGATAAAGTTTGAACTCGGCTTGAGCTTGACTCGAAAAGCTCGATTTATCTTTAAAGATGTGTTTTCTGACACAAATTAAAATTGAAATATAATATAACCTAAGAATTGAATTCGGTTCGACTTCAGCTCGAAAAGCTTGATACATTCATAAATAAATATTTACACTTAGTACACTTTAAAAAAAAAAAAAAAAAAAAAAAAAAAAAAAAAAAAAAAAAAAAACGTATTTTATATTACTTATAAGCTCGAGAACTCAACAATAACTCGAGTCGAACTTATATAAGATTGAGCTCAACTCATTAAACATTTCAAGCTCATTTTTCCCCAAAATCAAAACACTTACACTGATCCCGCCCCTAATTTTTCCCCAAAAATTTCAATCTCCCGCTCAAGATCCCTCCCTTTTTACCCCAAAATCAAAACACTAACACTTACACTAGTCAGATCTATCTTCTCTCTATTCATCTCTTCTCCTTCTCTCTAGGACCGACTCACACCACCGCCACACTTCACCGCCTTATCTCGCCATGGTTCCACCAACCACCGCTCCTCCATGCCATCACCGTCATCAAGACAAGATAACTGTATGGGAGAGTTTGTTTGCTTCGGTTGTTTGGTTCGAGATAACCACCAACATCACAGTCGAGCCACCATCACCCTCGTCTCACCTATCCTACTCTGTTCATGGGTATGCTCAAACACATATTTAATTTATATTTTCTTAAATGTGTAATCGAATATAAAATGATTTAAATTGATTTTCGTGGATTAAACTAGCCTAAAACATGTTTTTGATTTTAAATTCGTGTGGTGGTAATCGTTGCAGGTAGACTTATTAAGATGAATTAGTTTTCCTGTTTATTGGAATGGAGACAATCGATGTGTTCTAAGAGGCCACTTTTTTGCTCGTAAAGGGAGTCTTGATTGGTTTCCACTCCGGGAGGATGTTGTTGAACAGTTGGAGTTTGCTTATCGCAGTTGCGTAAGTTATCTATCAAAAGATTAACATAACATCTGTTATATAGGAAATGAACTCAAATATGGTTGCTTTTTGTCAAACTGTTTCATTTGTACCAAATGTTAGTGATTTGATTGCTTGGTAATGTGTTTGACATTTATTCGTTCCACGTTTGGCACTGCATAAAATTGCAATCAATTGTATATTATTTGTTGCCCGAGTCGATATGCAACCCGTATGTTTGTTTTTGAGGCTAAACTTATATTTGGGACATCTAATGTTGTCGTCTTTTATGTTAGCATTAATCACGTTACTTGTTTCTTGCAGGGGGTACATGCTATTTTCACGGGTGAGAATGATACATGGGATGCCTGGCTAAAAATTCCCTCAAATGGATTTTCTGGCACACTTCATTTTCGAGGCGTGGGTATGCTCCATCTCAGTCACCAAAGCCAACCAATGTATATTTTTACAGTTTCATGGTTGGCAGATCTTATATTATGCAGCGTTATTAATGCCTTAGTTTCTTACATTTCCCATATTTTTTTTACAGAAATAAACAGGCATTAGACTCAGATGTAAGACACTTTTTATGTTGTTAACAATTTCATTTTCTAATGATAACAACATTGTATTTCTTAATTTATATTGCAGGTGACCACTCCAATGGCCATTGAAACTTTGGAAAACATACCAGTAATGGAAACAGTGGTAAGTAATAAAACATCCACCTTTGATTTTTTTAGTTTTACGTACATGACTAATGTACCGTGTTTTATATATACATATAGGAACTTGTTAAAACTATCAGACATACGAAAACGCTTAAGCCACGACAAACCGGTTCTACAGGTTACACCACCAACTATGATACCAAATGTTAGTGAACAAAATACAGGACTAAAATTAGTACCAACGAAGCGAAAACATTTGGTCTCTAGTGAAACCTTGCAAAAGCAAGCTAAGGCGGCAAAGAGTCAACAAGTTTTAACTTATGATAGTTGAGAATTTGATTATATACGACATTACAATTTTATATATATTTGCTTCATTTATATACATTATGTTTTATATATATATATATATATATATACTAGCAGTAGTAACTCTGCTCCAGCAGTACTAACGTGGTACTAGTATTAACTCTCCTATCATGTTTGTGTAGATAGTTGAACCTGTGGCTCATCTAGTTCTGTTATGTTGTGAGCTTTGACATGTTTTAGTCCTGCTCTCATCCTGATGTGTTGATATGCAGTAGCCTGCATTTTCAAGGCTTTTATATCCAGATGATGAGATTAGATCAATGGGAGAAAAACTTGTAAGTTTAACTACAAATTTTATTAGTATGTTCATTGTTTTGAATTAAAAGTCTTCATGATGTTGTTTGAATTACTGCTGATCATGTTTGTGTTAATATTGCTTAGATGGATTTAGTGCAGCTCATGAACTTCAAAGAAAATGTGGCCAAGTATTTACTACTGCTAGTACAAAAGTTACTACTGCTAGTTAAAGTTGGTACTGCTCAGAGATTAAGACCGCTCGAAGTTGCTACTTGCTTATGGAAAAGATTATAGATACTTATAAAGAAACTATTGTAAGCCGATTAGGACTCCTTGGTGTATAAAAGGATGTCCAATTTCATATTTTGTTCAGTTATACATTCCAATTTTATTGTATTTGAATTTGTTTTGATATATATTTGAATTGTTTTGATATATATTGATTTTTTAAATGTGACTAAAAAATGCATATAGTCACACTTATTAACACTTTTGGTCACTGTTTACTTTAGTCGTTGTGTGACTAAATATTACCGAAGGCCATACAAACATAAAATTCACGTAGCCATTCGATGATCTATAGTCACACAAAATACACATTTCTTCACTTTAAACAGCATATGGTCACACTTATTTACACTTTTGGTCACTGTTTTCTTAATGGTATGTGACTAAATACCCAAAACAAACATGCTTTGTGTGACTAAATATTACAAAAGGCCACAGAAACATAACATTCATGTGGCCATTGGATGATCAATAGTCACACAAAATACACATTTTTTCACTTTAAACAGCATATGGTCACACTTATTAACACTTTTGGCCACTGTTTGATTAATGGTATGTGACTAAATACCCAAAACAAACATGATTTGTGTGACTAAATATTACAAAAGGCCACACAAACATAAAATTCACGTGGCCATTGGATGATCAATAGTCACACAAGATACACATTTCTTCACTTTAAACAGCATATGGTCACACTTATTTACACTTTTGGCCACTGTTTGCTTAATGGTATGTGACTAAATACCCATTACAAACATGCTTTGTGACTAAATATTACAAAAGGTCACACAAACATAAAATTCATGTGGCCATTGGATGATCAATAGTCACACAAAATACACATTTCTTCACTTTAAACCGCATATGGTCACACTTATTAACACTTTTGGCCACTGTTGATTAATGGTATCTGACTAAATACCCAAAACAAACATGCTTTGTGTGACTAAATATTACAAAAGGCCACACAAACATAAAATTCACGTGGCCATTGGATGATCAATAGTCACATAAAATACACATTTCTTCACTTTAAACAGCATATGGTCACACTTATTTACACTTTTGGCCACTTTGTGTTAAATTGTATGTGACTAACTCCAAAAAAACAACACCCATTGTGTGACTAAATCATCACAAACGTCACATTTATTGTATATTCATGTGACCACATGACGGGAAATAGTCACACAAAATACACATTTACTTGAATATATCATCTCAAATGTCACATATATTATATATTTATGTGGCCAAAGGATGAACAATTGTCACTCTCAAAAAACATTCGTGTGACTATAAGTTGTTTACGGTCACTGATAATGACTAATCCAACAAAACTTGTGCCTAATTTGTCACACATATTCGGGGTTTTGGTCACTCTTTTTCGATGGAAAAGGCCACGAACTCAACAATGTGACCATATGCCACCTACGGTGGCGGGACTTTTAGTGACACACAACGAAAAAAACGTGTGTGATTATAGGCATATCATCACACATTTTTGGCGTGACCAATACAACTTTTTGTACCAGTATTTTAAATCAAATTAGTTTTTATATTTTATTGTTATTTGTTACTCTATCATTCCTGCTTTATTGTTTTAAGTAAATTGAATCATCTTTTTTATAAAAAGTTTTCAATCAGAAAATAAAAAATAGTAATATTTTTGTGAAAATCAGCTTCCATTAAAGCTGTATTGTAGTTTGTAACTGTTTATAATAGCTTTGAAGCTTTAGAAAGTGAGTATTCAGTTAGTTGAGTTTCATAATTTCACTTGCTCAAATTGGTCAAACAAAGTCAACTGAATTGACTAGTGGATGATCTGAGGGGATAATTGATAGGCCAATTCAGAAGTGGAAGTGTTGAGCCTGTCTAGAGACAAGCTAGCTTAGTGAAGTATCTCTTTTCATGCTGGGATACTAGTTGTTGTAAGTTTTCATCTCATATTTTACCTTATAAATAGTATAGATCTGTGCTTCTGTGTCTTTATTGTTCGTAGTAGTTATTGAATATTAATTCTGCTTAATTTCATGTTATGTTAGTTTATTAGATTAGTGGATTGATCATTTGTAGTTTTAATTGTAGATCTGTAGTGTATGTCACACCTCACCAAGGCGGAAACGCAAGGGTGTAACTTCATGGATATCATCACAACACATGGTGTCTATATAGAGAATAACTGAATGTAATAAAATGGCAAAGTATAGACACAAAGTGTCATAACAATACCCGAAAGGACACAACATGATAAACTTCAAATGCACAGATAAACCACTTCCAATGCAACTAAGGTCTCGTCTAATCACATCCTTCTATCTTATCCCTAGAAAGCTCACCTGAAAATGATGCTTAAAACGTCAACATAATGTTGGTGAGATTCATAGGTTTGACACACACACCATAGGCAACCGGTTAACTGTGATTATACAAAATAGCAGGACAGCAAGACTAGTTATTATACAAGTAAGCACACAATCACACAAAAAAAGGAAACCATTGGGACGGAACGTGTCCCCCGATCTAATTAGTTAGGACGGAACGTGTCCACCGATCCAATTTTATCATCAATTAGGTCGCATGCGCAAGCAACAGGATAAGCATCCTCCCAATTGAATCCCACACAAATTCCACCACTTGGGTACAGTTCTACCCTTGATTTTCACAACTTGGGTACAGTTCTACCCTTCACATCTCAGGTACAGTTCTACCCTTGATTTCCACACAGTTTTCATCACACGATATCCACTTAGCATGCAAACACACATAATAACACTCACAAGTCCATGCATTTAAAATACATAATCACAGTAACTTTAATACAAGCATCATTTCCATCCCAAGTTTAAAAACAATATAAAAATATGGGACTATGAACTCACCTCAAACCTTGCAGCTTCCACAACACAAATCACAAATCACAAATCTAAACATCACAAATAAGTCCATGTTACACAAGGTCAAGCTAAAAGCTACAACCCATGTAATACTCATATGATGGATGTCTAAGACTCATATGACCCACCATGGATCTCCTAGACACCATACTAACCACCACCATAACCTAACACTCACTAAATCCCTTGCACTTTTAAAATCAGAAAACGCATAATTTTTTGGTACATTCACCCACATGAAATCATGACAAATAAAGCTCAACAACTCACACCAAAAATTTACCATGGTCTCTCATAAGCATACAAGCTAATCCCAGAAGGCCATGGACCAATAGCACACACAAGCACTCAAAAGAAAATCAAACTTGTCAACAACTCGAATTCGGATCTGAACACACACCAAAAAGTTTTAATTAACATAAAATACTTCCACAAGTTTTTATCGCGAATCCTTTTCGTGGTAGTCTAATATAACCTAATAATTAACTATCCAGAAGGCCTAGTCAAAATACCACTTTTACAACCACAAAACACCCTCAAACTTTTACCCAAAATCTGTCCCGGTTTGACAGCTTTGACACCTTAACAAAGAAAATTCAAAAGACCAACTTCCCGACCTTGAAATCAATCGTGGCTGGATAACTTCAATTTAGACCTAAAATTCGTGACTTAACTCCTCACCATCTGTTAACTACACTCACATCTTTACAGCCATAATTTTCTGTCCAAACCCTAATGCATTAACTAGCATGTTTTACGCTCAATTCATCTAACCAAACATCATAATACAATCATTAATTGATCCCAACATGTTTTAATTAATTAATTTACAGAAACTTACAAACCCTAGATCCATCATACTTAATATTACATGAATTCCAATAATTAATCAATTAATTGAACGTAGGGTTTAAGGATTTTACCTTGATTCTTGATTATTGCTTCCAAATTACAAACCCTAATTTTTTTCTTCTTCTTTTTCTCTCTTGGATCGACTAAAATTGCAGGAAAATAGTTTTGGGAACTTTGATTTTGTATTTATAATTATTTAGTAGATAAATATCTAACTTAGAGTTGTAATTGGGATACAATTGGGTTTCTTTTCCCCCCTTTTTCTCTTATTGCCGAAATTTTACATATATATATATATATATATATATATATATATATATATATATATATATATATATATATATATATATATATATATATTTATTTATTTATTTTTATTTATTTTATTAAGTTTATTTATTACACTCAAAACCTCATACTTTTCATATTTTATAAACACCCATAACTAATCCTAACGTCTTTCTCGATAAACCTTAATTTTACGACAAACCGAAAAAATATCATTTCCAAAAATAAAGTTTCCAAAAATAGAATTCCACACTCTTTTGAAACATAACTCATAAAAACAAACTCCTCGTAACTTGCTAACGCTCAAATACTTTAACGAAGACTCGTTACGCAAAAACACAAAAACACCAAAAACTACACAAGTCATTTCTACACCACAAAGGTGATCAAAATGAACTTTCCCAAATTCCAAACTTTTCAAATCACAATAAAAACCATTTACGCAAAGGGATTTAGTGCTAAAACTCACCTATATCACTTATATATCACTAAAATCACCTAGGACACACCAAACAAACGTCAACCAAGTCAAGACTATCAGTCAATCTGACCTGCTAAAACCACGGTTGTTACATCATTCCCCACTTAGGGAAATCGCGTCCCGAGATTTCAACTACTCGTCTCACCAAAAGCATCAGCAAAAGAAAATTTATGGATTTTTAAGCAGATAAATACCACACAATAAAATCACAGAGAAAGAATCGCAAAAATGTGAACCGACTAAATACTCGAATTCACACGATAGAAAATATTTCGTCACTCCAACGATACACGCAAATAGATACACTCCCCGATCAATAACACCAACAATCCAAACGACTTCTCACAGGTAAGTACGATACCCCCGAACAAAATAAAAAGCCAAATGGTAACCGCAAGACGCACTCAAAAATGATAGATACCCATAAAACAAACATTTATGAATACCCCGCATCTAACTTCCACGATCTAAAATCCAACTACAAACGATCTACTTCACCAACCACATCAGCAAACAAATTTGGGTACTTAAATTTCATCTGATCCTCACGTTCCCAAGTAAACTCAGGACCACGCTTAGAATCCCACCATACCTTTAGCAATGCTATCTCACCACACTTAAAACCCTTAATATCTCGATCCATAATCTCAACAGGTTTCTCGATAAAACGAAGAGTCTTGTCAACCTTACATTCCTCTAATGGCACATGCAGACTAGCATCTGCCAACCACTTCTTTTCATTAGATACGTAAAACGTATCATGCACTCTACTTCACTCCTCAGGCAAATTCAACCGATATGTCTCAAATCCAATCCTTTCCGTAAATCTCAAATGGTCCTACGTATCTCAGTGCTAGCTTGCCTTTCTTACCGAAATGCACAACACCCTTTCAAGAATTCGCATAACTCTTTTGGCGATCTCTTGCTGCCTTAAGTCTTTCCTTAATCCAAAAACCTTATTAGTAGTCTCTCGTTCTAGTTCAGGACCAATTAGTTGGCTTGTTCCAACCTCTGTCCATAGAACAGATAACCTACATTACCTTCCATACAACTTTTCACACGACACATACTCCATACTGGAATGATAATTGTTGATATAGGAGAACTCAGCTAAGGATAAATACATACCCCAGCTTCCTCCAAACTCAAACACCCCCATGCACTCCTCATACCATCAAACGCCTGATTTGTACGCTCACTTAATCCATTCATTTAAGAACGATAAGTCGTACTCATCTTCATACGCTATCTCAAGGCTCCATAAAACATTTACCACATTCGCGGAGTAAGTATTTCATCTTGATATAAGCTGATTGACGCGACACCCCACGTCTCTCTACCAACTCATCAAATGAAATGTCTCACCAATTCCTTCTCAACAAAATCTCCAAATATCTCTGACCGTTGCATCACCATAATAATCGTTGACTACAACCTTTACCTTCAAGCAGTTCAAACACTTGCTAAAGTATCGGTATTCTGCTTCATACCCACTCCTCCACACACCTCTTGCTAAGGTAATAATACGTCTTATCCATTCTCGGATGTATCAAATACCTTGCATGAATGATGTCCTTACGCTTCCTCTCAATGAAACCAATAGCTGGTCCGCAAAGTACATTCCTCCATCTTCGTTCCTTTCCATTTACTGGTCTAAACCAAGTAATCATTCTTCTTACATGTTCTCATCCTTGAACCTCTCTCACTCTCTCTCTCTCTCTCTCTCTCTCTCTCTCTCTCTCTCTCTCTCTCTCTCTCTCTCTCTCTCTCTCTCTCTCTCTCTCTCTAGGCTGTCAATATCATCCTCTTAACTCCGAACTGAATTATCATAATCATTGCTCACAAACATCTAAGCTCACTCGTTCATTCCCGCTCAGCGCTCTTACCACGATGTCCGCCCTTCCTTGACGGAAGACAATCGCAGTCACTGAGAAATTCAACACCCAACTTCTCTTCAACATATATTAACCTCTTGTCAAATATATGCTAACGGTTCTTACTATCTGTGAAGATAACGCTATTTGCTCCATACAACCATCGTCTCCAAGTTTTACTCCCAAACTCTAAGTCATGCATCACATAGTTCCTCTTATGAATCTTCTATCTCCGCGATGCCCACGCAATCCGAAGAATGTACATCTTGAAGCTAAACCTCTCACTTGAACAACTTGGAAAACACCCTCTTCTTCTTCAACGAACAAATTGATAATCAAAACGACAATCTATCCTAAGTAAACGATGCGAATCATGAAACCGGTCGAACTAAAACATATATCAACGAACTCAAAAAGGGGTACGAATTACCGACTAACAAAATAACGAACATCAAAATCAAAGCTAGAAAAACACAATGAGAAATTTTTCTCCCAATAAAAGTAGACACAGATAAAATGTTCATGAAAACCCATACAAAGAAAATATAAAATACACGTACCCATAAAACATCCACAAGCGTACCTCAACGAAAGAAACACTCGATGAACCAAATACATAACAAGTTTGGTAAATGAGAACCATAGACAGTTCTTATTCCCGTACCCGACCTTCCCAAAAACAAATGAACACCAATTTTTTACAAGACATATCTTAAACTTATACATTTTTATTATAATATATACATATAAACCATTTTATGTAAGACATCAACATAACCATTTTTTTCTACACTTCATTTTCATCATAAAAATAATAGTTTCCAACAAATGACCTTGAAATACCCAGAACGAATTTTAAAGTACCATAAGGACTCCAACACAACCCCTTTATTGGATACGAATAACAAAGAAGAATCACATAATCAAAATAATCATCAAACGAATCTCATACCAGTGAACACTCACGCAAATACATTGCAAACCAAATGATGAACTTACAGACTCTTTCGTACAACGATCAAACCAAAATCATAGAAAAACACCGATACTAACAGGTCACAAAACATGTCACGAAATTCAATTGGTGTATGTAAATGAGGGATCAAATATCCACACCAACTCATCACGAACCAACAATAGTTGAAGAATAGTATAACATTCACCCGAGGAATGAATGTATGGAATAACCAAAGAAACGAAACAGTATCCAACAAAAATGAATTCGATTACCCAACACCTATCACGACGTCGAATAGAAAGAATATGGCATCTGTACCATCATGGTACGAATAGGAATGTCAACCAAAGAATTAGGTATAACGGAGTGTCTACCAAATGAATCAACTTAAATACCACAACATAAGTACCCACCGATAATTAAGGGATCAACATATGATAGGTAGGATGGAATCTTACCACCTACATACCCCAACGTATAACGACTGCCCAAACAGTTAAGAGAATACTTCTCTAACCATACAGCCATCACCAACATGATATCACATACCATCTACCATAACATATAATAACAAACATCAATCAATGCAATAATGGTCACAAGTCCACGTGTGTGATACCCTTATAATTATATTCGCGACCATAGTTATAAGCCTATTACACACGCATACTTACTTCCAAAACCACACATCTCAATGATAACGCACATATACCACATAGCACCTAATACACTATGCAATCCATGTTATCATACTTGCAAGTCCACTTGTGTCGTGACGCATGTATAATTATGTTGGCCACCATAATTATCTATGCCCCCTTTCATAAGTGTACTCCCTCCTATGACAACACATCATGCAAACAAACATGCAAACAAAAACAAAAGTCATCGCAAACAATTATCTCACATGGAACAATTCCAACGATCACGTAAACTCTATAATCAAAATTACTTGGATAAGGTCGATCCAATATCCAAGAGTAATCATGCTCCAACATGGCTCCAGACGGCCAAAGAAAATATACGAATTCCAAAACATAACACAAAACAAAAGACGTCGCACAATGGCTCAAACTCAACTCCCGCACTTATCTCCCCACTCAGATCAATTCAATTTACTACTCGATGTGGACTCTAGATCCGAATCCACACCATTCCATCCTAACTCCCCTTCATCTTTACTCAACTACCCATTCCTGTTTCCTACATGTTGAGGTAATCAACAACATACAAAACCATCTCTATTATTTTCTTCCAATTCCACATGATCCACAAGTGCATATGAATTATGAGGTTTAGACTAAACCACCTCTCCATCCTATGTGAAGTGAGGACACTACCAAGGGTATTTGGGAATGGCTCCATCTCCAGAAGTCACCGTGGTTCCAAACCTCTCCACTTCTTCTCCACCAATGTTTCCCATAAACGTCCTCTCCTTGTCCGAACATAGATACATGCTATCGGGAACTCGGATTCTGCGGTTAGTCTACTTCATCCTACCACTTCTCTCGCATCCGATAGCGACAATGGTAGTCCAATGATGCATCTTAGGCGCGAAAAATGATATAATAAAGTCAATATATACAATACTACGTATAGGGGATAGAATAGACGTCCGAAACTCAATAAAATATCTCATAAATATAGGAAAATAGACATGTAAAAGTATTATACTTACACATAGGTCCTAAATGAAACTATATGAGGGACTCCTAAGTTATAGTCTAGGTTCAACCACCTAATTCTCTATAACCAAGGCTCTGATACCAATCTGTCACACCTTGCCAAGGCGGAAATGCGAGGGTGTAACTTCATGGATATCATCACAACACATGGTGTCTATATAGAGAATAACTACATGTAATAAAATGGCAAAGTATAGACATAAAGTGTCATAACAATACCCGAAAGGAAACAACATGATAAACTTCAAATGCACAGATAAACCACTTCCAATGCAACTAAGGTCTCGTCTAAGCACATCCTTCTATCTTATCCTTAGAAAGCTCACCTGAAAATGATGCTTAAAACGTCAACATAATGTTGGTGAGATTCATAGGTTTAGATACACACACCATAGGCAACCGGTTAACTGTGATTATACAACATAGCAGGACAGCAAGACTAGTTATTATACAAGTAAGCACACAATCACACAAAAAAAGGCAACCATTGGGACGGAACGTGTCCCCGGATCCAATTAGTTAGGACGGAACGTGTCCACCGATCCAATTTTATTATCAAGTAGGTCACATGCGCAATCAACAGGATAAGCATCCTCCCAATTGAATCCCACACAAATTCCACCACTTGGGTACACTTCTACCCTCATCTCGGGTACAGTTCTACCCTCGATTTTCACAACTTTGGTACAGTTCTACCCTTCATATCTCGGGTACAGTTCTACCCTCAATTTCCACACAGTTTTCATCACACGATATCCACTTAGCATGCAAACACACATAATAACACTCACAAGTCCATGCATTTAAAACACATAATCACAGTAACTTTAACACAAGCATCATTTCCATCCCAAGTTTAAAAACAATATAAAAATATGGGACTATGAACTCACCTCAAACCTTGCAGCTTCCACAACACAAATCACAAATCACAAATCTAAACATCACAAATAAGTCCATGTTACACAAGGTCAAGCTAAAAGCTACAACCCATGTAATACTCATATGATGGATGTCTAAGACTCATATGACCCACCATGGATCTCCTAGATACCATACTAACCACCACCATAACCTAACACTCACTAAATCCCTTGCACTTTTAAAATCAGAAAATGCATAATTTTTGGGTACATTCACCCACATGAAATCATAACAAATAAAGCTCAACAACTCACACCAAAAATTTACCATGGTCACTCATAAGCATACAAGCTAATCCCAGAAGGCCATGGACCAATAGCACACATAAGCACTCAAAAGAAAATCAAACTTTTCGACAACTCGAATTCGGATCTGAACACAAACCAAAAAGTTTTAATTAACATAAAATACTTCCACAAGTTTTTATCGCGAATCCTTTTCTTGGTAGTCTAATATAACCTAATACTTAACTATTCCAGAAGGCCTAGTCAAAATACCACTTTTACAACCACAAAACACCCTCAAACTTTTACCCAAAATCTGTCCCGGTTTGACAGCTTTGACACCTTAACAAAGAAAAATCAAAAGACTAACTTCCCGACCTTAAAATCAATCGTGGCTGGAATTTTTGGAAAGCTCTTTCATTAAACTTCAATTTAGAGCTAAAATTAGTGACTTAAATCCTCACCATCTGTTAATTACACTCACATCTTTACAGCCATAATTTTCTGTCCAAACCCTAACTCAATAACTAGCATGTTTTACGCTCAATTCTCCTAACCAAACATCATCATACAATCATTAATTGATCCCAACATGTTTTAATTAATTAATTTACATAAACTTACAAACCCTAGATCCATCATACTTAATATTACATGAATTCCAATAATTAATCAATTAATTGAACGTAGGGTTTAAGGATTTTACCTTGATTCTTGATTATTGCTTCCAAATTACAAACCCTAATTTTTTTCTTCTTCTTTTTCTCTCTTGGATCGACTAAAATTGCAGAAAAATAGTTTTGGAAACTTTGATTTTGTATTTATAATTATTTAGTGGATAATTACCTAACTTAGAATTGTAATTGGGCTACTATTGGGTTTCTTTTCCCCCCTTTTTCTCCTATTGCCGAAATTTTACATATATATATATATATATATATATATATATATATATATATATATATATACATATTTTATTAAGTTTATTTATTACACTCAAAACCTCATACTTTTCATATTTTATAAACACCCGTAACTAATCCTAACGTCTTTCTCGATAAACCTTAATTTTACGACAAACCGGAAAAATATCGTTTCCGAAAATAAACATTCCAAAAATAGAATTCCACACTCTTTTGAAACGTAACTCATAAAAACAAACTCCTCGTAACTTGCTAACGCTCAAATACTTGAACGAAGACTCGTTACGCAAAAACACAAAAACACAAAAACACAAAAAACTACACAAGTCATTTCTACACCAAAAAGGTGATCAAAATGAACTTTCCCAAATTCCAAACTTTCTAAATCACAATAAAAACCATTTACGCAAAGGGATTTAGTGCTAAAACTCACTTATATCACTTATATATCACTTAAATCACCTAGGACACACCAAACAAACGTCAACCGAGTCAAGACTATCAATCAATCTGACCTGCTAAAACCACGGTTGTTACAGTGTAACTGTCACATATAGGGGTGTTTGGATGTGCCTTTTGTTGAATGTTGCAGTTGTTTGGTTGATGTTTCATTATCTCACACAAGTCACATTAGTGTAGTAACAGAGTTTTAGACACTAGAAACAGTAGTTCTTTTTGCAAAAAGTCAAATAATGTTTCAATTAGCTTCACAGTTAGGATATAGGGAAAACAGTTAGTGTAATTTGTTTTATAGATGTAATTTAGACTTAGTCAGCTTATTTTATAATAGATATAGCTTAAAATTACATGTAGGGATAGTTATAAGTAACTGAAATTGGAATTAGTAGTAATAAGTCAACTGTTTCATTAGTAGCAGTCCTTTAGGCTGCTGAACTTGAGTGATTTTAGAGTATCATTTGATACTTAATGATAGAGCTTATTGGTATCTTTGCATCTCAGTAGTATAGAGAAACTTTTGCCCCCTTAAAATTGTATCTAAGAGCTTATTTGGAACAGCTTTTTGGCACGGCTAGTTAGTGGTTTGGACCTGTTTTCTATTTGGTGCATTAGGGCTGCTAGAGCTTATTTGACTTTGGGTTTGAGCTTAATTGACATTTCTGAGTTGCATTAGTGGAAATTTAACTATTTCATTCAGTTCTTTGTTCCTGGCTTATTAAGAGTAGTATCTGCTTATTCATTAGCTTTTGTTAGAATGCTTATTGCTTGATTTCTCTTGCTTCTGTGTGATCTCTGTTCATTTCTGAGTTAATTTGAGCTTAGTGTAGCATATTACTTTTGTGTTATCAATTTGATTTAGTTTTGTGGCAAGTGCTTACAAATAAGCAATAGCCATAAGCTGTTTTGTCCAAATAAGCACTTATGCTTTATATTTTCTTTTCAAAATTGTTTTGCAAGCTTTTCACATTATTTTAGATTTTCTGTAAATTTTTCATATTTTTCTGAGTTGATTTGATATTTTTCTTCATTTAAAATCATTTTCATATACTTTTTATATTCAAAAATCAATAAAAAATCAGAAAAAGCTTTAAAAAACACAAAACTAAGTTCAGAAATTCTTTTATAATATTTTAGATTTTGCAGAATAGATTTTATATTTTTCCCACTTATTTTTACAATTTCCTTTATTTTTAATTACTTTTTAATTCAATAAATAGAAAATAAATCATAGAAAATTAATAAAAAGTCAAAAAAATAATTTTCTTTTTCTCAAAATTTTTTTTAATAGTTTAAGATTTTTAGAAAATTATTTCACATTTGTAGGATCATTTTTAGTATAAAAGTTACGTTTTATTTAGTACGTTACGTTTAATAATTGCGTTTGCATTTCCGTTTTCTAATTTTAGACTCTTGTGCATATATAGCTTGTACTTTCTGCTTTATTCTCTATTTCTTTTCTTAATTTAAATTTCACCATCACTTTTCACTTTTCACTTTTCACTACACGGTTCACGAATCGATATTCTAAGATTCCATTCAACTTTCATTGGGAAACGACTCGGTAAATCCGTATTTCTCGCGGATTTCATCCATACTTATAAATATATACTATAATTGAGCAATCAATTTTTGGCGCCGTTGCCGGGGAAGGTCGAAGTGAGTTTTTGAATATTCGTTTTGAAAAATTGTGTTTTGTTAAGCCTTCCTCTATTTTGTATATATTTCTTTAAAAATATAAAAATTCAAAAATTCAAAACACTTTTCCTAAAGTGTTTACAAAAATAATAAAGTTACAGCCTCGACTCTCCCGTAGAAGGGAGGGCGCTGTAAACCAAATAAGTCTCACAACATAACAAAAACGTGAAATTAGTTGTTTATCGGATTACTTCAATTACTACAACCGATTAAGTGGGAAATACGGAAGCTAAGACATTAAATTGCTAGCTGAAGAGAGAAACACTCTTCTTTCCCGTCCCGTTGCGAGTGGTTTTGAAAGAAACGGTTTCAATTAACGTAACGTTTTATAAAAAGAAAAACAAAAGAAATACAAAGTTTTTGAGATTTGTTTAAATAAAAAAATATAAAAAGATTTTCCTTTTTCTTTTCTTCTTCTTTTTCTTTTTGATTTTGTTTGTGGTGTATGCACACCCGTTCTTCTTTTGAGAGTCTTACGTCTCCGTTCTCAAACCCCAAGCGGGTTTTATGACATAATAGTCAGGTTCATTTCCTTGACGACGAGGAGATTAACCAAAACGAACAACACAATGGACCTTCGTCGATGGGTGGTCCTCAACACAATGTTATCCCTCCGATGGGACAACAACCGGCTTTTGATCCACGTCCAATGGAGGAACAACTCCAATCACCATTCAATGGTGTGAGGAGAGCTATTGTGATTCCGGACATCAATGCCAATTTCGAGATCAATCACGGATTACTCAACTTAATCACGGGTGTATTCTTTCACGGGTTTGATAACGAAGACCCATATGCTCACATCAGAAATTTCACCGACATCACTGAGACCATTAGAATGAACCAAGTTCCTCACGATGTGGTGAAATTGAAGTTATTACCTTTCTCCTTAAAAGGGGCAGCCCGGACTTGGCTGGAAAAGGAACCGCCTAATTCGATTAACACTTGGAATGATCTTGCTTCCAAGTTTGTGAACTATTTCTATCCTCCCTCAAAAACTTCTAATCTACGATCCCAAATCTTTCGATTTCAACAAGCTTTTGATGAGTCATTTAGTGAAGCTTGGGATCGATTCAAAGATTTGATGGAAAAATGTCCGAACCATGGGTTCACATCCCTTCAACAGATTGACACTTTCTATAATGGGTTATGTCAAGTTGACCAACACTCACTCAACTCTGCTGCGGGTGGGAACTTGTTGGCTAGAAACACGAATGATGCTTTCATGATAATTGAGAACAAGGCTCGTGTGAGAATGTCTAGAAATAAACCTCAAGTGTCTAATAATGGTAAAAATAATGATGAAATGATGAGTATGCTAGTGGCACTTACAAAGAAAGTTGATGTTATTTCTATTGGAAAATCAAATCATCAAGTCAATGTGGTTAGTCATGGTTGTGAGACTTGTGGTGGTCCATATTTGTATTATGAATGTCCGGCCACCGGTGCCTTTTCTCATGAGAACGCGTATGCTGCAAATACGGTTAACAACGGTTATCCACCTTAAGGAGAGCGAAATCTTCTCAGCTACCGTTCTACTAATTTTCTTGGACCACCCGTTCTCGAACAACCAAACCAAGTCAACCAGAATCATAATGTGCAGAATCGTAATAATCAAGGAAATCAAAATCAGAGTCGAGCTAATAACGGTTTTCAAAGTCATAATCAAGGGTTTAATCAAAACCGGGGTTTTCAAGGTAATTACAATCAAGGCCCGCCTCAAGGGAATTTTCAAAACCAAGGAAACTATGGAAATCCTGGGAATTTTCAGAACGCTAATCATGGGAATTAGAATTATGGTAATTTCTAAAACCGTGGGCAGAATTTCAACAATAATCAAAATCAATGTGTTATTCAAAATCCGTCGCCCACGGATGATTTGATTAAGCAATTGCTTCAAAACTAACAATCTTTTATGGAAAAATATGAAGAATCAACTCGGTTGTTTGCTAATCAAATTAGTGATATTAACAAGCGTTTAAATGATCGACCCTCGGGTTCGGATACTACTTCTCTTCCAAGCAACACGATCGCAAACCCAAGGGGCGAGATTAAGGCGATCACGGTTCGCAGTGGAGTGAAATATGATGGACCCACAGCTCCTACTACCTCTTTTTCTTCGTCTCCGCCTAAGGTAGTGGACTGTGAGACCGAGGCGACAAAGGACCCAGTTCCTCCTATTAATAACGGAGGTTCTGAAAACGTCCAACCTCCAGTTGTCCAAGCGTCAAAAGATAAAGAAAAAGTCGTTTCTGAAAACAATGTAAAATACATATCTAAATGGCCATATCCATCAAGATTTAATGATGAAGAGCTCCGTGCAAAATCTAAAAAACAAATGGAAAAGTTTCTCGATATTTTTCAAAAATTGCACTTTGATATAAGTTTTCTGGATGCTCTTGTGTACATGCTAAAATTTGCCTCAACGTTCAAAAACCTCATAAGTAATAAAGAGAAATTGCTTGAATTAGCCGAAACACCGATAAATTCTCAATGCTCCGCGATTCTTCTCAAAAAGCTTCCCGAGAAGCTTGGAGATTCGGGAAAGTTTCTCATTCCTTGTTCGTTGAAAGATCAAGAGGTTTGCAACGCCCTGGCCGATTTAGGTGCAAGTATTAACCTTATGCCATTATCGACCTATGAACAACTTGGAATGGGAGATCTTAAACTGACCAGAATGACTTTAGAGCTTGCTAATCGATCGATAACTCATCCGGTTTGAATTGCTGAAGACGTTTTTGTTCATGTGAATTCTTGTACTTTTCTGGCAGATTTTGTTGTTGTTAATTTCGAGGCTGATCCGAGAGTTCCTCTTATACTAGGGTGACCGTTTTTGTGAACTGCAAAAGCCCTAGTAGATCATTTTGAGGATACTTTTAACTTTATGACATGATGATGACATAATGATTTTTCGAGCCGATGCTTCGAAATCAAAGAAGTATTCTGTCAAAAGCGTTGATGTTTATGATTATTCCTTTGATGACTTTGTGAAAACTTTCATCTCCGACTCTTCCCCATCATTTCCTCTGACTAAGGAATATGATTCTTTTTGGGAAGAGGTCGATGAATTCCTTGCTATTGAAACGATTCCGTTTTCTGAGACTGATGTATCTTACTTTGATTCGGAGGGAGATACTATTTTTCTTGACAATTTGATGAACGATGAATTGTCAATCCCTCCGGATAAAGTTAAGAAAAAGATTGAGCTTACAATTGACGATCCTCTGGAGCCCGAGTTCGAGGAATGTTTACCCGACTTTGAGAGTTTTTACTTTGATACGACTGAGGAGAATAATGGCAATCCCACTTATCGTCCTAATTTATCTTATCCGACTTATGAAGCTTTTAAATTTGATATCGATCATACGGAAGAGACAAGTCGTGGCAGTACCACTTCTCATGCCCTTATCTCTCTTCCGGAGTATGAGTCATTTTATTTTGATAAGATTGAATGTGATTTTGAAAAGTTTTTTGATCCAGAATATGAAAGTTTCAGTTTTGATCTTCAAATTGATCATGATCCGGGTGGTGTTCTTAAAAATGAGAGTTTTAATGAAAATTTTATCCTAACCCTCCCACCCGGGAAAGTTTTTAAAATGAGCTTGAATGATAAGATTCATAATTCCATAATTATGAAGTCTTCTTTTGATGATGATGAATTTTTCATAATGGTTATCATGACCTTCTTTCCATTTGTAACATTTGGTGTGATTTCTCTTATCCGTCACTCCGTCGGGAGTGAGGACGTTATTTTTTAACCTGGTATCATTTCTAATAGTTTTCACTATTTGAATACCATCGGTTATCTCTTTAGGGTGGAACTTTCAAACAATTCATATGTTTATCCAAATATTTTGAATGAAAGCCCGAGTGAGATTATTTTTCCACGGATTTTTCCCCAAGGACGAATTAATTCGAGGATTGAGTCAAGCTCATGTGACTCAGTAATCAAAAACAAGCGCTTCGTGGGTGGTAACCCTTGCTTATCAAATTTCATCTTCTTATTTTTCTTATTTCTAACAAATAACATGAGGAGGGGGTGCCTTTTCTACTCTGGTGTTCCGTGGTTGTTTGTGATGTTTGTTCAGGATTGTCCGCAATTTATGATGACTCTCGTGCTCATCTTGATGTTCTTCCTCCACTCGAGTTTCATTCATCGGTGCTTTTGGAAATCCTTTATCCGTGAATCTTATCGACTAATGTTTTTTTTAGCATAATTAATAAACGGCCCTAGAATTTTGTTAGGATTGCCTTAACCCACAAAACATTGAGGACAATGTTTAATTCTAGTCTGGGGGAGGGTGAATCTTCGATTCGATTTGACCTTGCATTTTTCACATGTCGTGTACTCTTGCAACTCCGTTTTTCTTAAAAAATGAAAAAAAAAAATTGAAAATTTCAAAAATTTTGAAGAAAAATCAATGAAAAAGTCATGGAGAAGCACAAAAAAATGAGAAAAAGTTGAAAAAGTTGTGCAAAAATATAATAAAGTTTGAATAAGTGTTTTAACACCTTGTTGACTTTCCAGCTGGCGAGAGTAGGAATAAATATTTTGACTTGACCGGGCGTGTTGAGCCCTAGCTTGTTCCCTTAACCAATGATAATCACATAAGATTGTGCTAGTCTTGTACACCAGGAGCTATAAAATGCGAATTCTTTCTTAAGAATCTGCAAGTTCCCGTACTTGACTTTATACATGCGCAGCTTAAAAGCTTTTGCTAGTCTTTTACCTCAGGAGCTAGAAAACGCAAATTCTTCTTCTAGAATTTGCAAGTTTCCGTATCTGACTTTATATATGCGTGGCTGATTATCGGCTAAGTATTCGCTGGTTTCAATACTTGGAATCTTAAATTGCGAAGAGCGAGAAATGATAGAGTTTATTTAGAAGTTAGATGCTAAACGTGGAGTAGTGGTTCTCTTTAGAGCTCATGAGAGGTACTTGTGGCTTTTTACTCCCATAAGATTGCACACCGATATATAATAGATGTTCTAGGTTAATTAGTGGTATTTAGGTTTGGATAATATTTAGTTCTTTATTTTCTTAAGAGAATATTTGCTTTAGAAGTTTGGTACATATCAAGGAACATAAAAAATAAGAGCAACAGTGAAAAAATCAAAAGTCAAAAGTTGATTATGTATGAGGTTTTGGAGCTACCCGATAAGCTTCTATTGATGTTGAGAAAAGTAAAGAAAGAAAAGTATGAAAAATATGAGAAAGTATGAAAAAAGTGAAAAATGAAAAAAGTAAAAAGGTGAAAGTTGAAAGTTATGATGAATAAGAGCTTGAATGTAAATAAGTTGTTGGCACGTGAGGTGCATGTGAATGATTCTGAATTGGACACATGAGGTGCACGTGTAGTACTCCGCAACTTATATCTATGATATTGTATGTACCAAAAATTCCTTGATGTGGACCGAATTTCTATTGCAGTGGTTCTTAAGAGAAAATGAAAAACTACTTATCGTTTAAATTTAGGTGTCACTATCGGACTAAAAATATTGAAACGAGAAAATATGAAGCAATTCATTTCTCAACAAAAATAAAATATTGAGATACAAAAACCTAGGACATGGGAGTAAGAAGTTTCCACAAGTAACTATTATGAGTAGTGTTAGCATCTAACTTGTAGATAAGCTGTGATCTCGTTTGTACGCTTAGTTTGGGAGCTTGTGAAAAATCAAGGATGACGATTTTTATATGTATGGTCACTTTTCCATGAAAAGTGTTTCTACTCGTTGACCCTAAAAATTATTGCAAAATAATGAAAGTTCAACAAACCGTCACAAGTATGTAGTATGAAAAGTCCAAAAATACAAGTAAAAGTGAATAAAGGAAAATTTTTGGAAGACGGAGCGTTTGCGGGAATAAATGATTTTGTAATTTCTTTTGAAGCTCCTTGCTACTTTACAAAGTCAGTAGGAAGAGTTATGAAATTATTTATCCCAAAAGCGTGAATTAATCACATTGGGTGAGGACACGACAATACCTTAGTCTGGGGGATTTTGGTATGTGTTAATTCACATACATATTCATAGCCAAAAACTGATCCAAAAAGACTAATTATGCTAACAAATGCCAAAGATTGTGTATTTTTATGTTTATGAACGTGCAGGTACGGATATCTTGTTAAAAGACGAAAAACAATCAGAAACAAGCAAAAAACAAGCACGAGAGTAGAACATGTGCAGTTCAGGTAATGAAAGTCAATTCAGAGCCTTTGAAGTCCTCAGAGATATGCGATTTATCAGTTTTTTATCCTTGGATGAAGTTTCATGAAAGTGTCAGAATTGGTCCTCCAAGATTCAGACTTTGGCAATTTTAGTCCCTAGAAGATACTTTTCATATTATGACATCTATGATCCTTGGAAAATCAGATATTTACATCATAAGTCCCTTGAGATATTTTTGAGAATGTACAAATTTAACCCTTGCAATTTCAGATTATACACATTTGGTCCCTATTTGTTATTAATACAAAGCTGGTCCAATCTACTAGTCCAAATCCAAATAATAATACCAAAGCCCAACCACTCCCTAAATACCCAAGCCCAATTCACAATAAACAAACCTGAGCCCATCTCTTCCCTGGTCAACACCCCATCCTAGGGTCAAAGTCAAAAGAAGTCAAACCTCATTTAATAAATCCCTTTTACCCGCCCCCTTTTCACCCCTTACCCAGAAAAACACTATTTACATGAACCCTAACTTACCCCGCTCCCTTAATTACAGCAATTAAGGGCATTTGAGTCAAATCAAAGGGTGTCAGACGTGTCAGGGAATGTCAGGGGATCTAAGAAGCACACATGGGGACAGATGGCATCACACTATTGGTACAAACGCGTCATTGGGAGAATATCTAAGGCTTAAATCATTAGGACATGATGAATTGATGTTCTGAGGGCTCAGGATGGCTTAGAAGAAGCACACCACATGGATTGCCAAGGTGGCAATCCGTGACCTCTCTCCTTCTAGATACTTCTCTCTTGTACTATATATAGACATGTAGTGTAGCTTGTTTAGGTGTGGAGTTTTGAATAGCGAAGCTCTGCCATTTTCTTTTCTGAAGTGTATTAGTCTCATTTTAACTATAATTGTTTTTCTTTTAATGAAATTCAGTCTTTCTTTTAAATCAAATTAGTTTTTATATTTTACTATTATTTGTTACTCTATCATTCCTGCTTTATTGTTTTAAGTAAATTGAATCATCTTTTATATCTTAGTTTAGTGCTTATCTTATTCAAAGTTTTCAATCAGAAAATAAAAAATAGTAATAGTTTTGTGAAAATCAGCTACCATTAAAGCTGTATTGTAGTTTGTAACTGTTTATAATAGCTTTGAAGCTTTTGAAAGTGAGTATTCAGTTAGTTGAGTTTCATAATTTCACTTGCTCAAATTTGGTCAAACAAAGTCAACTGAATTGACTAGTGGATGATCTGAGGGGATAATTGATAGGCCAATTCAGAAGTGGAAGTGTTGAGCCAGTCTAGAGACAGGCTAGCTTAGTGAAGTATCTCTTTTCATGCTGAGATACTAGTTGTTGTAAGTTTTCATCTCATATTTTACCTTATAAATAGTATAGATCTGTGCTTCTGTGTCTTTATTGTTCTTAGTAGTTATTGAATATTAATTCTGCTTAATTTCATGTTATGTTAGTTTATTAGATTAGTGGATTGATCATTTGTAGTTTCAATTGTAGATCTGTAGTGTAACTGTCACATATAGGGGTGTTTGGATGTGCCTTTTGTTGAATGTTGCAGTTGTTTGGTTGATGTTTCATTATCTCACACAAGTCACATTAGTGTAGTTACAGAGTTTTAGACACTAAAAACAGTAGTTCTTATTGAAAAAGTCAAATAAGGTTTCAATTAGCTTCACAGTTAGGATATAGAGAAAACAGTTAGTGTAATTGGTTTTATAGTTGTAATTTAGACTTAGTCAGCTTATTTTATAATAGATATAGCTTAAAATTACATGTAGGGATAGTTATAAGTAACTGAAATTGGATTTAGTCAATTGGAATTAGTAGTAATAAGTCAACTGTTTCATTAGTAGCAGTCCTTTAGGCTGCTGAACTTGAGTGATTTTAGAGTATCATTTGATACTTAATGATAGAGCTTATTGGTATCTTTGTATCTCAGTAGTATAGAGCAACTTTTGCCCCCTTAAAATTGTATCTAAGAGCTTATTTGGAACAGCTTTTTGGCACGGCCAGTTAGTGGTTTGGACCTGTTTTCTGTTTGATGCATTAGGGCTGCTAGAGCTTATTTGAGTTTGGGTTTGAGCTTAATTGACATTTCTGAGTTGCATTAGTGGAAATTTAACTATTTCATTCAGTTCTTTGTTCCTGGCTTATTAAGAGTAGTATCTGCTTATTCATTAGCTTTTGTTAGAATGCTTATTGCTTGATTTCTCTTGCTTCTGTGTGATCTCTGTTCATTTCTGAGTTAAATTGAGCTTAGTGTAGCATATTGCTTCTGTGTTATCAATTTGGTTTAGTTTTGTGGCAAGTGCTTATAAATAAGCACTTGCCATAAGCTGTTTTTGTCCAAATAAGCACTTCTGCTATATATTTTCTCTTCAAAATTTTTCTGCAAGCTTTTTACATTATTTTAGATTTTCAGTAAATTTTTCATATTTTTCTGAGTTAATTTGATATTTTTCTTAATTCTTCTTCATTTAAAATCATTTTTATATACTTTTTATATTCAAAAATCAGAAAAAGCTTTAAAAAACACAAAAATAATTTTGGAAATTCTTTTATAATATTTTAGATTTTTTAGAATAGGTTTTAATATTTTTCCCACTTATTTTTACAATTTCCTTTATTTTTAATTACTTTTTAATTCAATAAATAGAAAATAAATCATAGAAAATTAATAAAAAGTCAAAAAATAATTTTACTTTTCTCAAAATTCTTTTTAATAGTTTAAGATTTTTAGAAAATTATTTCACATTTGTAGGATCATTTTTAGTATAAATGTTACGTTTTATTTCGTACGTTACGTTTAATAATTGCGTTTGCATTTCCGTTTTCTAATTTTAGACTCTTGTGCATATATAGCTTGTACTTTCTGCTTGATTCTCTATTTCTTTTCATAATTTGAATTTCACCATCACTTTTCACTTTTCACTTTTCACTTTTCACTACACGGTTCACGAATCGATATTCTAAGATTCCATTCATCGATACTTATAAATATATACTATAATTGAGCAATCAATTTTTGTTAAGAATAAATGCCCATTTTCTTAACAAAACTCAATGCTTGTTCTATTTGAATGCATGATTGTTTGCTCAACATTTCTGTTTCACTGAAATACTTGATTGATTATTCAAATGCATATTCGTTGCGTACTCGATTATTTTCTCACGGACACATGTGTTTGAATCACATATGTGAGTTTATAGCCCCACTTTTCTTATACTTGTTTTACAACTATGGGGTGAGAAACATGCAAAACGTTTTCTGGACCACAATACTATTTGCTCAAAACTATTGCGTAGTTAGCCTAAGCCCCTGGACCCACTGTTATGCCCACCTTCATGAACCGTTAATTCCCGTTGGGAAACGCGATTGATATAAATAGATCTATTGGGGGTGACTCCCCTCGTTCGGTTGGCCAGGCGGGTCAATGCGAGCGTGTATCAAGTAGGACTACGAGCGTATTGGGTTAAAACACTCGCTATAGGCCCCTGATTATTATTTATGTGCTACATTGTAGCGCACTGAACTGTCTAGTTTCGGTTGCATGAACTTAGTGCTAGCGTAATAGACTATTTACTATGTGACATTATATTCATTGTAATGATCACACACTCTACTCATAGTCCACAATTCAAATTTTACTGTAAGGTAAACACTATTTTCATGGCGTTGTGAGCCACACAGCGGTTACAAAACTCTCTATTGAACTCACAATACTACTGTTTAATTATAAACCTTTGAACTCACCAACCTCATGTTGACACTTTTTAGCATGTATTTTCAGGTTAAGGCGATAAATAACTGTTGAAGGCTTTGGCATGGCATGGCATAGTCATAGACAACTCTGACATACATTTGGGACCGCTTAAACTCTTATATGGGCCTTTATTTCCGCACTATTTTTGAACGATGTAAATTTGAATATTTTTTATAATGAAAGTTATTCTAAATGGTTGAGATAAAAACCGTTCTTTGTACTTGTGTTATGATACCAATTGAGTAGCACCCCAGTAATATGTATGCTTCCGCTAAACAAGATTTTGGGGGTGTTACAAGAGATCAGTGTAAGACCCTGACCAGTTGGCATGTCTATGTCATCTCCTAACAAGTCTAAAAACCAAGACGAGTTATCTTAGTTTTCTACACTAACCACAGCCCAAGCAACAGGGTAAATGTGATTGTTCCCATCTCTTCCTATGGCAGTCAATATCTCACCCTGATTAAGTTTCTTTAGGAAACACCCATCCAATGCAATTATCCTTCTATAACCATTCTTAAACCCTTCCTTTAACCCAACAAAACATATATAAAACCTATCAAATAAGGTCTTGCCATAAGTGTTTGTCACTCCTAGTTTAAATGTAGACCATGGATTACTATCCAATAACTCTTTGCCATATGATCTAATTAAGGCATAGTGTTCCTCAAGAGTTTTCTCATACTCTGTTAAGGCCAAAGTTTTTGCAGCTCTACACTGATTAGGTTTAACAGTACAATTATACTTCTTCTTGACTAAATCACCTATATCTCCTAGCTTAATCTCTGGATTCTTTCTAATTTTATCACCAAAATGTTTAGCAATCCACTTATAATCAGTTAATGACCCAAAATCAAAATTTCTAACATAAGTGTGTTCAGGCTTTAAAGAGACAATTTGGAAGCTTTCCTCGCCATGCATCCATCTAGCATATAACCTGTAAATACACTTAGGAGTTTCTTTACTACAGACACTAGGGTACCTGACTTGCTTCCTTTGTTTGCCTAGCTTAGGTTCTTTGAGTTTTGGTTTTCTTTGTCCACAAACTGCAATGATCTTGTCTTTTGCAGTCCTTTCATACCATATTGAATAACCATTGGCTAATGCATAGTATGTGATGCATTCTTTAAAGTTGTGTAGCACTCTCATACTTTTCTTTCAGCTGTCACAATAACAAAATATAAAACATGAGTGAGGCCAAACTCAATGCATACATAATTCAAGTCAAGGTATTACATGGTATAAAGAAGCATAAATAATTACCTTTGGCTCCTTCAATTTTCGATGAGTTGTTTGATCATGAACAGGATACTTGTCTTGACTTGATTCAACACCAACAAAAAGGTCTTGCAAGTTTGCATCAGAATCATCTCCCTTAAATTTTCTTACCAATTCAGTCAAGAAATCATCATGCTCAACTAAAACTTCACTTTTGTTTGACATATTTGGTCTAGTCCTACTAGGATTAGCAGTCATGTCTGGTATAGGTATTGATCTTTCCTTAGTTCTATTGGATTTCCTACTTCTAAGTTGAATAAGCTCTTCTTCACCAGAACTTAGATAATCAAAGGACTTGTTAGAATACTCATTGTCATCAGAATCATCAGAATCACTACAAAGCATCCCATCACTCTCACTACTAATTGCCAATATCTCTTTCCCTTTGCCCTTATCCTTATCATTCTCACTAGTAACTGCCTCTACACCTTTCCCTTTACCATCAGCAATACCCTTACCATTATCAACCACATGCTCTTCTTGAGACTCCATTTCAGCCCAATTTAACATTTCTTCCATTGTAAAAGAATTGCAACACCTTCTCCTAGGGGTTGTTCTTTTAGCAGAGGTTCCATCACTTAATGTACTAGGGTCAGAGTGAGCTAAATATTTGGTTAGGTCAATGTCACAATGGTCAATGTACATTTCTATCCCACCATGCTTTTTGGACAGGTCATACACGTGAATCAAATCAGTGTCATTTTCTATTTTGACTAGACCATGCTCTAAATCACACTCAGGAAGTCTATAATACATACCAAACATATGCATAGCAATAAGTAATTTTGTGATCAACTCTCTAAGCTCCTCATACGACAGCCTGGCCACATACATATTTAAAATCACATCATTCTCATATCTTAAAGGTTCATGCAGAAAAATTCCATCATTCTACACGTCCAAATCAATACCATCAGGTCCAGGTATAACCATTCTACAAAATACAAAATTGAATATTGGGTTGACTGACCCTTCACCCGGTACCTGTTGAATAGATGCAAGCATAGCAGGAAATAAAGGTCTTACTTCCCCTCCCCATCCCACCCTTGAGTTACCATAGCCATATTTGAGAAAACCTATTGTTACAGGCAAGGAGTAGGAAAAAAATTTCTATGGGAAAGTAACACACGTTGTTTAGCTTTTAAAATTAGTTGAATGAACCTTGGGTACATTAAAAATTTATGTGGAGATTTAACATTCTTCACCATACTTTCAAAAATCATTTTTGAAAATTTATAGATTTTATTTGTTGATAAACACACAAGAGCAATAGCAATATTGAAACTGAATTGCTCCCATGAGGTTCTTTTAGGACTCAAATAGTGAAGAAGTATATGAATTAAAAACCTCCACTAAGGTGAGAAACGTCCCTTTAGAAAAGTAAGAAGATTGTTGGATGTATCATACCCCATTTGAGAAATAGTGTTTAAAATTTCTGTGTTGGGTAAGTCTATGGTACTATCTGAATCATCTAATCAGAGATGTCTCCTCAACGACTTTTCAGTAACATAGATAGTTTGCCCATCCACAGTTGCAATAAGTGCAGGAATAGGTATATCCTCATCATTCTCATCAAGTGTTATGACAGATGAAGTCTGACAAAATTATTTGATTTAGGAGGAATAAAGAGTGGGATTAACAGTCAATGCATACCTGATATAGGAGTTATTGAGAAAATCCACAATCTCAAAAAATTTTGGTCCATCCCCTTCCTCTGTTTTGGTCAGATGTGCAACTTGGTTGTGTGTCTTTGAAAACTTCAAGTTAGCCATTTAAGAATTCTTTTGATAACAGAATGATGATCGTTTTTGATTGAATTTGAGTTGAGAATAGCAAATTGAGTTTTTATAATAAAGCAGTTAGGGTTTGAGAATTTTGCACGAGGATAAGGATTATCTTAAGATTAGAATAAAAGATAAAATAAGTAAGAAGATAATTACCCTTGATATAACCCCTATATGTATGGTAACAATAAATTTACCCAACGGCTATAATCAAAATTATGTTACTGACACAACAGTTACAACGGCTAGTTCAGCAGTACAAAGTTTGCACTAGCAGTACTAACTTTGAACTAGTAGTACTAACTTTTTCACGAAAATTTCAAAGAGAAGTAATAACAAAATATAGTTTTAAAAACAACATTGCTCATGCATAGTTTTGAGCAAACTACCAGCTATCAACGAATTTGATTAGTATTTACCAATAGCCATTTGCTTTGGACTTGCCAACTCTTCACTGTTAAGTATGGTGAGTTAATTACCATATAGTTTTTGGTAAACTATCAACCATGAACGGATTTGAGAAGTCTTTACCAGAAACTGTTTGCTCTGGACTAGTTGGTTTTTGATGTAGGTTAGACATGGTGAACCAATAACAATTTGTTATAAGCAACACACATTTCCATTCCAAAGCACATCATTCTCAATGCTAGCCATACTTCTTTACTAGCCTACAAGTGTTAGACCAAAAACCAAGAAAAATACAAAGCAGAGTATTTTCTAAATGAAATATATGAATAAGACTAACAATGCATACTGACACTAGCAACTATTCTTTAGAAACCCAAGCCATCACAGGCTTGAATCTTCCTCTTTCATCACAATATAAGTATGTTTCTTTAAAACAATAGATGCTTTGTCACATATGATTGGCCTCCAAATCCAACGTATTGGGGGCTTCACAATATTTCCCAAATTACCCTTAACAGCTTGCATTTGGCTAGCAGTATTAATTGTTGGCCTAGTAGTAGAAACTTTTGGCTTGACAGTTATTACCTTAGGCACCCATTGTTGACTTGGTCCAGCTGTTTTCTTGAAAAGGTCTTGTTAAATGTTTGTGCTTCATTATTATAAGGAATTTTTGGTTTTGCACTTGAAACATTTTTCTTGGGAGAAACAATCTTGTTTGGTCTAGTAGTAGTAAGTGATTTGGTGCCAGATTTTAGCAAGACTGCTCTAGGTATCATTTTAGCATTAGATTGGGTTTGTTTTTTAAAGTTTTTATTCACTCTATCCTGTTTATTCCAAGACACCCTTGTATCTCTATAATCCACCTTTTTCCATGGGTTGTGTTTACAATATGCAGCAAAGTGATCAAAACTTCCACACACCAAGCATGTCTTGTTTTGCATGACAAAATCACTACCTAGTTGTTGAGATTTCAAATTATTCCAATTCCTTTGATTTCCTCTAGGTGTGGACCTGTACATCTTTGCATACTTAACACTATTCCTAATTGGTTTTACATTTTCTTGTTTTACCATCTTAGGAACACTAGATACACTAGGCACTTCTACTTTAACATGTGGCTTAATTTCAGGGACACATTCCTTAATCAAGGAAGTGTTACTTGCACTCATAAAAGAATCCTCAGACTGGTTAACAGTAGAATTCTCATTGGTCTTAGGACCATAAGGAGGAAACTCATTTTCTTTAAACTTATCTAGACGAGTGTGAGCTAAATCAATGCCTGGGGGAACAAACATTCAACTGTTAGGAGGTGCAACTGATTTATATCCTAACCCTGATTTAGCTTTGTTGACAAGTTTAGCTTCTATAATCTTTTGTACACCTTTTGATGTATACTCAAGAGTGTCAACACTTAACTATATGTTTTCCTTCTATTCCCTAAGCTTGTCTAAATCATATTTTAGCATACTAATTTGGGCATCTTTGTGTTCTAAGTCCTTTTTTAAGACAGCTATATCCTCAGTGAAATTTGACTCATTCTGTCTATAAAAAACAAGTTGTTCTTCTAACACACCTAGTCCTCTTTTATGATTTGCCAAACTAAATTTAACATCATTAAGTTCAATTCTTCGACTATCATATTTAAAGCGGGACAAGAGTTAGAACAACTATTTATATTGTATACGTCAGAATCTGAGAAAGCCATCAGTGCACACTCAGTAGGAATTTTTTCTTCATCCATAAAGCTCGAATCAAAAGTAGCTATGTCAATAGCTAACATAGCTTTAGAAGAAGGTTCCTTCATAGAAACATCATTCCATTTGCCCTTCTTGTAATTGTTGTCTCTGTTTTGTTGTCTGGGGCTTCTACATTCTCTTGCAAATTGTCCTTTCTTCCTACAGTTGTAGCACTCCACTTTGGACTTGTCATAGCCAGCAACATCACCTAAGTTGAGGATGATCTTCTTTCCAGTCCTCTGAAAATACCTCTTGGCCGTTATGCTCATCAAACACAACTTCCACTTTAAATCCATTGCTTCCAAATCATCATCATGTATTTGAAGCAGATCTTTATTGTAGATATGGGCATCTTCAACTTTGTTGGCCAAGAAAGCATAAATAATATCATCACTTAATCCAGCACTGCTAGATTGTGAGCTAGCAGTACTAACTCTAGGGCTAGCAGTACTAACGCTAGGGTTAGTAGTACAAAGATAAGTGGAATCATTAATGGTGCGTGTGGTATGGTAGAATGATGAGAGAGTGTGGGGATTGTTTTGGTTGTGTCGGTGAGATGGTGGAGGTGGCGGTGGTGTAACGGTGAGGGTGGTAGAGGGTGGTTTGCGGCTAGGGTTTTAAGAGAGAGAAAATGTGAGTTTGGTGGTGATGATAGAAACGAGAATACAAAGGGTGTGTTTAGTTATTTATCCTATCAAGGACCAATGTTGCTAGTTTGTGAGCTAGCAGTACTAACTTTAGGGCTAGCAGTACTAACGCTAGGGTTAGCAGTATAAAGATAAGTGGAATCATTAATGGCGCTTGTGTTATGGTAGAATGATGTGGAGAGTGTAACACCCCCATTTTCACAGATCACAGTGGATTTAGTGTTTGGGGTATTACCTCATGGAAACAAAGACAAGATAATAGAAAACGACTCGAAAAGAGACATTTTTGGAAAAGGTGTTATCATTCATTTATTCATCAAAGTTTTTAAAGTAAAAGATATACTTTTACCAAAAGAGAGGTCCCTAAGATATGTTTTGAAAGTAAAATATGAATGATAACTATACTGGACGTCCACATGTCAAGTGCCACTCCGTGCCAGGGTTCCTAAAGTGCTCATATACCTAGGATAACATGTTTAAAGATTCAACACAAAGGTTGAGTGAGAGTCATAGGTTTAAGTAGATATAGAGTGAATACAAGTTCCACAGGGTTCAGTTGTTACACCCTTCAAGGAAAATGTAATGTGTGTGATAATTGTAATGCATGTACAATTATCAAGAGTGGGTATGTTGCACTAAGCTCATGAATCACACGTTGACGGTCCAGATCATGGGGTCTGCAGACCATACCATGATGGGACGGGAAGTATAACTTGCCAAAGTTAATCCTTTTGAGAGGGTTCAAATATAATACTTATTGATACCCTTCAGAGATAGGTGGTACCAACGGGAGTTGCCAAACTCCAATAGATCTATCAATTATATTCGTGTTCACTTGTGTAAAATATCACAAGCGATTAGATTCATGAATTTTTGTTATGTAGGGGTGGCAAATAGTTTACTCGTGCAACAACAAAAGTAAAAGACTTGTATTCGATTTAAAGCATGTATCCCCCTCACAGGGTTGTAAAGAATTTAAAAGAGAGGCTATGAAAACTCACAAAATTTAAAAAGTGTGAGGCTATGAACTCACCTGGTAGGGTAAAGGTTTAGACAACTCACTCACTTATCCTATGGTAGTGTAGATGTGTGTGTGTGTGTGTGTGTGTGTATGTCAAGTCTTAGTCTAGGTTTTTAAGTAATCACTCTTAAGGTTTCTAGATATAACATAACACCGTTCGGGCCATCATAATTCAGAAGTATAAGACTCCTCACGTGAAGCTCCCTACTATTGTATTATATTATCAACATAATACCGTTCAGGCCATCATAATTAAGAAGTTAATACTCCTCACATGAAGTTCCCAACTATTTAGTTATGTTGTTATTAAGTTTAGTTATAACATAACACTGTTCGGGCCATCATAATTCAGAGGTCATGCGATAATCGTTTGAGGAGCCAAGACACTTTAATTCGTAAACCCAGCAAACTCGTTAAAACAAAATATCCACATGATACCCCTCACATGAAGCTCCCTAGTATTGTGTTATGTTTCTAACTCAAAATAGGTTTTTATACTTTACATGAAAATAGTCCGTTTATACCCTTCAAGTTTACATATTTAGACTTTCTACCCTAAACTTATAAACTTATAACATTTAAGCATATAACTTTCTATCGTTTACACAATTAGTCCCTATACTTATATATTTTAGAGAATGACAGAAATAGTCATTAAACTATACTAACTTTCATTATTTACCCTTTATACCCTTAACTTAGCAATATTTGCAAAACTAGTCCTTATAAGTTCATAACTTATTTTACTTTCTATCCTAGGGTTTTAGAACTTTGAAAAAAGAGTCCTTATACTTATAACTTCTTAGAAATGTCAAAAACAGTCCCTAAACTTCATATTTTCATAAAGTTACCATTTATACCCTTATGCATGAAAACTATTGCAAAACTAGTCCTAAATTTAAGTAAGCTATATTTTTATGAAACAACTATTTCCTAGCTTATGTTAAGCTAATATATACTTAACTAAGTCTCCTAAATCAGATTATAGCACATAATAAGGCAATTTAGCATAAAAATACATAATTACCTATAATTAGGGTTTTAAAATGAAAACTTCTAAATGAAAATGATCAAGGCTTATCTAAGGGTTCTAAGGCATATCCTAAGAGTCCTATATCAGTACTAAGGCTATTAGAATCGAATTTGAGGCTTACCTAGGTCGTGGGAGGTGCAACGTGGGAAACTAGGGTTTTGACTTAAAACTAGAACTCGACAAGGTCTAGGCTTATTATTCTCGACTTCTATGGGTATTATGGTCATAGTACTATAGAAATTTTTAGGTAAAGAAGATAGGGTGTAACACCCCCAATTCAATGATGCAGCGGAATTCAACTTGAGTGTTACTCGACGGCACAATACTCACAATGATAGAAAACGAACTCAAATTGAGTCGTTTTAAAAGATTTATCATTCAAATTATATAAATATCAGAGATTACAAAATGAGGTCACAGATGGTTCCATGTTTACAAATTATATTAAATGAGTTTTCGAATGATAATAAAATTTATAGCCCTCTTGAATATCTGTGCCCTTCCGTGCCATCCTTGATCATCCTGGACCTGAAATACATGCTTAAGAGGTCAACACAAAGGTTGAGTGATATTCATAGAGTTTGTTTAATGGTTGAACACAATATGTTGGTAGTATGAGTTAATTAGACTCATACTCATGGTTGAAAAACAAAACAGTTATTATTATTCACTAAGCTTATGACACCAAAACGTTAACGTGTACCAATATCAATCGGCGGAGTTACCCCGGTAGGTACTTTGCCGTCATACCTATGTTTCATATATTAATGCATTTGTTTGAACTTAGTCAACACAAATGGGATTCATCAATCCCAATAGGCCTATTCACAATATTCGCGCTTACTCGCACGTAACCCTCGCAAGTGATTAAATGGTTCATGATAAGGGATCTTGGATTGGCAAGGATGTTACTTAGTGATAATAAAACAATCAGGCAAGCATACAATTGAAAAGCATTGTGTTCGGTTGAAAAATAATAGCATGTATTCCCCCCAAGGGTTTGTAAAACAATTAAGTAATGGAAAGTGGGGCTATCAACTCACCGTGAGTTGGATGATGTTTAATGAGAATGATGGATATGCCGTGAGAACTTCTACGAGCAACCTAGAATAATTGTTGCAACTTAGGTTTGGAATAATGTCTAAGAATATGAAGAATTTCCTATATATGTCTTGCATATTGTTCATGATGTAGTACTTAGTATATAGTGTAAATCGTTGAATAAAAATGGTTTATGAAACATGTATAGTTTGTATATCGCTTACTACCGTTCGGGCCGACATAATTCAGAGGCCATGTAGTAAATGTTCGAGGAGCTAGGACACTTAAATTCATAAATCCACAACTCATCTCGACGGTTTACTTTAATGAACCCCTCACATGAGGCTCCCTACTATTATAGTATTGGATAAAATATATATAAGTTTTTGATCCGAAAAGTTACATGTCCAAATAATTGAATAAACTTAGGAAAGTTTACTTTTGGATGAAGATTGTTATTACAATGAGTTTCTTGAGTCTAGTATGAATATTACTTGTAAAGTTTCATGGTTGTTTTGATGGAGTAGATCCAAATTGGATGTTTATGTTACCATTAACTCTTTAGTTCATGTTTTCGCCTTGGTAAGTTATATGGTCTTAGCCGTGGCCTTGCCGTGGCTTTGGTCATGGCTACTATGGTCTTGAGACTCATCCTTGGCTTTAGCCATGGTTATGGTCTTGGCTTTAGGTCATTAGACCTCTTGGTTATAACTAACCATAACCATTACATGGTCATTTGGTATTAAAAATGGGCTGTTAACAATTTGAAGAAAAATATGACTCGTAAAGCGTTTTCATGGCTCGAGCTTCTTTATCCCTAAACGAAAACGTCATTCCGGACAACTTTTGTGTTTTAACTTTTTGATGAATCAGACCGGAAGGGCCACTTTCAAAATGGTCAGAATGTTAACAGGTTGTTTTAGGCAGTTTCGGCGTTTTGGTTCGGCTAACTTCTTTTGGCCATAACTTTTGACTCGTGCACTCGTTTTAGGTGATTCAAATTGCTATGTTTTCCTTGTTAAGTCCTGTTTAATAGTAGGTAAGTGTCCAATATCATAGTTATACTATTTTGGTCGTGGTTCTCCATAAAAGTCACTAGTTTTCTTTTTTTCTTAACATAACATATATATACCATAACTTGTTTTACCAATTTTTATACATCATGAACATAATAAAAAGACAATATATAGTATGAATGAAATATAAATAGCATGAAAATGATATTTAACAAGAAAGTATATTAGGTTTCTTACAACTTTAGGCTTTCTAAAGAAAGGAAGGTAACAAGTAAGGATAGGACTTTGATTGAACTAGGATCTCTAGCTTCCAACTTCTCTAATCTCTTGACACCAACTTGTGACTACTTGAGAAGGCACTTGAAGTCTCTACAAGACACTTCTTGTGTGGATGGAAGATCACCAAATGATGGAAGAAACAAGGACTTTGTATCAATCAAAGCTTTACAAAAGCTTTGGAATTGATATAGGACTTGTTTTCTTGAATAATACTTGAAGTAGAAGATCAAAGAAGTGTATGTTTGTGTTTTTGATGTTATGAACGACTCCAAAGAGGGGGGTGGGTATTTATAGTGTCTTGAGGAGGTGCAAGGTTTAGTTAAGTGAATACTTGCTTGATTTTAGATCATAAGACTTTCTATGGCTTAAAATGATACACATGAATGCATACTTGGTTGTTCTTAGACCATATACTTTCCAAGGCTCTCACCAAGCCACCAATGCCATGGTATACACGTTCATATACAATGGGGAAGGACTAGGTGGATGAATCTTGGCCTTATATAAGTTACGGAATGAGTTTTGGTCCCGTTAATCATTAACGGTAAGCTGTTAAGTCATGAAACGTAAAACCGAGTATCGTAAAAATATGAAACTTGTGGAGATGATTAAACTTGTCAATATGCTCATTATTATCTTTTAAAGATGTGTGATGAGTTTAATGGGTTGTGAAAACGCTGATAATGCTGGAAACGTAGGTTTAAAATGCGTAAAACGTAAAACGTACGAAAGTTGTGTAAAATTGAGAATAGAAAAATGTAATTTTTCTAATATGATTATAATGATTTAAAATGACTTATAATTTCTAGACTGGGCTCAGTCTAGTGTCGGTTGGTATTTAATGTCTTTAAGACATAAAACCGTAAGCCTAAAGATCAAGGAATGATTTTTGGTCAAAGGAGGACGAAAAAATATGTTGAATTTTCCAAAAATGTGAAAACTCAAATTGTTTAAGAAATGCGGTGCAGGTATAGGCTAAGGTTACGGATAAGCAAAAGTGCTTAAAACGTAATTTTTCTATTTCTTACGGCCGAGGGCCTATTTGGTAACATTTTTCTTAGTTATGATTAATTCTCAAATTAATCATGAGTGTATCAAACATTTATCTAATGCGGGGAAAATTGACGCGGTTGAGTTTCATTGTGCGTAGGATTTTTGAATGACGTTTTATCCTAAAACGTGTAGTTCCTTAATAACTTTCGCGAAAATGATCTGATGAGTGTCAAACTTTTATTTTTCATGGAAATGATTTATCACACGAGAATATGAAATAAAAATTAAATTTCGGGAAATGAATAGTGAAAGTGAATAGTAAAAATGAATAGTGAAATTTTCGGGAATAGAAATTAACCTGAAAATGCGAATTGTTACAGTCTCTACCCCTTAAGGGAACTTCGTCCCGAAGTTCTATGTGTGTTATATGTTGGAGTGGTGTCGATGAAGAGGTGTGGTTACTTATGAGGACTAGAGTCTGTGATTACCAGTGATGTAGTTTGATTTGTCTCAGAATATGTGTGGCAATAGAGATTGATAACATAGTTGAATATTATTAGAGATTCAAATAATAGTCGAATATCAAAGGAAATTGATATAGCAGTCGAATATTAATAGAAATTGATATAGTAGTTGTACAGAAATTGATATAGTTGAATATCAAATAGAAATTGATATAGTTGTCAAGTATCAATAGCAATTGATATAATAGTTGAACAACAATAGCAATTGACATAGGAATCGAATAAATGGAAATTGATATGGTAGTCGAATATCATTAGTAATCGATATAGTAGTCGAATATCAATGAAAATTGGGATAGTAGTTGCAATCATAGCCTAGTAGGTAATCTGTTGTTGTACCTAGTGTTTATTGACTTCATACTTATGTTATTTCGGATACAAATAAGCCCACTTGTTTATAATTCTTTATTTACATAGAGAGGCATCCCAAACAATGTAAATAGGGGAATATAAACTTATGGTTCGGTGATTTACAATTTCTTTATTTAAATGAAAAGGCATCCCAATCCATTCAAATAATTATAAATTATCCTACTTAAGAATTCCCAACACAACATTCATACTTAGCCGGTGAGTTACAAGGTAGTGTATTACGAGATGATACTGGTGTTCCAAAAGTACAAAATGAATATTCAATCTTGTAAAGCTGATGAGGGTGCTTGTGGTGTAACTAAGGATGATTTGAGCTTTAAAAGTGCATCAAGATCTGTTAATGAGCTTGTGGTTGCAACGGTTGTGAAGATAATGATGTGATATGTTGATGAACAAAAGTGTGTAGTGTATTCTTAACATTAATATTCTTAGGTATAGATGTTGAGTTTGCTTTGAAAATTTTAAGAGATTTTAAAGGTTTATGACGGAATGGTATTCTTAGGACCTAAACAGGCTAGTACTTCTACGGGATGAAGAGAAGAATTGATAACTATCCCAAGATAGTAGTTCGGATTATCTTATAAATGAAAACTTTCAAGAATGAAATTAGATAGTACAAATAAGGTGTTAAGATCTTGCTGAGTGGTAAGGCACTATCGTGTCTCTAGATCGTTTTAAAGAATTCTGGTGGTTTATTGAGTTCAGGTAGGAAATTAATCTGAACATAACCCTAGTACAACTATTCTCAGTATTTGAAAATTTTAAGTCGAACATAGTTAGTCAGACTATGTTTCACTGTCCCTAGGTTAAATATAGGTGACTAGTCTATATTTAGCCGAGGTTCGATAAAATTTTCAAATACCTAAATTAGGCATACTTGTGATATGTCCGTTGCTTTTGGGAAACTGTCCACTAAACAGAGGCGATGTCAAACAATTCAGTTGCAAGTCCCGCCCATACAAGACTTGTAACCTATGTTTTCACATTCCATTGCATAGAAGATAGTACGGGTAGATATGTGTGGAAAGGAAGTTTTAAGTAGTTCTAAAACAGTCCATACTTGGCCAGGATCACGAACTTTTAACAATGAAGGTTTCAGAAGAAAACTTTGATGAATGTAGAGAAACTTCAGCTTTTGTAGATGATGGATTTAGTTTATCCTTTAGAAATCTCATATTTCTATTTGGAAATCGATAGATTGTTATGGGTTTTGATATCATATGAAATGATATTGATGAGGTGATGGAATAATTCCAGAGACCATTGCGCAAATCACAATGTCTCGGAAGTAGATTAGACCATTGTGTGACTCAAAACATTTGAGAAATGATAAAGACCATTGTATCATACAATGTCTAAGAAATAGGAAAGACCATTGCAATTAGTTACAATATCTTGGACATAAAATGTTGGAGTAGGAACATGATTGGGAGAATGTGGTTGTGTCGAAATGCCCTAGAATAGGCATACGCAGATATGTTTAGTCCATTGTTTAGATAAAATGATTGAAAATAAATCGAGTGTATATATCAATATACTTATATGTTCATGTAGCATAAAATGCTTACGAGGAAATGCTTAATTATGCTAAGGGTACATATATCCATATGCTAACATGTTTGTGTAGTATAAAATGCTTAATAAGTCCATAATCGTCTGGAGGATGGAAGACATGGAGAGCGGAAGGCTATAAAAATGTTTTTGCTTGTAAGTGTGGTTATAGTTTAGGTCTCAATTAGACTCGTTTCTCTATAACCATGGCTCTGGTACCAATCTGTAACACCCCCAATTCAATGATGCAGTGGAATTCAACTTGGGTGTTACTCGACGGCACAATAGTCACAATGATAGAAAACGAACTCTAATTGAGTCGTTTTAAAAGATTTATCATTCAAATTATATAAATATCAGAGATTACAAAATGAGGTCCCAGATGGTTCCATGTTTACAAATTACATTAAATGAGTTTTCGAATGATAATAAAATTTATAGCCCTCTTGAATATCCGTGCCCTTTCGTACCATCCTTGATCATCATGGACCTGAAATACATGCTTAAGAGGTCAACACAAAGGTTGAGTGATATTCATAGAGTTTTTTTAATGGTTGAACACAATATGTTGGTAGTATGAGTTAATTAGACTCATACTCATGGTTGGAAAACAAAACAGTTATTATTATTCACTAAGCTTATGACACCAAAACGTTAACGTATACCAATATCAATCGGCGGAGTTATCCCGGTAGGTACTTTGCCGTCATACCTATGTTTCAAATATTAATGCATTTGTTTGAACATAGTCAACACAAATGGGATTCGTCAATCCCAATAGGCCTATTCACAATATTCGCGCTTACTCGAAAGTAACCCTCGCAAGTGATTAAATGGTTCATAATAAGCGATCTTAGATTGGCAAGGATGTTACTTAGTGATAATAAAACAATCAGGCAAGCATACAATTGAAAAGCATTGTGTTCGGTTGAAAAATAATAGCATGTATTCCCCCTAAGGGTTTGTAAAACAATTAAGTAATGGAAAGTGGGGCTATCAACTCACCGTGAGTTGGATGATGTTTAATGAGAATGATTGATATGCCGTGAGAACTTCTACGAGCAACCTAGAATAATTGTTGCAACTTAGATTTGGAATAATGTCTAAGAATATGAAGAATTTCCTATATATGTCTTGCATATTGTTCATGATGTAGTACTTAGTATATAGTGTAATTCGTTGAATAAAAATGGTTTATGAAACATGTATAGTTTGTATATCGCTTACTACCATTCGGGCCGACATAATTCAGAGGCCATGTAGTAAACGTTCGAGGAGCTAGAAAACTTTAATTCGTAAATCCACAACTCATCTCGATGGTTTACTTTAATGAACCCCTCACATGAGGCTCCCTACTATTATAGTATTTGATAAGATATATATAAGTTTTTGATCCGAAAAGTTACATGTCCAAATAATTGAATAAACTTAGGAAAGTTTACTTTTGGATGAAGATTATTATTACAATGAGTTTCTTGAGTCTAGTATGAATATTACTTGTAAAGTTTCATGGTTGTTTTGATGGAGTAGATCCAAATTAGATGTTTATGTTACCATTAACTCTTTAGTTCATGTTTTCGCCTTGGTAAGTTATATGGCCTTGCCGTGGCTTTGGTCATGGCTACTATGGTCTTGAGACTCATCCTTGGCTTTAGCCATGGTTGTGGTCTTGGCTTTAGGTCATTAGACCTCTTGGTTATAACTAACCATAACCATTACATGGTCATTTGGTATTAAAAATGGGCTGTTAAGAATTTGAAGAAAAATATCACTCGTAAAGCGTTTTCAAGGCTCGAGCTTCTTTAATCCTGAACGAAAACGTCGTTCCGGACAACTTTCGTGCTTTCACTTTTTGTTGAATCAGAGCAGAAGGGCCATTTTCAAAATGGTCAGAATGTTAACAGGTTGTTTTAGGCAGTTTCGGCGTTTTGGTTTCGCTAACTTCTTTTGGCCATAACTTTTGACTCGTGTACTCGTTTTAAGTGATTCAAATTGCTATGTTTTCCTTGTTAAGTCCTATTTAACATTAGGTAAGTGTCCAATATCATAGTTATACTATTTTGGTCGTGGTTCACCATAAAAGTCACTAGTTTTCTTGTTTTCTTAACATAAGTTAACATATATATACCATAACTTGTTTTACCAATTTTTAAACATCATGAACATAATAACAAGACAATATATAGTATGAATGAAATATAAATAGCATGAAAATGATATTTAACATGAAAGTATATTAGGTTTCTTACAACTTTAGGCTTTCTAAAGAAAGGAAGGTAACAAGTAAGGATAGGACTTTGATTGAACTAGGATCTCTAGCTTCCAACTTCTCTAATCTCTTGACACCAACTTGTGACTACTTGAGAAGGCACTTGAAGTCTCTATAAGACACTTCTTGTGTGGATGGAAGATCACCAAAGGATGTAAGAAACAAGGACTTTGGATCAATCAAAGCTTTACAAGAGCTTTGGAATTGATATAGGACTTGTTTTCTTGAATAATACTCGAAGTAGAAGATCAAAGAAGTGTATGTTTGTGTTTTTTATGTTATGAACGACTCCAAAGAGGGGGGGAGGGTATTTATAGTGTCTTGAGGAGGTGCAAGGTTTAGTTAAGTGAATACTTGGTTGATTTTATATCATAAGACTTTCTATGGCTTAAAATGATACACATGAATGCATACTTGGTTGTTCTTAGACCATATACTTTCCAAGGCTCTCACCAAGCCACCAATGCCATGGTATATACGTTCATATACAATGGGGAAGGACGAGGTGGATGAATCTTGGCCTTATATAAGTTACGGAGTGAGTTTTGGTCCCGTTAATCGTTAACGGTAAGCTTTTAAGTCATGAAACGTAAAACCGGGTATCGTAAAAATATGAAACTTGTGGAGATGATTAAACTTATCAATATACTCATTATTATCTTATAAAAATGAGTGCTGAGTTTAATGGGTTGTGAAAACGCTGATAATGCTGGAAACGTAGGTTTAAAACGCGTAAAACGTAAAACGTACGAAAGTTGCGTAAAATTGAGAATAGAAAAATGTAATTTTTCTAATATGATTATAATGATTTAAAATGACTTATAATGTCTAGACTGGGCTCAGTCTAGTGTCGGTTGGTATTTAATGTCTTTAAGACATAAAACCGTAAGCCTAAAAATTAAGGAATGATTTTTGGTCAAAGGAGGAGGGAAAAATATGTTGACTTTTCCAAAAATGTGAAAACGCAAATTGTCTTAGAAATGCGGTGCAGGTATAGGCTAAGGTTACGGATAAGCAAAAGTGCTTAAAACGTAATTTTTCTGTTTCTTATGGCCCAGGGCCTATTTGGTAACATTTTTCTTAGTCATGATTAATTCACATTTATCTGATGCGGGGAAAATTGACGCGGTTGAGTTTCGTTGTGCGTAGGATTTTTGAATGACGTTTTATCCTAAAACGTGTAGTTCCTTAATAACTTTCGCGAAAATGATCTGATGAGTGTCAAACTTTTATTTTGCCATGGAAATGATTTATCACACGAGAATATGAAATAAAAATTAAATTTCAAAAATGAATAGTGAAAGTGAATAGTAAAAATGAATAGTGAAATTTTCGGGAATAGAAATTAACCTAAAAATACGAATTGTTACATAGGGTAGGTGTGGATTGAAATTGTGAGGGCTTATGCCCTATTTATAGGGTCGTTTGGATTAGCGAGCAAGAAAGGAGAGGTGGAGGTGGCGAGGATGGGGGGCTAACTCATGGAAGCTAGGGGTGAAGTGGAGAGCCTAAGAGATGACTAAGGGCTGCTATATACTAGCTAGGGGGCTGCTAGGGGTGTTTGTGGTTGTGGTTTTGCCAAGCACCAAGGAGATAACAACGTGGTGATGCACCACCTTGTGTGCTTTCTTGGGAGGTGCTAGGGTGATAGCTTGGTATAAGGGAGGTGCTATGGTAGCTTAGTTTAGGTGTTAGGTTTAGTTTTAACCTAGTGTTTCCTAGTGAGAGTTTAGGGTTTTTCCAAGGGTTTAGTGCCTAGATTAGGGTTCTATGAGTGTTTAGTGACTAAGATTAAGTTCTAGGAGGCTTATACTAAGTGGTGGTAGCTTATGGTAAAGATCTGGGATAGTTTAGACCTAGTTTCGGGAAGTTATTACATAGTTAGGGTTTTGTGCTTAAGGGACTTGTACCTAGGTTCTAGGGAGTGGTACTATGATCTAGGAAGTCTAATATATCCTAAAGTTGCTAATGTAACTCATACCTAAGCCTTGAATACATTCAAGCTAGTTCAGATAAGCAATTAGGGTTTTAAAATTAACAAGAAACACATAGGTGCAATTAGGGTTTTCTGATGAGTATAATGTACTACAGTGATAGTTTACTTAGTGAAAATGTCTTTGTAACCTTGACTTGACAAACCGGGATGTTTACATGAAGTAAATATAGTGGTGTTTGGCATAGATGGATACATGAGCTTGTCTAAAGGTTAGTTAGGTAATAGTGATGTTATAAAGCAAAATTTTCACTCGGGAAATAGCTGTAGGCATTTCTAACCTAGATAGTGCTTAGTGAGGGCCTAATTTAAGTTAGTAAGGCTTAGCTAACCTATGGGAAGCTAGTAGGAAAGTTAGTGGGGAAATTAGTGGGTTGCTACAGAGAGTGTGGGGATTGTTTTGGTTGTGGCGGTGAGATGGTGGAGGTGGAGGTGGTGGTGGTGCAATGGTGAGGGTGGTAGAGGGTGGTTGGCGGCTAGGGTTTTTAGAGAGAGGAAATGTGAGTTTGGTGGTGATGATAGAAACGAGAAGACAAAGGGTGTGTTTAGTTATTTATCCTATCAAGGACCAATGTTGCAATTTCTATAATTCCCTAGGGGGCGCCGGTTACTAAACCACAAGGACTATACACGCATGTTTCTTAGACTTCCCCGAAACACACTTACGAGCTCAAAACTTATACTAAGGTTGCTCAATATATTTTCTAGTTCGCGCCATTAATTCTAAAATAGTTTTTCCACGAAATTTGATTATAAATACGTCTATTTTGATAAACGCGTCAAAACTTATTGGTTTTTCATATTATTAAGTTTTCCTAGTGCTAACTCACATAGTCCCTAAGATTAATCATCAGACCAACTATACTATAAATAAAACAACATATAATGATCATTCAGATAGTCAAAACATTAGTACGAACAATATCCAAACATATTCTGAAATCAGTTTCAAGTTAATTAATGATTTAAATTTAAATTATATCTCGGCATTTATTAAAATGGCTCTCAAAATACCAGTTTGTCACAATTCTCCATATCTCAAACTCACTAGGTTTGAGCATGGAAACTTTTGATGCATCTACCATATGTGCAGACCCTTGATCCATATCTTCTAGCAAGATCTTGTGTATGCAGACATATTCTTCTTGATCACAGCTTCTCTACAAGCTCTGATACCATTTGTTGAATCCTTGTTGAACTTAGATCGAATTCCTTGAGCTTGTTTAAGATTTATTTATATTAGATAAATCTAACACAACTATGGTAGAAATTGTGTTTGAATATATTAAAGACTATGCAGAATCTAATCTTTAATATTAAGAAGAATTTCAATGGAACAGTGAACAATGAATAACAAACAATCAAGCTCCAATATTATTAAGAATAATATGAATACTCTAACAATATTAGGGTTGCAAAACCTTGTAGCTATAAGAATTATACTTTTCTGTGTATTCTGTTTAATTCGTATGTATAACTCTGTGCCCTAGGACCTCCTTTTATATACCAAGGAGTCCTATACGGCTTACAATACATTCCTAAGTATATCAAATCTATTATAAAGATACGAATATATCAAATCTTATCTATATGTATCAAATACATATCCTATAAGCAGCAGTGACCTTGAGCAACACTAAGTTGTACTAGTAGTTGTAACTTTGTCTAAGCAGCAGTAACTTTGTACTAGCAGTTGTAAACACTTAGCACATTTTCATTGAAGTTCAAGAGCAGTTGTAACTTTGTATGAGCAGCAGTATCACACACATGAGCAGTAGTAACAAGAATCCTAACAAGAAGGCTTTTAATCCCAACATAATGGATGCTTCTTATGTATTGATTTACAACAAGGAAAAATAACAAATTAGTTATCTTCTAAGTCCTCATTGTTGCTGAATATCCCACAGACCCTTAGATTTGATCTTTTCATTGTTGAAGAACATGAGTCAATTGTGGTTCAGCACTTTAATAATAGTAGGCTATTCTAAGTAAATTAGAAACTGTAGGGTCAGCATTTCCTACCCATTAGTCTCCTACCATTTAAGTATGGGAATAGCCTAAGATGTAGAGTTTGTAAGTGAGCATAACGGCTTCTGCTTACAAACTCATATACAACAAAGTATTAAAGAAATCAATAAGGCTTGATACTTTTTTGCTCTTGTCAAATCAGCGAAGTTTCATAGGGAATACTCCATGTGCTGAGTACTTCCTGATGTCCTTGTGAGGATAGACAATACCATCCTTCCCCTAATGTTCCCACTGAATCATCTTTTCTACCTCTTCTTTAAACTTAAGAAGCTTCTTTACTCATATTGGTTACTATTGAAGGCAACCACTTTTCATACCTTTCAAGATCACTATTGATGGCTTTTATGTATTATACTCATTCATTCTTGAGATGCTTTGAAACAGAAAATTCAGGATAATTTCAACACCGTATATCATTATTTCTGAATACTGTAACATCTGAGAATGTAAAGATTAGAAGAGCGTGGCAAAGAGAGATGGAATAGAGGCTATTGGTGCTTCTTTATTCTTACCAGATCATTGTGAGAAGACAATATCTTGCAAAAATGAAGCATGATGATTTTTGGGGAGGGTAGATTTTGGTGGGGTTGGCAAAGGATGGTTCTGGTTTAGTGTTATTAGCCATCATTCAAGAAAGACTATATATTAGTAGCAGTCAATCAAGAACGAATTTGGATTAAGAAAAACATACCCGCTCTGATACCACTTGTTTGGTCCGCTAGAGCACATACATTCATGTAAACCATGAAGGATATGAGTAACAGTTTTAGCAAGTGAGGAAAACTGGTGAACTCAACATTTTTGAGGTTGTGTTTGCTTTGGAATGACACAGACATGCTAATAACACCATTTGTACTTTTTAACTTTATAAATCTTATTTGAAATGAATCAAAGATTTACAAGGGATAACCTATGGAAAACCCAGTTGATGAAAGATTCTCTCCAAACTCAAACAATAAGAGGCAGTTAGCTTTGTGTTGTTGTTTCTAGGAGAGGAGGATAGTAACTCTAATACTTTGTATTATTTTTCTATGCTTGAATCTCTACTTAATTTAATTACAACCTTTGGTTTATATATAGGGGGAACAATGGTTCCACATGGGCCCATAGTAAATTTTCCACTTGCTATAGATAGGTATGTGCCTAGTAGGCTAGTCTGAAGCCTACTTTCAGCTTTCTCGATTTGACAACTTATAGTTCCAATGTTTGTTTCTCGTATATCGGTAAGCACTTGAACTTATCTTCTTAAGGAAGTTTCCCACCCATGCATTCAGATGTTGAGGTTGTGAAATTGAATCAAGTCTTCAGAGTCATATAGACATTTGTCAGATCCCAGTGACCCTCGTATTGTTTTTAGCTCCTTGTAAATTCCCTGACGCAGCATCAGTTTGTGAAATATTTTCTTCAGTTGGTCTTTGAGCCTGAAGCTATACAGGTAGTTAAGCTTTATACAACACTCACTAATTTCTTATCAGTGAGTATCACTTTCTGAATAATAATTAGAGAGACATGTTCTCTGATAACTTATCAAGGAGTATCTCACTTCTGATAACTATCATGCTCACATTGAAAGTTATGAAGTGACATTCTCTTTGATCGTTATCAGAGACTTTATGCTCACCGGCCTTTAGAAGGTGTATTAGGCTATTTTATGTTTAAATACTTGTAAGAGATAATTGGGTCGGTTTTTGAGATCCAACATATGGTTTGTTAATAGTGCAGGGACTAACTTTGCCATGTTTTCTAATAGTTTGGTCAGTTCTTTCTCTATTTAGCAGATTTATAAGGGCTGAAGTGTAAGATTGACCTATATAATCACTTTCCTAGCTCTAGGGTTTGGTATCTTCTCATTTGCAGCCATTGAAATTCTCTCTCAAAACATACACTCTCGTTCTTTTGTTTTAAGTATGTATTTGTATCTATAGATCATCATGATCTATTGTGTTGGTCTGGTATATTAGTTTGAGTGTTTGTAGTGAGGCTAATGTAAGTATGATCTTGCATTTCTTTTAGTCGCATCCGCTTTGAGGACAATTGCTTTTCTATGTATGTAATGTAGTACTCATTTGAGGACTACACATCATTTCTATTAGTATAAAGTAAGCACGTGGGATGGTTGGCTGAGTACAATTACAGTTATTGCTGTGTGGATTTGATAGTTTTTACAATGTACAATGCCAATTTAATATAAAATACATAATTTTTTTTAAATGACTTGATGCATTCAAGCAATTTATAAGACAACTTTTTGTTAATGAAACACAATAAAATACTAATATGTAATAAGCGAAAAGTCACCAATGACTTTTTGGAATGTAGATTGTCATAGGTAAATGAGAAGGTTTCGAGGATTAGTATGAAAACAGGAACTTACCTTTAGATAATTCAAAATATCAAAGGTTAGATATCTAAATTAGAAGTTGTAAATCTTTAATTATTAATTTTTTATATTGGTTTTGCAATTCAAAAAAGCTATTTGAATAGTTTGTTGCTCGTTTGCCTTCAACTTCAATATAAATTCAATTGAATATCAATGAATATAATTTTCATTCTAAAAAGTAAGGAGCATTTGAACCTATCTAGATAGCTTATCTATCAGGCTTCATTTTTCTCAAAGGTGTTCATGAGACGCGTAAGCTAGTAGCTGAAAATTACTAACATCATGTTTTCGTTTTTATTTAATGCTGTGTTGTGCTACTTTATATGCCTAATTCATCTTTTTTACCGTAAAATGACACATTTTGGATTTACCACTTTTCTTTCTTTATCTCCTCTCTTCTTTTTGTCGTGTCGTGTACAGATCAAATATTTTTTTCACTATACATATATAGATGTCACCAATTATATACATTTTTATAATCAAGAGGGTCTGCACCAGTCATGAGTTGTATATAAAATGGGATAGAGGGTAGATGCAACCTTACCTCTTATTCAACAGAGTGTTTTAGCCCCTACACACTCTTGCAGTTCATGTCCTTATTCTAATCAACATGTTAATCATGTGAACAAAAACTAATCAAATTTTGGCTCTTCTAAACTTCATATTTTGTTCTCAATATCACTAGTTTAACAATTTCCCCCGTTTCACGCATAAGCATACAAAAATGGAATCTGCAGGTGAGCATGGACACAAAGAAAATATTATTTCTGATGATGCAACAGTTGATTGGAGAGGCAGACCCTCGGATCGAAACAAGCATGGAGGAATCAGGGCTGCTGCTTTCGTTCTTGGTCTGTTCTCTCTTAGCCTTTTTCTAATCTACAATTCTTCTTGCAAAACGTTGATAATCAGCAATACTATCTTGATAGCTTTTTTTAACTATTAACAGTTTTCCAATTTTGTCACTTATCATACACTTATGAATGTGAAACTTTGTACATTTTCATGCTATATTTTTTTATTTATTTATAGACTGGTTTCGACTAAATATAAATCTATGTATCCATCTTAACATATGTGATATGATAAATATCCTGGCTTATATATATATTTTTGCAGGGTTGCAATCATTTGAGATAATGGCCATAGCAGCCGTTGGGAACAACCTTGTGACATATCTAATAAATGAGATGCACTTCTCGCTATCGAAATCAGCAAATATAGTGACAAACTTTATTGGTACACTCTTCATATTGGCCCTATTTGGTGGCTATATCTCTGATTCTTATCTTGGTTGTTTCTGGACCATGCTGGTCTTTGGATTTATTGAACTTTCCGTAAGTCCTATCCTTTCATCGACCCGTTTGTTATAGCCCCGTGCTCTTTTTTCGTTTGTTTGTTACCTTATCAACTTTTACGTAATTAGGAATTAGCATGTATTGGAGCGAATATAGCAAAAACAAATATGTCTTATTTAGATGTTAATTTTATTATTTGTTACGTAATTTCTGTAGGGCTTCGTACTGTTGTCAGTCCAAGCTCATCTCCCGCAACTGAAGCCACCAAAGTGCAACATGCTAACCAATGGAGATCAATGCACAGAAGCTAAAGGAATGAAATCCTTAATATTCTTTCTAGCGCTTTACATGGTGGCATTAGGAAGCGGTTGTGTGAAACCTAACATGCTGGCTCATGGTGCGGATCAATTCAACAAAAGTGATGCAAAGCAAAGCAAAAAGCTCTCTAGCTACTTTAATGCCGCATACTTTGCCTTCTCTGTTGGTGAGCTGATTGCCCTCACGTTCCTTGTGTGGATTCAAACCCATTCGGGTATGGATATTGGCTTTGGAGTTTCAGCCATCATTATGGCTATCGGTTTGATCTGCTTGGTTGCTGGTACCTTATTTTATAGAAATATGCCTCCTCAAGGAAGCATTTTATCGCCTATTTTACAAGTAAGATTCAGTTACATTAAGTGCGTGGGTCCTACATTTAGTAAAAAAATCACGTTCATCCTAAGTTGAATCATCCTAGTTCTTTATTAGTTATGATGGAAAACCAGTTATGGCTTAAGATTGTTTTGATTCGGGTTATTTGCAGCTTTGGTATATTATCCCTACTATATAGTCTGTCGTAAGCCAGTGCTATTTAATACAGTAAATTCTTTACTACTCACAAAAAAAGTTAACATATCAATCTTTGCGGTTCTTCATGCTCTAAAACTTAGATACACATATATATATAATACCATATGCGCTACTTGTTATAAGAGAAGATGCAACTGTCTGCTCCTAACCAATCAGAGATACAGGCATACAGCCAGACCATGTGGTCTGTGAGCTCTCTGAGTAACTTTTGTATTCCATTTTTAATTCTACTTATACACAGAATCCCTATACAGTTTAGTTGTTTAGTTCATTTCTGGTACTTGCGCCAAGGTGATGATTAAGCATGCAATCACGTTTAATTTTTTAGCTTTCAAATAATAATTTGGTTGCTTTGTATTACACATTTGTTATGTATTAAGTACTTTTTGATATTTGCAGGTGTTCGTGGCTGCTTTTTTGAATAAGCGTCAAGTGTGCACATCTAATCCCCGCATGCTTCAAGGACAACAAACTGAGCTGAACAGTTTTGATTCCACTATATCAAATGATACAGTTAATCTTCCTCATACTGACAGGTTCAGGTAATCAACCTTGATCGAACATCAAAAGGTTTTCGAATATTATTTCGAGCCAATTTTATATCTTACAATTCTGTGCCTTTGTTTTTAATGAATTTTTGAATAAATGAGGTTCTGTTAAGAATTTGTTGAACAATAATTTGGTGAGATTGGATATGAGAACCCTACTAATCACCTTGCTGAAGTCATTGATGGTCACAATAATAAAGTCATAGCTATGCTCCATTTTGTGTATTTTACAGGTTCTTAGACAAAGCCTGTACAAAAGAACAAGGAAACAGCAATAATGCAACTGAGAGCCGATGGAGACTGTGTACAGTGAACCAAGTTGAGCAAGTGAAGATCCTTATCTCTGTCATTCCAATATTTGCCTGTACAATTGTCTTTAACACAATCTTAGCACAGCTACAAACCTTCTCAGTGTCACAAGGAAGTGTGATGAACAACAGAATCACAAAATCCTTCCACATCCCACCAGCCTCACTTCAAGCTATCCCATACATCCTACTAATCTTTGCAGTCCCTCTTTATGACTACTTTTTTGTTCCTTTTGCGCGCAAAATCACTGGGCATGTTTCTGGAATCACCCCTTTACAACGCATTGGTTTTGGCTTATTTGTTGCAACTTTTTCCATGGTCTCCGCTGCTCTAATGGAGAAAAAAAGAAGGGAATCATTTTCAAGTTCTGGTCAAAGGTTATCCATTTTTTGGATAGCCCCACAATTCTTAATCTTCGGATTATCAGAAATGTTTACTGCTGTGGGATTAATCGAGTTCTTTTATAAACAGAATCTAAAAGGAATGCAGTCATTTTTGACAGCTATGACATACTGTTCTTACTCTTTTGGTTTTTTTCTAAGCTCGGTGCTTGTCTCTTTGGTAAATACGATCACCTCAAGGTCATCGGGCAGTGGCTGGCTTGGTGGTACTGATCTAAATAAGGCTAGATTAGACCTTTTCTACTGGCTGCTTGCAGGGTTAAGTTTGATCAACTTCCTCAACTATCTCTTCTGGGCAAAATGGTATAGAAATACATGCAACAGATCATTAAAAAGGGGACATCTTGATTCTACCAAACAAGAATTTCATAGTTTCTTGGTCCCTGCAAAGACTGATGAAGAAGAAAATGTGACATAATTTACCACATCGGGCAAATTAAAATGTACATATATCTAGCACTCTATCAAGTAGTTATTTCTGAAAATAAATAGAAATATGGAGAGATGCTTAAATGAAGATGCAAGCTCATGATGCCATATTTTATGGTTTTATAGTTTTAAGGACTAAAATCTCATAATATATATGATAAGTCAACTTTAAAGATTTGGTTTTTAGTTTACTATTTTCCAGAGTTTGAACTAGAAGTTTTGCTAAGGTAAGACTTGGATTTAGGTAAAGCTCAATGGACACTACTATGGATAGTCAAATATTATGGACCACAAGTACATTGAAAGAAAGTGGAAATTGCTTTCATTTGTTCATTGACTTTACATTTTAATATCACCTTTTCTCCCACTTATTATGCTATTTTAGTCCTTCAAATGTGATGTTTGATTGGATATATTATGTTATAGAAATTATTTGACTGTTATAAACTATCAATCAATGATATGACGGGAATTTTGTAAATCCAAAATGTCCTCAAATTATTGTGTTTAGAGCGGAATTGAAGCTCCATTAAGATAGACACTACTGCTTTCATGAGCATTTTATTTTAACTCGATCAGGACCCAGAGTATCTACGAATACGACTAACTATATTTTTGATTGATTGCCACAAAAGTACGCCATGGTCTGTAATTATACCATATGATAGTATATTTTGGGACGAGGGTAATTTTTGTGGCGTACAGATCACCTTCCATATAAAACGGGGATGATAGTAGGCTAACTTGCCTCATATACAACAAAGTGGGTTTCAGCAGCCACACTTCCTGTTCTATTCCTTATAAGACAACATGTTAATTATGTGAAGAGGAGCTCTTGTGCCTAACACTAATCAAATGTCTGCTCTTTAAAAACAGAGGAGATACAACTCTTCCAACTTACAGAACAGAAAAAAAAAAAAAAAAAAAAGTATCGGAGAGGCAAGACCAGTAAAAAGACAGTGTATCAGAAGAGGCACTTACCGATTGGAGGGGAAGACCCTCTGACCCTAACAAGCATGGAGGATTGAGAGCCGCTGCCTTTGTTCTTGGTTGGTTTGCTCTCCTCCCTATCTCTTTGCATTGGCTAGCTAGCTAGAAATTTTAGTTTACATCCACTATGACCAACCAGTTGTATAAACTTTTAACTATATGGTACAAAATCCCATTACAGTGGATCTACATGCTCTAGCAATATAAAGTGAAACTATAACTGACCTAGATGTTTTGAAAATGAATTTGGAATAAATATATTTAATTTTACATAACTAGATGTTGTTTGATATATTTAATTTGGAATAAATATGCAACATGTTAAGAGATGGAGAACAATGCGTAGAAGCTAAAATGACCGAAACTAAATTTTCTTTGTAGCCCTTCACTTGGTTGCATTAGGGAGTCCAAACTTGTTGGCTCATGGTGCTGGCCAGTTCAACAAAACAAATTCAAAACAGTTCAAAAAGCTCTCCGCATACTTCACTGCTGCTTACTTTGCCTTCTCCATTGGGGAACTCATTGCTCTCACTCTTCTTGTTTGGATTCAAACCCATTATGGTATGGATATTGGGTTTGGCGTTTCTGCAGTACGTCATCATGGCAATGGGTCTAATCTGTTTAGTTTCTGGAACATTATTGTATACGAACAAATTAACCACCACATCAAGGAAACATTTTTACCCCCTATTTTACATGTAAGAATCCAGTTACTTCTAATGGGTATACTTGGCTGGATAACAACCTAGCTTTGCTTTTTCTATCTTCATTCGGAAAACATAAAAAATTTAAACGATATGTTGACACAAACAATCACTGAATTCACAGAATTTTATCGCGTTCAGCTAAAAGTGCATAAACTGTGGAATGTATGGCGAAGTGTGCAGCGACAATTTTATTATAATCCTCACACTTGATAATGCAGGGTGCGAGTTAAAACCTATAATTTCCGAATCTCTAGACTTTGAAGTTTGGAGATAAATGCTACTTCAGATATTTTAGGGCTAACTAAATGAAAATTATCTAACTTACCACTTTTTGTCGTTCTACGTAGCCAACTTATTTATTTATTTATTTTTCTTTTTTTTTAATGTTCCATGTAACATATTATCAACTATATTATCACTCCTTTTTAAGTATAGATTACCATTTTTTTAAAGGATTTTTCACCATGTAAAATTCATTACACTAAAAAAAACCCTTAAAGTACAAAGGATAAGGGTGACATCATTCATCTCAGTCCTTTAGGATACTTACATAACCACTATATAAGAATAACAGGCTATTCTTATAACTCACATATAAAACTTACATCTTACAATGAGTAGAAATAAATAAATACGTACAATACATAATAACTCAAGTAAACACTTGATTCTTCTTAATCATCGAAGCGATCCAGAACATGCACCGCGAACAAACCTCCAAACCAGGTTTCCCCGCCTTCCAAGTAGTACTCCAACCTTGAACTAGGCTCCAATACACTCCGAGAGATGCTTATGAAAACCGAGCGTCTAAGTCTCAAGATTACCCTTTTGCAATCTTCATATTATCAACTATATGTGAAAATTATGAGGGTATAAACTTATAGTATACATTTACATTTACTCTTATAAGTATGGAGTTTTTTTTGTTCTTAGCCCTTAAAATATCTTTACACGTTATGACTGAAAAAAACTTAGTGTTGCATAACTAAAATGTGTAATTTAAACATGTTTGTTATAGTTCCCATCCGAGTATGGATAAAACCTCCCCATGATGAACCTTTCATTGCAACTGGCTGATTTAATATTCTGTATCATGTTGAACATTATTGAATGCATATTTTATTCAGTGCACTGACTGAAAGTTAAGCATGCAATCTTTTTTGCTTTTGCTGATTAAAATATTATGGAGCTAATTATGCTATTATGTTTCTTAAAATGACAACATATGCACATCAATGCACATGTCCCCTACCTGAGACACTACGATTCACTTACATTTCCATCTTGGTTACCCTCTTCGCAGTTATTTGTAGCTGCACTGCTTAAGAGGTCTCAAGGACACCCATCGAATCCCAGTATAATTAATTCATAGAAGCGAATATGAGTTTCAAAATTGTGATTCTTCCACACCAAATAGTATTACTAGGGTTCGTTATACTGAATTACTGATAGATTCAGGTATTTGTCGGATACTAAATCTTCTTTTTATTCTATAGCTAGATCCATAGTTAGAAAGATGTAATCATTGTGATCTCTAAGAACTTTAACAATTATACCAGTTATATAACTTGTACCTTAATCTTTACGCTAACATTATCAGAATATTCGTTATGGCACGACATAACTATAATTGTGCATACGTACTATATTATTTTTATGAGTTTTGCTAAACAATACCCCGCCACTTGGCAATGGTTAAGCAATATTAAATAGTCCGTTCTTTTCATATTTAAATTAGTTATGTATTTAATGTTCAATAAATGTATACAAAAATTAACTTAAATATATGTATTTTTAATTGAACAAAATCCAAGTTTCTTTTACATTAATATTAATTATTACATTAAGTATTGGCTAGTGGACATTGTTTAGCAAATCCTTTTTATTACCTTGCTTGCTTTAAGTGGTAGTCATTATTTCTATATATATATATATATATATATATATATATATATATATATATATATATATATATATATATATATATATAGTGAAGCGTTCAAATGAGAAGCTTAAATTTTGTGAGAACGCGAGAAGCAATCATAGGCACTCATTTTATCCTCCTTTAACTTTAATCTAATAGCTAATATTAGTTAATCAAGTTTTTGAAAATTTTTAAAAAATTTTGAAAAATTTTAAATAAATTTTGGAAAATTTGAAAAAAAAAATCGAAAATCTTTTTTTCGAAAATTTTTTTTTTCGAAATTTTTTTTTTCCAATTTTTTTTTTTCGAAAATTTTTTTTTCCGAAAAAATAAATTTTCAAAAAAATTCTTTTGAAAAAAAAAATTTTCGAAAATATAAAATTTCCGAATTTTTTTTCTGAAAAAGAATTTTTGGAATTTTTTTTTTCTGAAATTTTTTTTGTCACATGTGAAAAAAAATTTGAAAAATTTCACGAATTTTTTTCTGAAATTCGTCGCATGTAAAAATCTGAAAAATCTGAATTTTTTTCACGAATTTTTTTCTATAAAAATCTGAAAAATTCTGAAATTCGTCGCATGTAAAAAAAAATTTCGTCACATGTGTAAAAAAATTTCCGTCACATGTGAAAAAAAAAATTCGTCACATGTGAAAAAAAATTTGGAAAGTTTCACGAAATTTTTTTTGTCACGTATGGAAAAAAAATTCGTCACATGTGAAAAAAAAAATTCCAGTCACATGTGAAAAAAAAATTTTGTCACATGTGAAAAAAAATTTGGAAATTTTCACGAAATTTTTTTTGTCACGTGTGAAAAAAAAAATCGTCACATGTGAAAAAAAAAATTCATCGCTTGTAATTTTTTTTTCGTCACATGTGAAAAAAATTCCGTCACACATGAAAAAAAATTTCGAAATTTTTTCAAAAAAGTTTTCGAAAAGTTTTCCAAAATATTTTCGAAAATTTTTTGAAACTTTTTCAAAAAAAATTTGGAAAATTTTTTGAAACTTTTTCAAAAAAACTTTTGAAAATTTTTCAAAAAAATTTTCGAAAATTTTTTGAAAATTTTTTTGAAATTTTTTCGAAATTTTTTTGAAAATTATTGAAATTTTTCAAAAAAAAATAGTTAGCTAATAATAGCCATTAGATCCAAGTTTAAGGAGGATAAAATAAATGGTTAGAATTAGTTATCGCGTTCTCACAAAAATTAGATTTCTCACATAAATGGCCCCATATATATATATATATATATATATATATATATATATATATATATATATATATATATATATATATATATAATTATAATCATAGAAACTGTTGTTAAACATGAAATGTATGAAATGTTTGGTATTAATTAACTGTTGGTTTTTCAATTAAGGTAAGCTTAGTCACAACCCAACCCATAGGGTTGTGATGTTAATTTATTGTTGGTTATTATTAGTTGGGCGAAAACTGAATCAAGTGATTTATCAGTTAATGCTATCCAAGTAATTAAGTCTATATTTCTCTATTTATATCTATAACTAGGACTTAGGATCAAATGAGAAGAAAACTTAAAATGAGAAGGATGAGAAATAATTATAACAACACATTTGAGATGCATCGATTTGAATTAGATGCATCTCTAGTCTTTTAGATGCACCATAATATATTTTCTAACAAAAAAGTAGATGCATATACATATATTAAATGCATTTCATCAAGTTAGACGAATCATGTACATTTTCCATCCTATGCGAGTCAAATTTGTTGTTAGTACTATTTTGCATCGTTTTCACTTCAAAATCACTTTCGAAACTAATTGAGATGCATCTAAATGAATAGAGATGTATCTAAATCAAGTCGATGCATCTCAAATATGTGTTTATAATTATTTCTCATCCTTCTCATTTTAAGTTTTCTTCGCACTGGATCCTTACCCAATAACTAGTGGTATTTCTAACAATACTTAATCACCCTCCTGATTAAATTACTATTAATTAGTGTCAAACATGTCTTTCAGATTTTTAAACAAAGCTTGTGTAAAGAAACAAGAAGAAACTATGATAGATTTGAAGGAAAGCTCATGGACTCTTTGCCCATTAGACCAAGTTGAGCAAGTGAAGATCTTAATCTCTATCATTCCAATATTTTCCTGCACTTTTCTTTAACACCATTTTGGCACAGCTACAAACCTTCTCGGTCTCACAAGGAAGTGCTAATGTGCTATGAACAACAAATAAATAAATCTTTCCACGTCGCCACACTCCAAGCCATCCCGTACATCTTTCTAATCTTTGTAGTGCCTCTTTACAACCACCTTTTTGTCCCATTTACCAGAAAAATCACTGGTCATGTCTCTGGAATTATCCCTTTGCAGCGTATAGGGTTCGGCCTATTAATTGCAACTTTTTAATGGCCTCTGCTGCCCTTCTAGAAAAAAAGAGAAGAGAATACTTTACAAATTATGGTCAAAGAATATCACTTTTTTAGATTGCCAAACAATTCTTACTCTTTGGATATGATTATCTGAAATGTTTACGGCTGTGGGATCAAGCAGAATTTGAGAGGGATGCAGTTATTGCAGTCATTCTTGACAGCTATAACATATTGCATGTTCATACTCCTTTGATTTCTACCTAAGCTTGGTGCTTGTTACTTTGGTAAGTAAGGTCACATCGAGATCATCGAATGGTGGATGGCTCAGAGGTATCGATCTAAATAAGGCTAGACTAGATCTTTTCTGCTGGCTACTAGCAGGACTAAGTTTTATTAACTTCCTCAACTATCTCTTTTGGGCAAGATGGTATAACAAGCCATGTAACCATTCGTCATCAGGCAGATCGAACCAAATGAATCAATCAGTGAAGAATTTCATAATAGATTCTAACATCATATTTATGTATATAACTATATAAGTATTAAAAATTTAATATATTTTATACAAAAATCATAAATGTTACAAAACCATGGATTTATGAATTGTCAAATCACCAAAATAGACAGGGCAACCATGGTAAATTCGGTTCCTGCCCCAGATCCAAAAATGTCTTTTTTAGATAGGGCAACTGGGCAACTCGACCCATATAATGACTAGTGCCCTTAGTTGCCCAAAAATTGGCGGCGGTTGCCCAAAAAACTGACAGGTTGCCCAAAAACCTGACCGACAATCAACATTTGTCACTTGCAGAAAGTGACACTTCATCGGTTGCCTAGTTGCCCTGTCTAAAAAAAATATTTTCTGATCTCACTACAAGGATAAGGAGAACAGGCGAGGACCATTTTCCCGTCGACACAATGTCGACAGCATAAGGCAGAAAACGGCAAAAAAACGCTTGACCGAGCCCCACTGCGTTAAATTTTTCATACACATATTTTCCCGTCGACATGTCGACGGGAACATATCACCATACTTTTTTAGCCTCAATAATTCACTAAAGTTGGGAGCGAAATTTACCCGCTAATATTTTCCCTTCGACATGTCGACGGGAAAATATTAATCACGATTTTTTCCACAATTAACGTGTGATTAAAAGTAATAAATTTTTTTTTTTTGAGATTCCCGTCGACATGTCGACGGGAATTTATTACTAAATATAAATATTTTTAATAAACGGATAAAATATTGGGCGGGATTTTTCCCGCGTTCTTTTTCCCGTCGACGGGAATATCTCCCCAAAAATTCACCCTATATATAACCTCACAAAAACATTCCCGTCTCATTTTTTTACTTATATACATTCTCACAAAATCATTTCCGTCTCATTTTACACATACATTCTTGATTCTCACAATGGATGGTTTAACGCCGGAACAGGAGTGCTTAATTGGCTCCAAACGGTCAACCTAATTGACCAGGTGATGGTCAACCAAGTCAAAATGCCTAGAGTCAATACTCCACGGAATATAGGGTTTCCCCGGGTCGTTATGTCCCGACGAGGTGTGAATTGTTATCAAACGGGTTTGTGATCTGGTGAATTTGGACAGAAAAGGGTTTGTGATTGATTTGAACTAAGGAATCTACAAGGAAATAACTTAAATAAGCTATTATAACAAGACTATAAAAGTAGAAAAACCAGAAATGTTTTAAACCTAAAAACGTGTACGTTCAGTTTAAATTTACGCGAACGCACAAAATAAAAAGCGAAAACTGAAATCTGAAAACCCACAGGGGTTGAAAATGACTTTTTTACAAAACTAAGGATAAAAGAAGATTTTTAGAAAATTAAAATTAATTTTTACACTAATTACTTATTTAATATTAATTAAATAGTATTTAATATTGGTTATTAACATTTAAATAACTTAAATACAATATAATATTATTTTAACACTAGAAAAATGAAAATTAAATTTATAAAATTATAAAATAACTAAAAACAAATTTTGAAATTAAAAATATGTCTTTTTGTCTTTTTGTGGATTTTTATATTAATTAATTACTAATTATATTTAATTACCTAATTAAACTAAACAATATTATTAAAAATACTAAAAAGATTTAGAAAATTAAGAAAAATTTTATAAAACTAATTAACCATCACAGGAATCCTAAAAAATTATAAAAAGTTTCTAAAAATTATATTTAGACTATTTTACTAATTATTATTCTAAATATTAATTAATGACTAATTAAACTATTTAAATTATAAAAACTATAAGATGAACCGTAGAAATTATAAGAAAATTCCTAAAATTATTTTATAACTTATAAAAGCTAGGAAAAATATAAAAACTAGGTCGTACTTAATAAAAACTATTTTTGCTATTTAATACTTAATTATTAATTAATAATTAATAAAACTAATATTAAATCTAATAATTACTAAATGATAAAATAAAAATCTGAGAAAATTACTAAAATTACTTTAATATAAAAGAAATTTAAGAAAAATATAAAAATACAAAGTTCTTAATAAAAATCTAAAAAGAAAAATAAAAAGATAACTTCTATTAAATAGAAGCTATCACTAAATTTAAACTTTGATTTTCTGGTTTTTCTTCTAGAAAACTATTTTACCACTAAAATGAACAAACTTTGATGAAGACACAAAGAGTGGGACCCAGAAAATAAGCACTCCAAGTGCTTATAGCTTATGCAGTTGACTTTAGTTGACCACGGCTAGGAAATAGCTTAGATGACCAAGTGTGGGGTCCACAGGAGTAAATTAGGGTGCAATACAGATAAGTGGACTGAAATAAGCACGAAACAACAATAGAGAACCACTGAATAAGCCCCAAGCTCAAAATAAGCACTTAAAATTTGTGTCTGCACACAGGAAATGGGACAACCTTGCAGCTGAACTAGAGGGCCCACAAAAGAGCTTAAGCTCAAAGTGAAGGTGGATTCAAGTAGTCAGCTAGATGGGGATTCCAAAGAACCCAAGTGGTCTCAGTGGGGCCCACTATTAAGCCTTGAGGAGCTTATTGGATATGGCTGGTTGGATCAGGATCTGTGTAGCAGGGCATAGGCTTGCCCTGCAACCTACTTTGGACACCAATTCAGCAATGAAGAAAAAATCTTAAAAATAAGCACTTGGTAGGAATTTAAAGTTTAGGTGGTATACTACTATATGTAAAAAAAAAACCAGGCCCCAAATCACTACACACAATTCATTAAAATTCCCACTAAATTTGGATTTCCTGAACAAAGGCAGTTTTGACTTTTTAATATTAACTCCTAAGTTGAGTAAATTGAATTTCCAATGACCCCTACTGACTCAATAAGTTGTTATAAGTAATTATTAGACTGAATTAAGCTCTATAACTAACTTGTGTAGTGGTATGATGAGGTTTGAGGTTCTAAAATCCAACAGTGGACATGCAATGGTGGTTAAGCAATCATTTTGACTTTTCTGCAAAAGAACACATGTTTTCATTGTTTACTTAACTTATTAAAACCTAATGTGACTTATGTAAACTAAGTATAACACAGAGAAACAACTAGAACACAGGAAATACACTTATGCCAAACACTCCTTAATTGGGCAGTGAACAAGGAAATTAGAGCAAAAGGATACCCAAACTCAATCTGATAATTAATACTTATCTAATAGACATTAACAATGGATAATAAGCAGTTACAAACAGATAATATGCTATATTAAAGAGATCTACAGTAAACTCTAAAAAATTGAGATTAGGCTTACAATTGCTTCCAAGCAGAAACTGTGAACCAAAAATCACATAACCACACTAATACCTCCCTTGAGGTATCTAGAACCATGAAATCCAAACTTTCACCAGGCTTCCTTGCTTCTATCTCCTTCCACAATGAATTTTTTTTATTTTTTTATTATTTATTTGTATTTTTGACAATTTCTACTATTTAAGGCTAAACTAATTTAAACTGATTTAAATGTTTAGGAAAGCTACTTGTGAACTTACATGAGCTTATAGATTCCTTAAACAACAACTTTTTGCATAATAAGAGTAAATTGAGATTTTCACATGAAATTTGGCATAAACAATAATTAAAATTTGGAAACTGAAAATGATGCTTCAATTTTAATTTAGAATACACTAAAAAGGCTTAGTACAATGTTTTTGAACTAGGAATTACACAGAAAAACAAGAATTACATTAATCGACACTAAACTAACCTAAATTAACTATGCTACACTAACTGCTTCTTCTTCTCCTTTTTTTCTTCACTTATAAGAGCTGAGAAGTGCTCCTCTCTCATTCCCACTTTAATTCTCGTCCCTTAGCTTCAATTTGATCCTGGCCCTCGAAATTATTTTTGGCGGGAAAAGTTGGATTTGGCAGTTGTGGATTGCTTGGAGGGATTTAAGCTCAATTAATGAAGTTTGGAAGTAGTGGAGGCTAGGGGAACATGGTATGGGAAGAGGGGCAGAGGAGGGAGGTTGGCAGGTTGAGTGTTGCAGGTTGTATTTTGCAAGTGGTGGGGTGATGTGGAAGATTGACTTCTGTTGACTGGAGGGAGTTATAAACGGGGGTGTTGGGTTTGACTGGTGGGTTGACCGGGGATATATTAAAAATGGGTGGGATAGTTGGGCTGGTGGTTTAGGCTTGAGGTATTGGATCAGGGGTTGTGTTTTATTTGGATTTGGTTTATTAGTGTAATAAGCAAAACACAAGGACCAATATTGTAATTTTTAGAAAGATGAGGGACTGAAAATGTAAATCCACCCAAGTACTCACAAGGACCACTTTTGCCAAACTTTAATAATACAAGGACCCATGATGCCATAAATGAACATTTTTTAAAATCAAAACACCCGGGGATCATTTTTGACAAATTTTGATTTTCCAAGGACCTTTATTGACTTTTCTTACAAAATAAATACCTAGGGACAGTTTTTGTCAATTTTTGAAAGTTGGGGGACTGAAACTACCAATTATGCAAACTTTGTACGTTTTTCATCTATTTTTACTCTTTTTGCATCTAAAACATATAAACACAATTTTGAAATATTTTCAGTATTTTGATGCATTTCTGAGTGTTTTTGTATGTTTTGCAGTTCAGATTTGACCAAAAATGATGAGTGTTTAAGCACTCATCAGTGCTCGAAGGCTTTATCACACGAGCTCTTGTATAATGAAATTATAAATCATTGGGGTGTTGAAATTTTTGATTAATATGGTTCTTATGCGAACAGTGCACCGTGGCAGAGAGACCGGATTCTGGTATGGTTGAGGAAAAAGTCATACTATGGAGAGTATTTGGAAGAGGTAGATGCTGCTAAAGCTCAACATGCTGCTGAAGCTCAAGCTGCTGCTGTTGGAGGTGAGGATGAAGCTGAAAGCACGTTTGATGAAGCTGTTGCTGTTAATAATCTGGAAAATAGAATAACGGGTCTTGAAGTTACGTTTGCATATCTCAAGGAAATGAGAGCAAGGAAAGGAAGAGATGGTGCGAGTTCAAGCAAAGCGGGAGGTAGCCGGAAAAAAAAGTAAACGGGTTGTTTAATTTGGTTGTCGAGTTGTTTTGTTTGGTTGTCGAGTTCTTTAGTTTGAGTTGTTTCGTTTGATTGTCGAGTTTGATTGTCGAGTTGTTTAAGTTTGTATGAAAATGTATCTGGTTTACAACTCTTGTGTGGTTTGAATAAAATGTTTGTCTTCGTGTTTGAAGCTAAGCGTGTGGTGTCGAGTTGTTTAGTTTGAGTTGTTTCGTTTGGTTGTCGAGTTGTTTAGTTTGAGTTGTTTCCTTTGGTTGTCGAGTTGTTTAGTTTGGTTGTCGAGTTGTTTAGTTTGAGTCTGTATGAAAATGCATGTTGAGAACTCTTGCTTGTTTAAAATAAACAGTTTGCCTTCGTGTTTGTCCTTCAGTTCTATTATTTGTGCGTACGAATTTAAAATATAAAGGACGGTCAACATCAGTTACCACAACAACAACAAAATTTTATTAAACAACAATTATAACATCAACAACAACAGCAAACAACATCAACAACAACAGCAAACAACATCAACAACAATAACAGCAACAACAACGATAACAGCAACAACAACAACAACAACAACAACAGTACTACATATGAAATTTATCCATGTCACCTAAAAGGTCACGGAGTATTGCATCCGACTAACATGCGTGGTCGTGGTTGGGATACGTTGCCATGTCAAGTTTTACCTCCAACATCCTTAATTTTGTCTCTAGCACCTGTTTTTGTGCCTCCAGCACCTGTTTTTGTGCCTCCAGCATGTTTATTCTAAGATCTTTTTCATGACAGTTTGAGCACCTTGTTGGAGCAGATCCAGAACCGTTTGATGTTGAAGCTCCTAGAGAACCGGTCATTTTGGCGAGTCGTTCCTCCTTCCATAAAAAATCACATCCATGGTCTGTTGTCCCAGGCTGTTAAAGAGTAAAAACTATTATTTTAACAACTAACCAAATTATTTATATAATACACGAAAAAGTATGTAATTGTTCACCTTCGAGAAAGGACACGCATAGTATAGTTTACCACGGGAGTAAGATTTACGTGATTCTCGCAGAATCACGTCTCCTCGTCTACAAGGACATGGAAAAGCTTCAAATTTTGCCATCTTCTTCACCATGATAACAGTGTGTGTTTGTGGTTGTGAGTGGTTGAATCGTGACCGGGATGGCCCGATCTACAAGTTGAGGTGATAAAATGTGGTGGCCAGAAAAAGATTCTGTAATCCCCCATAAATTTCCCTATAAATAGTAAAAGTAAATCAAGGACTAATATATCATTACGTAAATTGATAACGTTTTTACCAATAACAAAATTTTTTTTTTATTTTATTATCAAATTTGCTATGTTACTTGAAAATCACTACGATATTTATGATCCCTGTTTGCTTGGAACGATGCTCACACATGTACCACTATAGTCTAAAATCGCGAGAATATTAAAATTTTCTTTTATTTGTTACAAACCTGCATTTTCCGGACATTTTTTAAATTTACTATTCATCGGTTACTATTCACCAAACACTATTTATCATTTCACTATTCATTGTTTTTGGAGTCGGTTAGTGATATCGAGATGTTTTCAAAAGTTTTACTATTCATGATACACTATTCACAAAATACTATTCACTCTCGGACTCACGTAAACGTTTCACTAAATATTAACTAAACTTTCACTAATCACAAATTTAATTTTTACTAATCCTAACTTACACCTAACCGGACCCTAAATCTCACCCTAAGCCCAACACATTTTCTCGGCCTGTTATTATTCACGGCCCAATCCTCTTAAGGCCCATTTTCTTTCTTTTGTTTTTCAAACCACTCGACTAGGACAAGTTAGAAACGAGCTTCGTACGTCCAATTCCTACACATGACACCCCTATATTTATACATACCCTCGTTCCTCCCCTAGCCAACAATTAGAGTGTCGATTTCTAGTTCCCCACGTCGAGTCTAGGTACGTTTTTACTAGGCAAAGCATATGTCCCAAAAACAATTTCATACGTTTTCCACCTAATCCAAAACTTAACCATTTTAACCCATGTTTGTTTCTATAATTTCCTAAAATCATTTCTAAACACCACCTAATGTCTAAATATTGCAAAATTATCAAACCTCACAAACTATACACAAATCTACAAATTGGTTCACTAAATAATATGTAGTCGACATGCAAGTTTTAAACCAAACAAGTACTCCCTTAAATCAAGCACACACACTACCATATTTTATTCCCTAGAGAAAGTACCAAAACCTTTTTATAACATATATCACAAGTACCATTCGGTTGTAAGTTTTTCAAAGGCCGCGTTTTTTCTTTGATGTTTGAGATGTCGACCACAAGAAACAAAGACCTTGAGTGTCTAGTACTACTCTTACAACTTTAGACTTTTGAATCACACTCCACCATCCAATCTAATAAATGATAGTCACTAGAACACTCCAAAGTTCATATATAAATACCATACATGCATGCTTGCATTTTCTACTTCCATGCAAACTAAAACTCCACCAAATAATTCGAAGTAATGAACTAATCATTGGATCGAAGCTTTGGGTAGGAAATAAAGAGATTCGTGTGGGTTTAGGAGAAGCAATTTGTTGTTTGTGAACCTTGGTCGAGCAAACTAACACACTACGTACTCATCTCACTTACTTCTCGACTCTACGTCTTGTTTTACCCACCATTTTGGTGTCGTAAGTTCCTAACAAAACTCTTTTCAATATTTATACAAAACTTTCATTCGCAATATTTTCATACGCGACACACACAAATGCACCTCATTATTCGAAAACTAAATAAACGATATATATATATATATATATATATATATATATATATATATATATATATATATATATATATTACCTCCGTCTATATATTTCACACCTTAACAAATAAACTATGTAGAGTTTTGAAACTAAAAAGCTACGTACAAACCATTTTTGAATACATTCCTAGCGTACCACAACAAGTAGAGAAAACTCTAAATTTTTCTAAGTCTTTTGTTTTATAAAAACTTGTCCCATGTTAGCCCAAAACGCACGTATATCTTTAAAATTTACTTAACAAGCATGCCATTTTATTTCACAAACTAATAGAACCCATGACAAACAATCATTTTCGTATAGAAACCTTGTAATAAAAATCGTGTTTTGAACCTATAAAAGTCACAAAGCAAACCGGCATACGAACCAGTTTTAAAAATTAAATTGTATCGATTGGGCCTTAAGGCCCAATCAGTTCAAAATAAGCCGATCAAATAAGCTGAGGTAATAAGCAGTTTGGCAATGTTTTTATCCCCCTAACCTTAGCCCAAAACAAAGCCCAAAAACCCCGTAGGCCCATTGGATTCAAAAACACTAACGGGCTTAAGATTTTTTTCGTTAAAAGCCCATAAGCTATCAAACAAATTTTTCGAACTAATAAGCTGTTATAATAAGTTTAATAAGCTGTTTTGAAACTATTTAAGAGATGAAAACATTAAGTTTTGAAAATTGTGAAGTTTGGACTAAATTTGCAAATTTTACAAAAATCGGGTTAAAAGTGTCAACTTTTCAAAGTCTCGGTAAAAACTGTCAATTAGTAAACTTAAGGATAAAAAAACTGATTTTTATAAACTTTAGGATTAAAAGTGTAAGAAGTATAAAGTTTTGGATGTAAAATGTAAATATATTTAATTTTGGACTAACGGCGTAACGCTAACGCCGTTAGGGTAAAAAGTGTAAATTTTTAGAAAATACAAGGGCCATATATATAAAATTAATATTTTTATTTTTACTTTCCATTTTTAAAATTTCACGTAGCGACGTTACATTTATTTTCAAATTATTATTATTATTATTACTATTTTTATTATTAAACGTTACGTTATTTTCAAACTATTATTATTATTACTATTATTAAACGTTACGTTTTATTTCAAACTATCGTTATTATTAAACCTTACGTTATATTTATATATATATAACTAAACTAAACGTACAATATATTATTAAACTAAAAGTTTTACTAACGTCAAATTAACAAATCACGCATTCAAAAACTACTCGCGATTAAAACATTAAGACTACCAAGCACTAAAACATGCCATATATTATCTAGGTCGTGTGTAGAGCCGTTCCCATTTTTGCAAACTGAGTATCGATATTTTATTCACTAAACCACTAAGGTGAGTTCATAGCCTCGCCTTTACTTGTTTAAATGTTTTATAAACCCTGCGAGGGGGATACATGCAAGTTTTTACAAACTGAACACAAGTATTTTCTTGGTATGCTTTACCTGATCTCGTTATTGCTTAAGTACCTTTCCTTGCTAAAAGCCCCTCATATCATGAGCCTTAGTCACCCAGAGAGGTGAACATAAATAATTGTGGATAGATCTATTAGGGATTGACCATCCCCGTTTGGGCGTTGGAGAAAACAACCAAACGCACTTTATTTGAAATCTAATAGGTTACTGGCAAGAACCTATCCCGAGGGCCCCCTGTTACTATAATCCATCATTCGTGATGAGATCTGTTAATCGGCTGAGTGTCATGAGCTTAATGCAATAACAACTATTTTTAACTTATAATTGTATGACGATGCAATTATCACTTATAGCTTGTGTTCAACTTTTAAACTTAAACCTATGAATATCACTCAACTTTTGTTGACTTTTAGCATGTTTATCTCAGGTCTATAACGAGCAACGATGGGACGGAAGAGCACGTAATTTTCACAAAGGCTATAAAATTTTTATTATCATTCGAAAACCTATTTAACAAATTTTAAAACCACTGGGACCTCATTTTGAAAACTCTGATATTTATTAAAATTCGAATGATAAATGATTTAGAAAATCATTTTCTACATGAAAAACTATGAGCTGTGAAGTAACACCCAATCTTTATTCCGCTGCAAATATTTCAAAATTGGGGGTGTTACAGATTGGTATCAGAGCTTTGGTTATAGCGAAACAGGTCTAATTTAGATCTGAACTATAACCGTTTTTACAAACAAAACATTTTATAGCCCTACACTCTTCGTGCTTTCCGTGCCTGCATACTACCTTGCTCAGTACATTACCTATTAAGATTATTCTGCATGTTTAGAAATTGCGCTTACATAATTTTTATTTCATCTGTACTATTATAGCTTTAACGTAAAAATTACTTATAAAATACTATTCCCGGTTACTACAGTAACATGTCTCCAAAAACTTCCTTGAACACCAAAACTACTCTCCGTAATACTAATACATCCCCCGTCAATCAAAATTCTCCAAACACTGAAGATCCCTACGTACAAATATCACAGCCCCAACTTAATATAGGAATCACTCATAGATCACTTCCATCGTCACCTATTTCTTCACCTCTACATCAAAATTTAGGAGAGCTACTGAATCATATGAAGATATGATTGGTGGTCAGGCAACATTCGAAGTTGGACAAAGTTCACGTCAAGAGAGGCCGTGGACGAATGTTGAGCCAAATTCTCCATTACCCTACACTTTAGATTCCCCAATACCAGATATCCCAAATACCTTATCCTCACCTAATTCCCCCAACTACGATATAAGCACACTTGATTCAATATGGACTCTTGTTTATCAACAAGCCAGCACATTAGAGGCTCACACTGAACAGCTAAAAGGTTTACGACCAACAAAATTTGAATGGTACGACCGTAACCTTGACGCATTGTTCAAAAGAGTGGATGGCTAGAGAGACAGCCAGGAGCCAAGGTCAAAGGATTGCCGCATTAGAGAGTATGTTGGCAAACCAAATGAACATGTGTCAGGAACGTTTCTCAAACATGGAAACGGCACAACTTGAACTTGAGAAAGAGATTAGATACTTATGTCAGAGGCGTAACTAATCTTAACTTTACAAGTATCCCTGCTGCATCTACTAAACCAGACAGACTTGGTTAGTATTTCATGTAATGTTCAATAAATCTGAACCTTTCAAAATTCGTAATCAAATCATAATATAACCTCCTCTTCCATTACATCTCTCCGTTATAAATCAATCATTTTCTTTCGTATCAAGCATGCATACTGTGAATCCTCAGAATTTCATGAAAAAATCTCATCAATTGTTACCTCCCTTGATGAACAAATAACTCCACGTAGATCCATGACATATTAATAAGAGACCTTGTACTAATCGTTTTACAAAGACGATTAGTCAAGTTATTAATATTATGATGACTTCTACAATACTATTCAAATCTACCGTAAGATTTCTTACAATTGTTCAGAAATTCTTAAACATATTATAATTAAATTTTCAAGAGAGAGAAAATTTATTTTAGTGGACGAATCGTTTTGTTCCTTAGTAATCCCATATCAAGAGTTGATTATCTATCTATGATACAACACAGACATATCTTGAAATTAGATTATAGTAAGGAGTTAATTCAGTCTATCATCAATGAAATAATTAGCTTCATTTGAATTATTCTGACATCAGAAGGATTCTAAGTTGAGTTTCATTAACAATTTCAGAAGATGGACAACGTAAACAATACATGTACTCCATCTTCATCAAAAACCACCATGACTACTGAAGCCGTCAGGAAATTGGTAACCAACATCGTGTCAGTAGTACTTAAAGGAGTCACCATAGTTTATCCAAGAGGAGAGACGGATATGCCTGATAACCAGGAAAACTGCATGGAATATAGGTCAACCAACTTTAAAACGCCAGAAGGAATGGCTAACCCTACCATCACCCATAACCAAGGAATTAGGCAAAGAGTTATACCTAATGGAAATAAACAAAAGCAAAAACTCTTAGAAATGAAGAACCTTTAAAGACTTCGATAGTATCAAAGGAATGATGACTAGATTGAAGCAGATGAATAAATTCCTGTTGAAAATAAATAAATCCTAGTTCGACAATTTCCTGAGATTGTATCTCTTCCCCGTATTTTACTTTAAGTTACGATGGATGTAACTTAAGTAAAACAATTATCCTTCTACCGTATCGAAAAATCTACCTTGTAATATTTCCAAAATAATTATAACCTACGTCAATTTCAATTCCTATCCCATTTACCAAATAACAGCATACTGTTATTTCCATAGGAATTTCTGACTAGAAATTTCTGACTCATTATATACATACATACATACATACATACATACATACATACATACATACATATATATATATATATATATATATATATATATATATATATATATATATATATATATATATATATATATATATATATACATAAAATAAATAAATCAATGAATAAAGTTTCTACTTTATTCTTAAAAGAAATTACATATTATATCATAATAACAAAACGTTGAACACCATCTAAAACAATTTAAGAAAAGCATAAATACCACTGTGACTGAACCTAACATCACATCATTTAGTCCTCAATTAAACATAGCCTGATCAACTATGTCTAATTTAGGAAGAATCATGTTATGATGGAACAATCATAATGCCAAAAATTTCTAAATAACAATTTTCATTTAAAAACAATAAATATAGATAAACTGAACTATTCATAAATATTACAAACTACCATAAATACCTATCTTATTCCTTCGTCATTAGGACGAGAAGCCAACAAAAGTACAAATAGGAAAATCCTGGTAATTCGCAAAGACTCCAATAACTAAAAGTTTATCCGAATCCGAAGAAATTAATAAATAAACAAATAATTAGCATCGGAAGTGCTAACGTCACAATAATTACAATATAAACCATAGAATCTTCAATAGGCTAATCCGACATAAACAATAAGGAATCCCATCAACAGTACCATAGCAAGGACCACCATAGGATGGATTACTCTGATTATTTTAAAAGATAAGTATAAGTACACCATTAGAAACAATAGCAAGACTAGTTTTTAAACATAAGGACAAATAAGTTTTATTTCACATTTATTGAGGATTACATAAAAACATAACAAGGATACATATTAAACAACCCTAGCTCAAGACTAGTGCCTTCATGCCTTATCAACCGCGTATGATAGAACCGTGAGTGGTATTAGGAACCCCAACATCCCAACCAAAACTCCATAATCTTCATCCGTAACAAAAGTCAAATAGGTAATGGCAACAACGATAAATACCACTGCGATAATAGTAATTAGGCTCGGCATTTTTTTTTCGAAAGTATTTAATGAGAGAAAAGGATTAAGAATAGGAAATGGTTGGTGGAAGAAATGAAAATTTGAAAGGGGTATATGTAGGTGGAAAACTAGCCGTTAGACACTATTCACGACCGTTAGGAATCACTATTCCCGACCGTTGGGTACGGTACACCTAGCCGTTATTTTACTATTCAAAACCACTACCTTCAATATTCACAACCCATAAATACACCAGTTACTAGATCCTGTCTAGCACAAATAAGTCTAACTAAACCACGTCTCCTAAATCTTAATCTCTCGACAACCCTCTGATCGAAATTTTTCTAATACAAAAATTTCGTTAAACTTGAATTCCGGGACGGAATTCAGAATGAGGGGTAGGTACTGTAATCCCCCGTAAATTTCCCTATAAATAGTAAAAGTAAATCAAGGACTAATATATCATTACATAAATTGATAACGTTTTTACCAATAACAAATTTTTTTTTATTTTATTATCAAATATGCTGTGTTACTTGAAAATCACTACGATATTTTTGATCCCTGTTTGCTTGGAACGATGCTCACACATGTACCACTATAGTCTAAAATCGCGAGAATATTAAAATTTTCTTTTATTCGTTACAAACCTGCATTTTCCGGACATTTTTCAAATTTACTATTCATCGGTTACTATTCACCAAACACTATTCATCATTTCACTAATCATCGTTTTTGGAGTCGGTTAGTGATATCGAGATGTTTTCAAAAGTTTTACTATTCATGATACACTATTCACAAAACACTATTCACTCTCGGACTCACGTAAACGTTTCACTAAATATTAACTAAACTTTCACTAATCACAAATTTAATTTTTACTAATCCTAACTTACACCTAACCGGACCCTAAATCTCACCCTAAGCCCAACACATTTTCTCGGCCTGTTACTATTCACGGCCCAATCCTCTTAAGGCCCATTTTCTTTCTTTTGTTTTTCAAACCACTCGACTAGGACAAGTTAGAAACGAGCTTCGTACGTCCAATTCCTACACACGACACCCCTATATTTATACATACCCTCGTTCCTCCCCTAGCCAACAATTAGAGTGTCGATTTCTAGTTCCCCACGTCGAGTCTAGGTACGTTTTTACTAGGCAAAGCATATGTCCCAAAAACAATTTCATATGTTTTCCACCTAATCCAAAACTTAACCATTTTAACCCATGTTTGTTTCTATAATTTCCTAAAATCATTTCTAAACACCACCTAATGTCTAAATATTGCAAAATTATCAAACCTCACAAACTATACACAAATCTACAAATTGGTTCACTAAATAATATGTAGTCGACATGCAAGTTTTAAACCAAACAAGTACTCCCTTAAATCAAGCACACACACTACCATATTTTATTCCCTAGAGAAAGTACCAAAACCTTTTTATAACATATATCACAAGTACCATTCGGTTGTAAGTTTTTCAAAGGCCACGTTTTTTCTTTGATGTTTGCGATGTCGACCACAAGAAAAAAAGTAGACTCTTACAACTTTAGACTTTTGAATCACACTCCACCATCCAATCTAATAAATGATAGTCACTAGAACACTCCAAAGTTCATATATAAATACCATACATGCATGCTTGCATTTTCTACTTCCATGTAAACTAAAACTCCACCAAATAATTCTAAGTAATGAACTAAGCATTTGGGTAGGAAATAAAGAGATTCATGTGGGTTTAGGAGAAGCAATTTGTTGTTTGTGAACCTTGGTCGAGCAAACTAACACACTACGTACTCATCTCACTTACTTCTCGACTCTACGTCTTGTTTTACCCACCATTTTGGTGTCGTAAGTTCCTAACAAAACTCTTTTCAATATTTATACAAAACTTTCATTTGCATTATTTTCATACACGACACACAAAAATGCACCTCATTATTCGAAAACTAAATAAACTATACATTCCTAGCGTACCACAACAAGTAGAGAAAACTCTAAATTTTTCTAAGTCTTTTGTTTTATAAAAACTTGTCCCATGTTAGCCCAAAACGCACGTATATCTTTAAAATTTACTTAACAAGCATGCCATTTTATTTCACAAACTAATAGAACCCGTGACAAACAATCATTTTCGTATAGAAACCTTGTAATAAAAATCGTGTTTTGAACTTATAAAAGTCACAAAGCAAACCGGCATACAAACCAGTTTTAAAAATTAAATTGTATCGATTGGGCCTTAAGGCCCAATCAGTTCAAAATAAGCCGATCAAATAAGCTGAGGTAATAAGCAGTTTGGTAACGTTTTTATACCCCTAACCTTAGCCCAAAACAAAGCCCAAAAATCCCGTAGGCCCATTGGATTCAAAAACACTAACGGGCTTAAGATTTTTTTCGTTAAAAGCCCATAAGCTATCAAACAAATTTTTTGAACTAATAAGCTGTTATAATAAGTTCAATAAGCTGTTTTGAAACTATTTAAGAGATGAAAACATTAAGTTTTGAAAATTGTGAAGTTTGGACTAAATTTGCAAATTTTACAAAAATCGGGGTTAAAAGTGTCAACTTTTCAAAGTCTCGGTAAAAACTGTCAATTAGTAAACTTAAGGATAAAAAAACTGATTTTTATAAACTTTAGGGTGAAAAGTGTAAGAAGTATGAAGTTTTGGACGTAAAATGTAAATATATTTAATTTTGGACTAACGGCGTAACGCTAACGCCGTTAGGGTAAAAAGTGTAAATTTTTAGAAAATACAAGGGCCATATATATAAAATTAATATTTTTATTTTTATTTTCCGTTTTTTAAATTTCACGTAGCGACGTTACGTTTATTTTCAAACTATTATTTTTACTACTATTATTATTATTAAACGTTACGTTTATTTTCAAAACTATTATTATTATTACTATTATTATTATCAAACGTTACGTTTATTTTCAAACTATTATTATTATTACTATTTTTATTATTAAATGTTACGTTATTTTCAAACTATTATTATTATTACTATTATTAAACGTTACGTTTTATTTCAAACTATCGTTATTATTAAACCTTACGTTATATTTATATATATATAACTAAACTAAACGTACAATATATTATAAAACTAAAAGTTTTACTAACGTCAAATTAACAAATCACGCATTCAAAACCTACTCGCGATTAAAACATTAAGACTACCAAGCACTAAAACATGCCATATATTATCTAGGCCGTGTGTGGAGCCGTTCCCACTTTTGTAAACTTAGTATCGATATTTTATTCACTAAACCACTAAGGTGAGTTCATAGCCTCGCCTTTACTTGTTTAATTATTTTATAAACCCTGCGAGGGGGATACATGCTAGTTTTTAGAAACTGAACACAAGTATTTTCTTGGTATGCTTTACCTGATCTCGTTATTGCTTAAGTACCTTTCCTTGCTAAAAGCCCCTCATATCATGAGCCTTAGTCACCCAGAGAGGTGAATGTAAATAATTGTGGATAGATCTATTAGGGACTGACCATCCCCGTTTGGGCGTTAGAGAAAACAACCAAACGCACTTTATTTGAAATCTAATAGGTTACTGGCAAGAACCTATCCCGAGGGCCCCCTGTTACTATAATCCATCATTCGTGATGAGATCTGTTAATCGGCTGAGTGTCATGAGCTTAATGCAATAACAACTATTTTTAACTTATAATTGTATGACGGTGCAATTATCACTTATAGCTTGTGTTCAACTTTTAAACTTAAACCTATGAATATCACTCAACTTTTGTTGACTTTTAGCATGTTTATCTCAGGTCTATAACGAGCAAGGATGGGACGGAAGAGCACGTAATTTTCACAAAGGCTATAAAATTTTTATTATCATTCAAAAACCTATTTAACAAATTTTAAAACCACTGGGACCTCATTCTGAAAACTCTGATATTTATTAAAATTCGAATGATAAATGTTTTAGAAAATCATTTTCTACATGAAAAATTATGAGCTGTGAAGTAACACCCAATCTTTATTCCGCTGCAAGTATTTCAAAATTGGGGGTGTTACAGATTCCGGCGGCCGAAAACTTCTGGTGTCGCCAGAAAATGGAAACTGCTAGAGAGAGATAGAGAGAGATATATATAGTGAGATGAGTGTGTGTGAGAGTTTTTATTAGTTAGATGAGTGAGTATGTGTGTGTGTGTGTGTTTATATTGTGAGAATAAGTTGTTAGGTAGGAAAATTTTGGTGGGAAATTCGGGCGCCATTGCATCTCGAGTCGTTCGTTAAACATCTCATGCATAACCATTGCATCTCGAGTCGTTCGTTTAACATCTCATGTATAACCATTGCATCTCGAGTCTTTCATTTAACATCTCATGTATAACCATTGCATCTCGAGTCGTTCGTTTAACATCTCATGTATAACCATTGCATCTCGACTCGTTCGTTTAACATCTCGTGTATAACCATAGCATCTCGAGTCATTCGTTTAACATATCATGTATAACCATTGCATCTTGACTCGTTCGTTTAACATCTCATGTATAACCATTGCATCTCGACTCGTTCGTTTAACATCTCGTGTATAACCATAGCATCTCGAGTCGTTCGTTTAACATCTCATGTATAACCATTGCATCTCAACTCGTTCGTTTAACATCTCGTGTACAACCATATCATCTCGGCTCGTTCGTTTAACATCTCGTGTAGAACCATATCATATCGGCTCGTTCGTTTAACATCTCGTGTACAACCATATCATATCGGCTCGTTCGTTTAACATCTTGTGTACAACCATATCATCTCGCCTCGTTCGTTTAACATCTCGTGTACAACCATATTATCTCGGCTCGTTATTTATAAAACATTGGGCCAAGGATACAAGACTTGAATTTTGATCGGTTGTGATCTCGAGGTTATCTAATGGTTGGGATTTAGTATTTTGTGATATTCTAATTATTATTTATTTTATATTTTAATAAATGATTTTTTTAATTATAATATAAGTAATTAATTTTAAATATATATATTTTTTAATTTTATAAAAGTATTTATAATAAATAAATTTTTTTAATTATATAAATTTAGTTTATTAATTTTATAAAACCTATTTTTTAATATTTTGTGATATTCTAATTATTATTTATTTTATATTTTAATAAATGATTTTTTTTTTAATTATAATATAAGTAATTAATTTTAAATATATATATATATATATATATATATATATATATTTAATTTTATAATATTTATAATAAATAAATTTTTTTAATTATATAAATTTAGTTTATTAATTTTATTAAACTTATTTGTTAATAATTATAAAAGTATTTATAATAAATAAATTTTTTTAATTATATTAAAGCAATTCATATTAAACCTTTTGTGTTATACTCTTATATTCCCGTCTGTGGAAAACTAGTAGGGGTTGAATAGTTTAACGCTTTTTAACTTGATTATCTTTTAAAACTTTACGTTTGTTTAAAGATATAAACTCATTAATTGTTTGATTCTTTGAAAAGCTTTACGTGTAGTTAACAATTCTAACTAAAGACAATATGTAATAAGCAAAGACAAAGAAAGAAACGATCAAACCACAACACGATTGTTTATCGTGGTTCGGCTACAAGGACTCTTTTTCCTTGCCCTACATCCACGCCCCGAGTTTCAAACTCGAGAGTTATAAGCACTCATCAACAAGCTCCTTTCCCGGTGGAGAAACCTTTACAACGTCGCTTACACTTTTACCGATACTAAGCTAGATGTCGAGTTCTTTTACAAGGGTACAACCACTCCCGTTAGTTCTTTTACAAGGGTACAACAACTCCCGTCACACTTTATATTTTGAGGCCTAAAATACTAACCGATCACTTCTACACACAATACAAATAAAGTATAAACTACCAAAGCTTATACATAACAAAGTTAACAAGTCTTGCAACTTTTGAGTTGAAACTTCTAACTTCTTGGATGAACTTGTGAACTCCCTTGCTACATAAGAGGATCACACAAGTCAAATGTTACTGAGTTAGTTGAAAGAATATGTAAAATATATGTCCTAAAGTGATGGATAAAAATTAGCAAGTGGCTTGGTATTTATATCAAAACAAACAGCAGGTCTGGCGGATACGGCGGAACCCTCAGATGGGTTCCGCCCGTGTACCCCCAGGGTTCCGCCAGGCTTGCAGTAGGTTTTGCAATAAATCTTTCAAACCAACCAAAGTCACATCAACTAAATCCAAGTCAAACACATTGAAGCAAAAGAAGAAAGCTTCTAAAAATGTGTAAGAGGTTATGGTAAGTTAAACACACAAGCTTACCATAAATGTATGATATGACATGACACTTTCTAAATAAAGAAATAAAAACAATGTTTTGCTTTAAAAAGAAATGTAAACCTAGTTATACAAGAATTAAAACTAAAGTGATGTTCTTACTATAAACTAAAGTTCATATTTTGTCATTAACAAAACTTAGCAAAGATCGTAAAATATAAATAACGTTTTTAGGCAATATTTGTATTAACAATCTCCCCCTTTTTGTTGATGACAAAACATAAACTTTATTTGTAAGTAAGCCACAAGATTTAGTGTTAAGTCTTATAAAGTTTGTATTAAAACTTGTTTTTGCTAAGAAGATGTGATATGCAAGAGTTAGAAAGAAAAAAAAATGAGAACAAGTTTAATATAAATTCTCCCCCTTTTGTCGAAACAAAAAGAAGAGTAGCGAAGCGGAGCTATGCACGTGCCCCCCCTTGGTTGATACCCCCCCCCCCGCTAAAAGGAGTGCCAAGATAGGAGACATGGATTTTGATCCTACAAAAAATAATGTTAGTTGCCGCAATAGACGAGCATAAAGCAAGTCATGAAGTAAAGAGTTGCGAAGCGGAATGATGCAATTCCCATGCACCCCCTTGAATATTACTCCCCTAAATGGAGTATCAAGAAATGGAAACATGGATAATGATCCTACAAAAAGGAAGGTTAGTTTATAAACCACAAGATATATGTATGCTACCATAGCAAGGCATAGTTTACTCACAATACCTAAATGGTCAACAAACAATGCATACTTTATAGTAGAATGAAATTCATTTCATGTAAAGTTTGACTTTTTAGAAAGTCAAAGACAAGAAATTAGGAAGATAATATCCTACTTCTAAAAATGAAAAGAAAAATAAAAATAAACAAAGAATATAAAATCCTACATCTATAAAAGGAAACCATCATTTTTCTTAATGAGAAACATTTTCCAAAACAAGGCTAAGGTTTTTTAAGGATGAAAATGTGTGTTGGAGGTTGTAGCAGGCTTTATTTTGAAGGTTGTGTAGGTGAAATGGTTTTGGTTTGTTGGTTTTAATGGGAAACATTTTCCAAAAGAAACGGTTTTGTTTCATTTTGGAGACTCTAAACTTGAGATGGGTGAGACAAGGATTGTAGACGGTCCAAAATGTGGTTTAGGATAAACCACATTTCTTCGGTTAGCATGCGAATATCCGTTCGACACCCGTCACTAATGTGAGCGGTTCTTTCGCAATGTCCGCAATTATGGCGGGGAAAGTTTAGTGGAAGTGAGGTTTGATTTGTTAGTGGTGGATGGTTTGAACTTGAAGGAGCAAATGTGGTTGGTTGAGAGGTGTTTTTGGTTCCTTCCCTAGATGAGTGTAGCGTTGTTTGTAAAATCATAATATGGTTGATTTGAGAGTCAACCATACGTTTGAAGGCATGAAGGTGGTTTAAATGAGTGTCAATCTCATCATTAAGGTTTGGAGATTTTTCCCAAATGGATGCTTCTATTTTCTTATACGAAGGAAATAGAGATTCAAAGTGTTGGGAATGATCTTGTGGTGGTTGTTGTTGTTGTTGTTGTGGTTCTTGTTGTTGTGGTGGTTCTTGTTGTGGTTATTCTTGTTGTGATGGTTGTGGTTATTGGTTTTGAACAAAATGGCGGAAGCTTGGTTCTCCGGAAGGATTACCATGAAGGTCTTTGTAATTGGGTGAAACATAAAAGATTGTAGGTGTGTATGACCTTGATCTTGTGGAAAAATTGATGGTCTAGCATAACGGTAAGCTAAACGTTCAACCAAAGATGGTTGATGAGGTGCATCATCTAATGACTCATTTGGTTGAAAACTTGGTTGTTGTTGGGTTTCCATTTGAGCAATGGTGTCAAAGAGTGACAATGACGAAGGGCTTGATGATTTAGGTGATAGGTCTTCTAAAGTTTCCAAATAGGGTAGTGGCGATGTTGGTGGTGTATGGAAAAGTTCCATTGGTGTAATTGTTGGTGATTGAGGTGATGGAGTTTTTGATGGTTGAGTTTGTTGAGAAGGTGATGTTTAATCACTTGAAGATCTAGTTGGTGACGGAATAGTGGCTATGTTGGTGTTGCAATGTGTTGGAGAGGGTGTTGGAGTAGCAAGATTAAGCAAATCTTGAATAGTGATCACACTGGTATTGCAAGGTGTTGAGGATGGTGTTGAGGTAGTAAGGTTAAGGAAATCTTGGATAGGTGAAGAAATGTCAAGTGATGCATCACTTGATGACCATGAGCTTGATTTGATGGTTTTGTTGAAGCAACACGGTTTTACACTAATCTTAGTGGTTTTTGCAACGGATTTTGATGATTCGGATGAGGTGTTGGATTTAGTCATTTCAAAAGTGAGGTTTTGGAGCTATAAGAGAAGGGATTTTGATGGTAATGGTGTGATTTGAAGTGTTGCAAAATTGTCAAATTTATAGAGTGGAAGAGATGTTGGAAGGGGTGTTTGGATTTGTTGTTTTACCATAAAAATGTTGAGGTTTCTAATGCGTGGGAATTGCACAAGGCTTTACCTCTCGAGGGATCTCGAGAAGCTTACAACCCCCACCAGGCAGTGTACCTGATCGTTGTAGTATAGTATAGTGACAAGTACCGGGGGATTGATCGTTCAACTTGGGAATAGTGTCGCTAGGATTAGAAAACCTAAAGACTAGGTCTAGAGACGAGGAATGATTCTTTTTGTGTTTTTTATATTTTTATGAAAGCAATTAAAAATCTCGGTTTCGAAGGAGTTAGGCGGAATTAGTTGCTAATCAACTAACCCAATAACTAAGATGCAATCAAAATAAAATAACAAAAATGAAAATAAACTAAATTAACTAAAGGTGTGAGCAATATATGGGAGAATTGTGTTTACTTAGATTTCACTACTCCCTATATATCTTTTACAGGTTAATTACTTGTTACAGTTGCGTGGATGACGGATTGTATTCCTTAATACCATTCATGGGGTGGCGTACTTACTTCTCTAATCCTATAAGCTCCTATTTCACTCCAATGTCGAGCCGGCTAAGAAGCTCCTAACATGGGATCACTAGAATTCACTCATGCATTAAATACAATCATAAAAACCTAGTACACATCGGTTCATGTTTCTTAAGATGTTCAAGCAAGTTACGCAATGGAGATCTGCCAGTTTTCTTAAGCCTAACATTGAATTCATTCATCCATTACAACTATAAACAAGCAATCAACCTATAATCAACATCTAGGTTTCATTACATCTAAGCAAACACATGAAAGATCTAGCCTAACATGTTGAAATCAAGACAAGCATAAGATATATTCAAACAACACATAGACATATTGAATGAATTGAAAGAGGACTTATCTTAATTGAACATGAAAGGTTTCAGGGGGTGAAAACCCTTGAAAATACTGATACAAACGACCTAGGGTTTATTAGGTTCGACCCTAGTATTCTCCACACAAGTTCCTCCCCTAATGAATGAAAAATAGAAAAGTATATATAGATTTTGTGAGGTGAAAGCGTCAAGAGTAAATATCTGACGCCGTCACCTCGCCGCTAATAAACTCCTTGGACTGCCTAAATCTAGGTTTGACACTGTCACGTGTAGTCCATCTTCAGGCCGTCACCAATTTAACTCTTTACGCCCTTCTCTTGACGCCTTCAGGTTTTCACTGGGTCGTCATGGATTTTACTCCTGACGTCATCACAATTTCCTTCTTGACGCCGTCAGGTACTGTTCTCAGCTTGGAAAATTAAGTGTTTGCCGTTTTCTTCACTTTTATGCTCCAAAAACGTCCAAAATGCTTCCTTTTCCAGAATTCACTCCCAAAGTACCTAAAATCACAAAAGGAACGATTTAGGGCAATATTTGATCAAATAAATTTAATTACGGGCTTAAATGACCCCCTAAAAACGGTTCATTTTTCGCCTCATCAGTTTCTAATGATTTAGAAAATTTCCAAGAACATGTCAAATCATTGGATGTCAATCCAATGGAATTGGGTGGAGTGAAAGACTAACTTATGCACTCAATGCTAAGTGATCACGGGAAGTGATTTGGTTGAAAATGTTCTAAAGGTTTTGAAGGATCCTTTGTAAGGGTTCCTCGGGTTAGTTATGTTTGAATTTGAATTTTTGGCGGGAAATGACTTCCTAATTGTTCTAGTGAGTGAGAGTGATCCTAATATGTTTATTGGAAGTAAGGGAAGATGTTTCTCACTAAAGATAATGATTTGACACTTTACAAATTTTGAAATTTAGAAAAATGACAAAATTTTTCTGCAGGCGACTGGCGAAACCCTCGCGAAACACAGGCGGAACCCTGTTTTGGGTTCCGTCTAGTCCATTGGGCCAAAACTGGGTTACCCAGAATTTACATTGGTGGAACCATTTGAGGGTGCCGCTAGATCCGCCAGGCCTGAAAAACAAGGCAGTCCACTATTTTGACCCGCGAGACGATTTTTAAATTTTTCCAAAACTCTTAAAAATGAAAATTTATTATATGTCAGATTAGGAAATGCAATAATTGGACATGTAGACATTCACATCATAGGACTTTGACCGGGGGCTAGCGATTTTCACTAAACTTAGTGAAATTTTCCATAAGCATAAAAAATTGACAAACACCTCAAATATTGTCAATATGCATAAAGGCTCATACAAAACATAATCCGACAAAAGTAATAAAGCATGGAAGTGAAAAATAATACAAATCACATAGTTTAACACATACAAAGTTCTAAACCCTTCATAAGCCAAACACTCCTTAATCACACATCTCACAACCGGTCTATTTTCTTATTGAGCTTTCTTAGGTACCTTCCAAAGCACTTGAAAATTTCTTTGGTTTGCTTGAATTCTTCGGATGCATTGCTAATGACGGGGAGTTCTTGAAGGTAGTCTAAAGGGGGTAGCTTAGAGTTAGGAAGTTTATCGTCATCGCTCATATCGGATGATGATGATGATGGTAAAGGTGAGCGAGTTCGCTTGCCCTTAGCTTAGAAGACTCTTTTATCACTTAGAGGGACGAAAATGTGAGGAACGAGAGAATAGTCAAGGCACATTCCCTTATCATTAGGAGGAATGGGCGAGATTGGTCTAAAGAGGTGGGTGAGAAGTATTTCATAAGGAAGAGCGGTTGTTCCTACCAAGGGTATGTCGGCCATTCTTTTGGCTAGGTAATAGGCTAAGTTAAAAGGTTGACCGGTGGAAATGCTATAGAGCATGTAGCTAAGACATGTGTTGACATGATCTCTATTTCCTATAGAACTTATAACATTGGCTCTAAGAATTTCTTCCCATTTCTTAAATTGTGGTTTAAGCTCATTGAGTTCCATACCAAAAGGGTCCTTATCTACCACATTTCCTGAACGATTCTTCTTAGTTGTTAAGGTCCTAACAAAGAGATGCTCACAAATTTCTTCCTTATTAGCAAGAGGAGTGTCGTAAGGATGATAACGCTCAAGGGAATCAAGACTAGAAAGGGGCCACTTATCCGTGTAGAGACATGTACCAACATTAGGTAGACCAAGAATTGTTGCAAAATCTTTCAAGGGTATGATGTTTGATATTTGATTGGTTGTAAAGGTCAGTGAGAACTCACCATCATCATCGAAGAAAAGGCTTATGGTCGCATAGAATTCTAAGATGAACCTAAGACAAATTTGCTCATCGATGTCTAGGAGGCAATCAAAGTTGATTGCGGCAAAGTTTTGGCGAATGGATGTTCCATTTAGGAAGGATGGATCAATGGTTCTTCCTTCATGAACGTAGCGTTTTTCTAGACTCTTAAAGGTTTCAACTTGATCTTTAGTAAGTCCTTTGGTCCTATGGTGTTTGGGTAAGTACTTAAGAGTTTCCTTGTGCTCGGAGAATGTTGCGGGAGGCATGTTGATTGGATTGGAAGAGATGTAAGTTAGAACCCTAATTTTCGTGTGGTAAGGTGTTTGTGAGTGAGTGATGGTTGTTGGTAAGTTGAAGTTATGAGTAAAGAGATGTTTGGTTTTGAATTTAAAATAAAAATGTTGATGCGTGGGAATTGCACCAGGCTTTACCTCTCAAGGGATCTCGAGAAGCTTACAACCCCCACCAGGCAGTGTACCTGATCGTTGTAGTATAGTATAGTGACAAGTACCGGGGGATTGATCGTTCAACTCAGGAATAGTGTCGCTAGGATTAGAAAGCCTAAAAACTAGGTCTAGAGGTGAGGGATGATTCTTTTTGTATTTTTTATATTTTATGAAAGCAAGTAAAATGTTGGTTTTGAAGGAATGGGCGGAATTAGTTGCTAGTCAACTAACCCAATAACTAAAGATGCAATCAAAATAAAATAATAAAAATGAAAATGAACTAATGAAACTAGTGGTGTAAGCAATATATGGGAGAATTGTATTTACTTAGATTTCACTACTCCCTAGATATCTTTTACAGGTTAATTACTTGTTACAGTTGCGTGGATGACGGGTTATATTACTTAATACCAATCATGGGGTGGCGTACTTACTTCCCCAATTCCATAAGCTCCTACTTCACTCCTATGTCGAGCCGGCTAAGAAGCTCCTAACATGGGATCACTAGAATTCGCTCATGCATTAAATACAACCATAAAAACCTAGTACACATCGGTTCATGTTTCTTAAGACGTTCAAGCAAGTTACACAATGGAGATCTGCCAGTTTTCTTAAGCCTAACATTAAAATCATTCATCCATTACAACTATAAACAAGCAATCAACCTATAATCAACATCTAGGTTTCATTACATCTAAGCAAACACACAAAAGATCTAGCCTAGCATGTTAAAATCAAGACAAGCATAAGATATATTCAAACAACACATAGACATATTGAATGAATTGTAAGAAAACATATCTTAATTGAACATGAAAGGTTTCAAGGGGTGAAAACCTTTGAAAATATTGTTACAAACGACCTAGGGTTTAGTAGGTTCGGCCCTAGAATTCTCCACACAAGTTCCTCTCTTAATGAATGAAAATTAGAAAAGTATATATAGATTCTATGAGGTGACGGCGTCAAGAGGAAAAATCTGACAGATCACAATATGTCAATTAAGAACATAATTGATTGAATTGTTGCTGAAGTCGATGCTTCCTTTGTTGAAGGGATAACAATGTTGATAAGATGAATTCAGTTGTCGACGCGAGTTAGCTTGTTCAAGTGGAGCTTGTTGACGTGCTTCTCCATCCGATACTAATTTGAGAACCTTAAGTGTTTTGGAGAATCATTAGGTAAGTAAGTATAAAAGTGCAAGTACCACTTGTGCTTTTCTTATCAACTTATTACCGACATAATTCCATTTGGTATACACTATGGTTTCTATTCCTATTCTTTTGGGATACCATACTCCTAGTTGTGTAGTACCTTTTGATGTATCCAAACAAGCTCTTCAGAAAGAGTTGTTTTAGGATCTTCTCTAAAGCGAGCACATAGACAAGCACTAAACATAATGTTGAATTTATTTGTTGTGAGAACAAATAAACTTCCAAACATTTCTCTATGTTTAGTTTTAGCTACGGATTTACTAATCTCATTCTTGATAAGTCATAACGGACTTAATCATTGTGAACATGTGAATAAATAGAAATGTCTTTGAGTGATTATTCCTTGCTTTTGGAGCTTGCATAGGTTATTAAAAAGTCTTTCATAGATTTACATTATTTTCTATTTTGAAAGATCTATTTTGTTTTAATGGTTGCTTTACTCTAATGTCCAAAAACACTTTTTATCAGAAATTTTTTAATCACTACTATGACCCATGATTCAAGTTTTTATGACCTTGTCAATATTGCTTGACTCAATGTTTGAAAAGATGTTGTTTTTCAGTTTTAATAGTTCATCTTCCTTTTTATTGATCTTGACTTACTTATCTTATCGATGTTAGACTTTCGACTAAGTCATCATCTACCAGAGATGATATCTTAGAAGGAGGTGGTCTTTCATCGAATGTTAAATTCAATGACTCCTCAACTCTTTGGGTTTATTTACTTAAAACACTATGAGTGTAAATGTCCAAGAGATGCAACATCATAAGACTATTGGTCGAATTTGATGTGCAAATCCTAGATGTTTATAAATCATTTTCTCCCAATCATCCTAATGAATTCAAATGATTTATTTTTCTTTGTGTGTCTTATATGAAATTTTAACAAAAGAATGGTTGAATTTAAGACACAATTGAAAATGTAAGGTATAATGTCAAAAGACGTTGTACTACAAATATCAATGAAATATTGTGGTTTTGCTAGATTTGCAAGCATCACAAAAGTGTTGGTTGTCTTATCACTTAGGAGATTCTTAGTTAGCTCACTTGTAGACAAGTATTAAGTGAGACTCACTCAAGAGTTACTCGTGTCTTTTCGCGAAAGTTTAAAGAGGTAAAACACCTTATATCTCCCACTAAAAGTAGTGTCTAAATCCTTTAATCACGAAGGATCTAATCCTTATTGTTACTTACTCAACATAACCACTTTAGAGTAAAAACTACTAATATCACCCATGACAGATCTTAATGCTAATCAACATGAAACACTGAAAGGTAAGTTGAAGAGACGTGTACCTTTTAAGCTCCATAGATTAGCCACCAAGAAGATAATCATTAATCATATAATCTTGACTCGTAGAAGAGCTAAACTTAAATACTTATGAATACAAGGAGGTTAGACAATAAAATAAAAGTATTGAACATGATATCTTTATCTTTTTATCATGAGCTCCTACTAAAGATAAAATTACTCCTACAATTCTATCCTAGGTTTCACAAACACAACTTGTTTTGTTTTACTTGTTGATGGTGCATTAGAGTTAAATCCTAATCCGGTTTTATCTCTGAATGACTTTTGACTTTTCAAAAGGCTTTTGAGAGCTTTTGAACTTTCTTCAAATTTAGCAAGCATTTTCCCTTTTTCATTTTGCCTTTGAATTTCAGGTTTGTAATCTAGACATAATTAGCACTCTAGATCAATTTCAACATGACTCTCAAGTCTAAATATTTTATCTTCTAACATGATTTCATTTTCAAAATTACTCACAAGAGATTTTGAAGGTTCATTGTTAAAGATAGTTTTTAGGTCCATGTTGCATAAAAGTTTAGACTCATTTTCTAGTTTAGAAAACTCTAGGATAAATGTGTCAAGGCAAAAGTGTTTGGTTTCAAATTGTACCTTGCTTGATGTTTTATCAAGTTGAGAATCACAAACCGGATAGTTGACTTCATCTTCATCCGTGTTATTCCATGAAGCGTAAGCAAGTCCACTGAGAGCTCGACGTAAGTAATCATCTTCACTTACACCTTCATTTAAAACATTTAAACTAGTAGCACATGTATTTATCTCAGCTAGATGTCTATCTATTGATTTTTCTAAAACTTCTAATTCATATGTGAGATCAAATTGATCATCTTTGACTTGACGTATTTCTTGATGAAAGTTTAACATATTTTTCCAAATATCATTAGTCGTTTGACAAACATACATTCTTTCATATTCGGTTCTTGGTAAAGCTTTATAAATCATTATCTTAGCTTTAGTATTTTTATTAATTTAGGATAGTCATCTTGGTTTACAAAACTTGTTTTCGTTGGTTTGAAATCACCAATAGAAATAATATGCCAAAGATCTTGATCAATTGATTTCACATAGTTTTCAAATTTACTTTTCCATTCAAGGAAGTTTTCTTTTTCAAATAGCGGTGGGTTTTGAATAGGTTGCCCTTCTTTGAGATTTTCAAAATCCATGGATCGATCCAAGTTTTAAAATACAATATATTTTAAAGATCTTGAGTAACGTAGCTCCTGATACCAATTGTGGAAAACTAGAAGGGGGTTGAATAGTTTACCGCTTTTTAACTTGATTATCTTTTAAAACTTTACGTTTGTTTAAAGATATAAACTCAAATTACTTGTTTGATTCTTTGAAAAGCTTTACGTGTAGTTAACAATTCTAACTAAAGACAATATGTAATAAGAAAAGACAAAGAAAGAAACGATCAAACCACAACACGATTGTTTATCGTGGTTCAGCTACAAGGACTCTTTTTCCTTGCCCTACATCCACGCCCCGAGTTTCCAACTCAAGAGTTATAAGCACTAATCAACAAGCTCCTTTCCCGGTGGAAAACCTTTACAACGTCGCTTACACTTTTACCGACACTAAGCTAGATGTCGAGTTCTTTTACAATGGTAAAACCACTCCCGTCGTCGCTTACACTTTTACCGACACTAAGCTAGATGTCGAGTTCTTTTACAAGGGTACAACCACTCCTGTTAGTTCTTTTACAAGGGTACAACAACTCCCATCACACTTTGTATTTTGAAGCCTAAAATACTAACCGATCACTTCTACACACAATACAAATGAAGTATAAACTACCAAAGCTTATACATAACAAAGTTAACAAGTCTTGCAACTTTTGAGTTGAAACTTGTAACTTCTTGGATGAACTTGTGAACTCCCTTGCTACATAAGAGGATCACACAAGTCAAATGTTACTGAGTTAGTTGAAAGAATATATGAAATATATGTCCTAAAGTGATGGATGAAAATTAGCAAGTGGCTTGGTATTTATAGCAAAACAAACAGCAGGTTTGGCGGATACGGCGGAACCCTCAGATGGGTTCCGCCCATGTACCCCAGGGTTCCGCCAGGCTTGCAGTAGGTTTTACAATAAATCTTTCAAACCAACCAAAGTCACATCAACTAAATCCTAGTCAAACACATTGAAGAAAAAGAAGAAAGTTTCCAAAAATGTGTAAGAGGTTATGGTAAGTCAAACACACAAGCTTACCATAAATGTATGATGTGACATGACACTTTCTAAATAAAGAAATAAAAACAATGTTTTGCTTTAAAAAGAAATGTAAACCTAGTTATACAAGACTTAAAACTAAAGTTATGTTATTATTATAAACTAAAGTTCATATTTTGTTATTAACAAAACTTAGCAAAGATCGTAAAATATAAATAACGTTTTTAGGCGATATTTGTATTAACACCGTCGACATGTCGACGGGAATCTTAGTGCCAAAATTTTCACCAAAATTTAATACGCCCTGCCAAACGACGTACGACAAAATAATATCAATTTCCCGTTGACATGTCGACGGGAAGATAAAAGGTAAAAACAACCCCCCCCCCCTTAATTATTGTTGGTCATAATTAAAATAAAAAAAATAAAAAAAAATAAAAAAAAAAATAAAAAAAATCAGATCTAATCTTCCCCCCCCCCCCTCGCCGACGATTACCCCTACACCACCACAACCAACACTCCTCCGCCACCACAGCATTACCCCTCCACCACCAAAGCCCACCATCACATTACCCCTCCACCACCACAGCTCCTCCTCCACCTCCGACACTACACGAGCACCACTGTGCACCTCCTCCTCCTCATTCGTTTAATTCTTTCCCAACCCCTCATTTGTTTAATTCTTCTTCTTCCACAACCCCTCCTTTCTTCAACCACAGTCCAACAACAGCAGCAGTAAAAGGTAAAAGGTAATGTTTTTAATTTTTGTTATTATTATTAATTATTGTTAATTTAATTATTATTATTATTATTATTATTATTATTATTATTATTATTATTATTATTATTATTGATTTTTGTTTTTTTTATACAGCTGGGTAATTAAAGAGGTGATAGCCGAGAGCCGAGGGTAATGTTTTATTTTTTTTATTAACTTATGGTATCCCGACGACATGTCGCCGACAACAGTTTATTGTTTAAACTTTTGATATATTAATTTGCTCTCTTTTATGCTTTGTTGTAGTTTCATATCCCGTAGTGAGAGCCGAGGGTAATGTTTTATTTTTTCATTTTTATGCTTTGTTGTAGTTTCGTATCCCGTAGTGTTTGGTTACTAGTTTAGTGCATGCAGCCTATGTATAGTTTGGTTAGTATATTAGGTTTTGATATAAAAGGGATTGTTGCGGATTGTGAAATGTGACTAAGTATTAGTTTACGGATTAAGTATTAAGTAGGATATTGCGTTTGGTTAGTTGTTTGGTTGGTTTTAATGACACAACCAAGGTCGGTTGTGCTCATTGGGTACCCACGGTGCAAATAGCACCTTGGGGGACTTGGTATTGAACTAGCCATAGGATATTGGGTGGGTTTGCAGGTTTAATGCATTATTTGGCCGAAGGTTGCAAATATTAAACTAGTAAAAGAAAGAAAAAAATAGTTTAGTTAGTAACTATATAAACAAAATAGTTTGGTTAGTAAAAAAATTTTGGCAAAATAAACTAGTAAAAGAAAGAAAAAAAATAGTGTGATTTTAGAGTGTGTTTGTTTCGGCTTATATAACGGGCTTATGGCTTGTTTGGTTTTCGGATTATGTTTCATAAGCTAAATTTTTATGGCTTATTTTGAAACTTTTTTACCTTACATAGTTTCAAAATAAGTCACAAAAAATAAGCTTATGAAACATAAGCCGAAAATCAAATAAGCTATAAGCCCGTTATATAAGCCTAAACACACAACCCCTTAGATATATTTGATATCTTTCTATTAATTGTTTGGTTTTCGGCATATGTTTCATAATGGTTTCAAAAATAAGTTTCAAAATAAACAAAATAGTTTTTACATAAACTTATATAAACAAAATAGTTTCAAAAATAAGTCACAAAAAATAAGCTTATGAAACATAAGCTGAAAACCAAACAATTGTTTATATTCTAATTGTTTAACTTAAAATATATGTTATTAATTGTTTAACTTAAAATAGTCGATTTGTGTGTTATTGTTAGACTTTTGTGAATGTTTTAGGATTTTAGTGATTAATTTCGGAAAGTCCCCGTCCGAAGTTAATCATCCTATAGAAAACCAGTCCGAAATTAATTTATTAGAAATTAATTTCGGAAAGTCCCCTGTTTGGGACTGCTTTTTGAATGTTTGGTCTCATTTATGATATGGATGCGTATAATTGATTTACTATTTGAGATTGTGTCGACAGTGTTTCTCCTTTACTACTACGAATATGTCTTTAACGCACATATTTGGGGAGTTGAGGGGAAATACTGCCGAAATTTTCTCAAATAGTAAATCAGTTATACGCATTCATATATGAGATGAATCATTCAAAGAGTGGGTTAGGATTGCCTTCCATAGTTGGACTAGGTGGACAAAACAACTCGTAATAATTCCATGGTTATATGTGTTTATGTGTCAAATATTTTGAATGTGTAATAACTAAGAGTTGAACAAAACAATATGCACTTATGATACTTGATAAGAGTTGGACCCGTTTAGACAGTCGTGTTTCAAAAGAGTTTTTTGATGGTCTTGCCGCATTCATTGAACATTGCAAGCCGTTGTTGAATAGATACGGAAACATAAAATGTCCATGTCATCTTTGTTGTAATGTTCCATGGGTATCTCTCGATATACTTAAAAGCCACATAAGCCAAAATGGGTGGGACTCAACTTATACACAATGGCATGAACACGGTGAACCGGATCCTCTTCCTATAGAAGATAACACAACACAATGTGAGATGAGTGACATGCATGTGTGCCTTAATGATATTCTTGATATTCCTCTAAATAATGAACAAAATGAGCCAACTCCTCCAAATATTGGCGAGACAAGTAACGAGCCGGCTCCAGCAACGACACCTCCTGTACATAACGAGTATGAAGAGTTACTTTCCAATTCCACCCAGCCTCTTTACCCGGGTTGTGACTTTATGACAACCTTGGATTTTATGTCAAAGTTTATGCATCTCAAGATCAGCGGTAAATGGAGTGATACTTCATTTAACAATACGCTAAAATTTTTCCAGGAGGTATTTCCTCCCAGGTTAGGTTACAATCTCCCACCATCATACTCTGCTATAAAAAAAACATTTAAAAAGGTCGGTTAGGGTATGAGTCGATACATGCTTGTGAAAATGATTGCTTTTTATATCGGGGGACTGGTGCCGAAGATTTGGAGTATTGTCCGATCTGTAAAACGAGTAGATGGAAAGACAAGAACACAACGGGAAAGAAAGTTCCTAACAAGGTGTTGCGTTACTTTCCTATCATTCCTAGACTAAAACGTTTGTACAAGTCTATTCACACCGCAAAACATATGACTTGGCATGATACTGGAAAGTCTAAAGTAAACGGTATGATGCAACACCCGGTTGATGGTGACGCATGGCAGAAGTTTGACAGTGGTAAATATTCGGCTTTTGATAACGAACCGAGAAACGTTCGATTAGGGTTGGCTGCTGATGGTTTCAATCCGTTCGGCAACCTTAGTCAGACTTACAGCATGTGGCCAGTTATATTAACAACATACAACTTGCCTCCGTGGTTATGCATGAAAGAGACTACTTTGATGCTGACGTTGTTGATTCCTGTCTCTAAATCACCGGGGAAGGACATTGATGTTTACTTAAAGCCTTTGATTGATGACCTTCAAGAATTATGAAAAAAAAACCAGGTGTCTTGACTTTGGACGCTGTTACAGGAAAATATTTCCACATGAGAGCGATGCTTTTATGGACCATCAATTATTTTCCTGCTCGTAGTAGTTTGTCTGGTTGGAGTGGGCAAGGTTACTATGCATGCCCTACATGCAAATCAGACACTCCGGCTACGCGTGTGATAAGCAAAACAGCTTATGTTGGCCATAGAAGATTCTTAAAAAAAACATAAATGGAAGAGTGACCGTAATACATTCAATGGTGCAACTGATACTAGAGATCCTCCTAAAAAATATACTCCGGCTGATAACTTGGCTCAACTTGCGATATTGCCTACACGTTTGCCGGGGAAATATCCAGATTATGGGGGTGGGAAAATAAAACGTAATACTACATCCGACCTGAACTGGACTAAACGGTCTATTTTCTATGAGCTTCCATATTGGTCTTCTCTTTCTCTACAACACAATTTAGATGTCATGCATATCGAAAAAAAATGTGTTGGGGAGTATCTTGAACACTTTGTTAATGAATGACAAATCTAAAGACACTGCTAAGGCAAGACAAGACTTGCAAGCTTTGGGCATTCAACAGGAGTTGTGGCTCGGAAACAAACAAAACGGGAAGTGCTCGAAGCCTCAAGCTAAGTACTCCCTCACACCCGATAAAAGAAAATTGTTCTATCAATACATCAAAACAATTAAACTGCAAGATGGGTTCGGATCCAAGTTTAAGTCGAAAGTGGCCAAAGATGATAACAATATAACGGGCATGAAGTCTCATGACTGTCATATAATGATGCAACGGTTACTTCCTTATGGACTTCAGCAATACCTGGACGCACCGACTTATGCACCATTAATCAAGCTTTGTTCATTCTTTAAGCAAATTTATGCCCGAACTTTGATGGTGAATGACATGGTGAAAGCTAAAGACTAGTTGATCAAAATTTTGTGCAGTCTCGAGCAAATATATCCTCCTGCTTTTTTTGACATTATGATTCACTTGGTTATGCATTTACCTGAAGAGGCTCTTGAAGGTGGGCCTGTTTCATTTTGGTGGATGTATCCATTTGAAAGATACATGAAGAAGCTAAAAAACTATATACGAAATAAAGCTAAGTCGGAAGGTTCAATAGCGGAGGGTTATGTTGCAGACGAAGCATTAACTTTTTGTTCTCGTTATTTTCGGGGCAAAATTGGGACGAAATTTAATCGTCCCACTGCATCTCAGGGCTGTCCTCACCCAACAAGTGATTTCCAGGTGTTCCTATCACTATGTAAAAAGTCTGGTAAAGAGACAATTATTCGGTTAGGTCTCCAAGAAATGAAGAAAGTGATATGGTATGTACTTCACAACAGTCCTGAGATCGACGTGTACATGAACGAGTTCGAGAGGTACGCATTTTTATTTTGAAATTTCTTTTTCCCAAGTTATCTTTTTGATTAATTCTAATATCATGAACATTTTTAGTGAACATCCTGATAGTGACATGCAACAAGAATTTCCTAGATGGTTTGAGATGAAGGTAAACTTATTATATTTATTTCCTTGTATAAATAACGACTATATATATTACTCATCTCTATCTATTCTTATCTTTGTTCATAGATCGGTAAACTTTACACAGCCAATGACCAAAGTTTTACTCCCGACTTATTCGCTTTGGTTTGTAGACCATTATCGACCGCAACCTCAGTTCACTCTTGCGTAGTTAACGGTGTGAAGTTTGTTGTACACAACCGCGATGTAAAACGTACAACTCAGAACAGCAGAATTTGTTCTCCTGGCGAGAAGGAAGGAGAAATGTATTATGGTCAGCTAGAAGAAATTATGGAGTTTGCGTATGGTTCGACTTGGTCAAAAGAGGTAGAGTCGAACGTTATAACACTAGAAACAACATGACACAAATTTGGGCATGTAGCACAGTGTTTGAAGATCAACCTTACATTCTCGCAACAAAAGCAAAACAAGTCTTCTACCTTGAAGATCCGGCCAGACGACCACTCCATTGGAAGGTCGTCCAAGAAGTGAATCACAACACAACCTGGGATGTCATTGTGGCAGAAGACGATGATGATGTGATACATGGCAACAACTCATCTAATCTCCAACTGTCTGCTAATTTGAATGATTTGGCATTTGAAACCTTAAATATCGATGGTCAATCAACGTTAGTTGAGGCACCACCACCAATCATTCATGTTGATGACGACGATGAATTTATTGATGATGAGGACGATGATCCTTATGATTTAGCAGACTCTGATGCAAACAATTCTGATGATGAAGTTGAAGATGGGACTGATGTTGTTTATGATAGTGATGTAGATTTAGTAGATTGATCTTAAATTGTAACTTGTAAAACGACACTTATTTGAATGAAATTGTTATGGATTGTTTAAATGTGTATATTTATTTTGAATGTGTATGTATTTGAATATGTGCATGCTTATGTTAATTTGTTCCCGAATTTCTATATGTTAATTCAACTTGTACTTTTACAGATGGCAGCAGTAGCGCGCGGTCACGGTGGTGACGGTGCCGATGACCCACCACCCCCTTATCGTTCGATTACTAGCGGTCACCGTAGTGGTAAGAAACTTAAACTTTATAATTTGAATTTTTTTTACTTGTTATTTTATAATGTTTTCACTCACTTCAATTGTAGGTTCGTCACAACAACCTCGACGAGGAGGTAGAGCGAGACAAGGTGGCGACAGGGGTGGAGGTCGGGATGGCGGCAGGGCACAGGTCCGTGAAGCCAACAAGAACGTAGACCTCAGGAAAGCCGTGACTAGATCGGGCCCGCAATCGATCGAGTTCGAGTCTCATGATCAAAAGACATTTACTCATGTTGGGCCCCACTGCGCATGGTTCAGTAACTATGTTGGCGAGCTGGTTAGGTCTTTGCCGTTGCACTATCCCTCCTGGCACGACCTTGACGAAGCGACTCGACATGCCTTCATGAACCGACTCGGGGTCAGTTATTTTATTTTCCTTTTAATTATATCTCTATATCTAATTATTTGAATGTGTACATTTATTTAAATTTGTTTAATTGTGTATATTTGTTTAAATATGTTTATTTATTTATATCTTTATGTTAATATTAGCTATATTTGACTGCAGGAATTCTTCGACTTGCAGACCCACATGTGCGATCCCAATTGGAAAACCATTGAGAAGGGCCTCAATGCGTATATTGCTAAGGTCTACTCCGACAACAAGGGCACGATGAAGAGGACTTACTTTACGGTGCCGGGTGGTCCTGCTAAAGTGGATGAGATACGAAGAAACCCTCCTCCGAACATCGAGTTGTCTGTGTGGGAGGACCATATCAAGTTTTACATGAATGAGAAGAAACTGAAGCGTGCTGCTGTGAACAAGCAGAACCGAAAGAAGAACAAGGTGTACAACCGCCACGGTTCCAAGTCATTGGCCGCTATTCGCCACGACTATGTAAGACACATTTTATTTTTATAAAAGTATTTTATTTTTATAAAATTATTTAATTATAATTATATATTAATTCAGATTTTTAATTATATAAAGTAAATAATTTTAATTTTATAAAAGTATTTAAGTTTAATTAAAATAAATATGGTGTTTGATTTGTCATTTTTAATTTGTTTCATCTTATATATATGCATGTGTATATATAGTTTTTGAACAACAAGGGCAAACAGTAACCGTCACTCATCCAGAGCTTTTACGACACACACTGCGACAATAGTGGTATGTGGTTGCAGGATGAGGCTCGGGTTTAGTATGTAAGTATTTTTTTTTTAATTTATTATTTATTTATTTATTTCCCCAAACACGCACTTTAATGATTCATTGAAACATAATCTTGTAAGTTATAATTAACCCGACATACATATATATATATATATATATATATATATATATATATATATATATATATATATATATATATATATATATATATATATATATATATATATAAATTTTCTCAATTTTTTTCTCAATTAAATAGGAAGTGATGGTTCGGCTGAGAGATCTGGGAGCGAATACGCCGGAAGGGGTGGCATACACAGAGGAGCATATACTTGCTATGGTTTTGAAGGGCAAGCAGCGGGGCTACATCGTCGAATGGGGTAAGGTCGTACCCGGACTGAAGAGGTCACCGTTACCATACACCCAGCCTCCAACTCCAGGTATGTACAGTTTGATAATATATTAATTATAGATTACTCGATCATGACTCAAATTAAGTATTGCAATAGATGTTTTTAAATTTTGATTATTTCGTTTTCAGAAATAGCCGATATGGAGAAAAAGCTTGGTGAGGCCGAGAAGAAGATTGCTGAGGCCGAGAAGCAGAGCCGGAAAGATGCTGAAGAGCGTAAGGCCATGAAGGCGAAGCTTGATTTGGTGACAGGTTTTATGTCGTCCAACCCACTATGGCACCAATATCTTAGTCAGGCAGGTTCTCAGCACGTGGATGGCTCGGGCAGTGGCGCTGGAGGTAGTGGCTCAGCTAGAGGGAGCGGGAGTCGCAGAGGCGATGAGGATGGTTCTGGTGATGATGAGGGTTCTGGTGATGATCATGAGTGATTTGGGATGTAGAGGTACAAACTTGGGTATTTTGTGTTGTACTTATGCTTGAAACAATATTTTGGCGACCCATATGTTAGTATTGTATAGTTTAACCTTTTGGCGACTTGAACGTCGGGGATATTGAAACATTTGTGGATATGGCAGCTAGGTTTAGATATTATCACACCCCGTTTTGTAGACTTTATATGTTTTTATGCAGTTTGAGGGTGTTTAGCGATAATTTGCAAGTGTTTTAGCCGATGGCGAGTTATACGTTTAGGACATGTTGATATTGAGTGGTTATAGGTGATATTACATGTTCTGGCTGTTACAGGTTTTGGTAGATTTTTTTCGGAAAATCCGGAAAAAATCTGGAAAATTGCTATTTTTGCAGATTAATGATGCCGTCGACATGTCGACGGCACCATTAACCAACAAATATTGATTATTTAATGTTGTCATCGACATGCCGACGGCACCATTAAACAAAAATATAGTTTTTTTTAATTATGCCGTCGACGTATCGACGGCATAATTAAAAAAATGAATATTTGTAGTTTTAAAATGCCGTCGACATGTCGACGGCAATATATAAAACGTAATTATCATTTCTTAATTAAAACATTAATTAGTTATACGTTTCCGTCGACATGTCGACAGGAAGAATTTGACGGACAGTAAAATCGCTGGACTGGAAAACGATGTGGGACCCACAATGTCGACGGCGATTGTCGAGGGGAACGCTGTTCCCGACGAAGCACAGCTGACGTTTTGTTCCCGTCGACATGTCGACGGGAAGCTATGATGCCGTCGATTTGTCGACGGTAACGGCGTAAAAATGTCGCCGGAAAAGGCGTCGATTGTACTAGTGTCTGGGCAGAAACCGAATTCACCATAGTTGTCCGGTCTATTTGGATGATTATCCCTATTATTTAATATGAAAAAAAATATATATATATTAAGATATTATTACCATTATACTATCTCTCAACTCTGTTGTGCACGAGTTCTAAAACTAGTAATAGAAAATGCTACATTATAAAGCCATCTTTTATGCTTAAATTGAAGAATAATTCTACATGTATGCGATGCCACCTTTTAATTTGAATGGCAACCTGATGCATCTTATCAAAAATCCAAAATTGGACTTGAACACACAAACAAATTTTCTTTTACAGCGCAACCACTTGATTGATATGGCACCTTTTGGTGATTTCTACGAATATTCAATGTCAAGTTTTTGAAACACTAATCCAAATTTGCACATTAGAGGTGTAAGGTGTTACAACGTTCTTCAAGAAGCTTTGGGTACAGTACCACCACAAAGATTCACTGAATTCACCGATTATGCTCTTGTTGTGTCCTTTAATTGTGGAAATTGGCATGTGGTAGGATCACACAGGAAACAATCCATGTAAGTGGTCGGTTTAGTGCCTTTGCTTTTACATACTTGAATAGGAAAGGTTGGGTCCATTACTTTCACAAATAATATCGCTTTGATTCTTGGATTTTTTTGATACTTAACATAAAATAGAAACACTCTAGCAAGAAGCTAGGGAAAATCTGTCCAAACCGGTCTATCTTTTTGCTGTTATATGTAATGATCCAAGAGTGCAATAATGTTGTTACATTATCGCCAAATGTATACTTTCTAGAAGGTTTTGAGTCAAACCAAACTTGATCCTTTAAGTTAATGAAAACCGTATGTCTTAAATGAATCATAATGTTCGGTCTTAAATGAATCATAATGTTCGGTTACATGAGAATATATAAGACATAATATGGGCCAATATACATAACGGGCCTAATATCCTACTACTAATCTAATACTAACTGTCTAACACTCTCTCGCAGTTTGAGCTGGAGGAGACCGAACACTCAAGCTGTCACGAAACTCAGCAAACAAAGAGGATGGTAACCCCTTGGTAAAAATATCAGCATACTTAAACCGAGAAGGAACATGTAGAATTCGAACCTGACCAGTAGCAACCAAATCACGAACAAAATGAATGTCAATCTCTATGTGCTTTGTCCGATGATGCTGAACAGGATTAGAGGACAAGTACACTGCACTCACATTATCACAGTAAACAATAGTGGCAAAGGACAAAGGTGTATGAAGCTCACGAAGTAGATTCCGAAGCCAACATGTCTCAGCAACAGCATTGGCAACACCACGATACTCAGCTTCAACACTAGAAAGAGAAAGCGTCGGCTGTCGCTTAGAGGACCATGAGAGTAAGTTGTTGCAAAGAAAAACACAATAACCCGAGGTAGACCGTCTAGTAGTAGGGCAACCAGCCCAATCAGCATCCGAATAAGCAACAGGACTCAGTGGTAGAAGAAAATAACTGTAAACCATAATCTAGAGTCCCCTGAAAATAACTGTAAACCAATTTAGACTCAGTGTCAACAAGAGTCCGAGAAGGGTTACAATCAACCATATGTGCACGCTCCAAAATCTCCAAAGCATACTTACGCTGCGACAAAAACATCACAGAAGAGTCACGCGTAACAAACACACCCAAAAAATAGTTAAGAGCACCCAAATCAGTCATAGAGAAGTCCTTATGTAAAGAAGCAATAATCTGCTGTAATAAACTATCAAAGGAAGCAGTGAGCAAAATATCATCCACATATAGTAACAAGAAAGCAGTATCATCACCCTGTCTGTAAATAAATAAAGAAGAGACACAACGACTCGAAGTAAACCCAACAATAGTAATGTAAGCAGCAAACCGCTGAAACCATGCACGAGGTGCCTGCTTAAGACCATAAAGTGACCGCTGTAATAAACAAACATAATCTGGATGCTCTGGATCCCGAAAACCAGGAGGTTGATGCATATAAACAGTTTCAGCTAAATCACCATGTAAAAAAGCATTCTTGACATCAAGCTGGTGAACATGCCAATGTCGAAAATAGCTAAGCTAAGAACAGTCCGAATGGTGCCCGGCTTAACAACTTTACTAAAGGTCTCATCAACATCAAACCCCTCAATCTGTGTGCTACCATTGGGAACAAGACGTACCTTATACCGACTAAGTGTGCCATCAGCCAAATATTTATGACGAAATAACCATATACAACTAACAACATTGACACCCTCAGGTCTAGGTACACGAGTCCAAGTTTTATTCTTAAGAAGTGCATTAAACTCATCATACATAGCATTTCGCCAATTGGGATCATTAAAAGCATCTTTATATGATCGAGGCAAAGGAGAAATATTAGACACATAACCCGCATAGTTAGGATTGGGACGAGTAATCCCTACACTAGAACGTGTGACCATGGGATGAGTAGATACAACAGGTGGAGGCGAAGGTGGTAGAGGAGGTGTTGGTGCAGGAATAGGATCATTTAATGGAGATGTAGGTGGTGTATGGATATCGTTTCGTGTTGGTTCAAGAGCAATTGATGTTGGTTCAGGAGCAATTGGGGTGGTGCGGATAATGGTGGAAATGAGATTGGAAGAATCTTCCAAAAAATCATATGAGGGGGTGGGTTTGGAAGGATGGGATTGAAATGGAAAAACCGTTTCATCAAAGGTAACATGGCGAGCGATGATAATTTTGTTGGTATTAAGATCAAGACAACGATAGCCAAAATGATTAGCCGCGTGTCCCAGAAAGATTGCAGGTGTAGCACGGGGTCCTAATTTATGATTGGTATTGATATGTGTGTAACAAAGGCATCCAAAAACACGAAGAAAACTATAATCAGGTGCAGCACCAAAAAGTCGGGTAAAGGGAATCTCATTATTAATGGCACGAGATGGTAATATATTCGATAAATAAACAGCCATATTAAGAGCCTCGGTCCAATAGTTTGGTGGTAGGTGTGCTTGAAACAACAAAATATGAGTAAGATTATTTATGGTACGAATCATGCGTTCAGAACTTCAGATTTTCCATTTTGTTGAGATGTGCGAGGGCAAGAAAATCTAAATTGGATGCCATGGGTGGAAAATAATTTATGAAAGGCAGTATTATCAAACTCACCACCATGATCACACTGAAACGATTTAATTTCACACTTAAACTGAGTACGAACATAACTACGAAACAACTAAAATTTAGACAAAACATCAGATTTATTCATTAACGGATAAACCCAAACATACTGAGAGTAATGATCCAGAAACAAAACATAATACTTAAAACTAGAAAGACACGGAATTGAGGATGTCCACAAATCCGAGTTTACAATGTCAAAACAAGAAGTAACAGAACTAGACGAACTAACAAACGAAAGCTTCACATGTTTACCAAGCTGACAAGCATGGCAAAGAATGGGAAGCTTCTCTTTATTACAAGAAATAGAATCACTAGATACAAGACGCCGCAACACTTCACTCCCTGGAAGTCCAAGTCATTGATGCCACGTATACTGACTGGTAAGATATGCTTGAGGAATGGGAGAAGGCTTCGTAACAGGATAGGGATCACCTGTGCTATCACAACGGAGGAGTACCCGTCGAGTTAGGAAGTCCTTCAAAGAAAAACCAAAAGGATCAAATTCAATAGTGCAATAATTATTACGAACAAATTGAAGCACAGAAATTAGATTTTTTACAATGTGAGGAGTGATTAAAACATTATTTAAACGAAGAGGACAAAAGGGGGTAGTCAAAATACTATGACCAGAGTAAGTGACGGGAATGAAACGCGCATCACCAACCTCAACAGACGGATAAATGCACTCATTAAGAATATAACTAAGACTATGTACAGAATCATTAAGGTGAGAGCTCGCACCTGTATCCATATTCCAGTTGCCAGCAGCCGGTTCCTAAAGAGTGGTGGTATTAAAGGCATTTGGTAAAAGAGTCTCTTGACCCGAACCCTGTGAACCTGACGCTAGTAGTTGACCCGGGTGAAAACCGGCTGGTGATGGCCCTTGCTGAACCATACCTGGACCAAACTGAACCCCAGGTTGTGAACCTGCAAACTGAACCCCCTGTGATAGACCTTGAACCCCCTGCAACTGCTGAGAACCTGCAGCAAATGAAACCCCCTGCGCAATGTGAACCCCCTGTGGAAACAAACCTATCACCCCAAACTGAATCCCTGTGGTAGACCATAAACCCCTTGAGCAACATTATGACATGCCCCCTATGGTAAACCTTGAACCCCTTATGGAAACACTTGATCCGAATAGAGAGGCTGGGATTGGTATTGTAGTTAAGCCGGTCCATAAGGATGGTTATTCATAGTATAAGCAACAGGAGATGTATTAGTAGTATAAGCAACAGGAGGAGTAGTTTGGCTAGGCGTAGAGGTAAACCCTAACTTAGCCAACAATTGTCGCAAAGTATCCGTATCCGACATAGGAGATGATGAACCGGAAGTACGAGGTAGTAAAGTAGACTTACCATGAACACCATTGTGAAGATACCGACACGCCTCACCAAAACGACAATGAACTTTAGCAAAAAGAAAACAAGGTTTGTTCACTTTTTCCAAATGATTAGACGAACGCCGAGCATTATTATTTGCCAATAGGACCATAGGAGAAGCAGATGTAGCATCCACAAGCGGGTCTTGAACCTTGGATTTCATACGTATCTCTTGCATGGTCAATAAAGAATGAACCATCTTGAGATCAGGAAAGGGTTCCCTACTAGTAATAACTGTAGAAATCACATCATACGTGTTTGGCAAGCCGTCAAGTGCCAACGTAACAATATCGTCATTGCTAAGAGGAGAACCAAGACCATTTAACACTAAAGCAATTGAATCAATTTCCTGAAAGTATGCATCAATTGTTAAGTCCCCAAGCTTCAAATTCCGTAGCTCCGCCTTCAAAGCCATAGTTCTTGGGCGTTTATTGTCTTGAAAAATTGTTGCAAGGGACACCCACACCTCTTTGGCAGTTTAGGGATTAAGAACAACCAACTGCTTTTGAAGATTCACAGCAAGTGTGGAAAAGATCCAAGACCAAATAATAAAATCAACCTTTAGCCATTCCGGATCCCTAGTTGGTGGTGAAGAAGGTGTAGCAGAGGGGGATTCGGGTGGATCAACAAGATGGTCCAAGGTGCCATAGCCATGACATAGATGAGAAAAATAATATACCCATGAAGAGTAATTCATCTCATCAACATCAAGTTTGATTGGAACAAAAGTGGTTAGGTGATTCATAGACATTAGTTTATTCAATAAAGTGAGGACAGGTGGAGGGGGAGTTGTATGCGTTGTCATGGTGAAGATCGTATGGGATTATTAGGGTTTTAAAAGGTAAACAGTGACAACACTCCTTGGTTTACAAATAACACACGTCGACAGCAACGGGTAGTGTATGTTTAAGGTTGAAACAGTAACGTGTAGGTTTAGGGTATAAACAACAACTGGTACGTAGGGTGTATTGATGGTAATCGAACAGTAGCAATCAACCGAACAATAGTAGCAAACAGAAGCAAACAACAACAAACAACCGAACAGTAGTAATGCAAGCGAACAGTGGTAGCAAACAGAAGCAAACAAACAACAACAATCAACCGAACATTAGTAGCAAACAGAAGCAAACAGCAGCAAACAAAGATGGTCGACAACTCAGAAGGTCGACAAACAAAAAAACTGGAAAACGGAAAAGAAGCTAAAAAAATAAGCGACTAGTTTAGGGTTTAGGTTTTCGGAAGCAGTAAAGGTTTAGGGATCGTTGTTTGGTTTGATACCATGTAAGTTAATGAAAACTGTATGTCTTGAATGAATCATAACGTTCGGTTACATGAGAATATATAAGACATAATATGGGCTAATATACATCACGTGTCTAATATCCTAATACTAATCTAATACTAACCGTTTAACAGATCCTATACATGTAATAATAATAATAATAATAATAATAATAATAATAATAATAAATAAATAAATAAATAAATAAATAAATAAAAACTGTTCTGGCGACGGACCACTTTTGGCGACGACGCAACACGTGTCTTGCTAAAAGTCACAAAACAATATAATGTAGCATTCGTGCATAAGAGAGTCGAAAGATAGTATAGTAGTTAATAATATTTTAATAATTTTTTTTAATATTAAATATTATGATAATTCATAAATTCATGGTTTTTTATTGTTTAAGATTTTTTAATAAAATTATATTTAACCACTTAATTGGCAAAAAGACTTGTGACTATCACTCTAAAATATGTGAGGTCTCAAGTTCAATTTCTGCTAGTTACAAACAAACTTAAGTGGTCACGCTAAACTCTTGAAAAAGCATAGTTTTACCTGGTTTGAGTTTGTATGGTGTTGAATTTAACCCATAGATTAATCGGCCAATAGGTCCGAGCCAAAAAAAATGACTTTAACTTTTAACGAATCATTTTGGTATACGTATACGTTTGACTGTGGGATCCATACTTAGCGACAACGGCCCTCGTCGCTAAAAGTATTTCCATTTTACTTTTCGATTTTCTTTTTTACTCCCTCCTAAAACTAATATATCTCACCAAAACATTAGTGATGACAAATGCCGTCACACAACTATATATCCATTTTACTTTTCGATTTTCTTTTTCAGGTTACTCCCTCCTAAAACTAATATATCTCACCAAAACATTAGTGATGACACATGCCGTCAGACAACTATATATCAATTAAATATAATTATTATGAGATTAAATAATTTATTTTATCAAAAATGAGTTATAACTAATAATTAAATAATATTTTTAATGGGCATATAGTTTTAGCAACAATACATGTCCTCATTAAAAGCCCCAAGTAATATATATATATATATATATATATATATATATATATATATATATATATATATATATATATATATATATATATATATATATATATATAGGGGAGCTTTATTTTTAGAACCCTGTTAAGTGCGGGAACTGCAAGAACTCCAATTTTACATTAGAAAACATGCATGTTCACATAAAACATGTATGTTTTCTTACATACACCTTAATACACATGCCTGTGTATTAGGGTGTATGTAAAAAAACATACATATTTTATATGAACATGCATGTTTTCTAATGCATAATTGGAGTTCTCGCAGTTCCCGCATTTAACAGGGTTCTAAAAATAAAATCATTTTGCATTGATTTGTTGCACTTAACAGGTTTTTATATGAACATGTATGTTATGCATGTATGTGTATTAAGGTGTATGTAAGAAAACATACATGTTTTATATGAACATGCATGTTTTCTAATGCAAAATTAGAGTTCTCGTACTTCCCGCACTTAATAGGGTTCTGAAAATAAAGATACACTATATATATATATATATATATATATATATATATATATATATTTGTTAAAACTTATTTAAAAATATATAAAATAAACTTATTGAAAAAAAATAATAGTTTAATAATTTTAATAACTTATTTTGGTAGCATAAATTTGTTAAAGTTGTAAACGCAGTTAATTATGAAGACGGTAGTACAACATGTATCGCCAATACTTACGTATTTGGGTTTGCATAGTTCAAAAGACGTTCTTCCGTATACGCGCTATGAATATCATTTAATGAAACGCGGTGATTCCATTCGATTAAATATGAAGAGACTTGGTTGGTTCACATATCTCGATCATCACTCTAATATTTTCGGATATGGTAACACTTGCTTATAAACATCGATATTTGTCGTATTTAGCTTGCGTCATTCAAAAGAAATTATGTCATATGAGAGCTATTAATATAATAGAATGAAATGCATAATGCAACTCAATTGAATATGAAGACATTGTTTGGTTCACGTATCTCGATCATCACTTGAATATTTTCGGACATGGTAACACTTGCTTATGAATATTGATACTCGTCATATTTGACTTGCGTCATTCAAAAAATATTGTTCCTTACAATTGCTATCAATATCATTTAATGAAATGCAATTATTCCACTCGATTGAATATGAAGACACCAGGTTGGTTCACGCGACTCGATAATCACTTGAATATTTTCGGATATGATAATACATGCTTATGAACATCGATATTCATCGTATTTGACTTGTGTAATTCAAAATATTTTGTTCCATATAAGCGCTATCAATATCATTTAATGAAATGCGATGATTTCAGTCGATTGAATATGAAGAATCTTGGTTGGTACATACAACTCTACCAATTGAATAGTCTCGGATGTTACAACACTTGCTTTCGTATTTTACTTGCGTTATTCAAAAGATGTTGTTTCTTGTAAGCGATATCAAAAAAATAGAATGAAATGAGATAATGAAACTCAATTGAATATGAAGATATTTGTTCCACATGACTTGACCACTCAAGAGCTTCGAATATTATTAAACTACCTTATTAACACCGATACTATCGTATTTAACTCACTTAAAATGTTATTTATTTAAAGTTTTAGAATACCTATTTATTGTTTTGTGTTTTTACTCTAAATTTTATTAAATACATCAATTTTAATTGAAGTTTATTTGATGCCTTGTGTACTTTTAATGTGAAAATGAATATTGATCTTTTGAGTAATCCAAGTGAGATCGTTGCCCCAAAACTCATGAAGAAACTAGCAAATACATATTTCACACGTGTTACCTAAACGGTTGAATCCACTTTTTCTCTATCTACTCGACAGACGGCTTTATGGAAATCTCAAATGGAAGATTACACTTCAGAATGGCTTAGGGTGGTTCTGATATCTGGGTTGGGACATACTATGAATGCTAGGACCTACCGTTGTGTGTTATGTTATCGGCTAGGTGTTCCTCTATTCCGTGTTCAGATACCGTGCTCATCTTGTTCCAGGGTCTTTGCGGGGGATATTTATGGGGACCATGCTGTATCGTGCGCTGGTATTATTGGTATTAAATATCGGCATAACGTTGTGCGCGATACCCTTGTTGACATCTGCTCTCGGTTGGGGATTTCAACTCGTAAAGAAGTTGACATCAGGCTTATTGGAGAAAAGGCCAACCCTTACGTCCAGCCAATATGTTGCTCTACTCGTTGGATAGAGGGCTTGATGTATGTATCGATCTTACAGGGTCATCGCCCTTGACGCAAACTGGTATGGCTGATTTTGTACTTGGTCGTGGGGTGATTGAGGCTGCACAATGTAAACGCACCAAGTACGAGACTAAATGTGCAGATATTGGATATGGGTTTCTTCCTTTCTCATTCTCTTCTTTTCGGGAACTTGAGAAGGATGCGGTGACTTTACTGAAGCGAATCTGGAAGTTTTCGGTTACTTAAGACATTGGTGCGCGTGCTGCTGCCCATATTATTAGTAGGATTTGTTTTGCTATTGCTAAGAGAGTGGGGGCCCAGATAGTTTCTCGGCTTCCCACTAATTTCTTGTAAATCTTATAATTTTCTAACAAAGTGATAATAATAATAATAATAATAATAATAATAATAATAATAATAATTGGAGCACAACTTGTGTCTAAACTCCTATCAAATCTTATGTAAATTTTAATAATAATAATAACAATAATAATAATAACACACTTTTAAAGACGGTATATCATCTCTAAAAGTAAAAAGTCGTGGCCGTAAGTTCCTCAGAAAAATTTTTGTTTTCCTCCCAAGTCCCAACATTTACTATATTCTATTTGCATAGATATTATAGAGGGGTTCATTCAATCCTTGTGTATCTATTAGTTTTCAGTTATTGTCATCGCTAAAAGTTATAAAACGACAAAAAATTATATTACATAAATAATAAATTAAAGTACGTAAATTAGAGGTGTGCACGGTTCGGTTTGGGACGGGTTTTGGCTAAAACCGAAACCGAACCGAAATGTTTGGTTTTTATACAACCCAAAATCAAAACTATTCGGTTTTTGGCGGTTCAATTTTTTCGGTTTATTATCGGTTTTGATTCTATCTTTCGGTTTCTAACCATTTATATTTGGGCATGAAAAATTTATACCAACAAACTTGTATGACATAGAAAATTGGTTATTCTTATTTATTTATTTAGTTAGTTATTTTTTGGTCAATCTAAGATAATAAATTTTATCGCATAATTCTACAATTACACACATATATATGAGACACGCACATATAATGAATGTACACATAATATGATTATTATCATACATTTATTGATATATTCTTAAGTAAACACACGACACGACAAACACGTATATAAATATAAACGTTAAGATAAATATATTATAAATCTACCTACAAAATGAATATGAATTTATAAATTTGATTTATTTATTTATTTATTCATATTATATTAATTATATATTAAAATCGGTTCGGTTTTTGGACGAAAGCCGAAACCGAACCATATTTTTCGGTTTAAACCAAACCATCGGTTTTCAGTTTCGGTCATGTTGACAACACGTGTCCAGAAGATACATGTCTGAAAGATCAATGTCTGGATAACCACAACGGATAAGTGACGTGGAAAGAGCGAAGGTTCGTGTCAAAGACCGAGCGTGAGCCGCCTAACCCAGGTAATACGGGATATTGTCCCTTACGTGGACATGTTGCCTAGCACTTAGGCTAGGCATAGCTCGGCTCACCACTTCTCTATGTTGTCATGTATAGTAATTGGAGTAGTATAAATACACCACCCTTATTTAATTTAGGTAACTCATTTATTACGCATTTACTCTAACATTTATTATCTAGCCTTCCGGCTCACACATATGCGGTTGTGTTAGTTTTCTTAATAAAGTCAATTAATACCTCTTAATGACCTATAAATCTGAATCATTAAGAGCTTTCGACATTTAAAAGTGTTTTTTTCCTCTCGTTTAGATGCATTAAGAGGTTTAAACCTCTTACTCAACAAGACTTGGAAAAGGATTTTACTACCTCTTAATATAAACTAGTTTTATGTGTTCTAATCATTTAGACGTTTAAAAAACAAACAACATTATTTTATTCAGATTCAGAATTTTCCGCCATGAATTCAGAAACATATATGCGAATTAGATTCAGACTCAAAGCCTCTTAAGAAACAAACAACATTTTGATCTTGGGAATTGAGATCAAACCTAAAGCGAGGCTAATGCATTTCTTTTATCCGGGTTAGGTGCTCGAAGGATGTTATTGGCTACGTCCGAAGGAACCTACACACACTCAACCCAAAGAATAGTTACTTCTACACTGTAGTAAGAACTGTAGGCATATATGTGGATACTCTGTATGTAATATAGAAACTTTAAAGGGGGAAGGTGACGCACTCAAGATTGTTTCTGTTGTTAGTGATTACACATTTGTAGAAAAAAACATGTCTCAAACATGTTTTGGATTTTGGGACTTGGGCACAATCATAGGAAGCTTTTACACTAAATGGACAAAAATTGCATCAAGATTTTGAATAAAAGTAACAACTCGTGGACCCTCCATGCAATAAGAAATACTAAAATTCACCCGCACCAAAAGTGTTATATCCTTAAGGTCGTAGACAAATAGACACTGCGATGACGCCTACATAGCAACACGATTTTGCACCAACTACCCACCGAGCCTTTTGGCAAAGTATGAGAAAGATAAAGACATGTTGGATTATGTAAAGAAAAAAAAAATAATTATCCACTATGAAGCTTAAGTGTCGCAACTCGCAAGTGAGAATCTTCTTTTAATTAGGTAAAGTACGTGAAATTTTGCAATCCATCTTTCTCCCCCCCCCCCCCCCCCCCCCCCCCCCTGGCTAGCTTCTTGCTGCAAGGGTGTTAATATAATTTTTCATTCGAAGAAAAATGAAAAAACTTGATGTATATATGTTCTTATGGGGAACCCAACAACAAAAGATCATAAAACAATAGAACCAAAGATAATTTACAGACGGAAAACAAACACAGTAATTAACTTATGAACTTTTTACCAAACAATTCATAAAAACTAGCTAAAATACAATTTCTCACTTCATTCTAGAAAATCTTGACTGTTTGTTTCACTTTTATCTGTGGCAACAAATCCATTAGTAGATGTTTCATAGTTGATGTACAAATAATGGATGACACAAGTCTGTCCTCATAGTCGGTGGACACTTGTATTACAATATATATGCTTTTCTTGACCAAAATCTGTATGGACCGTAATCTACTATTCTACTATGTGTGCCTTTTCACTGTTTGGAAAGCACTTTTCTCTTTTAGTAGTTTTTGTATAAAGGAGGACATAAAGATTATTGGATACGAATCTTTGCAAATGACTTGATAATTTACATTGTTCAAGTTTTGTTTTGTCCTCATCTATTCAGGCACAAAAGCCTCTATGAGTATTTCAGTTTTGCCATCTAATTGAGTTGAATGCTAAATTACTAATGGTAGACAAATCACGCGGTGTACCTAATGGAAAACCCATAATATCCTCGACAAAGAAATTAAAGAGTGTTGTTAACTAGCGAATTGGAAAACTAACAACGAGGTTAATATGCACAAATAAAGAATTACAGTAGAACAATCAGCAGAAAGATAGCAGAAACATCTTCACTGCATTCTTAACTGAAATTTTCTGCTGATGAAAGAACTAATTGAACTATATAATGTATTGAACAAAGTCACCATTGATTTTAGTTATGCACTTATGCTTGTGTTTGGAGTTTTATCCTTGAACACTCTGTATACAACTTGAACATGTGCTATACAAACTTCCAACTACATGACTCATATTTTCTACATGAATTGGTTTTCATGTTCAACTATTCATGTGTTATTTAGCCTAGTTCAAATAGTGAAAGCATGCATTAAACAAGCGGATTCACATGCCTGTTTGGCACGCCACACCGGATTATTAAAACCGCAAAGTGCAAAAACAAAAATAAGATTGTATTTCTATTTTGTGCTATACCCATTGTCGGTGTAGTACTTACATAGTAATAGTTCAAATATTATAGATTAAGCCCAAAGTTTGGTTGGACCCAAAATTAAACATAAATCATATGTATCTTTCCCTCTAAAATCAAAATATATACCATGCCCAAAAATCCAAAATTCAATAACTCCAAACAAAAAGCCCGAAACTAAAGCCCAAAGTTAGAATGTCCAAAATTTACATAACTAAATCAATACTTTGGTATAATTGATTCCAGTAAAATAAATTAGAAGCCCAATATTAGAGATTTCTTTCCTTGTCTGAAATTGAACATTCATGCATGGTTGGGTTTGGATGCGGGCTTACTAGCTTGAGCTTTTAAAGTAAGCTAGCTTATGAAATAAACTCCGTTTGTAAAACAAGCTTAGAAGCTTTTATAAGCTATAATCTTTCATAAGCCCAAGTTAATTAAAGCAGGCTTATGGAGATTATAAGAGCTTATAGTTAGTCAACTTACGTAAATAGCCTTCAAAATATAGTCAATTAACACGCAAAAATTTGAAATACAATTTAATTTGATCTAGTTTTATATAATATTATAATTTACATAATAATTATCAGCTCCAACTAATTCACCAAACAGTTTTATTAAAAATAAGCTCAAGCTTCCATCTTAAATAATATAAGCCCGGACTCTGTCCCAGCCCCAACCCCAGCCAACCCATCCCATTTCGCCAACCATACTCTATTAATGAGATAAGCGACTTAAAATGGGTTATTTCTTATTGACTGTAACTTGGTATATTGGTTTTAGTCATCTAGTATGTAACATTTGGAAGTTAGTTTAGTCGACAAGCATGTAATTTTAACAAACAAGCTGAAAGCATGACCAGCCAAGGCGCTCAGGCACTCTACAAGTATGATATATGTGGTTTACATGTTAATTTCTTGCTGTGTGGTAGACTAGCTGGTCCATGATGATGATTCAATCACCAAGATCAAAGCCAACTTAACATCTGTACTCAAAAGCAGAGCATGATCATCTACCATGGATTACATAATACATATTTTAAAATAATGATCATATCCGAAGATTTGGACGATTAATCTGCTCATATTTTGAGTTGGTGATTAAATTTAATACTACCTTATATGCTTACAGTAAATGCTTAAAATATGAGTGCTTTAACCTTTATGGTGTGATTTGGATAATCTCCGACATGTTTATATGCTATTTACGTGTCTCATTAATGCTAGCAAATTTGGTGATTAGCTTGCACAAGAAACGTCCTTTTACAGAACAGGGGAAGTTGGTAGACAACAAAAAGTCTTGGAAGAATGTGTGTACATTTATTTTTTTACTTATTGAAATTATCGTTGCTCCGGTATCGACAAGTTAGTAAGCACATGCTTTTACTAGGAATGCTAATGAATGGGAATACATCATCATATCAACTACATCATTATTGCTGATACAACCAAAGCACTGTTAGGTACTTGTGATTCCTCACTCGTGTCAATCTTTCATTTTCTGAATGAATTACAGTAATATTATAGTCATCATTCACATGTAACGTCGGGTATAGTTCAGAATAAACATAGAATACTATAGAAACTTGTTTATTGTGATTATTTAGTTGTAGGTGTTTCTAAGAAAAATAGGATCGTAGGTCTTTAAAATTTCTTAAATAAATTTCTGCATGTTAACATAAGCATTGTGTACAAGGTTAAATTAAAGTCAACCATAGCACAAATCCAAGCCACAAGAATTATAGTACTCCGTATATAACTCATGTTTGGGACAAAGGTGTGAGTGTGAGTGCGTGCTTGCCATTCAAAGGAAAAACACACCACATATATGCTGTATGCATAACTAAACATAGTTGATAACGTACGTACAATATCACATTAGAACACACCATATATATGCTGTATGCATAACTAAACATAGTTGATAACGTACGTACAATATCACATTAGAACACATTAGAAAGACATCTTCATTAACTAATGCAGATCTAGATCAAAAGAAAACCAAGAAGAACTTACTTTTTGTGAGACCTGGAGTACAAAATCAGCAGGCACCTGATAGAAATCACGAGTTTTTCAGAACTACCATGACGACTAGGCTAATAGTTCAGAAATCCTTGTGCGCTATTCATCTAACTTACCACAAAAGATGAAATGTCATACCATTGCACATTAACATTTTGCACCATTCTTTTTAGCTTTGAGATATGCAAATAGTTTCTCAAGTTTACTGATTCTCCGTTCGAGTTCCAATAATCCCAATGTATCAACATCCACATCAGCCATACAATCTTTGGATCGTACTGTTCTTGATTCATCTTTGTCAAACTTTCCAGTCTCATTATCACCAATTGGGGACTGCAAACTACACTCGCCTTTAGACTTATTCCACCACTCAAAGTATCTAACAGTGACACATGGCTCAGAGTGTTGTGATGGTATATACAATTTAACATCCTTAATTGGTCGTGTGTAGAAATTCCAAGCCTTTTTTTGAGTTGAATTTGCTCGTGGCACGTTACCAGGAACATCTTGGTTCATCCCAAATTGCCTTGCAACTCTATGAGGTAAATATTGTTCAATACATTTTCCATTTAGCCCAACTAACTCGGAAACTCTTATACATCGAACCCATGACTCCAACTCTTCATCTAAACACTCACCAACAACATCAACCAAACTTCCCTTTTCTTGATAAACATTACCATATGGCTGCCAACAAAAATCTTCAATATCACAATCAACAAACATCCCAACATTTTCCTCACTTAATTTCTTGTTCTCCCATCTTGCAAATCTCGGATTGCAACTATCTCCACAATTAGGACTTATCTTACGAAACCTCTCCAAAATCCAAACTTGAACAATTTGCAAAGGAGCCCAAACGACAACATTCTTTTCATCATTACAATCAACGCTAAGTTTACTTTTCAAAATGCTTAAATCCTTATAAATACTAGCTAGAACAGCAGGAGCAAGAGCAAGTCTAATACCTCTAGCTAAACAAACAGCAATAGGACACACATTTCGTACAACGACGTCATTACTAGAAGAAAAAACATACCTAGACAACCACAATACAAGAAAAGCTTCATGCTCGATTTCGCTCCCACTTTTCATGAACTTCTTCATCCATAAAAATTGAACTGCTTTTTTTCGCCTCGATCTATTTAACTCCGAAATTGCCTCATACAACTTTGCCACAGCTCTTTTCGACTCATCATTTTCCGTATCAAGAACAACAGATTGACCCAAAACAGAATAACCACCAAGAACCATCATATCTTCTAAAGTAATACTAACCTCACCACACACAAACACAAAAGTGTTAGTTTCTTGACACCATTTTTGAGCAAACCCAAGAATCAAATCATTGTTTTTAATAATCTCATATGATGAGTTTAGTACAGCATTATATATTCCTGCTTTTTGCCACGAGTGTTTGTGAAGTGCATGCATGTGATTAACCCAATCTTTCCAACCGTTTTGTAAGGTTTTAAAACCATTCAAGGATACTTTTAAGGGGGTTTTAGGAAGTGGATGAGGGTTTAAGGAGATGGGTTTTTTAATGGTGATTGAAAGTGAAGTGGGTTTGAGAAAATGGGCAAGTTTACGGGTCGGGTTATGGTGTTTTGGTGATACCATTAGCTCTTCTCTTTCTTCCATTATTTCTTCCGCCATTGTTGCACTTGTAAGAAATTGGTTTGAGAAAATATCTGACTTTGAACTATGTGTAAAAGAACTAGTTACACTTTGATGTGGAACAGTTGGAAAATCAAACTATTAAAAGGTAGTTCAAAAAGGTTGTTTGTTAATTTTCATTTTTATTTTGTGTTTATTCGATGGTGGATAATTAAATAGATAATCTAACATTCGTACAGTAATTTTTATCTTGTTATAGTATTAGTTTGACAAAAATACACCGTTGGTCCTTAAACTTTTCACGAAACATCGTCATGACCCTTAATTTTTCAAAATCGTCGTCTGGTGTTCAAAACATGAGAATTAGAGGTCGAATGCGTCCCTTGACCACTTTTGTCTTGGTCAACGCTTATGTTTTTGTATATTCGCAAGGGCATAATAAGCAAACTACATTTTTCACCACACTATGGTTAAATCAACCATGACATACGACTTTAAGTACCAACTATGTACTACAATCTAGTTAATCAACCAAGATGTAGTTTGCAAATCGTTTTGGCAACGATGGCAAACCGTTTCCCTTTTGTGTCATTTGCTTTGGTTATATGACTTATGGGGTGTTTGGGTTTTGCTTCCCTCCCACTGTGTTTGTATTTGCTGACATAAAGGGGTGTTTATTTTTGGTCATAACAACAGTAAACACAATAAGATACAGCAAACAAGATTAATCGAGAAACCATAGAATTGTATATGCATAATAGTGGCAAATGGCAATTAAACTACAAGAACATTAAAAGCGTAAAACAAGAACCCAAAAGACCTAATTAACCTACCCCTGAAAATACCCTAAATTAAGACTCCATTACACTAATTATTTTCAGCCATTTTCTGAACAAAACCTTCCTGCATACGAATATTAGCATCAGCTTGACCATACACCTTGATCAAACTTGCAAGTAGGTCGATTTCAATGGCTTGGGTTTTCCTTAATGACTCCAAACTATCAAGCGCCACACCACGCGGTCTCAAAGCTTCATTCTCCTGAATCAGCTCCCTACGCGTTGGTATCATCCTCTTGAGATGATCAATAGCAGCACGAATAAGGTTTTTAAAAAACCTTGCTTCAACAGCCTCTTAACCAAACCAGAGGCTCATACGATTATGTAATCGTGGTGAATCGGCCACTTGCATGAGTTCATTCAACATTGGGATATCTTCTTCCATGGGAAAATGTGAGGAAAAGCTTGTTGATGGGTTTATTGGGTTACGCGCTAAAGTTAATACCTTCGCAGTGAAGAGACGGTGAAGGGGTTTAATAACAAATTTTATTTCATACTTGGTCTCTAAGGTTGTCTACATTTTCGTCAACGTAGTTACAATTCCCGCCCAAAATGTAGTGGCATGTTCACAACATGCTACATTGAGTTTACAAGTGTAGGGACCTACGGTGTAATTTGTGAAATTAATTAATTGCACCCCATTAAATCCTTACCGATCCCATATGAAACTCTAAAACAATATATTTATCACTAAAATCACTAAACATAAAGACACAAATATAACGAACTTGCCATTACATTTGGTGACCAACATAGGCATTGTGAAAATTGCAAATGCCAAATAACCTTTACCATTTGCGCATTTGACTTCCTAAAGCCAAACTTGCCATTACATTTGGTGACCAGTATAGGCATTGTGAAAAGTGCAAATGCCAAATAACCTTTACCATTTGCATGTTTGACTTCCTAAAGTCAAACTTGCCATTACATTTGGTGAGCATGTAAGTAGCAACATACTTAAACAAAAATAGTTGTCTTAGGGTATTCAACCCATACATAAACTAGAATCAGTAAAAGAAATCTACCCCGGCTGTGGGGGAAGCTCGAGGGAGTTCCAACAGCCTCCTTGCCAAATCCCAGTTCAACCTGATGTTTTAATTCTCATCAGTAGTCAAATTGCAGTCAATGATATAAATTTTCTTCAGTAAGGGGGAACATGCAAGTATCAACCGTATTATGGCTATTTCATTCTCTGTTATAGGGAAAGAATGAAACACCACAGTTTGAAGCTGCCCCGTGGTCATTCTGTTGATGGGTACATCAAATGAATCAATCTCCAAAGGTACATAAGTAAGCGTGCATAAAGCCTGCAAAATGAGAGAAATATTCATATGCACAACCATTGGAATCATTGGTACAAAAAGTTGTATTGGTCACGCAAAAAATGTGTGACGATATGCCTATAGTCACACACGTTTTTTTCGTTGTGTGTCACTAAAAGTCCCGCCACCGTAGGTGGCATATGGTCACATTATTGAGTTCGTGGCCTTTTCCATCGAAAAAGAGTGACCAAAACCCCGAATATGTGTGACAAATTAGGCACAAGTTTTGTTGGATTAGTAATTATCAGTGACCGTAAACACCTTATAGTCACACGAATGTTTTTTTTGAGTGACTATTGTTCATCCTTTGGCCACATAAATATATAATATATGTGACATTTGAGATGATATATTCAAGTAAATGTGTATTTTGTGTGACTATTTCCCGTCCTGTGGCCACATGAATATACAATAAATGTAACGTTTGTGATGATTTAGTCACACAATGGGTGTAGTTTTTTTGGAGTTAGTCACATACAATTTAACACAAAGTGGCCAAAAGTGTAAATAAGTGTGACCATATGCTGTTTAAAGTGAAGAAATGTGTATTTTGTGTGACTATTGATCATCCAATGGCCACGTGAATTTTATGTTTGTGTGGCCTTTTGTAATATTTAGTCACACAAAGCATGTTTGTTTTGGGTATTTAGTCACATACCATTAATCAAACAGTGGCCAAAAGTGTTAATAAGTGTGACCATATGCTGTTTAAAGTGAAGAAATGTGTATTTTGTGTGACTATTGATCATCCAATGGCCACATAAATTTTATGTTTGTGTGGCCTTTTGTAATATTTAGTCACACAAAGCATGTTTGTTTTGGGTATTTAGTCACATACCAATAATCAAACAGTGGCCAAAAGTGTAAATAAGTGTGACCATATGCTGTTTAAAGTGAAGAAATTTGTATTTTGTGTGACTATAGATCATCCAATGGCCACGTGAATTTTATGTTTGTGTGGCCTGATGCGTGGGAATTGCACCAGGCTTTACCTCTCAAGGGATCTTGAGAAGCTTACAACCCCCACCAGGCAGTGTACCTGATCGTTGTAGTATAGTATAGTGACAAGTACCGGGGGATTGATCGTTCAGCTTAGGAATAGTGTCGCTAGGATTAGAAAACCTAAATACTAGTTCTAAAGGTGAGGGATGATTATTTTTGTATTTTTATATTTTTTAGAAAGCAAGTAAAAATCTCGGGTTTGAAGGATTTGGGCGGAATTAGTTGCTAATCAACTAACCCAATACTAAAGATGCAATCAAAATAAAATACTAGAAATGAAAATAAACTAAATTATACTAAAGTTGTGAGCAATAAGTGGAGAAAATGTGTTTACTTAGATTTCACTACTCCCTAGACATCTTTTACACGTTAATTACTTGTTATAATTGCATGGATGACGGATCGTATTCCTTAATACCATTCATGGGGTGGCACACTTAACTCCCCAATTCTATGAGCTCTTATCTCCTCCTACACCATGCCCAGCACAACTATAGGGATTTTAAACAGTGGCTCATGCATTAAATACAACCAATAAAGACCTAGTGCGCGTCGGTTCATGTTTTTTAAGACGTTCAAGCATGTTACCAATTGGAGATCTGCCAGTTTTCTTAAGCCTAACATATAAATCATTCATCCAAGACAAGTATAAACAAGTAATCAACACATAATTAACATCTAGGTTTCATTAGATCCAAGCAAACACAAGATAGATCTAGCCTAGCATGATGGAATTAAGACAAGAACAAGATATAGACAACCAACACATAGACATATTGATTGAATTGAAAGAACACTTATCTCAATTACACATGAAAGGTATCAAGGGCTTGGAACCCTTGAAAAACCTGGAAAATTCGCACCAAAATCGTACTTAGGGTTTCTCCAAAACTTTTCTCCTTTAATGTGAAAATTAGAAAACTATATATAGGAAAAGAGGTCTGATGGCGTCAAGACCAACCTTGTGACGCCGTCACCTCGCCGCCAAAACTATTCTCGGACTGCCTTGATCTACAATTGACGCCATCAAGACTTAATCATTTCCAGACCGTCATGACTTTTACTCTTGACGCCCTACCTTCGTGACGCCGTCAAATCTGTACTGGGTCGTCATGGAATTTTGCTCTTGACGCCGTCAGGAAGTTACTCTTGACGCCGTCACCTACTATTCCCAGCATGGAAAATTAAGACTTTGGCGTTTTCTTCACTTTTATGCTCCAAAAACGTCCGAATTGCTTCCTTTTCCAGATTTCTCTCCCAAAGTACCTAAAATCACAAAAGGAACGATTTAGGGCAATATTTGATCAAATAAATTCGAATTCGGGCTTAAATGACCCCCTAAAAACGGATCATTTTTCGCCTCATCATATACCCTTACACTTGAGATTTGCTTGTCGTCAAGCAAATACGCTTTTATTCTACTCAAAATACAAGTTAGGGGTCATTTAACACTAATATAAAAGTAATTACAACAAATAATCATTCCACTAAAGACCAATAGACAAGCACGGAGGTCATACACTAGCACCTCACAAATAGTGTTTAGATACTCACATCTCTCGGGTGTAATAAAGTGTAAATTACAATATGGAAACGGAAGATATCTCTCATTACCTGTCATAGCAAAATAGATTACCATAGGCTTGGGAAAGGATCAAACCTCCACCACATGGCGTAAGCACCTAGGATAAACTATCAAAGAGGTCTTTTAAAGGGTTGTAACGTTAGGTGTAGGGATATGAAATACACGGTTTTGTTGGATAAAGGAAGTTTTTTACTGGTGGCGAGTTAACAATCTTAGTCAATTACATGTACAATGTGGCGTTGCTAAGCCAAGACTAGACTCGACTTAAGCTAATAAATGAAAAATAACAACAAACATAAAATGAACATAGAATAAAAAGGGATGGTAGTCCGTATGTTTTTTCTCTTTTCCTTTTTCTATTTTTTTTTCTTTTTCTTGATTTTTTCGATTTTTTTTTTTTTGCATACACTCTTGCCCTACCATCCAAAATAATACATCATAGGGAATGAATATTCCCCTTACACTTGAATCTTTACATACTTTACATTAAACTAATCTAATGACTCGAATTAGGAAAATCAAAACACTTGGAGCACTGTTAAGATTAACGCACATATGGGGGTAATAATATGATGTTCTTCCCCATTACTCCATACAATAAGTACTTTACCCATGAGTCCCAATCGTCCCAAAACAATATGTACAAGGATATGACTCGACTTAGCAACCATGTAATCAATTAGAAAGTTAACTTAGGGTTTAACAAATAACAATAATGCACTAAAAATGAGCGCATACACGGAAGGCTAAGGCGATTTGGTTGTACATTTAAGTGGGGTGTAACAAATTCTTCCTTTAAGTAAGATTCTTAAAGTTAGAAACGAAAAGATAGGCTCGGAGGGGTGTACTAGGGGTATCGTGTACTAAAAATGAGTACAACGCTAAGGGTGTGGGAAAATTTAGTTGACTTAACTAGCCAAATAATATGACATAAATGGTCAAGTAATTATGATACGGGTTTAACACAAGGGTGATCCTAATGCCTCTTATCATGTAGTAAATCCTACCACACGAATGTAGTCTCACTAGCGGTCTCGGGATGCATCACTAACGCAAGTTCTAGAATCTAAATGCTACCGGTACACTCATAAGCACTAATAGTAAATGCTTTTCCTATCAAATCTACAGGCGAACCTCACATATTTGGGTGGAAAATTTTTCTGAATATACGGTTATATGCTAATCATACAATCTCCTATCCATGAGACGCTTGCTATGGCTAAAGTTTCACTCCTAAATGTTGTAAAAAAATTTAAATTTGGCGCTAAAATTGCACTAACAATTATTTCTCATAGTTTTATTACACATCTACCATTAAACAAAACAAACTCAAGCGAAAGTGCATATGTTAGGTATCATCTTTTTACCCTCCCCTTACACTTAAGATGAACATTGTCCCCAATGTTCAAGTAAAGAATGTAAAAGTGAAAAAGTTAAAAAGAATGAAATCAAATACTCCCCTGATTCGCTCGGTATTGATAATAGGGTGGCCAGGTTAAATCTTCCTCCAAGAAAATGAACAATCAAAGCTTCCCTTCCAGAATGTAAATCATCTTCTTGTCATACATAACTTGTAAAACCTGATAAAATAGACAAGACAACCTCGCGTAAAATCGGCGGCATCCTATATAAGTTACTAAATCCTAGAAAACAAGATAAGATATAATGCTTGTGGAATGAAGTTTGCAGATCTCCTGGAGATTATAAAACTTAATAATTCACAAAAACCATAAGACTCCGTTAGAAAAACAAAACCGGTAAAATTTCCAGATTTTTACACTTGACGCCGTCAGAAGTGACCTGCAGAAATTCTTATGTCAAGTTTCCGGAAAATTTCTGGAAAAACTTGGTCCTACTTCCTGGAAAATCCTGCAAAACTTCATTATGACTCAATACAAGCATTTGACTCTAACAAATACGAATATACATGTTCATTTAATATTGTGGAGAATCATGATCGGTTTTTTTCTTGAAAACATATTTGGGGTTTCCCCTTACACTTATCTTTTGCAAAAATACCTTTAGGTGGAGTTAAGACTAGGCCAAAACAACAAAGTAAAGTATTTCCACTATTTAGTTTAGAAACATGATCTACCAACAATAAAAAAAATAAAGCATGCATACGGAAGCAAATAACAAACAAATAAAATCACACAAAGCATGGGTTGCCTCCCAAGAAACGCTTTTCTTTATTTACGAGTCTTGTAGCTAGACTCAAGGTCATGGGTTACTACGTGACCTCATCATTGGTTCCACTCTCTAATTGTAGATATTCCTTGTAAAAACCAATCACCTTTTTCTCAACCGCCCCCATAATCATTTGTGCAAATTCTTTATCGACTTTATACCTTGGTCCAAGGGCCAAGCAATCTTTGTAATAAAGACTCCTTTTTTCCCATACATAATCCATGCCCTTTTTCTTATCCTCCTCATTAGTATCCTCAAAAGCACCAACGTTGTCCTTATCAAAACAAGATATAAAGCGAAATTCTTTCATCCTATTAGGCATCCTATAAGTGATACTATCGGTGTTACTTGCAAATCGGATCGTTCCTTCTATCTCATCATATTCCAATTTAGACTCCTCAACAAATGGTTTGCCAGACACAACATTGGATAATCGACAATCAATAACATTAGCAAGATCCTCCACAATCATAAAGTCGGTGACAAAAGTGAAATTACCAACAAAGACATGTAAACCTTTAACTCTCCCGACAAAGTTACAAACTCCACCGGGGTATTTGGGATCTCTTCTAGGTTCAAGTCTTGTTTTCACTATATTATTATAAACAGTTGAGGACATAATGTTGATTGGAGATTTAAAGTCAATGTAAGCATTGCTAATGTGCCTATACCCAATCATACATGGTATCTTAGCATTCTTAGGATCGCCTCTCTTGATCTTAGGTTCAATTATGGTGAAAGGAGATCGCAGGTTATCAATAAGATTATTATAATATGCAATCTCCTCCTTAGTGGGGTATAGATTAAAATAGTCATTAAGCTTCGGATCTATTTCCCCCTCTTCAAGTCCCTCAATAACATTCACAAAGTCATTAGGCCCTAGGTCCTCATTTGAATACAAGGCGGTCGCTAGGTCACTAAATGCATGTTCGAGCTCAACCTTGATCAAACTATTAAGCTCCCTAAGTTCCCTAATCTCACTCTCAATTTGATCACGTAACAAAGCCACTTCTCTAGGGGAAAGGGGTGGATTCGCGTTTTCCATAATGGTCAACGGAATAGTCAATGGATTTGATTTACTAACAAAGGCACAAAGAAAAAGATAGACTAAAGAAAACCTAAAAATAAAAATAAAATCTTACTAGAAAGGAATCTAGTAAGTAGACCTAATAAAAAGAAATTCTATCCTAGACAATAACTATTCCCCGGGCTGCGGCGCCAAAAACTTGATGCGTGGGAATTGCACCAGGCTTTACCTCTCAAGGGATCTTGAGAAGCTTACAACCCCCACCAGGCAATGTACCTGATCGTTGTAGTATAGTATAGTGACAAGTACCGGGGGGTTGATCGTTCAGCTTAGGAATAGTGTCGCTAGGATTAGAAAACCTAAATACTAGTTCTAAAGGTGAGGGATGATTATTTTTGTATTTTTATATTTTTTAGAAAGCAAGTAAAAATCTCGGGTTTGAAGGATTTGGGCGGAATTAGTTGCTAATCAACTAACCCAATACTAAAGATGCAATCAAAATAAAATACTAGAAATGAAAATAAACTAAATTATACTAAAGTTGTGAGCAATAAGTGGAGAAAATGTGTTTACTTAGATTTCACTACTCCCTAGACATCTTTTACACGTTAATTACTTGTTATAATTGCATGGATGACGGATCGTATTCCTTAATACCATTCATGGGGTGGCACACTTAACTCCCCAATTCTATGAGCTCTTATCTCCTCCTACACCATGCCCAGCACAACTATAAGGATTTTAAACAGTGGCTCATGCATTAAATACAACCAATAAAGACCTAGTGCGCGTCGGTTCATGTTTTTTAAGCCGTTCAAGCATGTTACCAATTGGAGATCTGCCAGTTTTCTTAAGCCTAACATATAAATCATTCATCCAAGACAAGTATAAACAAGTAATCAACACATAATTAACATCTAGGTTTCATTAGATCCAAGCAAACACAAGATAGATCTAGCCTAGCATGATGGAATTAAGACAAGAACAAGATATAGACAACCAACACATAGACATATTGATTGAATTGAAAGAACACTTATCTCAATTACACATGAAAGGTATCAAGGGCTTGGAACCCTTGAAAAACCTGTAAAATTCGCACCAAAATCGTACTTAGGGTTTCTCCAAAACTTCTCTCCTTTAATGTGAAAATTAGAAAACTATATATAGGAAAAGAGGTCTGACGGCGTCAAGACCAACCTTGTGACGCCGTCACCTCGCCGCCAAAACTATTCTCGGACTGCCTTGATCTACATTTGACGCCGTCAAGACTTAATCATTTCCAGGCCGTCATGACTTTTACTCTTGACGCCCTACCTTCGTGATGCCGTCAAATCTGTACTGGGTCGTCATGGAATTTTGCTCTTGACGCCGTCAGGAAGTTACTCTTGACGCCGTCACCTACTGTTCCCAGCATGGAAAATTAAGACTTTGGCGTTTTCTTCACTTTTATGCTCCAAAAACGTCCGAATTGCTTCCTTTTCCAGATTTCTCTCCCAAAGTACCTAAAATCACAAAAGGAACGATTTAGGGCAATATTTGATCAAATAAATTAGAATTCGGGCTTAAATGACCCCCTAAAAACGGATCATTTTTTGCCTCATCATGGCATTCGGTAATATTTAGTCACACAACGACTAAAGCAAACAGTGACCAAAAGTGTTAATAAGTGTGACTATATGCATCTTTTAGTCACATTTAAAAAATCAATATATATCAAAACAATTCAAATACATATCAAAACAAATTCAAGTAAAATAAAATTGGAATGTATATAACTGAACAAAATATAAAATTGGACATCCTTTTATACACCAAGGAGTCTTAGTCGGCTTACAATAGTATCTTTATAAGTATCTATAATCTTTTCCATAAACAAGTAGCAACTTCGAGCGGTCTTAATCTCTGAGCAGTACCAACTTCAACTAGCAGTAGTAACTTTTGTACTAGCAGTAGTAAATACTTGGCCACATTTTCTTTGAAGTTCATGAGCTGCACTAAATCCATCTAAGCAATATTAATACAAACATGATCAGCAGTAATTCAAACAACATCATGAAGACTTTAATCCAAAACAATGAACATACTAATAAAATTTGCAGTTAAACTTACAAGTTTTTCTCCCATTGATCTAATCTCATCATCTGGATATAAAAGCCTTGAAAATGTAGGCTGCTGCATACACATCAGGATGAGAGTAGGACTAGAACATGTCAAAGCTGACAACATAACAGAACTAGATGAGTCACTGGTTCAACTATCTGCACAAACATGATAGGAGAGTTAATACTAGTACCACGTTAGTACTGCTGGAGCAGAGTTACTAAATGAAGCAAATATATATATAATTGTAATGTCGTATATAATCGAATTCTCAACTATCATAAGTTAAAACCTGTTGACTCTTCGCCGCCTTAGCTTGCTTTTGCAAGGGTTCACTAGAGACCAAATGTTTTCGCTTCGTTGGTACTAATTTTAGTCCTGTATTTTGTTCACTAATATTTGGTATCATAGTTGGTGGTGTATCCTGTAGAACCGGTTTGTCGTAGCTTAAGCATTTTCGTATGTTCGATAGTTTTAAAAGGTTCCTATATGTATATATAAAACACGGTACATTTGTCATTGATTGAGGCAAAATCAGTCAACTTAAATTGACCAAAGATATGGTCAACAAGGTCAAACCGCCTAGAGTCAATGCTCCGTGGAATATAGTGTTTCCCCGGGTCGTTATGTCCCGACAAGAAAAGGTTTTGTGAGTGATTAAGCTAAGGAATCTACAAGGAAATAACTTAAACAAGCTATATAGATGATTACGTGAAAATTAGATACCTAAAAACGTTTAATAACTAAAACGTATACGTTCAGATTAAATTTACGCGAACGTACAAAATAAAACGCGAGTTTTAAAGAAATAAAATACCTACGAATAGGAAAATTATATTTTTACAATTCTAATGTTATAAGAAAATTTTTAGAAAATTAAAATTAATTTTTACATATTTATATAATTATTATTAATTAATTACTATTTTATAATTACTTATTAATTACTCCCTCCGTCCCATATTAAAAGTCCACGTTTGACTTTTTAAGTCTTTTTTCTTCAACTTTGACCTTAAATATTTTTGTTTGTATTATATGATACTTGATAAAAATTATGTCAATGAAAAGTACATTTAAAACTCAATTCATTCATATATTTTGCATCATGTATTATATATCATAAATAAAAATATTTACGGTCAAAGTTTATAAAACAAGACTTTGAAAATTCAAAGTGGACATTTAATATGGGACGGAGGTAGTATTTAAATTAACCTAAATTATAACTAATTATGAAATTACACTAAAAATATGAAAAATAAATTTGGAAAAATCTAAAATATTATAAAACTAATTTTCAAACTTAAAATATATTTTTCCTACTTTTTAAATAATTACTATTAATTAATTATTATATAAAACTATTTAAAAATACACTAAATAATAAGAAAATGTAAAATAAGCCTAGAAAAATAAAATTAAAACTTAGAAAAATCTAAAATAATATAAAACTAATTTTAAAACAGAAAATATATTTTTAAGACTATTTAAATAATTATTATTAATTATTAACTAAATATTAATTAATAAAAACTAATATTAATTATTAAAAATACTAAATGAAAAGAGAAAAATATGAAAAAATTACAGAAATTATTTTACAACTACAGGAACTTAGGAAAATTATAAAAACAGAAAGTGCTTAATAAAAATAAGTAATTAAGCAATAAGCTTCTTAAATAGAAGCTATTACTTTTGATATTTTGTCTTTTTTTTTTTTTTTTTTTTCTTTTTTTCTTTTTTTTCTTTTTCAAAACTACTTATATACTGAAATTATGGGACTTTAATGAAGGGACATGGGCTGAATCTCAAAAATAAGCAAGTGATAAGCACAAATGCTTAACAGATTTAGAAACAAGCTTATTAGGACTTTATGATACTTGAAAAAGCTTCTAAAAGGCTACACAGCACACTCTAAAGCTAAAGTAAGCTATATTGCAGCTGAGGGAACTTGGAATCAGCAATAATCAAGGAAATAAGCACACTTATAAGCTAGAATGTGCAATAAGCACTTGGGCAAAAACTGAATGCCAAACAGTCCAAATGGGACACTTTTACAGGCTTGTGGGGCCCACAGGTGTGATTGGAAAGCCAAAATGAGACTTGATCTCAAAAGCCACCCAGAAGGGCTTTTCAAAAAGCCAAAACTTACTCACTGGGACCCACTAATAAGCCCTAGGGGAGGGCTTGAATATGTGTGAGTGAGACTGAGTACACAGTTGGTATGTGGAATGAGACAAAGTAAATGCGGCTTGCAGCCCAAGGAAATAAGCCAATAAGCAATAAATAAGCCCAGACCTCAAAAGCCTGGCTTATTAGCTTCCCAATAAGCCAACACTCATACAATGAGGCCCACTAGTGTGCACAGGGAAAGCATGCGAAAAAGGGCAAAGATGATGGTCTGTGTAGCAGGGCAATACCTTGCCCTGCAGCCTACTTTAAGGGGTAAAAAGGTCTTCAAGAAAAAATCACAAAAATCAAACAAGTGTATGAATCAAGAGCTCAGCTGGCATATTATAACATATCAAAATATCAGGGCCTGAGACCTCACACATAAATCACAAAAAATCTTACCATTTTGAGTTTTCTGCACAATTGGGTGTTTTGACTTTTAAAGAAATTGGCACAAGTTGACTTGTATGAAATTCTAATGATCACTACTGGTCTTAAATGTAATAATAAGCTTAAATAAGGCTGAAATAAGCTAAGGTAACTAATTATGAAGCTAGTGACATGATAATGCACACCTAATCCCTAATAGTTATGCTATGATGAATACTTAAATCCAATTTTGACTTTTTCACAAGTACCTACTGACTTTTATGACTTATCTAAGCTAACTTGACCTATGGTGATGTGTCTAAACTAAAAGCAACAACAAAAGCAAAATGGAACATGTAGAAAATGCCTAAACCAAACACTCCTATATCCTTGTCTGTTGGGATTTTATTGAAGCCAACAGATGAACTAAACGATGAAACTGAAAACAAGATTTCACTAATCCAATATGAGCCTAAACAAACAGGATTAAGCAACAAAGAACAACTTTAACCAAGAATTACAAAATGTGAGTGATGATTATGAAATAACTGAAATTGGACTTACAATGATTCATTTACTCAGAACAAAGAACAGAACATGTAAACTGATCCTAATGTCTCCCTGAGACTCTAAACCAGCCCAATTTCCATACTTCTTCTTCTTCTTCTTCTTCTTCTGTTTTTCTTATTTTTCTTATTTTATTCTATTTTTTTGATATTTTTGATTCTGTGGTCCAAAATGAAATACATACACTAGAAACTTAAGAAAACTTAAAGTTAAGCTTAAATGAGATTAAACAAATACCAAACAACAATACTTCTTATAAACTCATAATTGTTTTGAGAATTTTAAGTAAAAATGCATAATCTGACTTTAATAAATAGAAGATTGATTAATTAACTTAAATCAGTTCAATTACACTTGGAAATGACAGAAATACACTTAGAAGCTTAAAAGTTACACTAGAATTGGAAAATTTAATTAAAACGACATTAATTTCCTACTACTAAACTATACTACAGCTTCTAATGCCTCTTTCTTCTTTTTTCTTCATTTATATAGGCCTTGGTACCTTCTCTCTCATTCCCACTCTTTATTAGAGCCGTTGGATGGCTTCAGATGATCCCCACCCTTCAAATGGGTTTTGGCGGGAAAAACGGGAATTGCAATTTGGGTGGGGGTTAGTGTTACAGGTAGGGATAATAATGGTGGTTGGTGTGATTATTAATGGAGGAGGTGAAGTTGGTGAGAAAGTGTAGAGAGGAGGGGGCATGGAAGCAGGAATCATGGAGTGGGGTTTGTGGGAGGAAGGAAGGTGAACAGTGGGACGGGGGTGATGGGGTTTGACTGGGTCAACGACCAGGGGTGGGTTTTTTTTTTAATATATTTTGGAGTTAGGCTTGGGTGAATGGGCTTGGGGTTTATTGGTGGACTGGATTTTTGGTTTTGGTTTTAAAATACAAAGGGTGGTTTGGTTTAGTAACTTTAGGAAACCACAAGGACCAAGGAAGTAAAATCTGAAAATATTAGGGACTGAATTGCAACTTTCAAAAAATTATTATAAGGACCAAAATTGCCACATGTGAATAACACAAGGACTAAAGTTGCAATTTTCAAAATTAGAAATCCCAGGGATCTTTTATGTCAATTTTCAAACTTCAGGGACCAAAGGTGTAAATTCTCAAAACTTTTTACCCAAAGACTATTTTTGATAAATTTTGACTTTTAAAGGACTTGGGTTGATTTTTCTTGCAAAATAATTGCTCAGGGACTAGTTTTGTTAATTTTTGAAAGTTGAGGGACTGAAACTGCCAATTATGCAAACTTTGTACGTTTTTCATTTGTTTTTACTCATTTTGCATCTAAAACATATAAAACACAATTTTGAAATATTTTCAGTATTTTGATGCATTTCTGAGTGTTTTTGTATGTTTTGCAGTTCAGATTTGACCAAAAATGATGAGTGTTTGAGCACTCATCAATCCCCCACACTAAAATATTGCTAGTCCCTAGCAATAACTGTTTTGAAAACTTAATGGATTTTAAACTCTTTACCAAAAGCCATCACTTCTGGAGTAGCCAGATGTATCGATTCAAGTAAGAACTATGGTCCACCTGATAACCATGTGATTTTGAGCAAACCACCAGCTGTCAATGGATTTGATTAGTCTTTACCAAAAGCCGTTTGCTTCTGGACTAGCCAACTCTTGATGGACAAAGTCAACATCTTGGTGAGCTGATTACCAATTATGGTTTTTCCACTGCCTTTACCACAAGCATAATCTTGCGGGCTAGCCAACTCATTCGCTTTTTAGGATATGGCGAGTTGAGGTACCATACAATTTTGGGCAAATTGCAAGCCATAAACGGATTTGATATATCTTTACCAAGAGCCGTTTGCTCCTGGATTAGCCAATCCTTTTGTCGGTTAGACAAGGCGGACTGATAACCACAAAAATTTTGAACTTTAGTGAATTTTTTTTTTTTTAAATTTTGAAATTTTGGCCAAAACGGGGGTACTAGATAGTAAAATGTGATAAAATTCGCTAGAATACCCCCCACACTTAGAATGAATATTGTCCTCAATATTCAAAGTCCCGGCTATTATGCCGACTCTTTGAACGTAAAAGGGCAACATTACAAGCTAAATGTGGAAATACCATTTTGTTTTTCACTTTCTTTGTAACCACAACAGGGGTAACTCCCCCACACTTAGGGTGAAAACCCTAAGTACATGCTACTATTTTTGTTTACCGAGTCGCTAGCTTGACTCGACCCCAAATTCATTTGTCCTTGGGGAAGCATGATGTGGAAGAGACAATCTCAATCGGACTTTCATTCAAGATGTTTGGACAAACATTTGAAGCACGTGAAAGTTCCACACCGATGAGATATACAGACCCTAGCTTGAAATAGTATAAACTATAAGCGGTGATGTCGGGGTAAAAGATAATGTCTTCATTCCCGAAGGAATGAAGAACAGGAGAAGTCACCCGATAGGTGAAGAAGGGAAGAAAGATCTTGATGACAATCAAGATGGATTCATCATCATCAGAAAGAGAATTCATGATTGGTGTATCATGAATCTCATCATTTAAGCTCGTGTGATCTAGACATATTATGGGTGGGAGGGTTGGGATTTTGATATCAATCAAATTCTCAAGGTTGAGAATATTTCCCTCCGGAACACAAAGATCAACTTTGTCTAGATCAAAGTGAAAGTTATCATACTCCGGTGGAGATATGATATGAGTGAGTTAACCGGAGAACTCCTCAAAGGTGAATGAATCATACTCGGGGAGAGAATTATGAGAATGAGAAGTGGTACTGCCACTAATCTTCTCTCCCATATGATCAAAGGTAAAGGCTTCAAACTCCGGAATAGGATCATCGGAGAAAATGTCACTATCCTTAATCGGGATAGGAGATGAAATAGTTTCATATTGAAAGCCTCGATTTTAGAAATGAGGAGATCGACATTCAATAATGTTGCACGAAGTGCTTCATCCTTGATTTCAGTGTCAATCTCATCATTCTCTTCTTCTAAGCTAACTAGTTTAGAAGGTAATTCTTCCATAAAAACGATGTCTCCACAAGATAACGAATCGTCATCAGTAGAATCGGAGAACATCTGAACATAATCAGTTGGGAAGACAAGAGGAGGAGGAGGGATATCACACATATGATCAAGAATTCCCTGTGACTCTTGATGAGTGCTCAAACACTCATCGTTTTTGATATATTTAAACCGCCAAAACGCACAAAAACAATCAAAAAGATATCAAAATACTTAAATTATCCCAGGGATTGTGTTTTATGTGTTTTAAAAGCAAAATGTGCAAAAACAAAGAAAAAACGTACAAAGTTTGCAGTATTGGCAGTTTCAGTCCCCCAAGTTTCAAAACTTGTCAATTTTAGTCCCTATGCATTTATTTTGAAAGAAAAAGTCAACCCAAGGTTTTGAAAGTCAATTTCACAAAATATTACCTTTGGGTTGCAAGTTTTCCAAAATTACATATTTAGTCCCTGAAAAATCCAAAAATGGCAAAAGTGGTCCCTGGGAAGTTTTGGAATTTTGAAAATTGGAAAAATACAAAAATGGTTCTTGGAGTTATGGTTATTGGCAATATTGGTCCTTATGGTTACTTTGGATAAGTTACATTTCAGCCCCTCACCTTTTCCAAAATTACAAAATTGGTCCCTATGCCTAATCTAAACCAACCGGACCCTTGTTTTATTATAAACCCATAAGCCCTCCACCATTGGTCTGATCCAGTAAACAACCCTAGGCCCAACCAACCCAAGCCCATTCCCTTTTTTAATAAACCCCGGTCAAAGGGTCAACGAGGTCAAACGACCCTTGACCATCTCCTTCCCCCCAACCAAATCCCACAAAACCAGGGTGACTCATTTCCCCCCTCCTCACCTTTTTCTCCACAGCCGCCCCCACAATTAATGCGCATCATCTACCACACCAACCCACACCACCACAATAAATTCCCCCCACCAATACCACTAAGAATTGCCCCGTATAAGTTTTGGCGCCAAATCTTTAATCGAGGGTGTGGATTGATCAAAAGCTAATTCAACGGCTGGGATTTGGTCTATGGTCAAAGAGAAAGCATTTGGAACACTCAAAATTTAAAAAGAGCTCACGTGGGATGACTTAGGGTTTATTTTTTATCTCGATATATATATGTATGCTCATATGAGCCCTAGTATGTATGTAGGTTTGTAACTTAGTTCATTTCAGTACTTATTTTCACTATTGTAATTGTTTTTAAGTTAATGAAAAAGTTGATTTAAGTTTAATTCCAATTTGCAATTTCAAAGCTTATTTAAGAATTTAAATTTCTTGTTTAAAGCTCATTAGTGGTATTTACTTGTTTGTACACTCATAAAAATCCAAATTTATCTGTTTTACTAAGTTTTTCAAGTTGTGGAATTGCTTTTACTTAAGATTGAGAAAAATAGCAAAAATATAAGAAAAACAAAATAAAATAAAAAATTATGGACAATGGTTGAAGAAAGCTGGAGCAAGGTGCATACTGGATGGCCTTGGGATTAGAGACTTGTGGAAGTCATTAGGATTGAGATTGGGTCCTTGTTCATTGCCTGCTAAGCATTGGAAAGCTTTGTAAGCTCTCCAAATTTCAATTTTTATCATCTTAGGTTAAAAGTATTTCTAGTAGTTTTTCTGCATCAAATTAGTCTTTTAATTGTTTTTTAGATAAGTAGTAATCATTGGATTGTAGTTTGTAATCATTTGTATCAAGTTTACTTGCTCACTGTATTCTAAAGGAGTGTTTGGATTTAACTGTGTGAATCATTGTGGTTGTTCTCAGAGTTTGTGGCTTGTTTACTCAGCTCACTTATTGCACAAATAGACCTAATCAAGCATCTTTTTAGTAGTCATAAGCTTAAAAGTCAAAAATCACAAGCTAACACTTACCACAGTCAACTGTGGTGAGTTTTGAAGTGAAAAATCCATCAAACCATTTCACAAAGTGTATTGTTTACTTAAGTTAACTTGTATACAGCTTAACATATCATTCTAAGTCTCCAAATCAGCCACACAAGTTCACAAAAGTCAAACCTTGCAATTTCTCTAAAAGTCAAAAGTGCTTTATGCAGATTTTTTCCAAAATGGCATGAATTGATTTGAATTTTGTGTTGTCATTCAAGGTCTGAAAATTGTGGTGTGTTATCTCTACCAGTAGTATTTTTGATTTCCAAGTTTGGTACATTTTTGTGATTTTTTCCTAGGGACCAAATTGCCCCTTGAAGTTGACTGCAGGGCAAGGTCTTGCCCTGTCTCAGCAGACCTGTTTCACACCTCCACCTTTGGTGGTGTTTTGTGACTGACCCAGTGGGTCCCACAGCCCCTACTTGGCACCATTCAACCCCCCTCCTACCCAGGATCAAGGGTTGACCTTTTGTTTGACTTATAGACCAGTGGACCCCACTTTGATTGACCCCAAAATTTTGTCCCATAACTGTCTCAGATGGAATAAGTAAACAACTTATTTGTGCTTTTTGGCTTATTGAAGCCACTTTCTTGGCTTATTCTTGCTTAGTCAGGTTACACTAACTCAGAGAAACCATAAATTATCATTGTGGACCCCACATCTTCCCATTTGAGCTAAAAAACCTCCACAGTCAACAAAAGTCAACAGTGGGATTAATAAGCACTCCAAGTGCTTATTTATTGGGTTTTATTAAAAGTGTTTTTGTTAAAAGTTGTTATTTTTAGTCTATAATCAGTTTAGAAAAAGAAAAAAAACCAAAAAACCAACTTTAATATTAGTGATAGCTTCTATTTAATAGGATTTATCAATTTATTTTTCTTTTTAATTTATTTCTAAGTAATATATCACTTTTATATTTCTAGAAATTCTATTTTAGGTTAAAATAATTTTACAAATTTTTCCAGATTTTTATTTTGTCTTTTAGTGGTTTTTCTAATTAATTTTAGTTTAATTTAGTTTTAATTAATATTAATCAATTAAATAGGATAATTAGTTTTTATAAAGTATAACATAGTTTTTATAATTTTTCTAGCTTTTATTTTAGTTAAAACATTTTTATAAATTTTTCTAGAATTTTTACTGTTCAGTTGCTATTTTTTATAATATAATTAGTTTAATTAGGAATTAATAAGTAATTAGCGTAATAATTAGTTAATTAGTTTAAAAATACTTAAAATTAACTTTTTATAATTTTTTTAGGATTCCTATGATGGTTAATTAGATTTATAAAATTTTTCTTAATTTTCTAAGTCTTTTTTAGTATTTTTAATAATTCTAATTAGTTTAATTAGTAATAAATAGATAATTAGTAATTAATTAATAATAAATAATTAAATAGTGTAAAAATAGTTTTTATTTTTCTTAAAATTTTCTTTAATTATTAGAATTTTAAAAATAATAATTTTACACTTTTAACCTTTCCAGTCCATCAGTTGTATTTTTCATTTTGTTCGTCTGTGTACGTTTTAAATCAAAACGTACGTTTTTAAGTTTGAGCTCAAATCTTCATAACCTCAATTCACGTAACCAATCACATAGCTTTCCTAAGCTATTTTGTTCAATAATTTCCAAATAATTTTCATGACAACCCCTTTCTGTGAATAACGCCCGATTACGAATACGCTTAAGTCACATTTCACACCTCAACGGGATTTAACGACCCGGTGATACATTATATTACCCGGAGTATTGATATAGGCTATTTGACTTAGTTGACCATTCTTTGGTTAATTCAAGTTAGGTGGTTCGGGACCAATCAATTTATGGCGCCGCTGCCGAGGAGGTGTGCGCGTTTCTTTAGCGTTATTTGAGATTAGTGTTATCTCACCTCACTCACTGTACAAATACCATCACTTGTGAATATTTTCAAAATCAAAACATATAAAAAAGTCATTGACACTTTTCCTAAAGTGTTGAAACACCAAAAAAAGTAAAAAACAACAAAACCATTTCGTAACGTTTTCTGACTCGGTTTTCTTTTAAGGTGATTCTTAAAGAGAAACGATTCTAGATTACGGGATGATAACAAAAATATTGTCCAAAAGGTTTTTATCCCTAGTGCATGCGCACTCGTTCACAATCGAAACGAAATCGTCAACTGAAAAACGTAACTGAGTTACGTCCTATTGTTGAGGATCCAGTTCCGAAAATGGACGGAAACGACGATCCACCCATCATAGATAATACAGCTCCTGATCTCCGAACGATGGAGGAGTTGTGTCAGCCCACAATGCAAGGGAGGGGCGGACCCATTGCCCCTCTTAATATTGCGGCCACTGATTTTGGACTTAAACATCATATGATACAACAAGTCCAGAATTCGTGCCAATTTCACGGATTACCGGGTGACGATGCAAACAAGCATCTCGACAAATTTCTTGCCGTCACCCAATGCATGAAGCAGACTGGTGTCTCCGATGATGCCCTTCGTCTCACTCTCTTCCCCTATTCTCTGACTCATCACGCTACTGCGTGGTTTGATCGACTTCCTAGGAACTCGATTCATTCTTTTGAGGAGATGCTGGCTAAATTCCTAGCCAAATACTTTCCACCATCCATGGTTACTAAGTTGCGAAATGATATCAGTAACTTCCGTCAGCTTCCCGACGAATCTTTATTCGAAGCTTGGGAACGCTATAAGCTTTCAATTGATCGGTGTCCAAACCATAATATGTTGCTTGTCACCCAGATAGATACTTTCTACAATGGGTTGACCTTGAGACATCGTGATATTCTTAATGCTGCTGCTGGTGGGACCTTTATGAAAAGGCGTCCCGAAGAGTGCTTTGATCTCATTGAGAACATGACTGCCTACCATAATTTTTGGGATTCCTCAGCTGAGAGGGATGAGTCATGTAAGTCTGTCACTCCAGCCTCTTCTGACATTATGGCTATTACTAAGAAAATGGATGATCTTTCTACTGCTATGTTGAGGATGAGTCACACAATCCAAAATATAGAAAGTCATCAAGTCAAAGCCATTCATCGAACTTGTGAAACTTGTGGGGGTCCCCATTCATATTCCGAGTGTCCAGCCACCGTTGGCTACACTCAAGAGAACGTTTATGCTGTTCAAGGTTCCTACAATCAGGGAGGTACTAGTTACCAACCACAAGGGGACCGTAATCTTCTCAGCTATCGATCCGACAATTTCCTTGGACCACCCGGTTTCACTCAAAACCATAATGCTCAAAATCGTAACCAGAACCAAAATCAGAATCGAATGAACCAAGGTTATCAAAACCAAGGGAATTTCAATCAAAATCGCAATCAAGGTTACCAAAACCAGGGAAGTTACAACCGCAATCAAGGTCAGAACAACTTCCAAGGGAACAGCTCTCACGGACATGGCAATCAAAATCAGGGAAACTATCAAAACCACGGTTCCTATCAAAACATCCGGGCCCAAAATTTTCCCAATCAACCTCAAGCCATTGTCCCAATTAACCAATACCCTACTCAAGCTCCTCCTAACCAAACACAAGCCATTGTTCCAACTGGACCGATTGGTAATGATACGAGTAAACTCGATAATTTCATGAAAAGTCAGGAGGAGATGAATAGGCTGATGATAAAGCAGTTCGCCACCTTTGGAAATCAATTCTCCACTGTCGGAAATCAGATCGAAGACCTCAAAAAGTCTTTAAATGATCGACCTTCGGGCTCAGGAAAACTTCCGAGCAACACGATCGCTAACCCGAAGGGCGATGCTAAAGCGATCACAACCCGAAGTGGTATGGCTTATGACGGACCCCTTGGTCCTATTCCTCCTCCATTATACGATGTGGAAAAGGAACCTGAGGTGACAACGGACAAGGTGCAAACTCCAAGCTCACGAAGTACCGCACACGTCCACCCTCAGGATATATTAGAAACTGTACCAAAGCCAGGAGTTGTCTTTGAACCACCCAAAACTCCTGAAGAGAACCCTAAATCCAAACCTTCACTACCATATCCATCTAGGTTACAAGACCAGAAGCTCCGCGAAAAAGCAAATCATCAAATGGAAAAGTTTTTTCAAATTTTCCGAGATATTCATTTTGATATCAGCTTCACGAATGCTCTCTTGTTGATGCCTAAATTCGCATCGACAATCAAAAATCTGTTGAACAATAAGAGAAACTATTCGAAGTGGCACGAACTCCACTCAATGAGAACTGCTCTGCGGTTCTTTTGAAACAGCTTCCCAAGAAGCTAGGAGATCCGGGAAAATTTCTCATTCCATGTGTTTTTCCCGGAATGGTTGAGTGCTTCGCCCTGGCCGATCTAGGTGCAAGCATCAACTTGATGCCTTATTCGATATGGAAAAAGCTCTCTCTTCCAGAACTCACCACCACCTGTATGACTCTTGAGCTGGCAGACCGCTCAACATCTCTTCCCCTCGGCATTGCCGAGGATGTATTTGTAAAAGTGGGAAAGTTCCACTTTCCAGCGGATTTTGTGTTGTTGACTTCGACGCCGACCCACGAGTTCCTCTCATCCTTGGAAGAGGATTCTTAAGAACGGGTCGTGCGTTAATCGATGTGGACGAAGAGGAAATAACTTTTCGTGTTGGTAATGAAGCAGTAACATTTAACCTCGATCAAACCTCGAGGTACTCCTCTAATTATGACGCCGAGTCGGTTAACCGAATTGATGTCATTGATGTTGCGTCTGAGGAGTATTCTCAAGAACTTCTGGGTTACCTTCCGAGTGGCAGTCCCACTCCATCTTCTGAGCCTATCATATCCGACTCTTCCCCTTCTCTCACTCCTTTTGAGGGAAGTGACTTCCTTTGGGAAGATGTCGAAGCTTTTCTCGCCCAAGACAGTTCAATTTCAGGAGAATTTGATGAGGACTATCTTGATCCTGAGGGGGATATTCTTTTGCTAGAAAAATTGTTAAACGAAGATCCATCTCCCCCTCTTCCTCCAAAAGTACTTCACAAAGAGGAAGTCAAAAATGTTGAAATAACTGATGACTTTCCTAAGGTTGAACTTAAGGACTTGCCACCTCACCTTGAGTATGCATTTCTGGAGGGTGATGATAAATTACCCGTCATTATTGCTAAAAACTTAAGTGTTGAGGAAAAGGCTGCTCTCATTAAGGTTTTGAAGTCTCATAAACAAGCAATTGCTTGGCATCTCTCCGACATCAAGGGTATTGACCCTGAGTTTTGTACTCATAAGATTTTAATGGAGGACGACTTCAAACCTGCAGTCCAACAACAAAGAAGGGTGAATCCAAAAATTCACGAGGTTATCAAACAAGAGGTTTTAAAACTTCTTGATGCCGGATTGATTTACCCTATCTCGGACAGTCCTTGGGTCAGCCCAATCCATTGTGTTCCAAAAAAGGGTGGCATTACTGTTGTCACAAATGAGGAGAATGAGTTGATTCCAACTCGTTTGGTTACAGGTTGGCGCGTCTGCATTGATTATCGTAAATTGAATGACGCCACCCGTAAGGATCATTTTCCTCTGCCCTTTATGGATCAGATGCTCGAGAGATTAGCGGGGAATGAGTACTATTGCTTCCTCGATGGTTTCTCGGGTTACTTTCAGATTCCCATTGACCCGCACGACCAAGAAAAGACCACTTTTACGTGCCCCTATGGAACTTTCGCATATAAACGTATGCCATTTGGCTTATATAATGCTCCGGGCACGTTTCAAAGATGTATGATGACCATTTTTTCCGACATGATCGGGAAAACTATGGAGGTCTTTATGGATGATTTTTCGGTCATTGGGGAATCGTTCCAATCATGTCTCTCCCATTTAGACAGCATGCTAAAACATTGTGAAGACACAAAGTTATGTCTAAATTGGGAGAAAAGTCACTTTATGGTCAAAGAGGGCATTGTCCTCGGCCATAAAATTTCAAAAGATGGGATTGAGGTTGACCGTGCCAAAGTGGACGTCATTGCAAAATTGCCTCATCCCACGACTGTGAAAGGTGTTAGGAGCATTTTGGGTCACGCCGGTTTTTACCGTAGGTTTATTCAAGATTTTTCTAAAATCGCCCGGCCTATGACCCATCTCCTTGAGAAGGATGCTCCTTTTATCTTCTCTCCTGAGTGCATCGAAGCCTTTGAAACATTAAAGAAAAGGCTTACCGAGGCACCGATTCTTGTTGCCCCCGATTGGGACTTGCCCTTTGAGCTCATGTGTGATGCTAGTGATTATGCTATGGGGGCAGTCTTGGGGCAACGCAAAACAAAACATTTTCAGCCTATACACTATGCCAGCAAGACTATGACCGAGGCTCAAAGTCATTACACCACCACTGAAAAAGAATTATTAGCCGTGGTGTATGCTTTTGAAAAATTCCGGCCATACTTGATTCTGACTAAAAGCATAGTGTATACGGATCATTCGGCTTTGAAGTATCTATTTGCAAAACAAGATGCAAAGCCGAGACTCCTCCGATGGGTTCTCCTCCTTCAGGAATTTGATATCATTATTCGTGATAAAAAAGGAGCCGAGAACCTAGCTGCTGATCATCTCTCCCGTCTTGAAAACCCTCACCAAAATGCTTTCGAGAAAAAGGAAATAAATGAAACATTTCCTCTCGAAACCCTCAATATGGTTTCATTTCGTGGAGACTCGATTACCCCATGGTTTGCCGACTTTGCAAACTATCTTGCGGGTAACTTCATTGTGAAAGGGATGTCGTCCCAACAAAAAAATAAAATTTTCAAAGATGTAAAACATTACTTTTGGGACGACCCCTACTTGTTCAAGATATGCGCGGATCAAGTCATCCGGCGGTGTGTGTATGGTCAGGAAGCCGCTGAAATCTTAAAGGCTTGCCATGCTGGTCTCACGGGGGGCCACCACAATCCCAACTACACCACCAAAAAGGTGTTTGATTCCGGATTTTATTGGCTCTCGATCTACAAGGATGCCCAAGAATTGGTCAAGTCCTGTGACGCTTGTCAGCGTCACGGGAATATTTCACAAAGGAATGAAATGCCTCATAATGCAATTCAAGTTTGTGAAATCTTTGATATCTGGGGCATCGATTTTATGGGGCCATTTCCATCCTCTCACGGCAACAAATACATACTCGTGGCAGTTGACTACTTGTCAAAATGGGTTGAAGCAAAAGCTTTACCCACAAATGATGCCCGAGTAGTGGTGAAATTTTTGAAAGCTCTTTTTGCCCGATTCGGAACTCCACGTGCTATTATTAGTGATCATGGTACGCACTTATGTAATGACAAATTCGACAAAGTCATGCAAAAGTACGGTGTAACTCACCATCTTTCCACTGCGTACCACCCTCAAACATGTGGACAAGTCGAAGTTTCCAATCGGGGCATTAAAAGAATATTGGAAAGAACTGTAGGTGAGAATCGTGCATCGTGGTCGGACAAATTAGATGATGCACTTTGGGCTTTCCGTATGGCTTACAAAACACCCATTGGGTGTACGCCTTATAAACTTGTGTACGGGAAAGCGTGCCATCTTCCGATCGAGCTTGAACACAAAGCCTATTGGGCTCTCAAGCATGCCAATTTCGACCTCAAAACGGCGGGTGATCATAGAAAAGTTCAACTAAATGAATTAAACGAACTTCGTGATCAAGCTTACGAGAACTCTTTGATCTATAAAGAAAAGACAAAGAAGATTCATGACTCAAAAATCAAAAACCGCGTTTTCAACGTTGGTGATCGAGTCCTTCTTTTCAACTCTAGACTCAAGATCTTCTCGGGAAAGCTCAAAACCCGATGGACTGGTCCATTCACTATCGCAAAAGTTTATCCTTATGGTACCGTCGAATTATCTCAAAGTGACGGTCCAAATTTCAAAGTGAATGGACATCGGTTAAAGCACTACTTTGGAGAGGACATACCATCCATGGTTATCCCGGATCTCCAAACTTTCCCCAAGGACAATTGAATTCGGGGATAGAGTCAAGCTAGTGACTCGATGAACAAAAATTAGCAACAATACGGGTTTTCACCCGTATCTCTGATTCTTTCTATTTTCTACCACCTAGTATGGGGGAATGGCCAACCCCCCGCTGTTTGAAAAAAAAATGTATATATGTATATAAGTAAAAAATAAAAATAAATAAAATAAAATAAAAAGTTGTATATATAGAAATAAAGTGAAAATTGGTATTTCCGCAGTTAGATTCGAATCTTGGCTTTTTTTACGTTCATAGCTTCGGCATTATAGCCGGGACTTTGAATATTGAGGACAATATTCATGTCTAAGTGTGGGGGGGAAATTCTAGCGAATCTTATCAAAATATCTTTCAAGTACCCCCGTTTTTGGCCAAAATTTTCAAAATTTTTTCACTTTATTTCAAAATTTTTGTGGTAATCAGTCCGCCTTGTCTAAGCGACAAAAGGGATTGGCTAATCCAGGAGCAAACGGCTCTTGGTAAAGATAACTCAAATCCGTTGACGGCTTGCAATTTGCCCAAAATTGTATGGTTCCTCAACTCCCCGAAAACAAATGAGTTGGCTAGCCCGCAAGATTATGGCTTGTGGTAAAGGCAGTGGAAAATCCATAATTGGTAATCAGCACACCAAGATGTTGAGTAGGTCCATCAAGATGCTGGCTAGTCCAGGAGCAAACGGCTCTTGGTAAAGACTTAACAAATCCGTTGAAAGCTGGTGGTTTGCTCAAAATCACACGGTTATCAGGTGTGCCACAGTTCTTACACCTGGCTACTCCAGAAGTGATGGCTTTTGGTAAAGAGTTTAAAATCCATCAAGTTTTCTAAAAAGATTGCTAGGGACTAGCAATAGTTCAGTGTGGGGGATTGATGAGTGCTCAAACACTCATCGTTTTTTATATATTTAAACTGCCAAAACGCACAAAAACAATCAAAAAGATATCAAAATACTTAAATTATCCCAGGGATTGTGTTTTATGTGTTTTAAAAGCAAAATGTGCAAAAACAAAGAAAAAACGTACAAAGTTTGCAGTATTGGCAGTTTCAGTCCCCCAAGTTTCAAAACTTGTCAATTTTAGTCCCTATGCATTTATTTTGAAAGAAAAAGTCAACCCAAGGTTTTGAAAGTCAATTTCACAAAATATTACCTTTGGGTTGCAAGTTTTCCAAAATTACATATTTAGTCCCTGAAAAATCCAAAAATGGCAAAAGTGGTCCCTGGGAAGTTTTGGAATTTTGAAAATTGGAAAAATACAAAAATGGTTCTTGGAGTTATGGTTATTGGCAATATTGGTCCTTATGGTTACTTTGGATAAGTTACATTTCAGCCCCTCACCTTTTCCAAAATTACAAAATTGGTCCCTATGCCTAATCTAAACCAACCGGACCCTTGTTTTATTATAAACCCATAAGCCCTCCACCATTGGTCTGATCCAGCAAACAACCCTAGGCCCAACCAACCCAAGCCCATTCCCTTTTTTAATAAACCCCGGTCAAAGGGTCAACGAGGTCAAACGACCCTTGACCATCTCCTTCCCCCCAACCAAATCTCACAAAACCAGGGTGACTCACTTCCCCCCTCCTCACCTTTTTCTCCACAGCCCCCCCCCCCCCCCCCACAATTAATGCGCATCATCTACCACACCAACCCACACCACCACAATAAATTCCCCCCACCAATACCACTAAGAATTGCCCCGTATAAGTTTTGGCGCCAAATCTTTAATCGAGGGTGTGGATTGATCAAAAGCTAATTCAACGGCTGGGATTTGGTCTATGGTCAAAGAGAAAGCATTTGGAACACTCAGAATTCAAAAAGAGCTCACGTGGGATGACTTAGGGTTTATTTTTTATCTCGATATATATATGTATGCTCATATGAGCCCTAGTATGTATGTAGGTTTGTAACTTAGTTCATTTCAGTACTTATTTTCACTATTGTAATTGTTTTTAAGTTAATGAAAAAGTTGATTTAAGTTTAATTCCAATTTGCAATTTCAAAGCTTATTTAAGAATTTAAATTTCTTGTTTAAAGCTCATTAGTGGTATTTACTTGTTTGTACACTCATAAAAATCCAAATTTATCTGTTTTACTAAGTTTTTCAAGTTGTGGAATTGCTTTTACTTAAGATTGAGAAAAATAGCAAAAATATAAGAAAAACAAAATAAAATAAAAAATTATGGACAAAGGTTGAAGAAAGCTGGAGCAAGGTGCATACTGGATGGCCTTGGGATTAGAGACTTGTGGAAGTCATTAGGATTGAGATTGGGTCCTTGTTCATTGCCTGCTAAGCATTGGAAAGCTTTGTAAGCTCTCCAAATTTCAATTTTTATCATCTTAGGTTAAAAGTATTTCTAGTAGTTTTTCTGCATCAAATTAGTCTTTTAATTGTTTTTTAGATAAGTAGTAATCATTGGATTATAGTTTGTAATCATTTGTATCAAGTTTACTTGCTCACTGTATTCTAAAGGAGTGTTTGGATTTAACTGTGTGAATCATTGTGGTTGTTCTCAGAGTTTGTGGCTTGTTTACTCAGCTCACTTATTGCACAAATAGACCTAATCAAGCATCTTTTTAGTAGTCATAAGCTTAAAAGTCAAAAATCACAAGCTAACACTTACCACAGTCAACTGTGGTGAGTTTTGAAGTGAAAAATCCATCAAACCATTTCACAAAGTGTATTGTTTACTTAAGTTAACTTGTATACAGCTTAACATATCATTCTAAGTCTCCAAATCAGCCACACAAGTTCACAAAAGTCAAACCTTGCAATTTCTCTAAAAGTCAAAAGTACCATATGCAGATTTTTTCCAAAATGGCATGAATTGATTTGAATTTTGTGTTGTCATTCAAGGTCTGAAAATTGTGGTGTGTTATCTCTACCAGTAGTATTTTTGATTTCCAAGTTTGGTACATTTTTGTGATTTTTTCCTAGGGACCAAATTGCCCCTTGAAGTTGACTGCAGGGCAAGGTCTTGCCCTGTCTCAGCAGACCTGTTTCACACCTCCACCTTTGGTGGTGTTTTGTGACTGACCCAGTGGGTCCCACAGCCCCTACTTGGCACCATTCAACCCCCCTCCTACCCAGGATCAAGGGTTGACCTTTTGTTTGACTTATAGACCAGTGGACCCCACTTTGATTGACCCCAAAATTTTGTCCCATAACTGTCTCAGATGGAATAAGTAAACAACTTATTTGTGCTTTTTGGCTTATTGAAGCCACTTTCTTGGCTTATTCTTGCTTAGTCAGGTTACACTAACTCAGAGAAACCATAAATTATCATTGTGGACCCCACATCTTCCCATTTGAGCTAAAAAACCTCCACAGTCAACAAAAGTCAACAGTGGGATTAATAAGCACTCCAAGTGCTTATTTATTGGGTTTTATTAAAAGTGTTTTTGTTAAAAGTTGTTATTTTTAGTCTATAATCAGTTTAGAAAAAGAAAAAAAAAACCAAAAAACCAACTTTAATATTAGTGATAGCTTCTATTTAATAGGATTTATCAATTTATTTTTCTTTTTAATTTATTTCTAAGTAATATATCACTTTTATATTTCTAGAAATTCTATTTTAGGTTAAAATAATTTTACAAATTTTTCCAGATTTTTATTTTGTCTTTTAGTGGTTTTTCTAATTAATTTTAGTTTAATTTACTTTTAATTAATATTAATCAATTAAATAGGATAATTAGTTTTTATAAAGTATAACATAGTTTTTATAATTTTTCTAGCTTTTATTTTAGTTAAAACATTTTTATAAATTTTTCTAGAATTTTTACTGTTCAGTTGCTATTTTTTATAATATAATTAGTTTAATTAGGAATTAATAAGTAATTAGCTTAGTAATTAGTTAATTAGTTTAAAAATACTTAAAATTAACTTTTTATAATTTTTTTAGGATTCCTATGATGGTTAATTAGATTTATAAAAATTTTCTTAATTTTCTAAGTCTTTTTTAGTATTTTTAATAATTCTAATTAGTTTAATTAGTAATAAATAGATAATTAGTAATTAATTAATAATAAATAATTAAATAGTGTAAAAATAGTTTTTATTTTTCTTAAAATTTTCTTTAATTATTAGAATTTTAAAAATAATAATTTTACACTTTTAACCTTTCCAGTCCATCAGTTGTATTTTTCATTTTGTTCGTCTGTGTACGTTTTAAATCAAAACGTACGTTTTTAAGTTTTAGCTCAAATCTTCATAACCTCAATTCACGTAACCAATCACATAGCTTTCCTAAGCTATTTTGTTCAATAATTTCCAAATAATTTTCATGACAACCCCTTTCTGTGAATAACGCCCGATTACGAATACGCTTAAGTCACATTTCACACCTCAACGGGATTTAACGACCCGGTGATACATTATATTACCCGGAGTATTGATCTAGGCTATTTGACTTAGTTGACCATTCTTTGGTTAATTCAAGTTAGGTGGTTCGGGACCAAGCAACTCTCTTGGGATTGGGACAAGGTTCTCAACACTAGACTGTATGAATTCGTCCGATTCCTTTTGAGGAACAGTGTCAAGATGCTCGTCCCCCATGCTCAGAGAGTGAGTGGGAACCTCGGGTGTGATAAGAGTGGGTTGAGATGGAATCTCCACTGATGGAATCTCATCTGATGAACCTGATGAATCTTTATAAAATCCAAGGATATCAAGGGTATCTTCATCACCACTATCATCAGGAATGAAACGAAATCGAGAGCTAGATCTGGCTGCTTTTTCTTTTGCAATTGATTCCCTGATAGATCTTTCATAAGCATCTTGGGAATTTATTTTAGCAGCCTGTTCGTCAGCTAACAATTCTTCCATCGATTTTTGATTTGGATTATCTGGGGTATGTGTGATTCCTCTCAAATCTTTCACTAAATCCAAAAGATCAAGGAGAAGACTTTGAGGAATTGGTGGAGATGGAGGTTCGTCATAATACGATGTGTCAAAAGTGTTACAAGGAAATGGATTCCTTGTTTGACAATCGGAACTGAAGTGTGGACCTCCATAGTAATCACAACAGTAAGACTGATGTGGCTGTGAGTCGTATGTGCTAAAGTCATAATTGTTATCAGGAAACTGCTCATAGACAAGCGTGTTTCCCGATTGACAATCAGAACTGTAGTGTGAACCACCACAGTACTCACAACAGTAAAACTGCTGAGTATCATGGTGTGGTAGCTGATGGAATGAATCAGTCGTGTCATGGTAGGCATAGGGATTTTGGTTATAGACAGACCCGTTTTCTGACTCTACCATGCCACAACTGGGGCAATTGCCACCATTATGAGGATTACCACACCATTGGCAAATAAGAAAGTGTGGATGAGACATAGAAAGAATCAAATGTGTATAGAGGGGTAGGGATGAAGAATCAAAGATGTGAGAGGGTAAAGGTGATTATTTTTGGATTTTTGAATAAACATTTTGTACAAATAAGAAAGAAAATGTTTTTGTGTTTTTTTTGTGTTCGTTGAAAACTGAATTTAAAATGTTTTCGGGAACAGTTTTGTTTTTATACGAAAATAAGAAGATAATATGGACAAGGGTGGTAAATATACAATGGATGTATATCTCGATTCACTAATACGCAAAACCGTTTAGAATAGCGCGCACACCTCCCCGGCAGCGGCGCCAAAAATTGATTGAGGCAAAAGCAGTCAACTTAAATTGACCAAGGATATGGTCAACAAGGTCAAACCGCCTAGAGTCAATGCTCCGTGGAATATAGTGTTTCCCTGGGTCGTTATGTCCCGACGAGGTGTGGATTGTATTCAAACGGGTTTTTGATCGGGTAAATTTGGACAAGAAAGGGTTTTGTGAGTGATTAAGCTAAGGAATCTACAAAGAAATAACTTAAACAAGCTATATAGATGATTACGTGAAAGTTAGATACCTAAAAACGTTTAATAACTAAAACGTATACGTTCAGATTAAATTTACGCGAACGTACAAAATAAAACGCGAGTTTTAAAGAAATAAAATACCTACGAATAGGAAAATTATATTTTTACAATCCTAATGTTATAGGAAAATTTTTAGAAAATTAAAATTAATTTTTACACTATTTATATAGTTATTATTAATTAATTACTATTTTATAATTACTTATTAATTATTTAAGTTAACCTAAATTATAACTAATTATGAAATTACACTAAAAATATGAAAAATAAATTTGAAAAAATCTAAAATATTATAAAACTAATTTTCAAACTTAAAATATATTTTTCCTACTTTTTAAATAATTACTATTAATTAATTATTATTTATAACTATTTAAAAATACACTAAATAATAAAAAAAATGTAAAATAAGCCTAGAAAAATAAAATTAAAACTTAGAAAAATCTAAAATAATATAAAACTAATTTTAAAACAGAAAATATATTTTTAAGACATTATTATTAATTATTAACTAAATATTAATTAATAAAAACTAATATTAATTATTAAAAATACTAAATAAAAAGAGAAAAATATGAAAAAATTACAGAAATTATTTTACAACTACAGGAACTTAGAAAAATTATAAAAACAGAAAGTGCTTAATAAAAATAAGCAATTAAGCAATAAGCTTCGTAAATAGAAGCTATCACTTTTGATATTTTGTCTTTTTTTTTTTTTTTTTTTTTTTTTTTTTTTTTTTTTTTTTTTTTCAAAACTACTTATATATTGAAATTATGGGACTTTAATGAAGGGACATGGGCTGAATCTCAAAGATAAGCAAGTGATAAGCACAAATGCTTAACAGATTTAGAAACAAGCTTATTAGGACTTTATGATACTTGAAAAAGCTTCTAAAAAGCTACACAGCACACTCCAAAGCTAAAGTAAGCTATATTGCAGCTGAGGGAACTTGGAATTAGCAATAATCAAGGAAATAAGCATAGGTTATAAGCTAGAATGTGCAATAAGCACTTGGGTAAAAACTGAATGCCAAACAGTCCAAATGGGACACTTTTACAGGCTTGTGGGGCCCACAGGTGTGATTGGAAAGCCAAAATGAGACTTGATCTCAAAAGCCACCCAGAAGGGCTTTTCAAAAAGCCAAAACTTACTCACTGGGACCTACTAATAAGCCCTAGGGGAGGGCTTGAATATGTGTGAGTGAGACTGAGTACACAGTTGGTATGTGGAATGAGACAAAGTAAATGGGGCTTGCAGCCCAAGGAAATAAGCCAATAAGCAATAAATAAGCCCAGACATCAAAAGCCTGGCTTATTGGCTTCCCAATAAGCCAACACTCATACAATGGGGCCCACTTGTGTGCACAGGGAAAGCATGTGAAAAAGGGCAAAGATGATGGTCTGTGTAGCAGGGCAATACCTTGCCCTGCAGCCTACTTTAAGGGGTAAAAAGGTCTTCAAGAACAAATCACAAAAATCAAACAATTGTATGAATCAAGAGCTCAGCAGGCATATTATAACATATCAAAAGATCAGGGCCTGAGACCTTACACATAAATCACAAAAAATCTTACCATTTTGAGTTTTCTACACAATTGGGTGTTTTGACTTTTTAAGAAATTGGCACAAGTTGACTTGTATGAAATTCTAATGATCACTACTGGTCTTAAATGTAATAATAAGCTTAAATAAGGCTGAAATAAGCTAAGGTAACTAATTATGAAGCTAATGACATGATAATGCACACCTAATCCCTAAAAGTTATGCTATAATGAATACTTAAATCCAATTTTGACTTTTTCACAAGTACCTACTGACTTTTATGACATATCTAAGCTAACTTGACCTATGGTGATGTGTCTAAACTAAAAGCAACAACAAAAGCACAATGGAACATGTAGAAAATGCCTAAACCAAACACTCCTATATCCTTGTCTGTTGCGATTTTATTGAAGCCAACAGATGAACTAAACCATGAAACTGAAAACAAGATTTCACTAATCCAATATGAGCCTAAACAAACAGGATTAAGCAACAAAGAACAACTTTAACCAAGAATTACAAAATGTGAGTGATGATTATGAAATAACTGAAATTGGACTTAGAATGATTCATTTACTCAGAACAAAGAACAGAACATGTAAACTGATCCTAATGTCTCCCTGAGACTCTAAACCAGCCCAATTTCCATACTTCTCTTCTTCTTCTTCTGTTTTTCTTATTTTTCTTATTTTATTCTATTTTTTTTGATATTTTTGATTCTCTGGTCCAAAATGAAATACATACACTAAAAACTTAAGAAAACTTAAAGTTAAGCTTAAATGAGATTAAACAAATACCAAACAACAATACTTCTTATAAACTTAGAATTGTTTTGAGAATTTTAAGTAAAAATGCATAATCTGACTTTAATAAATAGAAGATTGATTAATTAACTTAAAAATCAGTTCAATTACACTTGGAAATGACAGAAATACACTTAGAAGCTTAAAAGTTACACTAGAGTTGGAAAATTTAATTAAAACGACATTAATTTCCTACTACTAAACTATACTACAGCTTCTAATGCCTCTTTCTTCTTTTTTCTTCATTTATATAGGCCTTGGGTACCTTCTCTCTCATTCCCACTCTTTGTTAGAGCCGTTGGATGGCTTCAGATGATCCCCACCCTTCAAATAGGTTTTGGCGGGAAAAATGGGAATTGCAATTTGGGTGGGGGTTAGTGTTACAGGTAGGGATAATAATGGTGGTTGGTGTGATTATTAATGGAGGAGGTGAAGTTGGTGAGAAAGTGTTGAGAGGAGGGGGCATGGAAGCAGGACTCATGGAGCGGGGTTTGTGGGAGGAAGGAAGGTGAACAGTGGGACGGGGGTGATGGGGTTTGACTGGGTCAACGACCAGGGGTGGGTTTTTTTTTTTTTTTATATATTTTGGAGTTAGGCTTGGGTGAATGGGCTTGGGGTTAATTGGTGGACTAGATTTTTGGTTTTGGTTTTAAAATACAAAGGGTGGTTTGGTTTAGTAACTTTAGGAAACCACAAGGACCAAGGATGTAAAATTTGAAAATATTAGGGACTGAATTGCAACTTTCAAAAAATTATTATAAGGACCAAAATTGCCACATGTGAATAACACAAGGACTAAAGTTGCAATTTTCAAAATTAGAAATCCCAGGGATCTTTTATGTCAATTTTTAAACTTCAGGGACCAAAAGTGTAAATTCTCAAAACTTTTTACCCAAGGACTATTTTTGATAAATTTTGAATTTTAAAGGACTTGGGTCGATTTTTCTTGCAAAATAATTGCTCAGGGACTAGTTTGTCAATTTTTGAAAGTTGAGGGACTGAAACTGTCAATTATGCAAACTTTGTACGTTTTTCATTTTTTTTTACTCATTTTGCATCTAAAACATATAAAACCCAATTTTGAAATATTTTCAGTATTTTGATGCATTTCTGAGTATTTTTGTATGTTTTGCAGTTCAGATTTGACCAAAAATGATGAGTGTTTGAGCACTCATCAGTCATGTACGTAAAACTAAAAAAGTCAAAGGTGAATGTTTTATTACTTACCACTGTTTCCATTACTGGTACGTTTTCCAAAGTTTCAATGGTCATTGGAGTGGTCACCTGCAATATAAATTAAGAAATACAATGGTGTTATCATTAGAAAATGAAATTGTTAACAACATAAAAAGTGGCTTACATCTGAGTCTAATGCCAGTTTCTTTCTGCAAAAAAAATATGGGAAATGTAAGAAAGTAAGGCACTAATAACGCTGCATAATATAAGATCTGTCAACCATGAAACCGTAAAAATATACATTGGTTGGCTTTGGTGACTGAGATGGAGCATACCCACGCCTTGAAAATGAAGTGTGCCAGAAAATCCATTTGAGGGAATTTTTAGCCAGGCATCCCATGTATCATCCTCACCCGTGAAAATAGCATGTAGCCCCTGCAAGAAACAAGTAACGTGATTATTGCTAACATAAAAGACGACAACATTAGATATCCCAAATATAAGTTTAGCCTCAAAAACAAACATACGGGTTGCATATCAAATGGCAACAAATAATATACAATTGGTTGCAATTTTATGTAGTGCCAAACGTGGAACGAATAAATGTCAAACACGTTACCAAGCAAGCAAATCACTAACATTTGGTACAAATGAAACAGTTTGATAAAAAGGAACCATATTTGAGTTAATTTCCTATATAACAGATGTTATGTTAATCTTTTGATAGATAACTTACGCAACTGCGATAAGCAAACTCCAACTGTTCAGCAACATCCTCCTGGAGTGGAAACCAATCAAGACTCCCTTTACGAGCAAAACAGTGGCCTCTTAGAACACGTCGATTGTCTCCATTCCAATAAACAGGAAAACTATTTCGTCTTAATAAGTCTACCTGCAACGATTACCACCACACGAATTTATAATCAAAAACATGTTTTAGGCTAGTTTAATCCACGAAAATCAATTTAAATCGTTTTATATTCGATTACACATTTAAGAAAATATAAATTAAATATGTGTTTGAGCATACCCATGAACAGAGTAGGATAGGTGAGATGAGGGTGATGGTGGCTCGACTGTGATGCTGGTGGTTATCTCGAACCAAACAACCGAAGCAAACAAAGTTTCCCATACAGTTCCCTTGTTTTGATGACGGTGATGGCGTGGAGGAGCGATGGTTGGTGGAACCACGACGAGATAAGGCGGTGAAGTGTGGCGGTGGTGTGAGTCGGTTCTAGAGAGAAGGAGAAGAGATGAATAGAGAGAAGATAGATCTGACTAAGCTAGTAGTGTTAATGTTTTGATTTTGGGTGAAAAAGGGGCGCCATATGAGCGGAGCGGGAGATTGAAATTTTGGGGAAAATTAAGGGGCGGGATATTGAGCGCTATACTAAAAATTTGGAGATTGAAAGCCTATCAAATGAGCTCGAAATGTTTAATGAGTTGAGCTCAACCTTATATAAGTTCGACTCGAGTTAATGTTGAGTTCTCGAGCATGTAAGTGATACAAAATATGTGTTTTTTTTAATATGTAAGTGTACTAAGTGTAAATACTTATTTATGAATGTATCAAGCTTTTCGATCTGAAGTCGAACCAAATTCAATTCTTAGGTTATATTTCAAATTTAATTTTTGTAATAAAACACATCTTTACAGATAAATTGAGCTTTTCGAGTCAAGCTCAATCCGAGTTCAAACTTTCTCGATCTTGGATAACATATGATCGGGAAGGTCCCTGGATACTTGCTTCTTAGTGTCTGTGACAAATGGTATACAGCTACCAAGCCGGTGTAACCCATGCATGACCAGTGATAATGGCTAATTCATATGGGTCACGGGTCATGTGCATTAATTAGGTTATCACTGGTCACATTCATTAATTAATGGGTATTTGACATCGATCTAGGGATGAGCATTTTGACCCGAATCCCAGAACCGAACCGAAACCGTACCGGTACCGTACCGAAACAGTACCATTCCCGATATACGGTACGGGACCGGGACTACGAAATAAAGTGAGAAAAAAATCGGGACCACTAATTCGGTACGGGACCGTTACCAAATCGGGAAATTCCCGAATAAAAACGGGAAAAACCTGATTTCCCGGTACAGGTACCGAAACCGGTACCGGTACCGAAACCGGTACCGGTATCCGAATCCCGTCCGGTACGGTACAGGTACCCCCTTTCATGCTCGGGAAAAGAATGGTACCACCAATTCGGTACGGGTTCGGTACCATTCTGGTACCGTGCTCATCCCTACATCAATCATATAGGTCATATGCATTGGGTGGATAGTTGCTTAGAGTGTCATGTTACGACACATCCATGATTGTTGACAATTGGTAATTAACATGCATGGGTCATGGGTCATGTGCATTGGGTTAGAGTGGCTTTTAGTGTAATGGAAACCATGCATTACCGGTGATAATGGCTAATTCACATGGGTCATGGGTCATGTGCATTAGGTTATCACTGGTCACATTCATTAATTAATGGGTAATTGACAGCGATCATATGGGTCATATGCATTAGGTGAATAGTTGCTTAGTGTTAGGTCACCATTTTGTAAACACAAGTATGATATTGATAGAAATGAGATGAGAATGAGAGATGGTTGACAGCGATCTAGACTCTATAAGTGCACACCTAGGTTTCCTATGCGGAGACTAGGGAGGGGTCTCCTGCTTCAATATCAACCGTCTCTAAGAGATAGGTCAATAGATTACACTGGTTCCCCGTGAGAATGAAACAAGCTCTTTTAAGAGAACTTGAGTGGTTAAGAAGGTTTAGTGCATTGCGTCACTGGGTCCATGACGACTTAATCTTCAATACTGGTGTTGTCTTTTGCAACAGCCAGTAGCATACGTATTGAACTCGGTGTCTGCCCTAAGGTTGAATCATAAGGAGGGCTATTTCTTTTCACCCTTTACTTTACTTTTCTTTTTAATTCTTCAACTCCTTCTTTCCCTTTCATTCTCTTCTCCTTTTTTCGTATCATACCTAAGGACTTCTAATACTAACTATGGGAGATGTCCTTGGGTAGATCCCTCCAGCTCTGGCGGATCATAGGACGGATATTCCTATCTTAATCACCTTATAACTCCGACAGTAGCCAAGAAACCTTTGATTGAAAATCTCTCAAAGTGTTTGTGATAATCAAACTTTTGGTTAACACTTTGAGAGTTTTTGTGTACACTTTTGAAGGGCTCCCCCTGCACATGTGCTCATAAGTATTTAATAAATTTGCACATGCGGGAGGAGCAAGCATTTTGAATTGATCCACTTTCCGTGAACAAGACCGATTCGAGACACGCTTACATCACTAGTTAAACTAGCTTGAAGTTATTACCCGGCCTGGTCAAGTCCACAGAAAGTTTCTCGAGACGGTACATTTCTACTAAGACTAATCCTTTTCGAGACACGCTTACGTGGTTAGTTAAAGAGATACATTGTCAGCTTTTAGGTGACAACTAGCTCTAGTAACTAACTTGATGTTATTACCCGTCGAGGATAAGTCCTTTCGATTTTACTAACTTTTATTGTCTCGTCAATTCCTGGGTGAATCTGAGTCTAGCTCGTACAAGATACAACTTTGTTAGGTCACCATTTAGTAAACACAAGCACAATAATGATAGAAATGAGATGAGAATGAGAATGGGATGATTATGAGAAATTAGAGAATATGAATTGCAAGAGTTTCCTTAATGTTTCAAATAACCAACCAAATACAAATGAGGCCTAAGACTAGTATTTATAGGAAAGGAGCTAGGGCAACATCCCTACTCCATCCTTTCATGAAAACGTGTGGGCTTTAAGCCCATGGGTCATATTACTTAGGCCTAGTAAACGTGTAACTTAACCAATATTGTAAGTAATAAATAACTTAAGCAACCTATTATTACAAATGACCGAGACTTGACAAAATAGTAAAAACTTTGGTTCCAACAATCTCCCCCTAAGGGTCGGTCATCATGGTTGCTTGACGTCTTTGTCGTAATCTTTGACTTTCATAGCTTCAGACGTCTTCAGAAATGATTAGAATAATGATGGATATACTTTGCTCTTTGTCTTTATTCTTTGATGATGTTGTAGTGATTATGTTATGAAGTAATCTGCCATTCGTCACTCCTGCGTCTGAGGTGGTTGTCCGCCATTCCAACATACTCATACATCTTTGGACTTAGACTTTCACGTACAAGAAGTTCCTTTTCATACTTTGAGATCTTTGTCTTTATACTTTGTAGTTTCCTTAATGGTGTAGAATCTTTCTTTGAAATTTGTGTTGCTAAGATCTTTGGAGGAGCTTTCTTTGACTTCAAGATGTATGTATGAGCATGTTGGAATCTACCATCATGGAAGTGAGGTACCTGCGAGTAAACAGTTAGCAATAAAACAACCGGTACTTACGGATAAGGAATTAGAGCTCATCAACAGCATATTGTGAAGACTCCTTCTAATCCTTATCCAGGCCGTTCCCATATCAGATACTCCCGAAGGAGCTTACGAGACCTACAAGGTAGCTCAATGACTGGGTGAGTCGCTGGGGATCACTCCACGACTGTAGACCGTAATGGAACCACCGCAAACACTAAGCGTAACCCTTGTGGGGTTACCGAAGTGACCTGCTGTCAGGGCTGTTTGATGTTGACCCTGGCAGGATTTCCGTTCAATCATTGAGAAATACTTATGTAATCCTCTCATAAACGTTCTCGGCAGATTGCTAAGATCTGCGAAGGACTCGATAGTTTACAGCTGATGCCCATTGATGTAGAACACCAGTTGTAGAAGTACTAAGTGTTCCTAAGAGATCTTTGATGTATCTCAAGGCTCTAGACTCTATAAGTGCACACCTAGGTTTCCAATGCGGAGACTGGGGAGGTGTCTCCTGCTTCAATATCAACCGTCTCTAAGAGATAGGTCGATAGGTTATGCGGGTTCCCCGTGAGAATGAAACAAATCCTTTTAAGAGAACTTGAGTGGTTAAGAAGGTTTAGTGCATTGCGTCACTGGGTCCATGATGACTTTGTCTTCAATACCGGTGTTGTCTTTTAGCAACAACCAGTAGCATACGTATTGAACCCGGTGTCTGCCCTAAGGTTGAACATATGGAGGGCTATTTCTTTTCACCCTTTTCTTTGCTTTTCTTTTTAATTCTTCAACTCCTTCTTTCCCTTTCATTCATTTCTCCTTTTTTCGTATCATACCTAAGGACTTCTAATTCTAACTATGGGAGATGTCCTTGGGTAGATCCCTCCGGCTCTGGCGGATCATAGGACGGATATTCCTATCTTAATCACCTTATAACTCCAACATTAGCCAAGAAACCTTTGATTGAAAATCTCTCAAAGTGTTTGTGATAATCAAATATTTTGGTTAACACTTTGAGAGTTTTGTGTACACTTTCGAAGGGCTCCCCCTGCACATGTGCTCATAGGTGTTTAATAAATTTGCACATGCGGGAGGAGCAAGCACTTTTGAATTGATCCACTTTCCGTGAACTAGACCGATTCGAGACACGCTTACATCACTAGTTAAACTAGCTTGAAGTTATTACCCGGCCTGGTCAAGTTCACAGAAAGTTTCTCGAGACGGTACATTTCTACTAAGACTAATCCTTTTCGAGACACGCTTACGTGGTTAGTTAAAGAGTTCCATTGTCAGCTTTTAGGTGACAACTAGCTCTAGTAACTAACTTGATGTTATTACCCGTCGAGGATAAGTCTTTTCGATATTACTAACATTTATTGTCTCGTCAATTCCTGGGTCCATTCTGAGTCTAGCTCGCACATGATACAACTTTTAAGCATTGACTTCGTATATTTTAATCACTTTTTCATTTTCTCCCCCTCAAAAATAGCATATAAAATGATGTTTTTGACAATCTTTTTAGATTAAAATATGCCTTTTGAGTCTTACGGGGAGATTCACCAAGAACTTTTGATTTTGAGCAAAGTATTTTGTTTTGACAAGTGCTCCCCCTCAACAAGTGATTAGGTCTTATTGAGGTGAAATACTTGTCCTTTTGAGCAGAATTATGAAAAATCATAAATGTTTGATTAATTCTACTCAAAAGTAAGAAGCCTTCGCTCCTTATATTAGGATTGAGGCACTGAAGCGTACCTCAGGGTCCTTTCTTTACAAGTTCGGGTTGTGCACTGTTATGTGTGCACAAACCGTAATGGAAAAATGATTCAATCAAATGAAACAATTGATAATGAAAAATATAACCAAATGTACCAAGTTATTCTTCGTCCGGAAGTGGAGCACCGAAGTTAGTGAACTTAGGTTCTGGTCTTTCGAAGAGTCGGATAGGAAACGAAGGTCTGACACCAATGTAGCTTTCCAGACGTCTGATTTGTTCCCGTCGAAATAACCTTTCTTCAATCTTTAAGACAAAGTTACGAACTTGTCTTCTGGAGCTGGATTTCCATCGAGGTTGTTCCCCTTTAGCTATCTTACGGCGATCATCGTTCAATCTTTTGACAAGCCCATCACGAACTGATTTGAGTGTAACATCACAGAATTTGTGTACCTCATCGAACCTCATGAAGCTTTGTAGCTTTTTGCTGTTGATGTAGGTAAAACCAAACGGTTCTTGGATGAGAGTAAACTGTGGTGTTTGATAGAGACCATCAAAGTAGAATTGTGGCTTTGTCAAATTGATCTTCTGTTGGTAACTTTCCACTCCAAGCTGAAGATCTTCCACTCTTTCTTGAACAATCAGTCGTCGGATGTAAAGAAGTAGTGATGCCATGAAGTTGTACTGAACGTCTCTATCGAATCCGCGCATTCTACTCTGAACCTTTTCAAGATACATATCTTCTATGTCGTTGAGATAAAGGTCGGGAAAGTCTGCTTCGGAGAACTTGTACTTCTTTTCATCTTGTCGTTTAACAACTATTTCACGCATGAATAAGTAGTTAAACTGTTTCGACTGTTGAATCTCCAAGATAGCGATGATCTTTGATTTTTGCTTCACATTTTCCAATGACTTCTCTCCTAATCTGCTTGTATAACCGAGACGACGACGTTCAGGCCAATGTTGAATTCCGTGTAGAGCATCTCTGTCGTAAGCTACGATGGAGTTGCTGAAAATACGAGTGGTTTCTTCAATGGCTGGAATTTCATATCTAGCGGCTGGTACTGAGATTGTGAGTGAAGAAGCATATTTCTTCTTGGATGTTTCATGAGTGAGCTGGATGTTACGAAGATCTTTGTTGAAGAAGAAGCTGTAAGGTATCTTGGGTTTGTCTAGAAATCCTTTCAAAGGTAATGGTTTGGTCCAGTCAGTGAAGTAAGGTTTTTCATGATTCTTGGAACTGAGATCGATATTCACTTCAGGATTTAACCAGTCAAAGTCGGCAGACATTGCACTAGCTATATTCTGCATATGATATTCGTATTCAACTTTGTTTCCAGATCTTTTCTTGAGGAATTCTTGTGCATCCCTATTGATTCTTCTAAGCTCCATCTTTGTGAGTTTGTTGATGTGAAGATCCTTCATAATGACCTGGGTGAACTGTAGAGTGTTACCAGGAAGGGGTTCTTCTTCTTCTAGAGGAGGTTGAGCTTGAACCATTTCTGTCAGCCAATCATTCTGAGGAGTGTCATCATTGTCGAGCCATGAATGACGTGTTTTTTTCTTGGATTTCTTAGATTTAGATGTAGCATCTTTGTCTTTATCTTTGGAAGGTGACGATGGTCCAGCATGAGAATCAGGAATAGGTGGAGCACGGTAATCAGTGTCAGGTTGACCTTGGAAGTTATCAGTGTGTTCCATGAAAATTTCTTCATCTTCAGTTTGACCTTTACCAGTAGTTGAGGGTTGTTGTTGAGTTCCAGGAGGAGTGGAGTCCTTTTGTGGTTGTAGAGTGGATGAAGGGCCTGTTCCAGACTTAGGTTTCTTGCCTTTGGAGTTTGGGTCAGGATCGTCATCTTTTCTTGTCCGTTTACGGGTTCCAGCAGCATCTTTTCATGACTCCTTTGATATGTAAGCCGCCATAGCCTTATAAAGTGCTTTTTCTTCAGCAGTTTGTGTGGTTTTGGAGGCAACATTGTCGAAGATTTTGGCAAGCATTTCGTTGAAGGACAATTCAGGGACCGTTGGAGTCACAGTAGAAGATCTTGCGGTGTGAAGCGTGAATGGTGTAGTAGACAACATTTTCCTTGTAACGCTTCTGATTCTGTGATCCAAGTTGTCATTGATTGGTTCAAGAAGGTTTGCTACCTCAGGAGTGATCATATCAACCAGATTATCTGTGAGAAAATCTTGTGTTGCAGTTCTGATAAATCCTTCATAATCAGAGTTCAGGAACTTGTCGATCAGCTGCTTTGACTCCTGGAAGTCCTCAACTTGTTTGGTAAGACCGTTAACTATGTTGGTGAGTTTGTTGACTTGCTCCTGAAGATCAACTGGTTGTTTTGGTTCATTGATTGAATGCTGTTTAGATGCGGTTTCTGAAGGTGTGGGAGATGAGTGTTCAGGTGATGATTCGGACGATGACTCGTTGTGAGAGTCTGAAGAAGAAGCAGGAGGAGTCGGATCCTTTGGTGGAGAGTCTTGAGGAGGTGGAGGTTGTGCTGAGGAAGTCTGCTGAGAAGATGACTTAAGAAATATGTTGGTGTCGAACTGGTTCTTCTCTTCATTTTCTTTTCTGCGACGTTCTTCTGCTTCCTCTGCTTCTCGTGCAAGAAACTCTGGAGTAATGAGGTATTCGTGTTCCTGATCCGTAGCAAATTGCTCTTGGCCGCCAACATTCTCCTCTACGTTAGCAGTCTCTGTCATATTGACATCTCCAGTTTTGTCAGTGTCTTTAACTGTGTTATCTGGCTGTGAGGCTGATTCTAATGTTGTGGACACAACGGGAGGATTCATGCTGCTAGTAGCTCCTTCATGTTCAGACTGATCGATAGGTGGTGGAGTTTGAGACATGAGTCGGATTTCGAGAGTTGCTTTCCTCTGTTCTTTCCTAAGCCGCTTTTCTTCAGCTCTAGTGTCGACAACTATACTTTTGAGTTTGCGTTTATCGACCAATGGTTCGACGATTGGTTCGTCTTCATCATCCTGAGGTTCATTGATAGTGACTCCTTTTCTCTTCCTTGTCTCTTCTTCATAAGTTTCAAGACTTTGTTGTACGGCGATCTCTATTGCAGGAAATCCTTCATCAGGTGCTCTGTATCTCAGTTCATAGTCTGGTTCTTCTTCTTCAGATTCCGTATCGAACTCGGACTCGGTGTCAGAAGGTGGAGGAGTAGGTTCATCCCGAATAAAGTACTCAGGAGTTGCCTTCTTCTTTGGCTTGGTAGCAGGTTTAGGTTTGGATGTAGGTATAGGTTTGGTGGAAGTCTTGGGTTTTGACTTAGGAGCACCCTTAGATCTAGTATGTGGTGAGGCAGTGGTGCTTGTAGTACTCCCAGACTTTACACCTCCTTTGCTACGAGTCTTTATTGTTGCTTCTTCCTGTATACCTTTGTAAGCGTTGTCATACAGCTTGTAGTTCAGACTCTTCTTGATTTTGTCATTCAATAGGTATTCGGGAAGCCTCATTCCCTTGATCTTTGTTGAGGAAGTGGTCGTTTTGATGAATGAGGTGGTGAAGTCGTCCTCGAAGAGGTGCTTTGGCTCATTAGGATCAGCCATCCTCTTGATGAATTCTGGAGAACTTTTGCAGAGATGTTCTATGATAAGCTTGGTGAATCTCGTGAATGGTATCATAGTCTTCACACGTTCAGTCTGAATACTGTGGACGATATCATTCATGATAGGAACTGCAAAATTAATCGGTGTCAGAGTCACCATTCCCCAGAGTGTTTGCAGGTGTTCTAGCCTTGGATGTTCATGACCACTTTTCCTTCCAGATATAGATCTCACCACCAACAGACAGAATGTTCTCCAAGGCTGAGGGACATTCTTGGCATTAAATTGGGAAAGCTTGACTAGAGGTACATCATCATCAACCTCATATCCTAATTCAATGAAGAAGTCAAGAAGATCCAGGTCAGGTAGTATAGGAGAGAATTCGTTGTCAGTTTGCGGAAAGAGAAGGGTTGTTCGAAGAACGTCATGATCTACAGTGTATTCTTTGCTATCCAATGTAACAGTGAAAGACTCATCATCCAAGTTAGCCCGAGCAGTAATCCAGAACTGATGAAGGTAGAACAGCGGAACTGAGGTAGAACAGGTGAGCAGTGGTTTGCATGGATGTGCAAGTAGGATATCTTTCACGATCATGCATGATTTCTCTGTGATTTTCAATTTGTTGAAATCAACTCGAGGATTGTTGTTACCAATTGTGACATTGTAGTTCTCGGGAGTGATGTCATCCATGGTGAGTAATGGAAGAGTTTGTTCAGCGACGTTCTCATTGTGTTCAGCCATGTTAATCTGAAAAGTATCACCATAAACCAAACATCCAAATTTGTTATGTGTTAGCACAGTTTAGAGTTTGGATACAGATATCTACTTGAGACAGTTAAGCACAAATGTGTCATTTTGTTATGAGTGAAGTGTCACATAATGCATATTTGAAGAATCATAGAACATTTAGAATCACGAAATCAACTATACAATGCAACGTTTCGCAAATAAGCACAATTGATATTCACAATTCACAGTTATTTCACATTACACAACAAACATGAATCACAACAAGGTTACATAGATATAACATGACAAGGCCAAAAACAAGATTTCGAAAATATATCATGGACCTTTTATCGCAAACTTGAGTAAAGAAAAGATTTCGAAAAAAAATGTTATAGAGAAACTTTATCGAGAAAGTGTCTTATTGAAAAAAAATCCTCATAAGTGACTTTTATCGAGATCTTTCCTTTGCGAAAAAATTGAAGTTTTCGAAAACATCTTTTTCGATAAAAAACTTTTCGAGAACCTGATGATTTCGAAAAATATAGTTCACACAATGATTTCGAACATAATATTTCGAAAAGACTGAGCTGGAACAATATTTATCGAGAACATAAGTTTCTCGATAAGTTTGTTAAAGATTGCGATAAAACTCAAGGTTCTCGAAAAAATTCTTATACAAGAATCAAATCGAATTTTATTGAAGTCACACGTACGTTTCCTTCGCAAAGAACTTTTCCAATGACTTAGGCCTGTCACCAAGATAGATAAACACTACTTAGACAAAATCACAAAGTTTACGATAACTGTCAAGAACATGTTCTCGATAATTACACAACTTTGAGACAAATGAGTGACATAGAGTCAAGCATATCATAAGTACATGTAATAAGCACATAATGACACAAATGACAGTATACAACACATAAGACTTAGTTAGATCGACATTATCTAAGAACGAAGTATACTAGTTTATCGAGAATCAAGTTACAATGGAGTAAATCATCATAGCTAAATCAAACATGCAAATATGAGACCTTAGAAACAAATCCCACCAATAATATCAAGCAAATACGCACAGAACCTCATAAACCCAATTCGACCCAAAATTATGAATTCGAGAATCAAAGTATACATGATGGAATGAATGAAAAACAATGGGGATATGTTAGAAACAAGCTAATTAACAAAGCCCTATCAAGAATCATCCACCTAAACATGTTTAGAGCAATTTTCGAAATCCTAAACCCTAGTTCTCGACATCATGAAAACAGGAAATCGAACCGTTGTTTTTCCAATTAACCAAGATCCTATGTGTGTAATACCCTAGTGAGTACAAAGGAACTTACGAATTGATGATCAAGGTCTTGGATGGCTCGAATTAATGAGGGCCGTAGGTTTTTAGAAAGGGTTTAAGAGATTTTGAATAAGTGGGATTGTGTTATACGGTTTGTATGTTTTATTCTTTTGAAACTTTAAGTTTTTGACAATTTAGGTCCCTTAACTATGAGATATGTATACTAGGTCCCTAAAGTAACTAGCAAACATATGTAATATTGAGAAATACCTCCGTTAATCCTAACTTATGAAATCCTTTCTAAGGGATGAGACAAAGGAATGTAAAAGAATTTACACACACTCCAAAGAACTGTAAAATACGAGAAACATGCAAGTATACCAATTAAAAGATTGGTAAAAGATTTAAGCGTGACTCCCCCTCAACACTTGTAAAATAAGAACAAAATGTTGAAGTGAAGCGATATACTTGCATTTTTTTTTTAAGTAAAAGAAATATGAAAAATCTTTTTGTGTTTTGATTGGTTTATCGTTAAGAAAAAATATTATACAAAGATAGTTATGATGTTTGACGATTAGTTGTATTTTGAAAACTTTTCCAGATCCTCTGGAGTCAAACATCTCATACCAATTTGGTGAACTAGACTAGCAAGCAAACCTTGATGGTGCTAAAGATTTGGTAAGTAAGTCAGCCAGTTGGTACTCAGTTCCAACAAAATAAAGTTCAACGGTACCCTTTTCCACATGCTCTTTGATGAAATGATATCGGAGATCGATGTGTTTGGATTTGCAATGATGTACAATATTGCAGGAGATGGCAATTGCACTCTTTGAATCACAGTAGATAGGAATCTTGTTGAATAGGTAGCCATAATCCTTAAGTTGTGATCTCATCCAGATGACTTGAGCACAACAAGCAGACATGGCTACGTATTCAGATTCTGTAGACGACAGTGATGTGCAGTCCTGCTTCTTTGATTGCCATGACACAAGTTTGTCTCCGAGAAATTGTAATCCACCAGATGTGCTTTTGCGTGTGTCTAAGCATCCTGCATGGTCAGCATCTGAAAAAGCAATTAGTTCAAAACCAGAATCCTTCGGATACCAGATTCCCAAGTTAATGGTTCCCTTTATGTATCGAAGGATTCTTTTGACCTCATTGAGGTGTTTTTCAGTTGGTCTGGACTGATAGCGAGAGCACATGTAGACAGCAAATACTATATCAGGTCTACTAGATGTGAGATACATGAGGGACCCAATCATACTTCGGTATTTGGTAGGGTCAACGGGAGTCCCATGTAAATCAGCATCTAGTTTTGTGGTATAGCCCATTGGTGTATTATAAGTATCACAAGACATCATTCCATGTTTCTTTAAAATTTCGAGAGCATATTTGGACTGATTTATAAAAATACCACGGGGTGATTGATGAACTTGTAATCCTAGAAAGAACGTAAGTTCACCCATCATGGACATTTCAAAATTATCTTTCATTAATTTTGCAAAATCATTAGAGTAACTTCGTTTTGTTGAGGCAAAAATGATGTCGTCGACATATATTTGAACAACAAGTAAGTCCTCCCCGTAGGTTTTTGTAAACAGTGTTGGATCAACCGATCCTTTAGAAAATTTATTGGCCAGTAAGAAAGTGGACAGTTTGTCATACCACGCCCGTGGGGCCTGCTTGAGTCCGTAGAGAGCCTTTTTGAGTCGGTAAACGTGATTGGGACGCTCAGGATCAACGAAGCCTTCAGGTTGGCTGACATAAACTTCTTCACGGAGTTCTCCATTCAGAAATGCTGTTTTCACATCCATTTGGTAAACCACCATATTCCTGTGTGCAGCATAAGCCAAAAAGATCCGAACAGCTTCATGTCTTGCCACTGGAGCAAAGGATTCAGCAAAGTCAAGACCTTCAAGTTGGGAGTATCCTTTCGCTACCAGACGTGATTTGTTGCGTATGACTGTCCCTTCTGCATCAAGCTTATTCTTCCAGATCCATTTTAACCCGATGACAAAGACTCCGTCAGGTCTTTCAACTAATTTCCAGACTTCTAATCTTATGAATTGCTGAAATTCCTCTTGCATAGATTCAATCCAGTTGTCATAAGTCATTGCATCTTTAATGTTCTTAGGTTCTTCATGACAAACTGTGAGTGCATAGATGCAAGTTTCTCCATCTGTGTGAAGTCGTTGTCTTGTCATAACAGGTGCATCTGGATGGCCAATAATATGAACTAGTGGATGGTCACGAGTCCATTTATGTGTTGAAGGGTGTAGTTGATACGTATCTCGCATGTTGGCAGGATCCAAGTTGCGTGTTGACGACTCAGCTATATCAGGAACTGTAGTAGCTGGTGCAAACGGATTAAAGAACGCATCAGGATCATGCTCTGCGGATTGTGGAACTGATTGTGGTGTTGGATCTTCAGCTGGATGGCGGGAAGTAGAACCAGTTTGTTCTGCTGTAGATGGTGATACAATTGGAGGACCGTCTCTCTCAACACTTGTAGTAGTTTGTTGAGGTGAGTCTGGTACTGGAATGTTATCAGGTTGAGCAGCGGAATTAGGTGAGACCTCAGTAGGACGGTATTCAATTGTGTCATCAAATAGTGGAGCAAACAGGGTTTCTAGTTCTTTGCGGTTAAGTGGCAAAGGTTCAGCTGAAGATTTCGGAGAGTTAAGACGGTTAAATTCGGGTCCTAAGCTGTGTTGCTCAGAAGCCATTTGTGTGAGTTCATCAAAATTAGCGTGAATGGTTTCTTGAATTTCTCTTGTACGACGATTCCATATCCGAAAACCTTTGGAATTTTCACAATATCCAACGAACACTCCGATGTCAGCCTTTGCTTTAAGTTTACCTAAATCATCACGATCATTTTTCGGATAGCAAAGTGCTCCAAATACATGAAAGTAATTGATGTTTGGTTTCCTTTTATGAACAATTTGATATGGTGTTTTGCGATGGCGTTTTGTGATCATGCAACGGTTTTGTGTATAACATGCGGTTGAAACAGCTTCTGCCCACAAGTAATCTTGTAATTGAGCATTAATCAACATAGTTCTAGCAGCTTCCACTAACGTCCTGTTGCGTCTTTCAACCACACCATTCTGTTCTGGGCTTCTAGGAATAGATGTTTGATGTTCAATTCCCACTTTCTCATAATAAGACCTAAGTGTCTGATTTTTGAATTCGGTTCCATTGTCAGTTCTGACGATTCGTACCGTGTTGCGTAACTGAACTTGAATTTTAGTGAGAAAGGTGATGATCATTGAAGGAGCCTGACCTTTACTTCGTAAGAAATAAACCCAAGTCCATCTAGAGAAGTCATCTACAATTACGAGTATGTAGCGTTTACCGTTGATACTTTGAACACGCATCGGTCCACATAAATCCATATGAAGCAGTTGTAAAACATGATTCGTACTTTGCTCAGGTTTAGACGAAAAATGAGCACGAGTACTTTTTCCTTGTTCACATGCTGGACATAAGTGATCTTTGGTAAAACGGAATCTTGGAAATCCATCGACAAGTTTATAACGAGCAAGGTCAGTCATAGTTCTGAAATTCAAGTGTGAGAGACGTTTGTTCCATAACCAAGATTTAGTCGATTCAGCTTTGGAGAGAAGACATATCGGAGATGTTGCAATCATATCTGACATTGAGATTGTATAAAGATTGGAGCCGCGTGAGCCAGACATAAGATCGTCTCCTTGTAAGTCACGAACAAAGCAAGTTTTCTCACGAAATGCAACTTCTAGATCCCCATCACAGAATTGACCAACAGAGAAAAGGTTGTGTCCAAGGCCTTCCACGTAGTAAACACGACTGATTTCAATGTTCCCGCTGATAAAGTCACCATATCCCATGATTAGAGCGTAAGATCATTCCCGAATCTGACAGTACCAATAAATTTTGAGACAAAGTTGTGTAGCAGTTTGAGATTGCCTGTCATATGTCGGGTGCATCCGCTATCAACAATCCAGAGAACGATCTGAACTACCTGCATCACAAGAAGAGGACACAGATGGAACAGAAGTAAGGGTGGAACCCAAAGATAGTGCGGGTTCCTGTTGGTTAGACACACATGTATTCAACAGTTTAGGAATCCATTTAAATTCTGGTTTGTATTGTAACCAACGTTGCCAATTCCAACTAGTTTTTGCCTTCTTAATGTTAAATGCACTAGTCGTTGGCTCATTCCTAGATTTGTTCTTGGCACCTATGGGGGTAACTTCAACTTCATTAGAAACCGTAGAGGACGGCTTTCCTAAGTTAGACTTAGAGGCAGTAGTGGGCCTAGAAGGAATGCGTGTCCTACGTTTCTTATGACAATTGAGAAGAGAATTAGCGATACATTTTGTATGATTACCAAATGATACGCTTAAACGACAAAACACACAAGATGCATTAATATTCAAAACATTCGAAGGTTCATCATTTGTTACATTTAGATTTTGATTACAATTTGCCAGATTAGAATCTAAATCTGATGCAACATGAGTCTTATTCAAGTTCCTAAGTTGATCTTCTACTTCTTGAGCTTCTAGTTGTCCTTTCTTACGTTGCAAGATCCTATTCTTCTTTTTACTTTTTCGCTTGGGTCTGCTAACGCTAGTAGTGGAGACTAGTCCTGTAGAAGTGGAGTTATCAACATTAGTGTTTTGAACAACCTTTCCTTTAGTTGTTTTGTCTAATTTATACAATCCTGGTGCTATCACCGTGGTGTCAACCATTTTTCCTTTTTGAAATAGCTTAACTTTCTCTTTTAAATCAATGATCATGTGATTTTTATCCTGAATTTCAGACTCAAGTAAACCATTGCAATATTTGATGTCATCACGATTTTGTTGCCATTCGGCGTTTTCAATTTTTAAATCCGCAATTTCTTTCTCGTATTTGAGACACAAACTTTTGAGAGACTCATTGTTTTTGCAAAGCTGACAAGAGTTAGAAATATTTTGACTTTGAAGTTTCAATTCCTTTTTAAGACTCTGAGCTTGACACCATTCAAGCCTTTGTTTGAGTTGACAAATGTCTTTTGAAAACTGTTTTGTCACATCATCATTCGTTTTCCTCAGATTGTCATTCTCATGTTTTAGTGTCTCAATTTCCACATGCAACAAGTTATTATCAACACAATGATCATGCTTAAGCATAGAAGTACCAGAATTATAGAGATCATTCATGATAACAGACAAAATATCAGCATTGAGAACTTGTTCCAAGAGTCGATCAGCATCGTTTTTTAAAACTCTATTTCTTTGCTTTTGAATCAAAATGTCATTTTCAGTTGCATTGAAAACGTTTATCATATTTTTGACCTCCTTTTGAAGTTCCTGATCCCAACGTGTAGCACAGAGACGGAGGTGTTTGACAATTGGCAACATTTGTTTTTGAAAAATATCTCTCTTTTCGCGCTCGTAAGCGGATTGAAACGTTTCAACTTTTATTTCAGAATTGCGTTCAATTGTCTCCTCCAAAATTTCGATGTCTTCCATAAAAGTTTTGAAATAATTTAAGACACGAACACTTTTTGGTAAGGGTGAAAGTTCACCGGATGATGGTAAAGGACCATTTATTTGTGCTACAGTTTTGACAGGGACCTCATTGTGAGATGAAACATATGACTCTTCGATAAACCATGATTTCTCAGGTAAATCCTTTTGAGTAACAAAAAATTTTGAAATGGGAGGAGCTTTTGAATAGTCATATGGTGTCCAATATTGAACATAACTCATTTTAGATCGACTCTCTTCGTCAAGTTCTTCTTCTTCCTCAGTATCAAAAACAACAGCACGCACAATTGTATTATCAAACATGTGATCAATACTATAAATCTTAGGATTCTCTTTGAAAGCTTTGTGAAGAAACATTGATTTAAAATCGCAAAGTGCAAATCCTTTATCGGGTCTCGGTTTTAAAGCAAACTTTTGAATTGTTGTGACAGAGTTCCCGTGTTTGTAAACAATGTGACGAAATTCTTTGAGTTGTTTCTCAAGATCAACAATATCACCGAGTAAGTCATCTATATACTTCCTTTTGCGTTTTTTATGGTCACAAAACTCCGTTTTGCAATTAGACAATTCTGTTTCTGTTTTTGAAAGAACTATTTGAAGACGTTCAGCTTGCATTTTCAATTCACACTTTTCACTTTCGAGTTTCGAAATCAACTTTCCATTTGACTCAATTATATCTTGTATTTTGCGTTGAAAATCTTGTTCCTTATTGTAAGAATCTTGAAAAGCTTTTTCAAAACTTTTTGCATTTTTAATCTTTTCTTCCTGATTGGAAAGTTGAATTTTATAACATTCAATATCTCTTGCAAGTGACGCATTTTGTTCTTTTAAAACTTTATTTTTCTCGTTGCATTTTAAGATTTGCAATTGTTGAGAATCCAGTTGTTTAGATAACAATATGAGGTCAGGGTCTGGATCAAATGATGGTTCATGTTGTTCTAAATGATCATGTTTATCATTCTCAATAGGATCATCAAATGAAACAACTGTGTCATCATCGAATATGACAACTGTGCTTATTTGTTCATCTTTATGAGATGATGAAGATGATTTAGATGGAACAACATGCGCCATATCTGATTCATAAGCAGAAGGTGAGACGATTTCATTAATAAAGCATTCATTGAGGTCATGTACCTGAGACAAGCCGTCAGTGTCATACACTGGACCTGAATCATTGAGCTTAACTTCCTGCATGTTGGCCATAAGCATCACAGCTGCATTAGCTTCCAGATCTTCCATGTCATCATCATTGTTGACATTTGCCATGAAGTTGTTATCATGTTCAGGGAAATGTCCGTCTTTTTCATCTTGAAGAGCCATGAGTAATGCCTGCTTGTGAAACTTACTACCCCAAGTTCTCGGTTTGGGACATGCTGTAGCTATATGACCTTGTTCATTACAATTGTAGCACCAAACTGCATTCCCTGAGCTGGAGTTCCTTGTAGCAACTGAGTCAGACCTTTGTTGAGAAGATCCTGAGTTGTTCCTGAACCCCGTATTGTTACTGAACCTCTGATCATTCCTATAATTTCCTGAAGAGCTTCCTGAACCAGATCGACCATAGTTACGATTCTGAATTTCCACTCTTCCATCATTGACAACAGCTTGATTCCTTGTGTTAGAAGATGAACGTTGACGGTTGTTTGTTTTGTTGGAGAATTTGCTGAAAGCACGAGCAATAAGAGCAAGTCCCTGATTCAACGTGTTAAAGTCATCATCGTCATCTTCATTGGAATTAGAGTAATACACAGCATCATCGTTGTTTAATGGAACCAGTTGAGTAGAGGCATTCTGTGGAGATGAATCATAAGGGACCATTTGGTTCGAGGTAGAAGATTGTGGATAACTGAAGTAGTTCTGCTCTTGAACATATGCATGATTTGACATTGGCGGTGGAGCGTAGGGAGACTGAGCTACGAGAGCCAAAGAATTTGGTGTTGGTCTGTATCCTCCTCGTAGAGCTCGATCTTTTTCCACTTCAGGTTCATGGTGTTTCAGAAAATCAAACAACAAACCATATGGAGCATCATGCAGATTCTTTGTTTGACGAACAAATGTCACATATTTATGCCAATCAGGGCCAAGACTACCAACAAATTTGGAGTTCACAGCGATCCTTGGTACTGTGATTTTATGACGTTCCAGATCATTAACCACATTTGTGAAACGATAATAGTAGGATTCAAGTGACTCTCCAGGTTCAATTGTGATGTCAGTGTATTCCATGTATAGCTTAGATTCCATATCATCTTTGTTCAATTGAGTGCCTTCCATAAGGAGATAAATGTGTTCCCACATAGCTTTAGCCGTTTTCTGAGCATCGACACTTCGATAGATTGGATTAGGAATACCTTGAAGTATATAAGCCATTGCATACTCATCAGCTTCACGATGTAGTTTCTGTTCTTCAGTGAGTAAAGATTCTGGAAGAGGTCTATCACCAGGAGGACGTGGAGGATCAGCATTTGGATCACCAGCTTCAAATCTTGTCGGCCACTCAAACGGTCCTTCAAGTATCACTTGCTTCAAGAATTTCCCACGAGGTTTCTTTAATTCAAGAAAGCGTAAGAATCGACTTGACCATTGAACATAGTTCCCAGGTGTTAACATTGGAGGTGTCTCAAGTGATCCTACCTCATGTCGGGATTGTTGAGTTGTAATAACTTCACACATTCTGTCAAACCAGTGAGGTTGTTTGGAGGAAAACTGAGTGTTTTGTTGTGGCACTTGATATGATTGTTGTTGAGGAATGATCTGATGTTGTTGCATCATTAGGTAATGATGTAGTGGATTGTATGTTTGTTTTTGAGAAGGTTGTTGATTCATTTGGTGCGGAAGGTATTGTTGTTGCTGATACTGCTGATTTTGTTGTTGCTGAATGTGAGGGAAGTAGTGATTAGGTGGTTGAGACATCTTAGAACACTTGTGTAGAAATGGATCTTGTAGAAAGTGTAGATTAAACCAAGTATCGAAAAACTTAGCACAACTTCAATGATTGCGAAAAACTGTCAGGTTATCGAGAAACAAGGTTTGCGATAATAGGATTGCGAAACTTGTCAGGTTATCGAGAAACCAGGTTTGCGAAACTTTGCAGGTTTTCGAAAACTTTGAAATTTCGAAATAATCAAGGTTTTGCGAAACTTTTAGGTTTTCGAAATAATAAGATTTCGATACTTAATAAGTTTGCGATAACTTTGTGATTTCGAAAATTTTATGTTTTGCGAAAAAACACAAAATTGCGATAAACAGTTTTCGAAATTATACAATTTCAAAAACTTTCCCAAAAGTCGAAGTACTTAACTTTCTTATACAAGAAAGAAAATACCGAGTCCACACAAACGAAGTCGAGGTAGTGCACTTTGAGAAGATCTCGAAATGGTAACTATATAGAATTTCGATAACTTGGTAGTTGTTGTTTTACAAAGAAAGCGATCCTAAAACTCGTTTTTCTTTCAAGATACTTGTACTTTTGTGTGTAAAATGAGTAGATCTTAAAGAAAGTAGAAAACTTTAAGAAATTTTTCAAGACTAAAAAAAATTTCGATAAAAGTACAAATGACCAAATCGAATAGTTTTGTAAAAAATTTGGAACTTTTTGGTTTGTTTTGATTTTAAACACAAGTTTGTAAGTAAAGATGTGAGAAAAACCAAGAAACAAACAAGAAAGTTTAAAATTTTCACAAAAATTCGATTTAAAAAAAAAAAAAAAAAAAAAAAAACGACTTTTAAGATAGAAATCAATGAAAACAATAACTACACCTTCCTCTAGCGAATGATACCACTTGTTGGATCATAGTATTGATGTTGATTATGTGATTCGGGAGGTCGGGTTTGATGGAAAAAGATGAAATCCATAGTTAGAGAGAGAGAGTAGAGAGAGAAGGAAAACTAGGTGATTTTATTGATAATAAGGAAATGAGAAAAACACACACTAAGTCTCACCCCTCCATGGAAGTATGGAGGGGTATATAAAGCCTAACACATGCTATACTATTGCACTATTACATAACTAGTCCATGTGTTTTGGCTTAACAAGATAGTAAATGTAATCCCGTAAATGTCGTTCCATTTACGTGTTAGGATCAAAAACTTTGATCCCAACAATCTTCCCCCAATGGGGCGACATAAGGGATTACTTACAACATTTCCTACAAGTACAAATACAAATAAAGAAAGGTCTTCATCGGCTCTTCAAGTGCTGAGGATGACTACAGTTGACGCTCTTTGTCGATCTTGTACCTCGGCTTGAGAACTTTATCTTAACTTGTAGGCAAATGATGTAATATGCATGAAATGGATTAACTTCCCCCCAATTCATGCTGCATGTCTTTAGCGGCTTCTTCGTACACTTCTTTTTGGCGAAGTTTCTGAATCAGCTTCCCCCAAACTGACAACCGTCTTTAGCAGATTCGAAACTTTGATGTAGTCAACATGTCTTCTAACTTTTGAAGTTTTGAGTACGCAGCGGAATTTGTAGATGACATCATAAACCACACCAAGCAAATCTGACAAGTCACTTAATCACAGTTATGCTCAACGCGGAAGCTCCGTTCGGGGGTAACATGCAAGAAATCAGCAAGATCTTCTCACTTAAGTAGGCTACTTCACACTTCACAACCCGCGAGAGTTGAAATGATTACACCAAAATCACAAAATTGAACCACTGATCATCTCTGCGGACGTCTCTCCAGTAGTAATAAAATTGTAAGCTCGATCACGTGAGTCTATTATGCGTCCCTGATGTGCACATTTCTTCCCCCTAATTGCAGAACCTCGTGGAAAATGAGTGTTTTCGCAAAGTAGTCAAGAAAAGGGTAAGAAAGCAAAGAACACCCACTCTATCTTCCCCCACGATGTCTTCGCGAAATCGGAAGCATACACACTATGTTTACGATGGAAAACGGAGGCAGCGTAACCCCATATGTCTAACTAACCGATTATGTGTGAAGTATTAAAAAATAGCCAGTGAGAATCAACTGCTGATAAGCAACTCTACTCTTTGATACTCTTCTCATCTTACTCTTTACCGACCCCATTATCATTCTATCGGCTCTTTGTAGTGACTACTGATCAAGAAAATTCAATATTATGAACTTGAGAACGAAGTAGAATAACCTAAACTTGTGACTTAAACTTGCACTAATGTATGACTAAGAGCGGCGTAGAGAGTTCGTCCACCATCGAATCCCTAAGTACTCTATACTCTACCACCATCAAGTATAAGACGTACATCACCTCTTGAGTATCCACAACTTTGTGTGACACTGAGCACTACAACGTAACTCCTTAAAGTGATAGTTATACACGGAGAACCCACAAACATCATGTATAACTAGACAACTCAAGTCTTTGTCATTCGTACAGATAAAAGCTCGAACAAGGATCTCAAAGAATCATGCATCCAACCAACCCCGATATCTTCAAGATACTAAGTACACGCGCCCGTGAAATCCTACTTCAACCTCAAATAAATAATAAAAAAATTATCACCGTAGTCACATCTTGCGGTTAAATGCCAAAAAACTAGCCTTTTTGACGGTTTAAAGTGAACTTGATAATGATTTGATCCCGATCTTGTCAAAAACGTAACCCCGTGAAAATTTTCAATAACCAAAATACCACTCTTCTTTAACCAAATATTGTACTCCGTACCAAGAAAGTAACATAATGTATCAAAATACATTTGTATAATAAAAAATTTCAGCTCAATAATAAAGTATTATCGGATTCAAGTAAGCAAATCCAATTTACTATTTTAAATAAGCATTCAGCCCAAGAAAATTGGTGATAACTTCGTTCAGCCCAATAACCGGATATCAAAGCCCAAACAAATATGAATTGTAACCCGGTCCAAAGTGCAAATTATCATCCGATCCAATCATACACACGGTGTTATAAGTGATAACCTAATTACACTCACTTCAAATAATCCGCCCCTTCCCATCTTTATCTCTCACCAAAATACAGATCTCACACAAAAAATCAATCTTATCTCATCAAAATCACAAACACAGTCCGATTCACCTTCTCCCTTTAATCAAAACGCAATCCAACACAAACTACCATCATTATAACTCCGTATTCGACATAATCATTCACATAATTAAATCCTTAAAGCCTTCTGCTCCAGATTATTCGAGTCACAAGAAGAAATATGTCCTCAATATCTTGTAACAACCGAGGTCTAAGGTAGGTTGTTGTGTTGTTTTGAGCTTTGATTTTATCATTAATTGAACCAGAGATAAGAGAATAACATAATTGTTATTTTCTTTATCTTATAGACTTCGGATAATAATTGAAGCGTAAGCATCATATATGGATCTGTGATGATGTGGTTTTGATTTTCAAAGATCTATAAGATCTTTACATCCCATACGCGGTGCGAGACAAAACTAGGCTGAGATCGTTTGATTTAATAAGTTGTAATCGGTTGTTGTAGTAGGATTAGGTCTTGATTGGCAGTGGCACGTCATATTTCATTTCCTTCTTTATTTTGGCCACTTTTCGAAAAGTATCTTTTCGATAATTTCTAACTTTTCGAGAATATTGAACATATCGAGAACATGATTATTTCGAGAACTTTGATTATCGAGAATTGGATTATCGAGAACCTCAGTTACGTATAGGTTATCGAGAACTTTAGTTATAGAGAAAAGATTTCGACAGTTTAGGGTATAATGTTCTCGAAAACAAGTATTTTTCTCGATAACAAGTACATCTCGAAAATTTCTTATACAAGAAATTCAGACCATTTTCCGGCGAATTTTCCGACCATGTTTTCCGGCCAACCCTTTTTACCAGTATTTTGACCACAAGTCTTCACGTTCTTCAGACCAGTTTAATACATGTGACCAAACAAAATGATATGCAACTTAAATTTTGGACCAAAACTGATCTTGGATCAAAACTGATGTTGGACTATAATACCACAAGTGGACGAATCTTGTAAGTCAGGATATAAAGCCAAAGAAAATGGACCACTTACAATACCGGTTGTGAACCTGTTTATCAATACTTGTTGACAAAAAGTTTGGACCAGTTAAAAACGTGATACAACAACTTCAGTAACAAGATACGAACACACAAAAATACAACTTTTGACAAGATAATACCACAAAATCAACAAAATAATAACCTTGGCTCTGATGCCACTTGTTGGGTCACCATTTAGTAAACACAAGCACAATAATGATAGAAATGAGATGAGAATGAGAATGGGATGATTATGAGAAATTAGAGAATATGAATTGCAAGAGTTTCCTTAATGTTTCAAATAACCAACCAAATACAAATGAGGCCTAAGACTAGTATTTATAGGAAAGGAGCTAGGGCAACATCCCTACTCCATCCTTTCATGAAAACGTGTGGGCTTTAAGCCCATGGGTCATATTACTTAGGCCTAGTAAACGTGTAACTTAACCAATATTGTAAGTAATAAATAACTTAAGCAACCTATTATTACAAATGACTGAGACTTGACAAAATAGTAAAAACTTTGGTTCCAACAAACTTTCAGCTTTATCTTCATATATTTTAATCACCTTTTTCATTTTCTCCCCCTCAAAAATAGCATATGAGATGTTGTTTTTGTTAAACTTTTGATTAAAATATGCTTTTTGAGTCTTATGGGGAGATTCACCAAGAACTTTTGATTTTGAACAAAGTATTTTGTTTTGACAAGTGCTCCCCCTCAACAAGTGATTAGGTCTTATTGAGGTGAAATACTTGTCCTTTTGAGCAGAATTATGAAAAACATAACACATTTGATTAATTCTACTCAAAAGTAAGAAGCCTTCGCTCCTTATATTAGGATTGAGGCACTGAAGCGTACCTCAGGGTCCTTTCTTTACAAGTTCGGGTTGTGCACTGTAATGCGTGCACAAGCCATTATGAAGTATATTGTTGACAAATCAAATCAAACTCTTACAACTTTACTACCAATCAGGTCTCTGAAATGTCAACACCGGGAACTTTTGTCTGCCTCCAACATAACTTTCCAACCTTCGAAACTGATCCATGCACTTCAATCTGTTCTCAATCCTTAAGATGAATCTGCGAGCATCCCTGGCCTCATTGGTTTTCCACCTTTTAGATTTACCCAGAGCAATGTCATCTAATCTGCTTTTGATTCCATCTCTGACGAACTTCAAGGTTTCATCACAGAACTTATGTATTTCATCGTAAGCCATGAAGCAGTTGCGACCGTTTATACTGCGGTAGGTGAACCCAAATGGTTGCCTGATCAAGGTGTATTGAGGTAGATGTTGAAGGTCGGGGATGTCGAACATGTTGGGTTTGGTGAGATTGAGCTTCTTCTGATAACTTTCCACTCCCAATTGAAGATCTTCTACTTTTTCTCTGATGACTATCTACCTGATGAAGATTAGGAGAGCTTGGATAAAGGCAAGCTGCATCTCTTTAGGCAAGTTACACATCTTTCCTTGAACTTTGAGCAGGTACATGTCTTCGATGTCATTGAGACGTAGTCGTGGAAAGTCTGACTCGGAAATATCGTACTCCTTTTCATCAAGTCTTTTCAGTGTGATTTTGCTGAGGAAGGGGTACCCAAAGTGAGTGACAGTCGAAATGAATTGAATCGAGACTATCTTCAAATCACTTGTCACATCGCCCATTGTCTGATTGAGTCTGCTGTTGCGATAGTACTATGCCCAGTTGTCTGGCCAATGATGTATACCGTAAAGTGCATTCCGGTCATATTCAACAACTTTATCAACGAATAATGCTGAAGCTTCTTCTTCGATGGCATTGTTGAGATATCGAGCTGCAGGGAGAAAGGTGAGTGAGGTAACGTACTTCTTCTCAATCTTGCTGCCAAGTTTCAGAAATTCCAAGTCTGTGTTGAAGAAGAACTTGTACGGGATCTTTGGTTCCTTAGGCTTCCCAATCATCGGTAGTGGTTTGGACCAGTCAGTAATGTAGGGTGCGGTTTTCCTTGTGACCGGATCGACATAAGATTCAGGATTGATCCAGTCAATATTGCTTGACATAGCTCGAGCAATATTTTCCAGATGATACTCAAGTTCGATTGAGTTAGCAGACCGGTCTTTCGGAAGATTGAAAGCATCATTCTTGATTCTTCGCAGCTCTTTCTTATTCATCTTTTTCATCTTAAACTTTTGCTGAATCAATTGAGCGTATTCCACCGTTCGACCATCTTGAGGTTCATGATTATCTTCAAGTGGTGGTTTCGAATTGATCATCTTCTCAAACCAGGAGTATTCGGCACTATCGTCTTGGTCTAGCCATTTAAGGACGGTTTTTGGTTTCTTTGGTTCTGTGCCTTTTGGTGAGGTGTCCGGTTTGGGTTGATGATGCTTTCCTTTCCTTTCTTTCTTCTTCTTCTTGGAGGACGGTTCTGGAACTTCATCGGGTTGAGGAATCTCGTCACCACCGGTGTATTCAAAGTGGTCGTGTGCCTTGGGAGCAGAACCTGATGCCTTCGGTTGTTGTGAGGAGGTTGTTGTTGTTGGAGGGATGACCGGTGTTTTAGATTGAGATGAGGGTCCTTCGGCTTGTTTCTGTTTCTTTGCCTGAGAATTGGGATCCCTGTCTTCATCATCTCTTTGACGCTTTAGTTTATCGGCCTCTGTGCTGCAAGTCTCTTTGTTCATCTTGTCTTTCAACGCTTCCAGGATTTTGGCTTCTTCAGGAGACAATGTGAACTTGCTTGCCAGCTTGTCCAAGAGTTGAGCTTCCAATTCGTCCATAGATAGTCCTGGTAGTGGAACAGTAGACTTGTCAGCTCGAAGAGTGAATGAGGTTGATCGGATCACTTTCTTGACAGCTTGCTTTGCGAACTTGGTGAGTTCATCTCTCATGGGTGCCAGCAGATCTTTGAACTCAGCAACTAAGTGTTGTGCCATGTATTCTTGTGCTTGAGCAGCCAATGTGGCTTCCAAGTTCTCTTGTACGTCTTTAGCTAAGAAAGTATCAACTTTATCTTGCAGCTCTTGAACGTTCGAATTCAGCTTTGTCAATTCAGCAACTTGGGTTACTAATGTTGCAACCTGATCTTCCAGTCTGCTTCTCTTCTTATCATGTACTCTTCTGAATGCTGACTTTAGCAACTTTGATGCAGCAGAGGCTTTGGTGCTTGGTTTCTTGATTGATTTGTCATGAGTTGATTCGGATGCAGGAGGTGATGACTGTGAGGATTCAATAATGGTGGTAAGGTCTTTGTCATCTCCTCTTCGTGGTTTGGGTTGTTCAACTTTAGTAGCTTTAGCTTCTTCCTCATTCAATCTCTGTTCTTCAGCCAGTCTTTCAGCCTCGGCTTTAAGCCTTAATTCTTCTGCAAGTCTGGCTTCTTCTTTCAACTTTTCTTCTGCCAGCTTGGCTGCCTCTTCAGCCTTCCTACTTTCTTCCATTCGGATAGTTTCCTCCAGTTTGGCTTGTGCAAGCTGCTCAAGCCTAACTTCTTCAGCTTCCTGTTTTCTCTTTAATTCCTCTTCCAGAGTCCTTTCTCTAAGCTCCATTTCTTCTACAGTCATCAACCGTGGAGCATCAGTATCCATGGGATCTTCCTCTTCATCTTCTCCTGTTGCTGAAGCATTAGTCATTTCAATGTCTGTGGGAGATACCAAAGGATTGTCGTAGGCAACTAAGTCAGTGTTGACCAATGTGGCAGAATCAAGAATGCTGCTTGATCCGCCAGCTTCGGTAGTTTGAGAGAATACTGGAGGTGGAGGAGGTAGATCAGCATTGAATGCATCAATTCGGCTGTGGAGGAGACCCAGGTTGAGAGCCCTTTCATTTTCTTCTTCAACTGAAAGGCCTACAGACTCTTGTTCAGCAGTTACTGGTTCCTTCATCTTCTCTCTCCTAATCCTTTCTTCTTCCAAAATTGTTTGAGCTTCAGTGAATGGTCTTTGATTGAGATATGCTGGGTATTCAGCATGATCAGCAAACTCGTCAATATTCTTTTCCCAATCTTTGAACGTCAAATCCTTATCGTCAATGTCATCAAGATTCACATCCTTATCAATGTTAGCATAAGCTTCTCTATACACTGGACCTTCGTCGGATTCGGTTTGTTCAGAGTCAAACGGTTTTGGAGGAGATTGTGGTGAGGGAAACCACCCAGGTTCAGGAATGGATGCGGGCTGCTTGGCAGGAGTCCTTCTCTTGAGAGTACCCTTCTTCTTCTTAGACTGAGTGGAACTGCCGGAGCTCTCAATCTTACTGCCTTTCTTTCCCTTCTTTTGCATGCAGGAGGGTAGAACAACTTCGTCAAGGAAACCAAATTTGTCATCCTTAAGAGCTTGTTCGTAATACTTGTAATTCGTGCAAGCCTTCACTTTGGCATTCAAGAGACAATCGGGAAGTTTCTTTCCTTGCTTGCGTGTGCTGGTGTCAAGTCTCTTGATGACTCTGAGAGTATCTTCATTTCTGAATGTGTTCTTATCTTTGTCATCAAGTCTCTGTGGGATATCGTCATACTCACGAAGGAAGCTTTCGATGAGTAGTTTTGTGAAGTGGACAAATGGAATGTTGGTGGTCTTGTGTTGAATGTGCCACACAAGGTCTTCCCAAATGATACTGGCATAATCAACTTTCTTCACATTAGCTACTGCCCAGAAAAGTTTGAGGTGTTGGAGCTTTGGGTGTTCGTGGCCAGTATCTCTGCCAGATAAGGACATGGCAATCAGAATGTATAGGGTTCTCCATGGTTGTGGAAGATATCTAATGTTGACCCTAGAATGTCTTGTCATAACTTCTTCTGATTCGTCATAGCCTATATCACGTAACCACTCTATCAACTCTTCTTCGGTGGGGACTTGATCATATACTTCATCTGGGCCGAGTTCTGGTAACCCAAGTACATTCCTAAGCAAATCAATGTCCACATTGACCTGACGGTTATGAAGCATACAAGTGAAGGAAGCCTCCCCAAGATCTAGCTGAAGTGTATGCCAAAACTGGTGGATGTAGAAGTAGGAGACTGAGGCAGACTTGGTGAACAACAGCTTGTTGGGGGTGATATAGAAGAGCATCCACTGCAACAATACATGATGACTCGTTGCAAGTAATTTTGTTGAAGTTGATTCGGAGGTTGTTCTTTCCAATCATCCTGGTGTAATCATCTGGGAATGTCTCTTCCCATGAAAGCTTAGGTTCGGGTTCTGGTCCGTATGGAACGTCATTGTGTTCTGCCATCTGAATAGATCATAAACAAACACAAACATGGCAATGGTTTACGGTGTTAGCTCAGACATAAGATTACATGATTTGCATATTATACATTGATCAGTGGGTGTTTGTGTGTGTGAAAACTTTTGATACATGACAAACTTGTGTTTTATCACATGGTAGAAACTTATAACAATTAAGTTACAACATGAGTTTATCATTATAAGAAGTTACACTTTGGAAATTTTACAACACTTAGAAAAATTCTTGATTTGGACAAGTTTACGCGTAACATGAAAAATCTACGCGTAACATGACATAAGCGTAAGAAGTGAAATTAGGCGTAAGTGCAAAAGCTATGCGTAAACTTATATGTTACGCGTAAGGTGAATCTTATGCGTAGGCTCAATCTTACGCGTAGGATAAAATCTTATGCGTAGGATATGAGATTACGCAAAGGATTAACCTTAAGCGTAAGATATAACTTATGCGTAGGTTTTGACTTATGCGTAAGTTCAAGACTTAAGCGTAAGAACAAAACTTATGCGTAAGATTTATCATTTAAGCGTAAACCATGTCTTATCCAAGACAAAGTTTGTCCACGTGTCGAATCTTACGCGTAAGATTCAATCTTACGCGTAGGATGAACAATTTGCGCGTAAACATGCTATTTTCCAGAAAATCACCTTGCGTAATTAGAGTTGTTTGATTCAATAATCGTTTTAACACACTTAATACCCATTTTTTATGCGTAGACATGCCAAAATATGAGTTACGCGTAAAAACGCATGAACACACAATCAAACATGATTCTGGGTTGTAATACGTTTAGGGCAAGTGATTATAACATCCTAAGGATCACATGGTCCAAATTATAACAATAATTTTCCACAGAAATACAAGATCAAAACTGCTTGAGTTCGAACCCTTAAAAACTATGAATCATAAACAATACACGTTTCTGAAACAATTAAACCATAGTAGCATGATCCTAGGCATACAAGAACACTATCCCCATCACCAATTTCAATCTAAACGCACAAAATCAAGAACCCCTAAATCCATCGTATGAACCCTAATACGCAAATCGATCAATTGATGTTACTGGGTGAGTTTAAAGGTTGGATACATAGTTACTAACATCTAAAGACCATTTCCCATCAACCAATTTAATCCTCAAACACATAAAAAATCTGGGTTCATGATTTACGCATAACCCTAGATCTAATTGATTGATTATGACAAATTAAGCCGTTGGATTGTTATGAAATTTAAAACCATTGTTTAAAAACATGATCAACAACGTTTGGCACTTACAGATTTGTAGATTGATGCACGGATTTATCATATGATTGTGAGTCGTTGATCGTGTAGGTGAGGGTAGTAAATATGAATGTCAGTGAATTGAATGCATGGTCAAATTTACTTTTGACTAGTGGTAAATCTATTTACACAAATTGACATATTTAGTCCCTTAACCTCAAGTTTCATGCAAACCTAATGCCCAAACACTTAATCACCTATAACTTTCGTTAATAACACCAAGTTACGATAAGAACAACTTGTGGTACTCCCCCTCGACCTTAGACCGTAGTCAAAGATTACTGAAAAATTTATTATATTGGTCAAGGAGAGTAACCCGAAACACTTTTTGAATCAACACTTTTGATAAAACGTATTTATTTTTGGTAAAATGCAAGTATAAAAGTTAATATATTTTTTTGAGAAATTTGAAAAATTACTTTTCCTCCCCCTCAACACTTGTTTTAAATAATTGAAGACATTTTATAAAATAGTGTTGAAAGAGTGGTTTATACTTGCATTTTTTTTTTTTGAAAGAGCATATTTACAAAGATAGTTTTGATGTTTGACGATCAATTATGTTTTAAAAACTTTTCCAGATCCTCTGGAGTCAAACATCGCATACCAATTTGGTGAACTAAACTAGCAAACCTTGATGGTGCCAGGGATTTGGTAAGTAAGTCCGCCAATTGGTACTCAGTCCCAACAAAATAAAGTTCAACGGTACCCTTTTCCACATGCTCTTTGATGAAGTGATTTCGGAGATCGATGTGTTTGGATTTGCAATGATGTACTGTGTTGCAGGAGATAGCAATTGCACTCTTTGAATCACAGTAGATAGGAATCTTATTGAATAGGTAGCCGTAATCCTTAAGTTGTGATCTCATCCAAATGACTTGAGCACAACAAGCAGACATGGCTACATATTTAGATTCTATTGACGACAGTGATGTGCAGTCCTGCTTCTTTGATTGCCATGACACAAGTTTGTCTCCGAGAAATTGTAATCCACCAGATGTACTTTTGCGTGTGTCTAAGCATCCTGCATGGTCAGCATCCGAAAAAGCAATTAGTTCAAAACCGGAATCCTTCGGATACCAGATTCCCAAGTTAATGGTTCCCTTTATGTATCGAAGGATTCTTTTGACCTCACTGAGGTGTTTTTCAGTTGGTTTGGACTGATAGCGAGAGCACATGTAGACAACAAATACTATATCAGGTCTACTAGCTGTGAGATACATGAGTGACCCAATCATACTTCGGTATTTGGTAGGGTCAACAGGAGTCCCATGTAAATCAGCATCTAGTTTTGTGGTATAGCCCATTGGTGTATTACAAGTATCACTGGTCATCATTCCATGTTTCTTTAAAATTTCAAGAGCATATTTGGACTGATTTATAAAAATTGCACGGGGTGATTGATGAACTTGTAGTCCTAGAAAGAACGAAAGTTCACCCATCATGGACATTTCAAAATTATCTTTCATTAATTTTGCAAAATCATTAGAGTAACTTCTTTTTGTTGAGGCAAAAATAATGTCATTGACATATATTTGAACAACAAGTAAGTCCTCCCCGTAGGTTTTTGTAAATAGTGTTGGATCCACTGATCCTTTTGAAAATTTATTGGCCAGCAAGAAAGTAGACAGTTTGTCATACCACGCCCGTGGGGCTTGCTTAAGTCCGTAGAGTGCCTTTTTGAGTCGGTAAACGTGGTTAGGACGCTCAGGATCAACGAAGCCGTCTGGTTGGCTCACATACACTTCTTCATGGAGTTCTCCATTAAGAAATGCGGTTTTTACATCCATTTGGTAAACAACCATGTTCCTGTGTGCAGCATAGGCCAAAAAGATCCGAACAGCTTCATGTCTAGCCACTGGAGCAAAGGATTCAGCAAAATCAAGTCCTTCCAGTTGAGAGTATCCTTTCGCTACCAGGCGTGATTTGTTACGTATGACAGTTCCTTCAGCATCAAGCTTATTCTTCCAAATCCATTTTAACCCGATGACAAAGACTCCGTCAGGTCTTTCAACTAATTCCCAGACTTCTAATCTTATGAATTGCTGAAATTCCTCTTGCATAGATTCAATCCAGTTGTCATAAGTCATTGCTTCTTTAATGTTCTTAGGTTCTTCGTGACAAACTGTGAGTGCATAGATACAAGTTTCTCCATCCGTGTGAAGTCGTTGTCTTGTCATACCCGAGTTCATTTGTGTGTTGAAGGGTGTAATTGATAGGTATCTCGCATGTTAGCAGGATCCAAATTGCGTGTTGACGACTCAGCTATATCAGGAAAGGTAGGAGCCGGTGCAAACGGGTTAAAGAACGCATCAGGATCATGCTCTGCGGGTTGTGGAACTGATTGTGGTGTGGGATCTTCAGCTGAATGGTGGGAGTTAGAAACAGTTTGTTCTGATGTAGATGGTGATGCAATTGAAGGACCGTTTCTCTCAACACTTGTAGTAGTTTGTTGAGGTGAGTCTGGTACTGGAATGTTTTCAGGTTGAGCAGCGGAATTTGGTGAGACCACAGTAGAACGGTATTCAATTGTATCATCAAATAGTGGAGCAAACAAGGTTTCCAATTCTTTGTGGTTGAGTGGCAATGGTTCAGCCGAAGTTTCCGGAGAGTTAAGACGGTTGAATTCGGGTCCTAAGCTGTGTTGCTCAGAAGCCATTTGTGTGAGCTCATCAAAATTAGCGTGAATGGTTTCTTGAATTTCTCTTGTTCGACGATTCCATATCCGAAAACCTTTAGAATTTTCACAATATCCAACGAACACTCCGATGTCAGCCTTTGCTTTAAGTTTACCTAAATCATCATGATCATTTTTCAGATAACAAAGTGCTCCAAATACATGAAAGTAATCGATATTCGGTTTTCTTTTGTGAACAATTTGATAAGGTGTTTTGCGATGGCGTTTAGTAATCATGGAACGGTTTTGGGTGTAACATGCGGTTGAAACAGCTTCCGCCCATAAGTAATCTGGTAATTGAGCATTAATCAACATAGTTCTAGCAGCTTCCACTAACGTCCTGTTGCGTCTTTCAACAACTCCATTCTGTTCTGGGCTTCTAGGAATAGATGTTTGATGTTCAATTCCCACTTTCTCAAAATATGACCGAAGTGTCTGATTCTTAAATTCAGTTCCATTGTCAGTTCTGACTATTCGTACCGTATTGCGTAGCTGAACTTGAATTTTAGTGAGAAAGGTGATGATCATTGAAGGAGCCTGATCTTTACTTCGTAAGAAATAAACCCATGTCCATCTGGAGAAGTCATCCACAATTACTAGTATGTAGCGTTTACCGTTGATACTTTGAACACGCATCGGTCCACACAAATACATATGAAGCAGTTGTAAAACATGATTCGTACTTTGCTCAGGTTTTGAAGGAAAATGAGCTCGAGTACTTTTTCCTTGTTCACAGGCTGGGCATAAGTGATCTTTGGTAAAGCGGAATCTTGGAAATCCATCAACAAGTTTGTGACGAGCATGGTCAGTCATTGTTTTGAAATTCAAGTGCGAAAGACGTTTGTGCCATAACCAAGATTTAGTCGATTCTGCTCTGGAGAGAAGACATATCGGAGATGTAGCAATCATATTTGACATTCATATTGTATAAAGATTAGAACCATGTGAGCCAGACATTAGATCGTTTCCTTGTAAGTCACGAACAAAACAGGTTTTCTCACGAAATGCAACTTCTAGATCTCCATCACAAAATTGACCGACTGAGAAAAGGTTGTGTCCAAGGCCTTCCACATAATAAACACGACTGATTTCAATGTTCCCACTGATAAAGTCACCATATCCCATGATTAAAGCGTAATGATCATTCCCGAATCTGACAGTACCAATGAACTTTGAGACAAAGTTGTGTAATAGTTTGAGATTGCCTGTCATATGTCGGGTGCATCCGCTATCAACAATCCAGAGAACAATCTGTACCACCTGCATCACAAGAAGAAGACACAGATGGAACAGAAGTAAGGGTGGAACCCAAAGAATGTGCGGGTTCCTGTTGGTTAGAAGCACATGTATTCAACAATTTAGGAATCCATTTAAAGTCTGGTTTGTGTTGTAACCAACGTTGCTAATTCCAACTAGTTCTTGCTTTCTTAATGTTAAATGCACTAGTAGTTGGCTCATTCCTAGATTTGTTCTCGGCACTTATGGGGGTAACTTCAACATCATTAGATACCGTAGAAGGCGGCTTTCCTAAGTTAGACTTAGAGGCAGTAGTGGGCCTAGAAGGAATGTGTGTCCTACATTTCTTAAGACGATTAAGAAGAGAATTAGCTATACATTTTGTATGATCACCAGATGATACACTTTTACGACAAAACACACAAGATGCATTAATATTCAAAACATCCAAAGGTTCATCATTCGTTACATTTAGATTTTGATTACAATTTGCCAGATTAGAATCTAAATCTGATGCAACATGAGTTTTATTCAAGTTCCTAAGTTGGTCTTCTACTCCTTGAGCTTCTAGTGATCCTCTTTTACGTTGCCAGAGCCTATTCTTCTTTTTACTTTTTTGCTTGGGTCTGCTAACATTATTAGTGGAGACTAGTCCTGTAGAAGTGGAGTTACCAACATTATTATTTTGAACAATATTCCCTTTAGAAGTTTTGTCTAATTGATACATTCCTGGTGCTATCACCGTGGTTTCAACCATTTTTCCTTTTTGAAGTAGCTTAATTTTCTCTTTCAAATCGATGATGATGTGATTTTTATCCTGAATTTCAGACTCAAGTTTCACATTGCAGTAATTAATGTCATCGCGGTTTTGTTGCCATTCGACATTTTCAATTTTTAAATCCGCAATTTCTTTCTCATATTTGAGACAGAGACTTTTTAAAGACTCATTGTTTTTGCAAAGCTGACAAGAGTTTGAAACATTTTGACTTTGAAGTTTCAATTCCATTTCAAGACTTTGAGCTTGACACCATTCAAGCCTTTGTTTGAGTTGACAAATTTCTTTTGAAAATTGTTTTGTCCCATCATCATTCTTAGTTCTCAGCTTTTCATTCTCATTATTCAGTGTCTCAATTTCCACATTCAACGAGTTATTATCAACACAAAGATCATCCACAAGCATAGAAGTACCAGATTTATAGAGATCATTCATGATAACAGAATAAATATCAGCATTGAGAATTTGTTCCAAGAGTCGATCAGCATCATTTTTTAAAACTCTATTTCTTTGCTTTTGTACCAAAATCTCATTTTCAGTAGAGTTGAAAATGGTTATCATATTTTTCACCTCGTTTTGAAGTTCCTGATCCCAACGTGTAGCACAGAGACGGAGGTGTTTGACAATTGGCAACATTTGTTTTTGAAAAATATCTCTTTTTTCTCGCTCGTAAGCGGATTGAAAAGTTTCAATTTTTATTTCAGAATTATGTGCAATTGTTTCCTCCAAAATTTCGATGTCTTCCATAAAAGTTTTGAAATAATTTAAGACACGACAAGTTTTTGGTAATGGTGTAAGTTCACCGGATGATGGTAAAGGACCATTTATTTGTGCTACAGTTTGGACAGGGGCCGCATTAGAGGATGAAACATATGACTCTTCGACAAACCATGATTTCTCAGGTATTTCCTTTTGAGTAACAAAAGATTTAGAAAGAGGTGGAGCTTTTGAATAGTCATATGGTGTCCAATATTGAACATAACTCATTTTTGATCGACTCTCGTCTTCAAGTTCTTCTTCTTCCTCAGTATCAAAAACAACAGCACGCACAATCGTATTATCAAGCAAATGGTCCATACTGTAAATTTTAGGAATTTCTTTGAAAGCCGTGTGAAGAAACATTGAGTTGTAATCGCCAAGAGCAAATCCTTTATCGGGTCTCGGTTTTAAAGTAAATTTCTGAATAGTTGTGACTGAGTTCCCGTGTTTGTAAACAATATTACGAAATTCTTTGAGTTGTTTTTCAAGATCAACAATATCACCGAGTAAATCATTTATATACTTCCTTTTTCGTATTTTATGTTCACAAAACTCCTTTTTGCAATTGGACAATTTGATTGAGGCTAAACCATCAACCTAAATTGACCAGGGAATGGTCAACAAGGTCAGACAGCCTAGATCAATGCTCCGCGGAACTTTAAGGTTTCCCCGGGTCGTTATGTCCCGACGAGGTGTGATGGTTATGAAACGGTTCTGTGATCGGGTGAATTTGGACGGGAAAAGGTTTGTGAGATTGATTACACTACTGAATTCACAAAGAAATAGCTTAAACAAGCTATATGAATAAGACAAGAAAGTTGGAAAAACCAGAAACATTTAAAACTTAAAACGTGTACGTTCACGTTTAAATAAAACGTAAACGTACGAAATAAAACGCGAGTTTTGGTAAAATAAATTACTTACAAAAGTGAAAATCACATTTTTACAATCCTAATAATAAAAGAAACTTTTTAGAAAATTAAAATTACTTTTTACACTATTTAATTATTTAATATTAATTAAAAACTATTTAATACTTATTATTAATACCTAAATAATTAAAATACACTACAATATTATTTAAATACTAAAAAGGTGAAAATAAAATTTCTAAAATTATAAAATAACTAAAAATAAGTTTTAAAATTAAAAATAAGTATTTTTGTGCTTTTTCTATTAATTAATTACTAATTAAATACTAATTATCTAATTAACTATTTTAAATTGAGAAAAATACTAAATTAACAGTGAAAATTCTAATAAAATTTCTAAAATTATTTTACATTATATAAAAGCTAGAAAAAATATAAAAACTAAGTTTTACTTAATAAAAACTAATTATGCTATTTTAAACTTAATATTAATTAATAATTAATAAAACTAAGATTAATTCTAATAAATACTAAATGATAAAATAAAAATCTGAAAAAATTATTATAAATACTTTAATATATGAGGAATTTAAGAAAAATATAAAATATCTAAGTTCTTAATAAAAATATAAAAATGAAAATTAAGATTTAAATAAAATTAAATAGAAACTATCACTTAAAATTAAGTTGATTTTTCTGGATTTTTATTTTAGAAACTTATTTTACAACTAAAAACAACAAACTTTTACAAAAATAACTTTTATGAAAATCAAAAATAAGCACTTGAGGTGCTTATTTGGTCAACAGTTGACTTCTGTTGACCAGATGGGGAAATGAGCTAAAATGGCTTAAAGTGGGACCCACTCTGGTTAAGTCAAGTCTAAATAAGCTAATAGGACAAGAATAAGCCGGAAAAGGTACAAGGAGATCACAAAATAAGCAAATAAGCCACAAATAAGCACTTGGCTTATTGTGGTGAGCACTGAAATGGGACAGACTTCTGTGGTGATTTCAAGTGGGGTCCACAGGCCTAGGGGTCAAACCATGAGTCAATATTTCAAGCCTACCAAGGGGGGGGGGGTTGAAATGAACAAGGCTTGGGACATGGGACTCAATGAGATGGCTGGAAAACCACCACCAAGTTGTGGTGGTGGTGGTGTATCTGCTGAGACAGAGCAGTTTGCAGCCCTGCAGCTCACTTTGGAGAGCTGTGGGGCCCACCAAAAAATTCTCAAAAATAAAAACAAGTTGGGATTTCACAGATGAGGTGGGGGACAACAAATAACAACAAGTTTCAGGCCATAAATCTAAACTCAAAAATCTAATTAATTCTTGCTAGAAATGAAAAAAAACTGAAACATGCACATTTTGACTTTTGATAAAAACTAGCAAATTGACTTTTCTGAGTTTCTAAGCACTTCTAATCTACTGAACATGTTATGATAGACTAAAATGAGAGTGAATTAAGCTAAGTGAAACACTTTTGGACCAATATCTATGATTGTGCAATTCAAAAGACCAAACAGTAGACTGTTATGAATTTGGAAAAGGGTTTTTGACTTTTGCTTCAAAACAAACCACACAGAAGTGGATTTGGACTAATTTGATACCAAGAACAATGAATGAAAAAGCTGAGACAGAATATTAACACTAATCACATTCTAAAGGCTTATGCCAAACACCCCTTTACAGCTTGTTTATGAAAATTAAAGAAGCTAATCAACACTCAGACCATGCATCAACAAATTAAGCTTATACTGATTCCCCAAGAACACAAATAGACAAATTTAAACAACAAATAACAACACTAGCTACTTAACTCAGATTATGCAAATAAAAAGATGGAAATAATCCTTACAAGAGGTCCATAACACAAACAAGGCAGAGCAAGAACCAAATCACAAGAACCTATCCTATGTGCTCCCTTTAGCTCTAAACCATACCACTTTCCAAGCTGCTTCTGCTCCTTTCCTTCTTGAAACTTGATTTCTTATTTATTTTACCCTATTTTTTTTTTTATATTTTTTTTCTTTTTATGATTTATACCATATTAAATAACCCACAAGCTTTCAAAAGCTTATAAATAGGCTACTGTGAGCTCAAACTTAACAAGTAATAACAATAAATACACAAGTTCAACAAAGTTGTGAATTTCACTTGATATTACCAAAAACTGAACTTGTACTTTGAGAATTGAAACTGAGGACTATTGAAATACTTTTCATTAACATAAAAGGTTTGATACAACTTGAATTAAAGACTGAATTGAAAGGTTTACAACAGAAATTTAAATTCTACACTACAAATGGTCTAAAAGCATGTGACAAGCTATAAACTTCTCTTTTCTTTCATCTTTATAGTCCCTTGAGTCTCTTTCTTGCTTTCCCACCTCTTCTCAGCCCTTAGATGGCTTTCTTTTGATCTGAGCCGTTTAAACCTTCTTTGGCGGGAAAATTGGTAAAAGGCAGGTAGTGGATTAGGTGTAGGAATTAATTGAGGGTTGGTGTAATAAATGGAGGGGGAAGTATTGGTGAAGGTTTGGTGAGGGATTTGTGGAAAGGAGAGGAGGGGGGAGGGAACACAGAAGCGTGGTTTAGGGGATGATGAACAGTGGTACATGGTTGAGGGTGTTGACTGGTTGTTGACCCTGCTTCATTGACTAGTCAAACTGGGGGGTTTTATTATTGGGAGTGGGCCGGGTATTATTGGTGGGCTGGAGGCTTTGGATGGGCTGTGTTGTGTTTTGGGGTGTAATATAAAACCAAGGGCCCGTTTATTTTATAACTAAATCACAAGGACCATATTGCAAAAACTGAAACCATAGGGACTGAAAATGTAATTTTTCCCAAAGTAACCATAAGGGTCAAACATGCCAATCACCACTATCTCAAAAAACCATTTTTTTTTGCATTTTCATTTTTCAAAATTTCCCAGGGACCAAATTTGTTATTTTTCAAAAGTCCAGGGACCAAACATGTAATTTCCACAAAACTTTCACCCAGGGACCCATTTTGATAACTTTTGATTTCCCAAGGTCCAAGAATGATTTTTCTTTCAAAAATATCCCACCAGGGACTAAATCTGCCAAAATCTGAAACTCCAGGGACTAAATTGTAAATTTCCAAAACTTTCCAATTTTTCACCAAAGGACAAAATATGGCAACTTATGATTGTAAAAGGACCTTTGGTGATAATTTTCCGTATTTTGAATATCCAGGGACTAGATTTGTAATTTTATGAAAGTTGGGGGACTGAAACTGCCAATTTTGCAAACTTTTATACGTTTTTCATCTGTTTTTGCTCATTTTGCATCTAAAACATATAAAACACAATTTTGAAATATTTTCAGTATTTTGATGCATAACTGAGTGTTTTTGTATGTTTTGCAGTTCAGATTAGACCAAAAATGATGAGTGTTTGAGCACTCATCAATCCCCCACACTAAACTATTGCTAGTCCCTAGCAATAGTGTTTTGAAAACTTGATGGATTTTAAACTCTTTACCAAAAGCCATCGCTTCTGGAGTAGCCAGGTGTAAGAACTGTGGCACACCTGATAACCGTGTGATTTTGAGCAAACCACCAGCTGTCAACGGATTTGATTAGTCTTTACCAGGAGCCGTTTGCTTCTGGACTAGCCAACTCTTGATGGAATAGTCAACATCTTGGTGAGCTGATTATCAATTATGGATTTTCCACGGCCTTTACCACAAGCCATAATCTTGAGGGCTAGCCAACTTATTTGTTTTTGGGGAGTTGAGGAACCATACAATTTTGGGCAAATTGCAAGCCATAAACGGATTTGATATGTCTTTACCAAGAGCCGTTTGCTCCTGGACTAGCCAATCCCTTTTATCAGTTAGACAAGGCGGACTGATTACCACAAAAATTTTGAAGCACCAGTGAAAAAAAAAATTTTAAATTTTTGAATTTTGGCTAAAACGGGGGTATTATATAGTAAAATGTGATAAAATTCGCTAGAATAGCGAAATACCCCCCCTCCCCCCCCCCCCCCCCCCCCACACTTAGCATGAATATTGTCCTCAATATTCAAAATCCCGGCTATTATGCCGACATTTTGAATGTAAAAGGGCAACATTACAAGCTAAGCGTGGAAAATACCATTTTGTATTTTCACTCATTTGTAACCATAGCATGGGGGACTCCCCCACACTTAGGGTGAAAACCCTATATGCCTGCTACTGTTTTTGTTTACCAAGTCGCTAGCTTGACTCGACCCCTAATTCATTTGTCATTGGGGAAGCATGATGTGGAAGAAACAATCTCAATCGGACTTTCATTCAAGATGTTTGGACAAACATTTGAAGCACGTGAAAGTTCCACACCGATGAGATATAATACCGGCTCAAGATAATGATATATGAAAATGCCGGGATCAAATATAGTGTCTTCATTCCCGAAGGAGTGAAGAACAGGAAAAGTCACCATGTAGGTGAAGAAAGGTAGAAAGATCTTGATGACAATCAAGATTGATTCATCATCATCAGAAAGAGAATTCATGATTGGTGTATCATGAATCTCATCAGTAAAGCTCATATGATCTAGACAAATTATGGGTGGGAGGGTTGGGATTTTGATATCAATCAAATTCTCAGGGTTGAGAATATTTCCCTCCGGAAAACAAAGATTAACTTTGTCTAGATCAAAGTGAAAGTTATCATACTCCGGTGGAGATATGATATGAGTGAGTTCACCAGAGAACTCCTCAAAAGTGAGTGAATCATAATCGGGGAGAGAAATCTGAGAATGAGAGGTGGTACTGCCACTAATCTTCTCTCCCATATGATCAAAGGTAAAGGCTTCAAATTCCGGTATAGGATCATCGGAAACAATGTCACTATCCTTTATGGGGATAGGAGATGAAATAGGTTTCATTTTGAAAGCCTCGATTTTAGAAATGAGGAGATCGACATTCAATAATGTTGCACGAAGTGCTTCATCCTTGATTTCAGTGTCAATCTCGTCATTCTCTTCTTCTAAGCTGACTAGCTCAGAAGGTAATTCTTCCATATAAACGATGTCCTCACAAGATAACGAATTGTCATCAGTAGAATCGGAGAACATCTCATCATGATTAGATGGGAAGAATAGAAGAGGAGGAATATCACACATATGGTCAAAAGTCCCCTGTGACTCTCTCGGGATTGGGACAAGGATCTCAACACTAGACTTTATTAATTTGTCCGATTCCTTATTAGGAATAGTGCTAAGATGCTCATCCCCCATGATCAGAGAGTGAGTCTGAACTTCTGGTGTGATAACAGCAGACTGAGGGAGATAAGAAAGACTAGCACACATAGATTTTATATTTTTCATGTGTTCTTCTGCTAGCAATTCTTGCATACTCTTATCTCCCTGTGCTTCCACGGAAGGAATCTCAACTGATGAACTGGATGAATCTTTGTAATATTCCTTCATTTGAATAGAATCCTCATCATCATCGTCATCATGAATAAAACGGAACAAAGAGCTAGATTTGGCTGCTTTTTCTTTTGCATATGATTCCCTCACAGCTTTTTCAAAATCATCAATGGAATCAATTTTAGCAACTTGCTCTTCCGTCAATCTTTTAGCCATGTATTTCTCATGTGAATTAAGAGTAAATGAAAATTGCGGGGGTGGGGCTTTGTCAAAACCAAAAGGTTGACATTGGTAATCATCATGAGGACCCCTACAATTCACACAAGAAACACTGGGTGCATTATGAAGTGTTGTGGTACCCAACTCCTTAAGTTCTTTTAATATCTCAAGAACCTCTATTATAATGTCAGTAGCAGAAGGAGTTGTGTGAATCATTTAGTGCTGTGGAGGTGGTTCTTGAAACGAATAGTTGTAATTGTTACAAGGAAAGGGATTCCTTGTTTGACAATCCGAGCTAAAGTGAGGACCTCCACAGTACTCACAACAGTAAAACTGTTGAGTTTGGCTTGGTGTATCTTGATACGAAGCATTATTGAAATTTGGGTAATATGATTCTTGCTCGTATGAATGTGATGGGTAATCGAAAAAATTTGAAGAGTCGTTGAATGAGTTTTGATTAAGGTCATAAGCAAATGAATTACTCGACCCACAAAACAAACAACTCCCGTTTTGAATATTGTTACCACATTGCACACATGTACACCAATGACATGGAAAACCAAAAAGTGGCTCACCACAACCGATACAAGGAACAAAATCTGGAGGTGGGACAAGTGGTGTGCTCTTAGAGCTAGCAATTTCCACCACTTCCGTTATGGTCTCGGCTTTTGGTTCTTGATAAACGTGAAGGTTAGGTAAGTCGTTCTTTTCAGTCTCTGCCCTAAGCTCAGCACGTATGCTTGACAAACTTTTGACCGTAAACCGTGAAAGGTTAGGATCAATTCTTGAAGGTTTAGGAGCAATAGTGAGCTTAGGTTCTTGGACAACCGTAGGTTGGACGTATTTAGCACTTCCATTGTCAGAGGGAAGTACAGGGTCCTTTGTCACCTCGGTTTCTTGATCCATTTCCCTCACCGGAGAGGGAATAGGAATCGAAGGTCCATCATAATCACTACGACATCTCGATATTTTTGACAATGCCATAAGTTTTTCAATTTTGCTCTCAAAGGCCCATAGCTCAAGGAAATCGTCATCGAGAGATGTCATTTTGAATTATACATGAGAGGGGTTTAAGAAGGTAGAATCAAACGGATAGAGGGTAAGGAAAAATATTTTTGGGTTTTTATGGAAAAATATGAACAAAGATGGATAATATACAAAGAGATGAATTCCAAAATCACTAATCAGCAAACCGTTTAGAATAGCGCGCACACCTCCCCGGCAGCGGCGCCAAAAATTGATTGAGGCTAAACCGTCAACCTAAATTGACCAGGGAATGGTCAACAAGGTCAGACAGCCTAGGTCAATGCTCCGTGGAAGTATAAGGTTTCCCCGGGTCGTTATGTCCCGACGAGGTGTGATGGTTATGAAACGGTTCTGTGATCGGGTGAATTTGGACGGGAAAAGGTTTGTGAGATTGATTACACTACTGAATTCACAAAGAAATAGCTTAAACAAGCTATATGAATAAGATAAGAAAGTTGGAAAAACCAGAAACGTTTAAAACTTAAAACGTGTACGTTCACGTTTAAATAAAACGTAAACGTACAAAATAAAACGCGAGTTTTGGTAAAATAAAATACTTACAAAAGTGAAAATCACATTTTTACAATCCTAATAATAAAAGAAACTTTTTAGAAAATTAAAATTACTTTTTACACTATTTAATTATTTAATATTAATTAAAAACTATTTAATACTTATTATTAATACTTAAATAACTAAAATACACTACAATATTATTTAAATACTAAAAAGGTGAAAATAAAATTTCTAAAATTATAAAATAACTAAAAATAAGTTTTAAAATTAAAAATAAGTATTTTTGTCTTTTTGTGCTTTTTCTATTAATTAATTACTAATTAAATACTAATTATCTAATTAACTATTTTAAATTAAGAAAAATACTAAATGAACAGTAAAAATTCTAATAAAATTTCTAAAATTATTTTACATTATATAAAAGCTAGAAAAAATATAAAAACTAAGTTTTACTTAATAAAAACTAATTATGCTATTTTAAACTTAATATTAATTAATAATTAATAAAACTAAGATTAATTCTAATAAATACTAAATGATAAAATAAAAATCTGAAAAAATTATTATAAATACTTTAATATATGAGGAATTTAAGAAAAATATAAAATAGCTAAGTTCTTAATAAAAATATAAAAATGAAAATTAAGATTTAAATAAAATTAAATAGAAACTATCACTTAAAATTAAGTTGATTTTTCTGGATTTTTATTTTAGAAACTTATTTTACAACTAAAAACAACAAACTTTTACAAAAACAACTTTTATGAAAATCAAAAATAAGCACTTGAGGTGCTTATTTGGTCAACAGTTGACTTTTGTTGACCAGATGGGGAAATGAGCTAAAATGGCTTAAAGTGGGACCCACTCTGGTTAAGTCAAGTCTAAATAAGCTAATAGGACAAGAATAAGCTGGAAAAGGTACAAGGAGATCACAAAATAAGCAAATAAGCCACAAATAAGCACTTGGCTTATTGTGGTGAGCACTGAAATGGGACAGACTTCTGTGGTGATTTCAAGTGGGGTCCACAGGCCTAGGGGTCAAACCGTGAGTCAATATTTCAAGCCTACCAAGGGGGGGTTGAAATGAACAAGGCTTGGGACATGGGACTCACTGAGATGGCTGGAAAACCACCACCAAGTTGTGGTGGTGGTGGTGTATCTTCTGAGACAGAGCAGTTTGCAGCCCTGTAGCTCACTTTGGAGAGCTGTGGGGCCCACCACAAAATTCTCAAAAATAAAAACAAGTTGGGATTTCACAGATGAGGTGGGGGACAACAAATAACAACAAGTTTCAGGCCATAAATCTAAACTCAAAAATCTAATTAATTCTTGCTAGAAATGAAAAAAAACTGAAACATGCACATTTTGACTTTAGATAAAAACTAGCAAATTGACTTTTCTGAGTTTCTAAGCACTTCTAATCTACTGAACATGTTATGATAGACTAAAATGAGAGTGAATTAAGCTAAGTGAAACACTTTTGGACCAATATCTATGATTGTGCAATTCAAAAGATCAAACAGTAGACTGTTATGAATTTGGAAAAGGGTTTTTGACTTTTGCTTCAAAACAAACCACACAGAAGTGGATTTAGACTAATTTGATACCAAGAACAATGAATGAAAAAGCTGAGATAGAATATTAACACCAATCACATTCTAAAGGCTTATGCCAAACACCCCTTTACAGCTTGTTTATGAAAATTAAAGAAGCTAATCAACACTCAGACCATGCATCAACAAATTAAGCTTATACTGATTCCCCAAGAACACAAATAGACAAATTTAAACAACAAATAACAATACTAGCTACTTAACTCAGATTATGCAAATAAAAAGATGGAAATAATCCTTACAAGAGGTCCATAACACAAACAAGGCAGAGCAAGAACCAAGTCACAAGAACCTATCCTATGTGCTCCCTTGAGCTCTAAACCATACCACTTTCCAAGCTGCTTCTGCTCCTTTCCTTCTTGAAACTTGATTTCTTATTTATTTTACCCTATTTTTTTATATATTTTTTTTCTTTTTATGATTTATACCATATTAAATAACCCACAAGCTTTCAAAAGCTTATAAATAGGCTACTGTGAGCTCAAACTTAACAAGAAATAACAATAAATACACAGGTTCAACAAAGTTGTGAATTTCACTTGATATTACCAAAAACTAAACTTGTACTTTGAGAATTGAAACTGAGGACTATTGAAATACTTTTCATTAACATAAAAGGTTTGATACAACTTGAATTAAAGACTGAATTGAAAGGTTTACAACAGAAATTTAAATTCTACACTACAAATGGTCTAAAAGCATGTGACAAGCTATAAACTTCTCTTTTCTTTCATCTTTATAGTCCCTTGAGTCTCTTTCTTGCTTTCCCACCTCTTCTCAGCCCTTAGATGGCTTTCTTTTGATCTGAGCCGTTTAAACCTTCTTTGGCGGGAAAATTGGTAAAAGGCAGGTAGTGGATTAGGTGTAGGAATTAATTGAGGGTTGGTGTAATAAATGGAGGGGGAAGTATTGGTGAAGGTTTGGTGAGGGATTTGTGGAAAGGAGAGGAGGGGGGAGGGAACACAGAAGCGTGGTTTAGGGGATGATGAACAGTGGTACATGGTTGAGGGTGTTGACTGGTTGTTGACCCTGCTTCATTGACTAGTCAAACTGGGGGGTTTTATTATTGGGAGTGGGCCGGGTATTATTGGTGGGCTGGAGGCTTTGGATGGGCTGTGTTGTGTTTTGGGGTGTAATATAAAACCAAGGGCCCGTTTATTTTGTAACTAAATCACAAGGACCATATTGCAAAAACTGAAACCATAGGGACTGAAAATGTAATTTTTCCCAAAGTAACCATAAGGGTCAAACATGCCAATCACCAATATCTCAAAAAACCATTTTTTTTTTTTTTTTTTGCATTTTCATTTTTCAAAATTTCCCGGGGACCAAATTTTTTATTTTTCAAAAGTCCAGGGACCAAACATGTAATTTCCACAAAACTTTCACCCAGGGACCCATTTTGATAACTTTTGATTTCCCAAGGTCCAAGAATGATTTTTCTTTCAAAAATATCCCACCAGGGACTAAATCTGCCAAAATCTGAAACTCCAAGGACTAAATTGTAAATTTCCAAAACTTTCCAATTTTTCACCAAAGGACAAAATCTGGCAACTTATGATTGTAAAAGGACCTTTGGTGATAATTTTCCGTATTTTGAATATCCAGGGACTAGATTTGTAATTTTATGAAAGTTGGGGGACTGAAACTGCCAATTTTGCAAACTTTTATACGTTTTTCATCTGTTTTTGCTCATTTTGCATCTAAAACATATAAAACACAATTTTGAAATATTTTCAGTATTTTGATGCATTACTGAGTGTTTTTGTATGTTTTGCAGTTCAGATTAGACCAAAAATGATGAGTGTTTGAGCACTCATCACAATTCTGTTTCTGTTTTTGAAAGGTTTCTTTGAAGACGTTCAACTTGCATTTTCAGTTCACATTTTTCACTTTCAAGTTTAGAAATTAACTTTCCGTTTGTCTGAATTAGATCTTGCATCTTGTGCTGAAGATCTTGCTCTTTGTTGTAAGATTCTTGAAAAGCTTTTTCAAAACTTTTTGTATGTTTAATCTTTTCTTGCTGATTTGAAAGTTGTATTTTATAACACTCAATATCTCTTGCAAGTGCTGCATTTGTTTCTTTTAAAACTTTGTTTTTCTCGTTGCATTTTGCAATTTGCAATTGTTGATCATTCAGTTGTTTAGATAACATTATGAGGTCAGGGTCTGGATCAAATGATGGTTCATGTTGTTCGAAATGATCATGTTTATCATTCTCAATAGGATCATCAAATGAAACAACTGTGTCATCATCAAATATGACAACTGTGCTTATTTGTTCATCTGTTTGAGAAGATGAAGATGATTTAGATGGAACAACTTGCGCCATATCTGATTCAGAAGCAGAGGGTGAAGCTATTTCATGTATTAGGCATGCTTTTTGGTCATTTACCTGAGACAAGCCGTCAGTGTCATACACTGGACCTGAATCATTAAACTGAAGTTCCTGCATGTTGGCCATAAGCATCACAGCTGCATTGGCTTCCAGATCTTCCATGTCATCATCATTGTTAGCATTTGCCATGAAGTTGTTATCCTGTTCAGGGAAATGTCCATCTTTTTCATCTTGAAGAGCCATGAGTAATGCCTGCTTGTGAAACTTACTACCCTGAGTTCTCGGTTTGGGACATGTTGTCGCTATATGACCTTGTTCATTACAATTGTAGCACCACACTGCATTCCCTGAGTTGGAGTTCCTTGTTGCAACTGGTTCAGACCTTTGCTGAGAAGACCCTGAGTTGTTCCTGAACCCTCCATTGTTACTAAACCTCTGACCATTCCCAAAATTTCCTGAAGAGCTTCCTGAACCAGATCGACCATAGCTACGATTATGAATTTCCACTCTTCCATCATTGACAACAGCTTGATTCCTTGTGTTAGAAGATGAACGTTGACGGTTGTTTGTTTTGTTGGAGAATTTGCTGAAAGCACGAGCAATAAGAGCAAGTCCCTGATTCAACGTATTAAAGTCATCATCGTCATCGTCATTGGAATTTGAGTAATACACTGCATCATTGTTGTTTAATGGAACAAGTTGAGTAGAAGCATTCTGTGGAGATGAATCATAAGGGACCATTTGGTTCGAGGTGGAAGATTGTGGATAACTGAAGTAGTTCTGCTCTTGAACATATGCATGATTTGACATTGGTGGTGGAGCATAGGGAGATTGAGCTACGAGAGCCAAAGAATTTGGTGTTGGTGTTGGTGTGTATCCTCCTCGTAGAGCTCTATCTTTTTCCACTTCAGGTTCATGGTGTTTTAGAAAATCATACAACAAACCATATGGTGCATCATGTAGATTTTTGGTTTGACGTACAAATGTCACATATTTATGCCAATCTAGACCAAGACTACCGACGAATTTGGAGTTCACTGCTATCCTTGGTACTGTGATTTTGTGACGTTCCAGATCATTGACCACATTTGTGAAACGATGATAGTAGGATTCAAGTGACTCTCCTGGTTCAATTGTGATGTCTGTGTATTCCATGTAAAGTTTGGATTCCATATCATCTTTGTTCAATTGAGTGCCTTCCATAAGGAGATGAACGTGTTCCCACATAGCTTTGGTTGTTTTCTGAGCATCGACACTGCGATAAATTGGATTAGGTATACCTTGAAGTATATAAGCCATTGCATACTCATCAGCTTCACGATGTAATTTCTGTTCTTCAGTGAGTGCAGTTTCTGGAAGAGGTCTATCACCAGGAGGACGTGGAGGATCAGCAGTTGGATCACCAACTTCAAATCTTGTTAGCCACTCAAATGGTCCTTCAAGTATCACTTATTTCAAGAATTTCCCATGAGGTTTCTTTAGTTCAAGAAATCGTAAGAATCGACTTGACCATTGAACATAGTTCCCAGGTGTTAGCATTGGAGGTGTTTCAAGTGATCCTGCCTCATGTCGGGATTGTTGAGTTGTAATAACTTCACACATTCTATCAAACCAGTGAGGTTGTTTGGAGGAGAACTGAGTGTTCTGTTGTGACATCTGATATGATTGTTGTTGAGGAATGATTTGATGTTGTTGCATCATTAGGTAATGATGTAGTGGATTAAACGGTTGTTGTTGAACGTGTGATTGTGAAGGTTGTTGATACGGTTGTTGCTGATGGTATTGTTGTTGCTGATACTGCTGATGTTGCTGTTGCTGAGGATGAGGGAAGTAGTAATTAGGTGGTTGAGACATCTTTGAACACTTGTGTAGAAATGGATCTTTGTAGAAGATTGAAATGCACGTTCCTTTGATCAAGTCCAAAATCCTTGGAGTAAGTTGAAATCTTACGCGTAACAATAATTCTTACGCGTAAACTTTAGGTTAGGCGTAAAGAGTAGTTTAGGCGTAAACAATAAGTTTATGCGTAAGTTTTCTCTTTACGCGTAAGCTTTGGCTTATGCGTAAGTTTAGACTTATGCGTAAGGTTTAAACAACCAAACAAATCTTCCAAACTTATCCAAGCTTGAAAGATATCCGAAGTCGAAGTATTCCACTAACTTATCCAAGCTAGGGAAGTACTGAGTCACCGTAGAACGAAGATAGAACCTTGGATGAAGTTAGGCGTAGATAACTGAAACTTACGCGTAAGATAGACTTATGCGTAAAGCTTAGGCGTAGGATCTGTCTTCTGCGTAGGAAACACCACTTACGCGTAGAAATTGAACTTTACTCGTAGGTTTTAGGCGTAGACTTCCAAGTTACTCGTAAGAACAGGGTTTTGACCTTAGTTACTCGTAAGAAAAGGGTTTTAGCCAAAAGTTACTCGTAGAAAGGACAAAAAGTACTGTTTACAGCTTTTGAATCGTACTGTTCACTAAAGTTACGCGTAAACAGGTCAGAAACTTGAAAAATCTCAAATTTTTGAAGAAAAAATGCTTAGAAATAAGGTACTTTTGATCAAATAACTTCACCAATACATAGAAAACACTAACTATTGAAGATTTTGCTACCAAAACTAGTTTTCCAATATCAAAGAAGCTATAAAATCTTAAAAAACCTTAAAAGATCACAACTTTATGCAAAAACTAAGCTTCAAATCACTATATCAACCTTGAAACTTGTCCAAGCTTCAAGATTTGAGTGAAAGAAACAAAGAAAAATGCAAAAAGATGAAGAATAAGCACCAAGTACCCACGTTAAAACCAAGAAACACACTTCAATCTCTATTTGGCGAATGATACCACTTGTTAGGTCACCATTTTGTAAACACAAGTATGATATTGATAGAAATGAGATGAGAATGAGATATGGTTGATTATGAGAACAAGTGAAAAGTGAAAGAGCAAGAGTTTCCTTAAAGATATTCAAATAACCAACAAATAAAAGAGTTACATAAGCCTAGTATTTATAGGAGGAGGAGTAGGGCAACACTCCCTTCCTCCCTCCTTTCATTAGAACGTGGGCTTTAAGGCCCATGGACTTTACAAACTAAGCCTTGTAACTTAAACAATGTAGAATAAATAACTAAGCAACCTATTACAAAATGTAATGACCGAGACTTGACAAAAAATACAAAAGTATGATCCCAACACTTAGAGTGTCATGTTACGACACATCCATGACTGTCGAAAATTGGTAATTAACATGGGTCATGGGTCATGTGCATTGGGTTATAGTGGCTTTTAGTGTAATGGAAACCATGCATTAGCGGTGATAATGGCTAATTCACATGGGTCATGGGTCATGTGCATTAGGTTATCACTGGTCACATTCATTAATTAATGAGTATTTGACATCGATCATATGGGTCATATGCATTGGGTGGATAGTTGCTTAGAGTGTCATGTTACGACACATCCATGACTGTTGACAATTGGTAATTAACATGGGTAATGGGTCATATGTATTGGGTTGTAGTGGCTTATAGTGTCATGTTATCAACCAATACATTCATGGTGATTGACAATATAATGGGTAATTAACATGGGTCGTGGGTCATGTGCATTGGGTTGTAGTCGCTTATAGTGTAATGGAAACCATGCATGACCGGTGATAATGACTAATTCACATGGGCGACTTTTTAAATACAAAATACACTAAAGGCCAGGTGCGCTTGGTTCAAACTTTGGAAAGGGAAAGGGAAAATGTAAGCTTATGGTCGGGAAAGGGAAATGTAAAGAAGATCAATCCCCCCAATTTATTGGGTAATGATCCATTACCCACTATTGGGTAATGGGTTATTGCATTATGCTTTGCCAAGCATATTTTTTCGCTACCTTTCCCATTCTTCACCCCCTATAACCCCCTACCAAGCATTAGGGGTGTTCAAAAAACCCGAGAAACTGACAAACCAAGCATTCGGTTTCGGTTTTTACTTTTAGATATCCGTGGTTAACCAAACCGAACCGTATATAATATAAATAAATTACCCGGCCCGCGATGGATAATTAAAATCTTCCAACTAACCGAACCGAACCGAACCGAACTGCCCCGTGAACACCCCCAGCAAAAGTATCAAACACACTTCATTTACACTTCTACAGTAATATATATATATATATATATATATATATATATATATATATATATATATATATATATATATATATATATATATATATATACTAGTGGTCGAAGCCCGCCCGATGGGCGGGCATGCTTTGTGATTTTTCATTCAACGTATTAATTTCGAATAATGTGACATATGTATACAAAGGTTGTTTTGTGTGTAAATAATGTGTTAGGAGTTACTATTTATCGTTAATCATATGTGTTTAGTTAGAGATATGAATATATGTTATGATTAGTAGAAAAACATAAGGAGTATTTATACTCACCCACGAAACTCGCCCTTTCCTCCGCATTTTACTTTTGGGATCAAATAAACTAAACTTTGGATTCAAAGTTATCTACTTCATGTATCTTTTTGAGAAAAAGCTGATAAGTGTATTTCATTATGAAAAATCCTATGTATATGAATGTTTAGGGTATATCTCTAACAAAATGGGTATCTATTATAGTTCGGACCACCTACTGATGTGAGTATCAAAAGTCAACCACACCTATTTTTAAAACAGAGGGACTAATGAAGTAACAACACATATTAGATTAGAAAGTTATGATAGTGGTCGCAGTTTAACCCATTTACTTACGAATGCAACGATTTTGGTCATGTTGTATCTCTAACGGTTCAAAAGAGTATAATAAAAACAATTGCCAAAAAGCAAACAATTTAAACAGGTCAAAAGTCCTTTTTTAATGTATAAAACCTCCTAACTCATTTATTCAATTATGTACTTTAGTAGTAGAAAATATAAATTCTTTGTAATCAAATTTGGCACACTAATCATTTTTGATACTAATGAAAAAAGTACACTGCTAACTTAGCAAAGTATTTCCAGTCAACCCGGGTGACCCGTAGATAAAACTATTCATTTAGCGGAACCATATTGACCCATTGATCATTACCAAACTACTTAATTTGCCACATTAATCAAAAGTTATGATTTAATGATCACCTTGAGATATATATCGACGGCGTGATACATTCCATCATCCATTGCCTTTGCATAATCGGGGACAGTAGCAGCCATAAACTCTAACTTCTCAAGCTTTATGGTGTAATGGTGGTATATAGAATTCCTAGACATACAATATTTAATGCACAAGTTGAACTATGAATAGAAAGTGAATATCTTAAATGAAACAACAATGAATAGAACGTAGTTATTACTTGTATCATATCCAAGTTTATTCGTGAAAACCATGTTCCACACATGTTTGATCTTTTCTATAATGGTGGAAAGTGACAAGCATGAGTATGTTTATGAACTATGATCATTAACAATATAAGAGTATATATTACCAACTCAAGTACGTAGGTCAAGGCGTCAAGCTAATATTTGTATCCTAATAACACTATTTGTGTTCTCACAGCTCTATAATACCAATACAGGTAGACCAAAGTATTCAATATAATATTAAGACATCTATTGTCATTATAGTCCAAACTAATGTATCAATTACAAATATATCAATTTCTTTAATAATAACTTCATTTAGGATACAAACATTGTGATATGATAATTTCGAAGCATCAAACTTGTAGGAGATCAAACAATATAAGAAGTATCTTTAACTGATTTTATTTTTTCCAGAGTTCTTCTTAGCTGACTCCTATATACTCCGTATAACCTCTACTTCTATCACTACAAGATAGAGGACACTGATCGAACACTCATATTATCCATTAAAATTGGATGGCTTACGTCACACTTTTTATTATGATATCAAAAGACAACAAAACTAAGAAGATGTATATACATAAATACGAACCTGTATCAGACCTCCAATAAATCTAGGAGGCGTACAGTTAATTCCTACAGCAACAACTGCTTGCAGGACTCATCAGTTTTGCCGCATTCGGCTAATGAATCCCCACTGGAATTGGACGACCTTTGGAATGTATGTGCAGCCGCTCGTCGTACCCAAAAAGAGCACCGCAATGCTCACATACTTGATTACAGTCACCTAGATTGATATACTCGAGGTTCAGATCTGTATAAGAGCATAAGAAGTTATTAAGTAAAATAATTATTTTTTTTTATCAAGCCATAGCTTGTCTAAAAAATATTTTGTCTACATCCTTACTTACCCTCAGTCGTAAAGAAATACCAATGTACCTCACAGCTCAGAGGTGGTTCCGTAAGGATCATCGATTCCAGTAAAGCCTGCAGTGCCTTGAGATGATATAAATGAGTTTTCAATTATAATCTCTTGATACTTAGATTAAATGTAAAATTGAGATACTGAGATGGTTCATTTTGCATTTACGCTTCTCCAATATTTGTTCAAGATGTCTCATTCTCACAGGCTTTTTTTTTTTTTTTTTTTTTTTTTTTTTTTTTTTTTTTTTCACAATAGAATTGTGGACAGCTCGAAATGAAAAGCCAAGTATGGTTCAGCACTCAGCAGTGAGTCCTTTGTAAGGGTCACGAGTCGATAAAAAAAAAGTCAACCTGTTGAAACTTGAAAGTCATCCAAAATTCCATTCTATTTGTAATGCCAACCTCCTAAATCGCTTTACTAACAATGTTGTTTTGTAATCATTCTTAGCACATTAGTTGGTCATTTATTTTAAAAAAGACTAAAAAGTGTTTGCAGGTCACTGTGTCCAGCCCTTTCAAACCATACTAAAATGACCCACTTTGACCCGTTCACAACCCGCCCATCTTGTCACCTCTAAAATATCTCAGTAAGATCATCCAACAGAGTTCATTGCTTAATAGATAAATTGTAGCCTTAAAAATGCACGACAACCGTGGACATAGACAAACACAGTAGTTAAAAAGTGTGTTGCGTGTCGTAAAGGGGGTGTTTGGATTTGCATTTTGAAACTGACTATGTTTGGATAAACAATCTTTGATTCTCATCATCTCATTATAAAGGATCAGTCTTTTTTTACATGAATGACCTTTTCTCGTCATTGCATATGTCATGTTTTTTACATAATCAAAATCTGACAAGGTTTAGAAGTCTTCAAATAGAAAACACACGTCAAAAATACTCTTTTTCTTAAGCCTGACTTATGACCGCTGAATATCTGTTTGTGAATTTTGTTTTTTCAGCCCGCATAATCACATTCGAAAGAACATTTAGAGTCCGAACACCCCCCCTAAAATGATGATTAGTTGACTAAATACACTAAGAAGCTTAAATGCTTGAACATAAACCTAACCCACTGAGACCCATGATCCATATAATGCATCCCTGTTGGTCAATTAGCTTTGCCTTTCTATCTTCACAACTGGACATTCATGCCATAAAATATTTGTTGGATTGCCCATTGCAGACATCACTATTCACAGAACACTTTTTACTTCTGTACTTAAATGACCTGGTAAAATTACCATGTTAATCAATATTCCTAAGACCTTGTTGAAACCAAAGCAAGCTGCAGATTAAAAAGAATACTAAAAAATATATTCAACCACTTAAATTCAGCATTGTCCTAAATGCAAATGCTAATTTTTGTAAATATTTAATCTGGGACATGTTTAATATTTCTTAAAAATAATGATTTATTGTATATAATTAAATTATTAAAATGGCAATGAAACATTGAAATAACTTGCAAATGGGATATTAAGAATCATGACCATGAAACTATGTACCTTATCATTGGTTTCGAGTGTTGGATTTCATTTACCCAAATCGACTTGACCTAACAGTCAAATATTGCCGAATCATATAACCATTGAATGTCTACTAAATATACTCCTAATTAGATGGTGATTTAGGAGAGGTTTCTTGGTCATTAAAGGCATGAACAATTGAATAATGCATACCAACAAAATTGTTATAAAATAGCCTGCATAGTATTTTATTAATTTCCAGTTGTCTAATTGTTGCTGCTAAGCTTCCATACCGGCTCTCAGCCATGATACAAGTTCGCTATCTGCATTAGGAAACAAACCCCAGGCTGCGTAAAAATACAACTCATTAACTATGAATTATATAAAATTGATTGCAGCTTAAAGCTTAAAATAACAACCTCATCAAGAATGCTGACCTCCCAAATGAAACCAGCACCAATTCCTTGAATCTTATTAGGTCCTAAAATAAGGAAACAACAATTGTGAATTTGTTAGATGAAAACATAACATAAGTCCTGTAAACTTCAAAATAGAGATGAAGCATGTCAATTAGATATGTTTGATGAAGCATAAACTTCAAAATTTCGATAATCAAGAACAAAAAGTAACAAACTATACCTTCTTCTCAGCTTCTATCATCGAATGGTAGTTTTTTTGCAGCACCTTGTGTAAGTTTCTTATTTCATGATTTCTATTCTAAATGGATGCAAACATATATCTAACTCTACCTGTAAATTAATTTGAAAAACTGTTCACGAATGAAGTTCATCCCTCAAAAACCTGCAAAAAAATTAACAAAACCAATAAAGAAACACAACTTGCAATTGAATTAGGATTTGGAGAAAACTTATATTATGAATTGGGTTACCATGCCGCTGTAAGATTTAAGCACCCACCATCGTTGTCATTGTGGTGCCCATTATTGTATCATGCATGGTACCTGTAAACACAAACAACCTGTATACATAAACATGAACGTATTTACATCAACGCAAAATAAAGAGTCAACTAAAAAATTATAGGGAAGGACAGAGAATGATAAGCTGATCATGTATATAAACAACAAACCCTCAAATCATAAATTATATTATTAGTTTCTTATAGTGGTTAGAATCAACAATTTCGGTCTTTGAGAGTGAACGTTGTTCAGCCACTTACAAAAGCTTAGGGTTTTGTGTGATTTTACCTTTTTTTGGCGAATGCTGAATGAACAGGTGTTGCATGGACATGTATTACCTAAACAATATTAAACACAAAAATCATTGAAATCAAAGAACATGTATTACCTGTTGTTATCGAGATCATAAGAAGAGTTGAAGAATGACCAAAAGAAAAGTAGATACTGACCTTGATCAAAAGAAAAGTAGATACTGACCTTGATTCAAGCTCAGAAGGTTTTGAGGTGCTGGTGATATGATTCTTCATCATGTAACACAAAGTGAAAACGTAATTGAGAAAAAAAAAACCTTGAACATCAATCTTTTCTTGCAAACCTGTGATGAAGAAAACGTAAACCCATCATTAGAGATTGTGAGGGAAAAAGGATATATTAGGGTTTTGAGAAAAGTATATTATGAATGATACGTATTTTTTTTCCGTATATGTGTGATTAGGGTTAATTAAGTTGTAGGGATTAAGATTAACATTGCATAACTTTATTTGCAAACTATAAAACAAATGTTGTGTTGTTCTATTGGTTGAGACATTTGGTAATGCAAGTAGATACTCATCTTCGAATCCAGCATAATGGTTTTTTTGAAAATAAAAATTTAGAATTTTAAAAATTGTCAAGCACGGATAAGAATTTTAATTAAAAAAAATACAAAATAAATTACAAAAATTGCTTACATGGCCAGAATGTGATGACATGACTGATGACATGGCTGATAATGAATTATTGGGTATTGACTGGGCAATGAGGTGGCATATTCTTCAAATGCCTCCTGTTATTTATTTATTTATATATATATATATATATATATATATATATATATATATATATATATATATATATATATATATATATATATATATATATACAAACTTATCAAACACACTTCACACATTTCCATAATCATCTCTTTATCTCTCACACTCACAGTTACAACTCACTCGGATCTAGGTTTGATCCCAAATCTCAAAAAGCTGATAAGATCACAAATGAATATAATCCAAATACCCCCTTAGAGCTATTTATTCTTAGGCTTAGGTTGATTATCTGTTATAAGAATTGCGTTGCATTTGTGTTGAAAGAATAAGGAAGAACATGTTGTGTTGTTTTTGTGAATAATTAGAGCAAAAGATATATTAAGGTTTGCTTGGATTAGCTTATTTTATCTTAGGATTAGGTTGACTATCTGTTATAAGAATTATGTTGCATTTGTATTGAGAGAATAAGGAAGAAAAGTGGCGGATGTGTGTGTGAATATTTAGGCTAAAACATCCAAGTATCAAAGATGGAAGAAGTATCAATGATGGGTGGACAGACACCACTTTCAAGTATGAACATAAACTTGTTCTGGTGTTGTCCATCCATTATTGATTCATCTTTGCTCTTTGTCAAAATACAGAAATAATTATCAAGTATAATTTGTATTGATAAAATAAGGAAGAACATGCTGTGTTATTTTTGTGAATAATTAGAGCAAAAGAGATATTAAGGTTTGCTTGGATTAGCTTATTTTATCTTAGGATTAGGTTGAAGTACAATAAACATATCAAGAACTTAAAGAGTTTTTTCATGTATTTAGTTACAATGAAAACATATTCATTGCATTGTTGATATAAATTTAATATGATTTCATTGATTCGTGATTAGCTCTCTAATGTCGCAGGACCTACATAACTAATACTGTATGTATGTTCGTCACATATAAGTGAGCAATATAAATGATAGTAAGAATTTGGTTGCTAAGAACTTAAAGCTCAATAATCAGGGCCCATCTATCTAACGATGTAGATGGGTTCCATCGCTTTAATAGGACCCCATTTTCTAACGATGTTTAATGGTTCTTTCAATAATCAAGATTAAACATCGTTAGAAAACGGGGTCCAATTAAAGCGATGGAACCCATCTACATCGTTAGATAGATATGGTCTGATCATTGGGATGTCTTCAATGCGATAATGATATAGTGTGTATTGTTCATGACAAGCCACACTCCTTCATTATCGCATTCAAGATGAGTGATGTTACTTAGACTCTATTCTTTACTCAACATTTGTAGATTGTTTGTATCACTCTGTTTGCTTTATATATATGTATGATGTATTTTTGATATAAGAATCATGTTGCATTTGTATTGAGAGAATAAGGAAAAAAAGTGATCATATGTGTGTGCGAATATTTAGGCTAAAACAGCCAAGTATCAAAGATGGAAGAAGTATCAGCGATGGATGAAAAGCCACCACTTTCAAGTATGAACATAAACTTGTTCTGGTGTTTCATCTGTTACTGATTCATCTTTGCTCTTTGCCAAAATACAGAAACAATTATCAAGTATATGTTCAACTTGCCAAAATACAGAAACAATTATCAAGTATTAGTTCCAAGAACAAAGGTTGTTTCAAACACACCCTGAATTGCAACATTATCTTTTATTTCATTTACACTATATTTTTTAAAATTTTAATATATTTTTTAATTTCTTTGCAACAAATCCATGGTCAGACTACTTTCCAAAGAGATATTTGGATCAGGTCAATCATGAAATTTTGCAGATTTCTTCAGGTCAATCATGTTCCATTGTGACTAGTCTTTGTTGGCGACTAATACGTATATAGTTCTGTCAAGAGTTATATATAAGCATTGATCCCTGGCAAACGCTCGTCCCAATGGATCATGGTTGGCCTGAAGATATTGAAAAGGTTCAAGCCACCTGTGGGAAACATCAATCCTTTCCTGCATTAAACATAGGTAGTTTGGTTTTCCCATATCCCCTTTTTATACTCGTTTCCATGTGTATCTCAAATCACAAATCCTAGTTTATCAAATCTCTAAACAAAAACCTGCAGGAAGTATTCATAAACAATGTCTGCAAACAACAAGTGATCAACCCAATGGGTTGAGGGAGAAGGTTCAAGCATGTCTGCTTCAAAAAATAAAGCGGAAAAAAGTGTAAAAAAATTTAAATTGGATGGAAATGCGTGGTAGAATTGATGGGCTGCTGAAAGAAAGAAAGTAGGAAAAACACAATCTATCAAACAACATGCTGAGGATGAAAAGGAATACAAAGCAACAAAAAAACCATGTCTCAAACAACATCCCAAGGCGTACAAGACATTGGATGATGATGATTTGTCTGATGTGGAGTTTGATGGGTTGGATTACGAAGATGCACATGTGGCATTTAACCCGGAGAAATCTCCAAAGTTAGATTAGTAGATTTTTAGAATGTGTAACTTTTATTTCCAGTATTTTGTAATTTTTCATTTCAAGTTTTAATGGAAAATGTTTAATCTTAATTCCAGTACTTTTGTCATTGCTCAATTTTCTCATTACTTGTTGATATTAATATAATGATTCACCTTTTGCACTAAAAAAGATTCTGCTGCTAAGAAAATGTTTGTTATGACCAAGAAACACATTCCGGAGGTCGAGGTTGATGGAAATATGTGAAAACCATGGTTATTTCTAGAGAGAGAAAGTAGAGAGAGAAAGGTGGAGAACCATGTGTTTTATTAGAATGGTAAATGAAGTGAAGCTTACACACACTTTCCCACACCCCTCATGGAGAGTCATGAGGGGTATTTATAGGCTCCTAACACTACATGTTTGCCTACTTGACAATAGTAGTCCTTGTAGTTTCTAATCTAGTCCAATTCACATGTGTGACATTATCTTTATAAAAAAGCGAGGCTAACAATCTCCCTCCAAGATATCGTCACACGTGAATGGTTACATGAGACCTATAAATACATAAACAATGTACATTACATTACAACAATAGTAAACTATGTTGACGTTGTTGAAGCGCAGAGTCTCTGTAGTCTAGATACTGAGGCAGACTTGAAGTTCTCTCTTCCGACGATCTCGGCGTATGATCTTTGACACTGACGGCAAAGGTCTTTGTAATGGTCTAGTTAGGTTATTACTCCCTCCTAACTAGTGAGCCTTTATTCTTTTTCCTGCTCCCTCCTGAACTGACAACTCTTCTTTCATCTCGCATCGGATAAAGTAGATTCAAAAGTGTAGGAACATGGTTGTCATTCGGGTAGCAGCATAATAACATAACTCACATAACATTGCATAGAAGGTTGGTAATAAGCTCTGATGTACACATACTTGGTACCTCATGGTACTTCTCTATTATTAAGCATAATTCCCTCGATCAACCAATGTACTGAAGACGAAACACTACTTCTTTGGCATGTTCTTCTCCTTCATGATGGTTGCGAGTTATCGGAATCATCATAATCTTGTGTACATGCCATACAATTACCTGTACTTTACACTTCTAATGCAATTTAGAAGCCATAACAGCTTTTTGAAGCACATTCTGTGAGTATATGTCGCTAAGATATGACTCTCTTTATCCTACAATCTCATCTCTTTTCTTCATCCTATAAGCGACCTCTTCAAATTCCAACCAGCTAGTAAATGACCACTGTATGGAGAGAACCCAATATAACCAATTTGAGAATGAAGTAAACATCTCATAGATATGTGACTTAATCTTGTACGAAGGTGTGACTAAGAACCTATACTGAGCACTACAATGTAACTCTTTTAAGCATAGGTAGATCCATATAATCAAACCCACAAACAGTATATGAAATCTCTGCCTCTTGAACTATCCACAACTTCGTGCGACACTAAGTACTACAATGTAACTCCTTAAAGTGATAGCTATAACCCGTGAGTACTACAATGTAACTCCTTACATCTGGTATAACTAGATAATCCAAGTCTTAATCACTATCTCTACCAGTGTTTGCCCAAACAAGTATCTCCGAAAGTCATGCATCCATCCACCCCTAGACTTTGAGAAAAATAAGTACACATGCCCGTGAAATGAACTTTAAACCCAAATAAGCAATATCGTACAAAAACTCCGTAGTCACAAAAATCTAATACTAGTCGTTGTCATTTAATTGTGATTCTTGATCAGGATCTTTTAAGCAATACATGGTGTGTTTTTGGAGTGTGATATATTGGTATTAGGATAATGAAACAAGAAATTGAATCATGTTCTGTAAAATGTTTACCAATTATATCAAGTGTTTTAGGTGAAGTGGTAAGTAGGGTTTAGGGTAATAGATCAATGCTTAAGTTACACGATGAGGTTTAGGGTTTCGTTTATGTGATACACTTTGGTCATTTCCTTACTCAAAATCCCATATCCTTACTCGATATCCTAAGTCAATTTCGGCAGAGTTTCGTTTAGGTAAGCCCCAAGTGAAGTCCTTACTCGATATACGATAAGATATAATGGCTAACTCGCCAAATATGATCTTGATAACCAATAATCCCTAACTCACAAACTTTCCCTAACTTGCTAAAAAAATTTCTAACTTGATAAAAAAAATTTCTAATTCGCTAAAAAATGTTTCTAACTCGCTGAAAAATTTCTAACTCGCTAAAAAATTTTCTAACTCGCTAAAAAAGTTCTAACCCGCTAAAAAAAATTTCTAACTCGCTAAAAAAATTTCTAACTCACTAAAAAAAATTTCTAACTCGCTGAAAAATTTCTAACTCGCTGAAAAATTTCTAACTTGCTAAAAAAATTTCTAACTCGCTGAAAAATTTCTAACTCGCTAAAAAAAATTTCTAACTCGCTGAAAAATTTCTAACTTGCTAAAAAAATTTCTAACTCGCTAAAAAATTTCTAACTCACTAAAAAAAATTTCTAACTCGCTAAAAAAATTTCTAACTCGCTAAAAAATTATCTAACTCGCTAAAAAAATTTCTAACTCGCTAAAAAAATTTTCTAACTCGCTGAAAAATTTCTAACTCGCTAAAAAAAATTTCTAACTCGATAAAACTTCATATTAACTTGATAAAACACGATCCTAACTCGGTAAGATCGTAATTTTTTCCGAGAAGAAACACCAAAAAACACAATTTTACACCCAAAAACACCACGATCCGCCCCCGGTTAGCTCTGATGCCACTTGTTATGACCAAGAAACACATTCCGGAGGTCGAGGTTGATGGAAATATGTGAAAACCATGGTTATTTCTAGAGAGAGAAAGTAGAGAGAGAAAGGTGGAGAACTATGTGTTTTATTAGAATGGTAAATGAAGTGAACCTTACACACACTTTCCCACACCCCTCATGGAGAGTCATGAGGGGTATTTATAGGCTCCTAACACTACATGTTTGCCTACTTGACAATAGTAGTCCTTGTAGTTTCTAATCTAGTCCAATTCACATGTGTGACGTTATCTTTATAAAAAAGTGAGGCTAACAATGTTACTGCAGCTGCTTTTGTACATTATTTTGTAATTTTTCATTTCAAGTTTTAATGGAAAATGTTTAATCTTAATTCCCGTACTTTTGTCATTGCTCAATTTTCTCATTACTTGTTGATATTAGTATAATGATTCACCCTTTGCACTAAAAAATAAAAAAAAAATAAAAAAAATAAAAAAAATAAAAAAAAAAAAAAAAAAAAAAAAATCTGCTGCTAAGAAAACGTTATTTCAGGTGGGTTTGTACTGCTAGAACTGAGAGTGCAGGGGTGGATTGGTAACATTTACACTTAACAGTTTAAATCCCCAATCAAATCGATAATTCAGTTTCACGTACACATAATTTCTCTATAATCACAAACACTAACATCTTTTATCAATCATTTTCAAAATCCCCAAATCACAAAACCCTAATTCAAGATGGTGTTGCCAATTGAATCAAAACGCACATTTGTTGACAGACACAACATGGTCGCTTTTTTGAAGAAACCAGATGGTTCTGAAGGATTCACACAGATAATCAATTTCTTGAATGCTACCCCTATTAGGTATGCATTAACTGTGAATCCTCCTATATGCATTTCTTTTATTAAGCAGTTTTGGGCTACTGCTAAGGTCATAACTTTTAATGGAGAAAAACAGATTAAGGCTAAGGTAGATGGCCAACATTTACTCATAACTGAGTCATCTATTAGGGAATCTCTTAACCTACCAGATAATGAAGTGATTGTGTGTCTTAAAAATGCCGCCATTTTCAAAGGTTTGAAAAAAATGGGGTATGAGAAGAAGAATGATAGATTAAAATTTTACAAAGGTCTCTTCTCATCTCAGTGGAAATTCTTGATTCATATTCTCTTACATTGTTTGAGTCCTAAAACAACAGGTTGGAATGAGTTTGGTACCACCATGGCATCAGTAGTGATATGCCTTAGTAAAGGAAAACCTTTTAATTTTTCAAAAATGATTTTGGATGGTATGATCAAGACCTTGGATGATGATGGTAACTCTTTATTATATCCAAGGTTTTTGCAGCTTATTATTTCAAATCAATTGACTACTATTAAGACACATAGAGAAACTTTTTATGCCACCTCACTACAAAAGAAAGTATTTTCAAATCTGAAAAATAATGGCAAGGATTTTTCAGGAACGGTTACACCACTTTTTCCATATATGGTGAACCTTCCACAAAAAAAGGGTGAGGATGTCATGGAAGGGGCTGCCACTTCTGCTACTAGCTTAGAAGCAGAGCAGGCCAGTGGTAACATACATGAGACTGAGTATATAGCCGTTGATTCACCTCTCAGTGAAGGTAACACATCCCGAAGTGATGAGGGTAGATCTGAAACACATGAATTGATGCATACAGATGCACAAAATGTCAATTCCAATTATCCATCTCTCGGGCTAGGTAACACAAGCCAAAGTTGTGAGGCTAGAATGAAACTTATACAGGATTCGAAGGACAATTGTACCCAGTTAGAAAAGGATGTTCTTGGCCTCCAAAAGCGCTCAATAAAACAAGGTGAAAAGATCAAAAAGTTGAAAAAGAGACTTCGATATTTGGAAAGTCAACAGAGCTCAAGAAAAACTCAGTTCAGACGTTTGAAGAAGTTGGGCACAGCACACAAGATGAGTTCTTCTAAGGCTGCTAGTTTGGAGGATCTTCCCAAACAGGGGAGGTGATGAGTAGGAATCGCACCAGGCTTTACCTCTCAAGGGATCTTGAGAAGCTTACAACCCCCACCAGGCAGTGTACCTGATCGTTGTAGTATAGTATATAGTGACAAGTACCGGGGGATTGATCGTTCAGCTTAGGAATAGTGTCGCTAGGATTAGAAAACCTAAATACTAGTTCTAAAGGTGAGGGATGATTATTTTTGTATTTTTATATTTTTTAGAAAGCAAGAAAAAATCTCGGGTTTGAAGGATTTGGGCGGAATTAGTTGCTAATCAACTAACCCAATACTAAAGATGCAATCAAAATAAAATACTAGAAATGAAAATAAACTAAATTATACTAAATTTGTGAGCAATAAGTAGAAAATGTGTTTACTTAGATTTCACTACTCCCTAGACATCTTTTACACGTTAATTACTTGTTAAAATTGCATAGATGACGGATCGTATTCCTTAATACCATTCATGGGGTGGCACACTTAACTCCCCAATTCTATGAGCTCTTATCTCCTCCTACACCATGCCCAGCACAACTATAGGGATTGTAAACAGTGGCTCATGCATTAAATACAACCAATAAAGACCTAGTGCGCGTCGGTTCATGTTTCTTAAGACGTTCAAGCATGTTACCAATTGGAGATCTGCCAGTTTTCTTAAGCCTAACATAAAAATCATTCATCCAAGACAAGTATAAACAAGTAATCAACACATAATTAACATCTAGGTTTCATTAGATCCAAGCAAACACAAGATAGATCTAGCCTAGCATGATAGAATTAAGACAAGAACAAGATATAGACAACCAACACATAGACATATTGATTGAATTGAAAGAACACTTATCTCAATTACACATGAAAGGTATCAAGGGCTTGGAACCCTTGAAAAACCTGTAAAATTCGCACCAAAATCGTACTTAGGGTTTCTCCAAAACTTCTCTCTTTTAATGTGAAAATTAGAAAACTATATATAGGAAAAGGGGTCTGACGGCGTCAAGACCAACCTTGTGACGCCGTCACCTCGCCGCCAAAACTATTCTAGGACTGCCTTGATCTACATTTGACGCCGTCAAGACTTAATCATTTCCAAGCCGTCATGACTTTTACTCTTGATGCCCTACCTTCGTGACGCCGTCAAATCTGTACTGGGTCGTCATGGAATTTTGCTCTTGACGCCGTCAGGGAGTTACTCTTGACGCCGTCACCTACTGTTCCCAGCATGGAAAATTAAGACTTTGGCGTTTTCTTCACTTTTATGCTCCAAAAACGTCCGAATTGCTTCCTTTTCCAGATTTCTCTCCCAAAATACCTAAAATCACAAAAGGAACGATTTAGGGCAATATTTGATCAAATAAATTCGAATTCGGGCTTAAATGACCCCCTAAAAACGGATCATTTTTTGCCTCATCATATAACCTTACACTTGAGATTTGCTTGTCCTCAAGCAAATGCGCTTTTATTCTACTCAAAATACAAGTTATGGGTCATTTAACACTAATATAAAAGTAATTACAACAAATAATCGTTCCACTAAAGACCAATAGACAAGCACGGAGGTCATACACTAGCACCTCACAAATAGTGTTTAGATACTCACATATCTCGGGTGTAATAAAGCGTAAATTACAATATGGAAACGAAAGATATCTCTCACTACCTGTCATAGCAAAATAGATTACCATAGGCTTGGGAAAGGATCAAACCTCCACCACATGGCGTAAGCACCTAGGATAAACTATCAAAGAGGTCTTTTAAAGGGTTGTAACGTTAGGTGTAGGGATATGACATACACGGTTTTGTTGGATAAAGGAAGTTTTACTGGTGGCGAGTTAACAATCTTGGTTAATTACATGTACAATATGGCATTGCTAAGCCAAGACTAGACTCGACTTAAGCTAATAAATGAAAAATAACAAAAAACATAAAATGAACATATAATAAAAAGGGATGGTAAGTCCGTATGTTTTTTCTCTTTTCCTTTTTCTATTTTTTTTTCTTTTTCTTTTTCTTGATTTTCTCGATTTTTTTTTTTTTTTTTTTTTTTTTTTTTTTTTTTGCATACACTCTTGCCCTACCATCCAAAATAATACATCATAGGGAATGAACATTTCCCTTACACTTGAATTTTTACATACTTTACAATTAACTAATCTTAATGACTCGAATTAAGAAAATCAAAACACTTGGAGCACTTTTAAGATTAACGTACATATGGGGGTAATAATATGATGTTCTTCCCCATTACTCCATACAATAAGTACTTTACCCATGAGTCCCAATCGTCCCAAAACAATATGTACAAGGATATGACTCGACTTAGCAACTATGTAATCAATTAGATAGTTAACTTAGGGTTTAACAAATAACAATAATGCACTAAAAATGAGCGCATACACGGAAGGCTAAGGCGATTTGGGTGTACATTTAAGTGGGGTGTAACAAATTCTTCCTTTAAGTAAGATGCTTAAAGTTAGAAACGAAAAGATAGGCTCGGAGGGGTGTACTAGGTGTATCGTGTACTAAAAATGAGTACAACGCTAAGGTGTGGGAAAAATTAGTTGACTTAACTAGCCAAATAATATGACTTAAATCGTCAAGTAATTATGATACGGGTTTAACACAAGGGTAATCCTAATGCCTCTTATCATGTAGTAAATCCTACCACACGAATGTAGTCTCACTAGTGGTCTCGGGATGCATCACTAACGCAAGTTCTAGAATCTAAATGCTACCGGTACACTCATAAGCACTAATAGTAAATGTTTTTCCTATAGGCGAACCTCACATATTTGGGTGGAAATTTTTTTTGAAAGTACGGTTATGTGCTAGTCAAACAATCTCCTATCCATGAGACGCTTGCTATGGCTAAAGTTTCACTCCTAAATGTTGTAAAAAATTTTAAATTTGGCGCTAAAATTGCACTAACAAGTATTTCTCATAGTTTTATTACACATCTACCATCAAACAAAACAAACTCAAGCGAAAGTGCATATGTAAGGTATCATCTTTTTACCCTCCCCTTACACTTAAGATGAACATTGTCCCCAATGTTCAAGTAAAGAATGTAAATGTGAAAAAGTTAAAAAGAATGAAATCAAATACTCCCCTGATTCGCTCGGTATGGATAATAAGGTGGCCAGGTTAAATCTTCCTCCAAGAAAAAATGAACAATCAAAGCTTCCCTTCCAGAATGTAAATCATCTTCTTGTCATACATAACCTGTAAAACCTGATAAAATAGACAAGACAACCTCGCGTAAAATCGGCGGCATCCTATATAAGTTACTAAATCCTAGAAAACAAGATAAGATATAATGCTTGTGGAATGAAGTTTGCAGATCTCCTGGAGATTATAAAACTTAATAATTCACAAAAACCATAAGACTCCGTTAGAAAAACAAAACCGGTAAAATTTCCAGATTTTTACACTTGACGCCGTCAAGAGTAAACTCTTGACGCCGTCAGAAGTGACCTGCAGAAATTCTTATGTTAAGTTTCCGGAAAATTTCTGGAAAAACTTGGTCCTACTTCCTGGAAAATCCTGCAAAACTTCATTATAACTCAATACAAGCATTTGACTCTAACAAATACGAATATACATGTTCATTTAATATTGTGGAGAATCATGATCGGTTTGTTTCTTGAAAACATATTTGGGGTTTCCCCTTACACTTATCTTTTGCAAAAATACCTTTAGGTGGAGTTAAGACTAGGCCAAAACAACAAAGTAAAGTATTTCCACTATTTAGTTTAGAAACATGATCTACCAACAATAAAAATTAAGCATGCATACGGAAGCAAATAACAAACAAATAAAATCACACAAAGCATGGGTTGCCTCCCAAGAAGCGCTTTTCTTTATTTACGAGTCTTGTAGCTAGACTCAAGGTCATGGGTTACTACGTGACACGGGTGAGTTCCTCATTGAGGACATCTTTGGGATCAAACTTAGGTTTCAACTTCCTATCGGTTTCCTTAGTATGGTATGACCTTTTAAACTTTTCTCCATCCGGATCATACAAAGTCATCCTCATATGCCATGATCCGTCACCTTCTTTAGGTGGCTTGTCCTACCTCCATTTACACTTGTCTCCCTCTCTTTTCCACTTATTCATCTCTATATTAATAGGCATTACGCTCAAGAACTCAATCATCTTCCTAAAGACTAAGGGGTCCTCAAAGGGATCTAGCTCTTCATCTCTAGCTATGAGTTGTTCTACCGAATGTGTCTTTTCAATGAAATCTTTTTCTAGATAAAATGGGCATTGAGGTCCTATGAAGTTCCTTTATATCCAAGGTCCATATCTAGATGGTCTCCTATTCATCTCTACCCAATGCGGTGTCGGTTCATCATCACAATCATAACTATGCTTCTTAACATCGTACACCGACCAAGTATCGCCTTCACCTACCGCTATCTTAGACTCCTTACAATCTATCATGGCGCTAGCGGTTGCTAAAAATCCTCTTCCTACCAATAATGGGCATGTAGTTGATGAGGCGAAAAATGATCCGTTTTTAGGGGGTCATTTAAGCCCGAATCCGAATTTATTTGATCAAATATTGCCCTAAATCGTTCCTTTTGTGATTTTAGGTGTTTGGAGAGTGAATTCTGGAAAAGAGGCTATTTTGGACGTTTTTGGAGCATAAAGTGAAGAAAACAACAAAGTACCAAATCCAAGCTGGAATTACAAGGTGACGGCGTCAAGGATTTACTCTTGACGGCGTCAGAAAGGATGAATATTTTACCGAAGGTTGTGAAGGCGTCAGATGAAGATATGACGGCGTCAAAATGACCAAGATTAATTTACCGAGGGTGGTGACGGCGTCACATAGGCCGTCACGATTGGATCTAGGGCGTCCGAGGAAGTATATGGCGGCGAGTTGACGGCGTCAGATTTTACTCTTGACGCCGTCAGGACGATTTTCCTATATATAGTTTTCTAGTTTTTTCATTAAAAAGGGAGAAGTTTTGGTGAAACCCTAAAGACGATTTTGGTGCCTCTTTTACAGGTTTTTCAAGGGTTCCAAACCCTTGAGACCTTGCATTGTAATTGAGATAAGTATACTCTTAATTCAATCAATATGTCTATGTGTTGGTTGTCTATCTTTTGTTCTTATCTTAATTCTACTATGCTAGGCTAAATTTCCTTTGTGTTTGCTTAGATCTAATGAAACCTAGATGTTGATTATGTGTTGATTACTTGTCTATTCTTGTTTTGAATGAATGATATTATATGTTAGGCTTAAGAAAACTGGCAGATCTCCAAATGGTAACATGCTTGAACGTCTTAAGAAACATGAACCGAGGCGTACTAGGTCTTTATTGGTTGTATTTAATGCATGAGCCACTGTTTACAATCCCTATAGTTGTGCTGGGTCATGGTGTAGGAGGAGATAAGAGCTCATAGAGTTGGGGAGTTATGTATGCCACTCCACGAATGGTATTAAGGAATACAACCCGTCATTCATACAAGTGTAACAAGTAATTAACATGTAAAAGATATCTAGGGAGTAGTGAAGTCTAAGTAAACACAATTTCTCCAATTACTGCTCACAACCTTAGTTTAATTAGTTTGTTTTCATTTTTTATTATTTTATTTTGATTGCATCTTAGTTTTGGGTTAGTTGATTAGCAACTAATTCCGCCCACTCCTTCAAAACCCGAGATTTTATTTGCTTTCATAAAAATATAAAAATACAAAAATAATCATCTTCCATCTCTAGAACTATTAATTAGGCTTTCTAATCCTAGCGACACTATTCCTAAGCTGAACGATCAATCCCCCGGTACTTGTCACTATACTATACTACAACGATCAGGTACACTGCCTGGTGGGGGTTGTAAGCCTCGCGAGATCCCTCGAGAGGTAAAGCAAGGTGCGATTCCCACGCATCAAGTTTTTGGCGCCGCAGCCCGGGGAATAGTTATTGTCTAGGTTAGGATTTCTTTTTATTAGGTCTACTTGCTAGATTCCTTTCTAGTAAGATTTTATTTTTATTTTTAGGTCTTCTTTAGTCTATCTTATTTCTTCGTGCTTTTGTTCGTAACTCTTTACCATCCGACATCATGGAAGGTGGTAACATCTTTGAACCCATCATCCCACCACAACAAAACCCACCATTAGAACCCCTTAGGCCCCGAACCTTAGGAGAGTATTCCCGACCTAGCCACCAAGGCTACCGAAACACCATTGAGCTCACCGGAGCCAATGTGACCCCCTTGCGATCCGACACCATCCGGTTGGTGCAAAGCGGATGTGCATTCCATTGACTTCGTTCCGAAGATCCAAACCAACACCTTAAGGACTTCCTCAAAATTGTAGATTCCATAGACCTAGGTGTTGAAACTAGAGAGACTACCCGTTTACGCCTATTCCAATTCTCTCTACGGGATCAAGCTAGTCAATGGCTTGAGCGTTTACCCGCGGGATCCATCACCACATGGGATGATCTCACCACTCGTTTCCTTGCTCAATTTTTCCCACCGGGGAGAACTACTAAACTTAGGAATGACATCTTGATGTTCCAACAACGTCAAAATGAATCTCTTTATGAAGCATGGACTCGTTTCAAGGACTTACTCCAAAAAGTCCCTCATCATGGCATAGATTTGTGGCTCCAAGTCCAAATTTTTTATGACCATATCGATATCCCCACGAGGCGAACCATTGACCAATCGGCCGGTGGTAAGCTACGTGATCTTAGTGCGGAACAATCATGGGAACTCATAGAAGATCTTGCTCTCTATGACAACGAAAGTTGGAATGATCCCCGTGATTTGAACAAAACGGTCAAGGCAATATCTTTGCCTTCGAATAATTCAAGCACTCCCGACCGTAGGATCATGGAACTTGAGGACCAAGTCAAGTTTCTCATGAAATCTTACGAGGCTCCGAAGCATTCAAGCCAAGTGAACAAAATCACTTCTTCATGCGAATTATGTAGTGGTCCCCATGACACTCGTGATTGTGTGGAACTCCCCGGAACAGCTTTTGCGGACTACGCATCCACGCGTACCGACGAAGCGGGAGATAAGTGGTACACTTTCAAGCCCGAGCCAAACACATACGGTGATTCATATAACCCCTCATGGAAAAATCACCCAAACCTTAGGTGGAAACAAAATCAACCAAATTCATCCAACCCACCTAATCGTTACCAATCAAACGGTCCACCATCCAACCGTACCTTCAACAACAGTCCTTCTAACAACTATAGTAGTACCAACAATCTTGAAGGATTGATGTCAAAGTTCATGGCATCTCAAGAAGCCCGCATAGCTAAGTTTGAAGCCGATTTCAAACAAAATCAAAATGAGATGACCAATAGAATTGACACATTGTTGAAAGTTCTCAATGACCGAGAAATGGGAGCACTCCCAAGTGACACCATCAAGAATCCGAAACTAACCGTTAATTCCATATCATCCGTTTCGTCACCCGCTTTGTGTCCACAATATTATTCGGTCAAATCAACGAGCAAGTGTTTCAAGCAAAACCAAGTTCCCCAAAAGGACCAATCAACTAAAACTCCCACTATAGAACCGGTCAAAAGTATTGTTGAAACACCTCTTACGCAAGACCTTGACGATGAATTCAAAGAACTTCACATTGAACGCCCCGTCATTGATGTCTTAGCGCGTGCTCCATACTATAGCGCCCTCCTAGAAAAATATGAGAAGTGTAAGCTAGGCAAAAATGGGACCGCTTTCGTTCAAAACAAGTTACCTAAAAAGCTTGATGACCCGGGTATATTTGTTTTGCCTTGTAAGATAGGAAGATCCGAAGCTTTCGACACATTAGCCGATTTAGGGTCAAGCCTCAACTTGATTCCCTTATCCTTATTCACCACTCTTAAGCTAGGAAAGTTAGAAGAAACGGAGGTATTGATAGGGCTAGCGGATGGGAGTATCGCTCACCCGGTTGGGATGATTAAGGATGTAGTTGTTCACGTAGGAAAGTTGACTATATTAGCGGATTTTCACGTCCTAGACATGGTTAGTGACACTACATGCCCATTATTAGTTGGAAGAGGATTTTTAGCAACCGCTAGTGCCATGATAGATTGCAAGGAATCTAAGATAGCGGTAGGTGAAGGCGATACTTGGTCGGTGTATAATGTTAAGAAGCATAGTTATGATTGTGATGATGAACCAACACCGCATTGGGTAGAGATGAATAGGAGACCATCTAGATATGGACCTTGGATAGAAAGGAACTTCATAGGACCTCAATGCCCATTTTATCTAGAAAAGGATTTCGTTGAGAGAACACATTCGGTTGAACAACTCATAGCTAGAGATGAGGAGCTAGATCCCTTTGAGGACCCCTTAGTCTTTAGAAAAATGATTGAGTTCTTAAGCGTAATGCCTATTAATATAGAGTTGAATAAATGGAAAAGAGATGGAGATAAGTATGAATGGAGGTGGGACAAGCCACCTAAAGAAGGAGACGGATCATGGCACATGAGAATGACTTTATATGATCCGGATGGAGAGATGTTCGAGAGGTCATACCATACTAAGGAAACCGATAGAGAGTTGAAACCTAAGTTCGATCCCAAAGATGTCCTCAATGAGGAACTCACCCGAATCACGTAGTAACCCACAACTTTGAGTCTAGCTACAAGACTCGTAAATAAAGAAAAGCGCTTCTTGGGAGGCAACCCATGTTTTGTGTGATTTTAATTGTTTGATTGTTATTTGCTTCCGTATGCATGCTTTATTTTTATTGTTGGTTGATCATGTTTCTCAATTAAAATGTGGAAATACTTTATTATGTTGTTTAGCCTAGTCTTAACTTCAACCTAAAGGTATTTTTGCAAAAGATAAGTGTAAGGGGAAACCCCAAATATGTTTTTTTTTAAGAAACAAACCGATCATGATTCTCCACAATATTTAATGAACATGTGTATTCGTATTGTTAGAGTCAAATGCGTGTATTGAGTCATAATGTAGTTTTGCAGGATTTTCCAGGAAGTAGGACAAAGTTTTTCCAGAAATTTTCCGGAAACTTAACATAAAGATTTCTGCAGGTTCATTCTGACGGCGTCAGGCAATTGCTCTTGACGGCGTCAGGAGTCGAAAATCTGGAAATTTTACCGATTTTGTTTTTCTAACGGAGTCTTATAAGTTTTTGTGAATTATTAAGTTTTATAATCTCCAGGAAATCTGCAAACTTCATTCCACAAGCATTATATCTTATTTTGTTTTCTAGGATTTAGTAACTTATATAGGATGCCGCCGATTTTACGCAAGGTTGCCTTGTCTACTTTTGTCAGGATTTACAGGTTATTTGAGACAAGAAGATGATTTATATTCTGGAAGGGAAGCTTTGATTGTTCGTTTTCTTGGAGGAAGATTTAACCTGGCCAACCTAAAATCCATACCGAGCGAATCAGGGGAGTATTTGAATTCATTCTCTTTACTTTTAACTTTTACATTCTTTACTTGAACATTGGGGACAATGTTCATCTTAAGTGTAAGGGGAGGGTAAAAAGATGATACCTTACATATGCACTTTCGCTTGAGTTTGTTTTGTTTGATAGTAGATGAGTAATAAAACTATGAGAAATACTTGTTAGTGTAATTTTAGCGCCAAATTTAAAATTTTTTACAACATTTAGGAGTGAAACTTTAGCCATAGCAAGCGTCTCATGGATAGGAGGTTGTATGACTAGCACATAACCGTATATTCAGAAAAATTTTCCACCCAAAAATGTGAGGTTCGCCTTTAGATTTGATAGGGAAAGCATTTATTATTGGTGCTTATGAGTGTACCGGTAGCATTTAGATTCTAGAACTTGCGTTAGTGATGCATCCCGAGACCGCTAGTGAGACTACATTCGTGTGGTAGGATTTACTACATGATAAGAGGCATTAGGATCACCCTTGTGTTGAACCCGTATTATAATTACTTGACCATTTAAGTCATATTACCTGGCTAGTTAAGTCAACTAATTTTTCCCACACCCTTAGCGTTGTACTCATTTTTAGTACACGAAACCCCTAGTACACCCCTCCGAGCCTATCTTTTCGTTTCTAACTTTAAGCATTTTACTTAAAGGAAGAATTTGTTACACCCCACTTAAATGTACACCCAAATCGCCTTAGCCTTCCGTGTATGCGCTCATTTTTAGTGCATTATTGTTATGTGTTAAACCCTAAGTTAACTTTCTAATTGATTACATGGTTGCTAAGTCGAGTCATATCCTTGTACATATTGTTTTGGGACGATTGGGACTCATGGGTAAGTACTTATTTTATGGAGTAATGGGGAAGAACAACACTTATTACCCCCATATGTACGTTAATCTTAAAAGTGCTCCAAGTGTTTTGATTTTCTTAATTCGGGTCATTAGATTAGTTAATTGTAAAGTATGTAAAGATTCAAGTGTAAGGGGAATGCTCAAACCCCTATGATGTATTATTTTGGATGGTAGGGTAAGAGTGTATGAAAAAAAAAAAAAAAAAAAAAAAAAAAAAAAAAAAAAAAAAAAAAAATTAGAAAAAGAAAAAAAAAATAGAAAAGAAAGAGAGAAAAAACATACGGACTACCATCCCGTTTTCATTCTATGTTTATTTTATGTTTTTGTTATTTTTCATTTATTAGCTTAAGTCGAGTCTAGTCTTGGCTTAGCAACGCCATCTTGTACATGTAATTAACTAAGATTGTTAACTCGCCACCAGTAAAATTCCCTTTATCCAACAAAACCGTGTAATTCATATCCCTACACCTAACATTATAACCCTTTAAAAAGACCTCTTTGATAGTTTATCCTAGGTGCTTACGCCATGTGGTGGAGGTTTGATCCTTTCCCAAGCCTATGGTAATCTATTTTGCTATGACAGGTAGTGAGAGATATCTTCCATTTCCATAATGTTATATTACTTTATTACACCCGAGAGATGTGAGTATCTAAACACTATTTGTGAGGTGCTTGTGTATGACCTCCGTGCTTGTCTATTGGTCTTTAGTGGAACGATTATTTGTTGTAATTACTTTTATATTAGTGTTAAATGACCCCTAACTTGTCTTTTGAGTAGAATAAAAGCTCATTTGCTTGAGGACAAGCAAATCTCAAGTGTAAGGGTATATGATGAGGCGAAAAATGATCCGTTTTTAGGGGGTCATTTAAGCCCGAATCCGAATTTATTTGATCAAATATTGCCCTAAATCGTTCCTTTTGTGATTTTAGGTGTTTGGAGAGTGAATTCTGGAAAAGAGGCTATTTTGGACGTTTTTGGAGCATAAAGTGAAGAAAACAACAAAGTACCAAATCCAAGCTGGAATTACAAGGTGACGGCGTCAAGGATTTACTCTTGACGGCGTCAGAAAGGATGAATATTTTACCGAAGGTTGTGAAGGCGTCAGATGAAGATATGACGGCGTCAAAATGACCAAGATTAATTTACCGAGGGTGGTGACGGCGTCACATAGGCCGTCACGATTGGATCTAGGGCGTCCGAGGAAGTATATGGCGGCGAGTTGACGGCGTCAGATTTTACTCTTGACGCCGTCAGGACGATTTTCCTATATATAGTTTTCTAGTTTTTTCATTAAAAAGGGAGAAGTTTTGGTGAAACCCTAAAGACGATTTTGGTGCCTCTTTTATAGGTTTTTCAAGGGTTCCAAACCCTTGAGACCTTGCATTGTAATTGAGATAAGTATACTCTTAATTCAATCAATATGTCTATGTGTTGGTTGTCTATCTTTTGTTCTTATCTTAATTCTACTATGCTAGGCTAAATTTCCTTTGTGTTTGCTTAGATCTAATGAAACCTAGATGTTGATTATGTGTTGATTACTTGTCTATTCTTGTTTTGAATGAATGATATTATATGTTAGGCTTAAGAAAACTGGCAGATCTCCAAATGGTAACATGCTTGAACGTCTTAAGAAACATGAACCGAGGCGTACTAGGTCTTTATTGGTTGTATTTAATGCATGAGCCACTGTTTACAATCCCTATAGTTGTGCTGGGTCATGGTGTAGGAGGAGATAAGAGCTCATAGAGTTGGGGAGTTATGTATGCCACTCCACGAATGGTATTAAGGAATACAACCCGTCATTCATACAAGTGTAACAAGTAATTAACATGTAAAAGATATCTAGGGAGTAGTGAAGTCTAAGTAAACACAATTTCTCCAATTACTGCTCACAACCTTAGTTTAATTAGTTTGTTTTCATTTTTTATTATTTTATTTTGATTGCATCTTAGTTTTGGGTTAGTTGATTAGCAACTAATTCCGCCCACTCCTTCAAAACCCGAGATTTTATTTGCTTTCATAAAAATATAAAAATACAAAAATAATCATCTTCCATCTCTAGAACTATTAATTAGGCTTTCTAATCCTAGCGACACTATTCCTAAGCTGAACGATCAATCCCCCGGTACTTGTCACTATACTATACTACAACGATCAGGTACACTACCTGGTGGGGGTTGTAAGCCTCGCGAGATCCCTCGAGAGGTAAAGCAAGGTGCGATTCCCACGCATCAGTAGTGTCACTAACCATGTCTAGGACGTGAAAATCCGCTAATATAGTTAACTTTCCTACGTGAACAACTACATCATTAATCATTCCAACCGGGTGGGCAATACTCCCATCCGCTAGCCCTATCAATACCTCCGTTTCCTCTAACTTTCCTAGCTTAAGAGCGGTGAATAAGGATAAGGGAATCAAGTTGAGGCTTGACCCTAAATCGGCTAGTGTGTCGAAAGCTTCGGATCTTCCTATCTTACAAGGCAAAACAAATATACCCGGATCATCAAGCTTTTTAGGCAACTTGTTTTGAACGAAGGCGGTCCCATTTTTACCTAGCTTACACTTCTCATATTTTTCTAGAAGGGCACTATAGTAAGGAGCACGCGCTAAGACATCAATGACGGGGCGTTCAAGGTGAAGTTCTTTGAATTCATCGTCAAGGTCTTGCGTAAGAGGTGTTTCAACTATGCTTTTGACCGGCTCTATATTGGGTGTTTTATTTGATTGGTCCTTTTGAAGAACTTGGTTTTGTTTGAAACACGTGCTCGTGGATTTAACCGAGTAGTATTGTGGGCACGAAGTGGGTGACGAAACTGAAGATATGGAATTAACGTTTAGTTTCGGATTTTTGATTGTGTCGCTTGGAAGTGCTCCCATTTCTCGGTCATTGAGAACTTTCAACAATGCGTCAATTCTAGTGGTCATCTCGCTTTGCTTTTGTTTGAAATCGGCTTCAAACTTAGATATGCGAGCTTCTTGAGATGCCATGAACTTAGACATCAATCCTTCAAGATTGTTGGTACTACCATAGTTGTTAGAAGGATTGTTGTTGAAAGTACGGTTGGATGGTGGACCGTTTGGTTAGTATCGATTAGGTGGATTGGAAGAATTGGGTTGATTTTGTTTCCACCTAAGGTTTGGGTGATTTTTTCAAGAGGGGTTGTATGAATCACTGTAAGTGTTTGGCTCGGGCTTGAAAGTGTACCACTTATCTCCCGCTTCGTCGGTACGCGTGGATGCGTAGTCCGCAAAAGCTGTTCCAGGGAGTTCCACACAATCACGAGTGTCATGGGGACCACTACATAATTCGCATGAAGAAGTGATTTTGTTCACTTGGCTTGAAGGCTTAGGAGCTTCGTAAGATTTCATGAGAAACTTGACTTGGTCCTCAAGTTCCATGATCCTACGGTCGGGAGTGCTAGAATTGTTCGAAGGCAAAGATATTGCCTTGACCGTTTTGTTTAAGTCACGGGGATCATTCCAACTTTCATTGTCATAGAGAGCAAGATCTTCTATGAGTTCCCATGATTGTTCCGCACTTAGATCACGTAGCTTACCAGCGGCCGATTGATCAATGGCTCGCCTCGTGGAGATGTCGATATGGTCATAAAAGATTTGGACTTGGAGCCAAAGATCTATGCCATGATGAGGGACTTTTTAGAGTAAGTCCTTGAAACGAGTCCATGCTTCATAAAGAGATTCATTTTGACGTTGTTGGAACATCAAGATGTCATTTCTAAGCTTAGTAGTTCTCCCCGGTGGGAAAAATTGAGCAAGGAAACGAGTGGTGAGATCATCCCATGTGATGATGGATCCCGCGGGTAAACGCTCAAGCCATTGACTAGCTTGATCCCGTAGAGAGAATTGGAATAGGCGTAATCGGGTTGTCTCTCTAGTTGCAACATCTAGGTCTATGGAATCTACGATTTTGAGGAAGTCCTTAAGATGTTGGTTTGGATCTTTGGAACGAAGTCCATGGAATGCACTTCCGCTTTGCACCAACCGGATGGTGTCGGATCGCAAGGGGGTCACATTGGCTCCGGTGAGCTCAATGGTGTTTCGGTAACCTTGGTGGCTAGGTCGGGAATACTCTCCTAAGGTTCGTGGCCTAAGGGGTTCTAGTGGTGGGTTTTGTTGTGGTGGGATGACGGGTTCAAAGATGTTCCCGTTGTCCATGATGTCGGGTGGTTACGAACAAAGGCACAAAGAAATAAGATAGACTAAAGAGAACCTAAAAATAAAAATAAAATCTTACTAGAAAGGAATCTAGCAAGTAGACCTAATAAAAAGAAATTCTAACCTAGACAATAACTATTCCCCGGGCTGCGGCGCCAAAAACTTGATGAGTAGGAATCGCACCAGGCTTTACCTCTCAAGGGATCTTGAGAAGCTTACAACCCCCACCAGGCAGTGTACCTGATCGTTGTAGTATAGTATAGTGACAAGTACCGGGGGATTGATCGTTCAGCTTAGGAATAGTGTCGCTAGGATTAGAAAACCTAAATACTAGTTCTAAAGGTGAGGGATGATTATTTTTGTATTTTTATATTTTTTAGAAAGCAAGTAAAAATCTCGGGTTTGAAGGATTTGGGCGGAATTAGTTGCTAATCAACTAACCCAATACTAAAGATGCAATCAAAATAAAATACTAGAAATGAAAATAAACTAAATTATACTAAAGTTGTGAGCAATAAGTGGAGAAAATGTGTTTACTTAGATTTCACTACTCCCTAGACATCTTTTACACGTTAATTACTTGTTATAATTGCATGGATGACGGATCGTATTCCTTAATACCATTCATGGGGTGGCACACTTAACTCCCCAATTCTATGAGCTCTTATCTCCTCCTACACCATGCCCAGCACAACTATAGGGATTGTAAACAGTGGCTCATGCATTAAATACAACCAATAAAGACATAGTGCGCGTCGGTTCATGTTTCTTAAGACGTTCAAGCATGTTACCAATTGGAGATCTGCCAGTTTTCTTAAGCCTAACATATAAATCATTCATCCAAGACAAGTATAAACAAGTAATCAACACATAATTAACATCTAGGTTTCATTAGATCCAAGCAAACACAAGATAGATCTAGCCTAGCATGATAGAATTAAGACAAGAACAAGATATAGACAACCAACACATAGACATATTGATTGAATTGAAAGAACACTTATCTCAATTACACATGAAAGGTATCAAGGGCTTGGAACCCTTGAAAAACCTGTAAAATTCGCACCAAAATCGTACTTAGGGTTTCTCCAAAACTTCTCTCTTTTAATGTGAAAATTAGAAAACTATATATAGGAAAAGGGGTCTGACGGCGTCAAGACCAACCTTGTGACGCCGTCACCTCGCCGCCAAAACTATTCTCGGACTGCCTTGATCTACATTTGACGCCGTCAAGACTTAATCATTTCCAGGCCGTCATGACTTTTACTCTTGACGCCCTACCTTCGTGACGCCGTCAAATGTGTACTGGGTCGTCATGGAATTTTGCTCTTGACGCCGTCAGGGAGTTACTCTTGACGCCGTCACCTACTGTTCCCAGCATGGAAAATTAAGACTTTGGCGTTTTCTTCACTTTTATGCTTCAAAAACGTCCGAATTGCTTCCTTTTCCAGATTTCTCATCCAAAATACCTAAAATCACAAAAGGAACGATTTAGGGCAATATTTGATCAAATAAATTCGAATTCGGGCTTAAATGACCCCCTAAAAATGGATCATTTTTCGCCTCATCAGGAGGAATGACAGCAGAGTCTCAGGGGAGGAAACAACAAATGCTGAAGGTGCTTGTGCTGATATGCATGTGGATATGGATATTGGGATTGATAGTGGTGATAATATGGATGATGACTATGTAGTTGCTGACAATAAGGGTAATGAGGCGGTTTTGGAAGATGTAAATAAACAGCAGGTAGTGGAATTTCCAGGTGAAAAAATTGTACAAGCTTCAAAGATCATGGTGGAGACTAATACTAGTTTGGGAGAAACTGCTGCTACTAGTAATGTTGAACAACTGGCCAAGGTGGTACAAGATGTTTCTACTGCTGAAGAGGTTGCAAAGAGAGTTGATGAAGCTGAAATAGCTAAATTTATGGATGAGAAAAGGAGATATAAAGTGTCTGAATTTGAAATAGAAGAGCAAGTAGCATTCATTCTTCAAGAGAAGGAGAAAAAAAGAGCTCATGCAGAAAAAATGCAAGCTTTTATTGATGAGGATGAAGTTCTACAGGCTAGAATGTCAGAACTTTACAAAGATAAGACTTTAACTGATGACAACAGAGTACAAAGACTTGCTGATTTGATAAATGAAAGAGGTGTAGAATTAGCTTTGAGTTAGCAAAGTAAGTCAATGAAGCAAGGTCAAAGTCAGAAGAGGAAAAGAAATACCACAAAGTCTCCGCTCATGAGTGTAATGAAAACATACTTAAAGAATCAAGGTTTTTATAAACCTCATCAACTCAGGGGAAAGTCATATGACGAAATTGCACATCTATACTACCACTGCAAGAGATATATTGAAGAAAAGTTTATCCCCATGGGTACAGAAGAAACATCATCAAAGAAACAAAAGATCATTGAAGACAAGCATGCTAAGAAGAAGAATGATTCACAAAGAAATGAAGACAACTCTTTTCTTGATCAGATGATGGTGATTGTTCCTGAAACATTATATGCTGATCCTATTCATTCTAGACATCTAATCATATACTGGGAGATTTACAAAGATAAATTTGGAAAGGCATGGAAGATAATCAGGCTTGGTGGAGGATCAGAAGTGTGCAAAAGTTTTCAGGAATTGATAAGAAGAAGTGACAGAGAAGACTTAGACAGATTATGGGAGTTGGTTAAAAAAAACTCAAAACAATCCAGAAGCCAGATGTGGGTTGAGTTACACAGGTTATATGAACCTGATCCAGCTGATATCTATTGGAACTTCCCAATTTATGATCTCTCAACTTCATGGAAGTTTTATGATAGCTGCCATGTACATCAGTTATCAACACAAGGTGGAGTTGATGTTTTTATGCTTGCAGAAAAAGAGTATCCTTTGAGTGTTAATTTACTTGCTGTGATGATATCTAAAAAGATCATATGTGAAGAAATTACTGTGGTAGTTAAATATCTCATTTAAAGAATTCGTGCTCAGTATGAGAGACAAATGCAAGAACGGAATAAAAGAAGATAAGGTGTTTGGAGGTAGCAGGGGTGTTGCTTCTCTGTTTTCATTAAACAGAGAATTGTAGCTTCTCTGTTGTTTGTACAAAAGTTACTAATGCTATTATTAAGTTACTACTACTATTACAATAGTTGTTTGTGTAATTTAGCCTATTGTAATGGATTTAGACTCCAAAAAGTCAAGCTTTTCTATGGCAATGAAAAATTTTGCAGTTTTCACTAGTATATCTACTTGCAGGCAACATAATTAATAATATAACATTAAAATTGATTAAAAAAAACATAACATGACATGATAAAAACATAACATTAAAATTCAAATGAACATAACATGGTTGATAAAAAATATTGAAAGAAACTCTAAAGTCCCTTGACAAATGCGTGCTTATTGAAAAGCTTGAGCTTCGCTTCGGTAATCTTCTTCTTCAATTCCAAAAGCTCGATAACGCCGGACTTTTGAAGTTTCTTAAAATACTCCAAGCACTTGAACATCTGCACCGAAGGACGCACAAGTTCCATTTCAGCCATGTACTTGTTCCTTTGAATAACAATATCAAGCAACATTAATTTATGTCTAGCAGCATTAAGTTATGCCAAGCAGCATTAACATAATTAAAGTAGATTACAACTACTTCATTTTGTTTAACTTGATGTTTTAACTTTATTTCGTTTGTAAATACAAGAATTTTAATTAGATTATAACTTTTACATTATAGTTTTAAATGATTGTTACAAACATTTAAAACTACAATATTAAAACAACAAATCTTCGTAAATTTTTAAAAAATAAAACAATCCTATCTAAATTCATTTTACAACTAACTAAATCTATTTTTAGGTAATGATTAACATAATTTAAGTAGACTACAACAACTTCATTTATGTTACAAGGATAAATGTGTACATGGTTAATGGTCACATATAATACCCTTATAACGTGGCCATAATCATGATTTAGATACACATTTGTGATATGGTGTGACTATTGCAAAGCCTATAGTCACATGATCGTGCTACAAATATATGTGACTATACACATTAGGATTTGGAAAGCAAACACACACTAAACTTTAGACACACATATTAACTTACGTGACCATATGTATCGAATTTTCGTTATGCTTAATCATGTTTGTATGGTTTAGTGTGACCATATATGACATTTGGTCACACTCTTCAAGTGTGTGACATATATTTGTCACTCTTAAATGCATATCGTGACTAACGTTTCAAACTGAATTTTTAGTTGTCACACATTTCAAATTCATATGTGGCTAACTATTCAGCAAAGAATAGCAGTCACGTTTATATAATGTGTGACAAACTTGACTATATAATTTAGCCACATACGCAAGTACTTCATGTGACATATATTTGTCACATATGTATATCTATAGTGTGACTAATGTTTCGAGCTGATTTGTATCAGTCACACGTCCCGAATTAAAAGTGACTAAAAGTCGAAAAATATTTACTAGTTACCCTCTAGTCACATATATACACCAATGTGTGACATATATTTTACGAAATGGTCACGCAAGTCGGATCAAGTGTGGCTGTTTATTTAAGGCTGGTACATTTAGTCATGTAAATATGTTGCTGTGTGACCATTCGAAATATGCTATGTGTGACGAAAGGCCAAATCTGTACTAGTGAATTTAATAGGATGTCTTTCATACATATGCATTCCACTTACCTTTGGTTACTAGCCTTTGCATATTTGGAGACCCACGAATCATTTTAACGATCAATGAAACCATTGCATTATTACCAAAATCGACCTCGTATATCTCAACAGTTTTAAGGGATTGAAAGGCCACACGGACACTCATCCAGGATGTACCTTCTTCCAACAACTACAAAAGGACGATTTTTTTTAGTTTCAAAGCTAACATTGCATCAATGTTAGAAATTACTTTAACAATATGTAAGTTGAAGTAGAAAACGCGAAGAATAGGTCTTACATTGCAGTCTTCAAAATCCTTGGTAAGGGTCTCAAGTTTAGGAACATTTGACAACTGAAAGATATTGGAAGTTGTTATTGTCATAGGATGGTTCCAAATACCAAATGACAAATTTAACGACTTCAAATTCTTAAGAATTTCAATATCCCATAGTCTCATTTTTTTTGTACTACAACGATCCAATTTTAGAGACTCAAGCAAGGGACAACCAGCAACTAAGTCCTAAACTGTACCACTATGAAAATTGACATTACATAATTCTAAGTTGAGTAGCTTTGGAAAACCCCTAAAACTTGTCATAGTGGGAAAAGTGCAACAATTAAGTTTTAGAAATGTCAACTCTTGACGATAGTAAAGTTGGGTTGGCAAAGTAACTGGATTAGCATACCACTTTCGAATTGTGACCTCCTCAACTCTGACCCGAGCCAAAAACAAAAGCCAGTCATAAATGTCTTCATAATGCAAGTCGTCGTGTCCAAATAGTGTTTTGGCCTCTATGGAAAACACAAACCTTCTTACTGGCCCAATAAGCTGAAGTAAAAGCCTAGTAATATGCCTCCCATCACAGGTATTTTTTAAATAGTAAAACAAACCCTCATCAACTATGACATCGGTCAGCAAAGTCCACTTAAACCTCCAGCTTCTGGCTAAACTACCGGTCCTTACCGCATCTTTTAGTGGCAATCGTTCATAATATTAGTGGTCACATTATCTGGCATGTTGCTGATATAATCTGCCATATCAGTGATCACATTGTCACCAAAAGACATTGTAATGTTGGAATATTGGTTGGGTCTTTGACTTCTAAAAATGGGTGTCTATATAAGGGTGTGTGTTATTATGGTGTGTAAATGTGTTTGGTTTGTGGGTTAATTGGTTTCGCGCAAATTATAACTAGCGTATTAGAAAAGATAGGCTCAAGTTCCACAAAGCATAGTTCTTAGTTGCTCCCTAAACTATCACTCTTGGTTGATTTAACCATAGTGTGGTGAAAAATGTAGTTTGCCTATTATGTCCTTGCGAATATACCAAAACATAAGCATTAACCAAGACAAAAGTGGTCAAGGGACGCATTCGGCCTCTAATTCCCATGTTTTGGACGCCAGACGATGATTTTAGAAAGCTAAGATCCATGGCGATTGTTTCTCGAAAGTTTAGGGACCAACGGTGTATTTTAGTCTATTAGTTTTAGTGCAAGTTAAGGAGTAGGGCCTAATAGATCGTGGACCAAAACGAAAACCAATCTGATCGGTCGTCGGTCCAGTCTTTTTGCATAATCGGTTTTTGTCTGTTCCTGTTCGATCTTACGTAAAGCCGGTCATTATGTTTTGTTAGACTGGACCAGATCAATGAACCGGACTAACCGAATTGGCCCAAACATGCTTCGGTCCTATGTTTTGAACAGTTTGGTTTTCAGTCCAGCCAATTTTTGTCAGTCCGATACGGTTTTCGGACCGTAATCGGCCTATATAAAATTATGGACACAAGATAGTTTTGAAGTTTTTAAATTTAAGATTTTAAATTATAAACTTATTACGTAAAAATTATAGAAGCTAGATAATTGTACAGTGCAACCAATAAATTAAGTTTAAGATTAGATTATTATGAAGTTTATAGTTTAATTTAAATGTAAATTTTGTTTACAATATAACATTATTATTCAACCCTAAAATTTTATAAATTACTTCCCTTTTTGAGCTATCATTTTATTAAATTTAGAAGCCTCAGGGTGCGTTTCTCTATGGCTTAGTTTACATATGCAAAAGAAAGTACGAAACTATTATAATGTTGACTAAATGACATTTAATTTTGACTTTTATCAGTAAACCATAAAATTTCATTTTTAGATCAAACTCTCATGTTGGTTCAATTAGCGTATCAGATTTAAGTTTTGGAGTTTCTCTTATTGTCTAAAAGATGTGTAAAATGTATTAACATATACAACTACACTATATTTAGGGATGAGAATGGGGCGGGTGGGGGGTTTTATGCTAAACTAAACACCAAACCGTAGATATCGGCTTTTGGAAAATTCAAACCCTTTTCTTTGGGTTTCCGTTTTGGTTTTTGACATTGAATCAGTTCGTTTCGGTTTTTCTTACTTACCAACAAGCAAGTTTTCATCTTATACTCGTATAATGTTTACAATTCCAACTTTTCAAGCAACATTATTCAAGCACTTATCAATTGTAGCATAATACTAGGTAATCTCTATGGCTGTTCGTAGCACATCCCAAGGTTACCGAATCGTTGTTTTAAAATTGCATTTAATTTGACGTCGGTCATCATGTAACTACGTAAGTGTTAGGGGGTGTTTACTAAATTAAATTGTTACATATAAAAATCTTAATTAGTCTCTTATTGAAGAGAGTGTAGTTTTAATGAGTCCCCCAATTAACAAGTTGTAAAAATTTTGGACCCACATTTATCTCATTAAGAAAGAATAAGGGAAAAAGTAAACATTCTCGAGTGTCATTAAGTATGCTAATAGTGAATATCAATGGTAAGTATCAATGGTTACAAATATAAATTACAAAAAACAATAATCATTTATGCAAGTTTACATCATTTTTAGAATGGAAATTTTTAAGTTTTATTCTTAAGGATGAATAACACCACTAATGTCGTTATGCAATAGTGCAACTTCTTTGTGAAATACAACTAAAAAAAGGAATATGTATTCAATTTAATGCTGCAATATCAAAGTTAAATGTAAAACAGTATAGTAATGCATATGTTTCTGAGAGCATATGCAATGGTTGGTCTGAAAAAAAGCTTTTTACTACTCTTTTCAAAAGCTTTTTAGCATTGCATGGAAGACTTTTACAAAACTTTGAAAGAAAGACTTGGCACCACCCAAGTCTTTGAAGACAAAAGCTTTGTACATGTAAAGATTGATATAAATGCACAACTCTAGCATTTATGGCTATAAATGCATCAAGTCATTAATAGCTTGAACCATTGCATATGCTCTAAGTACACTATTGTTTTTACGAAACTTAAAAAAAAATAATAATAATAAATAATAAATAATAATAAAAAACAAATACAAATGAAAAATCTCTTTGATCGGGTAGAAAAGATTTTGTACTGTAATAGTGTCATATTTCTTTGACATTTTTTGCCAATACCAACATATCACATACTCTAATTTCAAAACCACTTTACTTACATCACCAAACACCATCATATCTAATGCGTATCAATATAGGTACTACTATTGGTACCTATCCCTACATATTTGATCAAGGGGCTACTATAATAACGGGGGGACTTGTCTCCCTCTTTGTCCTCTATTTTTTTCTAGCGTAGCCCAGTTTTTGTCAGTTTCTATTCTGTATTTTTGATAGTTTTAAGCTTTTGACATATTAATCTTTACATTTTTTGTTCCGCACTTTCAGGTTTATAGTTTTTTGATATAAACAAAATTATAAAAAAAATCAAAAAAAAAATGGTGGGGGTGGGGGGGGGGGGTCAATATAAAAAAACCACCCCCATCCTTATAACCCATCCCTTGATCAATAGTTCCAGTTTGTTGCAGATTTAAGTATAGTTTTCTGTCATGATTCGAATACTTCAAAATTTTATTTGCATACTCTAATTTATAGTGTTTTAACTTTTAACACGAAAAGAGTTATTTTACACATCAAAATTTTCTCACATATCAAGATACTCAACCCTACCATTTATATAAAATGATATCAATGTTTAACATTAAAAGTATTGTGGTAACTAGAATGGGGGGTTGAATAGTTTTCCCTTCTTTTTCATTTTATAAAAACTTTGTTTCAAAATGTTGATTCAAATTTATTCAATTGTTTGTTTGGAAAACTTCAATTAGAGTTTAGTATGAAAACAACATATAATCAATATGATCAATTATATATGTAAGTTTTTGGAAAAACTTAGTTTTATGAATGGAGCTTTGGTCGATCTTTATGTGAATACATTTTCCTTTTAAAATCTTAAAACGTTTTGTATCAAATTATTTATCAAGTTAAACTTAATATGAGAAGTGTGAATAATAATCTATTTGACCATATCATGCAATTATACACACAATCACAATATTAACTACTATGTTCAACACAATCAATCATCACAACTATATAAGCAACAACTAAGACATGTAGGCAAGCATATAAGTAAAGCGATAAATGCAAGAACAAATGATAAGAGATAAGAGAAAGGAAATGCAAACCGGACACGATGATTTATAGTGGTTCGGCTACAAGGACACCTTCCTTGTTCCTACTCCACTCCCCGAGTCACCTACTCGAGAGTTTTCTTCACTACTCAACATGCTCCCTTTTGGCGGAGAAAACCGTACACAACTTTTGCTTACACCATTTAACGACACTAAGCTAAATGTCGAGTTCTAATAGTAGCTAGAACCAATCTCACAACACAACTTCGATCACTACACAACTTCACGACTTCATCACAACTTCTTCTAAACTTCTTCACGGCTTCACAACTTCTTCACGTCTTCACAACTTCTTCTAAACTTCTTCACAACTTCTTCACGTCTTCACGACTTCACAACTTCTTCTAAACTCCACTACTTAATCACACACCTACATCTTCACAACTACATGTTTTCTCCACACTACTACTTCCTCACACTACTTCTTACTCACTCATTGAATCACTACTAAGTAAGATCATCTTGATCTACTTATTACATATACATAACTCACAACTTCACATAAGCACTAACTAGATCCTAATACATCTTTGGCTTTATGATAGGGAGGATTCTTCTCTTGCACTTTGAGTGATAATAGATTGGATCACTTGAAACAAAGATTAATAATCTTATGATCAAAGGGTTTTAGAAGAATGTTTAGAGAGAATTGGATCTGAAAATTTTTGTGCAAAAGGTGAGAAAAATTCCAGGTTTGAGGTGGTATTTATAAGGAAAAATTTCTGACCAAATCTGACAGGGGAGTGTGGCCGGTCCCCTTAATTGTGTGTCGGTCCCCTTAAAATTAAAGGGACCGCCCCTTATAATTAAGGGGGCCGCCCTACTGAAACGGCCAGATTTTCTTTCTTTTAGTGGGGAAAGTTTATTTGGTGAAAAACTAACTAATTTTGGTTAAAAGTTTGAAATCATATATTTAGTATGATTAAAACATTTTTCTTTATTACCAAAAGTGTTTTTCAAAAATATATAATATGTTTATATAATTAAATAAACTTTGTATTAATTAATTAAATACCCCTATGATCATGAGATGTATTAAACACTTGTTTATCCATACCTTAAGTGATTGTTGAAGCATACTTGAGACGTTGAGATGTCGAGGCTTGTTGACGTAAGAATGCGTAGAAGAATTGTGATCACAAGTAACTTAAGCACTTTACGTTATATGTTGTAACTTACATCTTTGTCATCATCAAAACATGAAGAGGATGTTTAGATTAAATATCGTAATATTCATGCCAACAATCTCCCCCTTTTTGATGATGACAAACTATGTAAATTATAACTTATAGTAAAATGTATAAGTTACTTGTTTACACTTCTTCTCCCCCTTTTGTCGAAGCAAAAAGGTGGACTCTAAGACGAGACTTCTACTACGCTTGAACTCTTGAGATAGAATGTAAAAGGCGAGCTTGCATCATCGTAAGTGAAGCCTTGATCCTATCAACCTCAATGCTCCCCCTTGGTGTATGCTCAAAACTTGTTTTGGCTACCAAAGAATCGAGCGGTGAAGTAATCCTTCAAAACAAAGTTAGTAGACAAGTCCACATATATATAATGATGATAATAGATATATGCATGAAACTAATAGGGGAACAATATATGGACATATTAGGTATATGCACTAAAAGTATGACACATGCAATTATTGTTTTAAAAACAACAACCTAAATTCCACAAAAAAAAAATTAGAACCTAATGCAAAGATTAGAACCTAGGAAAATGTAGGAGAATGAGGAGGGATGAGCGTGAATGTAAAGGGAAGGTGATGACAAAGGGTTGACAATAATGGTTTAGATTAATATATCGTTTGACAAGGGTGGATGATAGGGAATCATGGGATTTTTAGGTGTTTTGTTGGTTGACGACCGAAGGTGGATATGTGAAATGAGGTGGTGATGAGTCGACAACACTTGAAGCTTGGATTTCTTCATTGTGTTCTTCACTTGCTAGGAAGTGGAAATGACGCATTTCGTAATGAAATTCACTTGGATGAGGTGGTGATAACTTTTGGTGGTGGAGACAATTGTGAGTTGATATATTCATTGATTGATGATGATGAGGATGGTATGGAGGAAGTAGAGGTTCCTTGAGTTGATGGTGTTTTGGATGGTGCATTGGGAGCACTAGGAGATGAACATAGAGGTGGTGGTGATGGAGTGTTGGTGTAATCTTGAGTCGTCCTAGTGAGTAGATACTCAATCCAATTGAGATGTTCATTAAGAGCAAAGTTTTGTTTTTCAAGGTAGGTGCAACAAATGCAATTTATGACATGGTTTTCAAGATGGATCAAATTGTTTGATGGGGATGAGTTGGTGGAGGTAGGTTGTTGATCCAAATTGCATTGAATAAGATGCAACGCAAGAAGAGCATTAAGGTCATGAGCTTCTTTGAGCTCTTCAACGAACTTTTCATGTTTGGAGGAAGGTGATGATGGTGGAGTTGGATTATAATTAGGGATTGAGGTTTGGTCATGAAACTTATGATTCATGTTTGGATGAGATTGATGGTTGTTGTTTTGATATTGAGTATGATCCTCAAATGGGTCATTTGGTAGAATTGAGGGAGATGAATGTGGAAGTTTATTAGTGAGGGTGATAGTTAGGTTGTCTTGTTGAGCTAAAAGAGTGGTTTCATTTGGGTGATCATGAAAGCATGATGAAGGTATGGATGAAAGTGATTCTTCATGTGTGGATGGTAGTTTGGATGTTGTATGTGGGGTGATAACAATGATGTTAGGTTTGTTGGGAGATGACATGATGGGTTGAATGATGATTTGTGATGAAGAGAGGTATTTATAGTGTGATGATTATGTGTTTATGGAAGGATAGTAGGTGTTGGATTGGCAAGACAAGACGTGTTGGTTTAGGAGGTATTTATGATGAGTGATTTAGGAGGTATGATATTGATTCTTGGTTTCTTTGAGGACATGGAAATGGTGGATGACTCGAGATTGGTAGTACAAAGGATGACTCGGTTTTGGGTGTGAGGTAGAAGGATATATGTGAGTGAGTGTGATTTCCCTTCCCATTAAATTCATGCTCATCCGGATATATTATGAGACTAATATGACCTATCGAAAAATGTCACTAAGGTTCTCATGAAATAAGGGCGTAGGATCTAAAGGAAAGAAAAATATACCTAGATCAATGATACATATAGAGTAAACCATGTAAAGGCATACAATCAAATCACATAGGATCAAATAAACATCTAGAAATAACATATATGCGATATGCCATAAATCTAGGAATGAAAGCATCTAATGAGAAGCAAAGTTCATAAAAGTAAGCTTAGCGTTAGGTACATTTAGGAAGAGCAATTTAATCAAGTTGGAGAATGAGTATGAGACTATTACTAGTGGTGCTCAATTCAGGCTAAACACGACCATTTTTACGGGTTACACACACCCAACTTCTCACATAGAAGCAATTCAACCGTTAGGTTAAATTGAATTTCTAGTCAATAGATTCTCCAGTAGTCATTCTCTTTTTAGAAGAAATTGAGTTCCTAAATTCACCTATCGAAGAGTACCAAATATGAAGTTTGCTTGATTCACTAATACTTGGCTTAATGTGACTCAAATATCATGTTTTTATGAAGGTAAGTCTACATGATATATTTTACTCACTATCCCAATAGAGATGTGTTAAATGTTAAGATAAGAGTAAACGTAAAGTTTTAATCTTTTGTTCATGATTAACCGGTTATTTGGTTTTGATGGCATATTACTTGATTTAATAAATGTGCTTGATTTAAGAATGCTCCTTAGCATATCTTGAAAAATGAATCTCATTAAGATTATTTATCTTAAATGAGATTGTGATTTACAAATGATATCAAAACTAGACATTTATATATTCTAAAGCAAATATTATTTTCTATGATTTTTGCCAATGTTATATATATCATAATTTAACAAGTATTTGAAACAAAATGAATTTTACTTGTTTATGCATTGTGACAAGTTATTTTTCAATTCTAATAACTTAAATTATTTCAAAAAAAATGTAGTGCATTATCTTGTAACACAACCATTCATGCTACAAAGAAAATGAAATACATATAAAATATAGTGTGTATTGTTCTTAAATATGTATTTTAGCTTGAAGTGATGATTTTAAGTAGTGTGAGCAAAGTTTACATATGTTGTTAGTTTGCTCATGTTTGGTTTTTCGGATATGACATATTTATCCATTGCTTTGCAATGTAAATTGCTTGAATATTTCGGATGAAACATCCAAGTCGTCAATCCTACTTCATTGTATATTTTATGTATGTGTTAAACATGTTATTCTAATATTTTGAAACACAACTATTGGACAAGTAGATTCAATATGACATTATCAACACAAGTGTGAGTTATGATCCAATGCATATTCTTTTCATGTACAAAGGATGTGAATATTTTCATATCAATCTAGTGTGATTGAGTATGTAGATTCGAGACTATATCTTTTGTATTAATTTGATATAATCTTGAAGCTAAACAAATAACAATCCAGTTTCTTGTCCACACTCAAAAACATGTCAATTAGATTTGATGAATATATCAACCATAATTTGAATAATGAATTGATATAGTATCAAGATCTTTCTTGATCCTCACGAACACTCATTTAACATAAATAAACATTTTGATAGTGTGTTCCATTAATCCTAAGATTATTAATGAGTGAGATTAGTGAATGATTGAAAGTTGACATATTATTTAATGATTGTAATATGTTTTGTTTATGTGAAAAACTATTTATTGTCACTTGTAATGAAAACACTTAGATTTTGAAAATACTTTCTCTTTTATATAACTACTAATGTTTTAAAAAGATTCAATTACTCTTATTAAACAACTTAAGGCAAAACAAGCTAATTTGTAGAAAAAATTTAAGTGTGTTGTGAAGAATAGATTAAATTGTTTGAAATATTTAGGTGACTAGATTTAACTCATTTACGAGATGTTTGAGTAACATTAAGCCATCTATACCTATATGCAATGCAAGCATATTATAACAATCCTAACGCAAGAAATCTAGCATAAGATCTAGTTAAGTATAAACCGGAAAGCAAGCTATAAACTAATAGGGCACATATGCTTAGATATACAAATAGCTAAACTTCAAATAGCAACAATTATCTAATATATTCAATTAAGAAAATAAACTCACAACGAAGTTCACATAACACATAGAACACTTGTCGTCGTTTTGAATATTATATACACCAATGTTTACTTAGCTCGCTTTTATTTGAAAATAAATTATTTTCCTCCCTATTCTATAATTTAATTAAGATCAATATTTTAAAAACATAGATACTGAATTTTTCAAAAGTATATCAACTAGGAATGCCCGACTTGAAGGAAAAGGTAAAACAAAAGTTTTACGTTAAAACGAACACAAATTTTTGACCACCGTATAGTATTATGACTTTCTTACTTATTAAAGTTTGTAATGGTTACTTGTAAGTATTTTTAAATGAAAGTAGACTCAATAACCTTTAAAACGCCGGGTGGCACGACTTCTACGGAGTTACGGTTAATTTTATATGATTTTACAAAGTTTCTGAAAAACTGTCGAACAGACAGGCGGACCCCTTAAATTTAAGGGGGCCACCCAGTATTTAAGGGGGCCGCCCAGACAATTAAAGGGGCCACCCATCTGATACTCAAAAATGCATATTTTTTAAAAAAAATGTTTTCTGACTTTGTTGAAAGGTGTGTAACTTTCTGATTTTAAAAACGAACATATAACATTTGTTTTAAGCATAATCTTATCTCGAGCTAGTATAATTAGTGTATATAGTATCAAAACTAATACAAGTTAATCAACAAAACACTTTTCATATTAAATCCTCCTTAATGGGTAATTTGATACATGGATCGTACTCAATTTTTAAAATCATTTGTTTTGAAAATTTGAGCGACGTGGCTCTGGTACCAATTGTGGAAAACTAGAAGGGGGGTTGAATAGTTTTCCCTTCTTTTTCATTTTATAAAAACTTTGTTTCAAAATGTTGATTCAAATTTATGCAATTGTTTGTTTGGAAAACTTCAATTAGAGTTTAGTATGAAAACAACATATAATCAATATGATCAATTATATATGTAAGTTTTTGGAAAAACTTAGTTTTATGAATGGAGCTTTGGTCGATCTTTATGTGAATACGTTTTCCTTTTAAAATCTTAAAACGTTTTGTATCAAATTATTTATCAAGTTAAACTTAATATGAGAAGTGTGAATAATAATCTATTTGACCATATCATGCAATTATACACACAATCACAATATTAACTACTATGTTCAACACAATCAATCATCACAACTATATAAGCAACAACTAAGACATGTAGGCAAGCATATAAGTAAAGCGATAAATGCAAGAACAAATGATAAGAGATAAGAGAAAGGAAATGCAAACCTGACACGATGATTTATAGTGGTTCGGCTACAAGGACACCTTCCTTGTTCCTACTCCACTCCCCGAGTCACCTACTCGAGAGTTTTCTTCACTACTCAACAAGCTCCCTTTTGGCGGAGAAAACCGTACACAACTTTTGCTTACACCATTTAACGACACTAAGCTAAATGTCGAGTTCTAATAGTAGCTAGAACCAATCTCACAACACAACTTCGATCACTACACAACTTCTACACAACTTCATGACTTCACGACTTCATCACAACTTCTTCTAAACTTCTTCATGGCTTCACAACTTCTTTACGTCTTCACGACTTCACAACTTCTTCTAAACTTCTTCACGACTTCACAACTTCTTCACGTCTTCACGACTTCACAACTTCATCACAACTTCTTCTAAACTCCACTACTTAATCACACACCTACATCTTCACAACTACATGTTTTCTCCACACTACTACTTCCTCACACTACTTCTTACTCACTCATTGAATCACTACTAAGTAAGATCATCTTGATCTACTTATTACATATACATAACTCACAACTTCACATAAGCACTAACTAGATCCTAATACATCTTTGGCTTTATGATAGGGAGGATTCTTCTCTTGCACTTTGAGTGATGATAGATTGGATCACTTGAAACAAAGATTAATAATCTTATGATCAAAGGGTTTTAGAAGAATGTTTAGTGAGAATTGGATCTGAAAATTTTTGTGCAAAAGGTGAGAAAAATTCCAGGTTTGAGGTGGTATTTATAAGGAAAAATTTCTGACCAAATCTGACAGGGGAGCGTGGCCGGTCCCCTTACTTGTGTGCCGGTCCTCTTAAAATTAAGGGGACCGCCCCTTATAATTAAGGGGGCCGCCCTACTGAAATGGCTAGATTTTCTGTCTTTTAGTGGGGAAAGTTTATTTGGTGAAAAACTAACTAATTTTGGTTAAAAGTTTGAAATCATATATTTAGTATGATTAAAACATTTTTCTTTATTACCAAAAGTGTTTTTCAAAAATATATAATATGTTTATATAATTAAATAAACTTTGTATTAGTTAATTAAATACCCCTATGATCATGAGATGTATTAAACACTTGTTTATCCATACCTTAAGTGATTGTTGAAGCATACTTGAGACGTTGAGATGTCGAGGCTTGTTGACGTAAGAATGCATAGAAGAATTGTGATCACAAGTAACTTAAGCACTTTACGTTATATGTTGTAACTTACATCTTTGTCATCATCAAAACATGAAGAGGATGTTTAGATTAAATATCGTAATATTCATGCCAACAAGTATTTTAATATTTAACATATTTTTTATAATTTAAATATCTAATAAACCATTAATCATTAGACAAAATAAATTATACCGTCACAACCAGCATTTAATTATTTGTCTATAGACGGGCACTTTGATAAACTTTCAACAAACCATTTATTTTTCATTTTTTCTCACGTTTTTCGTATCTAAAAAAGCATTAAAAATCACATGTGATTAAACTCTAATTCGAATATTCTTATAATATTACATGTGATATTAGTGTTAAATTACATATGATAGTATCACATGTGATATTAGTGTTATATCACATATCATATATGACATGTCATTTAACATTAATATCACATGTGATATTATTAGAATATTCATATTAGTGTTTAATCACGTATGATTTTTTTATGTAAATTTTAGTAACAAAAAAAAATTAAAAAAAATAACATAAAAAAGTGAAAAAAAAAATTTGTCGAAATTATATCAAAGTGCCTATTTAGAGAAAGATAATTAAATGCTCGTCGTAATAATACATTTTTTTCGCTTAACGATTAACGGTTTGAAATATATTAATATTTGAAAAAAAAATGAAATGGGTTTTTTAAATTATTGAGATTAATCTCATTATTAAATTAAATAAAGATGGAGGGTGGAAATTGATCTCTTGGTAAGTAAACAAAGATTTGATATGTAAATGATCTTTAATCTTATCCAAATCTATATTTAATCTAATGAATGAGATTAATCCCAACAATTTTAAAAACCCACTTTATTTTTTTTTTTCAAATATTAATATTATTCAAACTATTAATAGTTAAGCGAAGATATATATATATATATATATATATATATATATATATATATATATATATATATATATATATATATATATATATATATATATATATACTATTACGACGAGCATTTAATTATCTTTCTATAGATAAACACTTTGATGTACTTTCGACAAAAAAATCATGCTTTCCACGTTTTTTTTTTTTTTTTACGTTTTTTCTTTTTTTTCGTTGCTGAAACTGGTATGAAAAAGTCACATGTGATTAAACATTAATTTGAATATTCTAATAATATCACATGTGATATTAGTAGTAAATCACATGTGTTATATCACATATGATATGTGATTTAACATTAAAATCACATGTGATATTATTAAATTATTCAAATTAGTGTTTAATCACATGCAATTTATCATGCTATTTCAGATACGAAGAAAAAAAAAGAAAAAAAAGATGAAAAACGTTAAAAAAAAGTGAAAAGAACGAAAAACAAAACGTTTGTCAAAAGTATATCAAAGTGCCCGTTTATAGATAGATAATTAAATTCTCGTCATGACGGTATAATTTGTTTTGTCTAATGATTAACGGTTTATGACTTATTTAAATTATAAAAGATATGTGAAATATTAACATATTTTTCATCTCAAATATTGATTTCATTTTAAATGGATGGTAGAGATGAGTCATTTGATATGTGATAAAAGTTTGGTATATAAAATAACTTTTATCCTTATACTTTTACATCACTTTTATTCATTTTTACTTTTGTAAGGGTATAAATGTTAAGAGAGTAAGACACTATAAATTAAAGTGTGCAAATAAATGTGTACAAGTGTGATAGTTTTGAGGTGCGTTAATATGATATGAAAATACATATTTAAACAAACATCAATATCTACCTCAAAATATTAACATATGTATCTTTTACTGTAAAATATAAGATGTTAAGAGCCTTAGACATCGTGACAAATTACCCTTTGACACAATCACATATCACTTGTTGTTAGCTTGTCACCACACCGCCTAAGCTTGTTGTCGTTCGACATTGGGTTGCTCGTCGCCTACATGACAAAGCAAATAATCGTTCTTGTTCGTCATTTTTGTCAGACATTAAGGTTACACAACGTTTATATTTCATTTTATATTTGATTTTTTTTAATTAATCTTAAATTTCACACGATAAATACTAACACATTTTTACAAATTTTACACAACCTTTCTTTCAAAACACTACATTATAATAACCAGTAAATATGAGTAATTCATCTTATTCCGGCGAAAGTGATCTTGATGAGATAGCGGAGCTGGAGATGATTCTGCAACAATATGAGTTTGAGCAATCGTTGCAACAACAAGAAACCGGAAGTTCACACCGCCGTAGATATATCCCCAGTGAACGTGATATTGCTGAAGCACATCTAATTGCCGACTATTTTGGTGATGGCCCAAAATATTTGGACACAAATTTTAGGCGTCGCTTTCGTATGAGCCGTAAACTATTTTTAAAAATAGTACAAGGTATTGAAACATATATTGAAACTCATCATCCTCTTCCAAAGAATTTCGATTTCTTTAGAGCCCGGCCTGATGCTACAGGTATAATGAGTTTTAGTGTGATTATGAAATGCACATCCGTCATACGCCAATTGGCGTACGACATGTCACCTGATGCATTAGATGAGTATTTACAAATAGAGGAACATTATGCACGCGATTGTCTAGATCATTTTACTATGTTCATAATCCAATTGTATACGTCTTATTTTTTAAGAAAACCATATATGAATGACATTCACAACTTATACAATGCACATAACGCGGTTCATAAGTTACCAAGAATGTTGGGAAGCATTGGTTGTATGCACCGGGAATGGAAAAAATGTCCGAAAGAATGGCAAGGGAAATTTCACAGCCGTGATAAAAAAGTATCCAACTATAATGCTTGAAGCCGTTGCGTCATACGATTTGTAGATTTGGCATGCATTTTTTGGGGTAGCATGTGCGAATAACGATCTTACCGTTTTGAATAATTCTCCGTTATTCGACGACCTGCATGATGAAATCACCCCTGTGGTTCCGTTTGAAGTAAACGGTCGTACGTTTCAACAAGCGTATTATCTGGCTAACGAGATTTACCCAGATTTGTCATCTTTTGTCAAATCATTTATGGTCGCACATTCCGCCAAAAATGCTGTATTTAAAGAGAAACAAGAATATGCTCGAAATGACATTGAAAGAGCTTTTGGTGTCCTCCAAAGACGTTAGCATATTATTGCCTAACCGGCGCGTCAATTTACTGTGAACAAGTTACGGAATCATGTACACGTGCATCATATTGCATAACATGATTTTGAAATATCAAAAAGTGCGATATCCGAAATGAGTGAGATATATATTTGTCCGCGAATAAATTTACAATAGGCATGGGTCAAGTGATGCGAAGTGCAATGAATGAAATCCAAAGAACTCCGTGATAAACACACACACGCAAGGCTTTAACGAAATTAATCGAGCATGTTTGGTCATGACATCTATGAGAATAATATCAACAACAGCAACAAAATAATTAGTTTCTTTATAATTTGATGTATTTCTTAAGTTTTGTATGTTTTCTCCCGTAACATTTTTTTCTTATCGTTATATTATGTTTCATGTCGTTTTTTAATATGATGTATTTTAATTTATTTTTGTAAATGAATTTTAGTTTATGAATGTATTTTATGTTATTTGGAAAATTGAATAAGAAAATAAAATGGGAAGTGGTGAGACCCATAAATCCTTGTTGTGTTTAGTTGTGATAAGAAGGATTATAGAAGGTGTTGTGTTATGGTGATGTTGTACCCATAGAGCCTAAATGACAAGCCTATGCTTGTCACGACACATAAAGTTCTAAGAAAAGTCAAAGCAACTACAAGTCGCCTTGATAATGGTTAAAGTTTTATTTGTAAAATGATTGCCACGCTCTACAAAATTCATTAGACTAAGCATAGTAAGGACCTCCGAAGACCATCATTTTGACTGTCATATCAGCTTTCTCTCTTCAGCGACCTACTTGCGACTTTTTTCCACAGTAAGGGCGACCTTCAAAATAACATTAAAAATTTCATTAATAATTAAAACATTATTTTTAAAAACAAAAAATTAAATTTCATTAATAATTAAAAAATTTCAAAATAATTCAAATAATATTAAAATATTACAATAATAATTAAAAACTTAAACTAATACTACATCCGTCCCAAAATATGTGTCCAATTTGACTTTTCAGAGTCAAACTGGTTCAACTTTGACCTTATTTATTTTTGCGGGTGTTATATAATACATGATGCAAAATATATGAATGGATTAGATTTTAATTATATTTTTCATTGGTATAAATTTACATCGAGTATTATATAACAAAAAAAATATTTAAGGTAAACGTTGAATCAGTTTGACTCTGAAAATCAAACTGGACACTTTTTTGGGACTTAATGAGTAATAATCTAAGCCTAAGCGTGCCTTGATTGCATCCTTGATCTCCTGTAGCTTATGTTGTTAGATTAGGGACAAAGAGGGGTCGATTGCTGAATTATAGAACACGATGTCTTTCTCACGTTTCTTTTGTTCATAAAATTCAAGTTTTCGACATTCTAATTCAAGTTTTCCCTTTTCAACTCCGCTGCTTCTCGACACGCCACTTCTTGGATTTCCAACTCTTGTTTCTTCAACTCGAAATATTCGTCTGCTTGCGAGTTTTTTTAACCATTTTACCGACTGAGCTAAAGAATTTGTCAGCTATCGCATAAGTCCACAAAGACTTGGATTGATCGAAGGCAGATGATTTCTTCTTATTTTTCTTAGCTTGGTCATGAACTATTGGTCGCATTTATCGAGTCTCTTCCTAAGACTCACCTGCTTCTTCATTCATATTGAAACCACTCTTGGAGGTGGTTTCAGAAGTCTTTGGATTTCTTTCGACTTGTTTTAGGCTTCAGAAAATGAGGCAACTCAACTTCCTTCCAAGCTTGATGATCCTTCAAATGTTCCAGCATTGCTCCAATGTAAAGGCATGCTGGTGCAATTATACAAGAGATGACAATCAATAATTAATAACGAGGTTTCATTCAATTTAAGCAAACACTAATAAATCTATCCTAGCATGTTAAAGTGAAGAAAAGAAAAGCATATAATCAAACAAAACATAGACATATTGAATGATTAAAAAGAGATAAAGTGACTGATTGGCTCCAAATGGTCAACCTAATTGACCAGGGAATGGTCAACCAGGTCAAACAGCCTAGAGTCAATGCTCCGCGGAATATAGTGGTTTCCCCGGGTCGTTATGTCCCGACGAGGTGTGATGGTTATAAAACGGTTTCGTGATCGGGTGAATTTGGACAGGAAAAGGTTTGTGAGTGATCTGAACTAAGGAATCTACAATGAAATAGCTTAAATAAGCTATATGAACAATACTGGAAAGTTGGAAAAACCAGAAACGTTTAAAACCTAAAAACGCGTACGTTCACGTTTAAATAAAACGTAAACGTACAAAATAAAACGTGAAAACTGAAATCTGAAAACCCCCAGGGGGTGAAAATGACTTTTTTACAAACTAAAAGATAAAAGAAAATTTTTAGAAAAAGAAAATTAATTTTAACAATAATTAATTATTTAATATTAATTAATTACTAATTATTACTAATTATTAGTATTTAAGTAACTTAAATACAATACAATATTATTTAAATACTAGAAAAATGAAAATAAAATTTCTAAAATTATAAAATAACTAAAAACGAATTTTAAAATTAAAAATAAGTATTTTTGTCTTTTTGTGCTTTTTCTATTAATTAATTACTAATTAAACATTAATTACCTAATTAAACTATTTAAATTATAAAAAATAGTAAATGAACAGTAAAAATTCTAGAAAAATTCCTAAAATTATATTATGTTATATAAAAGCTAGGAAAAATATAAAAACTAGGTCTTACTTAATAAAAACTAATTATGCTATTTAAAACTTAATTATTGATTAATTATTAATAAAAATAAGATTAATTCTAATAAATACTAAATGACAAAATAAAAATCTGAGAAAATTACTATAAATACTTTAATATAAGAGGAATTTAAGAAAAATATAAAATAGCTAAGTACTTAATAAAAATTTAAAAATTAAAATTAAAATTAAATTACATTAAATAGAAACTATCACTTAATATTAAATTGTTTTTTCTTGATTTTTATTTTACAAACCTATTTTATAACTAAAAACTAACAACTTTTGTGAAAATAAGTTTTTTACAACTTAAAAATAAGCAAAGTAGAAGCTAAAAGGAGTGACAGTTGACCAAAGTTGACCAAGAAGGAAAATAAGCTCAAATGTGATCAAGTGGGACCCACTATGATTGAATCTGATCTAAATAAGTTAAATGAACATGTTTAGACAAGAAAAAGCACAAGGAGTCCACAGAATAAGCCAATAAGCTTCAATAAGCACTCCACTTCTTGTTTGGAAACTAAAAAAGGGGACAAACTTTAAGGGCTAAATCAGGTGGGGTCCACTTACCCTCAGGTCAAACCAAGGGTCAAAGTTAGAAGTCTGGTAGGAGGGGGGATGAAAAGAACAAAAATGGTGGCATGTGGAACACTGAGGTGATCAGAAACCACCACCAAAGTGGTGGTGGTAGGGTGGTAACCTGCTGATGCAGGGCAAGGTCTCCCATGCAGCCCACTTTGGATGAAGGTGGGGACCCACAGAAAAATCCTAAAAATCTAGTAACTATGGGATCTTGTAGTAGAGGTGGGGGGTTACAAATCCTAAAAAGCTCATGGTCTAAAACCTCTTACAAAAATCCACAAAAATCTAGCTAGATTTGAGAAAAACTGAAACATGCAAATTTGACTTTTGATCAAAACTACTTATGTTGACTTATTTGAACTTTGGCTGATCACAAATGATTTAAAAAGCTATATTAAGCTAAACTAAGGACAAATTATACTAAAACTCACAATTATGCAATGATATGGTGGTTTTGGGATCTCAAATCCCCAACAGTGGACTGTTGGGGGGGGGTACTTTAATTTTTTGACTTTTTCTATGCAATTGACCAAGAAGAGTGTTGATTCAAGTCACTTACTGCCTAAGTGATAAGTCTAAGAAGGATTGAACCATAAATAATTACCACAACAAGATGCAAACAGTTATGCCAAACACTCCCTTATGGTGAACTGTTTTGATGATTCAAAGCATATGGTTAATTTATGTAACACCCCCAAAATACCGCAGCGGAAGACTGTGTCACAGGGGTGCTACTTCATAATACAAAGTACAAGTTATAGAAAACGAACTCTAAATGAGACGTTTTGAAAAGTTACCATTCGATTAATGAATTCAAAGTTACCAACATGAGATTTCAAAGTATGATACATAAATGTATACAAAATGTTTGAATGGTAAATGATAAAAGCGTAAGTCTTCAGAATATGCAGCTTGACTCTAAGTTCCACGCACTAGCTATCGCCTTATAGACCTGAGATAACATGCTAAAGTGTCAACACAATGGTTGGTGAGTTCATAGAGTTTGTCTTAAAACAGTTGAAAAGCCTTAAAAGAATGTTCACACAGCAAAGGCATCGTGAATCCACTCAGTTACAAGTCCCGCCATAAGAGACTTGTAACCTGTGTGTTCACAACCCACTGCTACAATATATAGTATGATAAAGACATGTATAAGTTCATCAAGACAATTAAGCAATTAGTAGTGAGTCTCTACTTCATCTCCGAAGACCTCACTTTTATGATGTATCCAAACATTCGCAAATGTTAGGATGTATCAATAGCCTCAATGGTCATCCAACAACTTAATGTGGAGCCATCGGAAGTCTCAATGGTCATCCAGCAACTTAATCTGGAGCCACTGGCAGTAACACAATCAAGTATAACGCGGTTAAGTATAACACAATCATGTATGTATGAAATCAAGTATAATGCGATCAAGTATAAGACAATCAAGTATAGAACAATCAAGTATAATGCGATCAAGTATTTGTACAAGTAAGCAAGTAGTTGTGCATGTATCCCCCCCAAAGAGTTAAAACAAGTATGAAAAAGTAGGGGCTATGACTCACCTTAAGTCTATGTAATGAGAAATGACAGTAGTAGTCGAATCGCGAAAGTCTCTAAGAGCAGCCTATAATAGAACGTTGCGACTTAGGTTTGGAGTAACGTCTAAAAATACGAAGAATTGCCCATATATGTCTTGCATAATGTTCATGATGTAGTACTTAGTATATAGTGTAAGTCGTTGAATATAAGTGGTCTATGAAACATGTATAAGTTGTATATCTCTTACTACCGTTCGGGCCGACATAATTCAGAAGTCATGGAGTAAACGTTCGAGGAGCCAGGACACTTTAACTCGTAAATCCACAACTCGTCTCGACGGCTTACTCAATGAACTCCTCACATGAGGCTCCCTACTATTGTAGTATTTGATAACATATATATATATAAGCTTTTTGATCTTTAATAGTTATATGGTCTTTAGCCGTGGCTTTGCCGTGACCTTGGTCATTGTTACCATGGTCTTAAGACTCAACCTTGGCTTTAGCCATGGTTGTGGTCTTGGCTTTAGGTCATTAGACCTCTTGGTCTCATCTAATTATAATGATTATATAGTAACTTTGGTCTAAAAATGGGCTGTTAAGAATTTGAAGAAATGTATCACTCAGAAAGCGTTTTCAGGGCTTGAGCTTCTTTATTCCTGAACGAAAACGTCGTTCCGGACAACTTTCGTGTTTTAACTTTTTGATGAATCGGACCAGAAGTGGGACTTTCAAATTGGCAGAATGCAAACAGGAGGTTATGGGCAGTTTCGGCGTTTTGGTGTCGCTAACTTCTTATGGTCATAACTTTTGACTCGTGTACTCGTTTTGGGTGATTCAAATTGCTATGTTTTCCTTGTTAAGTCCTCTTTAACAGTAAGTAAATGTCAAATATGAAAGTTATACTATTGTGGTCGTGGTTTTCCATAAAAATCACTAGTTTGCTTGTTTGCTTGTCATAAGTTAACATATGTATACCAATACTTGTTTTATCCATTTTTAAACATCATGAACACAATACAAAGACCATATATAGCATGAAAGAAACATAATAAGCATGAAATGATATTGAGCAAGAAAGTGTATAAGGGTTTGCTTACAACTTTTGGCTTTCTAAAGAAAGGAAGTCAAGTATAGAACTAGGACACTAAACCTAAGCTTGTAAACCCTTCACCATAACTCTTGTAACCATTGATAGACTTGATATAGACCTTGTGAAAACCCATTAACTTCAGCCCCTAATCACCTTGTGTAGCTCCTAATTCAACCATGGAATCACCAAACAAACTTAAGAACTAGGTAGAGAATACTAAGGCCTTGAACTTTGTAGTGTAACTTGTATATTGAAGATCAAAGGATCATGGTGCTATGATAAAAGGTTGTGGCGTTTTTGTGGTGAAGAAAGGAAGCAAATGAGCTCTCTATTTATAGTAAGAATGAGGAGGTTAGGAAGGTGGCTAGGAAACTACATAAACTTGGAGACAAAGTTGTAAATAAAAATGATCTAATGGCTAAAGTCATGAGATGATGCCACAAGTGTGAATGCCCCCCCCCCCTAGTGGCGGTTCAAGAACTTGGAGAACAAGGTGTGGACTTTTGATGGTATTATCCTAAGTATGTAGCTAGTTTTGACTCCGTAAATCGCTAACCGTAAATGATTAAGCCTCAAAACGTAAAACCGGGTATCCTAAAAATATGAAACTTATAAATATGGTTAAACATGTCAATATAGTCCATAATAAAATATAAAATGAGTGGTAGGTTCTATCGGGTGCTAAAACCCTGCTAAAAACTGGAAACACGGGTCTAAAACGCGTAATACGTAAAACGTACGAAAGTTGCGTAAAATTGAGAAAAGTAAAATGTAACTTTTCTAATAGGATAATAATGACTTAAAATGACTTATAATGTCTAGGCTGGGCTCAGTCTAGTGTCGGTTGGTGTTAAATGTCTTTTAGACATCAAACCGTAAGCCTAAAAATCACGAAATGACTTATAACATCAAGGGATGATTTTTGGTCAATGGAGGAGGGAAAAATATGTTGACTTTTTCTAATAAGTTGAAAACTCAAATAGTCTTAGAAACGTGTTTTGTGGTCTAACGGTTAATCGCCCATACGGTTAAGCGTGCTCATGTGAGAATAGTACTGGCTTGGGTGACCTGCCGGGAAGTCTTTGGTCATATTTTTCTCAGTCACGATTAATTCTCAAATAAATCATGAGTGTGTCAAACATTTTTCTGATGCGGGGTCACTTAACGCGGTCGAGTTTCGTTGTACGTAGAATTTCTAAATGACGTTTTACCCTAAAACGTGTAATTCCTTAATAACTTTCACGAAAATGATCTGACGAATGTCAAACATTTAATTTGCCATGGAAATGATTTATCACTCGAGAATATCAAATAAAAATTTCTGAGATGAATAGTAAAAAGTGAATAGTGAAAAGTGAATAGTGAAATTTTCGGGAATAAAAGTTAACCTGAAATTGCGAATTGTTACAATTTAGACCTAAAAATTGATGCACACAGTAAAGTAAGGATGCAATGAACCTGATAAATCACAAATATTCTAGGCTAGAACATAATTGAACATTATCATATGAAATGCTAAGGAATGGCAGTTAAGTAAACAAATGAGCAAAATGAAATTTATTTGAACAAACACTAGCTTAAAACAAAGTTATAACCACATAACAACATCAAGTAAACACCAATGATTAAAATTGAGAACCAACAAACATAGCTACAGTAACAAGTATGAAGTAGAAATAGGATCTTACAAGTGATATAATGAGATTTAAACCAAAAACTGAGTACCCCTCTTTCCTAACACCTCCCTTGAGGTACTAACCCCCTGCAAATCTACAATCCACCATGTTTCTTGCTTCAAATTTCCATAAACACTGAATTTTTATTTTTCTCTGTTTATTTTTTTATTTTTTTGTATTTTTGAAATTTTGAACAACACTTGTTAAAATTGCTTAGGAAACTTATAAAAACCCATATAAGTCTATATGAGTAAGAAACAACAACTATCCACAGCACAAGATTAAAATGAGAATTTTAGCTTAACATAGGAAAAACTGAATTTACACAGAACTTGGATCATTGATCAAATTAACTTTGAATTACATTAATATAACTGAGAATACACTGGATTTGAACTAAATTTTATAACAAACAAGGAAATTACATAAAAACGATTTTGCTAAACTACATTAAAACTAAAATTAACTACTGACTGGTCCTTTGCTTCTTTTTCTTGACTTATATGGGACCTGGAGTGTCTCTCTGACTTTCCCACATCAATCCTAGCCATTGGATGAAGTTGTTTGATCCAAGCCGTTAAATTGGTTTTTTGGCGGGAACAAAGAATTTGGCAGTTAGGGGTTTGAGTGTGGGTTTCTTGAAAAAATTAATGTTTCTTGGAAGGTTGTGGTTTGGAAGGGGGGACAAGGTGTGGGAGTGATGTGCTGGAGGAGGGGGGAGGTGACTTGTGCAGGGGAGTAGCAGGGCAAGTGGTGAGGGAGGTGGAGATGGTTTGACCGTTTGACTGGGGGTGGTTTATATTAAAAATGGGGGAGTGGTATTAGTGGTGGTGGTATGGTTTTCATGATTGGGCCAAGGGGTGGATGTGGGCTGGATTGGGGATATAAGGTGGATCAGTTTTTGGTGGTAAGGGTGATGGGTGGTATTAATATTAAGGGTCCGTTTGTTTTGTATTTAACAAGGACCAATTTTTGTAATTTTGCACAAGTGAGGGACCTGTAATGGCATGATTCAAAAGTTATCATAAAAACCATTTTTTTACCACATGTAAGTAATAGAAAGACCAAAATTACAGATTTCCAAAATTTGAAACCCCAAGGACCAAAATTGCAAAATGTGAAAGTTTAGGGGTCATTTTTGTCAAACAGTGAAAAACTTTTATCCAAGGACCAAATTTGAACATTTTTGAACTTCCAAGGACTAAAAATGATTTTTCATCCAAAAATATCCCACCAGGGACCAAATCTGTCAATTACTGAAACTCTAGGGACCAAAATGCAAATTTCCAAAACTTTTCCAATTTTTCACCAAAGGACAAAATATGACAACTTATGATTGTGAAAGGACCTTTGGTGATAATTTTCCATATTTTGAATTTTCAGGGACTAGTTTTGTAATTTTATGAAAGTTGGGGGACTGAAACTGCCAATTTTGCAAACTTTGTACGTTTTTCATCTGTTTCTGCTCATTTTACATCTAAAACATATAAAACACAATTTTGAAATATTTTCAGTATTTTGATGCATTTCCGAGTGCTTTTGTATGTTTTGTAGTTCAGATTTGACCAAAAATGATGAGTGTTTGAGCACTCATCAGTGACTTCAATGAAACATGAGTTTTTGGGGCTGTAAAAGCCTTACAAAACTGTAAAATTCGTCGAGGTTTGCCTCTCCAAAGTGTTACACAAATAAAGGAAAACATACAAAAATATAAATAGTTTTACAATCGTGACGACGTCACATTATGGGTAGTGACGCCGTCAGCCCGCCGTCATTAGGGTTTCGTCTGTTGCTAAATCGCCATTGTGACGTCGTCGCTCTATGACTGTGACGCCGTCATGGACTATGCAAATGTAGTGACGCCGTCATGGACTGTGCAAAGGTAGTGACGCCGTCAGCTTATAATTCTTTACAAAAAGTCTGAGCCGTCTTGTGTAAATTTCAATCTGAATCATGGTCTTTAAATGCAAGTGGCAGCGTTACTTGTAAAGTGTGACGCCGCCTGGTTCCCTTTTTCAAACAAATTTGTGATAAGGAAATATTTGTTACGCTTTTAGGGGGTCATTTAAGTCTTAAATCGTGATATTATGGTCAAATATTACCTCAAATCGTTCCTTTTGTCATTTTAGGTACTTTGGACGAGAATTCTAAAAAATGGAGCATTTTTGACGTTTTTGGAGTTATAAGTGAAGAAAACGAAAAAGTCAATAAACCATGCTGGAAACAGTACCTGACGGCGTCAGAAGTCACATGGTGACGCCGTCATTTGATGAATCAAGAGGAGGATAACTATTTACACTTGACGCGCCAGAGAAGAATTTGATGATTACAACGTGACGGCGTCACGTTATATTTCAAGTAGGCCGTCATATGTTACCACAAAGAGAGACGGCCCAAAAGACAACAACAAGAGACGACATCAAGATGATTAATTTGGAGGCAAGAAACCCTAATGACGGTGACCTGACGGCGTCAGGATCCAAAAGCTGACGCCGTCACCCTTGTATATCTATATATAATTTTGGATTTTTCATTCATTAGGGTGGAACTTTTGTGCAACAAACCCTAGCCGAATTTTACAGCTATTGTAAGGGTTTCATACCCATCTTTCATCCATGTTCAATTAAAGATAAGTTAATCTTTTAATCATTCAATATGTCTATGTGTTCTTTGATTATCTTTTATGCTTGTCTTTCTTTTAACATGCTAGCTTAGGTTTTTTGGTGTTTGCTTCGATCTAATAAAACCTAGCTATTAATTATTGATTGTTGGTTTGTTTGATTGTATTGGGTGATTGATTTCGTGTTAGGCTCAAGAAAACTGGTCGAACTCCTATATGGTAACTGGCTTGAACGTCTTGAGAAGCGTATTCGGCTGTGTACACCGATGTTATTGATTGTTTTTAATGCATAATTGACTATTAAGGAGGCCATGATAGGATACTAAATGTGTCATCATAGGAAGAGATAGAAGCTTATAGAGTTGGGGAAAGACGTGCACGCCCCCACGACCGGTATTAAAGAAAACAACCCTTCATCAAAACAATTATAACAAACCAATTAATTAATAAGAGATAGCTAGGGAGTAGTGAAATCTAAGTAAACACATTTTCTCATCATAAGAAGTCTACCACTTTTACTTTTCTTGTTAGTTAATTTTATTTGCAATAGGAGTTATTTTGAGTTAGTTGACTAGCAACTAATTCCGCCCACTCTTCCAATACCCGAGATATTTTACTTGCATTCATAAAAATATAAAAATACAAAAAGAATCATCCCTCACCTTTATACCTAGTTTACATAGCTTTCAATCCTAACGACACTATTCCCCTAGAGAACGATCAATCCCCCGGTACTTGCCACTCACTATACTACATCGGTCAGGCACACTGCCTGGTAGGGATTGCAAGCTTCTCAAGATCCCTTGAGAAGTAAAACCTTTTGCAAGGTTGCAAAACTATGCATCAAGTTTTTGGCGCCGTTGCCAGGGAATGGTTATTGTTTAGATTGAATTTTATTTTTATTTGGTTTACTCATTAGATTCCTATCTAGTGATATTTTTTATTTTTTTATTAGGTTTTCTTTAGTCTATCTTTTTCTTCATTTCTTTGTTCGTAACCATTACCATCCGCCATTATGGAAGGTGGTAATATCTTTGATCCAACCAACCCACCACAACCAAACCAGCCACCTAGAGCACGCACTTTAGGAGAATACTCCCGACCTAGCCACCAAGGCTATCGAAACACCATTGAGCTCACCCAAGGAGCCAATGTGTCTCCCTTATGATCCGACACCATCTAGTTGGTGCAAAGCTGATGTGCATTCCATGTACTTCGTTCCGAAGATCCAAATCAACATCTCAAGGATTTCCTCAAAATCGTAGATTTCATAGACCTTGATGTTGACACTCGAGAGATGACCCGATTGCATCTCTTCCAATTCTTTGTACGTGACCAAGCTAGTCAATGACTTGAGCATTTACCCGCGTGATCCATCACCTCTTGGGATGATCTCACCTCTCGTTTCTTTGCTCAATTTTTCCCACTAGGGAGAACCACCAAGTTAAGGAATGACATCTTGATGTTCCAACAACGTCCAGAGGAAACCCTTTACGAAGCTTGGACTCGTTTCAAGGACTTACTCCAAAGAGTCCCTCACCATGGCATTGATCTTTGGATTCAAGTCTAAATCTTCTATGATCATGTCAATCAATCCACAAGGCAAACCATTGACCAGGCGGACGGTGGTAAGCTACGTGACAATAATGCGGAAGAATCATGAGGAATCATAGATGATCTTGCTCTTTATGACAACGAATATTGGAATGATCCCCGTGACTTGAACAAAATGGTCAAGGCAATATCTTTGCCTTTGAATAATTCAAGCATTCCCGACCGTAGGATCATGGAACTTGAGGACCAAGTCAAGTTTCTCATGAAATCCTACGAGGCTCCTAAACCTTCAAGACAAGTGAACAAAATCACTTCTTCATGTGAATATTGTAGGAGTCCCCACGGCACTCGTTATTGCACGAAACTCCCCGAACAAGCTTTTGCGGACTTCGCATCTTCGCGTACTGACGGAGCGGGAGACAAGTGGTACACTTTCAAGCCCGAGCCAAACACTTACGGTGATTCATACAACCCCTCTGGGAAAATCACCCAAACTTTAGGTGGAAACAAAACCAAAAATGATAAGGTGAAAAGTGTACCACTTTTAGGGGGTCATTTAAGCCCAAAGTCGAGATTATTTGATCAAGTATTACCCTAAATCGTTCCTTTTGTCATTTTAGGTACTTTGTGGAAGAAATTTGGAAAAGGAAGCATTTTGGACATTTTTGGAGCGAAAAAGTGAAGAAAACGACAAAGTCTTCAAATAAAGCTGAGAACAGTGCTTGACGGCGTCACGCTTTGGAGGTGACGGCATTACGTAAGTATAACAAGACGCGCTAGAATGTTTTTGGACTTTAACACGTGACGGCGTCACCAAGGCCATCATGTGTAATTTAATCTTGACGACTATGCGAAGAATAATACGTGATGGCATCAGATCTGGATCTAGGCAATACGAGAGTTTCTTTGGCGGCGAGTTGACGGTGTCAGGATTTACACGTGACGCCGTCAGACCCAAAAATCTATATATATGTTTCTATTTTTCATTTGTTAAGAGAGGAGAACTTTGGGATAGTTTTGGAGAAACCCTAGCATGAATTTTAACTTACTTTTAAGGGTTCCAAACCCTTGTTTCATCCATGTTTGATTGAAGATAAGTTTTCCAATAATCATTCAATATGTCTATGTGTTGTTTGATTCTATCTTATGCTTGTCTTTACTTTAACATGCTAGGCTAGGTTTTCTTTGTGTTTGCTTAGATGTAATGAAACCTAGTTATTGATTATTGGTTGGTTGTTTGTTTATAATTGTTGTGGACGAATGATATCTATGTTAGGCTTAAGAAAACTGGCAGACTTCCAATTGGTAACATGCTTGAGCGTCTTAAGAAACATGAATTGGATGTGTACTACGATTAATTGGTTGTATTTAATGCACGAGTAACTACTAAGGAGGCCATGTTAGGAGATAGTAGTCAGCTCGACATAGGAAGAGGTAGGAGGTTATAGAGTTAGAGAAGATCATACACGGCCCTACGAATGGTGTTAAGGAATATAACCCGTCATCCATGCAATTGTAACAAACTAATCAACTAGTAAAAGATATCTAGGGAGTAGTGAAATCTAATTAAACAGATTTCTCTTATTATTGTTTTTCCCCACATTTACTTTTGTATCATTTTATTTTATTTTTATTGCATTTTTAGTTATTTGGTTAGTTGACTAACAACTAATTCCGCCCATTCTTCCAAAACCCGAGATTTTTACTTGCTTTCCATAAAATATAAAAATACAAAAAGAATCATCCATCACCTCTAGACCTAGTTTAATTAAGTTTTAACCCTAGCGAACATTATTCTTTGAGTTGAACAATCAATTCCCCGGTACTTGCCACTACACTATACTACATTGGTCAGGTACACTGCCTGGTGGGAATTTAAAGCTTCTCAAGATCCCTTGAGAGGTAAAACCTTTTTCAAGGTTGCAAAACCACGCATCAAGTTTTTGGCGCCGCAGCCCGGGGAATAGTTATTGTCTAGGTTGAAATTTCTGTTTACTAGGTCTACTTGCTAGATTCCTTTCTAGTAAGATTTTTATTTTTATTTTTATAGGTCTTCTTTAGTCTATCTTTTTCTTTGTTCCTTTGTTCGTAACTATTACCATTCGCAATCATGGAAGGTGGTAATCTCTTTGACCCCATCAATCCACCACAACAAAACCACCCACAAAACCCACCACAACCAAAGCAACCTCCTAGACCCTGAACTTTAGGAGAGTACTCCCATCCTAGCAACCAGGGCTATCGAAACACCATTGAGCTCACTCAAGGAGCCAATGTGTCTCACTTGCGATCCGACACCATCCGTTTGGTGCAAAGCGGATGTGCATTCCATGGACTTTGTTCCGAAGATCCTAATCAACATCTCAAGGATTTCCTAAAAACCGTAGATTCCATAGACCTTGATGTTGAAAATTGAGAGACAACCCGATTGCTTCTCTTCCAATTCTCTTTACGTGACCAAGCTAGTCAATGGCTTGAGCATTTACCCCCGGGATCCATCACCTCTTGGGATGATCTCACCACTCATTTCCTTGCTCAATTTTTCCCACCGGAGAGAACTACCAAGCTAAGAAATGATATCTTGATGTTCCAACAACGTCAAGGTGAAACTCTCTATGAAGCATGGACTCGTTTCAAGGTTTTACTCCAAAAAGTCCCTCATCATGGCATAGATCTTTGGCTCCAAGTCTAAATTTTCTATGACCACATCAATCTCTCCATGAGGTAAACCATTGACCAAGCGGCCGGTGGCAAGCTGCATGATCAAAGTACGGAAAAATCATGGGAACTCATAGAAGATCTTACTCTCTATGACAACGAAAGTTGGAATGATCCCCGGGATTTAAACAAAACGGACAAGGCAATATTTTTCCTTCGAACAATTCAAACACTCCCGACCGTAGGATTATGGAACTTGAAGACCAATTCAAGTTTCTCATGAAATCATACGAAGCTCCTAAACCTTCAAGCCAAGTGAACAAAATCACTTCTTCATGTGAATATTGTAGGAGTCCCCACGGCACTCGTTATTGCATGAAACTCCCCGAACAAGCTTTTGCGGACTACGCATCTTCGCGTACCGACGGAGCGGGAGACAAGTGGTACACTTTCAAGCCCGAGCCAAACACTTACGGTGATTCATATAACCTCTCTGGGAAAAATCACCCAAACTTTAGGTGGAAACAAAACCAAAACTGATAAGGCAAAAAGTGTACCGCTTTTAGGGGGTCATTTAAGCCTAAAGTCGAGATTATTTGATCAATTACTACCCTAAATCGTTCCATTTGTCATTTAAGGTACTTTGGAGAAGAAATCTGGAAAAGGAAGCATTTTGGACGTTTTTGGAGCGAAAAAGTGAAGAAAACGACAAAGTCTCCAAATAAAGTTGGGAACAGTGCTTGACGGCGTCACACTTTGGAGGTGACGGCGTCACGTTATGGCAAAGAGGAGGATAAAAGGTATAACGAGATGCGCAAGAATTTTTTTGGACTTTAACACGTGACGGCGTCACCAAGGCCGTCACGTGTAATTTAATCTTGACAGCCATGAGAAGAATAATACATAACGGCAACAGATCTGGATCTAGGCAATATGAGAGTTTCTTTGGCGGCGAGTTGACGGTGTCAGGATTTACACGTGATGCCGTCAGACCCAAAAATCTATATATAGGTTTCTATTTTTCATTTGTTAAGAGAGGAGAACTTTGGGATAGTTTTGGAGAAACCCTAGCACGAATTTTAACTTACTTTTAAGGGTTCCAAACCCTTGTTTCATCCATGTTTGATTGAAGATAAGTTTTCCAATAATCATTCAATATGTATATGTGTTGTTTGATTCTATCTTATGCTTGTCTTTACTTTAACATGCTAGGCTAGGTTTTCTTTGTATTTGCTTAGATGTAATGAAACCTACTTATTGATTATTGGTTGGTTGTTTGTTTATAATTGTTGTGTACGAATGATATCTATGTTAGGCTTAAGAAAACTGGCAGACTTCCAATTGTAAACATGCTTGAACGTCTTACGAAACATGAATTGGATGTGTACTACGATTAATTGGTTGTATTTAATGCATGAGTAACTACTAAGGAGGCCATGTTAGCAGCTAGTAGTCGGCTCGACATAGGAAGAGGTAGGAGGTTATAGAGTTAGAGAAGATCGTACACGGCCCTACAAATGGTATTAAGGAATATAACACGTCATCCATGCAATTGTAACAAACTAATCAACTAGTAAAAGATATCTAGGGAGTAGTGAAATCTAAGTAAACACATTTCTCTTATTATTGTTTTTCCCCACATTTACTTTCGTGTCATTTTATTTTATTTTTATTGCATTTGTAGTTATTTGGTTTGTTGACTAGCAACTAATTCCGCCCATTCTTCCCAAACCTGAGATTTTTACTTGCTTTCCATAAATATAAAAATACAAAAAGAATCATCCATCACCTCTAGACCTAGTTTAATTAAGTTTTAACCCTTGCGAACACTATTCTTTGAGTTGAACGATCAATCCCCAGGTACTTGCCACTACACTATACTACATTGGTTAGGTACACTGCCTGGTGGGAATTTAAAGCTTCTCAAGATCCTTTGAGAGGTAAAACCTTTTGCAAGGTTGCCAAACCACGCATTAAGTTTTTGGCGCCGCAGCTCGGGGAATAGTTATTGTCTAGGTTGAAATTTCTTTTTACTAGGTCTACTTGCTAGATTCCTTTCTAGTAAGATTTTTATTTTTATTTTTATAGGTCTTCTTTAGTCTATCTTTTTCTTTGTTCCTTTGTTCGTAACTATTACCATTCGCCATCATGGAAGGTGGTAATCTCTTTGACCCCATCAACCCACCACAACAAAACCACCCACAAAACCCACCACAACCAAACCAACCTCCTAGACCTCGAACTATAGGAGAGTACTCCCATCCTAGCCACCAAGGCTATCGAAACACCATTGAGCTCACTCAAGGAGCCAATGTGTCTCACTTGCGATCCGACACCATCCGTTTGGTGCGAAGCGGATGTGCATTCCATGGACTTCGTTCCGAAGATCCTAATCAACATCTTAAGGATTTCCCAAAAACCGTAGATTCCATAGACCTTGATGTTGAAAATTGAGAGACAACCCGATTGCGTCTCTTCCAATTCTCTCTACGTGACCAAGCTAGTCAATGGCTTGAGCGTTTACCCGCGGGATCCATCACCTCTTGGGATGATCTCACCACTCGTTTCATTGCTCAATTTTTCCCACCGGGGAGAACTACCAAGCTAAGAAATGATATCTTGATGTTCCAACAACGTCAAGGTGAAACTCTCTATGAAGCATGGACTCGTTTCAAGGATTTACTCCAAAAAGTCCCTCATCATGGCATAGATCTTTGGCTCCAAGTCTAAATTTTCTATGACCACATCAATCTCTCCATGAGGTAAACCGTTGACCAAGCGGCCGGTGGCAAGCTGCATGATCGAAGTGCGGAAGAATCATGGGAACTCATAGAAGATCTTGCTCCCTATGACAACAAAAGTTGGAATGATCCCCGTGATTTAAAAAAATGGTCAAGGCAATATCTTTGCCTTCGAACAATTCAAGCACTCCCGACCGTAGGATCATGGAACTTGAAGACCAAGTCAAGTTTCTCATGAAATCCTACGAAGCTCCTAAACCTTCAAGCCAAGTGAACAAAATTACTTCTTCATTCGAATATTGTAGGAGTCCCCACGTCACTCGTTATTGCATGAAACTCCCGGAACAAGCTTTTGCGGACTACGCATCTTTGCGTACCGACGGAGCGGGAGACAAGTGGTACACTTTCAAGCCCGAGCCAAACACTTATGCTGATTCATACAACCCCTCTGTGAAAAATCACCCAAACTTTAGGTGGAAATAAAACCAAAACTGATAAGGCAAAAAGTGTACCGCTTTTAGGGGGTCATTTAAGCCCAAATTCGAGATTATTTGATCAATTATTCCCCTAAATCGTTCCTTTTGTCATTTTAGGTACTTTGGAGAAGAAATCTGGAAAAGGAAGCATTTTGGACGTTTTTGGAGAGAAAAGTGAAGAAAACGACAAAGTCTCCAAATAAAGAGGGGAATAGTGCTTGACGGCGTCACGCTTTGGAGGTGACGGCGTCACGTTATGGCAACGAGGTGGATAAAAAGTATAACGAGACACTCCAGAATGTTTTTGGACTTTAACACGTGACGGCGTCACCAAGGCCGTCACGTGTAATTTAATCTTGACGACTATGAGAAGAATAACACATGACGGCATCAGATCTGGATCTAGGCAAAACGAGAGTTTCTTTGGCGGCGAGTTGACAACGTCAGGATTTACACGTAACGCCGTCAGACCCAAAAATCTATATATAGGTTTCTATTATTCATTTGTTAAGAGAGGCGAACTTTGGGATAGTTTTGGAGAAACCCTAGCACGAATTTAACCTAACTTTTAAGGGTTCCAAACCCTTGTTTCATCCATGTTTGATTGAAGATAAGTTTTCCAATAATCATTCAATATGTCTATGTGTTGTTTGATTATATCTTATGCTTGTCTTTACTTTAACATGCTAGGTAAGGTTTTCTTTATGTTTGCTTAGATGTAATGAAACCTAGTTATTGATTATTGGTTGGTTGTTTGTTTATAATTGTTGTGGACGAATGATATCTACGTTAGGCTTAAGAAAATTGGCAGACTTCTAATTGGTAACATGCTTGAACATCTTAAGAAACATGAATTGGATGTGTACTACGATTAATTGGTTGTATTTAATGCATGAGTAACTACTAAGGAGGCCATGTTAGGAGCTAGTAGTCGGCTCGACATAGGAAGAGGTAGGAGGTTATAGAGTTAGAGAAGATCGAACACGGCCCAACGAATGTTATTAAGGAATATAACCCGTCATCCATGCAATTGTAACAAACTAATCAACTAGTAAAAGATATCTAGGGAGTAGTGAAACTAAGTAAACACATTTCTCTTATTATTGTTTTTCCCCACATTTACTTTCGTGTCATTTTATTTTATTTTTATTGCATTTGTAGTTATTTGGTTAGTTGACTAGCAACTAATTCCGCCCATTCTTCCCAAACCCGAGATTTTTACTTGCTTTCCATAAAATATAAAAATACAAAAAGAATCATCCATCACCTCTAGACCTAGTTTAATTAAGTTTTAACCCTAGCGAACACTATTCTTTAATTTGAACGATCAATCCCCCGGTACTTGCCACTACAATATACTACATTGGTCAGGTACACTGCCTGGTGGGAATTTAAAGCTTCTCAAGATCCCTTGAGAGGTAAAACCTTTTGCAAGGTTGCAAAACCACGCATCAAGTTTTTGGCGCCGCAGCCCGGGGAATAGTTATTGTCTAGGTTGAAATTTCTTTTTACTAGGTCTACTTGCTAGATTCCTTTCTAGTAAGATTTTTGTTTTTATTTTTATAGGTCTTCTTTAGTCTATCTTTTTCTTTGTTCCTTTGTTCGTAACTATTATCATTCGCCATCATGGAAGGTGGTAATCTCTTTGACCCCATCAACCCACCACAACAAAACCGCCCACAAAACCCACCACAACCAAACCAACCTCCTAGACCCCGAACTTTATGAGAGTACTCCCATCCTAGCCACCAAGGCTATCGAAATGCCATTGAGCTCACTCAAGTAGCCAATGTGTCTCACTTTCGATCCGACATCATCCGTTTGGTGCAAAGCGGATGTGCATTCCATGGACTTTGTTCCGAAGATCCTAATCAACATCTCAAGGATTTCCTAAAAACCGTAGATTCCATAGACCTTGATGTTGAAAATCGAGAGACAACCCGATTGCTTCTCTTCCAATTCTCTCTACGTGACCAAGCTAGTCAATGGCTTGAGCGTTTACCCGCGGGATCCATCACCTCTTGGGATGATCTTACCACTCGTTCCCTTGCTTAATTTTCCCATCGGGGAGAACTACCAAGCTAAGAAATGATATCTTGATGTTCCAAAAACGTCATGGTGAAACTCTCTATGAAGCATGGACTCGTTTCAAGGACTTACTCCAAAAAGTCCCTCATCATGGCATAGATCTTTGGCTCCAAGTCTAAATTTTCTATGACCACAACAATATCTACATGAGGCAAACCATTGACCAAGCGGCCGGTGGCAAGTTGCGTGATCGAAATGCGGAAGAATCATGGGAACTCATAGAAGATCTTGCTCTCTATGACAATGAAAGTTGGAATGATCCTCGAGATTTAAACAAAACGGTCAAGGCAATATCTTTGCCTTCGAACAATTCAAGCACTCCCGACCGTAGGATCATGGAACTTGAAGACCAAGTCAAGTTTCTCATGAAATACTACGAAGTTCCCAAACCTTCAATCCAAGTGAACAAAATCACTTCTTTATGCTAATTATGTAGTGGTCCCCACGACACTCGTGATTGCATGGAACTCCTCGAACAAGCTTTTGCGGATTACGCATCCTCGCGTACTGACGGAGCGGGAGATAAGTGGTACACTTTTAAACCCGAGCCAAACCCTTACGGTGATTCATATAACCCCTCTTAGAAGAATCACCCAAACTTTAGGTGGAAACAAAGCCAAAATGCACCCCAAAACAATTCTTCCAATCCACCTAATCGTTATCAATCAAGCGGTCCACCTTCTAACCGTACTCTCAACAACAATCCTTCCAACAACTATGGTAGTACCAATAATCTTGAAGGATTGATGTCCAAATTTATGGCATCTCAAGAAGCTCATATAGCTAAGTTTGAATCAGAATTCAATCAACAACAAGCGGAGATGACCAATAAAATCGACAACTTATTGAAAGCCCTCAACAACCAAGTGCTAACTACACCAAGGAAGGACACTAGGGACACTAGTAGCGGAACCCAAATTAAAGACCCCTCATCATCCAAACACGTCCACTTTGTCAACATAGTCACTATTAAGCCAGTCGATAATAATAGGGAACAAAGTGATAAGGATAAGGATAAAAAGGAAGAGAAGGCAGAAGAAATAGAAAATGTAGGGGACTACTTCGATAGGTTACATACCAAGGAAGAACGGGAATACCACAAGGATTTATTCGATGACCCAGAAACACCATACATCCTTGGTTCACCAATCATCAAAGCGGGTGATCCCTCTAATATCAACATACCATGCAACATTGGGCATGTGCATGTATGGAAAGCCTACATCGATCTTAGATCTCCCATAAAGTTTATGACTAGGACCCATTACAATTGGGTAATGAAGAAGAACCTAGGACCTAGGATGATTCCCAACACGGGTTGGAAAAGTAACTTTGTGGGAAGAGTAAAATGATTGCACGTCTTTGTAGGAAACTTCACTTACATTACCGAATTTGTGATTGTAGAAGATATTCGTCCGGTAATAGATGGTTGCCTAAGTCAAGTAGTGTTCGAAAAGCCGTTTGTTGAGACCTCTAAGATGAATTATGTCCCATCTCTAGGGATAGTTAGGTTCAAGGATGAGAACAATGAGATAGCTTACCAAATGCCCTATAAGATTGAACAATTCCATGTTTTATCAAACATCGAAAAGGAACACAACCAAGCGGTCTACTATAGGAATGATGAGGATAGACGTAGAGGAGTAGACCATGTTATGAATACAATATTTGGTTTCTACAAGGAATGCTTGCAACTAGGTCTGGAATATAAAACCAAGATTGAAGATGACCTAGAGAATGTGACTAACGACGAAGTCACGTAATAGCCCGTGACCTTGAGTCTAGCTACAAGACTCGTAAATAAAGAAAAGCGCTTCTTGGGAGGCAACCCAAGCTTTATTTGTTTGTTTGTTTGTTTGATTTTATTTGTTTCCATATGCGTGTTTTATTTTTATTGTTTGTGGCTCATGTTTCAGATTAAATTGTGAAAATGCTTTACCTTATTGTTTTACTTCATCTTAACTTCATATAAAGGTATTTCGCAAAAGATAAGTGTAAGGGAAATCTAAATTTGTTTATAAGAACGAGCTTGAACATGAATCACAACAATATTAAACGAACGTGCATATTAGTATTTATTTGAGTCAAATGCTTGTATCGAGTCATAATGATGTTTTGCAGGAATTCCAGGAATTAAGGCATGGGTTTTTCCAGAAATTTTCCAGAAACTTAACATAAGATTTCTGTCAAAGCATTCTGAAGGCATCAGGTGTAAAATTCTGAAAAATTTTGCAAGTTTTGTTTTTCTGCCGGAATCTTAAAGTTTTTGTTAATTCTTTAGTTTTATAAACTCCAGGAAATCTGCAAACATTCATTCCACAAGCATTATATCTTAATATATATATATATATATATATATATATATATATATATATATATATATATATATATAGATTGCCGTCGATTTTACGCGAGGTTTGCCATGATTGTTTTCTCAGGTTTAACAGGTTATATTGGACAAGAAGATGATTTATATTTCTGGAGGGAAGCTTTTGATGCATGGAATTTCACCCTCGCAAGAGGTTTTACCTCTCAAGGGATCTTGAGAAGCTTGCAATCCCCACCAGGCAGTGTACCTGACCGTTGTAGTATAGAATAGTGACAAGTACCGGGGGATTGATCGTTCAACTCAAAAAATAGTGTTCGCTAGGGTTAAAACTCAATTAAACTATGTCTAGAGGTGAGGGATGATTCTTTTTGTATTTTTATATTTTAAATGAAAGCAAGTAAAATCTCGGTTTTGGAAGGAGTGGGCAGAATTAGTTGCTTATCAACTAACCCAAATAACTAAAGATGCAATCAAAATAAAATAAACTAAACTTAAACTAAATTATGGAGAAAACAATAATGAGAGAAAATGTGTTTACTTAGACTTCACTACTCCCTAGCTATCTTTTACCGGTTGATTAGTTTGTTACAATTGCATGGATGACGGGTTATATTCCTTAATACCATTCGTAGGGCCGTGTACGATCTTCCCTAACTCTATAAGCTTCTACCTCATCCTATGTCGTGCCGACTACTAGCTCCTAACATGGCCTCATTAGTAGTTACCTATGCATTAAATACAACCAATATATCGTAGTACACCTCCGATCATGTTTCTTAAGACGTTCAAGCAAGTTACCAATTGGAAGTCTGCTAATTTTCTTAAGCCTAACATCGAATTCATTCATCCACAACAATTATAAACAAACAACCAACCCATAATCAATATCTAAGTTTCATTACATCTAAGCAAACACAAAGAAAACCTATCCTAGCATGTTAAAGAGAAGACAAGCGTAAGATATAATCAAACAACACATAGACATATTGAATGATTTGATGAAAGACTTATCTTCAATTAAGCATGGATGAAACAAGGGTTTGAAACCTTCAAAATATCAGTAAAATTTGTCTAGGATTTACTCCCTTCAAAGTTGCACACAATGAATGAAAAATAGAAATCTATATATAGATTTTACGTCCTGACGGCGTCAAGAGTTAGGTCTGACGCCATCAACTCGCTGCCAATATAATACTAGTATTGCCTAGATCCACTTCTGACGCCGTCACTCTTTGTGTACTCTGGGCCGTCTCTCTTTGTGTTGACAGCCTTGGCGACCCTAAAGGGTGACGCCGTCACGAACTCTTTAGAAAACTTTCTGGCGCGTCACGTGTATTTGATTTATCCACCTCTTTGTCAAGTCTTGACGCCGTCACTAGCATCCTGTGACGCCGTCATGTACAATTTCCAGCATGATTTTGAGACTTTGTCATTTTCTTCACTTTTTCGCTCCGAAAACGTCCAAAATGCTTCCTTTTATAAATTTCCTCTCAAAAGTACCTAAAATGACAAAAGGAACGATTTAAGGCAATATTTGATCAAATAATCTCGACTTTGGCCTAAAATGACCCCCCAAAAGTGGTACACTTTTCGCTTCATCAAATACCCTTACACTTGAGATTTGCTTGTCCTCAAGCAAATGCGCTTTTATTCTAATCAAAATACAAGTTAGGGGTCATTTAACACTAATATAAAAGTAATTGCAACAAATAATCGTTCCACTTCAACCAAAAACAAGCACGGAAATTATACACTAGAACATCACAAATAGTGTTTAGATACTCACATATCTCAGGTGTAATAAAGTATATATCACAATATGGAAATGAAAAACATCTCTCACTATCTGTCATAGCAAATAGATTACCATAGGCTTGGGAAAGGATCAAACCTCCACCACTTGGAGTAAGCACCTAGGATAAACTATCAAAGAGATCTTTTAAAGGGTTATAACGTGAGGTGTAGGGATATGATAAACACGGTTTTGTTGGATAAAGGTAATATTTACTGGTGGCGAGTTAATCATCTTGGTCAATTACATGTACAATGTGGCGTTGCTAAGCCAAGACTCAACTCGACTTAAGCTAATCGTAAACTAACAAAACATAAAATAAACATAAAAGGAAACGGGATGGTAGTCCGCATGTTTTTTCTCTTTTTCTTTTTCCATTTTTTCCATTTTTCTTGATTTTTTTGATTTTTTTTCATACACTCTTACCCTACCATCCAAAATAATACATCATAGGGAATTTGCATTCCCCTTACACTTAAACTTTTGCATACTTTACAATCAACTATTCTAATGAGTCGAATTAAGATAATCAAAATACTTGGAGTACTTTTTAAGATTAATGCACATATGGGGGTAATATATGATGTTCTTCCCCATTACTCCATAACAATAGTACTTTACCCATGAGTCCCAATCATCCCAAAACAATATGTACAAGATATGACTCGACTTAGCAACCATGTAATCAATTAGACAATTAACTAAGGGTTTAAACATGTAACAATAATGCACTAAAGATGAGTGCATACAAGGAAGGCTAAGACGATTTGGGTGTACATTTGGGGTGGATTGTTAACAAATTCTTCTTTTAAGTAAAATGCTTAAAGTTAGAAATGAAAAGATAGGCTCGGAGGGGTATACTAGGAGTATCGTGTACTAAAAATTAGTACAACGCAAAGGTGTGGGAAAATTAATTGACTTTACTAGCCAAGTAGTTAACTTTATTGGTCAAATAATTATGATACGGGTTTAAACACAAGGGTGATCCTAATGCCTCTTATCATGTAGTTAATCCAACTACACGAGTGTAGTCTTACTAGCGGTCTCGGGATGTATTACTAACACAAGTTCTAAAATCTAAGTACTACAGGTACACTCATAAGCACTAATAATGAATGCTTTTCCTAACAAATCTAAAGGCGAACCTCACATATTTGGGTGGAAATTTTGTTTTGAGTGGGACGATTTTTTGTGCTAGTCATACAACTCCTATCCATGAGACGCTCATTAAGGCTAAAGCTTCACTCCTAATTGTTGTAAAAAAATTTAAATTTGGTGCTAAAATTGCCCTAACAAGTATTTCTCTTAGTTTTATTACACACCTACTATTGAACAAACAAACTCAAGCGTAATTGTATTCTCTAAGGTATCATCATTTACCCTCCCCTTACACTTAGGCTGAACATTGTCCCCAATGTTCAATAAAAAGGATGTAAAAGTAATGAAGGTAAAAGAATGAAAACAAATACTCCCCTGATTCGTTCGGTGTGGATAAATGGATAACATGGTTAAATCCTCCTCCAAGAAAATGAACGTTGAAAGCTATCCTCCAGAAATATAAATCATCTTCTTGTCCAATACAACATGTTAAACCTGAGAAAACAATCATGACAAACATCGCGTAAAATCGGCGGTAATCTATATATATAAGGATATAATGCTTGTGGAATGAATGTTTGCAGATTTCCTGGAGTTTATAAAACTAAAGAATTAACAAAAACTTTAAGACTCCGTTAGAAAAACAAAACTTGCAAAATTTTTCAGAATTTTTACACCTGACGCCGTTAGGTTATGATCCTGACGTCGTCAGAGTGTTCTGACAGAAATCTCATGTTGAGTTTCCGGAAATTTTCTGGAAAAACTTACGCCTTAATTCCTGGAAATCCTGCAAAACATCATTATGATTCGATACAAGCATTTGACTTAAACAAATACTAATATACATGTTCATTTAATATTGTGTTGGTTCATGTTCAATTTCGTTCTTAAAAACAAATTTAGATTTCCCTTACACTTATCTTTTGCGAAATACATTTTTATGAATTTAAGACAAACAATAAAGTAAAGTATTTTCACAATTTATTACGAAACATGATCCATAAAAAAATAAAAATAAAGCATGCATACGGATGCAAATAAAATCAAACAAACAAACAATCAAACAAATAAAACAAACAAAACAACCATAATAACGAAAATCCTAAATGTATAAAATGAAATAGTAGCAAATATCCAATGGCCAACAGAGGCCGAATCCTACGCTATTACAAACCAAATTGTTCGAAACATACAACCATAGATAAATTGTTCAGAAATCATGACACAATCATAAAAACATCACTGGGGAGGAGGACCAAAGCGGTAGTCATAACCAGGAGGGAGATGTCCGGTGTACCCATAGGGTGGTGATGAGGCGAAAAATGATTCGTTTTTAGGGGGTCATTTAAGCTGGAATTGGAATTTATTTGATCAAATATTACCCTAAATCGTTCCTTTTGTGATTTTAGGTACTTTTGGTGTGAATTCTGGAAAAGGAAGCATTTTGGACGTTTTTGGAGCATAAAAGTGAAGAAATTGGCAAAGTCTTAATTTTCCTTGCTGGGAACAGTACCTGACGGCGTCAAGAGCAATTTGATGATGGCGTCAAGAGTTAAAATGGTGACGGCCCAGTGAAAACTTGACGGCGTCAGAGCAAGGCCATCAAGAGTAAAAGTGGTGACGGCCCAGAGCAACATAACACATGACGACGTCAGATCTGGATCTAGGCAGTCCGAGAATAATATTGGCGGCGGGTTAACGGCGTCAGAACTTTCTTCTTGACGTCGTCACCTTAGGAAATCTATATATAGTTTTTGTTATTTTCATTCTAAAGGAGAGGAGAATTTTAGCGTCGAACTTAATAAACCCTAGCACGACTTTTACAGTATTTTCAAGGGTTTTCACACCTTGAAACCCTTCATGTTCAATTGAGATAAGTACCCTTTCAATTCATTCAATATGTCTATGTATTGTTTGAATATATCTTACGCTTGTCTTGATTTTAACATGCTAGGCTAGATCTTTTGTGTGTTTGCTTAAATATAATGAAACCCAGATGTTGATTATAGGTTGATTGCTTGTTTATAGTTGTAATGGATGAATGATTTCGATGTTAGGCTTAAGAAAACTGGCAGATCTCCATTGTGTAACTTGCTTGAACGTCTTAAGAGACATGAACCAATGCGTACTAGGTTTTTATGGTTGTATTTAATGCATAAGCGAATTCTAGTGATCCCATGTTAGGAGCTTCTTGCAGGCTCGACATAGGAGTGAAGTAGGAGCTTATAGAGTTGGAGAAGTACGTACGCCACCCCTCGATTGGTATTAAGGAATATAACCCATCATCCACGCAACTGTAACAAACAATTAACTTGTAAAAGATATCTAGGGAGTAGTGAAATCTAAGTAAACACAATTCTCCCATATATTGTTCACACCACATTAGTTTAATTAGCTTTATTTACATTTTTGTTACTTTATTTTGATTGCATCTTAGTTATTGGGTTAGTTGATTAGCAACTAATTCCGTCCACTCTTCCAAAACCCGAGATTTTACTTGCTTTTATAATAATATAAAAATACAAAAAGAATCATCCCTCACCTCTAGACCTAGTTTTTAGGCTTTCTAATCCTAGTGACACTATTCCTAAGTTGAACGATCAATCCCCCGGTACTTGTCACTATACTATACTACAACGATCAGGTACACTGCCTGGTGAGGATTGTAAGCTTTTCGAGATCCCTCGAGAGGTAAAGCCTGGTGCAATTCCCAAGCATCAAGTTTTTGGCGCCGCAGCCCGGGGAATAGTTATTGTCTAGGTTAGGATTTCTTTTTATTTGGTCTAATTGCTAGATTCCTTTCTAGTAAGATTTTATTTTTTTTTTTAGGTTTTCTTTAGTCTATCTTATTTCTTCATGCCTTTGTTCGTAACTTTTACCATCCGACATCATGGAAGGTGGTAACATCTTTGAACCCATCAACCCACCACAACAAGACCACCCACAAAACCCACCACTAACTAACCAACCTCTTAGGCCCCGAACCCTAGGAGAGTATTCCCGACCTAGCCACCAACGCTATCAAAACACCATTGAGCTCACCCAAGGAGCCAATGTGTCCCCCTTGCGATCCGACACCATCCGGTTGATGCAAAGCGGATGTGCATTCCATGGACTTCATTCCGAAGATCCTAATCAACATCTCAAGGACTTCCTTAAAATCGTAGATTCTATAGACCTTGATGTTACAACTAGAGAGACGACCCGATTACGCCTATTCCAATTCTCTCTACGTGATCAAGCTAGTCAATGGCTTGAACGTTTACCCGCGGGATCCATCACCTCATGTGATGATCTCACCACTCGTTTCCTTGCTCAATTTTTCCCACCTGGGAGAACTACCAAGCTTAGAAATGATATCTTGATGTTCCAACAACGTCAAGGTGAAACTCTATATGAAGCATGGACTCGTTTCAAGGACTTACTCCAAAAAGTCCCTCATCATGGCATAGATCTTTGGCTCCAAGTCCAAATCTTCTATGACCATATCGATCTCTCCACAAGGCGAACCATCGACCAATCGGCCGGTGGTAAGCTACGTGATCTAAGTGCGGAATGTTGGGTCACTGAATTCCCCAATCCTCTTCTAACAAGGATTTGAACGTAAAATAACCTAAGTATAAACAAGTCACTGAGTGAACAGTAACTCAGTGAGTCATCTTCAGGATGCTTACACCGAGCCTAAGAAGAAAGGTTCTCCATTCAGTGAGGCGGAACTCAGTGAAGTGTGATCTAAGCCAAAAAGAATGTGATGGGTTCAGTGAGGATGACTATAAATCACTGAACCCCATGACTCCTCAACAACTTCATGGTACTGAAGACTGATGACTAGAAGACTGAAGTTTTGGCAGGACTGGGCGGGAAAGTTTGATCTGTTTCACTAAAGTGCTTTATCACTTTAAGGTCAAACTTTCCTCAAATGGTTAAAACCAGGCTGTCATCAGAAAGTGCCTTTTGGACTTAACCCAAAGAAGTTTCTCTTGCCAGAGAATAAAATCTATCAAGATTTTATTGAGGAACACTTTGGTCCATTGTATAATAGGGTTGTTCACATTTGTGTATAAATAGGTAGCATAAGAGAGGAGTAAATGTTGACAAGTTTGTGCAATTAATGAAAAGCATTCACAAACCACTTTTACTCCTCCAAAGAACAACATAACTCCTGAGATAGCTCAGTGGGTCCTGAAAGTTGTCACTCAACATAGATTGAGTTTAGTGAGGAGTCAATACCATACTTGTCGTTTTCAATCCCAAGTGTTATTCCGCAAACACTTGGGTATGATTCTTTTTGATTAACTTCTAATAAAGAATTAAACGTTGAAAAATATTGTCTCTTATATCTACGTTACTTTATTGTTAATCATTTTATACATCTTTGTTTAAAGTCATATAACTTGGTTACTTTAGCTTTGTAGTTATAGTTAACCAAGTAAAAGGGACCAACAAGTGGTATCAGAGCCTCTGATTTGTAAAACTTAAACCTGTTTTCAAAACTTAAGAGTGCTCAAGTTTTTAAAATCAAGATCCCACTATGACTGACATAGATGTTCCCCAACTTGTCGACAAAAAGGGTGGAAGTTATTCAGCAACTGCCCCTCGACTTGAAGTTGGCAAATTTAATAAGTGGAAAAAGCGAATGCTTTGCTACTTAACTGGGATGGAACCATATTACATTAAGTTGATTAATGATGGTCCATATGTCCCAACAACTGCCCAAGGTTTAATCAAACCTGAAGCTCAGTGGACCCCAAATGAAAGGAGGGTGGTCAATCAAGACCAGCGCCTGAAAAGCATCATTATATCATGCCTTCCTGATGATATAATGGAATCAGTGATCAATTGTCCCACTGCCCAGCAGACATGGACTGACCTGGTTCATAGCTATGAAGGGCCTTCTGATACCAAAGAGAATAGAATCATGGACCTGAAGCTTGAATTCAATACCTTCAGGGCCAAGGATTCTGAAAGTCTCTCTGAGACTTATACTCGGTATAAGACCCTCCTGAATGAGCTGACCAATGATGGTGTTATACTGTCAAAACATGAGATCAATGTTGGTTTTGTCAACAGTCTCCCTGAGAAGTGGTTAAACTTCTCTCAGAGATTGAGAAATGCAAACCACATTCAGAACCTTGAGCTCCCTGCCATCTATGGGAAGTTTGTCTATGAGGACAATCTTATCACCAGGAGATACCCTGGTAAAGCTCAGGAGACCAAAAAGGCCTTGACAATTTCACCCATATCAACTGCTTTCTATTCAAAAGGTGTTGTGCAGGATTTTTAGGATGGTTCTGATGATGAGGTTGACCAAAGAACCAGTGAGGAGTACCTAAATGATCTTCAAATTGAATTTCATGAAAGAGCACTCCTTGCTAATTCAAAAAGATTTTTTAAGAAAAACAAATTCCCTTCAAAAGCAAATGATAACACTGAATGCTTCAAATGTGGCAAAATGGGCCATTTTGCTAAAGATTGTTTTTCAAAAACAACCTCTGAACCATCCTTCAAATTTTCAGGAAATAACTCTTTTTCAGGCCCCAGCAAATTTCAACCAAAGATGCTTCAGTCTAGTCAAAGATTTGAAAAAGTCCCTCAAATTGACTTTGAAGCCAAGTATAGAAAGGCAAAAGCTAAACTTGCCCTTCTTGAATCATCCTCAACAGTCTCTCAGCCTCCTCAGGCTCCAAAGCCTTCTCAAGCCAAGAACAAAGGGCTTGTTGCTGAAAAATATGACTGGGATGAGGTTGAAGTATCCTCTGATGATGATGAAGTTCACATCAGTGCCCTGATGGCCCTATCAGATGACAACAAGCTTGCTGTGGGGAAGAGTCATGCAAGAAATGGTGAATGGGTCAACATCACTATGAGGAAGGTAAATCTTTTACTTTCTATGGATGATGATGATGATTGGAAATCTTACTTAGATTATATTAATGTTGATCTTAAGTATGTTGAATAGCAAAGACTTAATTTGTTTTCAAAATTTAACAAACTGAGTTTTGAATTAAATCATAGTAGAGATGAACTACTTGCTTTAAAACAAGCCAAACTTGAAAGTGTTACACTTCAAATTCAAAACTCTGAACTAGTAAAACAAAATCAAGCTCTTCAGGAAGAACTTAAGAAAGAAAAGGAAACTATTTGGAAATGGTCTCAGGAAAACCCCAAACTTTATGAAACACTGAGTCTCTCACCCAGCTCCAAAAAAACTGGTTTGGGTGATGATCAACTCACTGAAGTTTCTGGGGAAAACAGCCATTCAACAACTTTTCTGTCAACTAACATACTCTCTAGCAAAGAACTGGCTCCTAAACCCAGTGATTGGATTGAAAGAAACAATCATGATAGTAAAATGCCAAATTTTAATACTGGAAGAATCCTGGAGCCTGAAAGTCAGGCTATCAAGGAGCTGCTAGGAGTCACTGATGAACTTAGGCTGTGTTTGATTTTTTTTTTTTTTTTTTTTTTTTTGCCTCTTAACAGGCTCTGAATGGCCAAAATGTCTGAATCGGTCAGACATTTGGTCGTTCAGACCGTTTGTTTTTTTTTCCGTTCAGACGCGTTCAGATGCAGTAAGATCTTAATGGTTTAGACTTGAGAGGGGTGTCTAAATGCGTCTTGTTGCCTCTTGCTGACACAAATAAAAACCAAAAAAATAGTACGAGCAAGCAAATGTGCAGTTCAAACATGAGTTTTTTTTCCCGTTCAGATGCGGTCAGATTCAGACATTTACGCATCAGATTCAGATTCAGATGTGCGGTTCAGATTCAGATTCAGACCCTCTTAACAAACAAACACCACCTTAGTCCTACTGAGTCCATCACTGAGTCTAAGTCTGATTCACCACTCCCTCCACTGAAACAACTTCAGGGAGCGGAACCCAATTCTGACCTTGCACCATTAGTCTATCAACCACATTCTCCAAAAGAGAAATCAGGGTTAGGAAGGACTATTCTGAAAAGACCTACTCCTGTACCCACTGAACACCAAAAACCTTCAGTACCCACTGAAGTGAAGAATGAAAGCACTGATTCAAAGGTTGACCAGCTTACTGAACTTGTCAGGATGCTGAGTGAGAAAATTAAGAAGAACTCTGACTCAAATTCTACTAAGCCCTCAGTATCCTCAAGTTCTTCCAAACCAAAAACCACACCCAGACCTTCTGGGAGATGTGAACTGTGCAATTATCCAAATCACAGCACTGATAAATGCTACAGAGTCCTGTTTTGCATGATATGCAAACAAGAGGACCACAGAACCTGTGATCACATTCCCCACGCTGCTTCTTTAAAAGCAAGAGGTCTATACAAAAACCAAGGCTATCAGTATGCCACTCCTTCCAAACAAACACTGAAGGCTAAGCCTTTCTCACCATGTCCTCACTGTGGTTTCAATGATCATCTTCCTGATGATTGTATGATGAAAAATTGCTGTGACATCTGTGGAGATCCCTCCCATGAAACCAGGGGACATGACAAAGTTACTCAGTCCAGAAGGAAAAACCAGACCAACACTTCTCAGTCACCTGAGGCATCAACCTCCACAAAATGTAAAACATGTGGAAGCTCAGGACACACAACTTCAGACCATGATTCATTAACTGAGTTCAAAAAGTCCCTGAGGACTAAGCCCACTAGAAAGTGGGTCAACAAGAAAAACTAACCCAGTTTACTGTTTGTGCAGAAACACATCAAGGATCCTACTTGGCATCTAGACAGTGGATGCTCCAGAAGTATGACTGGTGAGAAAAGTTTTCTGCACAAATATGTAGAAGAACCAGGACCCAAAGTAGTATTTGGTGATAACTCATCAGCTCCCACTGAAGGTTATGGTTCAGTAAACTGCAATGGTATATTTTTTACAAGAATAGCTTATGTTAATGGTCTCAAGTACAACCTGATAAGTGTTTCCCAACTATGTGATGCCAAATACATAGTTCAGTTTAATGACAAGAGAGGGACCATCTTTAATGCCAATAAGGAAGTTGTGTTGATTGCCCCTAGGAGGGATGATGTATATGTCCTTGACATGTCATCCCTGACTAAGAATGGGACTTGTCTATTCTCAAAGGCAAGTGAGACAATCAACTGGCTATGGCATATGAGACTCTCTCATCTCAACTTCAAGAGCATCAACAACCTGGCCAAACAGAACAAAGTTCTGGGCCTGCCATCCCTGGTGTATACCAAAGACAAGCCTTGTTCTGCTTGTGAAAAAGGAAAACACCACAGGGCATCATTCAAAACCAAACAAACCTTTTCCATCAAAAGCTGCCTACATCTTCTTCATATGGACCTTTTTGGACCTGTCAGTCTAATGTCCATTCACCATGTTAAGTATACTCTGGTCATAGTGGATGAATACTCAAGATATACTTGGGTCTACTTCCTGACCAAAAAGAGTCAGGCAGCTGAAACCATCATGTCATTTGTCAGGAACATTGAAAATCAAAATGATGTCAAAGTTAAACAGATCAGGACTGACAATGGCACTGAATTCAAAAACCAAGACCTTGAGTGTTTTTGTGATGAGAAAGGAATTTCTCAAAATTTCACTTCTCCCTATACTCCTGAACAAAATGGAGTAGCTGAAAAGAGAAATAGAACACTCATTGAGGCAGCAAGAACAATGTTAAATGGCTCAGTCCTCTCAAAACACTTTTGGACTGAGGCAGTTAAAACAGCCTGCTACACTCAAAATAGGTCAATCATTGTGAAAAGGCATAATAAGACTCCTTATGAGATATTCAAAGGAAGGATTCCTGACATCAATTACTTTCATGTATTTGAGTGTCCTGTGTTTATACATAATCACAAGGATCACTTGGGTAAATTTGATGCCAAAGCTGATGATGGATACTTCCTAGGATATTCCCTGTTTTTTAAAGCCTTCAGGGTGTTCAACACAAGGAGACAACAAACTGAGGAAACTTATCACATTACCGTTGATGAGAGCACTGAATCCATCAGGTTCTCAAATACCTCAGTAGAAGAAATTGGTATTGATGACTCATCAAGGTATCCTCCTGATGAGTATCATCCTGAGAACAATCCCTCAACTCAATACCAAGCTGATGCTGACGTCTCCTATTACATCATCCCTCACAACCTACCCCAACCACCTATCAGTGAGTTCATTGAAACTCAGCATGTCTCTAATGAGACTGAAACCACTAAACAAATTGTTCAGGAACCCTCAGAGCAAATTGTTCCTACAAATGTCACTGAAGCACATAGTGATGAGTCACCTCATGTTCCTGAATCTGAACCTAATCAGGTTCCTTCAAGCTCAAATTCCTATCCCAAACCTCAGGATAGCTGGACTAGATCCAAAATCATTGAGCTTGTGAACATCATTGGTGAACCCACTGAAGGCATGCTCACAAGAAGCAAGGCTGCTAAACTCAAGGCCGCCACTGCCAATATATGTCTTTATGCTGACTATCTCTCAGAGATTGAGCCTAAAAATGTCAAAGAAGCCTTGACTTATGAAAGTTGGGTTCAGGCCATGAGAGATGAATTGGAACAATTTGACAGAAATGATGTCATGACCCTTGTTGAATGCCCCCAAGGTGTTTTAATCATTGGTATGAAATGGGTCTTTAAAAATAAGACCGATGAGAATGGCACAATCATCAAAAATAAAGCAAGACTAGTTGCCAAAGGATATAATCAACAGGAAGGTATAGACTATGATGAAACCTTTGCACCTGTTGCTAGAATGAAAGCCATCAGGATCTTCCTTGCCTATGCAACTTACATGAACTTTAAAGTTTACCAAATGGATGTTAAAAGTGCATTCCTGAATGGTAACATCAAAGAAGATGTTTATGTGCAACAGCCTCCTGGTTTCGAAAGTAGTGAATACCCCAACCATGTCTACAAGCTTAACAAAGCCCTTTATGGACTGAAACAAGCACCCAGGGCATGGTATGAAACTCTTTCAGCCTTCCTGATCCAAAACAAGTTTGTCAGAGGAAAGATTGATAACACACTGTTCATCTACAGAACAAAGAGTGATGTCAGTCTTGTCCAAGTATATGTTGATGACATCATCTTTGGCTCAACAAGTTACAAACTTTGCAAACAGTTTGAGAAACTAATGACCACAAAGTTTGAAATGAGCATGATAGGTGAACTCACATACTTTCTTGGACTCCAAATTAAACAAACTGAAAAAGGAATATCAATTTGCCAAGAAAAATACCTCAGGAACCTACTGAAGAAGTATGAGCTCACTGACTGCTCCTCAGTAAAGACTCCTATGGTTCCTCCAAACAACCTTGGCCCTGATCTCACTGGAAAATCAGTGAATCAAACCCAACTCAGAGGAATGATTGGCTCCCTGATGTACTTACTTGCCTCAAGGCCTGATATCCAATTCCCAGTCTGCATGTGTGCAAGATACCAGGCTGACCCTAAAGAATCACATCTCATTGTTGTAAAGAGAATCATCAGGTACCTGAAGGGTACTCCAAACCTTGGTTTGTATTACCCAAAATGTTCAGGATTTGATCTCAAAGGGTACACTGACTCTGACTATGCAGGATGTAATATGGATAAGAAAAGTACTTCAGGATCCTGCCAATTTCTTGGTGGTAAACTTGTGTGTTGGAGTACAAAGAAACAACAGTCAGTGGCCATGTCCTCAGCTGAAGCTGAATATATAGCTGCTGCAGGATGTTGTGCAAATGTACTATGGATGAAGAGCCAACTGAGTGACTATGGCATTCAGTGTAAGATGGTACCTATCTTTTGTGATAATACAAGTGCCATAGCCATCTCAAACAATCCAGTACTTCATCAAAGAACCAAACACATTGACATTAGATACCACTTCATCAGGGACCACATCATTAATGGAGAAATTGAACTACATTTCATTCCCACTGAATATCAGCTAGCTGATATCTTCACAAAACCTTTGGATGAACCCACTTTCACAAGATTGAAAGCTGAATTGGGCATGTTGGACATAGAATCAGGAAACTGATCAAAAGTGTTCCAACCTGATGTAAATTCTCTAGGTCCCTGATCACACCCTTCCTGAAAAAAAAAATTTGAATGAAAATTCATTCAGGGGGCTCAGGATGAAAAATGGCATTGAATACCCTAACTAAATGCTCTAAGTACTTAGTTAGTAAATGTCCCAGGTAGGTAACTGATTCCTATTAAATATAGGAATATATGTCACTTACACAACTGGCATCCACTCCTTGGGCCCCCACATCTCTCTCACCAAACACCACTGAGCATTAAATGCTCCCTCACACACAAAAGTTGTGATGATTTTTTTCTCTGAAAAAGTGCATTATTTGCAGAGCCGCACAACTGTTCACCCACGATGTGAGAGAAAATAGGGGTAATGGGAATCGTGATATTTAATGCGGATATCAAACCAACATTATTATGCCGTTTTGGTTGAATAATTTAAACCTTTGGTATCCGCAACATCACTACCCTAATTCCCACCCTATAAATACCCCCACAAAGAAGAACACACACACACTTTAAAATCTTAACAAAACTCTTGCAAAATTATTTCAAGAACTCTTTTGCTTTCAAAATCTGTGTGTGCTTCTTCTTTATTCAAAACCAGACCTTTTTTTATCATACTAAAATGGCATCTTCAAAGGTCATAAAATACGCACCCAATGTGGAATTCCAAATGGAAAGCGTAGACCTCAACAAAAACAATGTGGTGGGGAACTTTGCCTACCCTGAAGGGTTCCCTAAATACAGGGATGTGGTGAAGTTCCTACAAAACTGTTTTCTCACCACCGCATTCATAAAGACCCCCTCAGTCATCTATCATGACTACTTGAGGGAATTTTGGTGCTCAGCGGTGGTTGAAAACCCTGATGCGCCAAAGGAGACCAAAATCAAGTTCTCAGTGAAGAATGGGACTAAGTCCCTTATTCTTGACTACAAAACCTTTGTCAAAGCCACTGGCCTTGACTACACTGAGACTTTTGTAGCCCCACCCACTGAAGAGGAGGTTAAACAACTCCTCTTAGAACTAGGGCCCTATGATAAGCATCATCCTGATGTTACTCCAGGGGCCCTACTGAACAAAGCCCCCATCATCAAAACATGGTTCCCTGCCCCTTGGAGGATCCTGATGACATTTGTAATTCAGGTCCTTGGTGGGAATAAGTCCTCAACTGAGCAACTAAACACTACTCAATCAATGATAGTGTACTGTCTCATTGAGGGTAAAAAGATTGACCTTGGAGAAATTATCTTCAGGGACCTCATAGGCAAATTGGGTGGGAAGTCTAGGCAAAAACACATGTCTTACCCTAGATTCATTTCCTGTGCCCTGAATGACCTACTAGGGTCTGAGTATATTAAGCCTAACAGTGTCGGCTTTGAACCTGATGTCTTACATAAGGCAAACTACTCACGTGACCCTAATGAGGTAACACCTGTCGCCCTGACCACATACATGCTCACTGCTATCCTGGGTGACAACATTGTTTCACCAATTCCCTCTCCCACCAAAAAGGTGAAGAGGAAGAAGGGACAGGGGTCCAGGAAGGTGGCTCAACCCAAGCCACTCGCCACTGATACCTCTGCCCCTAAGCCTGACAATAGGGGGCAACAACAACAGACCTTGACTGCCGACACCATCAGTATCATTAGCCAATCTTTGGCCACAAAACAAAGGCCAATGGAGGGCACTGAGACATCACACTCAGTGTCCTCGGGCGAACCCGTTCCCAAAGGCCCTACTGGCATAAACAAGTCAGTGGGGTCGGAACCAACTAAACCTTCACATCCTGCTAAAGACTCTGGCAAATCACAACCAGAGTATCAGGGAGTAAGGGGTCCTATGCCCTCGGTGGGGCAGCACTACTCCACTGAGAAGGGGACCCACAAACATTCACATCCTGCCAAAGGCTCGGGTAAATCACAACCCAAGCAACAGGGAGTTCTCGCCCCTAAATCTTCGACAGGCCAGCACAAGCCTGTTGGAAAGGGGGGCATAACCACTCAGGTGCCTAATGAGGACATTCGCCAATCAAAGCTTTTGTCTGAGGGCACAAAAACTCATCCCAAAGACTCAGAGGGAAACATACAACCCGCTAATAAGGACACAACATTCACGGCTCCTAGTGATGGTACTGAGAAACACCCATCAGTGCCTGAAGGGGTCACGAGGGACAAAGATTCAGAGGGACACATACCACCCGCTGATATGGAACTCACAACCAACCCCGAAGGTGCGCATAACTCGGGAACTAACCCTGAGGACCAGGTAGATAAAACCCAATCTAGCGGATTTAAGGGGTCAGGACCTGGCCAAAACGAAGGCAAGTCTTCTTATGAAGAGGAGCCGGATAACCTTCCTTTGCAGATTCAGTCCCTAGCTGAAGCTCAGGCAGTTTTGTACTCTGATGATGAATTCAATAGTGATGAGGAAGTCTTCAAGGCCGGAGATGATATGGAGCTTGTGGAGACAGTCCCTGAACCAATTCCTCAGTCTCCTCAATCTTCTAACCATGACGATGCTGACACACATACCGAGCCAGAGTCCTCAGGAGATGATCAGGCTCCTCTCACTGTGAAGACCTTCACCAAATTCATCAAAAAGATTACTAACATTTTGTACAGGGGGATCACTGATGAGGTCTTTGACATGCACACTGAACAGGCGGTTCACTATCATAATCTCAAAGATGTTGTCGAAGACTTCGATGAAGATGTCAAGGAACAAAATTCCTCAGTCAACCACTCCCTGACACAGATGATCACTCGCCTGAATCAGTTTTTGATAACCCTCAACCAGCTGAATGTAGGGGTTCAGTCGGTTCAAGACTCAGTCAAGGATGATCCTGAACTCACCAGGAAGCTACTTCAGGCATCTAAGACGTATCAGGTAAACTCAGTGGCCCTCACTGAGTTACTTGACTTGTTGAAGGGTTCTAATCTTCAGGGTCTTACCACTACTGTGGAGTCTCTCAAATCTTCCTTCATCAAAATGGAAGAATCAGTGACAGCTCAGTCCCAAAGGTCTACTTCTCTGGCATGGACCTTGGGATCCAGGATGACAGCTCTTGAACATGCACAGGCTGCACTTGACTCCAGGGTGTCCATCATTCAGCAGGATACTCAGGAGATCAAGTCTATGATGACTGAAATTTTTCAAGCCTTCAAGGGAGCATCTACTTCTTCTTCAGTACAGCCAACACTTGCCATCACTGACACTCACGCAAATGTTGAGGGGGAGAATGCTACTGAAGCCCCTAATACTGTTGAACAAGAAGCTAGACAGCCCTCTCACACTGAGGGGGAGCATGTCACTGAAGCAACACCAATCACTGAAGTTCCACCACAGGAGGAACCAGTTTCTTCTTCTCTCAGATAAGACAGAGGCAAAAGTATTGCTACCACCTCTAGTCCTGAAATTGTGCTCAATCCAGCCTCAACCTTGGTCAGATTTGACCCTGATGCACCTATCAGGGTCCCGTTTGAAATCAATGGAGTAGTACATCATCTCACTCATGACGAAATTCAAGCTCACATGGAAAGGACTGAGACACTACTAAAGGTGGCTGAAGAAGAGAGAATGAGCAAGCCTGTTCTTATTCAGGCTGTTCATGAGGAAGCTGAAAAGATTGGGTTGAATACTGAGGCACTAGCAACTGAACAAGCTGGTGCAGCCTTTAAAAAGGCTCAGGAAGAAGAGCTAAACGCTCTCAAAAGGGAAAGGGAAAACAAGCTCAGGAAGGATGCTCAAATCAGAAAACACAGGGTCGAAAAGTATACTTGGGTGATGAAAGAGATGTTAAGACCTGAAACGATCACTGACATTCAAATCCACAGGAACACCGATCCTGCAGTGGTCACCGTCTTCAGGGGACGTGATAAAAGAATACTTGACATCCATAAGCCTTTCAAGTTTGCTGACTTTGGCATCACTGAGCTTGATGAGCTTCGTTCTATCAATGCCAAAAAGAACAATGTTGTGGTTCCTAAACTTCTTGAATCACTGAAGGATAGGTACGACAGACTGAGAGCAATGCCTGAAGCTCTTAACATTCCCTCTCTTTTTCCTGACTCAACAAAAGAGACTGCTCCATCTAAGGCTTCCAAGAGGAAAAGGAAGCAAATTGAGATGGAGCCTGAGATCAAAGTACCAGTGTTAGAGTGTGACAGGTCGCTTCCTAAAGGGATCACGCTCGTGAACAATGCGGTCCTTAAAGCTCCTGAAAGAGGCTTATGCTTCACTGATGCATATGGAAGCCTGGCGTTCCAAAGGTGGTCTGATATGGATAAGGCAGGAATCAAAGCTATGCTCATGTACCTCATGTTGGCGTCCCCCATCCTGAGTGATGAGAACAAAAGATTCTGCCAGGACTTGGAAGCAATGATCAATGAACATCCTGAAAGACACCTACTCAGATCAAAGAAAGCAAAGATTGAAAACCTTGGATACCACCTGAACATCTGATCTTCAACAACTATCTTTTTTATTTTTGTAATTTGTAGGACTTGTAATAACTATGAATAAAATTTTGATGTTTAAATTAAGTGTCCTTATAATTACAACAACATTCAGTAAGAGATGAAGACCCCTGCCAACTCACACTGAATCAAGAAACACTTAGGCTATTTGTATGTTCAAATAGGGGGAGATTGTTGGGTCACTGAATTCCCCAATCCTCTTCTAACAAGGATTTGAACGTAAAATAACCTAAGTATAAACAAGTCACTGAGTGAGCAGTAACTCAGTTAGTCATCTTCAGGATGCTTAGACCGAGCCTAAGAAGAAAGGTTCTCCATTCAGTGAGGCGGAACTCAGTAAAGTGTGATCTAAGCCAAAATGAAGGTGATGGGTTCAGTGAGGATGACAATAACTCACTGAACCCCATGACTCCTCAACAACTTCATGGTACTGAAGACTGATGACTAGAAGACTGAAGTTTTGGCGGGACTGGGCGGGAAAGTTTGATCTGTTTCACTAAAGTGCTTTATCACTGTAAGGTCAAACTTTCCTCAAATGGTTAAAATCAGGCTGTCATCAGAAAGTGCCTTTTGGACTTAACCCAAAGAAGTTTCTCTTGCCAGAGAATAAAATCTATCAAGATTTTATTGAGGAACACTTTGGTCCATTGTATAATAGGGTTGTTCACATTTGTGTATAAATAGGTAGCATAAGAGAGGAGTAAATGTTGACAAGTTTGTGCAATTAATGAAAAGCATTCACAAACCACTTTTACTCCTCCAAAGAACAACATAACCCCTGAGATAGCTCAGTGGGTCCTGAAAGTTGTCACTCAACATAGATTGAGTTTAGTGAGGAGTCAATACCATACTTGTCGTTTTCAATCCCAAGTGTTATTCCGCAAACACTTGGGTACGATTCTTTTTGATTAACTTCTAATAAAGAATTAAACGTTGAAAAATATTGTCTCTTATATCTACGTTACTTTATTGTTAATCATTTTATACATCTTTGTTTAAAGTCATATAACTTGGTTACTTTAGCTTTGTAGTTATAGTTAACCAAGTAAAAGGGACCAACACGGAAGAATCATGGGAACTCATAGAAGATCTTGCTCTCTATCACAATGAAAGTTGGAATGATCCCCGTGATTTGAACAAAATGGTCAAGGCTATATCTTTGCCTTCGGACAATTCTAGCACTCCCGACCGTAGGATCATGGAACTTGAGGTCCAAGTCAAGTTTCTCATGAAATCTTACGAAGTTCCTAAGCCTTCAAGCCATGTGAATAAAATCACTTCTTCATGCGAATTATGTAGTGGTCCCCATGAAACTCGTGATTGTGTGGAACTCCCCGGAACAGCTTTTGCGGACTACGCACCCTCGCGTACCGACGAAGCGGGAGATAAGTCGTACACTTTCAAACCCGAGCCAAACCCTTACAGTGATTCCTACAACCCCTCTTGGAAAAATCACCCAAACCTTAGGTGGAAACAAAACCAAAACAATTCTTCCAATCCGCCTAATCGCTACCAACCAAATGGTCCACCCTCCAACCGTACTTTCAACAACAATCCTTCTAACAACTATGGTAGTACCAACAATCTTGAAGGATTGATGTCCAAGTTTATGGCATCTCAAGAAGCTCGCGTAGCTAAGTTTGAAACCGACTTCAATCAACAACAAACGGAGATGACCAATAAGATTGACAACTTGTTGAAAGCCCTCAACAACCAAGCGTTAACTACACCTAGGAAGGACACTAGAGACGCCAATAACGGAATCCAAACTAAGGACCCCTCGTCATCCAAACACGTCCACTTTGTCAATGTTGTCACCATTAAGCCAATAGATAAGGATATAGAAGAAAGTGACAAGGATGAAGTTGGAGTAGAAACCGAGACTAGGGATGAAAATAAGGAAGTTGAGGTTGATAAGGGAGACAAGTTAGAGGAAGTAGAAAACGTAGAAGAGTACTTTGATAAGTTGCCCACCAAGGAAGAACGGGAATATCACAAGGATTTATTCAATGATCCCGAGACACCATATATCCTTGGTTCACCCCTTATTAAAGTAGGTGATCCCTCTAACATCAACATACCATGCAACATTGGGCATATGCATGTATGGAAAGCTTATATCGACCCTAGGTCTCCTATAAACATCATGCCTAGGACTTATTATAATTGGGTAATGAAGAAGCAACTTGGTTATAGGATGATACCCAACAAGAATTTGATAAGTAATTTTGTAGGAAGAGTGAAAGGATTGCATGTGATTGTTGGAAACTTCACTTATGAGACCGACTTTGTGATAGTGGAGGATACTCGTCCGGTGATAGATGATTGCCTAAGTCAAGTAGTGTTCGGAAAACCATTCATTGAGACCTCCAAGATGAGTTATGATCCGACTCTAGGGATAGTTAGGTTCAAGAAAGAGAATGATGAGATTGCCTACCAAATGCCCTATAAGATTGAACAATACCGCCTCCTATCGAACATAGAAAAGGAACACAAACAAGCGGTTTACTATAGGAATGATGAGGATAGACGTAGAGGAGTTGAATATGTTATGAATAAGATACTTGGTTTCTACAAAGAATGTTTACAACTAGGTCCGGAATACAAAACTAATATAGGAGATAACCTAGAGAGTGAACTCAACGATAAGGTCACGTAGTAGCCCATGACCTTGAGTCTAGCTACAAGACTCATAAATAAACAAAAGCGCTTCTTAGGAGGCAACCCTTGCTTTGTGTGATTTTTATCTTATTTTGATTGTTATTTGTTTTCGTATGCATGCTTTATTTTTATTGTTGGTAGATCATGTTTCAAACTAAAATGGTGAAGATACTTTATTTTGTCGTTTGGCTTTGTCTTAACTTCATCCAAAGGTATTTCGTAAAAGATAAGTGTAAGGGAAAACCCCAAATATGTTTTTAAGAAACCAAACCGATCATGATTCTTCACAATATTAAATGGACATGTATATTCGTATTTGTTAGAGTCAAATGCTTGTATCGAGTCATAACGATGTTTTGCAGGATTTTCTAGGAAGTAGGACAAAGTTTTTCCAAAAATTTTCCAGAAACTTAACATAAAGATTTCTGCAGGTCACTTTTGACGGCGTCAGGAAGAAATTCCTGACGGCGTCATGTGTAAAATTCTGGAAATTTTGCCAGTTTTGTTTTTCTAACGGAGTCTTAAAGTTTTTGTCGAATCTTTAGTTTTATAAACTCCAGGAAATCTGCAAACATTCATTCCACAAGCATTATATCCCTTTAATTCCTAGAAAGCAATTTAAGATATATATGTTATTTTTCTAGGTTTTGTTAGCATATATAGATTGCCGCTGATTTTATGCAAGGTTGCCTTGTTTATTTTCTCAGGTTTAACAGGTTATGTATGACAAGAAGATGATTTATATTCTGGAAGGGAAGCTTTGATTGCTCATTTTCTTGGAGGAAGATCTAACCTTGTAACCAGACTATCCATACCGAGCGAATCAAGGGAGTGTTTGATTTCATTCTTTTACCTGTTTTTACTTTTACATTCTTTAATTGAACATTGGGGACAATGTTCATCCTAAGTGAAAGGGAAAGGGGAGTGTTTGATTGCTCATTTTCTTGGAGGAAGATCTAACCTTGTAACCAGACTATCCATACCGAGCGAATCAGGGGAGTGTTTGATTTCATTCTTTTACCTGTTTTTACTTTTACATTCTTTAATTGAACATTGGGGACAATGTTCATCCTAAGTGAAAGGGAAGGGTAAATAATGATACCTTATAGATAAACTTGCACTTGAGTTTGTTTGTTTGATGGTAGGTGTGTAATAAAACTATGAGAAATACTTGTTAGTGTAATTTTAGCGCCAAATTTAAAAATTTTTACAACATTTAGGAGTGAAACTTTAGCCTTAGCAAGCGTCTCATGGATAGGATTTGTATGACTAGTACAAAACCGTACTATTTAGAAAAAAATTTCACCCAAATATGTGAGGTTCGCCTTTAGATTTGATAGGAAAAGCATTCATTATTAGTGCTTATGAGAGTACCGGTAGTATTTAGATTCTAAAACTTGCGTTAGTGATGCATCCCGAGACTGCTAGTGAGACTACATTCGTGTGGTAGGATTTACTACATGATAAGAGGCATTAGGATCACCCTTGTGTTAAACCCGTATCATAATTACTTGACCATTTAAGTCATATTACTTGGCTAGTAAAGTCAACTAATTTTCCCACACATTAGCGTTGTACTCATTTTTAATACACGAAACCCCTAGTACACCCCTCCGAGCCTATCTTTTCATTCCTAACTTTAAGCATCTTACTTAAAGGAAGAATTTGTTACAACCCACTTATATGTACACCCAAATCGCCTTAGCCTTCCGTGTATGCACTCATCTTTAGTGCATTATTGTTATTTGTTTAAACCCTTAGTTAATTATCTAATTGATTACATGGTTGCTAAGTCGAGTCATATCCTTGTATATATTGTTTTGGGACGATTGGGAGTCATGGGTAAAGTACTATTGTTATGGAGTAATTAGGAAGAACATCATTTTATTACCCCCATACGTGCGTTAATCTTAAAAGTACTCCAAGTGTTTTGATTATCTTAATTCGAGTCACTAGATTAGTTTATTGTAAAGTATGTAAAAATTCAAGTGTAAGGGGAATGTTCATTCCCTATGATGTATTATTTTGGATGATAGGGTAAGAGTGTATGAAAAAAAATCGAAAAAAGATAAAGAAAAAGAAAAAAAATAGAAAAAGAAAAGAGAAAAAACATACGGACTACCATCCCGTTTCATTCTATGTTTATTTTATGTTTTCTTTATTTTTCATTTATTAGCTTAAGTCGAGTCTAGTCTTGGTTAGCAACGCCGTATTGTACATGTAATTAACCAATATGATTAACTCGCCACCAGTAAAGATTGCCTATATCCAACAAAACCGTGTATTCCATATCCCTACACCTAACGTTATAACCCTTTAAAAGACCTCTTTGATAGTTTATCCTAGGTGCTTACGCCATGTGGTGGAGGTTTTCCCAAGCCTATGGTAATCTATTTTGCTATGACAGGTAGTGAGAGATGTTTCCCATTTCCATATTGTGATATATACTTTATTACATCCGAGATATGTGAGTATCTAAACAGTATTTGTGAGGTGCTAGTGTATGACCTCCGTGCTTGTCTCTGGTCTTTAGTGGAACGATTATTTGTTGTAATTACTTTTATATTAGTGTTAAATGACCCCTAACTTGTATTTTGACTAGAATAAAAGCGCATTTGCTTGAGGACAAGCAAATCTCAAGTGTAAGGGTATATGATGAGGCGAAAAATGATCCGTTTTTAGGGGGTCATTTAAGCCGGAATTGGAATTTATTTGATCAAATCTTGCCCTAAATCGTTTCTTTTGTGATTTTAGGTACTTTTGGTGTGAATTCTGGAAAAGGAAGCATTTTGGACGTTTTTTGGAGCATAAAAGTGAAGAAAACGGCAAAGTATTAATTTCCCTTGCTGGGAACAATACCTGACGGCGTCAAGAATTAAAATGGTGACAGCCCAGTGAAAACGTGACGGCGTCAGAGCAAGGCCGTCAAGAGTAAAAGTTGTGACGGCCCAGAGCAACATAACACATGACGGCGTCAGATCTGGATCTAGGCAGTCCGAGAATAATATGGGCGGCAGGATGACGGCGTCAGAACTTTCTTCTTGACGTCGTCACCTTAGGAAATATATATATCGTTTTTGTTATTTTCATTCTAAAGGAGAGGAGAATTTTAGGGTCGAACTTAATAAACCCTAGCACGACTTTTACAGTATTTTCAAGGGTTTTCACCCCTTGAAACCCTTCATGTTCCATTGAGATAAGTATCCTTTCAATTCATTCAATATGTCTATGTGTTATTTGAATATATCTTACGCTTGTCTTGATTTTAACATGCTAGGCTAGATCTTTTGTGTGTTTGCTTAGATGTAATGAAACCTAGATGTTGATTATAGGTTGATTGCTTGTTTATAGTTGTAATGGATGAATGATTTCGATGTTAGGCTTAAGAAAACTGGCAGATCTCCATTATAGAGTTGGGGAAGTACGTACGCCACCCCACGATTGGTATTAAGGAATATAACCCGTCATACACGCAACTGTAACAAACAATTAACCTATAAAAGATATCTAGGGAGTAGTGAAATCTGAGTAAACACAATTCTCCCATCTATTGTTCACACCACATTAGTTTAATTAGCTTTATTTAAATTTCTGTTATTTTATTTTGATTGCATCTTAGTTATTGGGTTAGTTGATTAGCAACTAACTCCGCCCACTCTTCCAAAACCCGAGATTTTACTTGCTTTTATAAAAATATAAAAATACAAAAAGAATCATCCCTTACCTCTAGACCTAGTTTTTAGGCTTTCTAATCCTAGCGACACTATTCCTGAGTTGAACGATCAATCCCCCGGTACTTGTCACTATACTATACTACAACAATCAGGTACACTGCCTGGTGGGGGTTGTAAGCTTCTCGAGATCCCTCAAGAGGTAAAGCCTGATGCAATTCCTACGCATCAGGTGGATAGTCCTGCTCACGACCAAGGAATGGGTCAATCTGCAAATGAGGCTCGATGTAATCACGGGTCGATAGATGCTGCATCTGACGGATCGTGTGATCGTACATCCAATCAAACCTCTAGTCAGTGGTGGCTCTCCAGGTATCCATCTGACCCATCCAAGCCCCCTGATGAGCCTGCCAATCCCCCCGACCCATGTGCCGGTAGTAGTCTGCAGAGCCGACCTCATAATCCCCATACTGCAGCTGCTGGGGTGCACCCTCATCATCGTCCTCATCATCATCACCAGCAGCAGCTGCTCCCCCAATAACATACCAAGCAAAAGACCCGTCCCCCAACTCCATCACAATGTTCATCTGCTTGAGGGACTTGGCCTTCACTACCCTGCATGTACCACAATCACTCAAATACCTCATGATCTCAGGCACAAGAATCCCATAGGAACGGGCCAGGCGCATCACAAACATCCCCCCATAGATCTTATCACCTTCCTTTTCCCCCACACCTCCTTTCAGATAACTCGCCACCCAGAATGGGATGTTGCAGTATACATCCGGTGAGAATGTATACTGCAACATCCCATTTCAGATAACTCGCCACCCAGAATGGGAATTGCACCAGGCTTTACCTCTCAAGGTATCTCAAGAAGCTTACAACCTCCACCAGGCAGTGTACCTGATCGATGTAGTATAGTATAATGACAAGTACCGGGGGATTGATCGTTCAGCTAGGAATAGTGTCGCTAGGATTAGAAAACCTAAAGACTAGGTCTAGAGATGAGGGGTGATTCTTTTTGTATTTTTATATTTTTTTAGAAAGCAAATTAAAATCTCGGGTTTGAAGGAGTATGGCGGAATTAGTTGCTAGTCAACTAATCCAAAACTAAGATGCAATCAAAATAAAATACCAAAAATAAAAATAAACGATATTAAACTAGAGTTGTGAGCAATATGTAGGAGAATTGTGTTTACTTAGATTTCACTACTCCCTAGATATCTTTTACACGTTAATTACTTGTTATAGTTGCGTGGATGACGGATTGTATTCCTTAATACCATTCATGGGGTGGCGTACTTACTTCCCCAATCCTATGAGTGCCTACTTCACTCCTATGTCGAGCCGGCTAAGAAACTCCTAACATGGGATCATTAGAATTTACTCATGCATTAAATACAACCAATAAAACCTAGTACACATTGGTTCATGTTTCCTAAGACGTTCAAGCATGTTACACAATGGAGATCTGCCAGTTTTCTTAAGCCTAACATTGAAATCATTCATCCAATACAACCATAAACAAGTAATCAACACATAATTAACATCTAGGTTTCATTAGATCTAAGCAAACACAAGATAAATCTAGCCTAGCATGTTAAAATCAAGACAAGCAAAAGATATAATCAACCAACACATAGACAAATTGATTGAATTAAAGAGAAGACTTATCTCAAAAGCACATGGAAGGATTCAAGGGGTGAAAACCCTTGAAAGCACTGTAAAATATGACCTAGGGTTTACAAAGTTCGGCCCTAGTTTTCTCCACACAAGTTCCTCCCTAATGAATGAAAAATAGAAAAGTATATATAGAGTTTAGAAGGTGACGATGTCAAGAACAAATGTCTGACGCCACCATCTCGCCGCCAAATAGTTCCTCGGACTGCCTAGATCTGGGTCTGACGTCGTCATGTGTACACCTTGTGCAGGCCGTCACCAATTTAACTCTTGACGCCCTTGTTGTGACGCCGTCAGGTTTGCACTGGGTCGTTACCACTTTTACTCTTGACGCCGTCATGATATTCCTCTTGACGCCGTCAGGTACTGTTCTCAGCTTGGAAAATTAAGTCTTTGGCGTTTTCTTCACTTTTACGCTCCAAAAACGTCCGAATTGCTTCCTTTTCCAGAATTCACTCCCAAAGTACCTAAAATCACAAAAGGAAAGATTTAGGGTAATATTTGATCAAATAAATTCAATTCCGGGCTTAAATGACCCCCTAAAAGTGGTTCATTTTTCGCCTCATCATATACCCTTACACTTGAGATTTGCTTGTCCTCAAGCAAATGCGCTTTTGTTCTAATCAAAATACAAGTTAGGGGTCATTTAACACTAATATAAAAGTAATTACAACAAATAATTGTTCCACTAAAGACCAATAGACAAGCACAGAGGTTATATACTAGCACCTCACAAATAGTGTTTAGATACTCACATCTCTCGGGTGTAATAAAGTAATATCACAATATGGAAACGGAAAATATCTCTCACTACCTGTCATAGCAATATAGATTACCATAGGCTTGGGAAAGGATCAAACCTCCACCACATGGCGTAAGCACCTAGGATAAACTATCAAAGAGGTCTTTTAAAAGGGTTGTAACGTTAGGTGTAGGGATATGGAATACACGATTTTGTTGGATATAGGCAGTCTTTACTGGTGGCGAGTTAACAATCTTAGTTAATTACATGTACAATATGGCGTTGCTAAGCCAAGACTAGACTCGACTTAAGCTAATAAATCAAAATAACAAAAACATAAAATGAACATAGAATGAAACGGGATGGTAGTCCGTATGTTTTTTCTCTTTTCTCTTTTTTTCTATTTTTTTTTTTTCTTTTTCTTGTTTTTTCGATTTTTTTTTTTTTTTTTTTTTTTTTTTTGCATACACTCTTACCCTACCATCCAAAATAGTACATCATAGGGAATGAATATTCCCCTTACACTTGAATTTTTACATACTTTACAATAAACTAATCTAATGACTCGAATTAAGATAATCAAAACACTTGGAGTACTTTTTAGATTAACGTACATATGGGGGTAATAATATTATGTTCTTCCCCATTACTCCATAAAACAAGTACTTTACCCATGAGTCCCAATCGTCCCAAAACAATATGTACAAGGATATGACTCAACTTAGCAACCATGTAATCAATTAGATAGTTAACTTAGGGTTTAAACATATAACAATAATGCACTAAAGATGAGTGCATACACGGAAGGCTAAGGCGATTTGGTTGTACATTTAAGTGGGGTGTAACAAATTCTTCCTTTAAGTAAAATGCTTAAAGTTAGAAACGAAAAGATAGGCTCGGAGGGTATACTAGGGGTTTCGTGTACTAAAAATGAGTACAACGCGAAGGGTGTGGGAAAAAAATAGTTGACTTAACATCCAAGTAATATGACTTAAATGGTCAAGTAATTATAATATGGGTTTAACACAAGGGTGATCCTAATGCCTCTTATCATTTAGTAAATCCTACCACACGAATGTAGTCTCACTATCCGTCTCGGGATGCATCACTAACGCAAGTTCTAGAATCTAAATGCTACCGGTACACTCATAAGCACTAATAATAAATGCTTTTCCTATCAAATCTAAAGGCGAACCTCACATATTTGGGTGGAAAATTTTTCTGAATAGTACGGTTATGTGCTAGTCATACAATCTCCTATCCATGAGATGCTTGCTATGGCTAAAGTTTCACTCCTAAATGTTGTAAAAAAATTTAAATTTGGCGCTAAAATTGCACTAACAAGTATTTCTCACAGTTTTATTACACATCTACTGTCAAACAAACAAACTCAAGCGAAAGTGTATCTATAAGGTATCATCATTTTACCCTCCCCTTACACTTAGGAAGAACATTGTCCCCAATGTTCAAGTAAAGAATGTAAAAGTGAAAAAAGTAAAAAGAATGAAATCAAATACTCCCCTGATTCGCTCGGTATGGATAATAAGGTGGCCAGGTTAGATCTTCCTCCAAGAAAATGAACAATCAAAGTTTCCCTTCCAGAAAAATAAATCATCTTCTTGTCATACATAACCTGTAAAACCTGAGAAAACAGACAAGGCAACCTCGCATAAAATCGGCGGCAATCTACATATGCTAATAAATCCTAGAAAACAAAATAAGATATAATGCTTGTGGAATGATGTTTGCAGATTTCCTGGAGATTATAAAACTAATAATTCAACAAAAACTTTAAGACTCCGTTAGAAAAACAAAACTGGTAAAATTTCCAGATTTTTACATGTGACGCCGTCAAGAGTAAACTCGTGACGCCGTCAGAAGTGACCTGCAGAAATTCTTATGTTAAGTTTCCGGAAAATTTCTGGAAAAACTTCGTTCTACTTCCTGGAAAATCCTGCAAAACATCATTATGACTCGATACAAGCATTTGACTCTAACAAATATGAATATACATGTTCACTTAATATTGTGGAGAATCATGATCAGTTTTGTTTCTTAAAAACATATTTGGGGTTTCCCCTTACACTTATCTTTTGCGAAATACCTTTGGATGAAGTTAAGACTAAGCCAAACAATAAAATAAAGTATTTTCACAATTTTATTTTGAAACATGATCTACCAACAATAAAAATAAAGCATGCATACGGAAGCAAATAACAAACAAACAAAAAATAAAAATCACACAAATAAAAATACAGAAAACATGGGTTGCCTCCCAAGAAGCGCTTGTTTTTGTTCGAGTCACGAGCCTGACTCTACCCTTATTTCATGGAAATAGGGGAGGTGTTCCCTACACTTAGGATTAAGTGCGGGTGAAAGTAGCGATACATACCCTTAGGGTGGAAATATCCCATGTAAGGAAAGAGTGGTGGATGAATTATTTGCTCAAAAGGGTGTGCTCCTATCATCATAACCTTACCTAATTCAATCGGGTTAATGGGTGGATTAAGATTTTCTCCTAGAAAGGGATCATTTTCTATCAACTTCAAGATACTACTAGTTAGGGATCTATTTTGACTTAATAAACCCGGTTTAAACCCATAATATTTCTTATGATCAATCATGAATGGGTGATGCAAGTATGTAAGGTCATGATTCACTCTTATGTCAGCTTCCTCTCTACAAGGATTAGAGTCTACTACCTTTATCCCAAGACTACCCGGACTATATGGTTTGATGGGTGGATCGAGACCTTTTTTAATTCCTAAACTTTCATCCAAAGATGGAAGATTAGGTAATGGATTTGGTTGAGGCTCCGATTCATCAAAACTAGGAACTTCCTTAGAACTAAGAGAAAGGTTGTGACTACACGTATTCAAGCCTATTTCATCTAGTTGTGTTTGGTCCAAGGGCTCTACCTCAATTGGGGTTCCTATAGTCTCTTCTACTTCTTCCGGGTAAGTCACAGGTGGTGTGTATTCCTCAAGTGATGGTGGGATTTGTGGGGTACTTTGTAGGTTTGTGTTATTTACCTCATCCTTCCTTTTCTCAACATCACCTATATCCTCATCACGTGTTTTAGTAGAATCTAACCTAAACATGTTCCTAAGTATCTCAAATCCTTCTCTAGCCATTTCAAGTTCTAAGTCTGATTCATAAGAACCTTCCTCAATAACTTGATTACAATGTTCAATTTACCTAAAGGATTCATCTTTTTGCTTACTATGATCATGTTCGGCTAAATCCTCCTTAATTGTTTCCTCAAGTTGTGATGTATACAAACCCATCAATTCATTGAACTCATGGTTCACGGTTAGGAGGCTTTCCTCAAAAATTTTCAAAATGGTCTTACTAAAAGGAATTGATCCTAACAATGATTGTTTAATATAGGCCACACATGCGCATAACTCATCAAACCTATCAAACTTTACACCCATCTCCTCTTGTATATAGCTAAGATCACTTAAAAATTCATTGGAACAACAGGAAGCAAATCTATCCGAGTAAACTAATTGTTCCTCTATTGTTAATGATCTAAATGGAATCTCATCCGCCATGAAGACAAATGAAAATGGTTTTACAAACAAAGGGCACAAAGAAAAAGATAGACTAAAGGAATCCTATAAAAATAAAAATAAAAATCTCACTAGAAAGGAATCTAGCAAGTAGACCTAATAAAAAGAGATTCTAACCTAGACAATAACTATTCCCCGGCAGCGGCGCCAAAAACTTGGTAGCGTGGGAATTGCACCAGGCTTTACCTCTCAAGGGATCTCGAGAAGCTTACAACCCCCACCAGGCAGTGTACCTGATCGATGTAGTATAGTATAATGACAAGTATCGGGGGATTGATCGTTCAGCTAGGAATAGTGTCTCTAGGATTAGAAAAACTAAAGACTAGGTCTAGAGATGAGGGATGATTCTTTTTGTATTTTTATATTTTTTTAGAAAGCAAATTAAAATCTCGGGTTTGAAGGAGTATGGCGGAATTAGTTGCTAGTCAACTAACCCAAAACTAAGATGCAATCAAAATAAAATACTAAAAATAAAAATAAACGATATTAAACTAGAGTTGTGAGCAATATGTGGGAGAATTGTGTTTACTTAGATTTCACTACTCCCTAGATATCTTTTACACGTTAATTACTTGTTATAGTTGCGTGGATGACGGATTGTATTCCTTAATACCATTCATGGGGTGGCGTACTTACTTCCCCAATCCTATGAGTGCCTACTTCACTCCTATGTTGAGCCGGCTAAGAAGCTCCTAACATGGGATCATTAGAATTTACTCATGCATTAAATACAACCAATAAAACCTAGTACACATCGATTCATGTTTCCTAAGACATTCAAGCATGTTACACAATGGAGATCTGGCAGTTTTCTTAAGCCTAACATTGAAATCATTCATCCAATACAACCATAAACAAGTAATCAACACATAATTAACATCTATGTTTCATTAGATCTAAGCAAACACAAGATAAATCTAGCCTAGCATGTTAAAATCAAGACAAGCAAAAGATATAATCAACCAACACATAGACATATTGATTGAATTAAAGAGAAGACTTATCTCAATAGCACATGGAAGGATTCAAGGGGTGAAAACCCTTGAAAGTACTGTAAAATATGACCTAGGGTTTACAAAGTTCGGCCCTAGTTTTCTCCACACAAGTTCCTCCCTAATGAATTAAAAATGGAAAACTATATATAGAGTTTAGAAGGTGACGGCGTCAAGAACAAATGTCTAACGCCGTCATCTCGCCACCAAATAGTTCCTCGGACTGCCTAGATCTGGGTCTGACGCCGTCATGTGTACACCTTGTGCAGGCCGTCACCAATTTAACTCTTGACGCCCTTGTTGTGATGCCGTCAGGTTTGCACTGGGTCGTCACCACTTTTACTCTTGACGCCGTCATGATATTCCTCTTGACGCCGTCAGGTACTGTTCTCAGCTTGGAAAATTAAGTCTTTGGCGTTTTCTTCACTTTTATGCTCCAAAAACGTCCGAATTGCTTCCTTTTCCAGAATTCACTCCCAAAGTACCTAAAATCACAAAAGCAACGATTTAGGGTAATATTTGATCAAATAAATTCAATTCCAGGCTTAAATGACCCCTAAAAGTGGTTCATTATTCGCCTCATCAGTAGAAGAGGTCAGAAGCAGTGACATGGTGGTTGGAGCTATGGCGTCCTGCTAAGCTGTAGGTGATACACCTATGGAATAACCTAACCCTAGGATCCCTGATGAAGGTCGCTCCAGTAGTAGAGGTATACCCCCATTCCCTATGATCGGCCAAAATGTAGCACATCTCAAATCATTCCTCACTGTCTCACCACCCAACAACCTACGCATAAACCCACCCTGAGTCGTCTCATGCTGACTGTACAAACCCAACCTCCAACCAAACTCTTCGACTGAACAAGTCCTATGCTCACCTGCTAACCTAAAGTAAAGAGTAGTACCCATCACATCATTTCTTGCCTCAGCCAAATGAAAACGGAAAGTAGCAAAGAATTCATGCACCAACTCGTTATAAATTTGTTCCCACACTCTAATCAACCTCTCCCATTGAGGACCGGTTAATGCATCAATTTGGAAGCATTGGAGAAAGGCTTGCTCGAGGCTTTGATTGCTCAAGAAATTCTAATCAATCACTGCCCCACTATCAATCTGGTGGTAGAGCAATTCGGCATATTTGGTAGTGGAGGCATCATCATCAAACATACTCCAACTAAGGAGCGTGTCACCCAAGTTCTCATGTTGAGATCTTGAGGAACTCCCCCGGTTGTGTCTAGAACGCTTGCTCATTTTCCTGGAACAAAATGGGATGGAATGAAAGTGATTAGAATAAGAGTTTTAAGGAATCTTAGGTTATCAGACCCTCCTGACGCTGTCAGACCATAAAGGCTGACGCCGTCAAGTATAGAAAATACTTGAAAATGCAATTACGAGGGAAAAATCAATTTTCAAACTCTAAATCCCTGAGCCAAACACCCCTTTTGCCAGAACCTATGGGTGGTGGATCAATAATTCGTGTGTTGAATATTTTTTTCTCGTAATCGACTCACGAACCCTATCAATTACTATTACCAAATGCCTTAATCGTGGTCACACAACACCAATACAAGGGCATTACGATTTCTAGTAATGAATCCATTTTAGGGTTTCGGATAATCGGGCTTTTCAAAATCGATGGGTCCTAAGCATAATTGAATGAATGAGGATGAAGAAAAATCACTTACCACGTGTAGATTAACGACAAGAGATGCAGGAGTTGATCTTGAAGGTTATGTGTGAAAGTATCAAGTTGATATGGTTTGTGGGGTATGTGGGGAAAGTAATGGAAAGGAGGTTAATATTGCTGAAAATGCGAGGTGACGGCGTCATGAGTAAATTCTGACGCCGTCAGATACCCGGATCATGACTATTTTGTGACAATTCCAATATGAGTCCCTATGCTTTTGTCAATAGCTTATCAAGGTCATAAACTATGATAGCCATTCTCGTTAGTGGAGTCCGCCAGGGTCAAATGTTTTGTTACTGACAAGAGAGGTGGTATGGTTTTGAATAGGTCTGGTTACAATTCCGTTCAGGTCACAATCTCCATATTGGTAAGTAATGGGTAAGGGAAGAAGTTTTTCCATAGAAGCTTTTGAAGTGGTAGTGTGTTTGAGGTGCACCCTTTTCACACCGGGTTTAAAACCAAAGGAACGTTTTTTAGCTTCGTGCAAATCAGGAAGCATGACTTGCAAGCTTCCAATGAAGATGTTGTGGATTTGCGAGTTCTTTTCTTCTTGATGGGGCTCATGGAAGTAAGGAGAATCTGAAGGTGAATCACCTGGGGAGGTTTTTCCATTATCCCCGCTTTCACATATCACCATATGGGATAGGAGTTCAAAGATTTTTTCAATTTTTCTTGGTGTGGATTTTTCCCTAATCTTCTCCTTAATTCTTGATATAAACTCATCAGCCAAGTCCATAAAAGCATTCCTAGTGCTTTCCATGAGAGTTTCTAGTTGTTGAATCTACCTCTCCTGATTGTTCATAAAAGTTATCATTATCCCTTCGAACTCCTCTTGTCGCGAACGTTCAGGAAAGGTATCTTTACGAATTGCACTCACATGTCTATCGGGATTTACTTCGGTTTCAGCTGCAGGCATTTCAGTTTTCATTAATTCCTTAACCTGCTTTCGATGTTCTCCAATAACTGTTCTTGGGTTGCATTCACGTAGTTTAGACTCCCTTCTTCCAAGAACATTGGGTCCTCCCATCCTTCTTCTTCGTATTGTGCTAAGCCTTCAATAACCTCCCAGCACTTATCAATGCTAAGTCTGCTTAGTCTACCATTGGCAGCGTAATCTATGGCCCTTTTAGTTTGATGATTAACACCATCGTAAAAGATTTGGATTTGGAGCCAAAGATCTATGCCATGATAAGGGACTTTCTAGATTAAGTCCTTGAAACGAGTCCATGCTTCATAGAGAGTTTCACCTTGACGTTGTTGGAACATCAAGATGTCATTTCTAAGCTTAGTAGTTCTCCCCGGTGGGAAAATTGAGCAAGGAAATGAGTGGTAAGATCATCCCAAGAGGTGCTGGATCCCGCGGGTAAACATTCAAGCCATTGACTAGCTTGGTCACGTAGAGAGAATTGGAAGAGACGCAATCGGGTCGTCTCTCGAGTTCAAACATCAAGGTCTATTGAATCTACGATTTTTAGGAAATCCTTGAGATGTTGATTACGATCTTCGGAACGAAGTCCATGGAATGCACATCCACTTTGCACCAACCGGATGGTGTCGGATCGCAAGGGAGACACATTGGCTCCTTGAGTGAGCTCAATGGTGTTTCGATAGCCTTTGTGTCTAGGATGGGAGTACTCTCCTAAAGTTCGGGGTCTAGAAGGTTGGTTTGGTTGTGGTGGGTTTTGTGAATGGTTTTGTTGTGCTGGGTTGATGGGATCAAAGAGATTACCACCTTCCATGATGGCGGATGGAAAAGGTTACGAACAAAGGAACGAAGAAAAAGATACACTAAAGGAACCTATAAAAATAAAATAAAAATCTTTCTAGAAAGAAATCTAGCAAGTAGACCTAATAAAGAGAAATTTTAACCTAGACAATAACTATTCCCCGGGCTGCGGCGCCAAAAACTTGATGCGTGGAATTGCACCCTCGCAAAAGGTTTTACCTCTCAAGGGATCTTGAGAAGCTTGCAATCCCCACCAGGCAGTGTACCTGACCGTTGTAGTATAGTATAGTGATAAGTACCGGGGGATTGATGGTTCAACTCAAAGAATAGTGTTCGCTAGGGTTAAAACTCAATTAAACTAGGTCTAGAGGTGAGGCATGATTCTTTTTGTATTTTTATATTTTAAATGAAAGCAAGTAAAATCTCGGTTTTGGAAGGAGTGGGTGGAATTAGTTGCTAATCAACTAACCCAAATAACTAAAGATGCAATCAAAATAAAATAAACTAAACTTAAACTAAATTATGGCGAAAACAATAATGAGAGAAAATGTGTTTACTTAGATTTCAATACTCCCTAGCTATCTTTTACCGGTTGATTAGTTTGTTACAATTGCATGGACGACGGGTTATATTCCTAAATACCATTCATAGGGCCGTGTATGATCTTCCCTAACTCTATAAGCTTCTACCTCTTCCTATGTCGAGCCGACTACTAACTCCTAACATGGCCTCATTAGTAGTTACCTATGCATTAAATACAACCAGTATATCATAGTACACCTCCGATCATGTTTCTTAAGACGTTCAAGCAAGTTACCAATTGGAAGTCTGCCAATTTTCTTAAGCCTAACATCGAATTCATTCATCCACAACAATTATAAACAAACAACCAACCCATAATCAATATCTAAGTTTCATTACATCTAAGCAAACACGAAGAAAACCTAGCCTAGCATGTTAAAGAGAAAACAAGCGTAAGATATAATCAAACAACACATAGACATATTGAATGATTTGATGAAAGACTTATCTTCAATTAAGCATGGATGAAACAAGGGTTTGAAACCCTCAAAATATTAGTAAAATTCGTCTAGGGTTTACTCCCTTCAAAGTTGCACACAATGAATGAAAAATAGAAAACTATATATAGATTTTACATCCTGATGGCGTCAAGAGTTAGGTCTGACGCCGTCAACTCGCTGCCAAAATAATACAGGTATTGCCTAGATCCAGTTCTGACGCCATCACTCTTTGTGTACTCTGGGCCGTCTCTTTTTGTATTATACGTGACGGCCTTGGCGACCCTAAAGGGTGACGTCGTCACGAACTCTTTAGAAAACTTTCTGGCGTGTCACGTGTATTTGATTTATCCACCTCTTTGTCAAGTCTTGACGCCGTCACTAGCATCCTGTGACGCCGTAATGTACAATTTGCAGCATGATTTTGAAACTTTGTCGTTTTCTTGACTTTTTCACTCCAAAAACGTCCAAAATGCTTCCTTTTGTAAATTTCCTCTCAAAAGTACCTAAAATGACAAAAGGAATGATTTAGGGCAATATTTGATCAAATAATCTCATCTTTGGCCTTAAATGAACCCCCAAAAGCGGTACACTTTTCGCTTCATTAGTAGGTGTGTAATAAAACTAAGAGAAATACTTGTTAGGGCAATTTTAGCGCCAAATTTAAAATTTTTTACAACATTTATGAGTGAAGCTTTAGTCTTAATGAGCGTCTCATGGATAGGAGTTGTATGACTAGCACAAAAACTGTACCACTCAAAATTTTCCACCCCAAATATGTGAGGTTCGCCCCTAGATTTGTTTGGAGAAGATGCTTATGAGTGTACCGGTAGTACTTAGATTCTAGAACTTGTATTAGTGATGCATCCCGAGACCGCTAGTGAGACTACATTCTTGTAGTTAGGATTTACTACATGATTAGACGCATTAGGATAACCCTTGTGTTTAAACCCATATCATAATTACTTGACCAATGAAGTCATAATTACTTGACTAGTAAATTCAATTAATTTTTCCCACACCTTTGCGATGTACTCATTTTTAATACACGATACCCCTAGTACACCCCTCCGAGCCTATGTTTTTCGTTTCTAACTTTAAGCATTTTACTTAAAGATATAATTTGTTTACAATCCACCCCAAATGTACAACCAAACCGCCTTGGCCTTCCTTGTATGCACTCATCTTTAGTGCATTATTGTTACATGTTTAAACCCTTATTTAATTGTGTAATTGATTACATGGTTGCTAAGTCGAGTCATATCTTGTACATATTGTTTTGGGACGATTGGGACTCATGGGTAAAGTACTAGTGTTATGGAGTATTGGGGAAGAACATCATTCATTACCCCTATATGTGCGTTAATATTTAAAAAGTACTCCAAGTGTTTTGATTATCTTAATTCGAGTCATTAGAATTTCCGTGCTTGGTTTGGTTGGAGTGGAACGATTATTTGTTGTAATTACTTTTATATTATTGTTAAATGACCCCTAGCTTGTATTTTGAATAGAATAAAAGCGCATTTGCTTGAGGACAAGTAAATCTCAAGTGTAAGAGTATTTGATAAGGCGAAAAGTGTACCGCTTTTAGGGGTTCATTTAAGCCCAAAGTCGAGATTATTTGATCAATTATTACCCTAAATCGTTCCTTTTTTCATTTTAGGTACTTTGGAGAAGAAATCTGGAAAAGGAAGCATTTTGGACGTTTTTGGAGCGAAAAAGTGAAGAAAACAAGAAAGTCTCCAAATAAAGCTGGAAGCAGTGCTTGACGGCCTCACGCTTTGGAGGTGACGGCGTCACGTTATGGCAAAGAGGTGGATAAAAAGTATAACGAGACGTGCCAGAATATTTTTGGACTTTAACACGTGACGGCGTCACCAAGGCCGTCACGTGTAATTTACTCTTGACTGCCATGAGAAGAATAATACATGACGGCGTCAGATCTGGATCTAGGCAATACGAGAGTTTCTTTGGCGTTGAGTTGACGGCGTCAGGATTTACACGTGACGCCGTCATACCCAAAAACTATATATAGTTTTCTATTTTTCATTTGTTAAGAGATGAGAACTTTGGGATAGTTTTGGAGAAACCCTAGCACGAATTTTACCTTACTTTTAAGGGTTCCAAACCCTTGTTTCATCCATGTTTGATTGAAGATAAGTGTTGAGGCAACATGATCAAGATCTCTTTATGTTTTAATGATGACAAATAAACCATCGAAACACATAAAATAACAAACGTTAGCTCAAAATCGCCGGAGCCAATGTCTGCTCCTGGCGCGCTGCCCGCGTGTCAACGCGCGGGTGACGCGCTAGGAGTCTGTATAGTTCTGGGCGAATTTTGAAAGTCGGCTTTCCCCTTACACTACAAATGTGGATCTTTCAATATAGGTATGAATATGTTATGTGATTAATTGAGAACACTCGAAACGAGTTTTGAGACTTGAGAGATCCCACTTTTAGAACACCCATTTACGGGAAAACGCCAACTCATGTTTTCTAACTATCGCCTCTAGCCAAGGCTTTTCTAAACTTAGGGAGCTTGTATATTTCACGTAACATCGTGTTGAAGCATCCATATGCTCATATCCCGTGCTTACGTCTTCTCTAATTACGTAACGGGTTTACTCCCTTATTGGTCAAACTAAGTCAAAGGTCACTTTGCGTAAACGTATCCTTTCCCATTTGGGTTATGCTTTACATCAAGGCAAAGCAGTTAACTTGTTTGAACCAAGGTATTAGTTGAGAACGTCGAGTCGTGGAAAGTCACAAGATATGAAACTATGGATTCTCGACGTTGTGTTACTTGAACTTATAAGTAACCTATGATTTTCTCAACTAATAATCTTAATTGTCTAAACCTTTTCTTCTTAATGACAATTAGATTATGCCTTAATCCTCTCTTAATCCCATTTATACATAAGACAAAACCAATCATATCCAATCATATCCAAATCAAATATTCTCTTACACAATCTCTTACACCCTTACATATTCCCTTACACACTACATCTAAACCATCCATTCTCTTACAACTCATCTCAACCTTCTAATTTCAACACATGGGATTTAATTTAAAGCCCTAATAAGGCTCTCTCATCCAAGCCATTGATTTCAAATTACAACACATCACAATCATCCATCCAACCCCTCATATCTGTATCATCACATGGGCTTGATCTCAACCATTGAATTCAAACTAAACTCATCTCAACCATCCATCCAATCTCTCCTATCTATGCCACCACATGTGTTTGATCCTAGCCATTGAATTCAAACCAAAACCATCTCAACCATTGATCCACACTTCTTCCCTAAGCAAAGGAGGATCTCTTTGATCTCCACCATCTATTTCAAATGAAACCATCTCAACCCTCCATTTCTCCTTTCCCCCAAGCAAAGCATATTCCCTTGGAATATCTTTCTCAACCCTAACCTATGCTTGATCTTAACCATCCATTTCAAGTGAACTCATCTCAACCATCCACATTCCACACATGCCAAATTGTTTGAAAACCAAGGAAGGCTCCCTTTGATCCTAGCCATCCAATTCAAACCATTTCATCACAACCCTCCATCTCATTCTTCCCCCCAAGAATTGGACTATTCTTTGGCATATTCTTTCTCTCTTTTCTATGCCATGTGAGGAGATACACTTCTACCCCTTCCAAATTACCCTATCTACACTTTATTCCTTTGGTAATTTTGTTTCTCTTTAAACACTTCACAAAACATTTTCCAAATTGGCTATTTGAGTTGGCAAACCTTAGAATGATTAATGTTAAGGTTTAGTGTGAAGTACAATTGGGGGTTTAGCAAGGATAGGTATTTGTTAGGTCGAACACCCAAGTTTTGGGAAAACTTGAGACAGAGTACTGGCGCGCTGCCCGCGCGTTGACGTGCGGGTGACGCGCCGGCCTCGGTAAATTTTTCTCAAGTTTGGGTCTTGGCCTATAAATACCACCCTAACCTCTTGTATTCCTCACCCCTTGCCATTATTCTTTCTCTCTAGATTCCTTCTCTCTAAACACTCTCAAATCTCTCTATCTCTCTATCTCTAATCTTGTGTTCTTGATTTTCATACTAACGTCTTTGAAAGAACACATATCTTTGCAAGAGAAGAATCACAAGAACCTAATCCACTCTTGTGATTGTGTCGAGGGTCTCTTTCTTATACCCTTTCTATTACAATCGAGTCACTAGGTTAGGTTAGGACTTGGTTGAACAAACATATATTCATTCATTCAAATTGTTTGTAAGGGAAGTCTTGTGTCTTGGTGACCAAGCCTAGATCATTGGGGATCTAGTTGGGGTTTGATATTTCCGAGTGGAAGTCTTGGTAGTGATCTTTGTGATCCTTAGGTGAAGTCGAGTCGCGAGATTCTTTTGGGTGGTTTCCGAGGGCGGAATCCCGTGTGAGTAACTCCTTCTTTGTGAGCATCGATATTGGTGAATATCGGTGGAGTGAATTGTAACGGTTTGTAGTCCACCGAAAGGATTATACTAGTGAATAGTATCAGAGTCGCGGATTCGCAACTGGACGTACGGATGATATAAACCCCCCATCCCGAACTAGTATATATCATTGTGTTCTTTACTTGCTTTATATACTTTGGTTGCGTTAGTGGTTGTTGGATTATTGTACAACCACTTGGTGTTCTCTTTGGCATAAAGTTTTTTAAACATCATAAAAGCCTAAGAAACTGTATTCACCCCCCCCCCTCTACGGTTCTACAATTGGTATCAGAGTGGTATACTCAAGTTTTTGAGCATTAAAGCCTTCCCGAGAAGTCATTTTAAGTCAAAAACTTCTTTGCCAATAATCTAAAATCCTAACTAAGGTTTTTGGAAAAGTAGAGTATAGATCCATGGCTCAAGAGAACTATGTTTAGGGGTGTTCTATGCAAAGACCACCTTTGCTAGAAACCGATGGGTTTTGCTTTTGGAAAACCAGATTTGAGACCTATGTTAGGTCCAAAGATCTTGATTTGTGGGAAATCATCCAAAATGGCAACTTTGAGTTTATGGTGGAAGACTTGGAAACAAAATTGTTGGTGAAAAAGCCACATATGGATCTTAATGATGATGAAAGAAGAAAGCTTGGTAAGATTGATGAAGCCAATATGTTGATCTATAATGCTCTACCTCGAAGGGAGTTCGAGAGGGTTCATATTTGCAAGACCGCCAAGGAAATTTTGCACTCTCTCATCATCACTCATCAAGGCAACTATCAAGTGAAATATTGCAAGATCGATTTACTCATACAACAATGAGAAGTTCTTAATCTCGGATGAAGAAACCATTGATAATGGGTACACAAGGTTCAATGCTATAATCACTAGTCTCACGGCTCTTGATCCTAGCTTCTATAACAAGAACCATGTGAGAAAGTTTCTTCGAGCACTTCCGGTGAAGTGGAGACCAAAGGTGACGGCCATAGAAGAAGCCAAGAATTTGGCGGAACTACCTCTTGACGAGCTCATTGCAAATCTCAAAGTCTATGAGATGATTCTTGAGAACGATAAGGCAAGTACCAAAGACAAGAAGGAGAAGGTTAAGTCTTTGGCTCTTAAAGCTAAAGTCATTAGTACTCAAGCTAGTGATGATAGTGATGCTCAAGAGGATAGCAATGAAGAAGATGATATGAATGACGAAGAGTATAATCTCATGGCTAAGAACTTTTGGAGGTTCTTTAGGAAAGGAGGTAACTTTGGTAGCAGAAATCGGTTTGGAAACCGAGATAATGGTGGAAGGAAGAATTTTGAGGGAAACCGAAGTGGTGACAACAAGGTCGGTGAAAGCTCAAGACGCACACAAGGGTGTTACAATTGCGGAGAAAAGGGTCACTTCATCAATGAATGTCCTAAGCCGAAAGTGAACAAGGCATTCGTTGGAGGAGCGTGGAGTGATAGTGAAGATGAAGACCAACCAACAAATGACGCAACGTGTCTTATGGCCCAAGAGAAATTTGAGGCATCTCTAAACCCTTCCTCTTCTAATAACTTAGATATTATCAATTTGCAAAAGGAGAATGAGGAACTAGTTAAGTTTAATGATGATTTTAGAAAAACCCTTGATAGAGCTCTCAAAGAAAAACATCTTCTTGAATTAGAAAATGTTAAATCTAAAGAAAGGGTTTGTGAACTTGAAAGTAAAGTAAAAACACTAGAACATTGCAAAGGGATGATTGAACCTTGTAAAAGTTGTGAAGTACTCACACTTGAGGTTAACTCTTTGAATGAAAAAGTGTTGGAACTTCAAAAAGAGTCATTAAGCTTTTCAACATATAAAAAGAGCACAAACGATTTAGAAGAATTAATAAGTCGGCAAAAGGTGTCTCAAGACAAGGGAGGTCTTGGATTTTTTAAAGAAGGTACAACCACTCCTATAAGCCTAACAAAACCAATAACATTTGTAAAGGCTAAAGAAAACGAGGCTCCAAAAATCCCCAAGGCTGACGCGCTGACTGATGCGACAACGCGCCATCAGCGCGCCAGGCCTCTGAGGAAAATTGGACCTCCATTAAACGATAACATTAAACCAATTACTCCTCAAGCTCCTCTTGTAAGTACTCAAGGTAATCAAGCTCCTATTGCAAAAAGAGAGAATACAAAACAATTTTCTAACTCAAACTCTCGCAACGGACTTGGATACTCACAACCTCGAGTAAATCATAGACCATTTTTCATACACCTAATATGAGATCTTCTACCTCATACAACCAAAGACCATCATTTCATAACAACCAAAGAAGAAATTTTTCTAACTATGATCAAGAGTCTTCTCAATACCAATACGATAATTACCAAAGGAGAGACAACTCCTATTCAAACCAAAACTTCTTTAGAACACATGCATATCATAACTATAGATCAAGTTATCAAACTCAAAATGACTATCAAAACAATCATTGGTCCGCATTTTCTAAATATGGTATTGAGAAATTATGTGTCTTACTTCAAGACCCAAGAATGTTTAACTTGGGCACTTTAAATTCTAACCAAAATGGACCCAAGAAACAATGGGTACCAAAGGCATGAGTTGTAATTTTGTTGTAGGTTTGCCTCAAAAGTGATCTACAACCGGATGAGTGGGTAATGGACAGTGGTTGCACTAAACACATGACCGGGAATAGAAGATTGTTCACATCATACACGGCGTATAATGGCAAGCAAGTCATTTTTGGAAGCAATCTTAACGGCAAAATTTTTGGCAAAGGTAATGTCCTTCATGACTCCATAGAAATCTCCAATGTTGAGCATGTTAGGGGTCTTAGTTTCAATTTGATTAGTGTGAGTCAATTATGTGATGATGATTGTGAGGTCAAATTTACTAAAGTAGATTGCACTATTAGTAAAAATGGTGTTGTGTTAGCAAAAGGTCATAGGAGAGATAACTTATATACATGCAAGTTGGGTGAAAACTCTAAGCAACACATATGTCTTGCGTCCATGGTGGACAACTCAACACTTTGGCATAGGAGGTTAGGTTACGCCAATATGAGGTTAGTCCAAAACCTAGCCTCTAACGAGCTAGTACGGAATTTACCAAAGTTGAGCTTTGAAAGGCATTATTGTGACACATGTCTAGGGAGTCAAGGTCAAACCAATAATAGGAATAAAAAGGAAGTGTCAACTAGTAAGGTTTTAGAATTTATTCATGTGGATTTGTATGGTCCATCTCCAATCCAAAGTTATGGAGGAAACTTCTACACTTTAATGATCATTGATGATTATTCAAATTACACTTGGATATTGTTCTTAGAAAACAAGGATGGTGTCTTGAATAAATTCAACATTTTGAGAAAGAAACTTGAAAACCTACTTGATTGTTCAATTGTATCAATTAATACAAATCATAGTAGCGAATTTGATAAAATGCAATTTGGATCCTTTTGTGAACAACATGGAATATCTTATAACTTATCGGGCCCGTTCACTTCTCAATTTCATGCGATTGTTGAAAGAACACATCGTAAGTTAAGAAAGATGAGTCGTGCAATGCTTGACGAGCAATCCATTCCACAAAAGTTTTGGTGTCATGCCCTAGATACCACTTGTCACATTTTTAATAGAGTCTACATAAGAAAGGTAATTAATAAAACACCTTATAAAATACTTAGGAATAGAAAACCATCCCTAGAGTATTTTAGAGTATTTGGTTGCAAAGTATTTATAATTAACACCAAAGAATATCTCACCAAATTTGACCCAAAGTCGTATGAAGGTGTGTTCCAAGGATACTCTCAAACTAGTAAAGCATACATAGTGCTTAACAAGGAAACAATGAGGATTGAGGAATCTCTCAATGTGACCTTTGATGAGAGCATGCCCAAGCCTAAATCATCTCCTTCGGTAGAAGATGATGTGATCAACGAACCTTTAGTTCAAGATCAAGAAAGGTCGCCAATATTACAAGTTAATGTTTCGGATGAAGGCAATCCTAAGGAATTGAGAGAAGCTAGGGGTCATCCTATACAACAAGTCATTGGTGACTTGAATAAAAGGACACTTAGGTCACAAAACAAACAAGTCTAAGTTTTGGCATGACATTTTCAAGAGTCCAAATTGCTTTGGGATAGGTTTTGATGCTTAAACATGCATCTTAGGAGAACAATCTTTAAGTGCTCTTAGAGCTTATGTGATTAAGGCTTATGTGGAGGCTTGGATGGAAGATCAAACAAATTTTGATTATGTTAAGTTTCCAAGATTAGACAAAATTTCGAAACACCATTCACACATGTGTTTAAAATCTTGTTCTTCTTGTTCACCTTATGTGATAGACTACATGTTGGATGCTTAATTTGAATAATGTTATCTCCTAATAATTAATTGCTTGTAGTTTCTTGCATGGGAAATGATAGTAACTAGCATGTGTTTTTAGTCCACCCAACCTCAACTTTTGCCTAACTAGAACACTCATTTCTCATTGAATATCTCTTCCTAACACCATGTGATCTAAGCATATTAGTACATGTCTTAGAGAGGTTGAACATCTTATCAAGCATCTATGTACCTTGATCATTAATAATATGACCAACTTTTATGTGATAAGAATCCTAACTACCAACATTAATTCATCTATAATTAATTCGGGCATGATCTTGTGTGATTTTCATGGTACATACTAAGTATGATTTTGGCCGGTTTATATAGGCATGAATTAGGTTAAATCATTAATTATTCTTGCAACCTTTCGCAACCCTTGCACTTCATCTAACCGACTTTAATTCTATACTAAATGCTATGTGATTAATTCGGGCAACCCTTGCACTTCATCTCCTTTCATGATTGTATAGTTATTATGAGGCTGCATTGAATTCCGATTATTAGCTATCTTGTACTCTATGCAACTACTAAACGACTTCAACTTGTTTCTAACTCTACAAACTCTATCATCATAACTCCACATTAAATTTAGGGACTGAATCTTATAGTATTATAGATAGGAATTCAGACCCGTGCGATGCACACAGGCTCGATCTAAATGTTCATAGTCATGAAAGCCCGTGCGATGCACATGGGTTGTCTAGAAGTTTTCAAAATTTAATACCCGTCTTTTATTTTTGTCATTTTATATTCGAGACGTATTTTTGTCATTATATATATAAGTTGTCATGGTAGCATACATTTTGTAAGCATGATATGTATTTAAAATAGTTTATTGACATGTAATCTTTTAAGATGTATTTTTTACGTAATATTTTTTGTCTATTTATTTTGGTATTGACTCTATCGTTTTTTATTGGAACTAACTAATATTAATACATCCGGCTAAGTTATAACTATTTCTTATGATAGTCAACAATGCCCGTGCGATGCACATGGGCTGTATAGAAGTTTTCATAGCGTAATATTCGTCATTTATTTTCGTCATTTTATATTTAAATTGCCATAGTGTCACACATTTGCTAAGCTTTATAGGTATTTAAAATTCTTTATTGAGTTGCACATTGGTTGTATATAAGTTTTTATAGCGTAATCTTCGACACTTATTCTCGTCATTATATATCTAAGTTGTGATGGTATCACATTTCCAGCATGTCAAACATTTAAAATAATTTATTGACATTAAAAGAGTATATGTGAAGAGATTTTTTTCAAGATATTACATTGAAAAGAGTCTCTTCACATGTAATATTTTAATATGTATAAGTTACATAAATTATTTTAAATATAAAGCGATGACATTAATGTTGGAGACCTTTTATATTAATCCTCATGCGATGCACACAGGTTTGGACTGCCTTAGGACCCATGCGATGCACACAGGTTGGATCTAATTATTTTTTTCGTAATGTTCGGTACTAATTTTCGGTTCATGTTTGAAACTCTCATTTTTTGTGAAAGACGGACTTCGTTGTTCAAATAAATTACATTATTAAAAGCGAACTATAAAACAAATTTCTTTTTTAACAAAACTATAAAAACATAAAACATTAAAGTAATTAGTATATTCAAGAGTATAAATTATAATTCGTATAATAAAGTATAGTTCGTATAGTAAAATATTGCCTGTTTAATTTGTAACGTACTATTAATATGAATGCTAAGTGTTTATCTATATTGATACCGATAGCCATGGCATTGTTCTTGTTGTTGTTCTTCTTGTTGTTGTTCATTAGCATTTTGCATGTTTTGTTTTTTATACAATTTTCGTGACTTCTCGATCTCTTTCTTTAATGTGAAGAGGTTTTTTTTGTAAAATGTTATATTTAAATGAGGCTTTTCATATGTATTCTTTTAATATGAGTAAGTTACATAAATAATTTTTTAATTAATGCATTATTACAACATTTTTCCATAAACTATAATATCGAATTTAGAGCATTCATTAGTAACTCACTCTAAGCATTTACAGTATGATGACATGAATCACATGATATCATACTCAAATGAATAATGCTTACCTCGTGATAGGTGTAGGATAACATTTGAAATACAATTTTCTTTTCCTTTATATACTTTTTTGATTTAGAAGATACTTATTGTTAAGATAATCGTGTGAAGATATTTTTATTATATACTACCATTTTCAATATGTAACATCGACCTTATTTACACAGTCATAACAAATATCAAAGTCACGCAATCTTTCAAGACATTTAATTAAGAAAGTGACATTAACACACCGCAAGACAAAAAACTACATTAAGAGCAAAAATATTGAAATGCACCAACAAAGTGTAGTAATAATTTTTTACTAAAAATTGAATGCTCGTCAAATAAACTTACTTGCTAACGAATAAATAGTATTAGCCCGTTTAGCGGTATTACATGAAGTAAAATATTGCATGTTTAATTTGTAACGTACTATTAATATGAATGCTAAGTATTCATCCCATCGGTGGCCGTGGCATTGTTCTCGTTCTTGTTGTTGTTGTCTTTGTTGTTGTTGTTCATTGGTCTTTTGCATGTTTTGTTCTTGATACAATTTTGTGACTTTTCGATCTCTTTCTTTAATGCTTCTTGACGCGCTACAAAAAACAATTAGATACAGTTGATCATTAGTAACTTAAATACAGTTAATCAATATATTGCATTTTCGTTCAAAGTAAAAATATTCGTGCATGTTCCACTTAATTGATAAGACAATGATGTGTAGGATCTCTTAAACCATTAGAGAAGATGATGTTACTACCAAACCTCCTAAGCACCATCTTTATGTCCTACATTCTTACACACACAAAACACACATGAAATTTACATAAAATAACATAAATCAATATGCTAAATAAGTAAGACGATATGATGCTTACTTTACCACCATAATAAGTTGTAGCCCAATGTGCACGCGGTGTGGAGGAAGTTGTGGTTTGTTGTGTGTGATTTTTGACACATTATATAGTTGATAAAATATTTGTAACTCGTAGACGGGAAGGTAAAAAGACTAACCACTAATTGGTGTGTTTAATTTATGCATTCATGGCATTTTTGCTTTGTATTCTTTGAGGTTTAGAGATGGCTTGAAACATGTTGTACCGTATAAACTTTTGTGCACGATTTCTCATGCAAAACATATTGTACCGTACAAACTTTTGTGCACAATGCCTCTTGCGCATTAAATTAAGCACTTCAATCTTTAGATAGTATAGAAGATATACTTTTCATGTTGCTTAAACTACCTTGTACCGTACTACAATTTGTGGACAAATCCTCTTGCACATTAAATTAAGTCACTCAATATTGTGTAATTGATATACTTTTGATGTTGCTTATGTGATTAATTCGGGCAACCCTTGCACTTCATCTCCTTTCATGATTGTATAGTTATTATTAGGCTGCATTGAATTCCGAGCATTAGCTATCTTGTACTCTATGCAACTACTAAACGACTCCAACTTGTTTCTAACTCTACAAACTCTATCATCATAACTCCACATTAAATTTAAGGACCGAATCTTATAGTATTATAGATGTTTTTTTACTTTTTCATTTCCCTAGTTGCAACTTGCAACAACTGTGTGATTTATGAAGGAACGTTAGAGTGTCAATGAGACATGAGTTATGTTGATGAATGTTCAAACTTCAAATAGTACACGATTTGAATTAAACTGAATAACCAGTTGGCTTTATAGTTTATACTTTTTATAAAAACTAGGGATGAGCAAAAGAATCAAAGAACCGGACCAAGAACCGGACCGGAACCATGAAGAACCAAACCGGAACCAGAACCAATGGTTTCAGTTCCAGTTCTTGATTTTGAGATTTTTCGGTTCTTGTGTCGGTTCGGATCGGTTCCACCGGTTCTCGGTTCCGGAACCAAAGATCCAATAATTATAAAAATATGTAATTTTTTTTATTTCTTATCAAAATATTAATCAAATCATACGTATCATAAAAAAAAAAAAAAAAAAAACCCTACTAGCTATCAAGCCAAATACTATAAACCATAATCTTTAATTAGCTGAGACATCCACAAATCAATAATTAATCTAAACCTAATAACATTCCAAGATCATTCATCATTATCAAAACAATGGAAGTAAGTTTATATTTTATTTTTATTTGCATTCGATTAGCTTTTACATGTTAATCATGCTAAAATTTGCTAGCACTTTTATTAATACATTGTTTATTATCTATCATCATCACGTAGCCACATGATCATCACGTGGCACTTTTCGTTTTATTAATACTTTGCCTAACAGATATGAACAAAGTTTTAATTTATTTTATTTTATTTTCCGGATTGTTATGCATTATTGTTTTGTTAAAAATATGAACAAGTGAAAGTAAATATAGAATGATTGATTATCGAGTTTATGGTTTAATTGTTATTTGCTTAAATGTAATTGGTTGCAAGTTCTTAAAAAGTTTAATTTTTTGTGTTTTTTTATTAGCTTAATAGAAAACCAGTTCCTATACGGGTAGATCCAAAAGAACCGGAACCGGAACTAAAAACTATATTCGGTTCGGTTCTCGGTTCCCACTTTTCAGAAAAATCGGTTCTCAGATCCAACCGGTTCCAGAACCATGCTCATCCCTAATAAAAACATACTATATTAGCATGATCACAGGTTGTCACCAAAAGAAATGTAACGGGTCAACCCGACCCAACCCGTTTGACCCATGACCCATTCAACCCATTTTTAAAGCATAACCCATTTGACCCATGACCCAAACCGACCCATTTGCCAACTCTAGATAGTTTACATGTTTAGTAAGAAAGATATGTAGTACTGTAGAAGATTGCACCACTTTTTATAGAAAAAAAAGGGGAAAGTCGGTATAAAATGGATCCTTCTATTTACTATCACACATGAAGGATACATGTCTAACTAGCTGAGTATAATAGTCTAACAACTAGTTCATTAGTATATTTGGTGTAAAATGGATCCTTCTATATTATTTTTAAATATCGGACGGCTAATTATATATATTAATATGATGATAATACATTGAGAATGGAGCACGATGAACGCGATATCACAGCACATGTGTCTTGGATGCTAACGGCATCTCAATTCTCTGATGCATGAACTACCTCAAATATCGATTAAATTTGAAGAAACTCCAATGTCTGCAAAAGGGCAGTCCAAGCCATTTACCCTTGATACTAACTAAAACTTGTTATCTATTTACAAATGTAGCAGAATAAGGTACTATATAGTATATACACTTGTACTAAATCCATTTACCTTTTTGAACTGTAACTTGTTATATTAATTATATTTCTGAATTGACAAGTTCATCCCAGCATTCTATGATATCTACGTCTTTGCAAGCGCAAGGTGCCTAGAGTACACCATCTTTAAAAGGACCAGAATCCTTGATGAGTTCTGTAACAAGTTTCACCTGTTGCAACAACCGAATCCCACAAAAGAAATAAACAGTTAAATGAAATACTAAATATGCCTCGCTAAATACTGCTAGAAGGGTTCAGGGGCAATAGAAAAGGGAAGCAAAGAGCTATTCCTATCAATTTGAAACGAGATTGAGTAATTACAAAACACGTGTGGATGTGTGTTGGAAAAGAACATAATTTGAAAGGTATATATTTTGAGTATAAAACAAAGTTACCTGATCTGTTTCTCGGGACAAGAAGCTCCCAATCACTTGCCTAAAACCTTCATCTAGTAAATAATGGCAGCTGTAAGTGGTGACAGGCAGATAGCCTCGTTGAATTTTGTGCTCACCTTGAGCTCCTGCCTCTACTTTGTCAAGATTCATCTCAATAGCAGCTTCTATTGCCTGTTATGTCAATACAAAACTTAGGATACTAAACCACCGTTCATTCTTGAGCAATTACTTTTAGATAACGGTAATGATAATATCAAATAGAAATTCAATGTTTTTGGTATTGTTAAATGAAAACCTGATAGTAGCATGCTTCAAAATGCAAACTTGGATAATACACACGTGGAAGACATCCCCATAGCCGCCCATATATTGTATCTCCACCAATAAGATTGAGAGCTCCAGCAACTAATTCATCACCTTCTTCAGCAACGATTAGCATTACATCATCCCCCATCTTTGAGCCCATTATATGAAAAAATTCTCTTGTTAGATAAGCAGTACCCCACCTACGCAAGTGTACATGATCATCATAGTCGGTATAAGCTTTGAGATTTATTGAAGATAAGTATGAATTACTGATGCCAACTTTCACCAAAATATATTACCCTCCATCTTTCCCTTTTAAGTTTAGAAGAAATTTGAAGAAATAGCTTGCACAATTTTACAAATAGATGTAAACAAAACGACTCTTTATCCTGTGTGCAGAAAGTATGGGTGATGAAGGAACTAGAATATTAAAGCTTAACTGTGAAAAGACACTCTTGGGGGGAGAAAGAATTAGCGGTGGTAGTTTCTACCTATATATTTACAATGAATCAATTCATGTTATTATTATCTATGATGAGTCAAACGGGTAAAATAGAAAATTTGCTTATAAGAAAACGGGTCAAAGTACATATTTAATGCATAAACCTATTTCAGATATATTTATAAAACATTTTAGATTCTTATTTAGATAATATAACGATTATAATTTTATTTGACACACCAACTTATAAAGAACTTTTGGGCTAAATGTGTTTTGACCTAACCCATACCAAAAAGTAACCCATTTTGACCCGTTACCCAATACGCAAACTAAAGATCGAGCTACTACAAGGGACAGATGGTATATATAATTGAAAAAGCAATGGAGAAAGAATGAACTATATGCACTGAACTTGTTGTCTGTGGTGTTCCTGTAGAATGTATAAAATGTATCCCAGTGCTTGGCCTGTCGATGTGAAAATACACAATGTAAGAACAAGATTTTTGAAAGCAAAGACTACAAAACGGACTTTTAATCTTACAAAACAGATGAAGTAAATGAAGAGTACTAGAGATACACAGCTGTTAAATTTGAATAAATTGTGTGTGTGTGTGCGCGCATGTGTGTGTGTGCTGATGCATATCAAAAGAAAAATGGGAAAGAATAAGAGACATAAATGAAAGAATCCTTAACAGTATACCTTAATTTCATGACCTCGCAGCCGTTTCATTTTCAGATTTTGAGCAGGTACCTGCATTAGGATCAAAATGTATAAATAAAATTTATTAGTCAAAGAGGCATGCTCAAACGCATATAGATATTCCATTTAAAGTTTTACAACACATTGAACAGACGTACCTTCTTGCGCTCTTGCCGGATATTTTTTCTTTTACTTTGCTTCATGTCCATCAAGAAATCATCAAAACTGTTGATTTAAAGAAAACGCAGCATCAAAAAGAAAAAATGAGCTATTAGAAATTGATAACTGTAACTAATTCAAGAAGGCAGGAAGCATAATAATTTGCCCAAGAGGCAACATATTGCTCACTCTTTGTAGTTGCGGTTTTTCCAGTGATACTGCATACCAGTTCTTTGCAGAAACCCCTTTTTCTTTAGTGCATGCCATTCATGTTCGTTGGAAAATGTTATGTGCAATGATGAAACCTGGAACTGTCAAAGTACAGAAGCAAACTCAAAATCAGACCATGCAATGCAGTTGCAACAAACAATTACATCTAAACGTGAAGCATAACCAAGATTCATAAGGCACTTCCCATATTCCCACAATTGGTGACATCCTACCAATAATCTACTATTTTCAGCCATTTTAATAAGAAAATTTTGGTGTTTAATTGTGATTGACAAGGCTAGAAGATTAACATCATGTCTCAAGCATTCATACAATCATATCCATTAAACTACAACAAATACATGAAGTGCAACTTTATTAGTGACAAATGGTAAAGTTATCATCTTCACATAAGAAATTAAGTACTGCTCATCCCCAAAGCTTAGGGATCGCAAGATTAGAATATGTTCACATATTTACCAAAATGGATTCTTGTAACAGTTTGCTGCTAACCTGACAACATAACCATCTTTACCCTACCTCAACCTTTATAAAGATTATCAGATGAAGAGTGGTCTAAAATGCTCCGTATACTCACATCTTCTAATATGCTGTATATTACCTCCACATTATCATTAAATTTCTGTCAACAAGAACGAAAAAAGTTTTCCTGAACCTGGCTATTGAATAATATATGGGCTACTAGTGTCTCATTGGTAAACCTTTACCATCTAGATACATCAAGATAAGCCTAGTTAAGACAGAAAGTAGAAGCAAAGCTCTTGCATTCAAGTGCTTGAAGGAAAATCATGGCTATTCTTCTGCACATTCACTAATATATATATTTGTGCAGTTTCCTGGGTTTCTAATTGCTTGTGTAAAGGTTTCTTCATGGATATGCATAAGTTGAGGTTTCATTAAGCTTTGAACAAGGAAAGATAAGATTATTGCAAAAATTAGGTGCTATAGACATGCTTTGTTATTTACTTTCCAGACATAAAATTTTCTTTAAACTCTGGGAATATGCATACATAGATAACCCAACTATACAGAAGGTTACAATAAAACTACTTAGATATGGAAACAACATTACAGGCCTGACATAAAATTTTACGCCTGAATTGGCATACGCAAGAACAAATAGATACTTGGATGGCCTGAAATGCTGTTTTGACATTATAATGGCCTTAGTGTAAACCTTTTTCAATACTTGGCCACTTGGGTGACCAATGTATACAGTTTCCCTCTTAATATCAGAGTTTGGAATCCAATCGTGATTCTGATAGCTTTTCTATAACCAGGTATAACCGAAAGCTCCAGTGGCATCTATGCTGATTTAAAATCTATCGCATCAACATACATTGACTTAACTAAACTGCTATTCATATGACGAGATAAGAAAGAGAATAATACCTTATTGGCCAAATCTGTCATAGCAGATACTAAAATGTCAAAAACTTGATCTTTGTATGGTGTATTCCGCACTAAGATCCTCGGACCAGGTACTGGAGTAAAAGGTACACAACATTGTAATTTTGGATAATATTTGGCACCATAACGGTAGTAAGCATCGGCCCATGAATGGTCAAAAACATATTCCCCGTATGAATGACTGCAATTGAAAAGAAACAGATATGAGCTAATTGCAAATACAAATAGCTTTTTAGACTTGAAGCAGATTGAATGTGATAACCTTTTAAGATATAGTGGGATCACGCCTAGGATGTTTTTATCTTCATCCTGTGCAACTATGTGACGTGGAAGCCATCCTGTTTCCTGAACAAGCATCAGACATAATTATAATTTATAAGAATTGAGTTGCCAAACTATGAAGACTGGCATCATTATATATATCAAGTAAGAAAGAAATTTGAATGGAAAGAATTGCTAGTTTTTTTTTTTTTTTTTTTTTTTTTTTTGAATGGAAAGAATTGCTAGCTGGTCTTATATACCTGTCATATACAAATTAGACACGTCAAAATGTAGTAAAGAGCTTCACTTTTGGTCTAAACGATAGGCCACATCCCATTTATTGAGTAAACTTCAACAGGGGATTAACAAGTCGGTGATTCAAGTCAAAATTTTTTACAAGTTTCTCTAACTGTAAAAGGTGAAACGGCAGCTTAATTAACAAACTGCTGACTCAAACCTAAATTGAGCAGGTACAGATTGAAATGCGTGGAGTATTGTTCTTTTAAGTTAATCATTATAGTCAAAAGAGATAGCATTACTAATTTAGAAACTAACTAACCATTATTCTTAATGCATACCAAAGAAGTAATTAAAGAATTTTTTTAATTACTCGAAACACCTGACCCCTCTTTAAATCAATTTTTTTCCCTCAAACCATCACTTTTTATCCAATTCCAATTGGCAACAAGAGATATGTTTATTTATTTGTGATCATTCATTTGAACAATATATCCTCACCAAAAGTTTTCACATATTTGAAACCACAGAAACTAGTTGGAGAGATAAGGCACTCATGGAAGAGCCCATATGAAAGTTGTGCATATAACATATACAGTAATACGACAAGGGGCCAAGATTAATATCTTTTATATGGACGTGACTGAATGAAAGGCAATCAAAAGTATCTGTAGTGGTGGTATCACATGACATGAATAATAGAACATATATGCACAGAGTAACTGATCATAACTGATGAAGAAAGAAATTCATAAATTCATAAAAAATCTAGTAGGAAATGCTCCTGAGATAACATGCCTAACCTTTACTGCAGAACGTGACTCCTCTAAACTTGAAAGAAACCCATGAGAAAGAAAAGGGTTATATTGTTCGGGTCCAGTAGCATCGAGACTGCACGCATCCCAACCACTAGATGGAACTTCCAAAATTGATGATACAACAGAAACTGATATTTCTTTAGCTTTCTCGGTGTCTGCTGAATCTTCCTAACAATTACAACCAGCGTAACAGCATACATAACGAGGTGGGTTTAGAAAACGAACGCAATTCATACGCAGAAACTTGTTACAAAAATGCGTACAGACCTTGGCATTAATCTTGGTCGATGTGAAGTTATTCAATGAGAGATACATTTCAGGAGGTTCCACAGCCTTTTTAGCTTCCCAGAAGAGTGACTTTATTTTAGATGCACGATTGCAAATAAGAAAGTCTTTTCTACACGAGAAGCCTCCCTGTAATAGAAAATAACAAAGCATTTCAATAAAAGAAAACCAAAAAGTATCAAACACTGTTTTTTCAAGAACGGAAACAACCTCGTTTTACCAAAATAGTAGTGGAAAAGTACATCATGGACAATATTGTGGAGGATTTGTGTGTAAACATGTGGGCTTCCTATAACCTAGGATCTTAGGTTGTGCAAGCCAAATGATAATATCTACATATATAGATAGAAATGGAAATTTTTTGTATCGCAAATGTGCATGCTTAAGGTAGACTTGCTATGTTCACCCTATTTTTTCAAAACAGAAATTGCCGTCTTATGTAAGCATTTCCAGCTCCAAGGTCCATATTGTTGACTTTTAAATTTTAACATAATAAACAAGTGCGCCAGAGTTCACCATAAAAATCTGAATGCTTTCCTTTTTACTATAAACACAAGATTTTGGTATCAGCACTCAATATAATGATCATAGTGCAAGAGAAGGTTTATATAGAAACAAATTATATATTAAGCTTCGGGATTGAGATATGTCGCTGATTAAAGAACCAAATCGATTATAATGGTAACTAAAAGTGTTGTGAAATCAGTGGAAAGACATATTACAACCTTTCTAGACAGAATGTATACGCTAGAACATGAACGACAAGTAATGAAACTGATGCTCAAATGTCATAAAACAAAGTAAACTAACAAGATCCCACTACTATAATAGTCTAGTCCAAATTGCCAAGAACAAAGATTCTAACGAATTTGAAGATTTCAGGATAGCATATAAAAACCCACAACTCTAACCTCTAAAGGAAACGAGTCCAACGAGATTGAGGGGAACAGAACAGTTCAAACCACCAAGATCAAAGATCTATAAAGGAAATGACGTTTAAATAAAGAATAGAGGTTGCTCTGTTCATCAAATTTATAATTTAGGGAAAATATAATCAGAGTATATCTGGCTGGACTTTTGGGCTTCTTTCTCCAAGTACTACTAGCTCCTAAAATTATTGTAATGCACGTGCATGTGATCAGGTTATCCAAAGTACGCAATATATCAACGGTAGTGACCCTAGGACGTTCATTGGAACAAGGTGAGTTAGGATAGCCAAACACTCTAAATTCTAAAATGTGATATAGTGGTTACAACAAGTATGATAGTATGATGCCCTGATTAGTATCGATGCCAATTTCTTAATAACCATTACATTGTTTACTGCTAGTAGATGCACTCCTATCAAGAAGTCGGAAAAATAAAACCTGAGGTACATAGTGGTCACGAAATGTAAAAACAAGAACAAAACAGACATGGAAACAACAATATTTGGTAATTCGTAATCGTGAACTACTTTGGCCTAATACCACTTCTACTTAAACTTGACTCACAAACAAAACATACCTACATAAACCGTCTAGAATCAGAGCATATAGTACATATTTGCCACAAGCGTGAGAATTAAACCAATACAAAACTTTTGTAATGTAAAAGTGCTGAATCAATGTCTGATAAAGCATATATCTCTACTACTTATAAAACAAATTTGCCTATTCTTAAAAACTTAAAATCTCTCAAAAATGAGTAAAGTTGATTCCCCAAAATACCCCTTAAAATAATTAACTTACATCTATACTATATATAAAGCACGAATAAAAAATGATAACAACATCTACCACTAATTTAATATTTTAAATATTGTTTAATCCTCAAACTTTTATATTTTTCGTTTTTAACCCATGAACTTTCTTTCACGCAATGACTACAAATTGAAGTCGCGAGGTCACACCAAAACCACAAGTTTGCAAGTACATATTAATACACCGTCTCTTTGCGCCGGTATTCATCTAGTACATACTAATGACCCTCCTTAGATTACTAAGCACCAAGTATGATAAACTCATATAAGCCCATAGGTCTCAAAATAAGCCAGAAAATTGGGGTCTATATAACATAAGCCGAAATCAAATAAACTCATAAGCCCACATATAAGCTTAAACAAACACCCCTAAAAAGCATAAATGCTAACAACAAACACATAATAAGCAGAGAAAAGCTTACAGGGCAAAAATCTGTGTGACCAAGAAAAGATGACGGACGCACAACAGCCATGGTCATTGCCATGGCCATGGCCGACAAGACAACGAAGGTTAAGATTTCTTGTTTCAACACAAACCCACTTCACTTCACTTGTGTTTGTGTGGGCTATCTTTCGACAACAAGTCAGTTAGATGGTGTTTGGTACAAAGATACTCCAGTACTAAAAAAAGAAAATTATATTTTATTTATGAATAAATCGTTTTCAAAATGAAAAAAAAAATAATAATAATAATAATAATTTCTAACTTACTTGAGCAAAAACGTTTATGTTTATTTTGTAATAAGTAGATATAAGTAGAATTAGTTTATTTCGTCGCGAGATTGTTTATATATGTAAATGTAAATTTGTGTAGGCATATGCTTATATGGTTCTTTTCTTCAATGGTCATGAACAGTTGCCAACGACTATCAACAATAACTAAATTGTATAATTTCAATGACTAAACTGTGATATGTGATTTTTATTGTTTCAAACATAATGTTAGTTCTCTTTTGAAACTTTTATCAATAATCACCAAGATTATTTATCTTTTTAGAATTTTTTTTTAATTTTGTTAATTGTTAGTACTTTTAGCAAATATTCAATTTATATCACATATTTTTTCAAACATAACATATGGTTTTGGTATGGAGTGTTGATTGCACACTTTTATTTTTGATCCACAAACTCTAATGTACTATCTTCAAAAGCAGTATATGATAAATCATAAATGTACAACTGCTTAAAGCATAGTTTGGACTGTGCAAATCATTAGCCTTTGGTATGTGTTTATAGATTAACAAGTAAAAAGAATGATCAAATTAGACGTCGTATAGCAATAGTACTATTTTTTCTCTTGTATAAAAAAGTACAAGTGCAATACCTGTGTGTTGCCCGGGTGCACCTTTATTTTTTAACGTTTTCAAAAATTAGGAAGCCTCTAAAAATGTAAATTTATATATTTTTACTTTTGGAAAGCAACAAATAACAATAAGACCTTAACCAAAGAAGAATATTTGATATGAGAAATCAATGCTAGATCGTTAGCTACACCATATGTTATAGCATCAATCGATATAAAAAGCATCATAAATTGATAATTGAAAATCAAAATTGATCTTAAGTAAATACATAAGTTATGTAAACTTTATAAGATATAACCGAGTTGAAAAGTATATATGTGTTGCTCGGGTCACATCGTTAAGATAAAAATGCTCATCATATTTCATTCAACAATTCCAAATAACATACGTTTTAGATGCCTGTCAAATGGCGAAGATGTCTAGATTCATTCTTGGAGAGATTGCAGATACGATGTTGTGGTCTATATGGAACTTTCAAAATGCATTATTTTTTCTACTTCTAAACCAAAGAATGTGACTCTCTGGGATTTTATAGTTTATCAATCGTTTTTGTGGATTTCATCTAGAAATCCTAAGTTGAGATTAAGTTGGATAGGTTGGTTAGATAATCCCATTATAAACATTTCTTCTTTGTAAATGTTCGTTTTTCTAGCTTTTGCTAGTTAATAATATGCCCATGTTCTAAAAAAAACATAAGTTTTATACGATATGAGAAGTTGAAAGTTTAGTTTACTTGCACCACCATCTTTTTCTTGTTTTGCCTATATTAACACATATAATAAAAGGTTATTAATCTTAGACAAATAATTGCCAAAAATAACATTGAGTGAAAATATAAGTAGATTAACTGGTTATGCTTATTATTTTTAAAAACCGAAAAAATGGTTATGCTTATGATCATCTACTTATGAAACCATGTTGTTTCTTCTCATTCTAGAAAAACACCCATTTCGTTGAATTATTAGCATGCTTTTTTAGACGTTTATTATATGGGAACATGTCTACTAAATTAGAATGTACCGACCATGATAGAATTATGTACGTGTTCAAGAGAGATATTTTCAAGCACTCCCTTAATAGTATCAAGTTATCAACCATCGTCCATAACAATAATATAGCACCTACTATACGCTTTTAAGAGGTATAGCATCATCTCATCTATGCAATTCTCGTTGAATATCGTCACAACATCCTAGCGTTTGTAGTCTTGTAAAAAAAGTTAACTACGTAATTGCTAGAGTATATATGCATGGTTTGCGGTAGGAAATTAAAGAAGATATTAAAAATAAACAAACTTGATATTGGTGCACACTGCGATTGGAGATTTACATCGCGATAAGAGATTTACATCGTCTTTGAAATCTACGGATCGATAACTTATAAAATGAATAATCCTTTTTGAATGATGTTGTATCCAAATAATATCATATGTGTGTGCATGCTTGTGAAATGATGCTCTAACTCAATAGTTCAAAATATTTTGTGAGATGATGCTCTAACTCAATAAATTATATATTTCTGAAATATATGATTTGTTATGTGTGATACAAATTGCAATTTTTTTCTTAAATAATGATTCTAAGTATTTTAAAATCTAATGAGATAGAGATAAACTGAATTTCAAAATTGGGTATTTACTTTGAACGATCCATAATTTACGTTAACGGCTGATTTATATTTTTTAAACTTATTCATAGCATTTTGAGATTGTTACAATGAGTTACATAAAAAAAGGTAAGTTAGTTTCATGATACATTGGATATAGTAAACGTGACAAAATATGAGGCCTACCTTGTCAATTCAAAGTTAATTGCTACAAATCAGGACATAATCTATTTTATACGGTTTGGATGTCTTTGTATATCAATCGAATGGCTGAGAAATGATGCCATGTCATCATTTTTTTCTCTTAGCTCCGGTAGCAATATATATTATAATTATATAAAACTACTTTTTTTAATACCAATTAACTAAAAGATTATTCGACATGCCTCACCCTAAGTTTTGTTTATATCTGGATTGTGGTTTTTTTTCTTTTTTTTTAAAGGTTTTACATGTCTCCTGCTTAGTGATTCAATCGCTCTTTAAGTAGCTTTTATGTATATTTGTTCCTTAAGTCAAATATTTTAGCCATGCTCACGTTACCTAAAATAAACTATTTAATAGTGGTCTTCCATGGGTTCACCTATATAAGTCGCGACTAAAGTTGCATGGGCTCACCTATACAAAACTTGAATACTACTTGTACATAATACAAGGAACATGGCAAGAATAGGAACCATTGAATGTAATAAAAAAAACAAGAACGACAACTAGTAATTCTTCAACTAATATACTTCTAAAAGTCAAAAAATTAGTGATAGAGACTTCGTGAAATCTTTTAAGATGTTTATAGGTAAAAGAATTACCCTTAATATTGTTGTCAGTATGTCTGAAGAAGGGTTTGACCAAAACATTATCAGCCATAGGATCGTCTGAACTTTTAATCTCGACCGTAATAAGTGCTTAATTTAGATGATCGGCTAATCTTGCATTGATAGGTTATCAACCACTACATTCAAATAAAATTCTCATACAAATTCTGACTTTTAATGTTAAGTTGGCACATGTGTTCTTACTAGAGGTGTTAAATGCAAGATTATGTTTGATTGTTTTCATTAAACCACACACTTATCAACATGTTTAGCCAATGCGATAAACACTCTTGACATATCCACTCTTGATTGATGGATGATGCATTTTATACTTTTTCTCTTTATATGATATACAACTTGACATATCCACTCACAAAATGAAATAACCAAGTCACTGTCTCCGGATGTTATAAAAATAATGCATTTATTTTTATATATAAAAATTGCAACTTATATACATGTTGTTTTAATACAGAAGTTGTAACTTTTGTGCTTAATATCTTTCTTCTTCTTTTTTGGAACGACTAGTGTCGTATCTCGTATATACTTTTTTTATTTTTAATAATATACCTCTACTAGTTATTTGGTATGTATGTATCAATTCTTGTTTGAGATTTGTGTTTAACGGGATATATGCATGAAACTTACATAAAATTATTCATTATAATACAAAGATCACAAATTTTGACAATTTAAGTAAATTCAATATAAAAAAGTAAGTATTACATTGTGTCAATCTAGATTTATGATAACATTAAATAGTTATGTTATTTTAGTGTTAACTTCCCTCTAATATTCTCATCTTTTGTGTTATTTTGTAAGGATATATGCTTTTATTTGTTTATATTTTGTTTTTAGGACAAAGATGAGCAAAGGAACGAAGAGGCGCGGAATTTGAGGATTTTACATGAAGATTATTGAAGTATGTAGTATCTGCACTACCTACGGCGTAGAGGTGTATTATACCTACGCCGTAGCTTACTCAGAAGACCAGAACGAAGTCCACCAAGACCTACGGCGTAGTCAGCATTATGACTACGGCGTAGTTTATCCAGCAAGACTTCTACGAGCGTAGCAATTATTCAAGCTACGCCATAGATCCTCATATCAAACAGTGAAGTACATCCATAATCCTTGAAGAAACTATGGCGTAGTTCCCCATATAACTACGCCATAGAAAGTGCTAGCAGAAGATCTACGCACGTAGCACTTGATCAAGCTACAACATAGTTGTGTATTTCGAAAGCTAAGGCTTAACCAACCCTAGAGCTACGCCGTAGTAGAGTCGGGCACTATAAATACTAGCCATAAATTCCGAATTTTATATCATTCATTCCATACTATTCCACCACAGAGAAGTCCAGAGGAATTTAGGGAGCAAGGAGAACGTCATTCCACTTGCATACAAGTCATCTTCAAGGGAGGAATCACACTTCAATCATACGTTTATCCATTTTTAATTCTTGGATTAAGATTATGTTTTCATTCCTAATGTTGAACATGATGTTTTCTGCATTTATTAATATGAGTGGCTAAACACCTCTTGGTGTTAGCCTTGTTATGAAATTGTTATTATTATGATTTAGTTTTCTCGCATCTATTGTTGTTTTATTTGTATACTTACTTAGCTTGTCTTGGGACACTTTAGCTTGGGTAGCATTAATGATTGGTAGTTCCTTTGAGGCTTGGTGAATTGACCATAGGACCCATAGCTGATTAGGTGTGACTTGGTGATAGAATATCACCATACATGTGCGAATTGACCATAGGTCCACCTACCAATTAGATGTGCTCAAAGAGTTAGAGGGGATGTAAGTTGCGACCTGCCCACATCCCGTTAGACTAGTCTAAGTTAGTAGAGGCGCTTAACGACTCTTGCATCTCGTTTCGAGGAACTCTTGCAATTTTAGGTTGTAAGACTAGGGCAAGGTGCAAGATAGGGTAGATGATTTGACCATCTGATTCTATCGATATTAATCCCCAGATAAAATGATAGGATGCATTTAATTAGAAAACTTGTCATGATAATAACAAGAGTAATAACTAGGTTAACATTACTTCTCCCTACTGATTTCCCTTTATTTGCTTTCGTTATTTATTTTATTAGTTTTATTAATCTTTTAATCATAAACCCCCCTTTTTTTAAACGTGACACTAAGCTTAGATAATTTTCACACGCATAGCTCATGGGACGACCTCGACTTTACCATCTAGCTATACCTCACACGACTGGGTACACTGCCCGATAGTTCATTAGGTAGACCTTAGGTAAACGAGCAACTATAAATTATAAAACCTGCATCAATTTACATATTTTTTATTTTATTTAATTTATATATATATATATATATATATACACACACACACACTTTTACACATTTTTTATTTAATTTAAATGACAACTAATTAAAATTCAAATCAATCTGACTTTTAATAATAAATCACACATTTATATCAAAATCTTTCCATGTTTAAAATGATTACACACATTTAATACTATTTCACAGATAAATCCATTCACATTAATATCATTAAAGTCATTTAACTAATTTACCATTAACATTTAATTAAAATTACTAACATGAATTTAAAATTCCCTTGGGAATTTTCGGATCAAATGAATATAAAAAATGACAAGAACATAACATGAATTTATCAAGAACATGATTTTTCAGATCAATCCGATTTAGGTGTTTCAACGAAACAATCGATATGCTCCCTCCATCCCAATTTATTTGTCCAACTTTACAATTTTGGTTTGTCCCAAAATGTTTGTCCACTTCCAAATTAAATACATTATATTACCAAAGTTCAAATTTTGCCCTTTATTTCTCATCCAAAACTTTAGTACTATTATGATAACTTTTTAGTGAAGCAAAAAAGATAAGAAAAGTTGGCCTTTTGATTTCAACATGAGAAAAAATGGTCAAACAACATTTATTAGTTCCAATGTGCATCAAGTCCAAAAAAGCCAATAAACAAATTCATTTTTATCCGTACGCATAACAATACAAAAGGATTTCACTAGTATATGCATTCATTTTCTATTAAGCTAAATATGATATTACTTCATTAATTAAGTTTTCTTTGCACTCAATTTGTAATGGCAATAATCCTTGTCGTTCCAACCTAGCCTTTCTGATATGTGGCGTTTGATAATTGTTGTCACCACGAACCTTCATAATTTCTTTCAAACAAGTTTGTAGAGTTAAAAACACATTGTCAAGATCATGTGATGACATTTTTAAAAAGTCGTTTGAACCACATAAACTAATTCATCTATTGTTCTCAAAGGTTCTTATTCTTGAAGTGTTGAATCACTCAAAAAAATCCAGGATCTAACATTTAAATCACGACTATTTGGTGGTTGAAAGCGAAGTCGAATATCAAACCCATCTCAAGATGCTTCTTGAAGAAACTCCTCATCATCAACACCAATATGTGGTTTCGCGTTGTCTTGTTGATTAAAAATGGGAACCGTGTGACCTTGTAGCCATTTAACTCTAATAGCCAGTAAAACGTTCTCGATTAACCATGACCGTGTTACATCTTTAGTCACCGATAAAATAGTTATGGTCTCCATTATCCCCACAACACGGTTTTTATGAACTTTTTTCCAGTTCTAAAGTTGTTAGTGAAAGGATACCAATCTTTCCAAAAAATATTTTGTTGTTCCCTTTTACTTGATTAATGATAACTAAGAGATAAACTAACCAAGTTCCATGGCATAAACAAAGATACAATTGATTAAAAATAAGTAAAAAAAACGTAAAGATAAAATACAAGATATTTTTCAACGTTTAATTCTTATTAGAAGTTAATCAAATAATTATACCCAAGTTTTTGCGGAATAACACTTGTGATTAAAATGACAAGTATGGTATGACTACTCACTAAACTCAAACTAAGTTTGAGTGACAACTAAAGGTCCTACTGAGCTATTTCAGGGACTGTGTTGTTATTTGGAGGAGTAAAAGTTGTTTTTGAATGTTTAAGTGTCACACCCCGCCAAGGCGGAAACGCGAGTGTGTAACTTCTTGGATATCATCACAACACATGGTGTCTATATAGAGAATAACTACATGCAATAAAAATGGCAAAGTATAGACACAAAGTGTCATAACAATACCCAAAAGATAACAACATGATAAACTCCAAAAGCACAGATAAACCACTTCCAATGCAACTAAGGTCTCGTCTAACCACATCCTTCTATCTTATCATTAGAAAGCTCACCTGAAAATGATGCTTAAAACGTCAACATAATGTTGGTGAGATTCATAGGTTTAGATACACACACCGTAGGCAACCGGTTAACTGTGATTATACAACATAGCAGGACAATAAGACTAGTTATTATACAAGTAAGCACACAATCACACAATAAAAGGCAACCATTAGGACGGAACGTGTCCCCCGATCCAATTAGTTAGGACGGAAAGTGTCCACCGATCCAATTTTATCATCAATTAGGTCACATGCGCAAGCAACAGGATAAGCATCCTCCCAATTGAATCCCACACAAATTCCACCACTTTGGTACAGTTCTACCCTCATCTCGGGTACAGTTCTACCCTCGATTTTCACAAATTAGGTACAGTTCTACCCTTCACATCTCAGGTACAGTTCTACCCTCGATTTCCACACAGTTTTCATCACACGATATCCACTTAGCATGCAAACACATATAATAACACTCACAAGTCCATGCATTTAAAACACATAATCACAGTAACTTTAACACAAGCATCATTTTCATCCCAAGTTTAAAAAAACAATATAAAAGTGGGACTATGAACTCACCTCAACTTTGCAGCTTCCAACAAACACAAATCACAATCTATACAACACAAACAAGTTTACGTTACACACGGTCAAGCTATAAGCTATAACCCATGTAATACTCATATGATGGATGTCTAAGACTCATATGACCCACCATGGATCTCCTAGACACCATACTAACCATTACCATAACCTAACACTCACTAAATCCCTTGCACTTTTAAAATCAGAAAACGCATAATTTTTGGGTACATTCGCCCACATGAAATCATGACAAATAAAACTCAACAACTCACACCAAAAATTTACCATGGTCTCTCATAAGCATAGAAGCTAATCCCAGAAGGCCATGGACCAATAACACACACAAGTACTCAAAAGAAAATCAAACTTGTCAACTACTCAAATTCGGATCTGAACGCACACCAAAAAGTTTTGATCAACACAAAATACTTTCACAAGTTTTTATCACGAATCCTTTTCGTGGTAGTCTAATATAACCTAATACTTAACTATTCCAGAAGGCCTAGTCAAAATACCACTTTTACAACCACAAAACACTATCAAACTTTTACCCAAATTCTGTCCCGGTTTGACAGCTTTGACACCTTAACAAAGAAAAATCAAAAGACCAACTTCCCGACCTTGAAATCAATCGTGGCTGGACTTTTTGGAAAGCTCTTTCATTAACCTTCAATTTAGACCTAAAATTCGTGAGTTAACCCTTCACCATCTGTTATTTACACTTACAACTTTACAACCGTAGTTTTCTATCCAAACCCTAACACAATAACTAGCATGTTTTACGCTCAATTCTCTTCACCAATCATTAAAATATAATCATCTAATGATCCTAACATGTTTTACTTCATTAATTTATAGAAGTATACAAACCCTAAATCCATCATACTTTATATTATATGAATTAGATCAATAACTAATTAATTACATATAAGGGTTAAGGATTTTACCTTAATTCTTGATTATTGCTTGAAAACTATGAAACCCTAATTTTTTTCTTCTTGTTTCCTCCTTGTGTCGACTTAAAATTGCAGGAAAAAGGGATTGGGAACTTTGATTTTCTATTTATAATTATTTAGTGGATAATTACCTAACTTAGAGTTGTAATTGGGCTACAATTGGGTTTCCTTTTTCCCCTTATCCATCTTCCAGCCGATTTTATACACTTATATATATATATATATATATATATATATATATATATATATATATATATATATATATATATATATATATATATACACATATATATATTTTATTAAATTAATTTATTATACTCAAAACCTCATACTTTTTATATTTTATGTATTCCCATATCGAAACCTAACGTATTTCGCGATAAACCTTAACTTTTACGACAACTGGAAAATTATCATTTTCATAACAAAGTTTCCAAAAATAGATTTTCACACTCTTTTATAAGCATAACACATAAAAACAAACTCCTCGTAACTTGCTAACGCTCAAATACTTGAACGAAGACTCGTTACGCAAAAACACCAAAACTACGCAAGTCATTTCTACACCACAAAGGTGATCAAAATGAACTTTCCCAAATTCCAAACTTTCCAAATCACAATAGAACCACTTACGCAAAGGGATTTAGTGCCAAAACTCACCTATATCACTCCAAACACCTAAACCACACCAAACAAACGTCAACCGAGTCAAGACTATCAATCAAACTGACCTGCCAAAACCACGGTTGTTACATCATCCCCCACTTAGGGAAATCGCGTCCCGAGATTTCAACTACTATAGTCACCACTCACAACAGCAAAAGAAAATTTATGGATATTTAAGCGGAATAATACCACCCCATAAAATCACAGAGAAAGAATCGCAAAAAATGTGAACCGACTAAATACCCGAATGCACACGATAGAAAACATACCGACACTGCAACAATACACGAACATAGATACACTACACCGATCAATAACACCAAGGATTCAAACGACTTCTCACAGATAGGTACGATACCCCCGAACCAAATGAAAAATCCAAATGGTAACCGCAAGAAGCACACACATATAACAGATACCCATAAAACAAAACATTTATGAATACCCCGCATCTAACTTCCACGATCTAAAATCCAACTACAAACGATCTACTTCACCAACCACATCAGCAAACAAAATTGGGTACTTAAATTTCATCGGATCCTCACGTTCCCAAGTAAACTCAGGACCACGCTTAGAATCCCACCATACCTTTAACAATGTTATCTCACCACACTTCAAATCCTTAACATCTCAATCCATAATCTCAACAGGTTTCTCGACAAAACAAAGAGTCTTGTCAACCTTAATCTCATCTAATGGCACATGCAGACTAGTATCTGTCAAACACTTTTCAAATTAAATACATGAAACGTATCATGTACAACACTCAATTCCTCAGCTAACTTCAACTGGTATACCACAAATCCAATCCTTTCCGTAAATCTCAAACGGTCTTACGTATCTCGGTGCTAACTTGCCTTTCTTACCGAAACGCACAACACCCTTCCAAGGAGATACTTTTAACCTCACAATAACACCAACACCAAACTCTAAGGGCTTACGACAATAATCCGCATAACTCTTTTGGAAATCTCTTGCTGCCTTAAGTCTTTCCTTAGTCAGAAAACCTTATTCGTAGTCTCTCGTTCTAGTTTAGGACCAATTAGTTGACTTGTTCCAACCTTTGCCCACAGAACAGATGACCTAAATTACCTTCCATAGAATTTTCACACGACACATACTCAATACTAGAATGATAATTGTTGATATAGGAGAACTCAACTAAGGGTAAATGTATACCCCAGCTTCCTCCAAAATCAAACACACCCATTATATCAGCTCACTATCCAACTCCTGATTTGTACGCTCACTTAGTTCACTCATTAGAGAATGATAAGTCGCACTCATCTACATACGCGTTCTCAAGACTCCATAACACGTTTACCACTATCACGAAGTAAGTATTTCATCATGTTTCTTGCAACACCCCATGGCTCAGTACCAACTCACCGAGCGAAAAGTCTCGCCTACTCCTCCATACATCTCTTGCAAAGGTAATGATATATCTTATCCATTCTCGGATGTATCAAATACCCTGCATGATTGATGTCCTTACGCTTCCTCTCAATGAAACCAATAGCTGGTCCACAAAGTACATTCCTCCATCTTCGTTCCTTTCCATTTACTTGTCTAAACCAAGTAACCATTCTTCTTACATGTTCTCATCCTTGAACCTCTCTCTCTAGGCTGTCAGTATCATCCTCTTAACTCCGAACTGAATTATCATAATCATTGCTCACAAACATCTAAGCTTCACTCATTCATTCCTGCTCAGCGCTCTTACCACGATGTCCGCTCTTCCTTAACGGTAACGAATAAGACAATCGTAGTCACTGAAAAATTCAACACCCAACTTCTCTTCAACATATATTAGCCTCTTGTCAAATATATGCTAAAGATTCTTATGACCTGTGTAGATAACACTTTCTGCTCTCCAAGTTCTACTTCCCAACTTTAAATCATGTATCACACAGTTCCTCTTATGGATCTTCCACCTCCCCGATGCCCACGCAATCCGAAGAACGTACATCTTGAAGCTAAACCTCTCACTTGAACAACTTGGCAAACACCCTCTTCCTCTTCAACGAACAAATTGATAATTAAAACGAATCTATCCTAAGTAAACGACACGAACCATAAAACCGGCAGAACTAAAACGTATATCAACGAACTCAAAAGGGGTACGAATTACCGACTAACGAAGTAACGAACATCAAAATCAAAGCTAGAAAAAAAACACAATGAGAAATTTTCTCCCAATAAAAATAGACACGGATAAAATGTTCATGAACACCCATTCAAAGAAAATATAAAATACACATACCCATAAAACGTCCACAAGTGTACCTCAACGAAAGAAACACTCGATGAACCAAATACATAACAAGTTTGGTAAATGAGAACCATAGACAGTTCTTATTCCCGTACTCGACCTTCCCAAAAACAAATGAACACCGTTTTTTTTCACAAGACATACCTTAAACTTATACATTTTTTTATAAAATATATATATATAAACCATTTTATGTAAGACATCAACATAACCAAATTTTTTTTCACACTTCATTTTCACCATAAAAATAATAGTTTCCAATAAATGACCTTGAAATACCCAAAACGAATTTTAAAATACCATAAGGACTTTAACACAACCCCTTAATCGAACGCGAAAAACACAGAAGAATCACATAATCAAAATAATCATCAAACGAACCTCATACCAGTGAACACTCACGCAAATACATTGCAAACCAGACGATGAACTTACAGACTCCTTCGTACAACGATCAAACCAAATCATAGAAAAACACCGATACTAACATGTCACAAAATTAAATTGGTGTATGTAAATAAGGGATCAAATATCCACACCAACTCGACACGAACCAACAATACTCGAAGAATAGTATAACATTCATCTGAGGAATGAATGTATGAAATAACCAAAGAAACGAACCAGTATCCAACGAAACGAATTCGATTACCCAACACCTATCACGACGTCAAAGAGAAAGAGTATGGCATATGTACCATCATGGTACGAATGGGAATGCCAACCCAAGAATTAGGTATACAAACGGAGCGTCTAGCAAACGAATCAACTTAAATACCGCCACATAAATACCCACCGATAATTGAGGTATCAACATATGATAGGTAGGATGGAATCTTACCACCTACACACCCCAACATATAACAATTGCCCTAACGGTTAAGAGAATACTTCTCTAACGATACAGCCATCACCAATCATGATATCACATACCATCTACCACAACATATAACAACAAACATCAATCAATGCAATAATGGTCACAAGTCCACATGTGTGATACCCTTATAATTATGTTCGCGACCATAGTTATAAGCATATTTCACACACATACTTACTTCCAAAACCACACATCTCAATGATAACGCACATATATCACATAGCACCTAATACCCCATGCAATTCATGCTATCATACTTGTAAGTCCACTTGTGTCGTGACGCATGTATAATTATGTTGGCCACCATAATTATCTATGCCCCCTTTCATAAGTGCTCTCCCTCCTATGACAACACATCATGCAAATAATCATGCAAACAAAACCAAAGACGTCGCAAACACTCATCTCGCATGGAACAATTCCAACGATCACCTAAATTCTATAATCAAAATCACTTGGATCAGGTCGATCTAATATCCAAGAGTAATCACGCTCCAACATGGCTCCAGACGGCAAAAGACAATATACGAATTCCAAAACATAACACAAAACAAAAGACATCGCATAATGGCTCAAACTCCACTCTCGCACTTATCTCCCCGTTTAGATCAATTTAATTTACTACTCGCTGTGGACTCTAGATCCGAATCCACACCATTCCATCCTAACTTCCCTTCATCTTTACTCAACCACCCATTCCTGTTTCCTACATGTTGAGGTAATCGACAACATGCAAAACCATCTCTATTTCTTTCTTCCAATTCCGTATGATTCATAAGTGCATACAAATCACGAGGTTTAGACTAAACCACCTCTCCTTCCTATGTGAAGTAAGGACACTACCAAGGGTATTTGGTAATGGCTCCATATCCAGAAGTCGTCGTAGTTCCAAACCTCTCCACTTCTTCTCCACCAACGTTTCCCATAAACGTCCTCTCCTTGTCCGAACATAGATACATGCTATCAGGAACTCGGATTCTGCAGTTAATCCGTTTCATCCGACCACTTCTCTCGCATCCGATAGCGACAACGGTAGTCCAACGAAGCATCTTACGCGCAAAAGACGATATAATAAAGTCGATATATACAATACTACGTATAGGGAATAGAATAGACGTCCGAAATTCAATAAAACATCTAATAAATATAGGAAAATAGACATATAAAATACTATACTTACACATAGATCCTAAATGCAACTATATGAGGGACTCCTAAGTTATAGTCTAGGTTCAACCACCTAATTCTCTATAACCAAGGCTCTGATACCAATCTGTCACACCCCGACAAGGCGGAAACGCGAGTGTGTAACTTCTTGGATATCATCACACCACATGGTGTCTATATAGAGAATAACTACGTGCAATAAAAATGGCAAAGTATAGACACAAAGTGCCATAACAATACCCAAAAGATAACAACATGATAAACTCCAAAAGCACAGATAAACCACTTCAAATGCAACTAAGGTCTCGTCTAACCACATCCTTCTATCTTATCCTTAGAAAGCTCACCTGAAAATGATTCTTAAAACATCAACATAATGTTGGTGAGATTCATAGGTTTAGACACACACACCGTAGGCAACCGGTTAACTGTGATTATACAACATAGCAGGACAATAAGACTAGTTATTATACAAGTAAGCACACAATCACACAATAAAGGCAACCATTGGGACAGAACGTGTCCCCCGATCCAATTAGTTAGGACGGAACGTGTCCACCGATCCAATTTTATCATCAATTAGGTCGCATGCGCAAGTAACAGGATAAGCATCCTCCCAATTGAATCCCACACAAATTCCACCACTTGGGTACAGTTCTACCCTCATCTCGGGTACAGTTCTACCCTCGATTTTCACAAATTGGGTACAGTTCTACCCTTCACATCTCAGGTACAGTTCTACCCTCGATTTCCACACAGTTTTCATCACACGATATCCACTTAGCATGCAAACACATATAATAACACTCACAAGTCCATGCATTTAAAACACATAATCACAGTAACTTTAACACAAGCATTATTTCCATCCCAAGTTTAAAAAACAATATAAATTTGGGACTATGAACTCACCTCAACTTTGCAGCTTCCAACAAACACAAATCACAATCTATACAACACAAACAAGTTTACGTTACACACGGTCAAGCTATAAGCTATAACCCATGTAATACTCATATGATGGATGTCTAAGACTCATATGACCCACCATGGATCTCCTAGACACAATAATAACCATTACCATAACCTAACACTCACTAAATCCCTTGCACTTTTAAAATCAGAAAATGCAGAATTTTTGGGTACATTCGCCCACATGAAATCATGATAAATAAAACTCAACAACTCACACCAAAAATTTACCATGGTCTATCATAAGCATAGATGTTAATACCATAAGGCCATGGACCAATAACACACACAAGTACTCAAAAGAAAATCAAACTTGTCAACTACTCAAATTCGGATCTGAACGCACACCAAAAAGTTTTGATCAACACAAAATACTTTCACAAGTTTTTATCGCGAATCCTTTTCGTGGTAGTCTAATATAACCTAATACTTAACTATTCCAGAAGGCCTAGTCAAAATACCACTTTTACAACCACAAAACACTATCAAACTTTTACCCAAATTCTGTCCCGGTTTGACAGCTTTGACACCTTAACAAAGAAAAATCAAAAGACCAACTTGCCGACCTTGAAATCAATCGTGGTTGGACTTTTTGGAAAGCTCTTTCATTAAACTTCAATTTAGACCTAAAATTCGTGACTTAACCCTTCACCATCTGTTATTTACACTCACATATTTACAGCCATAGTTTTCTGTCCAAACCCTAACACAATAACTAGCATGTTTTACGCTCAATTCTCTTCACCAATCATTATAATATAATCATCTAATGATCCTAACATGTTTTACTTTATTAATTTACAGAAGTTTACAAACCCTAAATCCATCATACTTTATATTATATGAATTAGATCAATAACTAATTAATTACATATAAGGGTTAAGGATTTTACCTTGATTCTTGATTATTGCTTGAAAACTATGAAACCCTAATTTTTTTTCTTCTTGTTTCCTCCTTGTGTCGACTTAAAATTGCAGGAAAAAGGGATTGGGAACTTTGATTTTGTATTTATAATTATTTAGTGGATAATTACCTAACTTAGAGTTGTAATTGGGCTACAATTGGGTTTCCTTTTTCCTCTTATCCATCTTTCAGCCACTTACGCAAAGGAATTTAGTGCCAAAACTCATCTATATCACTCCAAACACCTAAAACACACCAAACAAACGTCAACCGAGTCAAGACTATCAGTCAAACTGGCCTGCCAAAATCACGGTTGTTACACTAAGCATTAATTGCGCAAACTTGTCAACTTTTACTCCTCACTTATGTTTCCTATTTATACACAAGTATTTTCAACAGTAATGATAAAGACAAAAGGTGACCTAAGCTAGTGAAGACAAAATACCTACGTATTTTGTCTCTGTTACATTGGGTTATTTTGGGTACAAGACAATATGCCTTTCTTAGGGACAGTGATGACACCATCCTAACTTTATGTCTTTCAGGGAAAGTTTGACTTTAGGTTGATAAGGACACCCACTAATCTTTTCAAACATTTCCCGCTTTGTCCTGCCCATTCTTCAGTCTTCAAGTCTTCACTCTTTAGTCTTTAATCAATACTTCTTTAGTTGTTGAGGAGTCTTGGGGGTTCATTGAGTTATTGTCATCCTCACTGAACCCATCACCTTATTCTTTGGCTTAGGTGCCACTCACTGAGTTCCGCCTCACTGAATGGAGAGACTTTCTTCTTAGACTCATCCTAAGCATCCTGAAGGTAACTCACTGAGAAACTGTTCACTCAGTGACTTGATTGCATTTAATGTTTTCCAACACTTAGGTTAATTTGTGTTCAAATCCTTGTTTAATGAGACTTGGATGCTGAGTGAACCCAACAATCTCCCTGATGCGTGTAGGGATTGCACCAGGCTTTACCTCTCGAGGGATCTCTAGAAGCTTACAACCCCCACCAGGCAGTGTACCTGATCGATGTAGTATAGTATAATGACAAGTACCGGGGGATTGATCGTTCAGCTAGGAATAGTGTCGCTAGGATTAGAAAACCTAAAGACTAGGTCTAGAGATGAGGGATGATTCTTTTTGTATTTTTATATTTTTATGAAAAGCAAGTAAAAATCTCGGTTTTGAAGGAGTTTGGCGGAATTAGTTGCTAGTCAACTAACCCAATACTAAGATGCAATCAAAATAAAATACTAGAAATGAAAATAAACTAAATTATACTAAAGTTGTGAGCAATATATGGGAGAATTGTGTTTACTTAGATTTCACTACTCCCTAGATATCTTTTACATATTAATTACGTGTTATAGTTGCGTGGATGACGGATTGTATTCCTTAATACCATTCATGGGGTGGCGTACTTACTTCCCCAATCCTATGAGCGCCTACTTCACTCCTATGTCGAGCCGGCTAAGAAGGTCCTAACATGGGATCACAAGAATTTGCTCATGCATTAAATACAACCAATAAAACCTAGTACACATCGGTTCATGTTTCCTAAGACGTTCAAGCATGTTACACAATGGAGATCTGCCAGTTTTCTTAAGTCTAACATTGAAATCATTCATCCATTACAACCATAAACAAGTAATCAACATATAATTAACATCTAGGTTTCATTACATCTAAGCAAACACAAGATAGATCTAGCCTAGCATGTTGAAATCAAGACAAGCATAAGATATATTCAAACAACACATAGACATATTGATTGAATTAAGAGAAGACTTATCTCAATTGAACATGAAAGGATTCAAGGGGTGAAAACCCTTGAAAGTACTGTAAAATATGACCTAGGGTTTACAAAGTTCGGCCCTAGTATTCTCCACACAAGTTCCTCCTTTCGTGAATGAAAAATAGAAAACTATATATAGATTTTGATAGGTGACAGCGTCAAGAACAAAAGTCTGACGCCGTCATCTCGCCGCCAAATAGTTTCTCGGACTGCCTAGATCTGGATCTGATGGCGTCATGTATACTCCTTATGCAGGCCGTCACCAAAAATTGTCTTGACGCCCTTGTTGTGACGCCTTCAGGTTTTCACTGGGTCGTCATGGATTTTACTCTTGACGCCGTCATGATCTTCTTCTTGACGCCGTCAGGTACTGTTCTCAGCATGGAAAATTAAGTCTTTGCCGTTTTCTTCACTTTTATGCTCCAAAAACGTCCGAATTGCTTCCTTTTCCAGAATTCACTCCCAAAGTACCTAAAATCACAAAAGGAACGATTTAGGGCAATATTTGATCAAATAAATTCAATTCCGGGCTTAAATGACCCCCTAAAAGTGGTTCATTTTTCGCCTCATCACTCCCCCTACTTGGATATAAATTATGCCTAAGTGTTTGATCAGTGTAAGTGAGCAATTGGGCTTCTTCTTACACTGAATATACTAATAAATAAGGAACAAAGAATTTTTAAACATGGGCCATCATCTTATTCATCAAATATTACAAAAGTCATATCATCTAAATAAAATACTCATGGTGAAGTACTCATACTTCCTTCATTCCCATGAGTTCAAGCTTGGTCTTCTTTTCAAGTAGAACATGCTTGTCAGGTCTCTTACTCATCAGTTTGTCCATCAATAACATGAACTCCTCATTCTCAGGGCTCTTGTAATGGCGAGCCATCAGTTTGCATGCCAGGAGAGTAGGAGTTTCCATCTTGTCCATCTCACTTACCCTTTGAAAAGCAGGTGAACCATATTCATCAAGAAATAAGAGACCGACTCAGGTTCCTTAATTACCTTGCTATTTGCGAACATGACACTAGCAGGAGGTTCACGGTTGCAGTGAAGAGCAGAGATATATTGTTCAGGTTCAAGCTCAAACGCTTTCCTCTTCTTCCCTGAGGTTTGACGTTGTTCTGGAATAGTCAGTCCCTGAGATGCAAGTGTGGCCTGATGATCGATGCCCAGGCTCTTGGCAACCTTCTCAAGTTCCTGATACTTCTTGGTCAGGCTTTCAAGAAGTTCAGGCACACACTTGTTCTTCTTCTTCTTCTTCCTGAGTATGGGTCCCATCATATCCCATTCCTTAATCCCAAATTTAGAGAGTTTCAGTGGGACACATTTCTCATGGATTCTTGGTCCTCTCTGAATTGTAGCACAAATAGGCTCATTCTTCTTAAAGGGATGAATGATAATGTCAGTGATGGGAACTTCACCCTTGGTCTTAGTCATTGTCCACACATACATATCATAATTCCTTTTCTTTCTTTCATTCAGTAGCCTGACCTTCTCAGTATGCTTCTTGATCAAGTTGGCGTGAATTTTAAGGAACTCTTCATTCTTGATAGGTTTGTCAGTGTCCCTGATCTCTTCCTCAACAACCTTCTCAATCACAGACTTACTGAGCATTTCAACCTTGAGTTTGTCATCTTCTTCCATGATTGCTGCAACCTGTTCATTTGTTCCTCTGAAGATCTTTCCATTATGTAGTGTGACTTCAATAATGTCTAGTTCATCAGGGTCACGACGTACTTCCTTTGGAGCAGGGACCAACCTTGGAGGTGAGTCCCTAGTAACCTTAATTCCCTTCCCTTTTGTCAGAGGTTGGGGGTTTACTGGATGTGGCTTCAGGAGTGATGGTTGTAGTGGTTGCCTCAGTGGAGATGGGAGTTGCTAGGACTAATTCTAAGGTGGATGGTGGTGGCATGAAGCTCTGAATAGGAATGGCCTCAGTGATGATCATTGTTGTTGAAGTCAAGCTTGAAGTTGTTCTTTTAGGACCCAACTGCCCAAATAGTCTTTGAGTGGGAGTTGGGGTTGGCCTGATAGGTTTAGTCGGAACAACTTTCTCCCCCTCAACAAATGATTGAGCGACAATGGGAGCATCTGTTGAAGTAGGAAGGACCTGAGAAGACCCAGACTTCAGGAGCGTCAATATATCCGAGACCATTCCTTTAATTTCTGAAGACTCAGCCTTCAGTGCAGCAATGTCAAAACCCATGGCATTCGGAGAGGTAGTCAGGGTGACAATCCTACTAGTGTAGTAGGAGACCAATTCATTGTGCTTCCTAGTCAGTTCATCATAGCTTTTGACCTGGGCATTGAGCTTCACCTGTTGCTCACTGAGAGTCTTGTTAACAGCCTCCTGATGTGCTTGGATAGAGGAGATGTCAATAGACTTGAACAAAGTTGGTAGTTCACTGAGAGCTTTAGAGGTGACTTATGAGAATCCATGAACTCAGTAAGCTTGACTATAAGAACAGGATCATCTTAGAATTCAGTATGTAGATCTTTGACTGCTTTCAGTAGGGTAGTAAGTTGAGCGCTCTGATCTTCACCCAACTTTTTCACAGTTGTCTGCATTTCCTTGAGTCATTTCTCAATGACTTCATTTGTTTTAGTGGCCTTGGTGATGAATGTTTCTACATTGGCCCTCAGATCAGCATAAGAGGCCGCAGCTTCAAGATGTCGTTCTGAGTTTGTGTCTTCAGGCCTGGAGTAGAGCCATTCATTATCCCAATCAAGTAACTCCCAAATAGCTCGGGCAGTCACTGGCTTCGAATTATCAGTATGCTAGTAGCCTGATGATGGTGAGGACCCTGAAGACCTGGATTTGGCTTCATCATTGTTGTGAGATAATGATGATGGATGATGATGGATGTTCAGGAGATGGTGGTTGATGTGTTTCAAAAGCTTTAAATTTATAATACTAATTGCACCAATTCCTTAATATATAAAACACAGGCGTAAAGTATAACCCCCGTTTACAGTAAAGGTTTTAGGTAAGACCAGGTCGTCCTAAGAGATTGTAGAAAAGCCAAGTTAGCAATTGTGTCAAAGTATAGTCCCTAGATTTTCACTTATCCAAAGACTAGTAATTTAGATTGTTTGTTAATATGATTAAAGGTTATGTTTATTTAGGCTAAGAAACATGGAAGTAAACATGTAAATGACAAGCAAGCAATCATGAACAAGATATATAAGCAAGAGATGACGGGTGATCAGTCCTACAAATAACTATCCAACATATTAAGAATCCCTTTCGATCTATAATTATCAATAATCAAATGCATTAAGGATGGTTCATAATAGAAGTATACATAAGCCAATTTTCTCATCAAGTTCGTTAGACATGAGATAAGGCATTAAACAAGATCATGAATGGGTTGATAAATGTTTTGTCGACCAATTTCTACAAGGTAAACACCAAGTTGCCATAGACAAACACCTTGAAATAATACCAAAGTAGTAGACCCTTTCGACCTACTTCTACCACAGAGATACATCAAACATTCAACAATGATCCAGACATCATCTCATCAACTAAACTTATGCATAGTATCAATAGCAAGCGTACATGTAAATGTAAACAACCATATAACTACATCACCTAAATAAACATAAGAAAGACTACTCCATTATTTCAGTAACAAAACACATATCATTCAACATAGATTTCATAAACTTCATAATATAATTCGTATAAAATGTAGAATTGTACCAAAGTGATTACAATGAAAGAACAATTAGTTTCCACAGAGAAAACTCGACTCGACTCCTTCTCCTAGCCTCTGTCATAGTACTTGGATCACGAACTCAACCTTGATATGGTGAACTTGGTATGATTTCACCAATATCACCTTAGTAACCCTTTGATACTTTTCTTACTTGTTACCCCCTTTTCCTGGTTTCGTTCACTGCATTATATAAGCTCTTGTGACCTAGTTTAACTCCAGAGCTTAGTAAATGAGGACAAATGATCAGCCTCTCAATGAATGCAAGTATTAACTCTTCTTTTGTAACTAACAAGCTAAGTGCGCCGTACTTCATGTAGATTCAATCTCATTTACCCGCCAAGCAAGTACGCCGTACACAGTCATAAGACTGGCGTACTTGGGTCTTTTTATATTTGTATTTTCATTCCAAGTCCTTCCTTTTATTGTCGTCGTTACTTTATCGTCCCTTAAGTAATATTCTTAACTTCCTTCTCTCATTCAATCCTGCAACCAGATTAGTACCAAATCTACACAAATAACGTGATTATTCTTAATATATATATATATATATATATATATATATATATATATATATATATATATATATATATATATATATATATATATATATATATATGTATATATATATATATATATATATATATATATATATATATATATATATATATATCGATGGGATAAAAATGTTATAATAAGAGCGTTATCAGTGGTTGTTGATCCTCAGGAGGAGGAGATGAGGTGGGTTGTTCAGGATGCTGGAAAGACTCATCAGTATGCGGTTGATCATCGGTATCCATGTCTTCCCAGCAACCAAAGCTTCATCTTCTTCAAAATCAAATACCTCATCTTCTGAATCTTCATTGAGTAATAGGTCCATGTCAGCAAGAGAAGCTGCCTGAGTCCCATCCGGCTCCCCCTCAGAAGAGGGTTTGCCTTCATTTTGGTCAGTCCCTAACCCCTCTAGGTGAAAATAGTGGGTTTTCTCTGCCTGGTCAGCGGGGTCAGTTCTCGAGGAATGCGCATCTCCGTGAGGGGGTATAGGTTCCATATCAGGAAGTGATTGCATGATCCCTGAGTCTTTGTCCCCTATGGTCCCTTCAGATACTGATGGGTGTTTTTTAGTGGCATCCTTAGTGTTTTAAATTAGTGAGTGCACACTTTCAGTAATGGTTTCGTTATAGTCCGTTGGAGGAATCACAGGTTCATTTTCAGGAGTGAAGAAGATCCCATCCTTGGTGTAGGTCATGGTGCCATGTTCATCAACAAGTGATAGAATTGGTTGATCTGATGATGATGACACATAAAGAATGTTTGTAGTGGATCCACATGAAAGTAAATTTCATCTTGTAAATCCTCTATGATCAGTTGAAGTTCTTTTGCATGATGTAAAGATGCTAGAGCTTGTCACATATCATGAGCATTGTCATGGTGATCCACATGTTGATAAATATCATTGGGAATAACCAACATGATGAAGTGTTTTGCCCGAAAGTCAGCCCTATACTGATCAAATTCATTTTCATTCAACTCTTCTTCTGTTTGAAGTTTTGTGAATTCCGGATGACTTGGGTCAGCAACTTGTTTCATGACATATGGACCACTTCTGACTTAATTTAACATTTGTTCAGCATCATCAAAGTTTGCGAGCCATAACTTGAATCTTAATGACCAATTTGTGTAGTTTCCTAGGAGTAGCATGGGTGGTCTAACTTTAGTTCCTAACATCATTGCAGTACAGCTAGTAGACGTTGTGATGGTGGATCTTTGATATGAAATGTTGTTGTGTTTAAATGTTTGTGTTTTTAGCTTTTTGGTATTGAGATTGTCGAGTTTTTTATGTTTAGGGCTTGTGAGGTATGAGTTGATTAAAATCTTTTAACAATTTGCACACCTACAAAGTTTTATTTTAGTTAAGTTTAATTAAAATGGAAAGTCAAGTCTTACAACCAAATGTCAAAGTCTCGCAATCGAAGTCTTGTAAGAGCTAAGTGAGTGTGGTAAAAATTGTGGGTAAAAGTCTTGTAACCAATGTCTCGCAACCCAAAGTCTCATAAACTATCTTTCGCAACTACTATTGGAGCTATCGCAAAAATCTCTTCCTAAACGGGCAGAGTTTTCTTTCGTAAAATGTAGGTAACAGGATGCTTCGCAAAGCAGGTATCACAAGAACTACTCTCGCAAACAAAAGACAATGGCTATCCCAACCAAACATTCACAAACAATAGACTTCGCAAGGAGCTATCTCAATCAAAAACCAAGGTTTGCAACCAATCTAAGCCTAGATGTCGCAACAAAACCCTAATCGTACTAACAAAATTTTGCGAGCAAAATCTTGCGAACAAAATAAAATCATATTTTTACGAGTAAAAAGTACACTTTTTGAACCTTTGTAACCACATTCTTATCCACAAATCTTAAATAAATTCATAAAGTATTTGTAGAAACTAGAAAGGGGGTGAATAGTTTCACCAATTTAATTACGTTTTATCAAGTTTGTTTTGAAATACTTTTGTATTATAATCTTATGTGATATCAATACAACCGTCTATGAACACAATTATAAAAGAGTAAGTAAAAGTAAAGGAAAGAAACAATCAAACCGAGACACGAAGATTTATAGTGGTTCGGCTACGAAGCTCACTCTTTGCCCTACTCCACTCCTCGAGTCTCACGTTCGAGAGTTTCGCAAACACTATATCAACACGCTCCCTTATGGCGAAATGATGAGGCGAAAAGTGAACCGCTTTCATGTAAGCCCGAATTCGTGATTATTTGATCAATTATTGCCCTAAATCGTTCCTTTTGTCATTTTAGGTATTTTGAGGAGAAATCTGGAAAAGGAAGCATTTTGGACGTTTTTGGAGCATAAAAGTGAAGAAAACGGCAAAGTCTCAAATTCCTTGCTAGGAACAGTACCTGACGGCGTCAAGGCTTCATACATGACGGCGTCAAGAGTGTCAAAAGAGGTGGATGTGGAAATTATAACGTGACGGCCCAAAACATTTTTAGTGTAATTGGTCTGACGACGTCACCAAGGCCGTCAGGGTCAAAATGCATGTGACGGCCCATAGCTTTTTTCTACATGAAGGCGTCAAGACTGGATCTAGGCAATACGACTCTTAACTTGGCGGCGAGTTGACGGCGTCAGAAGCTAATACATGACGTCGTCAGGATGTTTTATCTATATATGTTTTTCCAATTTTTCATTGTAAAGAGGTGGAACAAAGTGTGGAATATTAGGAGCATAAACCCTAGGTCGACTTTTCTTCATATTGCAGGGGTTTCAAACCCTTCTTTCTTCCATGTTTGAATAAAGATAAGTCTTCCAATAATCATTCAATATGTCAACCCTTCTTTCTTCCATGTTTGAATAAAGATAAGTCTTCCAATAATCATTCAATATGTCTATGTGTTGTTTGATTCTATCTTATGCTTATATTTCTTTTAACATGCTAGGCTAGGTTTTTAATGTGTTTGCTTAGATGTAGTGAAACCTAGATGTTGATTATTGGTTGATTGTTTGTTTATAATTGTTGTGGATGATTGTATTCGATGTTAGGCTTAAGAAAACTGGCAGACTTCCATTGGTAACTTGCTTGAACGTCTTAAGAAACATGATCGGAGGTATACTACGATTTTTGGTTGTATTTAATGCATAAGTGAATTCTAATGATCCCATGTTAAGGGCTTTTAGTCGGCTCGACATAGGAGTGAAGTAGGATCTTATAGAGTTAGGGAATATTGTACACGGACCTATGACTAGTATTAAGGAATATAACCCGTCATCCATGCAATTGTAACAAGCTAATCAACCGGTAAAAGATATCTAGGGAGTAATGAAATCTAAGTAAACACATCTTTTCTCATTATTGTTTCCACCATGTTAGTTTAATTTCATTAATTTTTATTTTATTTTGATTGCATCTTAGTTAATTGGGTTAGTTGGCTAGCAACTAATTCCGCCCACTCCTTCAAAACCCGAGATTTTATTTGCTTTTCGTAAAATATAAAAATACAAAAAGAATCATCCCTCACCTCTAGACCTAGTTTAATAGGCGTTCTAATCCTAGCGACACTATTCCTGAGTTGAACGATCAATCCCCCGGTACTTGTCACTATACTATACTACAACGATCAGGTACACTGCCTGGCGGGGATTGCAAGCTTCTCAAGATCCCTTGAGAGGTAAAACCTGTTGCGAGGGCGCAATCCCGCGTATCAAGTTTTTGGCGCCACTGCCGGGGAATAGTTATTATCTAGGTTAGAATTTCTTTTTATTAGGTCTACTTGCTAGATTCCTTTCTAGTAAGATTTTTATTTTCATTTTTAGGTTTTCTTTAGTCTATCTCATTTCTTTGTTCCTTTATTCGTAACCATTACCATCCGCCATCATGGCAAATGAAGATCTCTCTAACCTTAGAATCACTAGGAGTCGTAGTTCCGTAAGAAATATTGTTTTGCCATATGCAGAACCTGAAAGGGAAATGCATAGGCTAAAGCAATCTCTCCCAACACCCGAACCATCTGGCATAGCCATCAACTTTGATGAGGCCCTTTCTAAAGAAGATTCAGATAATCAACTCACGCCCTCTACCCCCCAATCCAACCACGATATGAGCACCCCCAAAACTCCCACCCCTAAGCGCCTTAAGGACTATTCTTCCCCGAATCCTCGCGGCTTCTCAAATGCCATTGTTTTCCCAAACGAACGCACTGATGAGGTCTTGCGTGCAAACGATGTTTGGCTTGTCCAAAGTGTATGCAAGTTTCGCGAACTACAAACCAATGACCCAATTCAACATATTAGGGATTTCTTGAAGATAGTGGACACCCTCCATACGGATGGGGCCACTAGAAACACGTCCCGATTATGATTCTTTCCTTTCACCCTTCATGAAAAAGCCAAGGAGTGGTATGATAAAATTTCCTCCGAGTCTATTTTTACATGGGAGCAACTTATCTCCAAGTTTTATGAGAAGTTTTTTCCGGCAGGGAAAACCTCAGCATTTAGGGATAGGATCCTCCGTTTTCGAAAGGGAAAAGACGAACCTATCTATAAATCATGGATTAGATTCAAGGATCTAATAAGACAAGTCCCCCATCATGGCATAGAGCTTTGGCTTCTGGTCCAAATCTTCTACGACAACGTCTCCCCAAACGACCAGAACGGAATCAATAATTCGAGGAAAGGGAAAATAACCAATCTAAGTGCCGAGGAAGGGTGGAATAGGATTGAGGAATATGCTCAAGACCAGGACGATACTTGGGATGAACCCGATTCGACTATGAGCATATTCGAAATCACATAAACACCCTCGGATCGACTGAGGAAACTTCACGAAAGAGTGTCATACCTTGCAGGGTCGCGAACAATTAAACAACTTTCAAATCCTTACTTGATCTGCGACTACTGTGGGGGCCCGCACGAAGTAGCAGAATGCGGAGGAGAAATCACTACCGAACATGTGTATTTGTCAGGACATGACATCTTCGATGACCCCTTCCTTTTGCCTTTTTACCAAAACAATGATTATACCCTTTGGGGGAATCTGGTGAAAAGAAAAGAAGGAGAGGAAGGCCCTGACTTCAAAATCAGGAGCACTTTTGAGGATGACCTTGGACACTTTAATCAGGAAAAGGGCTTACAATTGAAAGGGCTCGACGAGCTTATCACTAAACAACAGAATGACATGGAAAAATGGTTCAAAAAGCTTAATACCACCCTTGATGGCAATAACAGACCCCCAGTAAGCCAAAAAGATCCCTTGCTTTTGCTTACTACTCGAGCTGGAACAACAACCAAGGACCCTCCTTATCCTAGCCAACATCCCGTCGCCGTTGAGCCAAATAATCCCCATGAGGAAGAAGGTAATGTGAGCAATGAGGCTCCTGAACAACCTCCTCTGATGACCCCATCTCCACCAACTCCACCTAACCAACTTGTGAGAATCCCATTTCCGTCCTGCCTAAAAAATCAGAAGATTGAGAACGATAATAAGAGACTCTTGTCATATCTAAAAGATTCAGTGTTCATTATACCTCTCCTTGATGCTTGCTATCACATGCCCAAGTATAGCTCATACTTCAAAAGATTGCTTGCCAACCAAAAGAAACTCGAGGGTCTTGTGACTCTGGGAGAAGAATGTTCGGTGGTGACTCAACGAGGGCTACCAAAAAAGGTAGACGACCAAGGCAGCTTCACCTTGCCCTGTTCCATAGGATCTCTATCGATAAAGAATGCTCTTGCCGATTTAGGGGCAAACATCAACCTCATGCCCTACTCCATGTTCCTCAAACTAGGATATTTCGGATTAAAACCAACCCGTATGAACATCCAAGTAGCCGATAGATCGGTCAAATATCCCTTGGGGATATGCAAGAATGTGCTAGTTAAAGTAGGGAAGTTCAAATTTCCGGTTGACTTCGTGATCTTGGAAATGGAGGAGGATGACCTGGTGCCCATCATCTTAAGGAGACCCTTTCTTGCCACCGCTCGTGCAGTTATCGATGTTCATGACGGTAAGTTAACCTTACGAGTAGGGACCGATAGCTTGACCTTTGATATTAAAGACACTATGAATCTATCTCTCAAAGCAGCTAATCGGCTCTATTTCATCGGAGAGGTCGATGAATTAACTGATGTCATTGACAACTGTGTTGATGAACAAATCGAATAGGGCTGGTTGTGGGATGAGGTCTTCCTCCCCATAATGGAGAAGGAGAAGACGGAGGGCGCTAGCTCAGTCTCCTTCTATCCTAGACAAGAGACCACTGAACCGCTCGAACTCCGTAAACCCGAAAACAAGCTAAAGCTCTCCATTATCGAACCACCCAAGCTAGAACTTAAAGAACTCCCAAACCACTTGGAATATGCTTTCCTCCATGGAGAGGATCAACTGCCAGTGATCATAAATTCTTCCCTTGAACATGGGCAAAAGGATAAACTCTTAGGAGTTTTAAAGAAATATAAGGGAGTCCTTGCATGGAGTGTAGCCGACATTAAGGGGATTGACTCAACCTTCTGCACGCATAAGATTCTTATGGAATAAGACTATAAACCAGCCGTGCAACCCCAGAGGCGGGTAAATCCCAACATTAAGGAGGTGGTGAAAAAGGAAGTTATCAAACTTTTGGATGCGGGGCTGATCTACCCGATTTCGGATAGCCCGTGGGTTAGTCCTGTACAGGTTGTACCAAAGAAAAGAGGGATGACTGTGGTGAAAAATGACAACGGTGAAATGGTACCCCAGAGAACGGTTACTGGTTGGTGGGTATGCATCGATTATAGAAAGCTCAATGATGCCACCAGAAAGGATCACTTTTCCCACCCGTTCATTGACCAAATGTAGGAGAGATTAGCCGGGCACGAGTACTACTGTTTCTTAGATGGATTCTCAGGATATTTCCAAATCCCATAGCCCCTGAGGACCAAGAAAAAACCACGTTTACTTGCCCTTATGGAACATTCGCCTATAAGAGAATGCCTTTTGGGCTATGTAATGCTCCCGCCACTTTTCAGCGATGTATGACCGCAATCTTTCACGAGTTAATGGAAGACAACATGGAAGTTTTCATGGATGATTTCTCGGTCTTCGGGGACTCTTTCGATCACTGTCTCGCTAACCTTGAAAAAATGCTCAAACGTTGCGAGGAGACCAACTTGGTCCAAAATTGGGAGAAATGCCATTTTATGGTAAAAGAAGGGATTGTGCTAGGGCATAAGGTCTCAGGAAATGGGATTGAGGTGAACCAAGCAAAGGTTGAAGCTATGTCTAAACTACCTTACCCCACTACTGTCAAGGCAATACGTAGCTTTTTGGATCATGTCGGGTTCTACAGGAGGTTCATTAAGGACTTCTCTAAAATAGCTCGGCCAATGACTCAATTGCTTGTAAAGGATGCCCCTTTCAATTTCTCTCAAGAATGCAAGGATGCATTCAATCTCCTAAAAAAGGAACTCACAAAAGCCCCAGTCATGGTTACACCTAACTGGGAATTACCTTTCGAGATCATGTGTGACGCTAGCGACTATGCTGTTGGAGCAGTATTAGGCCAAAGGTTTAACAAACAATTCCAACCAATATAGCAAAACTATGAATCCCGCTCAAGAGAACTATTCTACCACCGAAAAAGAACTATTAGCCGTGGTGTTAGCTTTCGACAAATTCCGCCAATATATTGTCCTTTAAAAAATGGTCGTTTTTACTGATCACTCGGCTCGTCGATACCTTTTTGCTAAGCAAGATGCTAAACCATGACTAATTCGGTGGATCTTGTTGTTACAAGAATTCGATGTTGAAATTTGTGATAAAAGGGGAGCAGAGAATTTAGCTGATGATCATCTCTCTCGTCTCGAAAATCCCCTCCTTAGTGAACTTGACAAGAGTGAGATTCGGGACTCATTTCCTAACGAGTAGCTCATGTCAATAACAGATTCTGAGCCATGGTACGCTGATTATGCTAATTATCTTGCAAGCAGACTCATTCCGGAACACATGACTAGACACGAAAGGAAAAGGTTCTTTACCCAACTAAAATACTACTTGTGGGACGAACCCTTCTTATTCTGAAGATGTCCTGATCAAGTAATCAGGCGCTGTGTTTTGGGAAAAGAAGCAATGAAGATTATGAAAGAATGTCATTCGGGACCTTCTGGGGGCCATCATGGAATAAACACCACCGCACGAAAGATTTTTGATGCAGGATTCTACTGGCCTACAATATTTCGTGATATGAAGGGAATGATACATACATGCGACGCATGTCAACGAGCCGGGAATATATCGAGAAGAGATGAAGCGCCTCAGAATTTTATACAAGTTTGTGAGGTTTTCGATGTTTGGGGAATAGATTTCATGGGACCCTTTCCGTCTTCAGGGGGGAATGAATACATATTAGTGGCCATTGATTATGTTTCAAAATGGGTAGAGGCACAAGCCCTTAGGACCAACGATGTTAGGGTAGTCATTCATTTTTTGAAAAAGTTGTTTGCTAGGTTCGGCATTCCTAAAGCTCTCATTAGTGATAGGGGAACCCACTTTTGCAACGCGCAAATGGAAAAGGTCATGAAAAGATATGGAGTCTCCCAACGGTTCTCCACCGCTTATCACCCGCAAACCAACGGTCAAGTTGAAAACACCAACAGAGCAATTAAGAGCATATTGGAAAAGAAGGTCAATCGGAACAGAAAGGATTGGTCATTTAAACTCGATGAAGCCTTATGGGCATTCCGAACGGCCTACGAGACGCCTATAGGAACGACCCCGTTCCGCATGGTTTATGGCAAGGGGTGTCACCTTCCAGTAGAACTTGAACACAAGGCTCATTGGGCACTTAAGGCATGTAATTTGGACTATACGGTCGCTGGGACGAATAGGTTCTTACAACTCTATGAGCTTGATGAATTAAGGCTAGAAGCGTATGAATCCTCCATTACATATAAAGAAAGGGTAAAAAGATGGCATGACCAACGAATTAAGAAACCTAAGGAGTTCTCAGAAGGGGACAAAGTTCTATTGTATAATTCCCGGTTAAAGTTATTTCCCAGGAAACTTAAGTCTAGATGGTATGGACCCTTTACGGTGAAAAACTCCTCTAAAGCGGGCGCTGTTGTGTTAATGGACGATGAAAATAGAGAATTCACTGCGAATATACAACGTGTAAAACATTATAAAGAAATTTGGTAATGAAATGATTAGTGAGGAGGATGTAACATTTGATGACGAGGTCACGTAATAGCCCGTGACCTTGAGTCTAGCTACAAGACTCGTAAATAAAGAAAAACGCTTCTTGGGAGGCAACCCATGTTTTGTGTGTTTTTATTTGTTTGATTTTATTTGTTTCCGTATGAGTGTTTTATTTTTATTGTTGGTAAATCATGTTTCAAAGTAAATTGTGAAAATGCTTTATTCTGTTTTTAACTTCGTCTTAATTACATATAAAGGTATTTTGCAAAAGCTAAGTGTAAGGGAAATCAAAATTTGTTTATAAGAACGAAAATGAGCATGATTCACTACAATATTAAATGAGCATGTATATTAGTATTTGTTAGAGTCAAATGCTTGTATCGAGTCATAATGATGTTTTGCAGGATTTTCCAGGAAATAAGGCATAAGTTTTTCCAGATATTTTCAGGAAACTTAACATAAGATTTTTCCAGAAACATTCTGACGGTGTCAGGAGTTACAACCTGACGGCGTCAGGTACTAAAATTCTGAAAATTTTGCGAGTTTTGTTTAAACCGGAGTCTTAAAGTTTTGGTTGATTCTTTAGTTTTATAAACTCCATGAAATCTGCAAACATTCATTCCACAAGCATTATATCTTAAATTGTTTTCTAGGATTCATAATATATATATATATATATATATATATATATATATATATATATATATATATAGATTGCCGCCGATTTTATGCGAGGTTTGCCTTGATTGTTTTCTCAGGTTTAACAAGTTATATATGACAAGAAGATGATTTATATTTCTGGAGTGAAGCTTTCAACGTTCATTTTCTTGGAGGAAGATCTAACCTTGTTGACACACTATCCACACCGAACGAATTAGGGGAGTATTTGTTTTCATTCTTTTACCTATTTTACTTTTACATCCTTTAATTGAACATTGGGGACAATGTTCATCCTAAATGTAAGGGGAGGGTAAATGATGATACCTTATAGGATACAATTACGCTTGAGTTTGTTTGTTTGATAGTAGGTGTGTAATAAAACTAAGAGAAATACTTGCTAGGGCAATTTTAGCGCCAAATTTAAATTTTTTTACAACATTTAGGAGTGAAACTTTAGCCTTAACAAGCGTCTCATGGATAGGAGTTGTATGACTAGCACAAAACCGTACCACTTAAAAAAAATTTCCACCCAAATATTTGAGGTTCGCATTTAGATTTGATAGGAAAAGCATTCATTATTAGTGCTTATGAGTGTACCGGTAACATTTAGATTCTATAACTTGCTTTAGTGATACATCCCGAGACCGCTAGTGAGACTACATTCGTGTAGTATGATTTACTACATGATAAGAGACATTAAGATCACCCTTGTGTTTAAACCCGTATTATAATTACTTGACCATTTAAGTCATATTACTTGACTAGCGAAGTCAATTAATTTTCCCACACCTTAGCGTTGTACTCATTTTTATTACACGATACCCCTAGTACACCCCTCCGAGCCTATCTTTTCATTTCTAACTTTAAGCATTTTACTTAAAGGAAGAATTTGTTTACAACCCACCCAAATGTGCAACCAAATCGCCTTAGCAATCCTTGTATGCACTCATCTTTAGTGCATTATTGTTATTTGTTTAAACCCTTAGTTAATTATCTAATTAATTACATGGTTGCTAAGTGGAGTCATATCTTGTACATATTGTTTTGGGACGATTGAGACTTATGGGTAAAGTACTAGTGTTATGGAGTAATGGGGAAGAAGTCAATTATTACCCCCATATATGCGTTAATCTTAAAAAGTACTCAAAGTGTTTTTATTATCTTAATTCGAGTCATTAGAGTATTTTATTGTAAAGTATGTAAAAATTCAAGTGTAAGGGGAATGCAAATTCTCTATGATGTATTATTTTGGATGGTAGGGTAAGAGAGTATGAAAAAAAAATCGAAAAAATAAAAAATAAAAAATAATAAATAATAAATAATAAAAAAAATAGAAAAGAAAGAAAAAAAACATACGGACTACCATCTCGTTTCATTCTATGTTTCTTTTAAGTTTTTGTTATTTTTGATTTATTGGCTTAAGTCGAGTCTAGTCTTGGCTTAGCAAAGCCATATTGTACATATAATTAACCAAAATGATTAACTCGCCACCAGTAAATATTGCCTTTATCCAACAAAACCGTGTTTTCCATATCCCTACACCTAACGTTATAATCCTTTAAAAAGACCTCTTTGATAGTTTATCCTAGGTGCTTACGCCAAGTGGTGGAGGTTTGATCCTTTCCCAAGCCTATGGTAATCTATTTGCTATGACAGGTAGTGAGAGATGTTTTCCATTTCCTTATTGTGATATATACTTTATTACACCTGATAGATGTGAGTATCTAAACATTATTTGTGATGTGCTAGTGTATGACCTCCGTGCTTGTTTTTGGTCTTTAGTGGAACGATTATTTGTTGTAATTACTTTTATATTAGTGTTAAATGACCCCTAACTTGTATTTTGATTAGAATAAAAGCGCATTTGCTTGAGGACAAGCAAATCTCAAGTGTAAGGGTATTTGATGAGGCAAAAAGTGTACCGCTTTTAAGGGGTCATTTAAGCCCGAATCCGTGATTATTTGATCAATTATTGCCCTAAATCGTTCCTTTTGTCATTTTAGGTACTTTTGAGGAGAAATCTGGAAAAGGAAGCATTTTGGACGTTTTTTGAGCATCAAAGTGAAGAAAACGGCAAAGTCTCAAATTCCTTGCTGGGAACAGTACCTGACGACGTCAAGGCTTCATACATGACGACGTCAAGAGTGGCAAAAGAGGTGGATGTTGAAATTATAACGTGACGGCCCAGAACATTTTTAAAGTAAATTGGCCTGACAGCGTCACCAAGGCCGTCAGGGTCAAAATGCATGTGACGACCCATAGCTTATTTCTACATGAAGGCGTCAAGACTGGATCTAAACAATACGACTCTTAACTTGGCGGCAAGTTGACGGTGTCAGAAGCTAATACATGACGCCGTCAGGATGTTTTATCTATATGTATTTTTCCAATTTTTCATTGTAAAGAGGTGGAACAAAGTGTGGAATATTAGGAGCATAAACCCTAGGTCGAATTTTCTTCATATTGCAGGGGTTTCAAACCCTTCTTTATTCCATATTTGAATAAAGATAAGTCTTCCAATAATCATTCAATATGTCTATGTGTTGTTTGATTCTATCTTATGCTTATCTTTCTTTTAACATGCTAGGCTAGGTTTTTATTGTGTTTGCTTAGATGTAGTGAAACCTAGATGTTGATTATTGGTTGATTGTTTGTTTATAATTGTTGTGGATGATTGTATTCGATGTTAGGCTTAAGAAAACTGGCAGACTTTCATTGGTAACTTGCTTGAACGTCTTAAGAAACATGATCGGAGGTGTACTCTGATTTTTGATTGTATTTAATGCATAAGTGAATTCTAATGATCCCATGTTAGGAGCTTTTAGTTGGCTCGATATAGGTGAAGTAGGATCTTATAGAGTTAGGGAATATTGTACACGGCCCTACGACTAGTATTAAGGAATATAACCCGTCATCCATGCAATTATAACAAGCTAATCAACCGGTAAAAGATATCTAGGGAGTAATGAAATCTAAGTAAACACATCTTTTCTCATTATTGTTTCCACCACATTAGTTTAATTTCGTTTATTTTTATTTTATTTTGATTGCATCTTAGTTAATTGGGTTAGTTGCTTAGCAACTAATTCCGCCCACTTCTTCAAAACCCGAGATTTTATTTGCTTTTCATAAAATATAAAAATACAAAAAGAATCATCCCTCACCTCTAGACCTAGTTTAATAGGCTTTCTAATCCTAGCGACACTATTCCTGAGTTGAACGATCAATCCCCCGGTACTTGTCACTATACTATACTACAACGATCAGGTACACTGCCTGGCGGGGATTGCAAGCTTCTCAAGATCCCTTGAGAGGTAAAACCTGTTGCGAGGGCGCAATCCCGCGTATCACGGAACAAACCGTACACCAATTAACGACACTAAGCGAAATGTCAAGTCCTAATCCTAGTTAGATCCAATCTACACACAAAGCACACGTGGCTTCACAATTCGAACCAACACCAAGTCCGAATCAACGCAATACACAATTCCGAGCTTACACACAAGTCGAATTAAACACAAGAATTGAGATACAAAGAATGGAGGTTGAGAAGAGATCCGTAACAACGGTTATGAGGTGAAGGAGTATTCTTCAATACTTCGTTTCTTGACGAACACGAGCGTTCTTCTCTTGTACTTGGAGGAAGGATGGATGAGATCACTTGTAAACAACTTACAACTCGTTAATGTGATCAAATAAGAGTATTTAGAATGATTTGAGAAGACATAAAGTTTTAGTCCTCAAGAGGTGATTTTTCTGCATAAAACAGTGTAGTATTTATAGGCACCAGGAGGAGTGGGGGGCGGTCCCTTAAACACAGGACGGTCCCGTATATATAAGGGACCGTTGCCATGTTTACGGGACCGTCCCGACATACGCTCCTATTTTTGTCCTGATGTGGTGAAAGTTTATCTGGTGAAAAACTTATCTGGTTTGGCGAGAAATATGGCTGTTGGAGAATTTGAAATTCAAATTTACTTTCTAAATAAAACATTTCTTTAAAATTACAAAAATAATTTTGTACAGATGTTTTGTCAAATAAAAATGTGAAGTTTAGAGAAAATTAAATTCTTTGATAACTTAACTAAGTTGGTAGATTGTTTGTTCATATATTAAGTGATGTTGTAGTTGAAATGAGTTTTCTCGATTAGAAACTTGTTAAACGTAATTTTACATAACGTGTATTTATATTTTGTGATTATCAAAACGTGTAGAGACCGGATAATGCAAATGACGTTTTTGACATTATTTATATTAACAATATTTGTATAGATTAATAAAAAAAATGTTTCCTTAACCTCTATAATGTTTTTCCAAAACTGGTTTACAAGATTAAACACGTTAATGAATAATCTTAACTAAAGTCGTACGAGAAAAAATTTCTAGAGAGAGAAAGTCTTTTATAAGCTATAAAAATCTAACATGTGCTACTAATGAAGATCTAAAGCAAAGAAAAAACACAACTAAATCAAACAACGTATCATATTTGGCTCTTGACACCAATTGTTGTTCCCAAAATATCACGTCTACTAATAATCTAAGTGAGATAAAGTAGGTGTGGACACTTTATTATAGAGAGAGAAACGAGAGAGAAAGTAAGAAATCTCGCAAGACATAACATTAATACACACCTAATAACCTATGAGGTAGGGGTATTTATACCCAAACATGATAGTGTTGTGAGTCCTCACAACGTTTATATTCTCATCGCAACTAGTGTTGCGAGGGTACTTGGTCTCGCAACGTACAACTAAGTTACATAAATTACCCTAGCGATGACAAAATATTTAATAGAAGTCACTACACTAATGATTTACACTTTTTGTGTTCCAACAAACGCCACTTTAGTTTCAACTGAATATGTATTGCCATGGCCAAATATCCAAATTACAACGTTTACAATGCATAATATGTTTTTAAAGAGAAAAATCTAGAAACTCCAAGTATATACTTAGTTCCAATTGCACATGTATTATCAAGGTTGGCCAAATATTCAAATTGCGAGGTTTATCAAACATAATATGTTTTTTAAAGAAGGAAACATAGAAACTCAAGGTAGATTTCAATAAAAATAGTATTTCGCTTCAAACACATGAATAACATAAAATCTTATTAGAAAAGAAAAAATATATAAAATTAAAACAAATTCTCGTAATTTTTATCATTATATTTGCACAAACCCTAACGGTACCTAATATTTCTTATATTATAATTTCAAAGAACATTAATTAACATGATTAATTGTTATACTTATTGTATTGCTGAAGTTAAGTGCCAGGATCATCTTAGTAACAACATGAACCTATTTTATTACTACGTATTATTATTTTTTTTAACAAAACCAATAAATCACTAGCATATCAATTTAGACACAAAATTAGTTACACTTTTAGGCTGCCGATCATCTTTTTTTCGACGAAACAACTTTTGCATGCATTACCATTCACAATCGTATCTCACAAATGAAATACAAATTCAATTAAGAAAGTCACAATCATAAACAAAACTAAAAATTTATCACCTTAAATACAGTAAAAATTCAACTTCAATAAACAATCTTGTAGTCCACGTTTATATTACTTAAACCTATCATCTCACCAATTATATGTTGACGTTTTAACATGTATTACTTAGTTCCATAACTTGCATGGTTTCGCTTAGCACTTGAAGTCTCAAGTTAGAGTCACCGTTGCGGTTGCGACATTAGAGATTTTTTGAATAAGCTATTATCGTTTGATTGTATCAAAACCTATCTTTTATTTTGATGTGAAACTTAGAGAATTTGACTTGTTGGAAAACCTTATTTATTTAAATGAACCAAACGAAATATTTTTAAACGACGTATGTAAAGGTCGTTCTTTATGTCTTGTGTTCTTTGTGCTATAAAGTCATACCATGGTTACCTTCCGCTGCGATATTTTAAGGGTGTGACATAATGTTTCACCAATAGTAAAACCCAACAAATAATCACAAGTAACATCGCTATAATTTTAAATAAACAGTTAAATCAATATTTCGTTATAATTGGTAATAAAAACAACATACATAATAACAAATTACTAAATCAAATTATGGATATTTGATAAAAAAAAACTATACATATTTTTCTATCAGAGTTTGAATCAATTCAATGTAAGCCGTGATTTTTTTGCCATAATCAACTTAAAAAATGTTAGATCCTTCGATTTTGATGTGATTCAACATTTTTTACGGTTAATTTTGATTTAGAGATAGGTTTTTTAATCCCAAGTGTGTGTTTTGTGGTCTTTTAGTGTGTGTTTGGTTAACGAGAGAATGTAAGGTTAAATGGAGTGGTTGTGGGTATTAATTGATAGGTGAAATGGCGATTTACCCCATCTGATTTAATTAGCGTATTATCTCTTGTTTGTTAATTTAGGTCATTAGATTAAATTAGATAAATGATGAGGATTAACCTGTTAGCTTAAATGAACATTAATCTAATGCCAAAGATATGCCTAACTCTCATGCTTGTTATATGGTTAAAGTTATGTGCCATGATCACATTAGTAACAACCGATAAACATACTTTTTTAACAAAAATCATTGACATAACATACACAAAAATAGTACACACTTTTCAGGTCTTCGAATCACCTCTTTTCCGGCGAAACAACTTTTGCATGCATCACCATTCACAATCTATGTATCTCACAAATAAGAAAGTCACAATCACAAACAAAACTAAAAACTTTGTCACCTAAAATATAGCAAAAGTCAACTTCCGCATTCAACACCCAAACTCATAATATCCAAATTACCCTCCAAACTTTACCAAAACCATATAAAAAACTTTTAACACTACCCACAAAACCTCAAAAACTAAAACATCGAAATTGAAACCAAAAAAATAAAATAAATCACAAACGTCCGTACTGTCGTCATCTCTCACAAACGTATCGAAAGGGCATAAAGGTAATTTCAAATCCCGTTTATATTATCCCATTCATGTTGACTGTAAAAAGTCAAAATCAAATAGTGGTACTAGTACACATTTAGGGTTTTATTCTTTCATTTGATAATGGCGGTCATCTTCCCGCCACAATTTTCATGAATTATTTCAAACAAAGCGCTTTAACTTAATTCATTCCCCCCAGTTTTCCTCCTATAAAAACACATTCTATTTTCACTTTCAAAAAACACATCTCATTTTTATTTATTCATTTATTTACTTCAAAATCAATCAAATAACAAATTATTGTTTTTTTTATAAAATAAAAATGGGGACAGCGAGTTTGTTGGAATCAGAAGACGCTCCTACAGTTAAATCGTCAGGTATATATATATATATATATATATATATATATATATATATATATATATATATATATATATATATTTAAAATTTACTTTTTGTTATAGTTTTGATGATTTTATTAATTGTGATGTAATATTTGTTTAATTTGTTTAGAGAGAGAAAGTGATGCATTTTAGAGAGAGAAAGTGAGTTTTAGGTTTATTTAATGACGGATGGTTTTTGATAGCGAATTGATATGTATTTAGCGAAACGGATAGGGAGATTTAGCTGTTTGATTGAGTAAATAGTTTGTATAAAGGCATTGTGATGAGATCGATGTTTTTTTTTATGAAAGTGAGCTAATTTAATGACGGATGGTTTTTGATAGCGAATTGATACGTATTTAGCGAAACGGATAGGGAGATTTAGCTGTTTGATTGAATAAGTGGTTTGAATAAAGGTATAGTGATATATTGATGTGGATTTTGTATGAAAGTGAGTTAATTTAATGACAGATGGTTTTTGATATAAATGTGATGGTATATGGTTTTTGATTTGAAGAAATAGTTTATTTAAAGGTATTATAGCGAATTGATACGATATTGATAGCGAGATTTAGGGGGTGTTTGTTTAAGCCCTAATTTTCTGGCTTATTTTGAGACTTGTGGGCTTATGTAAGTTTATTATGATATGATATATAAGCCCAAAAGTCTTCAAATAAGCCGGAAAATTGGGGCTTATGAGATATAAGCTGAAATCAAATAAGCTCATAAGCCCACATATAAGCTTAAACAAACACCCTCTTAGCTCTTTGGTTGAGTAAATAGCTATTTGTATTGTGATGATATCTATGTGGATTTTGTGATATTGATATGGATTTAGCGTGGTTTAGTGTGTTTGATTGTGTAAATAGTTTTTTTTTTTTTTTTTTTTCCTCTTTATTTTTGTTTTGTAAAAAGTGTGTTTGATTTTCATGATAATGGTAGGGATTTTCAAAAAAATTGATTAATGGCTGTATGGTCTGATAAAAAAATTGGCAAGATTGTTTAATGGCTGTGTGGTCTGATAAAAAAATTGTGATTTGTTTATGTTATTTCATAAGTTTAATTTTTTAGATTGTTTAGTGTTATTTAGCTAGATTTTGTTTACGGTTTGATGACCTTGTTAGATTATGTTGTAGCTATTTGAATTTTATGTATGTGCGTTTGAGCTACTTGAAATATCATGGGTTGAATATGGTAAGATGTGCGTCAATGAATTATATGTCGTGCGGCGTGTAAAGTAGTTGCATTTCATGCAATTTACCATGACGTATGTAATTGTTGTGTTTTTCATGACATTCTCGACCTATTTATAATTGTAATAATTGTCATCTTAAAGTGGAGTATGTAGAGTCGTTGTCTGTTACTATAGTTGCTCAACTAAACATGAATGTTCGTTACGTAGGAAATTGATAGTTTCGGTAATGACACAAGGTTACTATTTTGTCGTTTAGAGTTATTTGGGATAAAATATGCATGAAATGTCTTTTTATGGATTTGCAGTAATCTTGAGTTAAACCTGAGAGCTGTTATTAATATAGTAATTAATAAAATCAGACTAGCTGAAGTGAGATGTAAAATTGTTATGTAGATAGATACTTGAGTGGTTTTGATTGGTGGAATTTTAAAAAAAAAAGTTGTGACATTCAATGCCTAACCTCAACTTTTGTTTGTCAATTTTTATCCAAGTCTGCACAACCCAAGATCAATGGATTATTTTCTGCTTTCTTTATTTTTGCTGCCTGTAACGCACAATGTAGATGTGTTTTTTATGAAATTTACGGTGATGTTAAAAATTGATGTGTTTTTTAAAGAAGTGTATGGCGACATATAAATTATATTTGTTTTATTACATGAAATCTATGGTGACATAAAATAAATATGTTTTTATGAAATATAAGTGACATAAAATAGATGTGTTTATGAAATCTATAGTGACAGTATGTTCTGTATGTATGTGTACAGATGATCTCATCTCAAAATGGAGTAGATTGTGTAGAAACTGTAAATTAAGCAGTAGATAGTGTCATGGCATGTATTTTTAATTGTTCAACAAAAAATTAATGTATTAAAGTTTTAATAACAACTAGTTTGTGGATTTCATTTTTTTGTTTCTCTATATGAAGTGTAATGTAAAATTTCTTGTAGATAGACATTTGAAATTTTTTAATGGGGTTATTTTATTGTTAAAATATTTTCATCATCTAGTACTTAAAACTTAAATTGAATGTCTTAATTTGGAGTAACTAAGTTATTGAGTTGGTGCGTTAGAGGTTTAAATAGTGTGGTTAGAGGTGTGCCTACATAATTGCGTGGCAACAGGTAATATTCTTAACTCGGCTTGCTGAGTCACGTTGATCACGACTGAGAACTGACCATCAGGTTCTTGTTTTGACATGACTGCGTAAAGTGATTTCAATTTTGATATGATCCTTTTTGACTATTCTAATTTTCATTTTGATAATGATAAAGAAATCACGTGACATTGACGTCAATAGTTAGGTTAAAATATTATATTTGATGATTTAGGGTTTGATTGACTTTACTTTACAATGTTTTTTCAGTGATTTATTTACGCTTGTCGGTTTTTTTGAATCTGTTTTTGAATTTTATTCATTGTGTATATTTATTCTTTAGTTAAGTGGTTTGATTACCTTGCTTTTGTATGCTTCTTGTAGTGATTTTATTATGTTTGTCGCCTTCTTCAATACTGATATCTATATTTATTTTATCTAGTTATTTTAGTTTCTCTAAAAAAGAAATATGTTACTAGTTAAAAAACCAATAAAGGAAAGTAGTTGGTATGGCTAAAAGAGTTCATTCTTGTAGGGGGAAAAAAAACAGTTTGTTCATTGTATATATGATTGTATACTAATTGTTTTTAGTACCTAAGTGCTAACACTAGTTTTTGTTATCTAGAATTATATTTGTAAAAACATTCTTGTTTGTGGGTGACCTTTGTTTATTACCTTTGAATTATGATCTTGAGGGGACTTTTGTGCCTTTGTATGCCGCAAGCCTTGAACATAAATGTATATCATCTAATGGTTTACATCGTTTTTTATTCTATTTGCTTTTTTTTTTTTTTTTAAATTTATTTATTTATTTATTTTTGTGTGTGCGTTTGTTATTCTAAATGCAATCAGCTTTGTGGAATGTTCTGCAAAACTATACTTCTTATCTTGTGTAATTTCTGCTTAATTTTTTTATTAATGTTTGAAGTACATTTTCTGGATGCAGTAATGAAGAAGAAAGGAAAACAAGTTAAAGCAACAACAAGTGAGGTATCTGATGTTACAGTGGATCCTGATACAAAGGCGTCGACTAAACCAAAGCAGAAACGCGGAAGGTCAGACAACACTGAGAAAGCAACAACAACTGAGGTATCTGATGTTACAGTGGATCCTGATACAAAGGTGTCGACCAAACCAAAGCAGAAACGCGGAAGGTCAGACAACACTGAGAAAGCTCCTGCTCCTAGGAAGATGCCAAAGCGAGCTGCCTCTTGTACTAGTTACAAGGACAAACCACTACGCCTGTCAGATAAAACTTCAATTATTGAGAATAAAAAAGTCCAAGAGGTGGAGGAAGAAATAGCAGCCTTAAGTCTTGTACCAGGGCCAGATGATCCAAAGCCCAATAGAAGATTAACAGATTTTATCTTTCATTTTGCTGATGGGAAACCACAGCCTGTTGAAATGCTAGAAGTCGATGATATGTTCATCTCTGGTTTAATATTGCCTTTGGAGAAAACTTCTGGGAAAGAGAAGGAGACGGGTGTACGGTGTGAAGGATTTGGTCGTATTGAAGATTGGTCGATATCTGGTTATGAAGACGGTTCTCCAGTCATTTGGGTCTCCACAGATCTTGCTGATTATGACTGTGTTAAGCCTGCAGCAGCTTACAAAAAACAGTTTGGGCTTTTCTATGAAAAAGCTCGTGCATGTGTTGAAGTATACAAACGGCTGTCAAAATCTGCTGGAGGCAACCCTGATTTAAGCCTTGATGAATTGCTTGCTGCACTTGTTCGTTCACTAAGCGGGAGTAAGAACTTCCCTCAAGGCGCATCTATTCGAGACATGATCATTTCATGGGGTGCTTTCATCTATAAGCAACTCGTTGGGTTGGATGATGCCCCCAACAGTAATGACAAGTCTTTTGTTGGACTACCTGTGCTTGAAGCTTTAAGGGATGAAAGCGCGAAACATCAAGGGTCTGCAGGTGTGAATATTCCATCTGGAAGATCGATGAATGCACCTTTGAAGATTAATGATGGAAAAAAAATCGATGTGTCAAATGGGCCCAAGTCTGATGTTGAAGAAGATGAAGACATGAAATTGGCTCGAGTTTTGCAAGAAAATGAAGACTGGCAAGCCACAAGACAGAATAAAAGGCAAAGACACGCTCCTTCATCAAGCAAGCTGTACATTCAGATAAATGAAGATGAGATAGCAAATGACTACCCACTTCCTGCATATTACAAAACCTCTGCGGAAGAAACAGATGAGTATATTATCTTTGATAATTTCGATACCATGGATGCTGATGACCTTCCAAGAAGCATGCTTCACAACTGGTCACTCTACAACTGTGACTCCAGGCTGATTTCTTTAGAGCTTCTTCCTATGAAGCCATGTGCAGACATCGATGTCACAGTGTTTGGATCAGGGGTAATGACGGCAGATGATGGAAGTGGATTCTGTTTAGATGATGAACCTGGTAGTGCATCAGGTTCCTCTGCTGCACCAAATGAAGACGGCATCCCTATATACCTGAGTGCTATAAAGGAATGGATGATTGAATTTGGATCATCAATGGTTTTCATTTCAATTCGAACAGATATGGCCTGGTGAGTTATAAGTTATAAATCTTAACTCAGTTAAAAAAAAACAATCTACTAGTTCGACTTGAACTTTCTTACATATGAATATTTTTTTGTTTGTTTGTTTCAGGTATAGACTTGGAAAGCCTTCAAAGCAATATGCCCCCTGGTATCAAACAGTTCTAAAGACAGCAAAGCTTGCTATAGGGATTATCACATTACTGAAAGAGCAAACACGTGCATCAAAGTTGTCATTTGCTGAAGTCATAAAGAGATTGTCTGATTTTGACAAGAGTCACCCTGCTTACATATCTTCAAACCCTGTGATTGTAGAGAGGTTTGTTGTGGTTCATGGACAAATTATTTTGCAACAATTTGCAGAGTTTCCAGATGTTACAATCAGGAGGTGTGCATTTGTGTCTGGTCTGGAGGGTAAGATGGAGGAAAGACATCATACCAAATGGTTAGTGAAGAAAAAAGCAGTGTTGACAAAGGCAGAAAATATGAACCCAAGAGCATCAATGGGTCCTGTTGTCTCAAAACGGAAGGCAATGCCTGCAACCACAACACGCTTGATCAATAGGATTTGGGGTGAATTTTACTCAAATTACTCACCTGAAGAGGTAAAGGAAGGCGATGCTCTGGATGTGAAGAAAGATGACGAAGAGGATGAACCAGAAGACAATGAGCAGGAAGATTGTGAAGAACCTGAAGAAGAAAGCACCCTTCCTGTTCAGGAACCTGAAAAACCTCATTCTGCATCAAAGGAAAAGAAATCTCGCATTTCAAAAACTGACATTAGTTGGGTTGGGCCAGTGGTTGGGAAAATGGCTGATGGCAAGGCTCTTTATAAGGAGGCTGTTCTTCGGAGAGAGGTGGTTGCTTTAGGCAGTTCGGTGATGGTTGAAGATTCTATTTATTATATAGAATACCTGTTTGAAGACTCTGACTCTACAAAATTTGCTCATGGGCGATTGATGTTAAAAGGTTGTGACACTGTTCTTGGTGACATTGCAAACGAGAGGGAAGTGTATTTGACTAATGATTGCATGGACTTTGAACTTGATGATGTTACACAAGCTGTGGTGGTGGAGATCAGAAGATTGCCTTGGGGTCATGAGCATCGCAAGGCTAATGCAAATTCTGATAAATTGGACAGAGCAAAAGCCGAGGATAGGAAAAATAAAGGCCTGCCTGTTGAGTATTACTGTAAGAGTTTATACTGGCCTGAAAGAGGTGCATTCTTTTGTCTGCAAACTGATAAAATGGGCCTTGGAAATGGGCTCTGTCATTCATGTAAAATCAAGGAAGATGAAAACAGAAAGGAGGCTTTTGAGCTAAGTGAATCCAAGACAGGATTCACATACATGGCAACTGAGTACCGTGTTGATGATTTCCTTTATGTTGGTCCTCATGACTTTGACGCAGATGAGAGGGGTAATGGAACTCATAAGGGTGGGAGAAATGTAGGGCTTAAACCATATGTTGTTTGTCAGTTGCTGCAGATTGAAGCACCTAAAAATTCAAAACGTGTTGACCCTGACTCGGTAACAATTGAAGTTAGGAGATTTTACAGACCCGAGGATCTGTCTTCAGAAAAAGCATACCGGTCTGACATCCAAGAGGTATGATTTAGATACACAACCCTTATCTTTATGGCATCAGATAATAATATTTCTGCAACTTGTTTCTTTTATCATAGTGGTAATAGTGTTTATTACATTTTTCAGGTATATTACAGTGATGAAGTGCATAAGCTGTCAGTTTCAGCTGTAGAAGGAAAGTGTGAAGTTAATAGGAAGAAGGATCTTTCTTCTTTGGACCGTACTTATATTTATGATCACATCTTCTTCTGTGAGCGTCTTTATGATCCAGATAAGGGATCTCTCAAGCAGGTAGTTTTACTAATCCATTTAGCCAAAAGAATGTAACCTGAAGCACTTTTTGTCCAATATTTTATATGTTTAGTTAATGGTGGTCATATATGACTCGCAAAAGTTATCATTTAATTAGAATGATTTTTGTAAATAACGTGATTTGAAGTTTTATGTATTAAAAATACACTTTGGGACCTGCTTCCTTTTTAGGCTATTTTGTATAGTTATTTAGTTCTGTAGTGCTCTGTTTATACGACAAGGGGCCAAGTTTCCACCTTCATGCTACATATGTTCTAAATTGTCACATGTATTTGCAATATTAGTAGTGTTTTCTTTGTCATTTACTCTAATATAGTTTTAAACTTCTTTCCACAGCTACCTGCCAACATAAAGCTTAGCCCCCCTAAAGAAAACTTGGTTAATGATGCTGCGATTAGAAAGAAAAAAGGAAAGTCTAAAGAAGGCGAAAACGATAGTGATATGGCTGACAACAAAGAGAGTTCTGCTTCACTGAATCGTTTAGCTACATTAGATATTTTTGCTGGTTGTGGTGGATTGTCTGAGGGTTTACAAAAAGCTGGTAACTAAACTACTTTTTGCACCATGCCCTGTCTTATTTTATTTCATCTGAAGCATTATACTGACGTATAGCATGCTTACCTACAGGGGCAGTATTAACCAAATGGGCAATTGAATATGAAGAACCTGCTGGTGATGCTTTTAGACTTAATCATCCTGATGCATTGGCGTTTGTGCAGAACTGCAATGTTACACTAAGGTACTAAATTTCTTTCTTTTATTTAAATTATTATCTTCCCATTAATTTGTATGTTTTTCAATAATATTATGCAGCCGTTTACCTTTCTAATGATTGTCTGTAATACAGGGCCATCATGACAGCATGTGGGGACACTGATGACTGCATTTCAACTACTGAGGCTGAAGAAATGGCTGCAAAGCTTGGCGAGGATGAGATAAAGAATCTGCCCCGACCTGGACAAGTGGATTTCATCAATGGTGGCCCTCCATGTCAGGTATCAATTCCTACCTTTACAGTTTTTAATTTATTAAAATCATATGAAATATAAAGACATGCAGCACAAGATTAATGTTCCTTTTACAACATAAGATGAGACATTCTTAACATTTAAAATATCTACACAGGGATTTTCTGGTATGAATAGGTTCAATACAAGCACATGGAGCAAGGTTCAGTGTGAAATGATATTGGCGTTTTTGTCTTTTGCTGAGTACTTCCGTCCCAAGTATTTCTTGTTAGAAAATGTGAGGAACTTTGTGTCCTTCAACAAAGGGCAGACATTTCGTTTAGCTCTTGCTTCCCTGCTCGAAATGGGGTATCAGGTAGTTAAAATACACAAGTAATTAGATTTTTTTTTTGGACTTTTCTGCTAGTATATGGCATCCAAAAGGAACCATAACCATAACACATTTCATAAACTAATCATAGGTGAGGTTTGGAATACTGGAGGCTGGAGCTTTTGGTGTATCTCAATCACGTAAACGTGCTTTCATTTGGGCAGCCTCACCTGATGAAATACTACCTGAGTGGCCAGAACCAATGCATGTCTTTGCCAGTCCTCAACTTAGGGTAACACTAAATGGTAACAAACAATATGCTGCTGCTAGAAGTACCGCAACTGGTGCCCCTTTCCGTGCAATAACTGTTAGAGACACAATTGGTGACCTCCCTCCTGTTGGAAATGGTGCTTCTGCTGTTACTACAGAGGTACATATATTTTTCTTCTTCTGTATCTGTGCACGTTGCTAACCCTTTACCATTAGCTGAATTTTACCCACTGTGTCTTCAGTACAAAAATGAGCCTATCTCTTGGTTTCAAAAGAGAATCCGAGGAGATGCAGCTGTCCTCACGGATCATATATCAAAAGAAATGAATGAGCTGAATGTGATTAGGTGCCAAAAAATCCCCAAACGTCCTGGTGCTGACTGGCGTGACCTTCCTGAAGAAAAGGTACGTCAAAATATTTAAATTGGTATTCTTTATTAAATGGCATTTCAGTATTGATATGAGATTAACCTTGTTTTTTTTTTTTTTTCCAGGTTAAGTTGTCAACTGGCCAAATGGTTGACCTTATACCCTGGTGCTTACCGAACACAGCCAAAAGGCATAACCAATGGAAGGGTCTGTTTGGAAGGCTTGACTGGGAAGGAAATTTTCCAACTTCTATTACTGACCCACAGCCTATGGGTAAGGTTGGGATGTGCTTTCACCCTGACCAGGATAGGATATTAACAGTTCGTGAATGTGCTCGTTCTCAGGTATATAATAAAATTCATAAACTCATATATGTCTGATAGTTCTTGGGGTGAAAAGTGACCATCTGATTTATCTTTATCTATTAAAAAGTCTGGACAACTTTTAACCTGTTTGAGCTCTTCTTTGAGCTGATTGAGACCATGTTTATCCAAAAGAAATATTAATGTAGATTGGAATCGTCACCTCTATGTTCTTGAGCAGCTAGAAATAAAAAAATGAAGTAATTGGAAAAAAGCTGCAACAGCATATAACGTGTATGAAAGCTATTTTTGTGAAAAATAGGGACATTTAAACGGTCTTCTATCAAAATACAAGGATCATAAGTTCTTAACCTTTGCAAAGCCTAGCAATCGAACCTAAGCGGGTTTACCTACTTTGACTTATTCTTGATTATGTGGCTTTAATTTGTGTAGGGTTTCCCTGATGACTACAAGTTTTCTGGCAACATCCAACATAAGCACAAGCAGATTGGAAATGCGGTCCCTCTTCCATTGGCGTATGCATTGGGTAGGAAGCTCAAAGAAGCATTAGAAGCGAAACAGAAACAGTTGGCCAACTGAGCAGTCATCCGGTGGTGGTTTTTGAAGCCTTGTGCTTTATGATCCAAGCTTGGGTTCTGTTTAGCTGTTAGGCTGTTGAAATTAAGTCGAAACATAGTCCATGGTTGAATGTATAGAGAATTGAGGTAGTTTTTTCTTTATGGTCGGAGTATGTAATCATCAAAGAATTTGCTTGTCATTGTTTAAGAGTTTATGAACCCTTAAGAATTGTTGAAACATTGTTATAGCCGACATTTGCAACTTAAAACATAAAGTTTGGTTTTCAAAAGATAGCATTTTAGTACATAATGATCAGTAGTGACATGTGAAAACTTCATTATGCAAAGACCTTGAAGAAAAACTTACTGACGATCACCTGAAATGCATGAGAGAAAACGGGTCAACTATGAAAATAGTTGGTGAGTATATACGTTTTATATAATATGAAAACCTTTAAGAAAGAGTATAAGTTTTTAGTCTTTGAGAATAGTCCACAAGGCAAAGGCGTTGTCAATCCACTAAGTTGCAAGTCTCGCCCATACAAGACTTGTAACCTGTGTGTTCACAACCTATTGCGTAAAAAGTTGTATGTCTAGTAGTCATGTACACGTGGTCAATATAGTTCACAATAAGGGCACATAGTATATAATAAAGTATGTGGCAAGGCTCCTAAAATAAATAATATGCGTTCCGTAGACAGGGGAACGAGAGGTTAGCCGACCTCTAATAGCGCTATCCATACTACCTACTGCTCCACACAAGGAAGCCGTACGAACGGTACATATAAACTGGAGTGCGAATGGCAAACCAGTCGAAGACTAACAATTGCGGATGTACGAACAGTACATCATTCACAAACTATTATATATAATTAAGTCAAAGCTACTCCGTAGACATGGGAGATTTTATATTGTTGCTCCGTAGACAGGGGAGACTTTAGGTCATAGTACGTACGGTACATTATGTTCAAAAGTTTGAGTCAAGTTCAAGAGTTCAAACAAGATATAAGGTCAAAACAAATTAAAAGAGTTCATAATAGTCAAAGGGTTCAAAACAATGTTCAAGGAGTTCAATTAATAATTCATGCATCTATCCCAAAATGATTAAAATAGTTAGAAAAATGGGTTCGTGAATACTCACCACAAGCAATAAGTAATGCCTTACAAGTGTGCACGGGAAACGACGCGCGATGCTCTAACCACAACCTAAAGTGATAATGCGTTTTAGGTAGTGCTATAATGTCGTGTATGCAATTTATAAAAGGTTATATCACCCGTAAATGTTTGTTTGTGAGTTTAGTTATAAAAATATTGTCACTTGGTATTTCTTAACGATAGTAAAAATATAACATTTTTGGATGTTTAGCAAGTGTGTATCGTAACTACGACATGAATGTTTATGAAATGTATATTTTGAAAAGTCCTCGGCTTGACTAACATATGTATTTAAAATAGTACAACTTCCTTGTATGATATTCTATCCAAAATTGCACTCAAAGTGCTTAAAATTCATGTCTAAAAATAATTTCAGGTTACTATTCCCTATATGAAATGCTGTAAAAAATAATAGTTTTCGTCGTTAATTTCGTTAAGTCATAACCTCTTCGTTATAGCTTGGTTTTTAAAGTTCTACCTATCCCCGCGAAGGTATTTAAGTGTACTAACATATTGTGAAGTCTCGGGGACTTGTTTTATTGTTCAAAACTGACTTTTACTAAGTTAAAAATCTGGACAGCAACAATTACGTTTTCTGAAAATAGTTGTTGAAAATAATGTCAAGAAAAACTCGTATCTTATTCGTTATGAATCCGTTTTAATCCATTCAAACGGTCACGTTTTCGTTATAAAATATATTTTTCATTTCTTTGACTAAATCCTTGTAAATATAAATTGATTTTATAAAAGTTAAAAATTTGGGCAGCGCTTCCGCGCATATTTTTAAATAACCATTTTTCTATACTAATTCCCTTCAAACCAACTCCAAATCTATCCTAACTCTTCCACCAATTTCTTCAACAATATTAGTTTCAAAAACAAAAACATAATAAAATCTCACAAACATGTATATAGGTGATATAGATGACGAAATGAGTTTAAATAAATATTTAAACTTTGTAAATGCATAAACATGCATAAAAATGTATAAAATGCATAATGAAAAGTATACAAAGTATTTTATACTTACTTGAAAATATAGGATTTTTAGAATGATCAAGAACAAATAACCCCCAACGGTTCGTCCAAAACGATATATAGCTAATATATAACCCGTAATATAACAAATAGCACTTGAAATGGTCAAAACCGAACTTCTCTTCTCTTTTTCCTTCTTGGTCGAGCAATATGATAATATTTGGAGGTTTTTTAGTGTTTTTACTTGGTAAAAATGAGAGCTAGCTAAGTCCTTTTATAATATAAATGATTTAGGGTTTATAATATATAAAATTTAGTTAGTATTTTGCATTTATGGGATTTTGGTCAAAAATAAGCAAAAGGGAGGAGGGGGTCGGCTGATAAAAGGGGAAAGGATGGGGAGGTTGCAATTTGGTAGATCTTGTCATATATTTGTTGGAAAATATTTAAATTTTAATATATTAAATGTAATATATAATTATTTAGGTATTAAGTTAGCTAGAAATAAATTTTAGCAGAACAAAATAAAGTATAATGAAGTTATAAAAATTATAAAAATGTATTTCGTATAAGTATTGGTGTTTAAATAATTATCGTTTCGCAAATACTTAAGTTATCGTAAATATATATATTTAAGAATATATATAATAAATAAATTTAAAGCACCGGGTAAAATAATACTAAAATATTTGTAACATTGTGATGAGTATGAAAATATATTAGAACCATTGTCGGGAGTATCGGGTATATTGTTCTTGCACAAAAATCGTGTAAAAGCGTTTATTTAATAAATGAATATGAATGACTAAAAATGCAAACACAGGCGAGACCCAAAATGAATATGATGATACTGGCAATATGTAGACTAACTCTAGTCTATATGTGGTGCACAAAAATGAGGTCTCTCGGTTACGTGATTTAATTATCGTAAAACTTAATTTTTCGGAAAATAGTGAATAGTAAAAACTACGATAGTGAATAGTAACTTGTGAATAGTAAATTGTTGAGGTTTGGAAACAAATGTAGACGTGGAAAATTACGGGTTGTTACAGTCTACCAGCCTTAAAAGGAATCTCGTCCTCGAGATTCAGTTCGTTCATTCTATAGATGTATGTGTTCGCGGTCAAATTTTGATGAGGCAACTAAGGTCGAAAACGCTAGGTCTCGGATTATATCAATGTCGTGGACTCGGTAAGAAATGGAAATAAGTCATGCACTCAAGATTAAGGGGTAGGGAAGTAAGGAGGTTGTTCAAAAGAATGTACCCGACATGTTGTCCTGATTCTGTGCCTTAGGAAGTAAGCTCTACCACGTGCGGGGGGGTGGCGGTGGTGGTGGTGGCAGCGGTGGTGGTGGCGGTGGTGGGTATGGTGATGGTGGGTGGTGGTGGTGGTGGGTGGTGGTGGCGGTGGTGGTGGTGGTGGTGGGTGTTGGTGGGTGGTGGTGGCGGTGGTGGGTGGTGGCGATGGTAACGATACAAATATTTTAACTCAATGAGGACTAACGATGCAAATATTTTAACTCTATAGTCAATGAGGATTAACAATGCAAATATTTTAACTCAATAAGGACTAACGATGCAAATATTTTAACTCTATAATCAATGAGGACTAACGATACAATATTTTAACTCAATGAGGACTAACGATGCAAATATTTTAACTCTTGTTAGGAGATAACGGAAAATAATTTGCATCGTTAGTCCTCATTAACTGATATTTCTAACGGAGGGATGGTTTTGTGCCAACTTTAATACCTTAGGGATGATTTTTGAGTCGAAAAAAGAAAAAGGATAAACGTATTATTTGGCATACCTCAGGGATGTATTTTGGACTTTTCTTTTTACAAAATGTTCATAATTTTTTTCTTTCACAAAATGACTTGTAAGTTGTAACCTATGAAAATCATTTTAATCAATCATCTCTTATTTTTAAATTCTTATTTTCATATGAATGCATGTCACATCACTCACATCCTTTTGTGAAAAAATATTTTGAAATTTTTTGTTAGATGTAGCAATCCTCATTACTAAAACACCAAATTCAAAACCAACATCTTAGAAACTGCTATTGTGTAAAAAAATAGCTGTCAAACGTTAATTATTGTATTATTATTGCTGTGATTATGATGTTAGTTATGGGCCCAAGTATTATCATTAGGGCTTAACCCAAGTAATATCTGTTAACGCATCTCTAGCAGTATTTAATTACTATTTATAAACTTGTATCAAGTGCTCAAATATATATTAGTCTTAAAATTTAAAAACTGGTGCAAATATGGGCATGGTATGTAAAATGTCGAAGTAGAGGTGGGTGCAAAAAAGTTATAAAAATGTCAGACTTTTAACGATAGGTTCATGAGACTGTTGCACGCACAAAGGCAAACAACATCAACATTAGAATGTTGCTTTGCATGCTGGTTGGATGCTTAGAGCCAAGCACGAGAGAGGTGCACATGACATGATTATGGTGCATGTTGTTTAGAAACACAACCTTAGTGGCTTAGTGTACCACAATATGTTTATTTTCATCTTCATCAGGTCACTCTTCAGGTTTTCTTAATTGGCTTCTTCATGTTTTCATATTATAAACCCCAATACAAAAACCAACTGAAGTCGGATTCAAGCTCATAAACCTACCCGAAATTGGAAATTCGAATTACTGATGTCAACTAGTAGTAGTTTACTAAACTAATTCTGCACAAAGTCCAAACCGAGTTCAACAAAGAAAATAGATAACCCAACTTCAAATTTCCAACAGCCAACTTTATACGCAAGCAAATAAACAGATTACGGACTTGATTACTTTATTGACAAGCATTTTATAACAAGAACACTACAATAAAAGGTTCCACGGGGAAAATTAATTGAAGTTTGTTAATAAACAAGTAACACGGCAAAGAAGTGAAGAACCACCCACTGGGTTGGATTAAAAATATTTGTTTGTATTTTCATTGTGGGGAATCATTGTGTATATAATCGATCAGTCAACATAACACCATAAGACTTATTGTCACACTTTCTTTTTGGATCCGAGGGATAATGCTGCTCAAGGGCAGGTAATTAAGGAATTGAAGTTTTGTTACTGATTTACCTCTTGGTCAGTTTCTTTTATCTTGTGCATAAGTGCATTGTGGTCTTATTAGCCTGCAACTCCTTGACACCACCCGTCCTAGCCTAATAATTCATAATCGTGTATGGCTAGTGATATCATAAGTCTTGCGTGTGGTATGTGAAGTCTGGGGTTCTATCTTCCAAGTCACCAAAGGGGTGGGGTACCAATGATGAAATACTAGTCATGTCACATGGATCGAAATTTGGGAAGTATGTGTGTTACCTTTTCCGTACTTCCATTGTGTCTTTTTTTACACTTCTGTTTTTGTTTTTTTTGTTTTGGTTAACCATGTTTTCCAACCTTTTTGGATGACTAATCCACGGGGTTTGAACCCACTGCCACACAGACCCAAACAAGGTAAAGCCCTCACTTTTTAGGAGGTTGGCGTGACCACTTCAAGGTTGTTTGCATCTAGCAGGAATTGAACTTGAGACCTGACACATTTTAGAGTGATAGTTACAAGCGCTAGAGTGATAGTTACAAGCCCTTTTGCCACTAGCCCCTTGACGGGTTAAAAAAATAATGCAATGGTTGAGAGAGTCAAACACTGATACAACCATCCCTTTCCATCACACCCTTCATCTCGGACTAAAATAATGATTGAAATGATAAAACCATAATGTATGCAAGTATCCATTTTACATTATCTGTATCAACTTAAGATGGAAAGAAAAGCTTACACAGTTACACGATTATCAACTATGATAATCTAACTAATACGAGTACACCAAACAAAATAGAAGAGATCACACTTGAGATAATCAATGACAGAAATTAGCAAAGGGAAAATTCCAATTTTATGCCTAAAATGGAATTTAGAATCACAATTGAGTCAACTTTTATACAACTTCTAATTTTGGTCATGTGCGACTTGTGCTACTGTGCGACCCACTCAATTTTGTGACACTTGTCCAGTTGATTTGATATCTTGTCTTCTTGTTAGGAGTATTAAAAGACCAAAATACCCATATAAAATACAACCATCTCTCTCTTAAACCTCCATTTCCATCTTCTGAAACTTTCATTACCATCACCTCCTCTCTCTCCCCCGCCGGCTGCCACCGCCATAACGCCACCACCGCCACTCCCACAACCACACCAGCACAACACTCCTCAACACCTCCTCTTTCTTTTGACACTATTCACGCGCCATCAATCACTCTCTAGCACCACATACCACCTCCACCGCCGTCACCAACAACACACATCACCATCACCTCTTTTGTTAAAACTTGGAGATCTATAAAGACAAGATAAGAAAAAGGTGCTTGGAGATCTATAAAGACAAGGTAAGAAAAAGGTGGGTGGCGCGTGGCGGTGTTGTGGAGGGAGCCAAGAGCTCAAATGCTCCAGAAATGATGGGGATACACCGATCTATAGATTGGAAAAGAAAAAGATCTCGCCAGAAATTATTCCGGCGACGGTGTCGGAATCTGCTACTGCTTGGCCGGAGTTAATGAATTTTCCGGTGAGGGTGCTTATGTAAGCAGAAATTATTAGTTGTGTTACTGCTTTCCAAATTTACAGCATGGTGCCATGGTAGTTTAAGTTGTTATTAGTTGTGTTACTTGGAGCGTGCTTATGTAAGCAGAAAACTTGTTCAAATAGTTTCTCATGGAAACACTAAAGTACTATTTTCCAGTCTTGATTCCTTATAAAGTTTCCTTCATATTTTTGAACTTCTCCATATTATACATAGAAAATTTGGAAAACATTATGCTTTGTTATTTAAAAAAAAAAAAAAAAAAAAAAAAGCCGTAAACTGGAAAAAAAAAAGTTAATGGTAGCACAGTCGCACATTTAATGGACACGTGTTACACATTTAAAAGAGGGTAATATGGTCTTTTAATACGTTTAATAAGAAGGCAAGATATCAAATCAACTGGACACGTGTCACAAAATTGACTGGGTAACTGGACACGTGTCACAAAATTGACTGGGTCGCACAGTAGCACAAGTCGCACATGACCAAAATTGGAAGTTGGATAAAAATTGACTCAATTGTGATGCTAAATTATTTTAGGCGTAAAATTGGAATTTCCCCATTAGCAAATTAAGTTCCCTCGAGCAGCATGACTTTCAATAATAAAATAATAGGAGGCTTTCCACATAATTGGGTTCAACTACTGCAGACTGTGTAAAAGGAATCCCAATATCGGGATATTCGCAAGTGATGTCCAGCTCAGTTGGATTGATGCATCCGGTTATAGTCTCCATGTGTGGGAGGTCAGGAGTTCGACTCTTGCATTCCCCATGTGGGGGATTTTCCCCAAAAGTGCAGCCGGGTTCGAATCCCATCGCGACGTCTTGAAGCCCCGTTAATGGGAAACTGGATGACTAGCCTGGGGGTTGCTATTCTCTTTGTGAGATGATTCGAACTCGGGTCGAGAGACTTGGTGCCTTGGTGGCACAATGATACTCCATTGCACCATAACTGCCTTTCGAAAAAAAAAAAAAAAAAAAATATCGGGATATTCAGTTTCCAGGCTTTCAAGATTCAAAGAAACGAGCCTATTGTCCGAAGCAGCATATAGAAACTTATTACTTCTTGTAAACCCGATTGTCTGGTTCACACCACTAATCTCGTATGTCTTCGTCCAACCCCTTCCATTTTCATCTATCTTCCATGCTTCCGAAACGTCATTATTTACACAAAAAACATCCATTTCTACAACAAACAAAGAATCAGATGATCCCTTCACCTCTACATAACAACATTTGACATGCAAAGGCTATTCACAAACTCTAAACATCTCGTCATCAAGATCAAACGACATAATATAACATATAACAAAGTCAATATCAGCACACCAATATAAAACACCCTTATGAAAGGTTGCAAAGTTGTTAACCTGCACTACAAGCGGAACTTCACAATGAACAATCTTCCATGAATCATTTCTCAAACTATAAACCTCAACAAAAGGTGCCTCCTCAGTACCAAAACTAGTATTTTTTCTAAAGTGAATAAGTCTAACAACCTTATAGTCATTCATCGATTCATGAAAACAAAACCCTAGTCGAAAAAACATCATCATATCATCATTAGTAAACATATCCGAAAACTGCGATGATGGAAGCTTCTTATATTTATCAATCAACGGATTCCAAATGTAAACATCTCTCCCCAAATGTAAACAAAATAATCCGTTACATGAACCAACGAAATTTAACGATGATTTAAGATCAGTGCTAACATTAAAAGGGGTTTCAATAGAGTATAGGATTTTAAATGTTGTGTCACATATTACATGACATAAATTAGTATCAGCATATAGAATATAACCAGTATTAGTAGATTTATTTGAAGTAAAATTGAGATGAGAAGCTATGAAAAAAGGGTTTTTGATAAGAGAAAACCATGATTTGCAAACTGAGGTGCATCTGATTACGGTTTTGACTGGTAATCTAGAAAGAATGTTGATTGTGAGTTCTGTTGGTAAGTTGTAGCTTAAATCGATCATCTTTTTTGCCATGGAAATTGACATCTTTTCTTACGCATGGAATGCAGACTCTATGATTTTTATTAGGTTTTTTGGAGAATATATTGCCACTCAATAGGGTCTATAGAGCAAATTGCAAAAATCGTCTTTACGATTTGGGCAAATTGCATGTTTGATCCTTATGATTTGGACTCAACTAGTAATGTAAGTAGAGATGGCAAAAAACTTCCCGATGGAGAATCCGATAGATGGAGAATCCGATACCCGAATCCGATTTGACCGGGTATGGGGATGGGGGCGGAGAATCCCCGATACTGAAAAGCGGGTATGGTAATACCTTCGGATCCCCAAACCCAGCCCCGAACTCATCTCAGAATATATTTTCTTTAAAAAATACATTATATGTCTATAATTCTATATTATGTTTGGAATCTCATTAATAGAAAATATCCTCGATGAAAAAAACCATCCAAAATTTTAGAAGTCAAAGGGTTAATGTATGTCATGTAATGTAGGTCTGTTTGTGTTGTTTAGGTTGTATGATCTGTTTCATACAAAAATTTGCATTGATATCACGGACTAATGAACTTTAAAAGTCTACTACTTACGATAAGTCGAACTCTTTAATATGTTATGAATGCTTTAATTTTATCCGGTGAATGAACTTTCTTTGATGTCAGTATGGTTGCACCATTTGAATTATACTCAAAATGTAAATTATGTAACGAGGAAAAAAATCCCTAATCCCCCATTGAGGATCCCCGTTCCCCATCCGGGATGGGGATGGGGATGTAATTGTAACCCCCGACGGGATGTGGATAACTATTGAACTTCAGGGATGAGGATGGTATCAACCATTCCCCGTATACCCGGCCCCGTTGTCATCTCTAAATGTATTTCAAATGTTATTATATGCTTGAGATATTGAAGCACTCTAACTAGTTGAGGTGAGATCAATATATAACTTATATTTGCCAATAAACCAATCATAGCCATCCATTTTTTTAATCAAAATTAATAAAAAATCATTTTCCATTTTTTTTATTTTTTTTATAAAAAAAAACATATCTTGCAAACGAATCTTCAAGCTACAAAAAATACACCATTGAGACGAGAATTTGTCACAACTCACAATTTCAGGTCATTTTTCCAAACCTCGACAACTTACTATTCACAAGTTACTATTCATCATTTACTATTCATCGATCACTATTCATCATTTTTGGAGTAAGTTTGAGATTCTGAGAAGCGTTCACAAATTTCACTATTCACATAACACTATTCATTCCCGGAGGGAAAACACTATTCATGTACATCACTCATTTTATCGTAAGTTAGTTTACGGGTATTCAAATTCGCGTAACCGGATTTGTTTAGCTGGGAATTCATGTATCATCAGTAGGGGCACTTCTTACGGACTAGAAATAGTCTACATCTCATCACAATAGCATTTGCATACTATTCCACTCGTAGGATATTCAAATTAACATTTTCGTATATTTGACATTTTACGTATGTTTATTTTTAAATAAACGTTAATACGCGATCAATAAAAGTGACTAACACATCCGACACTCCCCACAATGGTTCCGATATATTTTTACACCCCTTACAACGTCACAAAGATTATAAAATCCATTTACCCGGTATTTTGGATATTTATTTAATTCGTATCGTAAGTTTAATATAATTACGACGGTTTTCGTAGAAACTAAACAATAATCATCCAAACACTCAATACTTGTACCCAACATATTTTCACAATTTTTATGACTTTGTTATGTCCCAGTTAACTTCGTTAAAATTTATTTTTAGCAAACCCGGTACCCGATTATACCTAAAACTAACTAATAACATCACTAATACTACACATGCCTTCTAATTAAATCATCAAGAGACAACCCCCCCTTTTTCCTCCTTTTTGCGCCGGCAACCCCCCCCCCCCCCCTGGCTCTCTAGTTGCAATTCACCAACCCACATTTATTACACACCTAATCTTTGTCTAAACACTAGATAATATCTCATTTTTCTAAATTTTTTTTTACACATAACTAGTTCAAGTAACAAAAAGCTTTTCTCTCTTCTTTTCCTCTTGGGGTGCTCGGCCAACAACAAAACAAGAAGCAATCACCATTGATTTTTCAAGAACAAGTGTTAATCAAGATCATCTAGTACTCCTTTTAGGGTTTCGAAATAAAAACTCAAGGTGTTTATAAGTTTTCATCCTCAAAACTCACTAATCTTTCAAGTAAGTATACAAAACTCATTTTCATAATTTTACCAAGTTATTACCATGCTCATATGATTTTTATACAAGATCTACATGCATGCACTAGTTTATACCACTCCTTTTATACTTTTATATCTTTTAAGCCCTAGAAATGGATAATATGTAAACCCTTGTAGATTAACTTGGTGGATGATGTTTAGGAACCCATGACACCCTAAGAAGGTGTATGGTAGGAATAGTTTAGTTTTGTGATGATTGAAAGTGATTTGGTTAGATTTGAAACAAGTTTGAAACCCTAAAAATGAGTTTAAAACATATCTAAAAACCTACTGTCCCAAATTGCCAAATCCAGAAAACTCAGGGACTCAGGGGAAATTTTTGACCAAAGATTTAGAAAATACTTTCAAAAACGAAGCTATGGGCGAAAGAACGGATAAAAATGAGCTTATAACGAAGGATATATGATTTTTCCAAGTTTAACAAAGAAAAACTATTTCCTGAAAATATTACTTGCTGTTGGACGACATTCGACGGACAAACTGAGGCGTTAGACGTAACCTAGAGGAGCCGAACTATCAAAAATATGTTAGTACATGTTAATACGAAACCGTGGATATAAAGAACGAAGAAAATGAGCCTATAACGACCAAGATATTCACATTTCAAAACCGATAAGCCCTATTATTTTTGACAGCCACTATATGAAATAATATTCTACGTACTAAAAACTATATTTTTAGTAACAACATTGGAGAACCGTAATTCTTACCCATTGAAGCACGTACGACCAAAAGTTTATTTACACAAATATTAGATGTCATTTCAAGGTTTTCAAAACGATGAGTAAAACACTAACACTTTATGTATAATATATTAGGACTAGTTTTGCAAGTTTAGTTAGACATGCTTTTCCCAAGTTATGGAAAACATTATACTTTAACGATAACTATTATTTCAAGTTACGAGTGGTATAGACATCATGTGCATGTACATTCACTACATCACTTCATAATCTAAAGTAGATCATATTCATTCATATTAGGTTGCGGCTAGGGTTCGCGCCTTGTTGTCCCGATCATTACACCATCATTGTACCATCACTTCAGGTGAGTTTTCATAGCCCCGTATATACTTTATCATTGTTTTCAAATCCTACAGGGGAGAATACATTGCACCATTTTTGTACGGGCCTAAGTATCAAATCATATGTATATTGCTTAAGTTACCTTACTGCCTTGTTAAAGTCCCCTGTTATCATGGACCGTTAGTTTTTAGTAAGCGAGAGTGAGTGGATAGATCTATTGAGGGTGACGCCTCCATCCGTGGTAGTTATACCAACAGTCAAACAGATGAATTTCATTTTATCACGTTAAAGTGTTTGGCAGAACACTTTGGAGGGGCATATACTTCATTAGTCTAGCTTCGGGGTCATGGGCTTAAGGGCTAATGTACGATTTTATTAATTATGTGACATTTTGTCATGCACTTTATACTTGTGGTTATCGTAAAAGTATTTCATTTACATAAACCTATGATTTCTCACCAATATTATTGTTGACCGTTTTAGCAATGTATTTTCAGGTAATTAAGGTAGCTGATGCGTGGGAATTGCACCAGGCTTTACCTCTCGAGGGATCTCGAGAAGCTTACAACCCCCACCAGGCAGTGTACCTGATCGTTGTAGTATAGTATAGTGACAAGTACCGGGGGATTGATCGTTCAACTCAGGAATAGTGTCGCTAGGATTAGAAAGCCTAAAAACTAGGTCTAGAGGTGAGGGATGATTCTTTTTGTATTTTTATATTTATATAAAAGCAATTAAAATCTCGGGTTTTGGAAGAGTGGGCGGAATTAGTTGCTAGTCAACTAACCCAATGACTAAGATGCAATCAAAATAAAATAACAAAAATGAAAATAAAGCTAATTACTAATGTGGAGTGAACAATAAATGGGAAAATTGTGTTTACTTAGATTTCATTACTCCCTAGATATCTTTTACAGGTTGATAGCTTGTTACAGTTGCGTGGATGACGGGTTATATTCCTTAATACCATTCGTGGGGTGGCGTACGTACTTCCCCAACTCTATAAGCTCCTACTTCACTCCTATGTCGAGCCTGCAAGAAGCTCCTAACATGGGATCACTAGAATTCGCTCATGCATTAAATACAACCATAAAAACCTAGTACGCATTGGTTCATGTTTCTTAAGACGTTCAAGCATGTTACCCTATGGAAGTCTGCCAGTTTTCTTAAGCCTAACATCGAAATCATTCATCCGTAACAACTATAAACAAGCAATCAACCCATAATCAACATCTAGGTTTCACTACATCTAAGCAAACACACAATAGATCTAGCCTAGCATGTTAAAATCAAGACAAGCGTAAGATATATTCAAACAACACATAGACATATTGAATGAATTGAAAGGATACTTATCTTAATTGAACATGAAAGGTTTCAAAGGGTAAAAACCCTTGAAAGAACTGATAAAATCGTGCTAGGGTTTCTCCAAGTTATCCCTCTAATTGTCCTCCTTTAATGAATGAAAATTACAAAACTATATATAGATTTTCCAACGTGACGGCGTCAAGAAGAGAAATCTGACGCCGTCAACTCGCCGCCCATAATAATATCGGATTGCCTAGATCCAGATCTGACGCCGTCAAGAGCAACTTTCCTCTGGCCGTCACGTGTAATGGGACCATGACGGCCTATGGTGACGCCGTCATGCCCCTTAGTGTAAAACTCTCTAGACCGTCACGGACTCTATCCACTTTACCTCTTGTTTTATCACTTGACGCCGTCATGTAGAATTTGGTGACGCCGTCAGGTACTGTTCCCAGCAAGGAAAATTAAGACTTTGCCGTTTTCTTCACTTTTATGCTCCAAAAACGTCCAAAATGCTCCCTTTTCCAGAATTCACTCAAAAAGTACCTAAAATCACAAAAGGAACGATTTAGGGCAATATTTGATCAAATAAATTCAATTCCGGGCTTAAATTACCCCCTAAAAACGGATCATTTTTCGCCTCATCATATACCCTTACACTTGAGATTTGCTTGTCCTCAAGTAAATGCGCTTTTATTCTAATCAAAATACAAGTTAGGGGTCATTTAACACTAATATAAAAGTAATTACAACAAATAATCGTTCCACTAAAGACCAAAGACAAGCACGGAGGTCATATACTAGCACCTCACAAATAGTGTTTAGATACTCACATCTCTCGGGTGTAATAAAGTATATATCACAATATGGAAATGGAAAACATCTCTCATTACCTGTCATAGCAAAATAGATTACCATAGGCTTGGGAAAGGATGAAACCTCCACCACATGGCGTAAGCACCTAGGATAAACTATCAAAGAGGTCTTTTTAAAGGGTTATAACGTTAGGTGTAGGGGATATGGAAAACACGGTTTTGTTGGATATACGCAATCTTTACTGGTGGCGAGTTAATCATCTTGGTTAATTACATGTACAATATGGCGTTGCTAAGCCAAGACTAGACTCGACTTAAGTTAATAAATGAAAAATAACAAAAACATAAAATAAACATAGAATGAAACGGGATGGTAGTCCGTATGTTTTTCTCTTTTCTTTTTCTATTTTTTTTCTTAATTTTTTAGATTTTTTATTTTTTTTTATTTTATTTTTATTATTATTTTTTTTTTTTTTTGCATACACTCTTACCCTACCATCCAAAATAATACATCATAGGGAATGAACATTCCCCTTACACTTGAATTTTTACATACTTTACAATAAACTAATCTAATGACTCGAATCAAGATAATCAAAACACTTGGAGTACTTTTAAGATTAACGCACATATGGGGGTAATATATGATGTTCTTCCCCATTATTCCATAACACAAGTACTTTACCCATGAGTCCCAATCGTCCCAAAACAATATGTACAAGGACATGACTCGACTTAGCAACCATGTAATCAATTAGATAATTAACTAAGGGTTTTAACATGTAACAATAATGCACTAAAGATGAGTGCATACACGGAAGGCTAAGGCGATTTGGGTGTACATTTAAGTGGGTTGTAACAAATTCTTCTTTTAAGTAAGATGCTTAAAGTTAGAAACGAAAAGATAGGCTCGGAGGGGTGTACTAGGGGTTTCGTGTACTAAAAATGAGTACAACGCTAAGGTGTGGGAAAAATTAGTTGACTTTACTAGCCAAATAATATGACTTAAATGGTCAAGTAATTATGATACGGGTTTAACACAAGGGTGATCCTAATGCCTCTTATCATGTAGTAAATCCTACTACACGAATGTAGTCTCACTAGCGGTCTCGGGATGCATCACTAATGCAAGTTCTAGAATCTAAATGCTACCGGTACACTCATAAGCACTAATAGTAAATGCTTTTCCTATCAAATCTAAAGGCGAACCTCACATATTTGGGTGGAAAATTTTTCTGAATGGTACGGTTTTGTGCTAGTCATACAATCTCCTATCCATGAGACGCCTGCTAAGGCTAAAGTTTCACTCCTAAATGTTGTAAAAAAATTTAAATTTGGCGCTAAAATTACACTAACAAGTATTTCTCATAGTTTTATTACACACATACCATCAAACAAACAAACTCAAGTGAAAGTGTATCCTATAAGGTATCATCATTTACCCTCCCCTTACACTTAGGATGAACATTGTCCCCAATGTTCAATTAAAGAATGTAAAAGTAAAACAAGTAAAAGAATGAAAGCAAATACTCCCCTGATTCGTTCGGTGTGGATAGTGCGTTAACAAGGTTAGATATTCCTCCAAGAAAATGAACAATCAAAGCTTCCCTTCCAGAAATATACATCATCTTCTTGTCATACATAACCTGTTAAACCTGAGAAAACAAACAAGGAAACCTCGCGTAAAATCGGCGGCAATCTATATATACTAATAAATCCTAGAAAACAATGTAAGATATAATGCTTGTGGAATGAATGTTTGCAGATTTCCTGGAGTTTATAAAACTAAAGAATTAACAAAAACTTTAAAAATCCGTTAGAAAAACAAAACTAGCAAAATTTCCAGAATTTTACACATGACGCCGTCAGGAATTATTTCCTGACGCCGTCAGAAGTGACCTGCAGAAATCTTTACGTTAAGTTTCAGGAAAATTTCTGGAAAAACTTATGTCCTACTTCCTGGAAAATTCTGCAAAACATTATTATGATTCGATACAAGCATTTGACTCTAACAAATACGAATATACATGTCCATTTAATATTGTTGAGAATCATGATCAATTTTGTTTCTTAAAAACATATTTGGGGTTTCCCCTTACACTTATCTTTTGCGAAATACCTTTGGATGAAGTTAAGACTAAGTCAAACGACAAAATAAAGTATTTTCACCATTTTATTTTGAAACATGATCTACCAACAATAAAAATAAAGCATGCATACGGAAACAAATAACAATCAAACAAATAAAAATCACACAAAGCATAGGTTGCCTCCCAAGAAGCGCTTTTCTTTATTTACGAGTCTTGTAGCTAGACTCAAGGTCATGGGCTACTACGTGACATGGGTGAGTTCCTCATTGAGGACATCTTTGGGGTCAAACTTGGGCTTCAATTTCCTATCGGTTTTCTTAATACGGTATGACCTTTCAAACTTTTCTCCATCCGGATCATACAAAATCATCTTCATATGCCATGATCCGTCACCCTTCTTAGGTGGCTTGTCCCACCTCCATTTACACTTATCCCCCTCTCTTTTCCACTTGTTCATCTCTATGTTAATAGGCATTACGCCTATGAACTCAATCATTTTCCTAAAGACTAGGGGGTCCTCAAAAGGGTCTAGCTCCTCATCTCTAGCTATGAGTTGTTCCACCGAATGTGTTTTATCGATGAAATCTTTTTCTAGATAGAATGGGCATTGAGGTCCTATAAAGTTTCTTTCTATCCAAGGTCCATATCTAGATGGTCTCCTATTCATCTCTACTCAATGTGGTGTCGGTTCATCCTCACAATCGTAGCTATGTTTCTTAACATCATATACCGACCAAGTATCGCCCTCACCTACCGCTATCTTAGACTCCTTACAATCTATCATGGCGCTAGCGGTTGCTAAAAATCCTCTTCCTACCAACAATGGGCATGTAGTGTCACTAACCATATCTAGGACGTGAAAATCTTCTAAAATAGTCAACTTCCCTACGTGAACAACTACATCCTTGATCATTCCAACCGGGTGGGCAATACTCCCATCCGCTAGACCAATTAATACCTCCGTCTCTTCTAACTTTCCTAGATTGAGAGTGGTGAAAAGGGATAAGGGAATCAAGTTGAGGCTTGATCCTAAATCGGCTAGTGTGTCGAAAGCTTCGGATTTTCCTATCTTACAAGGCAAAACAAATATACCCGGATCATCAAGCTTTTTAGGCAACTTGTTTTGAACGAAGGCGGTCCCATTTTTACCTAGTTTAAATTTCTCATATTTTTCTAGGAGGGCACTATAGTAGGGAGCACGGGTTAAGACATAAATGACGGGGCGTTCAAGGTGGAGCTCTTTGAATTCATCGTCAAGGTCTTGTGTAGGAGGTGTTTCAACTATGCTTTTGACCGGTTTGATGTTGGGTGTTTCATTTGATTGGTCATTTTGAAGAATTTGGTTTTGCTTGAAACACGTGCTCATTGATTTAACCGAGTAGTATTGCGGACAAGAAGTGGGTGACAAAACTGATGATATGGAATTAACGTTTAGTTTCGGGTTCTTGACCGTGTCGCTTGGGAGTGCTCCCATTTCTCGGTCATTGAGAACTTTCAACAATGTGTCGATTTTGGTGGTCATCTCGCTTTGCTTTTGTTTGAAATCGGCTTCAAACTTAGATATGCGAGCTTCTTGAGATGCCATAAACTTGGACATCAATCCTTCAAGATTATTGGTACTACCATAGTTATTAGAAGGATTGTTGTTGAAAGTACGGTTGGAGGGTGGACCGTTTGGTTGGTAACGATTAGGCGGATTGGAAGAATTGTTTTGGTTTTGTTTCCACCTAAGGTTCGGGTGATTTTTCCAAGAAGGATTTTAGGAATCACCATAAGGGTTTGGCTCGGGTTTGAAAGTGTACCACTTATCTCCCGCTTCATCGGTACGCGAAGATGCATAGTCCGCAAAAGCTATTCCGGGGAGTTCCACGCAATCATGAGTGTCATGGGGACCACTACATAATTCGCATGAAGAAGTGATTTTGTTCACTTGGCTTGAAGGCTTAGGAGCTTCGTAAGATTTCATGAGAAACTTGACTTGGCTTGAAGGCAAAGATATTGCCTTGACCGTTTTGTTCAAATCACGGGGATCATTCCAACTTTCGTTGTCATAGAGAGCAAGATCTTCTATGAGTTCCCATGATTCTTCCGCACTTAGATCACGTAGCTTACCACCGGCCGATTGGTCAATGGTTCGCCTTGTGGAGAGATCGATATGGTCATAGAAGATTTGGACTTGGAGCCAAAGATCTATGCCAAGATGAGGGACTTTTTGGAGTAAGTCCTTGAAACGAGTACATGCTTCATATAGAGTTTCACCTTGACGTTGTTGGAACATCAAGATATCATTTCTAATCTTGGTAGTTCTCCCCGGTGGGAAAATTTGAGCAAGGAAACGAGTGGTGAGATCATCCCATGAGGTGATGGATCGCGCGGGTAAACGTTCAAGCCATTGACTAGCTTGATCACGTAGAGAGAATTGGAATAGGCGTAATCGGGTCGACTCTCTAGTTGTAACATCAAGGTCTATAGAATCTACGATTTTAAGGAAGTCCTTGAGATGTTGATTAGGATCTTTGGAACGAATTCCATGGAATGCATATCCGCTTTGCACCAACCGGATGGTGTCGGATCGCAAGGGGGACACATTGGCTTTTTGGGTGAGCTCAATAGTGTTTCGATAGCCTTGGTGGCTAGGACGGGAATACTCTCCTAGGGTTCGGGGCCTAAGAGGTTGGTTTGCTAGTGGCGGGTTTTGTTGTGGTGGTGATGAGTGCTTAAACACTCATCATTTTTGGTCAAATCTGAACTGCAAAACATACAAAAACACTCAAAAAGGCATCAAAATACTGAAAATATTCAAAAATTGTGTTTTATATGTTTCAGATGCAAAATGAGTAAAAACAGATGAAAAACGTACAAAGTTTGCATAATTGGCAGTTTCAGTCTCCCGACTTTCAAAATTTGGCAAAAATAGTCTCTGAGCACATATTTTAAAAGAAAAGTCACCAAAGGTCCTTTTGAAATCATAAGTTGTCATATTTAGTCCTTTGGTGAAAAATTTCAAAAGTTTTGAGAATTTACAAGTTTAGTTCTTGGAGTTTCAAAATTAACAAATTTGGTCCCTGAAGGTTTATTTTGAAAGAAAAGTTAACAAAGGTCCTTGGGAATTCAAATGTTGTCAAAATTAGTTCTTGGAGTTCAAATTTGCAAAAATGGCAAAGCTAGTCCCTCAACTTTGAAAAATGACAATTTTGGTCCCTGGGGTTTCAAGTATGGGAAAAATTACATTTATGGTCCTTGGGTAATTAAAAGGTGGCAATTATGGTCCTTGTAATATTTTGGAAAAGTACATTTTCAGCCCCTCATTTTCGGCCAAGTTGCAAATTTGGTCCTTGTGATTTTTAGCTATAATACCAAACGGACCCTTGTTTAAATATGAACCCAAACCATAAGTCCAATCCACCCTTATTACTCCACAAGCCCATACAATCCATTCCCTTGCCCAATCACCACACCAGCCCCCTCACCTCCAGCTCACTCTCCCCATACTCTGTCCCTCCACCTCACACAAACTCCCAAGGACAATTTGTTGCCTTAAAAACCTCACAAGCAATCCACAGCTGGGCTTGGAATTTGGCGCCAAAAAGCAAGTTGAATGGCTAGGATTCATTGGACCAATTGAAGGGCTAGGATCAAGTGGGATAGTATCTGAGATCAAGTGGGAGCCCAAAAAGTCATATATAAAAGAAGAAAGAAGCAGACAAGGGATATCTATCTAGTTAGTTAGTTAGTTAATTAGTGTTTTTAATGTAATTTAGGTCAAATGTAGTTAAATCAATGTAACTTTTCAAACTCAGCTTTGTAATTCTCATTTCTAGTTGTATAATCATTTTTAAAAGTTAATGAAACATGTTTTCTCTTTTAATTCCCTGCAATTTATTTTCATGTTTTAAGTTTAAAAGTTCAATTATATAGGAATAGATTTCATAAGCTTCAACAAGCTAAGTCTGGATTTCTGAGGCTCATTATAGCTTTAAATAACTATTGGTGAGCCTATTGCTTCCATTGCACTGTTGTATCCTCAAAATTTCCAACAAAGTCAACATAAGTCAACTGCTTATTGCACAAGCTCTAGAGCTCATCCAATACTGAAGTTGGAGACCCCTAGGTCCTTTAGTTTCTATTTCTGAGCTTATCTCAGTTTGGTTTCACCTCTTGATCAGAGCAAAGGGTTGCTTTGTAAGTTTCACCTACTTTTCCTAGCTTTTTATTTAAACTGCTTATTGTTTAGTTGTTGGTTATAGTAGCATTTATATTTGTTTCACTGCTTCCTTGGATGCATTTGGTTGGATTATTGCTCATTAGTTGGTTTACAAGTGCTTGTGTTTAGTTTTTAAGTGCTATAGTATAAAATTGTACACCTAATGTTTCATTCTAGTAACAACTGCTTTTTAATATTCTTGGTGTTCTGTGATGTTTCTAGTTGATCTATTAGCTTTAATATACACTAGGTAACCTGTTTCAATCAAATAAACAGTTGATCTAAGCTTAAAATTCAGATTTGTAGTGTAATTGTGCAAATATAGGGGTGTTTGGATTGATTCTGTATTGGCAATCTTGTTGATGTTCTGAGGTTGTTTTGGTACCAATAGGTTGCATTAGGCAATATTAAGTCAAGTATAGTCTCAAAACCAAGTTCTAATTGCAAATAGTCAAAACTCTGTTTCAAATCTCACATTAAGCTCAACTGTTTAGACATTAGGATAGCTTATCATCACCTTAGCTTCTATTCTTGTTAAACTTGCTAGATTTAGGTTTATTATAGCTTATTACATTAGTTTCAGTGTTTGTGATCCATTCAAAGCTCAGTTAAGTGAAACCTCATGTTCTAATCAAAAGTCAAAACTTTTTCCTTTGGCAGAAATTCCATTTTTTGCAAGAATTTTGTGTAGTGTTTTAGGATTTGAGTTTTTTAGGAATCATAGTCCCCCAGCTTAACTTTGTAATGCCATCTTTACTATATTTTTGTGATTTTTTCTGTGGGTCCCACAGACCTTCAAACAGGGCTGCAGGGGGAGTTACCTCCCCTGCACCAGGATCTATCCCACATGCCTGTTTTAACAAGCTCTTTTAGAGCTTCTCCTGTGGACCCCAGCTCTTATTTCTTGGCTTATGTATTAGCTTACCAGGTGGGCTTATTGGATCACCCCCTCCTTGGACCCCTGAATCTGTTTGGTGGGGCCCACACAAGTCTACAACCAAGCCATTGGGCCTGTTTAGCATGTGGGATTTGGATTTTGCTTGATTGCATTTTGTTGCTTATTCAGGGTATCATACTTGTTGTTGTTGCTTATTCTAAGTACCCACAACTTGTTTCTATCCTATTGTGCTTCTGTGATCAGCTTTATAGCTTTTTGTGTTAGCTTTTCAAGGCCTTAATCTCATTTCCAAGCTTAAATACCCACCTGTTAAGCTAATAAGCCCATACATTGTTTTTACAAAAGTTGTTCAATTTCAGTAGTTTAATAGTTTTTAAAAAGAAAAATCCAGAAAAACCAATTTAATTTCAAGTGATAGTTTCTATTTAATAAAATTTAACTTTTTAATTTTCCTTTTTAGATTTTTATTAAGCACCTTGCATTTTTATATTTTTCTTAATTTTATTTCATATTAAAGTACTTTCAGTAATTTTTCCAGAATTTAATATTGTCATTTAGTATTAATTAGATTTAATATTAGTTTTATTAATAATTAAGTATTAAATAGCAAAATTAGTTTTTATAAAGTAAACCCTAGTTTTTATTTTTTTCCTAGCTTTTATAAGTTATAAAATAATTTTAGGAATTTTTCTAGAATTTTAACTATTCATATTCTAATCTTTAGAATTTAATTAGTATAATTAGTAATTAATTAATATTTAGTTTAATAATTAGTAAAATAGTTTAAAAACATATAAAACAAACTTTTTATAATTTTTTAGGATTCCTGTGATGGTTAATTAGATTTATAATTTTTTCTATAATTTTCTAGTCACTTTTAGTATTATTAGTAATTTAAAAATAGTTTAAATAGTTTAATTAATATAATTAGTAATTAATTAATATAAAACCCACAAAAAGACAAAAAGACATATTTTTAATTTTAAAATTTGTTTTTAGTTATTTTATAATTTTAGAAATTTAATTTTCATTTTTCTAGTATTAAAATAATATTATATAGTATTTAAGTTATTTAAATGTTAATAATTAGTATTAAATAGTAATGAACTAATATTAAATAATTAAATAGTGTAAAAATTCATTTTCTTTTTCTAAAAATTTTCTTTTATCCTTAGGTTTGTAAAAAAGTCATTTTCACCCCCTGAGGGTTTCCAGATTTCAATTTTCACTTTTTATTTTGTACGTTCACGTAAATTTAATCTGAACGTACACGTTTTTAGGTTTTAAACGTTTCTGGTTTTCCAAATTTCCAGTCTTATTCATATAGCTTATTTAAGCTATTTCATTGTAGATTCCTTAGTTTAATCAATCACAAACCCCTTTCTGTCCAAATTCACCCGATCACAAACCCGTTTTAATACCTTTGCACACCTCGTCGGGACATAACGACCCGGGGAAACACTGTATTCCAAAGAGATTGACTCTAGGCTGTTTGACTTAGTTGACCATTCCTTTGGTCAATTTAGCTGACCGTTTGGAGCCAATCAGGTGGGTTGATGGGTTCAAAGAAGTTACCACCATCCATGATGTCGGATGGTAAAGATTACGAACAAAGACATGAAGAAATAAGATAGACTAAAGAGAACCTAAAAATAAAAATAAAATCTTACTAGAAAGGAATCTAGCAAGTAGACCTAATAAAAAGAAATCCTAACCTAGATAATAACTATTTCCCGGGCTGCGGCGCCAAAAACTTGGTGCATGGGAATTGCACCAGGCTTTACCTCTCGAGGGATCTCGAGAAGCTTACAACCCCCACCAGGCAGTGTACCTGATCGTTGTAGTATAGTATAGTGACAAGTACCGGGAGATTGATCGTTCAACTCAGGAATAGTGTCGCTAGGATTAGAAAGCCTAAAAACTATGTCTAGAGGTGAGGGATGATTCTTTTTGTATTTTTATATTTTTATAAAAGCAATTAAAATCTCGGGTTTGGGAAGAGTGGGCGGAATTAGTTGCTAGTCAACTAACCCAATGACTGATTGGCATGAAAGCAGTCAACTAAAGTCAACCACAGATGTGGTAAATATAGTCAAAATACCTAGACCAATGCTTCCGGGTAATATAGGGTATCACCAGGTCGTTATGTCCCGACGAGGTGTGAATTGTGCTTTAGCGTGCTTTTGATCGGGTGATTATTCACAGGAAAGGGTTGTGATAAGAATTATTTGAGAATTATGAAATGAAATAGCTTAGGAAAGCTATGTGATTGATTACAGGAATTTAGACTGAGAAGAAATGAGCTAAAACCTAAAAACGTACGTTTTAATTAAAAACGTAAACTGACCTACGTGATAAAAACTAAAACTGATTGACTAAAAAGGCTACTGGTGTGAAATTAATGTTTTTACAATCCTAATGAATAAAGAAAATTTTTAGAAAAAGAAAAATTATTTTTACACTATTTAATTATTTATTATTAATTAATTACTAATTACTTATTAATTAACTAATTATATTGATTTAAATTATTAAAAATACTAAAAAGACTTAGATAATTAAGAAGATTTTTATAAATCTAATTAACCATCACAGGAATCTAAAAAAATTATAAAAAGTTGGTTTTATGTATTTTTAAACTAATTTACTAATTATTATTCTAATTGTTAATTAATTACCAATTAAACTAATTATATTCTAAAAAATAGAAAATGAACAGTAGAAATTCTAGAAAAATTCCTAAAAATGTTTTAACTTATATAAAAGCTAGGAAAATTATAAAAACTAGATGTTACTTAAGGAAATCTAAATTTGCTATTTAAATTCTTTAATATTAATTAATAATTAATTAAACTAATATTTATTCTAAAAATCACTAAATGACAAAGGAAAAATCTAGAAAAATTCTCAAAAATACTTTATACTACCAGGAACTGAGGAAAAATTTGAAAATGTATAAGTGCTTAATAATAAGCTAAAAAGAAAAATGAAAAAGATAACTTCTATTAAATAGAAGCTATCACTATAATTAAATTTGTTTTTTTTTCTTGGATTTTCTGTTTCAAAACTACTTATACACTGATATCTAACAACTTTTATGAAAATACTTTGAATGGAACTTAGAAAATAAGCACTTTAAGTGCTTAATGCTTGACAGTTTGACTTTGTTTGACCAAGCCAAGAAATAAGCTTGAATGAGCTTATGTGGGGTCCACTATGATGGATTCTGATTCAAATATGTTGTTTGGACTTGATTAAGCTAGAATTTATCAAATAAGCTTACAGGATAAGCCCATGAACCACAATAAGCACATTTACTTCTTATTTGAACACTGAAAATGGGACAGAGATTAGGGATGAATTCAGGTGGGTCCCAGGGAGCTTAAAATCAAAGGCTTGCTCAAAAAAGGAAGGTGGCCAGGAGGGGGGTTGAAAGAACCCAATTTGGGCCTGTGGGACCCACTGAGTTGGTTAGGAACAACCACCAAAGTGGTGGTGGTGGCTGCAGTATTTGTGCACAGGGGAGGTTATTCCCCTGCAAGTGACTTTGAAGGTTTGTAGGGCCCACAAAAAAATTACCAAAAATGTAATGACAATGGAACTTCAAAGTTGAGCTGATATACTACCATTTTTGAGAATCACAAGGTCTAATACCACATACAAAAATCAAAACAATTCTTGAGATTTTTGGATTTTCTGCAAATGGCCAATTTTGACTTTTTAATAACACTAAGAAGTTGACTAATGTGAACTTTGATCTAACACTACTTACTGATTAGGTTATATTAAGCTAGTAAATGATGAAAACAAGCAAGATAATCAAGTTTCAAGCTAATGTGATGAATTTGGGATCAAGTGGTTCAACAGATTAACAAGCAAGAGTGATTCAAGATGATTTTGACTTTTCCTTTAAGAGTTACTGGTTTTGATGACTCAAATGAGATGTTAGATCACTTTGTGCAATACATCAGACAAGAACACTCACACAAACAACTTATACCACATAAAATCAGATTAAACCAAACACTCCTTCAAGAAAAATGAAATCTTGAATTCAAACCTAGTCACTTATTTAACCCTTGATACTGAATCAAATCCTTTAATTAGCATATAACAAGACTATTTGAGCACAAATCAACAGAGATACAAGCATGAAACACACTAAGTACCAAATTGAGTTTTAATTGTGAAATTGGTGATTTGTAGCAACAACAAATTTCAACAAACAATCTGATAATTTTAATCAAGATTATGACTAGTTAACAACTAACAAGCATGAAAACACAAATATCAACCAAATTAACCAACTAATACAGTAAATGAGAAACTTTGCACAAGAGCTTACAAATGAGTAGCAAGGCTGAAACCAATGAACCAAGAGCCAAGGACCAACCTATAGATTCCCCACAGAACCACTAACCCATGGCCATCCTTAATTCACCATGCTCCAGATACCTTCATCACCTTTAACTGTTTTTTTTTTGAATTATTTTCTATTTCATGTATTTTTCTTTCTTTTTTTTTTTTTTTTTTTTTGACTTACACTTAATTTTAAGGTTACTAGAAGCTTTTACAAGCTTCCTGGGAGCTTATATGATCTAAATTAGTTCATAATAACAACAAACAACAGCATCACACTACGAATGGAAATTGAGGTAAAATTGCACAATATTGAATACTTTAAGAAATACTTGAATTGATGCTTTTAAAAGATTCGCAATACACTTAATTAACTTGAAAAAACACTTGAAAGTTTTAAGATACAATAAAATTACGAAAATTAACTAAACGGTTGAAAATAAACTAAGTTACACTACTCCCCTCCACATTGCCTTCTCTTTCTTCTTATAGAGCACTTCTAGGGTTTCTTTGACTTTCTGAATATATCCCACCATGAATATTAGCCGTTGGATGACTAAAACCAATCTCAGCCTTTAAATCACTTTTTTGGCGCCAAATTCCACAACTGCTACTCTGGGTTACTTGGAGACTCTTAGAAACAATAAATGCTCTTTGGAGGTTTGTTGAGGTTGGTGAAACATGGAGTGGGAGGAAGGTAGCAGCAGCGACCCACGTGGGGATGAAGGTGGGGGTGTTTTATTTATTTGAGGTGGGAGGGAGTAATAAAAACGGGGGTAATGTTTTTATTGTTTTTTTTATTTGTTTGGGCCGGGTATAAAAGGGAGGGGGTATTGGGCTGGTTTGTGTTTGTGTTTTCTTATTTGACTTGGATTGGTTTTGGCTTTATAAGATAACAAGGGTCCGTTTGGTGTTTGTTATAACAAGGACCAATTTTGTAATTTTCCAAAACATGAGGGACTGAAGGTGAACATTCTCCAAAGCTCTCACAAGGACCAAGCATGCCAATTATCAATAACACAAGGACCATTTTGACATTTTTTTTCATTTTTAAAACCCAAAGGACCATTTTTGCAATTCAGCCAAAGTTGAGGGTCTTTTTCTGTCTTTTGCCCAAAGAATCATTCAAGGATCAATTTTTGACAATTTAGAATATTTTAGGGACCTTGATATGATAAAACTCCGCATTTTAGGATTCCAGGGACTAGATTTGCCAATCTTTGAAAGTTCAGGGACTGAAAATGCAAATTATGCAATTTCTGTTTGTTTTTCATTTGTTTTCAGTACTTTTGCCCCTGAGACTTATAAAAATATAGTCCATTGATATTTTATACATTTTGAGACTTTTTGAAGTGTTTTTGACTGTTTTTGATGTTCAAATGTGAAAGAAATGATGAGTATTTACACACTCATCAATCCCCCACACTAAACTATTGCTAGTCCCTAGCAATCCTTTTTAGAAAACATAATGGGTTTGAGTCTTTTTACCAAAAGCCATTACTTCTGGAGTAGCCAAATGTTTTAGTTCAAGACTTCAAGTAAGAACCATGGTACACCGATAACCATGTGATTTTGAGCAAACCACCAACTTTCAACGGTTTTGATTTGTCTTTACCAGAAGCCGTTTGCTTCTGGACTAGCCAACTCTTGATGGACACAGTCGACATCTTGGTGAGTTGATTACCAATTATGGCTTTCCACTGCCTTTACTACAAGCCATAATCTTGCGGGCTAGCCAACTCTTTCACTTTTTAGGATATGGCGAGTTGAGATTCCATACAATTTTGGGCAAATTGCAAGCCGTCAACGGATTTGAGTTATCTTTACCCAGAGCCGTTTGCTCTTGGATTAACCAATCCTTTTGTCGTTTAGACATGGCGGACTGATAACCACAATTTTTTTTGAAATAAAGTGATTTTTTTTTTTTTGAAAATATTGGGCCAAAATGGGGGTACTAGAAAGTATATTGTGATAAAATTCGCTAGAATTCCCCCCACCCCCACACTTAGAATTGAATATTGTCCTCAATATTCAAAGTCCCGGCTATTATGCCGAATCTTTGAACGTAAAAGGGTGATATTCTAAGCTAACTGTGGAAATACTATTTTTCACTTTATTTATTTATATATACAAACACACTTTTTTTTTCAAACTTATATACATATATACTTTGCAAAAGGTGGGGGGCGGCCACTCCCCCACACTAGGGTGTTAGAAAGTAGAAAGAAGTCAGATATATGGGTGAAAACCCATATTGTGCTATTGTTTTTGTTCATCGAGTCGCTAGCTTGACTCGATCCTCGAATTCAATTGTCCTTGGGGAATGTTTGGAGATCCGGGACAACCATTGATGGTATGTCCTCTCCAAAGTAATGCTTCAAACGATGTCCATTCACTTTGAAATTCGGACCGTCATTTTGAGATAATTCGACGGTGCCATAAGGATAAACCTTTGCTATAGCGAATGGACCAGTCCAACGGGTTTTTAGCTTTCCCTAGAAGATCTTGAGTCTAGAGTTGAAAAGAAGGACTCGATCACCAACGTTAAAAACGCGGTTCTTGATTTTTGAGTCATGAATCTTCTTTGTCTTTTCCTTGTAGATCAAAGAGTTCTCGTAAGCTTGATCACAAAATTCATTTAATTCATTCAATTAAACTTTCCGATGATCCCCGGCAGCGGTGCCAAAATTTGATTGGCACAAAAGCAGTCAACTAAAATCAACCACAGATGTTGTCAATATAGTCAAACTACCTAGACCAATGCTTCTGGGTAATATAGGGTATCACCAGGTCGTTATGTCCTGACGAGGTGTGAATTGTGCTTTAGCGTGCTTGTGATCGGGTGATTATTCACAGGAAAGGGTTGTGATAAGAATTATTTGAGAATTATGAAATGAAATAGCTTAGGAAAGCTATGTGATTGATTACAGGAATTTAGATTGAGAAGAAATGAGTTAAAACCTAAAAACGTACGTTTTAATTAAAAACGTAAACTGACGTACGTGATAAAAAGTAAAACTGATTAACTAAAAAGGCTACGGGTGTGAAATTAATGTTTTTACAATCCTAATGAATAAAGAAAATTTTTAGAAAAAGAAAAATTATTTTTACACTATTTAATTATTTATTATTAATTAATTACTAATTACTTATTACTTATTAATTAACTAATTATATTGATTTAAATTATTAAAAATACTAAAAAGACTTAGATAATTAAGAAGATTTTTATAAATCTAATTAACCATCACAGGAATCTAAAAAAATTATAAAAAGTTGGTTTTATTTATTTTTAAACTAATTTACTAATTATTATTCTAATTATTAATTAATTACCAATTAAACTAATTATATTCTAAAAAAAAATAGAAAATGAACAGTAGAAATTCTAGAAAAATTCCTAAAAATGTTTTAACTTATATAAAAGCTAGGAAAATTATAAAAACTAGATGTTACTTAAGGAAATCTAAATTTGCTATTTAATTCTTTAATATTAATTAATAATTAATTAAACTAATATTTATTCTAAAAATCACTAAATGACAATGGAAAAATCTAGAAAAATTCTCAAAAATACTTTATACTACCAGGAACTGAGGAAAAATTTGAAAATGTATAAGTGCTTAATAATAAGCTAAAAAAAATGAAAAAGATAACTTCTATTAAATAGAAGCTATCACTATAATTAAATTTGTTTTTTTTCTTGGATTTTCTGTTTCAAAACTACTTATACACTGATATCTAACAACTTTTATGAAAATACTTTGAATGGAACTCAGAAAATAAGCACTTTAAGTGCTTAATGCATGACAGTTTGACTTTGTTTGACCAAGCCAAGAAATAAGCTTGAATGAGCTTATGTGGGGTCCACTATGATGGATTATGATTCAAATATGTTGTTTGGACTTGATTAAGCTAGAATTTATCAAATAAGCTTACAGGATAAGCCCATGAACCACAATAAGCACATTTACTTCTTATTTGAACACTGAAAATGGGACAGAGATTAGGGATGAATTCAGGTGGGTCCCAGGGAGCTTAAAATCAAAGGCTTGCTCAAAAAAGGAAGGTGGCCAGGAGGGGGGGGTTGAAAGAACCCAATTTGGGCCTGTGGGACCCACTGAGTTGGTCAGGAACAACCACCAAAGTGGTGGTGGTGGCTGCAGTATTTGTGCACAGGGGAGGTTATTCCCCTGCAAGTGACTTTGAAGGTTTGTAGGGCCCACACAAAAATTACCAAAAATGTAATGACAATGGAACTTCAAAGTTGAGCTGATATACTACCATTTTTGAGAAGCACAATGTCTAATACCACATACAAAAATCAAAACAATTCTTGAGATTTTTGGATTTTCTGCAAATGGCCAATTTTGACTTTTTAATAACGCTAAGAAGTTGACTAATGTGAACTTTGATCTAACACTACTTACTGATTAGGTTATATTAAGCTAGTAAATGATGAAAACAAGCAAGATAATCAAGTTTCAAGCTAATGTGATGAATTTGGGATCAAGTAGTTCAACAGATTAACAAGCAAGAATGATTCAAGATGATTTTGACTTTTCCTTTAAGAGTTGCTGGTTTTGATGACTCAAATGAGATGTTAAATCACTTTGTGCAATACATCAGACAAGAACACTCACACAAACAACTTATACCACATAAAATCAGATTAAACCAAACACTCCTTCAAGAAAAATGAAATCTTGAATTCAAACCTAGTCACTTATTTAACCCTTGATACTGAATCAAATCCTTTAATTAGCATATAACAAGACTATTTGAGCACAAATCAACAGAGATACAAGCATGAAACACACTAAGTACCAAATTGAGTTTTAACTGTGAAATTGGTGATTTGTAGCAACAACAAATTTCAACAAACAATCTGATAATTTTAATCAAGATTATGACTAGTTAACAACTAACAAGCATGAAAACACAAATATCAACCAAATTAACCAACTAATACAGTAAATGAGAAACTTTGCACAAGAGCTTACAAATGAGTAGCAAGGCTGAAACCAATGAACCAAGAGCCAAGGACCAACCTATAGATTCCCCACAGAACCACTAACCCATGGCCATCCTTAATTCACCATGCTCCAGATACCTTCATCACCTTCAACTGTTTTTTTTTTGAATTATTTTCTATTTCATGTATTTTTCTTTTTTTTTTTTGACTTACACTTAATTTTAAGGTTACTAGAAGCTTTTACAAGCTTCCTGGGAGCTTATATGATCTAAATTAGTTCATAATAACAACAAACAACAGCATCACACTACGAATGGAAATTGAGGTAAAATTGCACAATATTGAATACTTTAAGAAATACTTGAATTGATGCTTTTAAAAGATTCGCAATACACTTAATTAACTTGAAACAACACTTGAAAGTTTTAATATACAATAAAATTATGAAAATTAACTAAACGGTTGAAAATAAACTAAGTTACACTACTCCCCTCCACATTGCCTTCTCTTTCTTCTTATAGAGCACTTCTAGGGTTTCTTTGACTTTCTGAATATATCCCACCATGAATATTAGCCGTTGGATGACTAAAACCAATCTCAGCCTTTAAATCACTTTTTTGGCGCCAAATTCCACAACTGCTACTCTGGGTTACTTGGAGACTCTTAGAAACAATAAATGCTCTTTGGAGGTTTGTTGAGGTTGGTGAAACATGGAGTGGGAGGCTGAGGAGGGGGAAGGTAGCAGCAGCGACCCACGTGGGGATGAAGGTGGGGGTGTTTTATTTATTTGAGGTGGGAGGGAGTAATAAAAACGGGGGTAGTGTTTTTATTGTTTTTTTTTATTTGTTTGGGCCGGGTATAAAAGGGAGGGGGGTATTAGGCTGGTTTGTGTTTGTGTTTTCTTATTTGACTTGGATTGGTTTTGGGTTTATGATAACGCTCAAAATTAGGGATGAGCATTTCGTACCGAATACCGGAACCGAACCGGAACCGTACCGGTACCGTACCGAAACGGTACCGATCCCGAAATACGGTACGGTACCGGTACTACGAAATAAGGAGGAAAAAAATTCGGTACCACTAATTCGGTACGGTACCGGTACCAAATCGGGAAATTCCCGAAAAAAAACGGGAAAATCCCGATTTCCCGGTACCGGTACCGATTCCCGAATCCCGTTCGGTACGGTACCGGTACCCTAATTTATGCTCGGGAAAAATTTGGTACCTCTAATTCGGTATGGTACCGGTACCGTGCTCATCCCTACTCAAAATTAACATATTTTTAGTCGCGTTATTGTTTGATTTATGAGTGCAAATTAGTCATATTTGTATACATTTGTTACTTAATCGTGGAAAAGTGTTTATACATGTAAATATAGCCAAAAGCAGGTAAAAGTGAACAAAAGATGAAGAATTGAAGTGGACATGCATTTTTGGAGAGTTTCGAGAAGATCAAGGAAGAAAGAAACGTTGCATGAACAAAAGGATTTGATAAAGACAAGTTTACTACACGAAATTATCAAGTTCCAATGGACAAAGTCATGCCACGAAGAAAAATATTACATGCAACGTAAAACGACGAAGAAAAGACATGAAATCATGATCAGATGAAATCCAACCGATCGGTTGTAACCCGAAACCTGATCGGCTGGAAAAGTGACAGAATGACCATCCGATCTGATGGCGAGAAACCGATCGGTTGGTGGTGACTGAAGTTACGAGTTTTGCATTAATTGGCGAATTTACTCCCCATAATCATTTGTGGCTGATCATTGTTGCTTATTTACTGTGGAGGGACGTTTTTACTTGAAGCATAAGTGTCATTAAGCTATATAATGAGCACTTAGAACTTAGAGATACTTGTACCACCATTATCTAACTTAGTATTACACCAAATATTGTTAGTTTATCTTATATTGCCTGAAAGTTTACTAAGTGTTGTAAAAACGTCCGGAACGTGTTGAGTTAAAGTCTCAAGCATTGGTTCGAGTGTGGAGTTGTTTACTTACATTGGTGAGCAATTGGAGGAGTGTGGTTGCTATAGTTCCACAAGTTTTCTCATTGCAATTTTCAAGACTAGGTACACCTTGATACTTATAATGAACAATTGTTCCTTTAAGTTTTATGAAAATTTTCTTATTTACTTGTGTTTTATTATGATTGCTATGGAGTAATTTGTTGTATACTTGTGTATATGATATGATTGGTAATTGGAGTATTATCTTATGAAAAAGGTGATGCATGAAAACATATCTATTTTTATGAGTTTGTTGATATAACATCTTTTCTTGCTTAATTTGTCGGTAAAAACAAATTCTTGAAAAATAGGTCCGAAAGGATTTTCAACTTGTTTTTATTCCAAAATACTAATACACCAAATTAGTATGGAATAGGATGCTTGACAACCATCTTATTTACTTGTTAAAATAGATTTGAAACGATTTCATCACGAAAAAAGGACCGAAAGGATTCGTAGGAATTCATAAGAAAAGAATTGATTTTCTAAACAACCATGTGTTTATAGGATTGTCATACTAATTTGATATGTCCGAAAGGAGTCATTTAGGTGATAAAATTCTTAGTAGTAGTGAAAACATGACATATATATCATAGATTGTATAACTACTCATTTTTAGTTGCGCATCATAACAAGTTTTACACCAAACTTCGTACTCAAATTGTTACGATACTCCTAATTACCAATCAAGGAATTATACACAAGTATATGTTTAGTTTTTATTGAGTTTCTTTTAAATTAAGATTTTACATAAATTTAGATTGACAACCCTTATTTAACAAACGTTTTTCTAATTACTAAAACTACCAAATCCCTTGGGACGATCTCGACTTACCCACCTTTATTACACCAGACGAGTATACTTGCTCGTATGTGCTAGATAATAATCGGATAATTCGTGTTTATAAATTTTAAAACTTGTACTAACAAAATGCACATCAAGTTTTTGGCGCCGCTGCCGGGGATTTGATTAATTTTCTTAGTTTTTAGCAATTAATTTGTTTGAAATTAGTTTTTAAAGTAAAAAAAAAAAAAAATATTGGTTTTTTGACCTACCGAATCGGCTGGGTAACCAACCGATCGGTTGGTGGTCACGGTAAAAATTATTGGATTATGTTTTTAGTAATTAATTCTTACTTTTCTGTTTTTAGTTAATTAGTTTTAATAATTATATAGTTAATGTTAGTTTTTAATAGTTTTAAGTTGCAATTATTAGTCATTTTAATGTTTTAGAAGTTTTAATTTCAATTAATGATTTAGTAATTCTTAAAGACATCTTAATTAATGCTTTTATTGTTTTTAATCTTATAATTAAAAGTTTTATTAGTTTAAAAAAAAAATTGTGTAAAAACTCCAACCGATTCGGTTGCAGGTTCCAACCGATCGGTTGGAGGTGGTAATTTGTGCTAACCGATTTGGTTGGGTTAGAAACCGATCGGTTGGGCACCTCGGTAAAATTTTAGACATTTTTAATTTTTAGTTTATTTTCTATTCTTAGTGTTTTATTTAGTTCATTTACTTGTTCTTATTTCATATTAAGAGTTTATTTGATTATAACTAACCCTCATGCTAATGATTTGGATTTTTTTTATGGTTATGTTATAGTTAGTAAGTGCTTAAGTTGAAATGGAGAGTTTGAGCCAAATTTCTGCATATTTGAAAGACTTGGAAGATATGTTCAAGGATTCCGGTGATTCCTTGGAAAAGTTGGAGAGTTTGTTGGAAAAAACAAAGTTGGATTTGGAAGGAGAGGAAGTTGTTTGTGATAATGTTGCTTATTTGCCACATGAAATGTGATATCCAAAGAAGGAGAAGGAGAGGAAAGTTGTTGTTTTCACTAGAGCACCACCTAAGAAATATGATGCTCCACACATGAGGTATTCTACACCTTGTGCGGTGGAAGGAGTTAAAGCGTGGGATGCGGAATTGAATATGGAATATGGAGACAATTACATTTCGGAAGAAATGCTTGACAAACTTGGTTTTGTTAGGCTTGATTATGGAAGTTATGGTAAGAAGGAAGTGAAAGGAGTTAGAGTGAATATTCATGGTCATATCTTTAAAGTTGATTTTGTTGTTTTGGAGTATACTAATGAAGATGAACCGGAAGTGATTTTTGGTAGAGATTTCTTAGTGAATACCAAGTGTAGTTTGGATTTTGCACTTGGGGAGTTGAAAATTAACATAAGTGATTTGGAAGAAGGGAAGAGTGTGAATGATATGCTTGTTGATGTTTGTGAAGGAATGGAAATGTTGAAGGAAGGAACGGATGAAGTTTGTAAGATGGGTAAAGCTAACCGAAACAAAACACCATTGAACAAATTAACCCAACCCTCCACCCAAAAAGAAAACAAATCATCATCATCATCATCATCCAAAACACCACCTAGTTCACCAAAAAGTACCAAACCTTTAACCAAAGAGCAAAAACAAGCCATTTTGGAGAATCTTGAAGCAAAGATTAGTGAATTGATGGAAAACAAACCGGTCATTGAAGTGTTGAGGAATTATATGGAGTATAGGAAGAAGCTAGATGGAGTTATGTTGGCAAAGTCTAAGTTGGAGGATAATAGTTTTGATGAAGTAGAGGAGAGAAGGATAATTGAGAATGGGCTCCCAAAGAAAATGAATGATCCCGGAAATTTTGTTTTACCGGTTAAAATTAATGGGACAACTCCTTTATATGCATTAGCCGATACGGGTTCTAGTGTGAGTATTATGCCTTATCCATTGTATCATAAGTTAGGATTAAGAGACCCTACACCTAAAAATTCTAAACTCACTATGGCGGATAATTCTAAGACAAAAGCAATGGGAGAAGTAAGAAATGTGAGAGTTCAAATTGGTTATCAAGCATTCTTGGCGGATTTTCTTGTGTTGGATGTTTCGGTTGATAAGGAACTACCTTTGTTGTTAGGTAGACCATTTTTAAGAACTTGTGGAGCTATAATAGATATGGGAAAAGGTACCATGACAATTGATGATGGAGTTCTTAAGAATACTTACTATCCAAAGCCTAGAGGGGGTAGTAATGGAGATGATAATGATGAGGACCAAGAGGAGGATTACCTTGGTTGCTTTGAAGTAGGAAGGGATGAAGATGGTAGACCAAAGTTTGGTCCATGCACACCTAGTTTCTTTGATATTGAAGATGAAATGGAAAGAGCTCTAGCAATGGAGGCTTTCTTTAATCCTTTTAAAAATATTTTTGTGTTTAACAAGTTGACAGATTTTCTTGGATCTTTACCGGTCCAATTGAAAAATTTGGAATGAGGTTCCGAAGGACATAGCATTTACAAAAGAGAAGAAGGAGATGGTGATTGGCATTGCAAATTTGAGATGACATGTCCTAGTGGAAGGAACTTTGCAAGAACTTTCAAAACTCAAAAGACAACTAGGAAGTTGGCAAACAAGTATCGTGGAGAAGACATTCTTAGGAATGAATATTTCTATGGATGAAGAAGAATGATCACAAGAATAAAGCACATCTTGTGCTAGTTTGTTTGTTTCGTACTTTTATTTTTCATGCATTTTATTTTATGTTTTTAAGTTTTATGCATTTCAAGTTTGAATGAGACTATCTATTTGTTTATCTATCTATTTATCTATTTTATTTAGTTTTAGTTTTAGTTTTTAGAGTTTAAGTTATGTTTTAGTTTTAAGTTTAGAAGTAGAAATAGATGACCAAAGTTTTTGGTAGACAAAGTGTGTTGGAATACAAGTTAATAAGTTTGAGAAAAGAGAAGGAAAAGCTACTAGCACTTGTGTCAAGTCAAGTAGTGAAAGAAAAAAAAACTTTGAAAAATCAATTTCATAACCAACCGATTCGGATGGATTCACAACTGATCGGATGGAGTTGAATATAAAAGCCAAAATTTTCAAAAACTTAAGAAAAACACATACACACAATCCACCAAAAATTGGGGTTAAAAATTCGACCATAAGAAGTTGTTAGAAGGTTGCAGGAGTGATAATTAATCATCAATGGCATCAAGTCAAGTAAGTTATATCATTAATTTTGTTCAATTAAGTTTTAATTCGGATGATTGAAATTAGGTCACGAATTGGGTATTTTTGGATTAGTTCGAATTGAGATGTAATATTTTGGGGATAAGTGATTAGATGATAGGAGAAGGTATTGCAAAAAGAATTAGATCAATTGGTTAAGTTTTGAGTAAGAATTCATTGATTGAATTTTTGGATTGAATTGGGTATAATCTTTGGAGCTAGTTTATTTGCAATTGATGAATCCCAGAAGTTATATGATTGATAATTAGTGATGTTAGGTTATTGCATTGTTGATTAGAACACTATTTGGAAGATTTTTAGTAGATGATGTTCTTGGTTTTTATAGAATCATTGGGTTGATGATTGGAAATGTTAGGAATGATTGTTAGGAGAGTTTGGATGTTTAGAAGTACTCAAGAATGAGAGATTACAAGTTAGAAAGAAGTTCGGATTGATTGGGAAACGTTTAGGATGGATTGGAGATGAATTTCGTTTGCAGAAAACTCCAACCGAATCGGTTGCGAGTTGAAACCGATCGGTTGGAAGTGTGCCAAAGTGCAACCGATTCGGTTAGACCTCAAACCGATCGGTTGGTCGCCTCGGAAATTTTTTTGACAATTTTTTAAAATGTGTTTTCTAGTTTCTAAATTGATTGATATTAGTTCTTATACTTATATACTAACATAATTTGAGATTTCTTTCAGGGAAATGTTGGAAGATTGGGACGAAATCCGATTGTTAACAAGTATTTGAAAAGGAACGAGAGGAAAAGGATTACTTTCAGTTTGAAACCGGAGTCTAATGAGAATGTCAAGTTTTCTCATGTGCAAAACAAAGACGAGAAGAATGCGTATAGAGAACGTCTTTCAAAACTTCAAGAGAGGAAGATTGCTAAGCCTAGGTTGATTGATTGGGAATTGCTTGAGGAGTATGAATGTGAAGATCAATTAAGGAGCATGATGACTATGATTTATGTGTATCCTGGTGATGGAGATAGGTTTGAAGATTATTCTTGGGAAAGAGCTTTTAGTATTCGTGAAGATGTTTACAAGGAATGGTGTTTGGAGTTCTTTTCTACGTTCTACTTTGATAGAAAGGTAAATGATGTGCTTGGAGATGTTTGTGTTTGGTTTAGATTGTGTGGTCGCGAACATGCTTTTTCTTTGCCAAAATTTGCAGTTGCACTTGGTTTCTATGAGGAGAGTGAGATTCAACATAGGTTGTTTGGACCACATTTTGTGAGTTTAGCTAGAGGTAATGATCAATACACGGGTATTGATGAGTATTGGAATAGAATTGGTGATCCAACTTGTCTTAGGAGAAATGCTTCTAGGATTAGGAATTCATTGTTGAAGGTTTTACAAAAGTTGATTTCTTGGGGATTGATACATAGGAGTGGTGGACAAGACAAGTGTAGTCAACCGGACCTATGGGTGATGAAGTTGTTGGAGGAAGACAAGAATGGGAATGTGGCATGGATTATTGCCGAGTATCTTTCGAAGAGAGCACCGGGGATTAAGAAACAAAGTGATGTTTGTGGAGGTCATTATGTGACCATGTTGGCTAAAAATCTTGGGTATTTTAATGACGAGGAGTTGAGGAAGTGTAGAGTGAGATTGGAGAGTGAGTTTTGGGATGCTTTTAGTTTTGGGAAAGCATTGGATAGGATTAACAAGACTTTGGGACCTTGGATCGAACCAAGTGTGGGGGCACAATCCGGAGCTTATGCGGGAGCGCCTTCACAGCCTCAAATGGGGAGTTTTCCGGGTAGTACTCAAAGTGGTTTTGATTCAGGATGGGGTGATTGGAACCGTGAATTAAATGCTATTGAGTGTAGGGATGTTTGGAGAGATTCGATGCAAATGAGGAATAATTACAACTATGATTATTCCATGCCTATGATCCAACATTTGGCACAAGATGCCAATTATGAGGTACCTCCCTACAACCCACCAAATGTTCCACCATACCCTTTACCGTATTCTCCATATCCTGGACCATACCCATATCCTTATCCTGGTTATTCACCATTTCCCGAGCCATATCCTCCATATGGTAGACTTCCCGAGTATGGTAGTTCAGGTGTTAATGTGGGTGGACCGAGTTTTAATCCTGGAGGATCGAGTTATGATGTTGGTGGTTCATCATCAAGAGCTGGAAAGAAGAAGAGACGAGTGGTATATAAGGACGATGAAGAAGATGTTGATGAGGATGAAGAGGAAAGCGAGGACGAGTTCGTTCGTTCGGATTTGAGTTATTGATGATGACGCTTGATTACATGATTATGATTGGTTTTCAAAAACAATTATTTGTCGAACAATTTCTATTTCTATTTTCTTGTAGGATTTATAACGTAATGTAATTTTCTATTTATTTGGTTTAGATATGCTTTTGTTTGTGTTTGTTTGGTTGTTTCGTATATTTTGCAGTTTTTCTTGCAGGAGTTTTATTGCGGAAGCATATAGTTGATCAATTTTTGGAGTCGGTAAACTTATTTGCTTATTATGATTAAATATGCATGTTGCGTATTTAACTCCGGTATTTTCTAAATTTTTCCATTTCCTTTACTTTGAAGTCATTTTTTTATTACATTGAGGACAATGCAAAACTTAAGTGTGGGGGAAGGAAGAAAATAGAAAAATTGCATTATTTTTTAAATTTTTGATTTTAAAATTTTTGTTTTAGAGTCGTGAACTTTAGTAACTAGTAGTAGTTCGCCCTTCATATTTTAGTTAAAATAAGGTTGATTTCATGGTAATAATGATATTTTTGGAGAATAAATTCAAGTTTTAAAGAGCAATTTGTCTCGAAATTGATAACATTTGCTAGCACAATTTCATACCCTTATTACTTTAAATTGTGAGGATTAGTTTTTTTTATGAGAATAGTATTTCTTATACTATTTACATATTTCATGATGAGTGTGCCGGTGGTTGTGTTAATTCTAGAACTTGTACTTGTTATGCATTACGGTTAAAATCATTTTCGAATGATGAGGATATATTCATATGATAAGAGGCAAACTTAGGAATAAAACCAAGTGGCCATCCGTTTACAAAATAATTTTTGCTAACCACATTGGTTAGTTACCCTCGTATTTGGAACCCATTTGTTAGCGTTCATTTTTAGCGCTAGATACCCTTAGTTACACCCTTTGAGCCATCCTTTTCATTTTGTTAAATCCAGAAAAATACAAAAATATTTTACACTTTAAACCTTAGCCTAACCCTTGTCAAAGTCTAAATGGTGGATTGCGAGTTGCTTGGTTGCTTGGTTAGTTTTTGATGATTATTAGTTAGCCACACTTCACAATTCATGTGTGTGCCATTCCAACAAAGATGAAGGTGCGTAACTTCATGTTTTGTATTTTTTGTGGTGTATGCTTATGCGAAGTGTGGGGGAGGTGTTACTTTAAGTTTAAAAATAAAAAAAAAAAAAAAAAAAAGTCATCGCAACTATAAGGTGACAAATATAGCCAATGTGTTATATTATTATGAATAAAGAAAGTCATGTGATATGTTGTTAGCCGATGTGCTAAGTTTGAAGAATATTTTATGGTGAATCAAGGTATCAACATGTGGAGTCGAAGAAGAGAAAGATTGTAACTATTATCATTTTTGGGTTTGTGGATTATTTGAGATTAGCAACTATGGGACTTAGACTTTGATTTTATTTTTCTTTTAAAACCAATTTCATAAATATTCCCATGCCTTATCCTTACCTTTTTGACTTAGTGTAATTATTTTGCACGGAAGTTTATAAAACCCTTAGCCTAAACATTACAACCCGAATAAAAGACCTCTTTGATGAATTATTCTATTGTTTTGATACTTGTACAAGCCTATGGTAAGAAACATTAATCATGACTGTGCAATGAGTGATCTATTTATCATTTCACATATTGAGTGATGAGTGAATTTCAAATTATTTTTGTGAGGTGCTTAGAATTGTTATCAAGCTCTTTATTTATTTGATTGAGTTCAAATAAGATATTTGCACTATTACCATTGAATTCAATTTTCTTTTGATTAAGATTTGCTCGAGGGCGAGCAAAGCTCAAGTGTGGGGGATTTGATAACGCTCAAAATTAACATATTTTTAGTCGCATTATTGTTTGTTTTATGAGTGCAAATTGGTCATATTTGTATACATTTGTTACTTAATCGTGGAAAAGTGTTTATACATGCAAATATAGCCAAAAGCAGGTAACAGTGAACAAAAGATGAAGAATTGAAGTGGACATGCATTTTTGGAGAGTTTCGAGAAGATCAAGGAAGAAAGAAACGTTGCATGAACAAAAGGATTTGATAAAGACAAGTTTACTACACGAAATTATCAAGGAAATATCAAGTTCCAATGGACAAAGTCATGCCACGAAGAAAAATATTACATGCAACGTAAAACGACGAAGAAAAGACATGAAATCATGATCAGACGAAATCCAACCGATCGGTTGCAACCCGCAACCGGATTGGCTGGAAAAGTGACAGAATGACCATCCGACCGGATGGCGAGAAACCGATCGGTTGGTGGTGACTGAAGTTACAAGTTTTGCATTAATTGGCGAATTTACTCCCCATAATCATTTGTGGCTGATCATTGTTGCTTATTTACTGTGGAGGGACGTTTTTACTTGAAGCATAAGTGTCATTAAGCTATATAATGAGCACTTAGGACTTAGAGATACTTGTACCACCATTATCAAACTTAGTATTACACCAAATCTTGTTAGTTTATCTTACATTGCCTGAAAGTTTACTAAGTGTTGTAAAAACGTCCGGAACGTGTTGAGTTAAAGTCTCAAGCATTGGTTCGAGTGTGGAGTTGTTTACTTACATTGGTGAGCAATTGGAGGAGTGTGGTTGCTATAGTTCCACATGTTTTCTCATTGTAATTTTCAAGACTAGGTACACCTTGATACTTATAATGAACAATTGTTACTTTAAGTTTTATGAAAGTTTTCTTATTTACTTGTGTTTTATTATGATTGCTATGGAGTAATTTGTTGTATACTTGTGTATATGATGTGATTGGTAATTGGAGTATTATCTTATGAAAAAGGTGATGCATGAAAACATATCTATTTTTATGAGTTTGTTGATATAACATCTTTTCTTGCTTAATTTGTCGGTAAAAACAAATTCTTGAAAAATAGGTCCGAAAGGATTTTCAACTTGTTTTTATTCCAAAATACTAATACACCAAATTAGTATGGAATAGGATGCTTGACAACCATCTTATTTACTTGTTAAAATAGATTTGAAACGATTTCATCACGAAAAAAGGACCGAAAGGATTCGTAGGAATTCATAAGAAAAGAATTGATTTTCTAAACAACCATGTGTTTATAGGATTGTCATACTAATTTGATATGTCCGAAAGGAGTCATTTAGGTGATAGAATTCTTAGTAGTAGTGAAAACATGACATACATCATAGATTGTATAACTACTCATTTTTAGTTGCGCATCATAACAAGTTTTACACCAAACTTCGTACTCAAATTGTTACGATACTCCTAATTACCAATCAAGGAATTATACACAAGTATATGTTTAGTTTTTATTGAGTTTCTTTTAAATTAAGATTTTACATAAATTTGGATTGACAACCCTTATTTAACAAACGTTTTTCTAATTACTAAAACTACCAAATCTCTTGGGACGATCTCGACTTACCCACCTTTATTACACCGGACGAGTATACTTGCTCGTATGTGCTAGATAATAATCGGATAATTCGTGTTTATAAATTTTAAAACTTGTACTAACAAAACGCACATCAGTTTATAAGATAACAAGGGTCCGTTTGGTGGTTGTTATAACAAGGACTGAGAGGATCACTTGATTTGATCACACACTATGAGGTGTTGGACCTTTGTAATGTGTATATGTGATACTTTGAGTGAATATGATTAAGTATGCGGAATCTACTTAACCACACTTAGAATTTTTATTGGAAATGGAACTGTGATGCTTGTGTTTATTTAACAAAGAACAATGAAAGTATTTCACCAAACGATTCAATATTATTCAAAATAATACGAGTGATCTTCACTATCACTAGGGTTACAAAGACCTTGAATCTTGTGTTTTGTTCTATTGTTTTTTTTTATGTATATCTCTACTCACATATATCGCTATATCACACTTATTAAGTCATATCTAAGATCTTCCTTTTATAATCCAAGGAAAGATCTTTTACAATCTATATGACTCATCTTAAATACTAGCTTATGACTAATCTTCATTCTAGCTAGATGATGACTTATCATGTTTAGTCATTAAGATACAACATGTATCTAGGATTACAACTCACTTGGTGTGTTCAATTTGATGACTACAACAAAGATATTTTTCTTGTATATGAATCAGTAGAATAAGTCGTACTTATCTACACATCTATTTGAATGAGTCATAGCAGCATCAGCAGAATCCATCAGTAGAAACACCTTCAGTAGAAAACGTTCTTCAGCAGAATCCATCAGTGGAAACGTTCTTTGTGCTTTATCAGCAGAAACATACTTGATGTATTTCCTTAAGCCTTTATGCTGATTCTTCTGATTATTTAATTCCCAACAATCCTCCCCTAAACATGTGAATTACATTCAAACATGTTTTTCTGAATTAAATGAGGACTTTGTGAAGATCTTTCAAACACTTCATTGTCAGACTGTTGATCTGAACTTTCTTCTCTTTTGAGTGATTGAATGTCTTTCTCTGTAACTCATTTGCTTTCTATTCTTTGCTCCAATCTTGGACTAAAAGATGGTGCAATATTCAACTTGAAGAATTATAAGAGGCAATGATGCTGTGTATCTTGGATGCTTGTTCCAAGAAGTAGAAATCATCTTTCAGCATGTCTTTGGAAGTGATGAACAAACGTAGTGAACTGAAATTGAAACCTTTCATCTTTTGATCTAGATAGAACTTTCTCCTATCAGCTCTGTTCTTGTTCTTTATCAGTAGAAACCATGTCATCATCTTGTATGCTCTTATCTTTTTCTTCTTTTTCTTTGGTTAAACTTCCTTTTAAAGGGCTTTTGTAACCTCCCTTGAGATTTATTTCTCTCCTGAGCAATTTCCTCCCCTGTTTGGAAGATCTCTCACAATCATATCATATCACAAACATCTGATCTAGCAATTTCCATGTTTTTAGACAAATTGTACATGAAGCCATCAATTCCTTAAGAGTTTAAATGCTGCCCTCATCACTTCTAGGTGTGTAACCTCCTATGAGTGGTGAATCACTGAGCATTGACTCATAATCCATCATTAGATGATTTTCTGAGCCTTTTTGAAAATCCTTTTTAAGAAATATTTGACTTAGCAGTATGAACATGATTTTATGATTAAAAATCATACTGCTTCTAACCATTTTGAAGGGATTAAGTGTGGTAACTAACACTTAATCAAAATTTCGGTTTAAAGCAACCTCTGGTTGTGTGAGAACCAATGTTTTCAGTTATAGATAATTGCCTGTGTACAGATAAACCTATTCATAAGGCTTTCTTTACAGGGTTTCCAGCTCGTGGCATTTGTTACCTCTAACACAAGTGTTAGATTCACTGTTGCTCGCTGTTCTTTCTATCAGATATCCGTAGATTAGTCACATTATACTTGAGAGTATAAAATGATAGAAAGTGAGTTGTATCAGTTATTTACTGATCAACTAAATCATCAATTCAATGTGAAACATCATAATCAGGTTCCAAGAAAGAAGTTTTAAGGAGTTTTGAAATCCCAAACTCTTTCTATCATGAACCTATTATATCAGCAGCAATGATCATCATTCAGCAGCAATGATCAGAAATTTGTTGCTTACAGATTTCACTTGAAATAGCCTTTGAGCTCAAACATTCATACCTGAAATTGTTAGTCTAAAACCAAAAGAACAAAGTACAAAGTACTTGTCTTGAATTAGAAGTATGCATAGGACTAATTGTATGAATAACTTTAAATTGGTAATAGTAGTTTTAAATGACAAAGTTAGATGTATTAACAAAATCTATATACAAGAACACATTATATTGAAAAAATTTAAAGATTAAGCATTCCAATACTTGCTACCAAGTACTGAAATCTTCCAACATCAAAAGCTTTTGTAAGAAGATCTGCAAAGTTTTGTTCTGAAGCAATTTTCATTACTTGAATTAACCTCTTTTCATTGCAATCTCTAATAAAATGATGTCTAATTTCATTGTGTTTTGTTTTTGAATGTTGCACTGGATTTTTAATAATGCAAATTGTACTACTATTATCAATATGAATAATGGTATGTAAGAAATTGTACCCATAATCAAGAAGTTGGTTTTGAAGCCAGAACATGACCACAACAATTTGCAGCAGCTACATATTCAGCTTCAGTTGTTGAAGTAGCCACCATTGTCTGCTTCTTACACTGCCATGAGATAAGTCTACACCCAAGGAATTGACATCCTCTAGTTGTTGACTTTCTGTCCAAGCTAGCACCAGCATAATCACTATCTGAGTATGCTACCAAGTCAAAATATGACTCCTTAGAATACCACAGACCCAACCTAGGTTGACCCTTGAGATATCTAAAAATTCTCTTGACTGCTGTTAAATGAGAAACCTTAGGAGTTACTTGATATCTTGCACAAGCACAAACAGAGAACATGATATCAGGTCTTGATGATGTGAGATACATCAAAGAACCTATCATAGATCTGTATGTGTGTACATCCGCATTAGTTCCTTCTACATCTTTAAGAAGTGGCTTCTCAGGGTCCATTGGTGTGCTTGTTATTTTGGAATAAGCAAATTGAAATTTTCTAAGAATCTCTGCAACATATTTGTCTTGACTAATAAAGATTCCTTCTCTTGATTGTTTAACCTGCAGACCCAAAAAGAATGTAAGTTCCCCCATGGAACTCATCTGAAACTTATTGTGCATAAGCTTCTCAAACTCCAAACACATCTCCTTCCTTGTAGATCCAAAGATGATATCATCCACATACACTTGAACTAGCAAAAGATCCTTCTTATGCTTCTTGGTGAAAAGTGTCTGATCTATCTTGCCTCTTTGAAATCCATTTGAAATTAAGTAGGAAGCCAGTGTTTCATACCAAGCTCTTGGTGCCTGATGTAGGCCATATAGAGCTTTAACAACCTTGTACACTTTGTCTGGATGGTCAGTATCAACAAAACCAGGAGGTTGTGAGACATACACCTCCTCTTCAATAGTACCATATAAGAAAGCACTCTTGACATCCATATGATGAACTGTGAATCCCATAATTGAAGCATATGCCAAAAAGAGTCTAATGGCTTCAATCCTTGCTACTGGAGCAAAAACTTCTTCATAGTCTATCCCTTCTTCTTGTGTATACCCTTGAGCTACTAATCTAGCTTTATTTCTTATCACTATCCCCCTTTCATCCCTTTTATTCCTAAAACCCCATCTAGTGCCAATTACTCTTACACCACTTGGTAAATCAACTAGCACCCATACCTTTTGAATCTTAAACTGAAGAAGCTCCTCTTGCATAGCCTCCAACCAGCTTGAATTCTCTAGGGCTTTATGAATATTCTTTGGTTTATCTTGTGAGAGAAAACATACAAATAAGCAAGAGTTCGAAAACTCATGCTGTTTTGAAGCATAAAGGGCATCAAGAAGCCCTTGTTGATCTGAAGACATCAATTGTTGTCTTGTCTTTACTCCTGATTGTACATCTCCAATTACATTATCCAGGGAGTGGACTTTGTGAATCCTTGAGTGTGGAGTAGAAAGAACTTGATAATCAGGTGGAAGGTTGTTGAAATCCACCTCATTTTCTGAGAGATTTGCTTGTGTTTCTTCTGATGGTCCATCAGCAGAAACATTTTGCTCATCAGTTGGAACGATTTGCTTATCAGCAGTGTTACTTCTGATTTGAAACTCTTGTTCCTTTGTTCTATCTTCCTTGTATTCATCTTCAACATCTTCTTTAGATTTACCAGAAGAAGATTCACCATTTATTGAAGTTGAATCCACACTTGTATTTGTCCATATTGGCATCATCACATAATCTTGATTTGTCTCCTTCTCTAATCCTTCTTCATTTGTTGCATCAGCAGTTTGTGAACCTGAAAATTCATTAGTTTCTGCAACAAAAGGCATATAATTCATTGATTTGGATAGAGATTCAAGATCAAATAGCCATTTGGGACCTTGACCTTCTACATTGGTTTTATTTTCCAAAAACTTCACATGTAGATTTTCCTCTACTCTTCTAGTTCTCATGTTGTATACTCTGGATGCTTTGCTATTGATAGAATATCCAACTAAGAATCCTTCATCTGCTTTACCATCAAACTTTCCAAGATGGTCTAAGGTATTCAGAATTGTCACATGACATCCAAAAGGTCTAAGAAATCCTATTTCAGGAGTTCTACCTCTAAAAAGTTCATATGATGTCTTATTGTGAGGTTTTACAACTAAAACTCTATTTTGAACATAGCAAGCAGTGTTGACTGCTTCAGCCCAAAAAGTTATAGGCAACTTAGAGTCAGCTAACATAGTTCTAGCAGCTTCTATTAGTGTTCTATTTTTCCTTTCAGCAACTCCATTCTGTTGTGGAGTTCTTGCAATACTAAATTCTCTTTTAATACCTTTTTCTTTGCAGAAATCATCCATAACTCTATTCTTAAATTCTGTCCCATTATCACATCTAATGACTTTTACTCTTTTGCTTACTAGGTTTTCTATCTCTCTAATGAAGGTCTTAAGGATGCTAGAAGTCTCATCCTTAGTACCTAAAAAGAATACCCATGTAAATATACTAAAGTCATCAGTAATAACTAGACAATATCTCTTATGCAACAGACTTCTAACATTTGTAGGACCAAATAAGTCCATATGCAGCATAAACAATGATTGATTGATAGAGTTAAAATTTTTGGGCTTACAAGTGGCTTTATGTTGTTTGCCTTTAAGACAAGCAATGCATGTTTGATCATTTTCAAATCGTTTTTGAGGTAAACCTCTTACCAAACCATCTTTGACAATCTTATTTATGGTTTTGAAGTTAATCTGACCAAGCCTCCTATGCCATTTGATAGATTCATCCAATGTGGCCTTAGCAATAAGACAAGTAAGAGAATCTTTTGGAACAATCTTCTTCATATCAACACTGTACATGTTGCCTTTTCTTGGAATTCTAAGAAGTGATTGACTTTCATCAGGCATCTTAAAATCAGAAGCAAATACAAGACATTCAGTGTCAGCAAAGAGAACTTTGTTCTTTTTGTCACACATTTGTGAGACACTAAAAAGATTATACTTAAGCTCTTGCACATAGTACACATCTTCAAAATCTAATTTACCGGTTTTAATAGTACCTTTACCAGTAATTTTTCCTCCAATTCCTCCTCCAAAGGTAACATAGCCTCCATCTACTGATTGAAAATTTGAGAGATAAGACTTGTTGCCTGTCATGTGCCTTGAACATCCACTATCTGAGAATCCTTGATCTTCATCATCTGCTGATGAATGTCCCTCTGTAGAGAAAGCCATAAGAGCTGTCTGAGGAGAAGCTTCTTCTTCTTCATCAGCTGTAAAGCTCCAATCAAATCCTAATCCATCAATGGCTACCATAGCCTTTGGATTGGTTGATTCCCCTGGTTTGGACTTGCTTCCAAAACCTCTATTCTTGCTATCTTGCTGCCTTGGCCTTCTACATTCTCTTGAGAAGTGCCCCAACATATGACAGTTATAGCATTCTATCTTTGACTTGTCAAAACCAGCAGTATCATTGCTGCTGATGGTGAGTTTCTTCCCCGTCCTCTGATAGAATTTCTTATCCCTCATGCTAAGAAGAGAAATTTGCCATTTTAGGTCCATCTCTTCTAAATCATCATCATTGATTTCTAGAAGATCTTCATGAGTGAGCATGGACCCATCATTCTGACTTGTGAAAAAGGCACAACAAGCCTTTTCATTCAATATACCAAAAGTACTGCTTGATGAACTAGCAGCACCAATTCCATTATCAATCTTTTCATCTTTAACTGGGTTTGAGATACTAGGAGATGACATAAAAGCCATGTTCCCAGTATATGAACTAGAGACACCATTTTTCTTTACTTCTTGTTCCACAATTTTAAAGTTGCTATACAAATCCATAAGATCCATAGTGTCTATGTCTGGTTTATTCTTCCAGACAACAACATGCATAGCCCACTCTTCAGGTAAGTTTCTCAGAAATTTTGAGTTTAAATCTTCTTGAGGTATATCAACCCCAAGAACATCAAGTTGACTCACAATTTTCTGTAGCCTTGTAAACATGTGGTCAAGAGATTCATTCATGGTTGATGAAAAATTTTCAAACTGCTGCTTGAGAAGGGTTTTCTGGGTCTTCTTGGTGGCTTCATTCCCTCCATACCTTGCAACAATTGCCTCAAATAATGACTTGGCATCTTTGAATTTGCTGAAGTTTATAAGTTGATCATTTGAAATGGTCATCATCAGCATACTTCTGGCCTTGAGGTCATTCTTCTTCTTTATTCTTTCATCAGCAGTTGTAGGGATAGTTTGAATAGTTGTTATAGCCTTACCTTCAACTGTTGATGTAGTGGTTGTGGGTTGGAAAGAGTTTTCATCTTCAATGATTTCCCAGAGAGTGTAATCCTGCACCTGGAAAAACTGTTCTATTCTTAACCTCCTCAATTCAAACTCATTCTGTTTGAGAACTGGCAACTTTGCAGCAACATTTGTTTGAATAGATTATGTATCCATTTCTCCTTTTTTCTTCTTCTAAATCAAAGATATCAACCTGGAAAGCTCTGATACCAATTGAGAGGATCACTTGATTTGATCACACACTATGAGGTGTTGGACCTTTGTAATGTGTATATGTGATACTTTGAGTGAATATGATTAAGTATGCGGAATCTACTTAACCACACTTAGAATGTTTATTGTAAATGGAACTGTGATGCTTGTGTTTATTTAACAAAGAACAATGAAAGTATTTCACCAAACGATTCAATATTATTCAAAATAATACGAGTGATCTTCACTATCACTAGGGTTACAAAGACCTTGAATCTTGTGTTTTGTTCTATTGTTTTTTTATGTATATCTCTACTCACATATATCGCTATATCACACTTATTAAGTCATATCTAAGATCTTCCTTTTATAGTCCAAGGAAAGATCTTTTACAATCTATATGACTCATCTTAAATACTAGCCTATGACTAATCTTCATTCTAGCTAGATGATGACTTATCATGTTTAGTCATTAAGATACAACATGTATCTAGGATTACAACTCACTTGGAGTGTTCAATTTGATGACTACAACAAAGATATTTTTCTTGTATATGAATCAGTAGAATAAGTCGTACTTATCTACACAGCTGTTTGAATGAGTCATAGCAGCATCAGCAGAATCCATCAGTAGAAACACCTTCAGTAGAAAACGTTCTTCAGAAGAATCCATCAGTGGAAACGTGCTTTGTGCTTTATCAGCAGAAACATACTTGATGTATTTCCTTAAGCCTTTATGCTGATTCTTCTGATTATTTAATTCCCAACAAGGACCAATTTTGTAATTTTCCAAAACATGAGGGACTGAAGGTGATCATTCTCCAAAGCTCTCACAAGGACCAAGCATGCCAATTATCAATAACACAAGGACCATTTTGACATTTTTTTCATTTTTAAAACCCAAAGGACCATTTTTGCAATTCAGCCAAAGTTGAGGGTCCTTTTCTGTCTTTTGCCCAAAGAATCATTCAAGGATCAATTTTTGACAATTTAGAATATTTTATGGACCTTGATATGATAAAACTCCGCATTTTAGGATTCCAGGGACTAGATTTGCCAATCTTTGAAAGTTCAAGGACTGAAAATGCAAATTATGCAATTTTTGTTTGTTTTTCATTTGCTTTCAGTACTTTTGCCCCTGAGACTTATAAAAACACAGTCCATTGATATTTTATACATTTTGAGACTTTTTGAAGTGTTTTTGACTGTTTTTGAGGTTCAAATGTGAAAGAAATGATGAGTATTTACACACTCAACAATGACTAATATGCAATCAAAATAAAATAACAAAAATGAAAATAAAGCTAATTACTAATATGGAGTGAACAATAAATGGGAAAATTGTGTTTACTTAGATTTCATTACTCCCTAGATATCTTTTACAGGTTGATAGTTTGTTACAGTTGCGTGGATGACGGGTTATATTCCTTAATACCATTCGTGGGTTGGCGTACGTACTTCCCCAACTCTATAAGCTCCTACTTCACTCCTATGTCGAGCCTGCAAGAAGCTCCTAACATGGGATCACTAGAATTCGCTCATGCATTAAATACAACCATAAAAACCTAGTACGCATTGGTTCATGTTTCTTAAGACATTCAAGCATGTTACCCTATGGAAGTCTGCCAGTTTTCTTAAGCCTAACATCGAAATCATTCATCCGTAATAACTATAAACAAGCAATCAACCCATAATCAACATCTAGGTTTCACTACATCTAAGCAAACACACAATAGATCTAGCCTAGCATGTTAAAATCAAGACAAGCGTAAGATATATTCAAACAACACATAGACATATTGAATGAGTTGAAAGGATACTTATCTTAATTGAACATGAAAGGTTTCAAAGGGTAAAAACCCTTGAAAGAACTGATAAAATCGTGCTAGGGTTTCTCCAAGTTATCCCTCTAACTGTCCTCCTTTAATGAATGAAAATTACAAAACTATATATAGATTTTCTAACGTGACGGCGTCAAGAAGAGAAATCTGACGCCGTCAACTCGCCGCCCATAATAATATCGGATTGCCTAGATCCAGATCTGACGCCGTCAAGAGCAACTTTCATCTGGCCGTCACGTGTAATGGGACCATGACGGCCTATGGTGACGCCGTCATGCTCCTTAGTGTAAAACTCTCTGGACCGTCACGGACTCTATCCACTTCACCTCTTGTTTTATCACTTGACGCCGTCATGTAGAATTCGGTGACGCCGTTAGGTACTGTTCCCAGCAAGGAAAATTAAGACTTTGCCGTTATCTTCACTTTTATGCTCCAAAAACGTCCAAAATGCTTCCTTTTCCAGAATTCACTCCAAAAGTACCTAAAATCACAAAAGGAACGATTTAGGGCAATATTTGATCAAATAAATTCAATTTCGTGCTTAAATGACCCCCTAAAAACGGATCATTTTTCGCCTCATCAGTAGCTCATGTTGGCTTGCATATGGACCTACATGGAGTCGCGGAGTCGACGCGTCTGACTTTATATTTCTACACTTATGAAACGTTTGATCTTGTCTGAATTTTTTTTTTCATAAACTGTTGATACGTAGGGATCGCACCAGGCTTTACCTCTCGAGGGATCTCGAGAAGCTTACAACCCCCACCAGGCAGTGTACCTGATCGTTGTAATATAGTATAGTGACAAGTACCGGGGGATTGATTGTTCAACTCAGGAATAGTGTCGCTAGGATTAGAAAGTCTCCTAAACTAAGTCTAGAGGTGAGGGATGATTCTTTTTTGTATTTTTATGTTTTATAAAAGCAGGTAAAATCTCGGTTTTTGGAAGAGTGGGCGGAATTAGTTGCTAGTTAACTAACCCAAATAACTACTAATGCAATCAAAATTAAATAACAAAAAGGAAATGAAACTAATTATACTAGTGGTGTAAACAATGATGGGGAAAGTTGTGTTTACTTAGGTTTCATTACTCCCTATATATCTTTTACAGGTTGATAGTTTGTTACAATTGCATGGATGACGGGTCATATTCCTTAATACTAGTCGTAGGGCCGTGTACAATATTCCCTAACTCTATAGGATCCTACTTCACTCCTATGTCGAGCCGTTAGAAGCTCCTAACATGGGATCATTAGAATTCTCCTACGCATTAAATACAACCAAAAATCATAGTACACCTCTGATCATGTTTCTTAAGATGTTCAAGCATGTTACCAATGGAAGTCTGCCAGTTTTCTTAAGCCTAACATCGAATACAATCATCCGTAACAACTATAAACAAACAATCAACCCATAATTAACATCTAGGTTTCACTACATCTAAGCAAACACAAAAGTAATCTAGCTGAGCATGTTAAATTGAAGACAAGTGTAAGATATATTCAAGCAACACATAGACATATTGAATGAATTAAAAGAGTACTTATCTCAATTAGAACATGAAAGTTTCAAAGGGTTGAAACCCTTGAAAAAGCTGGAAAATTCGACCTAGGGTTTTTCCCTCAAAGTTGCACACTAATGAATGAAAATTGGAAAACTATATATAGATTATACAGGATGACGGCGTCATGTGTAAACATGTGACTCCGTCAAACACCCCTAATAAATCTTACACTAAAGTACTAAACCTAAAATCTTACACTAATTAACATATAAAAGCATAAAAATAAATTAATAAATTGAGATTTGAGAATAAAAAAGTGCATATTTGATATAATTATGAATTACCTGAAGTGAAGAATTGATGTGTAGAGAAAGTTGTTTAAGGAAATCACCAGATACTTAGAAAGTTAAGGCAATGAGAACTTTCCGTCCATTTGATTTTACCACTGACCATTCCGTCTATTTTTTTGTTGTATCACGCTTAGGCCGACCATATAGCCCAAAAGAAACAAACAGGCCAGCCCATTCCGTCCACTTCTTTTAAAAAACAGGCCCATATAGCCCGAATTTTGACTTTTGGACTTTATTTGCCACCTCTAGTATTAGCCCATAATCTCAGTAATCATACACATTATCATGTTCGGAAAGATTAAAGTATAAATCATAAAGGAAGAATATGCTAACCGAACGATTATAGCGTAGTTTAAACAATTACAAGATGTTGTTCAAGGAGATTTGGTCTTCAACATGGATCTTCTATTGTTTGGAGGGATTTATGATCGTTTGGGAATGACCCTTAGGGTACCTAATGATTCCCTAAGTCGTTAATGAGTCTTCTATTTATAGTTTCTAAAATTGGGATCGATACGGCGTATCGGGAGGGTCCAATACGCCTTATTCATAAGTAAACATAGCCTCCAAGTCTGAAACTGATCTGATATGGCGTATTTAGGATTCTAGTATGGAATATCGGCCAATACGGCATATCGAAGTACCACATACTTCGTATTGGACCTCTGTAACAGGTAGCTCTCTTTTTTCTCTTTTCGTGGCCGCTTGAGTCAAGTAAAATAAAGTTCGGATGAAGATTTTATGGCCAAAATACTAAAGCATCTTTGAGTGTCGTAATGTAATCTTGATTTATTCATTAAGCTTCGACTCTTTACTTGATTAATAGGATAAGGCTCGTGTACAACATATTCTTAAAGTACCACATTCTCTTCAAATCGACCAAGTTTTATATACGGCGTATTCCTCAAGATAGATATGCCGTATTCATCAAAGTCAGGCAAGGTCTTGAAATCTTCTAAGTATATGGAAATGGCATATCTAATTAGCATTGCTACGGCGTATTGAGTGTCTGATCCGTAGGTATTCTTCAATATCTTCGTATTTGCTCCAAAACATGTCTTTTGACCTCTTTGATTTGACTCAGGTCTGCGAGGGTTTTTGGACTAGGGGAGGGTTCAAATCAATTTTAATACATTTTAGCAAAACTCCCCCTTAACTTTAGCCCTTTTCACACAAACACTTTTTTGTTTTTATTTTAACTTTTGACAACATTTTGAAAACATGTTAGTTCAAATAGATGAACGTTAGTGTTATATCAAAAATTGTTTTTGTTTTTTAAAATAAAATCTATCACCCCCCCTCGAAGTGATGGTGTTTTCCCAACTTTTTACAACAACTTTCTATCATTTATTTTTCATTTAAACAACATAATAGCAACATTTAAATGCGAATTATTGATTATTTTCAAAAACAAACTTTTAATTTTTCTCACCCTCAAAAATATCTTAATATTTTAAACTGTTTTTTTTATCTATTATTGAGGTAGGTAGCATTGTTTTTTTAAAATTGTTTTATTATTACTCAAGCATAAAAAATATTAAATAAATAATCATAAAAACTTGCTCGAGATTTGGTTGTTATGAGCAAAAAATTTTATAAAAAGGTTTTTGGAAGAAAATCTTTTTGTAAAATCTTGTATAAATTTTGCTCACAATAAATAAGAAGATTTCTCTTCTTTTCTTAAGGATTGACGCACTAAAGCGTACGTACAGGGTCCTTTCTTTAAAAAACGGGTGTTGATCTGTGATTTAATCAACAACCATAATGAGTGAATAATTACAGTTTTGATGTACTTGTGATATATGTTTATTTTGTTGACTTCTTTGACTTTTTGAGTTTTCTTGTCATGTTCGTCACGAACGCTTTCCATTCCTAAATATTGTCTTAGGTATTTGAATCTTCCGGTGGCAAAGTTTTTGTGAAGAAGTCGGCAATTTGATAGTTAGTTTTCACAAATTACAATTCCACGGTCCGTCTTTCTACATGTTCCTTGATGAAGTGATATCTGACTGCTATGTGCTTTGTTCTTGAATGTTGTATGATGGTACAAGAGACGGGAATGGCACTTTGCGAATCACAATAAATTGGGATTTTATCGTAGAAGAAACCATAGTCCGTCAATTGTATTTTTCATCCATAATACTTGTGCACAGCATCCGGACAGCGAAATGTATTCATCTTCAGCAGTTGATAATGCAGTGTGATTCTGCTTCTTTGAAGACCAATTGATTAATTTCTCCCCCAAGAATTGAGTAGAGCAAGAAGTACTTTTGCAATCAATTTGAAAACCTGTATAATCTGCATCTGAATAGGCAATTAGTCCAAAACCGGTATTTTTCGGATACACAAGGCCCATGTGAGTAGATCCTTTGAGATACCGAAAGATCCGTTTAATAGTAGTAAGGTGGTTTTCCGTTGGCCTTGATTGGTAACGGGCACACATGCAGACAACAAAATGAATATCAAGCCGACTAACTGTAAGATACTTAAGTGAACCAATCATGCTACGGTATTTTGTAGCATCAATTGGTTTACCTCCTCTATCTTCATCTAGTTTAGGCTTGTGAGGCATTGGTGAACTTATAGAGTCAGATTTATCCATTCCAAACTTTTTCAAAATTTTCATCGTGTATTTGTATTGGTGAATAAATATGCCACGAGGAGTTTGATTAATTTGTAGACCTAAAAAGAATTTTAACTCACCCATCATGCTCATCTAAAATTTTTGTCGCATGATATTTTCAAACTTTTTGCAATATTTAGGATTTGTAGATCCAAAAATGATATCATCGACATAAATTTGGATTAGCATGATGTCATCATCTTTACATCTAATAAATATAGTTTGATTGATTGAACCTTTGATGAATTTGTGTTTGAGCAGGTATTTTGATAACACTTTACACCATGCACGAGGTGCTTGCTTGAGTTCGTAGACGACTTTGTCAAGAATATAGACATCATCCGGGTGATCCGGATCAACGAAGCCTTCTGATTGACTGACATACACCTCTTCCTCTAACTCCCCATACAAAGAGGCAATTTTCACGTCCATTTGGTGTACGGTGAAAGATTTATAAGCTGCATAAGCAAAAAATAAGCGTATTGCTTTGATCCTAGCAACTGGTGCAAATGATTCATCAAAGTCGATTCCTTCTTCTTGATTGTAACCTTTGGTGACAAGACAAGCCTTGTTCCAGATTGCGTCACCATCTTCATCATGTTTGATCTTCAGAATCTATTTCAGAACTGTAGAAACTAGAAGGGGGGGTTGAATAGTTTCACAGTTATTAATCACATTTTTACAAATTGAGTTTGACAAAAAGGTTCGATTCGAAGCTTACGTGAAATCAACACAACAATAGATATAAGCAATGATAAGTAAACAAGTAAAGGTAAAGAAAGGAAAGATCATAACGGCACACGAAGATTTATAGTGGTTCGGCCACGAAGCTCACTCCTTCGTCCCTACTCCACTCCTTGAGTCTCACACTCGAGAGTTTCATAAACACTATATCAACACGCTCCCTTATGGTGGAACAAACCTTATGTTGATATAAATAATGTCTAAAAACGTTATTCATATCTTTCGATATCTCTATGTTTTGATAATCACAAAACCTAAACTCATCAAACCAAAGATCATGACGTAAACAAGTATTTAGTAGTAAATGTTCCACTTTTACAATCTAATCACTTAAGGTATGTATAAATAAAGTGTCTAATGCATTATATGATCAAAGGAACATTCTCTTAATCTCTAGATTTTTTATAAAATGTCATAAACATCTTGTATCCTTTAGAAAATCATTTTTGGTATTAAATAAAAATGATTAATTAACCATAAATATATAAATTCAAATTTTCAACCAAAAATGGCAAAAATGTTCCAGAAAAACCTTCCCCACAAAAAGACAAAGCTGGACAACATTCAGAAGGGGCGGCCCCCTTAATTAACTAGGCGGCCCCCTTAATTAAGGGGACCGGCCACGCTCCTGACCCCCAGCTTTGCCTATAAATACTGGTTCATTCCCACAGATTTTCCTTGCCTTTTTACACAAAAACTTTCTGCCAAAATCTCCCTAAATCAATTCTTTGATCATATAATCATAAGCTTTTGTTTCCTAGTTATTCAAGCTTCAACACTCAAATGCAAAGAGAAGAATACTTCTATCAATCAAGACTAGAAGTATTACAACTTAGTATCATCTTGCTATCTAAGTTGTTTGTTCATTTGATCTTGTAAATCATTTATTCTTTGGTGTATAAGGTGTGTATATTGGTTTGTTAGATTTAGATATAGGATCTAGATTTGTTGAAAGTGTGAAGTGGTACAAGAAGTGAAGAAGTAGAGGTGCATAGGCTTAGTGATAGGAGGTATAAGAAGTAGTAGTATATTGAAGTAGTGGTTAGTAGTGAAGATATAGAAGCCATATAGTAGTATAGAAGCCTTGAAGTAGTTAAGAAGTAGAAGCCTAGAAGGTGTGAAGACGTAGAAGCATTGAAGTAGTGAAGACATAGAAGCTTTTGAAGTAAAAGAAGCCTTGTAGCGGTACATAGATAAAAGCCTTCAAGTAGAGACATAGAAGTATTAAAGTTGTGAAGACATAGAAGCCTATAAATTGTGAAGAAGCAAAAGCTTTGAAGTAGTGAATAGATAGAAGTTGTGAAGAAACAAGAGTTGTGAAGAAGTGTAGAAGGCGTGAAAGGGTGTGAAGAAGTTGTGGTGTGTTTTGAAGTTGTGAGATTAGTTCTAGCTTTGATTAGAACTCAACATTTAGCTTTGTGTCGTTAAATTGGTGTAAGCTAAGGTGTGTACGGTTTTCTTCGCCATAAGGGAGCATATTGACTTTGTGAAGAAAACTCTCGAGTTCGATGCTTGGGGAGTGGAGTAGGGCAAGGAAGGTGTCCTTGTAGCCGAACCACTATAAATCCTTTGTCTCTCGGTTTGATCTTTCCATCTCTCACTTTTTGCTTACTTACTTATTTATGTTTCGTATATAGTTATAATATCTTGTGTTGTGCATGCATTGATTTCACATAAAGATCAAACTAAGTTCCATTCACAACACCAATCTCATTTAAACAAACTAAAAGGAAATATATATATATATATATATATATATATATATATATATATATATATAATAAAGAACATTGTAATTTTTACTCAACAATCTAATTAAGTAGTTTTCAAACAACTATAGTGAACAAACTCAAATCTACATTTTTGAATCAAAGTTTATATAAACTCAATCTATTCTTTCAAAGCAAACTTTTATAAAATGAAAAAGACGTAAAACTATTCAACCCCCCTTCTAGTTTTCCACACCTTACACAAGCTTACACCAAGTTTAACGACACTAAGCGGAATGTCGAGTCCTAATCCTAGCTAGAACCAATCTACCAAAGCCCACGTGGCTTCACACCTCGTACCAACACGATGGCACGATACAACACAATACACAATATAAAACTTGCACTCAAGTCTTATTACATACACGAAACAATGAATGAAAGAAATGATAGATCCACAACAATAAGATGAGATGAGCAAAACTCTTCTTCAACACTTCATTTCTTGATTATAACGAATGTTCTTCTCTTGCACTTAGAGGAAAGATGAGTGTGATCACTTGTAAACAACTAGAACTTGATAATGTGATCAAAGAGTATGTTTTAGAAAGAATTTCGAAATACAGAAGGTTTTGGTACATAAGAGGTGAAGATTTATGGAGGAAAACAGCTCTGTATTTATAGACGTCAAGAAAGAGGCGACGGTCCTTTAAATGCTCGACGGTCCCTTTTTGATAAGGGACCGCCGCCCTATTTAAGGGACTGTCTAGACAAACACTCCTCGTTTTGTCCTGACGTGGTGAAAAACTATCTGGTTAAGTTTTGTTGTCGGTTTTGAGCGGGAAATATGGCTGTTATGGTTTTGAATGTTGAAAACATTTTCTTAATAAAACATTTCTTTAAATTATACAAAAATACTTTTGTAAAAATGTTTTGTGACATGAAAATGTAGAGTTTTTAAATCCTTTGATCACATACACAAGTTAGTAGAAGTTTGTACATACCTTAAGTGATGTTGATGACGAAAACGAGTTTTCCCGATTAAAAACTTATTAGTCGAAGTTTTATTTAACGTGTGTTTGTATTTTGTGATTATCAAAACTAGTAGAGACCGATTAATGCAAATGACTTTTTGACATTATTTGTATTAACAATCTCCCCCTTTTTGATGATTACAAAATATAAACTCATTTTAGATAAAACTAGGCATTAATGAGTTTCAAAACGAGTCTCATTTTGTTCTCCCCCTTTTTGTAGAATCAAAAAGGCTTCGTAGAAGGGATGAAATCCACGACATTATGATGACTCCCCCTAGCTTAGTGCTCCCCCTTGATGAGGACACTCGGGAATCGATCGATGGAATTTAAGCTGCAATATGTTAGAAGAAACATGCAAGCAAACATAGAAATCCTGCAGAAAATATAAGAGAAGGTAGGATAGTCATATAATGAGGACGATCCCATAAATGGGTCGACGGTCCTTTAAAGATTGGGACCGCCACCTTGATAAGGGACCGCCGGCAGGAAGGTTTTCTGGAACAGAATTTCAATAATTCATGCATAAAATATATCATTCATTAAAAGACAAGAATAATGTCATTCATATGACATTTACAACATGAGTTTACAAGCATAATCCTAGTCTAATCTCCTAGGATATCTCATGTTAAGTCCGGTTTTATTAGTGATCATGCATGTTTTCCTAGAACTTGCGACCGCAAGGTGGAGAGGAGTTTTTGGGTAGGGGTTGGAGAAACCCAGATGACAAGAGGATGGAAATGATGTAGTCAAGATCATTCTTCATCTTTTGAAAGTGGTTGTGATTGTAGATGCAACAAGCACAATAACCCCCATAGGCATGCACTTGGGCAAGAGTGGGATGAGACATAGTTGGAGAATGAAGTTTTTGGGAAAGGATGATATTGAGGAGGCTCAAATCAACAAGATTGGAGAATTCTTGAGCTTTGATGGAGTGTAGGGAGTTGACATTTGTCACTTGAGGTGGAAACAAAGGTGGTAGTCGGGTTTGTATACTCATTGTGAGTGGATGGTGGCCCATTTGTGGTTGAGAGGCAAAGAAGGAGAATGATGAAGATGATGTCTCATTATGTGATGTGGGATTGGAATTGACATGGTTATTGTGTGAATTACCAAGGTTTTGTTTCTTCCTCCATATGGGTTTGACCGATATTATTGGTTTTCTAGGGATGACATTTTGTTGGATGACATTGTGAGGAGGAGAGGTCATGCCATGTCAATGGATGGAGGAGGTGGTGGTTTAAGTAGAGAATGAAGGTGGAAAGAATAGTAAAGCATGCATGCTTGGTTAGATTAGTTCAAATGATGCTTAAGCAAATTAGGAATGTCCACAAGACCTAAGGGTAGGCTAGTCAAACATACAGGAACATAAAGAAATTAACGACTCATAAATAGATGGACGGTCCTTCAAATAGGTAGACGGTCCCTTATCACTTATGGGACCGTGGGTCGATAAAGGACCGCCACCAGGAGGTTTGCCAGATTTCAGAAAATGTTTCTAGTGTGTGCCTATATGAAACATATGTGGAGATGTGATTATCTTGACCCTAAAAGAGAAGAAAAATCCTAAGAGATAATCCAAAGTCTCCTAATTTCAATTTTGCTCATCTTTCCATGTCGGATAACATATTTGTTACACGATCCGATAGAGGAATTGAGCGCATCGTGCATGCATGGAAAAACGTTTTTGAATTGTATTAACAATGCAAGAAAAATTGATTTTTCCTATTCGTGAGAAGATTTTGAACACATGAATTGGGGTTTTTATGCACAAAATCAAGTTTTCTTAGTATCATGCAACAATGGTTGTTAATAAAAATAAATAGTTACTTCCCCAATTTCTATTTTTTGTGCGCAAGAGAATCCTAGACTCAGATTAGAAGGCATTCTTTAACTATGAAATATAAGGAGATATGTGTTCCATCATTCCTAATCCTAATCGAAGATAAAAGAATGGTTCACACTTAAGTGGTTTAGTAAGAATATTAGATATGTTTTCCTCCGTTGGCACTTTTTCAATAGATATATTATCCTTTTACACATTATCCCTAAGAAAATGGTGACGAATCTCAATGTGTTTGGTACGAGAGTGTTGCACGAGGTTTTTACTTAAATCTATTGCTCCTTTATTATGACACATGATTGGAATGTCATCAAGTGTAATACCATAGTCTACGAGAGCTTGTTTCATCCATAGTGCTTGTTGACATGCCTTTCCGGCGCTTACATATTCGGCTTCGGTTGTGGAGATAGCTAGTGCCGTTTGTTTCTTGGAGAACCAAGAAGTTAAGCAACAACCCATGAAGGTACAAATGCCACTAGTACTTTTTCGATCCACATAATCTCACGCATGATCAGAGTCGGCGTAAACTATAGTTTCTATGCCGGTCCCCTTAGGATACCATAATCCTAAGTGCATAGTGCCTTTAATGTATCAGAAGATATGTTTAACCGCTTCTAAGTGAGAAGATTTGGGATCTTCTTGAAAGCGAGCACAAAGGCAGACACTAAACATGATATCGGGCCTACTTGCCATTAGGTACAATAAACTTCCTATCATATGTAGCAATTCACATTTTCAGGTTAACTTCTATTCCCGAAAATTTCACTATTCACTTTTACTATTCACTTTTCTGAAATTTGATTTTTATTTCATATTCTCGTATGATAAATCGTTTCCATGGCAAAATAAAAGTTAGACACTCATCAGATCATTTTCGTGAAAGTTATTAAGGAACTACACGTTTTAGGGTAAAACGTCATTAAAAAATTCTACGCACAACGAAACTTGACCGTGTTAATTTTCCCCGCATCAGAAAAATGTTTGATACACTCATGATTTATTTGAGAATTAATCATGACTAAGAAAAATGTGACCAAATAAACCCTGGACCGTGAAAAACAGAAATTTACGTTTTTAAGCGCTTTTACTTAGCCGTAACCTTAGCCTATACCTGCACCGCATTTCTAAGACAATTTGAGTTTTCACATTTTTGCAAAAAGTCAACATATTTTTCCCTCCTCCTTTGACCAAAAATCATTCCTTGATTTTATAAATCATTCATTGATTTTTTGGCTTACGGTTTTATGTCTTAAAGACATTAAATACCAACCGACACTAGACTGAGCCCAGTCTAGACATTATAAGTTATTTTAGATCATTATTGTCATATTAGAAAAGTAACATTTTACTTTTCTTAATTTTACTCAATATTCGTACGTTTTACGTATTACGCGTTTTAGACCCATGTTTCCAGTTTTAGCACGCCCAATGGAACCTACCACTCATTTTATATTTTATTATGGAGTATATTGACAAGTTTAGTCATTCTTTCAAGTTTCACATTTTTACGATACCCGATTTTACGTTTCATGACTTAACGGTTTAAAGTTAGCGATTAACGGAACCAAAACTCACTCCGTAAAGGTAAGATAAATATCCAAAACACTTAACCTCCTCAATTCAGCCCTAGGTGGTGTTTTTATGAGTCACCAAGACTTTAAGGAAGATTACATAGCAAGCTTGTACACATATGTTGACTTAAGTGCTAAGTTTACTTCACATATGCAAGACTTAGCTAACAAGCTTGGTTAGTGACCTTCCTAGCACCTCCTCAAGGCCCTATATAACCCTCTCCTCACCCTTTGGTCGTTCATACCATCACAAACACAAACACATTCATGATTTTCTCTCTACTTCAAGTATTGTTCAAGAATACAAGTTCCATATCAATTCTAAAGCTCTTGTAAAGCTTTGATTGATCCAAAGTCCTTGTTTCTTCCATCCTTTGGTGATCTTCCATCCACACAAGAAGTGTCTTGTAGAGACTTCAAGTGCCTTCTCAAGTAGTCACAAGTTGGTGTAAAGAGATTAGAGAAGTTGGAAGCTAGAGATTCTAGTTCAATCAATGTCCTAATCCTTGTTCTTAACTTCCTTTCTTTAGAAAGCCAAAAGTTGTAAGCAAACCCTAACATACTTTCTTACTAAATATCATTTTCATGCTATTTATATTTCATTCATACTATATATTGTCTTGTTATTATGTTCATGATGTATAAAAATTGGTAAAACAAGTTATGGTATATATATGTTAACTTATGTTAAATAGGACTTAACAAGTAAAACATAGCAATTTGAATCACCTAAAACGAGTATACGAGTCAAAAGTTATGGCCATAAGAAGTTAGCGAAATCAAAACGCCGAAACTGCCAAACATAACCTGTAAACGATCTGACCCTTTTGAAATTGGCACTTCTGGTCCGATTCATCAAAAACTTAAATCACGAAAGTTGTCCGTAACGACGTTTTCGTTCAAGAACAAAGAAGAGCGAGCCCTGAAAACGTTTTTAGAGTGATATTTTACTTCAGTTTCTTAACAGCTATTTTATATACCAAAGTTACTATATAATAGTTATGGTTTAATAAGACCAAGAGGTTTAATGACCTAAAGCCAAGACCACAACCATGGCTAAGGCCAAGGTTGAGTCTCAAGACCATGGAACAATGACCAAGGTCACGGTGAAGCCATGACTAAAGACCATATAAACTTACCTAGGCGAAAACATGAGCTAAAGAGTTAGCGATAACTTAAACATGCAATTTGGATCTACTCCATCTAAAGAACCATGAGATCTTACAAGTAATTGTCATACAAGATTTAAGAAACTCATTCTAATAACAATCTTCATCCAAAAGTAAACTTTCCTAAGTTTATTCAAATATTGGACATGTAACTTTTCGGATCAAAACTTATATATATATATATATATATATATATATATATATATATATATATATATATATATATATATATATATATATATAGGGGCTTTATTTTCAAAACCCTGTTAAATGCGAGAACTGCGAGAACTCCAATTTTGCATTAGAAAACATGCATGTTCATATAAAACATGTATGTTTTCTTACATACACCTTAATACACATACCTGTGTAACATACATGTTCACACAAAACCATTTTGCATTGATATGTTGCGCTTAACAGGGTTTTATATGAACATGTATGTTACGCAGGTATGTGTATTAAGGTGTATGTAAGAAAACATACATGTTTTATATGAACATGCATGTTTCTAACGCAAAATTAGAGTTCTCGCAGTTTCAGCACTTAACAGGGTTCTGAAAATAAAGATACACAATATATATATATATATATATATATATATATATATATATATATATATATATATATATATATATATATATATATATATATATATATATATTATCAAATACTACAATAGTAGGGAGCCTCATGTGAGGAGTTCATTAAGTAAGCCGTCGAGATGAGTTGTGGATTTACGAATTAAAGTGTCCTGGCTCCTCGAACGTTTACTACATGACTTATGAATTATGTCGGCCCGAACGGTAGTAAGCGATATATAAACTATACATGTTTCATAAACCATTTCTTTTCAAAGACTTACACTATACTAAGTACTACATCATGGACTAAATGCAAGACATATATAGGCAATTCTTCATATTCTTTACTCCAATCCTAAGTCGCTACATTCTATTATAGGTTGCTCGTAGAAACCTTCGCGATTCGACCATCACATTCACTACTTGCTATATAACTTAAGGTGAGTTCATAGCCCCACTTTCCATTACTTAATTGTTTTACAAACCCTTGGGGGGAATACATGCTATTTTAAACCGAACACAATGCTTTGAAATTGTATGCTACCTGATTGTTTTATTATTACTAAGTACCATCATTGCTAAAACCAATATCCCTTATTATGAACCATTTAATCACTAGTAATAGTGAGCGCGAATATTGTGAATAGGCCTATTGGGATTGACGAATCCCATTTGTATTGACTAAGTTCAAACAAATGCACTATATTTGAGATTTAGGTATGACAGCAAAGTACCTACCGGGATAACTCCGCCGATTGATATTGGTACCCGTTAACGTTTTGGTGTCATGAGCTTAGTATAATAATAATTGTTTTGTTTTTCAACCATGAGTATGAGTCTAATTAACTCATACTACCAACATATTGTGTTCCACTACTTAACAAACTCTATGAATATCACTCAACCTTTGTGTTGACCTCTTAAGCATGTATTTCAGGTCCATGATGATCAAGGATGGCACGGAGGGGCACGGATATTCAAGAGGGCTATAAATTTTATTATCATTCGAAAACTCATTTAATGTAATTTGTAAACATGGAACCATCTGGGACCTCATTTTGTAATCTCTGATATTTATATAATTTGAATGATAAATCTTTTAAAACGACTCAATTAGAGTTCGTTTTCTATTATTATGACTGTTGTGCCGTCGAGTAACACCCGAGTTGAATTCCGCTGCATCATGAATTGGGGGTGTTACAGATTGGTACCAGAGCCATGGTTATAGAGAAACGGGTCTAATTGAGACCTAAACTATAACCACACTTACAAGCAAAAACATTTTATAGCCTTCCGCTCTCTGTGTCTTCCATCCTCCAAACGATTATGGACTTATTAAACATTTTATACTACACAAACATGTTAGCATATGGATATATGTACCCTTAGCATAATTGAGCATTTCCCCGTAAGCATTTTATAGTACATGAACATATTAGTATATTGATATATACACTCGAGTTATTTTCAATCATTTTATCTAAACAATGGACTTAACATATCTGCGTATGCCTATTTTAGGGCATTTCGACACAACCACATTCTCCCAATCATGTTCCTACTCCAACATTTTATGTCCAAGATATTGTAACTAATTACAATGGTCTTTCCTATTTCCCGGACATTGTATGATACAATGGTCTTAATCATTTCTCAAATGTTTTGAGTCACACAATGGTCTAACCTACTTCCCAGACATTGTGAATGGCACAATGGTCTAATCTACTTCCGAGACATTGTGATTTGTGCAATGGTCTCTGGAATTATCCCACCACCTCATCAATATTAATTCATATGGTATCAAAAACCCATCACAATCTATCGATTTCCAAATAGAAGTATGAGATTTATAAAGGATAAATCCATCATCTACAAAAGCTGAAGTTTCTTTACATTCATCAAAGTTCAGCAACTTTTTCTACATTCATCAAAGTTTTCTTCTGAAACCTTCATTGTTAAAAGTTCGTGATCCTGGCCAAGTATGGACTGTTTTAGAACTACTTAAAACTTACTTTCCACATGTATCTACCCGTACTATCTTCTATGCAATGGAATGTGAAAACATAGGTTACAAGTCTTGTATGGGCGGGACTTGCAACTGAATGGTTTGACATCGCCTTTGTTTAGTGGACAGTTTCCCAAAAGCAACGGACATATCACAAGTATACCTAATTTAGGTATTTGAAAATTTTATCGAACCTCGGCTAAATATAGACTAGTCACCTATATTTAACCTAGGGACAGTGAAACATAGTCTGACTAACTATGTTCGACTTAAAATTTTTAAATACTGGGAATAGTTGTACTAGGGTTATGTTCATATTAATTTGCTACATGAACTCGATAAACCACCAGAATTCATTTAAACAATCTAGAAACACGATAGTGTCTTACCACTCAACGAAATCTTAACACCTTATTTGTACTACCTAATTTCATTCTTGAAAGTTTTCATTTATAAGATAATCCGAACTACTATCTTGGGATAGTTATCAATTCTTCTCTTCATCCCGTAGAAGTACTATCCTGTTTAGGTCCTAAGAATACTATTCCGTCATAAACCTTTAAAATCTCTTAAGCTTTTAAAGCAAACTAGACATCTCTACCAATATTAATGGTAAGCATCCACTACACAATTTTGTTCATCAACATATCACATCATTATCTTCACAACCGTTGCAACCACAAGCTCATTAACAGATCTTGATGCACTTTTAAAGCTCAAATCATCCTTAGTTACACCACAAGCACCCTCATCAGCTTTACAAGATTGAATATTCATCTTGTACTTTTGGAACACCAGTATCATCTCGTAATACCCTACCTTGTAACTCACCGGCTAATTATGAATGTTGTGTTGGGAATTCTTAAGTAGGATGATTTATAATTATTTGAATGGATTGGGATGCCTTTTCATTTAAATAAAGAAATTGTAAATCACCGAACCATAAGTTATATTCCCCTATTTACATTGTTTGGGATGCCTCTCTATGTAAATAAAGAATTATAAACAAGTGGGCTTATTTGTATCCGAAATAACATAAGTATGAAGTCAATAAACCCTAGGTACAACAACAGATTACCTACTAGACTATGATTGCAACTACTATCCCAATTTCCATTGATATTCAACTACTATATCGATTACTAATGATATTCGACTACTATATCAATTTCCATTTATTCGATTCCTATGTCAATTGCTATTGTTGTTCAACTACTATATCAATTGCTATTGATACTTGACAACTATATCAATTTCTATTTGATATTCAACTATATCAATTTCTGTACAACTACTATATCAATTTCTATTAATATTCGACTGCTATATCAATTTCCTTTGATATTCGACTATTATTTGAATCTCTAGTAATATTCAACTATGTTATTAATTTCTATTGACACACCATATTCTGGGACAAATCAAACTACATCACTGGTAATCACAGACTCTAGTCCTCATAAGTAACCACACCTCTTCATCGACACCACTTCAACATATAACACACATAGAACTTCGGGACGAAGTTCCCGTAAGGGGTAGAGACTGTAACAATTCACATTTTCAGGTTAACTTCTATTCCCGAAAATTTCACTATTCATTTTTACTATTCACTTTTACTATTCACTTTTTCGAAATTTGATTTTTATTTCATATTCTCGTATGATAAATCATTTCCATGGCAAAATAAAAGTTTGACACTCATCAGATCATTTTCATGAAAGTTATTAAGGAACAACACGTTTTAGGGTAAAACGTCATTCAAAAATTCTACGCACAACGAAACTTGACCGCGTTAATTTTCCCCGCATCAGAAAAATGTTTGATACACTCATGATTTATTTGAGAATTAATCATGACTAAGAAAAATGTGACCAAATAAACCCTCGACCGTGAAAAACAGAAATTTACGTTTTTAAGCGCTTTTACTTAGCCTATACCTGCACCGCATTTCTAAGACGATTTGAGTTTTCACATTTTTGGAAAAAGTCAACATATTTTTCCCTCCTCCTTTGACCAAAAATCATTCCTTGATTTTTTGGCTTACGGTTTTATGTCTTAAAGACATTAAATACCAACCGACACTAGACTGAGCCCAGTCTAGACATTATAAGTCATTTTAAATCATTATTGTCATATTAGAAAAGTAACATTTTACTTTTCTTAATTTTACACAATATTCGTACGTTTTACGTATTACGCGTTTTAGACCCATGTTTCCAGTTTTAGCACCCCAATGGAACCTACCACTCATTTTATATTTTATTATGGAGTATATTGACAAGTTTAGTCATTCTTTCAAGTTTCACATTTTTACGATACCCGGTTTTACGTTTCATGACTTAACGGTTTAAAGTTAGCGATTAACGGAACCAAAACTCACTCCGTAAAGGTAAGAGAAATATCCAAAACACTTAACCTCCTCAATTCAGCCCTAGGTGGTGTTTTTATGAGTCACCAAGACTTTAAGGAAGATTACATAGCAAGCTTGTACACATATGTTGACTTAAGTGCTAAGTTTACTTCACATATGCAAGACTTAGCTAACAAGCTTGGTTAGTCACCTTCCTAGCACCTCCTCAAGGCCCTATATAACTCTCTTCTCACCCTTTGGTCGTTCATACCATCACAAACATAAACACATTCATGATTTTCTCTCTACTTCAAGTATTGTTCAAGAATACAAGTTCCATATCAATTCTAAACCTCTTGTAAAGCTTTGATTGATCCAAAGTCCTTGTTTCTTCCATCCTTTGGTGATCTTCCATCCACACAAGAAGTGTCTTGTAGAGACTTCAAGTGCCTTCTCAAGTAGTCACAAGTTGGTGTAAAGAGATTAGAGAAGTTGGAAGCTAGAGATTCTAGTTCAATCAATGTCCTAATCCTTGTTCTTAACTTCCTTTCTTTAGAAAGCCAAAAGTTGTAAGCAAACCCTAACATACTTTCTTACTAAATATCATTTTCATGCTATTTATATTTCATTCATACTATATATTGTCTTGTTATTATGTTCATGATGTATAAAAATTGGTAAAACAAGTTATGGTATATATATGTTAACTTATGTTAAGATAACAAGAAAACTAGTGACTTTTATGGAGAACCAAGACCAAAATAGTATAACTATGATATTGGACACTTACCTACTGTTAAAGAGGACTTAACAAGTAAAACATAGCAATTTGAATCACCTAAAACGAGTATACGAGTCAAAAGTTATGGCCATAAGAAGTTAGCGAAACCAAAACGCCGAAACTGCCAAGCATAACCTGTAAACGATCTGACCCTTTTGAAAGTGGCACTTCTGGTCCGATTCATCAAAAACTTAAAACACGAAAGTTGTCCGGAACGACGTTTTCGTTTAGGAACAAATAAGCGCGAGCCCTGAAAACGTTTTTAGAGCGAAGCCATGACTAAAGACCATATAAACTTACCTAGGCGAAAACATGAGCTAAAGAGTTAGCGATAACTTAAACATGCAATTTGGATCTACTCCATCTAAAGAACCATGAGATCTTACAAGTAATTGTCATACAAGATTTAAGAAACTCATTCTAATAACAATCTTCATCCAAAAGTAAATTTTCCTAAGTTTATTCAAATATTGGACATGTAACTTTTCGGATCAATTCTTATATATATATATATATATATATATATTATCAAATACTACAATTATAGGGAGCCTCATGTGAGGAGTTCATTAAGTAAGCCGTCGAGATGAGTTGTGGATTTACGAATTAAAGTGTCCTGGCTCTTCGAACGTTTACTACATGACTTCTGAATTATGTCGGCCCGAACGGTAGTAAGCGATATATAAACTATACATGTTTCATAAACCATTTCTTTTCAAAGACTTACACTATACTAAGTACTGCATCATGGACTAAATGCAAGACATATATAGGCAATTCTTCATATTCTTTACTCCAATCCTAAGTCGCTACATTCAATTATAGGTTGCTCGTAGAAACCTTCGCGATTCGACCATCACATTCACTACTTGCTATATAACTTAAGGTGAGTTCATAGCCCCACTTTCCATTACTTAATTGTTTTACAAACCCTTGGGGGGAATACATGCTATTTTAAACCGAACACAATGCTTTGAAATTGTATGCTACCTGATTGTTTTATTATTACTAAGTACCATCATTGCTAAAACCAATATCCCTTATTATGAACCATTTAATCACTAGTAATAGTGAGCGCGAATATTGTGAATAGGTCTATTGGGATTGACGAATCCCATTTGTATTGACTAAGTTCAAACAAATGCACTATATTTGAGATTTAGGTATGACAGCAAAGTACCTACCGGGATAACTCCGCCGATTGATATTGGTACCCGTTAACGTTTTGGTGTCATGAGCTTAGTATAATAATAACTGTTTTGTTTTCTAACCATGAGTATGAGTCTAATTAACTCATACTACCAACATATTGTGTTCCACTAATTAACAAACTCTATGAATATCACTCAACCTTTGTGTTGACCTCTTAAGTATGTATTTCAGGTCCATGATGATCAAGGATGGCACGGAGGGGCACGGATATTCAAGAGGGCTATAAATTTTATTATCATTCGAAAACTCATTTAATATAATTTGTAAACATGGAACCATCTGGGACCTCATTTTGTAATCCCTGATATTTATATAATTTGAATGATAAATCTTTTAAAACGACTCAATTAGAGTTCGTTTTCTATTATTATGACTGTTGTGCCGTCAAGTAACACCCAAGTTGAATTCCGCTGCATCATGAATTGGGGGTGTTACATCATACCTCTATACTTAGTACTATCTACGGATTCACCCTCTTCATCCTTGGTGAGGTTTGTATCCGTAGCCATTGGGGATTTCATAGGTTTAGTATCTTCTAGTCCGAATTTCTTAAGCATTTCCTTAATATATTTGGATTGATTAAAGAATATTCCATCATCTAATTGTTTTATTTGTAGTCCAAGGAAGAAGTTAAGCTCGCCCATCATACTCATTTCAAACTCGTCATGCATGATTCTTGAGAATTCATCGCACATGTCTTGACAAGTTGAACCAAATATTATGTCATCAACATATATTTGGACGATTATGATGTTTGAATCTTTCTTCTTGGTGAAAAGAGTGTTATCTACCATTCCAATCGAGTATTCATGCTTAAGAAGAAAGGCTTTCAACCTATCATACCAAGCCTTAGGGGATTGCTTTAAACCATATAAAGCTTTCTTTAGTTTATAAACATGCTCGGGGTACTCGAAGTCAATGAATCCTGGAGGTTGTACAACATATACCTCCTCATTGATGAGACCGTTTAGGAATGCACTTTTCACATCCATTTGGAACAATTTAAAATCTAACGCACATGCATATGCGAGCAATATCCTAATGGACTCAAGTCTAGCTACGGGTGCATAGGTTTTGTCATAATCAATTCCCTTTTGTTGATTATAGCCTTGTGCGACTAACCTAGCTTTGTTCCTAGATACAATACCATTTTCATCTAGTTTGTTTCCAAATACCCACTTAGTCCCTATTATTGTGATATTCTTAGGTCTTGGTACTAACATCCAAACATCATTAGATTTAAATTGGTTTACTTCTTCTTGCATTGCGATGATCCAACTTTCATCTTTCAATGCTTCATTGACATTTTTAGGTTCAATAATAGAAACAAAACAAAAGAAGTTGCTATTGTTTTGAACTTGTGATCTAAGGGTTCTTTGGTTTAGGCTTCCTATGACGTTATCTAGAGGGTGGCTTTTAGATTCTTTAACATTTGAAGTTTCACCTATTTTGATGGTTTCTTGAGATATGTCTAGGTTTTTCATGTTTTCAACTATGGCGTTTTCTTCATCCAAATCATCATCTACCAAAGGTGAAGTTTTAGATGGAGGGGGACTCTCATCGAATGTCACGTTGAGTGATTCTTCGACGACCATTGTTTCCTTGTTTAAGACAATGTAGGCTTTACTAGTTTGAGAGTAACCTAGAAATACACCTTCGTAAGACTTTGGCTCGAACTTGGTGAGATAGTCTTTGGTGTTTAGAATATAGCATTTGCTACCAAACACTCTAAAGTAATCTAGGGAAGGTTTCCTACCTTTCAAAATTCCATAAGGGGTTTTTCCTATGATTTGTCTAATTAAAATTCTATTAAGAATATAGGTGGGTGTGTCTACGACACTACACCAAAACTTTTGTGGAATCGATTGCTCATTGAGCATAGTTCTACTCATTTCTTGTGGGGTTCTATTTTTCCTTTCGACTACCCCATTTGATTTTGGAGTTCGTCGAGCCGAGAAATTGTGAGTAATACCATTAGCATCAAAATAAGCTCCAAATTAAACTTCATTGTCAAATTCTCTACCATGGTCTGTCCTAATGGAAACTATGTTGCATCCTAATTGATTTCGAACTTTCTTACTAAATTTTTTGAATTGATCGAAAGTTTCAGTCTTGTTTTTAAGAAACCTAGTCCAAGTGTACCTAGAGTAATCGTCTACGATCACTAGAGTGTAGAGATTTCCTCTATAACTCCGTATGGCGGAAGGACCGAAGAGATCTATGTGAAGAAGCTCTAGACATCTAGATGTTGAGATCATGTTCTTAGGTTTATGACTGGAGTGAGCTTGTTTTCCAACCTTGCAAGCATCACAAAAGTGTTGATCGAACCTAAGTTTGGGAAGGTTTCTAACTAGATCCTTAGAAGACAATGATTGTAATAGACGCATGTTGGCGTGTCCTAATCTTCTATGCCATAAAGTAGAGTTATCATTAACTGTAGCTAAGCATATGTTCTCACTAGGTTTGTTACTAATTTTCATAACGTATAGGTTACCTTTTCTAATTCCTTTTGCAATAACTTTTTCATTCTTAATTATCTCACTGTCGTCTTTGGAAAAGATTACCTTGCAACCATTATCACAGATTTGACTAATACTAAGCAAACTAAAACCTAGGTTATCCAGTGATAGTAAGAGAGTTATGAGTGATCGTACCTTTGCCAATGATATTGCCCTTGAGCTTACTACCAAATGTAACATTACCTCCAGTACTTGCATTGTATGATGAGAATAGCTTGCGATTACCCGTCATGTGATTTGTGCATCCACTATCCTTGACCCATTCGTCGGGCTCCAGGCCAATTCCCAAGCATATCTAATGATAACACAGACAAACTCAAACATATGGTCCCCAATATCTCATGGGTCCAAAGTTGTTAGCGGCCAACATCCTATACATTTGTTGCATTTGTCTAGGGTGTGGAAATGGTGAGTAGAATCCCATAGGAAGGAAATCATTTTTCCAATTCATGGAGTAGTTCTTCTAATGATTTTTATTTTTAGCTGTTTTTGATCCAGTTTGTCTATTTGGTATATTTGTTTTCCTAGGGGATGGAGGTGTAGATCTTATAGTTGGTTTGTTGTAACCTAATCCGGGTTTTAGTATTGGTCTATAGAATTGTTTTACTTCTTCTATACTAGCAACGGGTGTTTCTTGTTTTCCTAGTATTGACTGTTTTGAACTAGAATCTGTAGTGACTTCGGGTAAGATCACAGTCTTCCTTACTGGAGACAGTCCTTTATCGATGGGACGGTCCTTTAAAGGTGAGGGACCGTCGGGTGGATTTGAGGGACCGTCTCCAGTAGCCAAGTTCGACTGAGATTTCACAAATTTTATTTGTTTTGATATGTTTGGTGATGCTTCAAAAAAGTTATAACCTAGACCGGTTTTATCGTCGGAAGCCTTTTGAACTCCTATTAGTTGTCTAAGAGAGTGAGTACTCTTTTCAAACTTATTTAATTTTGAGACTTCCTCTTTGAGTTCCTCATTTTCGATTTTAAGAAGTTTGCACGTTTTACACTCTGAAACGATTTCTTTACCTTTCTCAAGTCTAGATAACATCTCTTTCTATTCCAATATCTCTTTTTCTAATTTAGATTTGGTGGATTTTAGAGATTTGTTTTTCACAATTATCTTTTGACTCACTTCACAAATTTTTATCATATTCATTATCTAAATCAAGAGAATCTAGTGAGCAAATATCAAAATTGTCGAAATCGGTTTCGGTACGTACCTCTTTTGAAGATCCGGCCATGAGACAAGTCTCATTCTTATCATCTTCTTCGCTATCACTCCAAGCACCGCTAACATATGCCCTTTGTTTTTTTTTCCTAATTCACAAGCTGAATAAAGGTGATCTTTCTTAAAAGATAGTTTGAGCAATCCTCAAACTAAATTATGTTGAGCAAGGTCATTTATCGTTCTGAACTTCAGATCAGAGAAACGAAGATGCCATAGCCAGGCTTGTGATGATGTTGCTTTTGCAAACAGACAAATTGGTTTTGGTAAAGTTATCTCTTGAAGTACAATTTGGTATAAATTCGAATCCCAGGAGCCTTTGAGAATATCAACGCCTTCAAGTGTACGAACAATACAAGAGTGTTTTCTGAAAGCCACCTATAAACCACTATCATAGAATTGACCAATACTAAACAAGTTGTGACCCAGTCCTTCGACAAAGTAGACTCGTTGAATTGTGACCTTATCATGAATGAGATCTCCATAACCGGTAATTTTAGCTATGTGATCATTCCCAAAACACACTATACCCAAGAATTTGGCCACAAAGTTCTTGAGCAGTGCCCTGTTCCCGGTCATGTGCCGGGTGTACCCCGAGTCGAGGTACCAGACGCACACTTAGACAAGTTTCACATCAAAGAAAAAAAACAAAAAAATTGGGAATCCGTTGATAAAGTGGTTCCACGTAGTTAGAAAGTATAGAATGCGCATCTAGTGGATTGGATTTTTCTAATGAAGTAGTGGTAGGTGTTTCTTGCTTCTTAATTGGTTGCCACCTATAGCCTACGTGTTTAAACACTCTTCCAGTGGGAACCCACTTTAAGCACGATCTAGGATGAGAGTTAGAGTGATCTAAATTCCTATCCTTGGAGATCCTTGGCTTTTGTTCTCTATACTTAGTGTTTCTTAAGTTCGATGTAGCAGTCCTAGTGGTGTTGGCATTCATGTTTTCACAATTCATATTATCATGCACCATTTTAAAGAAGCAAAATTATAAGCAACAGAATTAGAACAAGCATTCATGCTATTAGAAGCAATAGATCAATGTAGATTTAAGTTTTTACAATCATCCGTTCGCTTAGAGCATTTTTTATTGAAAGCTTTAAAATATCTAGGTTTTTATACAACTTGAGGTTGAGAGGCTTTAGTCTTCCAAGCATTTCTCTTAAGTGGTCTCTCCCGCTACAAGTAGTTTCTAAACCTGGATCGAAAAGCAAATCTGCATTATGAGATTTTGTAGATTGATCATGTTGAATTAATTTATGTTTCTTATGGTTCTTGTTCTTGTGTTTCTTTGACCCTTTGGGATTCTTATCTATTGGGGGAGGAGTCAAAGAACACACTGGTGCATCTAGAGGTATATCCTAACCAAGTAATGCTTTCTACCTAACTATTTCTAATTCTTTCTTATAAAGCATATCATTTGTACCGTAAGGTTCACAATTAGAAGTAGATACAATGTTGTACATTCCAGGAGCAATTACATTAGGATTAGATAAAAACTCTTTTTGTTTTGGCTCAAGAATATGAGTCTTTTGTTTTTTAGATGCCAAAAAGGTTGGTTGATTCGAAAAATATGAAAATTTTTGATTTTCCAACTGGTGTTTTAAAGTAGACTCATGATTCTTGTTTTTCATCAAATCAAGCACTTTAGATTTGAGTTCCTCATTCTCTTTTAAGATTAGTTTCAAAGAATTTTCGTAGGAAAGCTTGTCATATTTGTTTTCTTCAATTTTTTGTTGCCAATTTGATTCAAACAGTAAAGATTGTTTTTCAAGTTTAGCAAGAGAGTTTTCAAATTTGGCATTACGACAAGACAATTCCTCGTTCAACTCAACATTCTTTTGCAAATGCTCTTTTAGACCCTCTTTGAGTAAAAGGTTTTCCATTTCCAAAGACGTTTGTTTATTTTCCAAATTCTCAATTTTCTCTTCATTTAGTGCAAATTGTGGTTTGAATGATTCAATTTGATTTTGAAAATATTTCTTTTGAATGTCTGTGTTTAAGCAAAGAATGTCATATTCATCTTCAAGTGATGGGACATATTTCAAATCATTTTGCATTTCAGTCATCAATGCCTCTTCAAAGGCTTTAAGTTTATCGTTAATACTATTCACGAGAGGATCGAAAAATAATTTTATCTGTTTCTTGACCTCCCTCAAGACATCTATTTCATAAGAATTATATCTCACAAGTTCATCAGTTTGAAACTCTTGCTTCGCGCAAATAATCCTTAACAATCCACCTATTTGATTTCTAAGATGACAAAATATTTTTCTTGCTAAACTCTCATATTTTGTAGAATCATGTGGATTGACCATAGTCTGATCCACATGTTTCTTAACATTTGTTGGTTTTCGTTCAAGAGCATTTTCCTTATTTATCAAACCATAATCGGCATTAAAGTAGGAGAAATTGGTTTTCTTTTATTTGACCTTTAAACGTTTTTGAATTTACTCATTAGAGATGTCATTAGAAATAAACATGTAATTTTTGAAGGTATCACGTCTCATGTAATCAGTATTATATAAACTTGGTGTTTGACGTTTGACCATTTAAAGATAAGAAGGATTAGAATAACCAAGTCCCTGTTTTAGATCCATGACTGAATCTGGTTTGGGGAGTAATATGTATGTAGTCTCAGGAGTCTGATTAGTAGTGCGAAGTTTAGTTTCAGCTTTAGTTAATCGTTGAATACAGTTAGCCTTTTCTTCTTTAAGTTTTGAAACTTCACTTTCAAGATTCTTTTTGGTTTTTTCAAAACTTGTAATATTTCTTTTGAAATGAAAAATCTCATCTTGTAAATCTCGAATCTAAAGTTTTAGCACTAACGGCCATTCAGACTACTCTTCATACAACATGTATTTGATTTTCTTTTCTAAAGAAGCACTTTTATCTTGTTCTTGTTTTATCAAGTTAGCATAATTCTGAACTTAAGTTTGAATAGTGGCATAGTTTTGAAGCATATCAACATGACCTTGATTTGTTGATGCATGATTACTATCGGTACTATTAGTAGGTAACTTCGGTGTAGCACTTGTAGATGTTTCACTACTTGTGTTAACTCTAGTTGACTTACTAATGGTACTAATGTGACCATTCATCAAGATCATCATTATAACAAGCATTTGATGTGTATACCTTGTTGCCAAGAGTGTCATCTTCTTCTGCATCAATGTCATAGCTTGGAGTAGCATCATCATCAAGAGCTTCAAACATATCCACTTTTTCCAAAGAAGCCATGTACACCATGTTTGTTTCCAATAATTCCCCTTCATCATCAGTATCCACCATAAAGTCGTTTTCTTCAGCTTTAAGAATTTTGCCCTTTTCTTCCATGTCAGCTAGCAACATTTTCTGTCTGTAGTAAGCTATGTTACGCACTTTCCCATTTGGACAATTCTTTGCAAAGTCCCTATTGACCACAGCCAAAGCATTTTGGTTCTTGATTGTCTTGACCGCCATCATTCTTGTCATTCCTCTGTGCACCTTGACATATTATTTCACCTCTTGGTGGAACATCCTGTCTTTTGTTTAATGCAGTTGGTGCTAAAGTAGTTCAAAGATTGTTGTTGGTTGGACATTTGTAGAAGGACCTTTGAATTTGTTTACCAAGTAAGGCCAAGTTTTGAACAATTTTTGTGAGTTCAACATTTGCTGGATCTTGATTGGAGTCAATTGCTTCGTCCACGGGTTAATAATGTGTTTCATTGTTGGAGCTGAAGGAGGATTGGTTTTGATGGTATGCTGAGACTAAAGCAAGAGGATCAACAACTGGTGGTTGTGTGGGAAGTTGAGCTGAGAGTTCCTTTTCCTTCTCTTTTCTTTTCTGTTCAAGAATGTCATTGACTTCAACCTGTTGTGTTTCAGAAGATCAAACAAGTTGTTGATGTCTTTAGCAGTTAAGTCTTGATTTTGTCTGATAGCAATGGTGAAACGTCTCCATTCCGGTTGAAGGTTTGTGAGAAACATGGTGTTATGCTCAATGTTTGATCTTTTGAGGTTATCACGGTTCATTTCATTGATAAGTTTGTTGAATCGAATGTAAGCATATTCAAGACTTTCTTCAGGAAGTTGCTTGAAAGATTGGTAATTCCATAGAGCTAGAGTCTGCTGAGTTTGAGTTCTGACATCTGCACCTTGCATCAATCTTTCTAAAGCTTTCCATAGATCATGAGCAGTGAGATTGATGTCAATGGCATTGTAGATGTCATTGCTTAATCCATAAAGAATTAAGTTCTTGGCACAAGTATCAACTTCAAATGAGCAAGTTCATTTTGACCTAGGTCATCTTCAGTTTGTAGTCGTGTCTTTCCCTCATGTTCAACGTCAAAAATTTCTTTCATTACATACAGACCATTTTTGATGGAGTTAATCAACAACTTACGTTCTTTGTAGCCCATTAAAACATTCATAAACCTTGAAGACCATTGAACATAGTTTCTCCGATACAACATGGGAGGCCTAACATCACTCCCTGCTGCCAATGCATCTTGAGTAGTAGACATTGTAATAGTGGATCTTGTTATGAGATATTGTTTTTGTTTGAGAGTGGTGTTTTAGTTTGTTTAAAGTTGAGATGGTTAATTGTTTGGAGTTTTGAATTATGATATGTGAATGATTAAAGTCTCTTAATAATTTTAATCTTTTTAAAGGATTTGAAAAATTATAAAAGTCTTCAAGTCAAACTATCGTAGTTAGTCTCGTGAACAGTAACTATCGCAGCTTTCTGGTGAAAATTAGGCAGAGTTTTCTTTCGTAAAATGTGGGTAACAGTAAGTCTCGAAATATTAGGTATCGTAGAACTTTGTGATATCACACCAATACATAAGCTATCGTAGCAATTTCTTGAAATTTGAGCATAGTTTTCTTAATAGTGGGTAACAAAAAAACCTACACAAAGGAAGTATCACAGACACCTATTGCAGACAAGAGTGTCTATCGCAGATGTTACAAAGCCTAGTATCGTAGCTAAAACCCTTGCGATGCGAACAAAACTGATGCAAGCAAAACTAAAACCCTATTTTTACGAGCAAAAGTACACTTTTCTAAAACCCTTTAAACCACAAAAATCAACCTAAATCTTTACTAAATACATAAAAGTTTTGAGTATAATGATGAAAAACACTTTCTTTTTCACAAATATGTTATCCTAACATACGTTTTACAAGATTAAGCACGTTAATGAGTAATCTTAATATTACGTACGAAGTATAATATATTCTAGAGAGAGAAAGGTATAAACTTCAAGAAAATCAAAACTTCTAAAACTAATAAAGATTAAAACAACACTAAAATAAACACTACGTGAAACAACAATCATATTTGGCTCTTGATACGAATTGTTGTTCCAATAATATCACATCTACCTAAACTAATCTATCTGATATAAAGTGGGTGTGAGCACTTTAGAGTGGAGATAGAGAGGAGAGAATAAGCATAAAGTCTCGCATTGATAATGAGAGAAACACACACACACCATAACCCATGAGGCAGGGGTATTTATACCCAACGTTTAGCCAAGCATGCTATCGCAGATATACAAGTTCTGTGATAGTAACATGCTGTCACAACATACAACTTACACCAATCTACCCAAAACTATTACAAAAGATAAATAGAAGTCCCTAACTAATGATTTACACTTTTCATGTTCCAATAGAAATGGATTGAATTTATGTTTAGTGCCTCTAGTATATGGTTAGTAAAATATCTTGATCAAGAAAACAAAAAGAAGATCTAAGGCAGTACGTGTTACAACTTTAGGACGATATGGAGCTTGCAAAGAGAACATTAAAAGGCATAACACAATTAGTGAACCATCTGATCTGTAAGGCTGAGAAGCGACAACCAGTTAATCTTATGAAACTTTAGAGGTTTTAAAAGAGTTAAAAAGTTTGATAGCTATTGTGTACCACTTTTACTTTCAGTGGAACATCTTGATTGGTAGAGCTTGCCAGCGATAAGTTTCACAACAATCGCTTTATCTCTTCCTAACATCTTGAATAACACTATTGCCAGCTTACTAATTAGAGTGAAAGTCTTTCATATGTCACACTTGTGGAAGAAAACCTCAATGTTAGCGATGATTATGCAAGCATTCAAAATGCAGCTAAAATGTTGAGGCTAGAAGTTGAAGTTTATCACAAATGGTTAGGAAACAAGCAGCAAAACCCTTCTCATTTAAATACAACAGAAATGGCTCTTCAATGGTTCAAAATACAGCTAAAAACATGGTCAATGAGGTGGATAGTATGGATATTCGAAGCGTAAATGATAGTGCTATCTATAGGTCTATTTCTGCCAACTCAATGTCTCATATCAACGAATCAATCTTGCTTTCCTGCCACACTTATATTGAAGAAGTTAGCTAGGAGGAACTATTATAGGAATTATCATCAATGATTTCTGATATATTGGCTGCTTGTCTCACCAATTTACCCCAAGTAATAAACATCCTTCAAGATCGTGAACTTCCATGCTTGCATCCATATGAGTTTCTGTTTATTGACAATTGGCGAATTTATTTAAAACCACCTCTTCCTTAATTATAGACTACTTAAGTGTTTAGAATGATTAAGCATATTATAGAGATTTGTCATCAATAATGGTACTCTTTTAGAAGAATGGTAAACTTATTGTTTAGTTGCTTCTCTTTATGTTTTCTTCTAGCTATTGATTTTAAACATGAATTAAAATCACTTTCATATTTGGTAAAATCATTGTGTAGATGCCTTTTGATACTGTTAATTGTTGATGATTCCATGGAAGAAGCTCGAAAACTATTTAGCATGTACATCCAATCCATACACATATTTTACATGGTGTTGGATCTTTTTACAGTAAAACCTTGATGTTGGGACATAGATATTTTATTAATTTAGCGAGATATTATTATATCGATAAATTAATAATTTATTAATTTAAAGAGGTTTTACGTAACCTTTAAATTTCTAACTCTAATATATTAGTTACAATGTATATTAGTTAAAGATGAAAAACTAATTAGTAAAACAAGTTCCAATTAACATTTTATGAATTCAAGACATTGAATAAATTAATGAATGTTACGAGGTTCAAGGCATTGAAGAAATTGTAAATTTTTTTAGTAATTATTAATTTATAGTTTCATTAGGACAAATATATATAAATTGCGGTTTCAAAAAATTGTTATATTATTATTTTATCGATTGGTGTTCAAATTTGTACCGGTCCCAAGTTGGAACTTGAAAAATTATTAATTTTATCGAGTATTAATTTATAGAGGTTTTACTGTACATGTTTCTTTAGACTTATACAAACACAAAGTACTAAAGGAAACATCTCGCTTAGGTGTTGTTTCTTTTTTTTAAGGTCCACATACAGTGTCCTTCTGGATTTGATGGGGTTATCCATAACAAGTGCAATGAAAGGAAATGTTGTTTATTTTTTCTTGTGGATGAACTACTTCATAATAGCAAATGACATTTATACCCATACTAACTGATAAACATTGAAAATAAAAAACATAGCAGCATACTTTTTACTTTTAGATCCATCAAAATACATCTCCTCCAACCACATGAGGCTCGACATACTTTTAAAAGGCAAAATTATTAAGGAAAATAACAACTTCACATAACATAGCATGATTATCATACATTACGCAAATACAAACTACATGTTCATAGAACTACATGTTCTCAAAATACAAACCATACATAACATTTGAAAAGACAAGTTTGTAGGTCTACAGATTTCTAGCAAAAAACTATGACACAAGATACATGTTCATATTTCTACATGAATCCTTTACTACGTCGAATCATTTTAACCCAATTAGCACATCTTTGTGGTTTTAACTTCATCCAACCATCCCTGTAACGATCATTTGGGTCACAAAAAATTGCAAGTGCAATTTCATACAATGGGTCATCTTCATCCCAACCAAGGTCATTCGACTTATTTTCACAATCTTCAACCGAAGGGGTTGACGTTAGAGGTGGTCCAGGTTGTTTTATGTTATCGACTATCACCTTTAAAACACCCAATATCTCTTCTTCAACTCCGTCCATCAATTGTTTGCCTCTTTTTTTGGTTTTAACAGGAGGTGTTAGTGACTCAACATTCACGACCTCAATGTGTTCATCACCATCAACCACATGAGGCTCGACAACTCGCCTAGGTTCTGTTGAACTCGGTCCAAGGCTTTTAATGCCAGTGGACAAAGTTCCATCAAAGAGTGGTGCACATAATTCTGGAAATGATAAGGTCGTAGTTTTCAATGATTCTACATTTTTATTTTTCTGTAATAACGAAGCTATTATCATATAAATGAATGGATAAACAAACTAAATAAAGGATTTTTTTTAAATAGATAAACTTACCAGAATTTCAATCTTCCATTCTTCTTCTGACAGTTGAAAGTGTTTGTGGATTGATCATAGATGTTGCCGGTTTTGTTTCTCAGTGACAACCAAGTTGTGTACTTGGTCTTTAGATAATCATAGTGATTTTTCATCTGTTTCTAGTCAGCCTCAAAGTTATGGTTATCCTTGAGGACCTTTGCAACTCTCTTATATGAAAATACTTTTAAACCTGAACCTCCTCTTCCATCGAAAGCAAGCTCATGAAGACAAGCATCAAGAAATGTTTTCACTACACTAATAAGCTTCCAACTAACTCTTATTCTTTTTGTTTTACTAGAATTACCGTTATCTTCAACATTTCCTTTTGTTATACCGTTATCATCCATACCTAAATGCAAAATTTGAAAGCCTATGTAAACCTTTGTATTACAATTATCCAAAAGCTCATAGGACCACAAAAATTGTAAGCTAAAAAAAAAATACAAAAGGAGCAAAAAATAGTACCTGAGATAAGAGATGGAAAAGGACAAGTGAGGAAAAGAGGAAAAGATGAGTGTGGTGAAAAAGACGCTTTGTGTTTTATCATCAAATGATGGAGGGAAAAATTCAAGAAGTTAGCGCCAAAAATAATGAGGGCATATTTGTCAAAATGATGTGTTGGTGTTGTCTTTGTTGTGTCTAGTTGGGGAGAGGGCCCTTTTTTTTACCTCCTATGTCCAGTGCTTCTAACAAATTAAGTGAAAATGAAATATCAATATATATGAGGGTGGGCCTGGATTTGTTAGTTAAGGACCCATTAAACATAAAAGAAACAACACCTTAGTCTCTCACACAACCAGTTGTTCAAGAGCTTCAACGTGGGTCCAAATGTAATTTGGTTGTTTCCAAATCATTTTTCTTGAGTAATACATGTCCCTGTGTGAGATATTGTTTCAATTAGTACATAAGATTGTGAACTAAACATCTCTCTTAGATGCCTATTTTAATGAGGAGTAAGCAAGTTGACATTTGAGATTGTGAACTAAACTATATAGTTTCAAACGGGTGTGACAATTCTAAGAGGCTACTAGTTTAGAAATCTAACACTTTAAAAATTGGGGATTTGATGGTGGTGGTTGTGTGGTGGTGGTGGAGGGTGGTTATGCTGGTCATGTGGTGGTAGAGGGTGGTGGTGATGGAGGTTAGTAGTAGGATAATAATCCCAAATTCAAAAAAAGTAATTGTGGGATGAAGATGAGGGTAAATTAGTCATTTCACATGGCCTTTGACTTTGGCTAACGGGATTTGTAACGATCGTTAGCCAAAAGAGATTATTCGCAACAAAGTAGAAACCACAAGGACATTTTTCATAATTTTAAGTTTTGAGGAACATTTTTCGCAAAAATAGGATATCATAGGGACTTTTTTGTAGTTTACCATTTTCCCTTTTCTTTAACTATGAGATCTAAAACCTGTTACCAGAACCTAAGCATGTGATTAAATCATATGTAAATTAAATCAAAACAAGTCTATCAAACAAAAGTAAAAATTGAAGAAGATAAATGGATATATAGTGAATGTGCGTATTAACGAGTGTTATTAAAGAAGAGGCAAGTGTGGATGGATTTACCACATACCTTGCTAGATTTTATAGAAAGAAAATGGAATCAAAAGAGTGATAAAATTTTGGAACACTAACTTATTATCACCAGACAATTAAAAGAATGGCTCAAATTAAAAGGATGCTTCAATAGATAGAACATTACTGAATATAACATAATGTGTCACAAGAATCAAGAGAGCATTGTGATCACTAATAATCAAAGAAGCAAACCAATTTACATAAGACATTTCGGAATTTAAAAAAAGTAGCCACAACGCACAACCACATCTTATAAGAGTTGTAAACTTATAAGGCTACCCCCAATGGGTCGGTCGACCGGTGAGTCTCTATCGGTTAAAATGCACACCTCAAACTCAAAAAAGTTTTAAAATAGAGCATTGATTGACATGCCTAATTCGTGTGCATAATTATATGCCTAATCTTATGCGGCATAATTCTGTTGGTGATAGTAGATGGACCCACACTGTCACAATTCCACCTCCCTTTAAGTATAAAATTAGTCACATATTTAAGTCTCCCTATATACACCAAACCAATTTTTAAACATTAAATATTGTGTTACTTTTTTTCTCGTAATTTTCAAGAAAGTAATAATTAGGTGGTCATAGCCTGCATAAGACTCATTATAGAGGTATTTCTTTTCTTTTTTACAATAATTATTATTCTATACATTAAATATATCTACAATCCTTTTATTCTTTTTATTTTTTCGCTGTTACTTGGTTTAATTTATTTTTAACGTTAAAACTAGTGTTTCATTGCAATGTCTTGTAGCTAAAGATAGTATAATAATATTCTTTCCGTGTTACTAAATAATAAATTATCAATTTCTAATCGCTCTTGCATCAAAAGTTTATCTGAAGTTTTTAAAAAATTAGTAGTACGAGTTCTTTTAAGGGTAAAAAGAAAAAGGAAAAAAAAGTATCATACTTAAAATTTATTTAAATTTTAGGTACTCAACTTTTGTATCCTCAATTTTAGGCAATGTTGCAAAAATCGTGAATCGGTCCCGAGGCGGTCGAGGGCCGTGTAGCGATTTTTGGCCGATTAATCGCCGATTCCAAGGTCCAAGGCCGATTAATCGGCCGATTACCTTGTAATTCGCTCCAAGGTCCAAGGCCGTTCAGCTTGTAATCGCCGATTAATCGGCCTTGTAGGCCGATTTTTGCAACACTGATTTTAGGTACTCAATGTATATGACAAAAGTAAAAAATAACTTTTAAAATAAATAATCAAGATAAAAGATAAAGAAAATTGTAAAAATAAATAATGATTACTAATAATAACAAAAAGATAAAAGATAAAGAAAATTTAAATTATTTATTTTCAGTGTAACGATTTTATATTGTATTTTTAATTATTTATTTTCAATAAATATTGTATTACTTGTTCACTTATAAATATTGTATTATTTGTTTAATAAATATTGTATTACTTGTTCACTTGTAAAAAATAATTATATAACAATAAAAAAAGTAAACAATAAATATAATGAGTTACTTTATACACATTTAATTAATACTATATGCACAATTAATTAGTACTACTTTATGCATAATTAATGAGTACACATGGACTACTTTATTGTTCATTTTAAAAGAATATATAAAATAGTAAATGATTGAATAATCATATTGGTGTATTTAGAAGACCCTTTTAAAATAACCATTTTAATCCTATAAATACCCATATTTATTTTATTATTTTATACATAATTTATTTATATATAGTATAAACAAGATAGTTTTTTTCGAAAAAGAAAAATAATAAATATCGGTCGTTTTATTGTAGGTCGGCTGTACGTCTAGACTCTAGTAATAACTTTAGTTCTAGATTTTATCAAGATATACGCAAACATTATACAATCATCAACTGCCCATGTCCATAACTAATCTGAGCCGGCCCAATACTTTATGCATGATGGGCCTTTGTAAATAATGAATTAGGGTTTCATCAGTCGCTATATAAACACAATCTTTAACAATCATCTTCATCTCATTTCCTTGTTCCGTTTATTTGGTATGCGCCGCTTATGTTAGTTGCATCTATCATTTTTTTCTTTTTTTAAAATTTCTTTAGTTGTATTGGCTATGATGACCAAAACAAACATACCATCAAACTCTGAAAGCTTATAGCTAATTTGATGAGTTTTTAACATTTTCCTGAGCCTATTCTTTTATTTTCTCAAATACCCTTTTATTGAAATAGTTATGGCAACAATTTAGAGTCGCTAATATGCTTTTTAGTAGTATATTTAGTGCTGTACGTTGCCAATATTGATATGTAACTGAGATTCTGGCATTTATTTGTTACTTCTCAGATTTATGCATTCAGATGTTTCTATACATTTTTTATATAACAATTCATAACGTTTATCTATATCTATACTACTATATAATGCATTTGGGACTATTCTATAATTAGAAAGGCTTAAAATTCAGACTTTTTTCTTACTTATTATGGAAGGATTTCAAATTTAATTGGTTAGGAAGCAAGTTGGTTAGGAAGCAAGTTGGTTGTTCAAACTAAAATTATTTGGCTTAACAATCTCTACCATCTCTACTTATAAAGCATAAAAACAACTAAATGTGTAACCGAATAACGCAAAATATAGTCACAGGTACCCGCCGCCGCATTGCGCGGGTACCGTTCTAGTTTATATATGATGTATTTAATCAATGTTAAGAGATTTATGGCAACTTTTTTAGAGTCGCTAATACGCTTATTTGATAGTGATGTTAGTGCTATTTGTTGCCTAGATGAATTTGAAGTAGACTGGTTCTGTGTTGCAAGTTATATTATTAGCTTGTGCTACCTTTAGACTTCTACATTTATTTATGTTTTTACATTTAGTTAAACATTTTGGTAGACTTGTTTTGATTTAATTTACATATGATTTTTATGAAACAATTTCGATTGCAACTTGTAAGGTTCTGTTAGGAGTAGGGCGGCTGGTTGAGTTTGATCTGGTGTTTGGGCCATCAAACACGACTTAGCTTGTGACATAGACGATATTGGATGTGATTAAAGGTTCAACTGACGCCCTAAAGCTTCGGTAACCAGTTCATCAAGTATATCGTCTATGTCATAAGCTAAGTTGTGTAAGATGTTAAGCCAACAACCAGGTGGTGGCGTTTTGTTAGGAGTATGGCAGCTGGTGGAGTTTGATCTGTTGCTTGGGCTATCCAACACTACTTAGCCTGTGACATAGACGATATTGGATGTGAATAAAGGTTCAACCGATGCTTTTACGCTTCGGTAACCATTTTATCAAGTATGTCGTCTATGTCATACGCTAAGTTGTGTAAGATGTTAAGCCAAAACCGAACAGAAAGCCCAGCTAGGTGTTCTTCCATTTGTTTAACTGAGAAAGGATTGCTTTGTTTGAAGGAGATGTTTTCATTTGTAATCCATTGATTAGTTTTCTGACATTTACAGGGAAGATTTTCATCTCAGGGTTTGGTTTTCTTGAATTTGGAATGATTATAAGGTTGTTAGTCTTGCTTACTTTCCAAACAACAGTAGTTTTGATAATGTGGATGTTGTTCTTTGATTGAAGTTTATGGTTTGGAAATGTAGTTATGGAACTATGGTCTTGGTGCATTATGTGTGAATAAAGAGATTGCTGAGACAGTTGTATGCAATCTATGCAGTGGTTGGTGTGATTGTATTAGAGATATGTTTTAGTCTACCAGAATAGACTTATGTTGTTGTTTTACTGTCTATAATCAATTTTGTATTTCCTTAAATTGTTATACTCTTGTTTGATGTTTAATATATTTCACCCTTTGCGCAAAATTTTTTTTGAAAGCCTTAAAACTGAATATCATGATATTGGGATCCCTTTTAGTCAATTTGCAGTCAACGTTAATGATTTGGATAGCCCTCCTATTGTGTGACACTGATGCATGCTTCCTGAGGGCATTTAAGCTGCTAGTTCCTGACCTTTCTTTGATTTACATCTTATGTGATTTCCGTTAGCTGGTTCAGCGATGTAATTTTGGTTATTATACTTTGATAACCATGTAAGAGCTGCTAGCATATGATGTATATGAAATTCAATACATAAACTTATGGTTGCATTTAATTTTCCATTTTGAATATAATGCGATTTTTTGAACTGTTTCTTTGAAGTACCGTTTTGCTTCCATATGCACAATCAAACTAAATGCTTGATCCTTATTTTTTGGGGAGTTGATATATTTATACATAGTGAGTTGCTATGGCAATTTTAAGCCATTTCCAACCAAACTGCCCATTTTGACCCGTACTTAAAATTGACCTGTTTCAAGCTCAACCCCAGCCCACTTGACACGCCCATCCTGCCACCTCTAATCTCTGCTAATAAGTTTGAAGATAAGGAGGGTCAGATATAGCAGCTAACCTCGCAGAACTGTAGAGTTTATTCGGTATATCTTCTTTAGTTTTTCTACATGCCAAAGAACAACGGAGAACTGCCTGCATATCCCAGAACAAAGGCTAAAGCAAACAATAGTCAGCAGGACAGCTGAAAGAAAAAAGGGCATACACAACTCTGAGACATGGTTCAAAAACAGAATCAACAACTTCAACTCCACAATGTTGACCAGTCGTCAATCAGGCCTTCATTTGCTGCAAGTTTAAGGAGCACTTGCCCAGCCAAGAACAATGCAAAGAATGCAGGAGATCCAATGTATACTTCTTCAACAAGTTTTCATAATACATAGTTACATACTACAAACTCATTTTCCAACAAAAGGCTGAGTAGCATTACAGGTGGTCAGAAGGTCAGAAAGGACTGTAGGGTTGTAAACTAGACTATTTTACTAGACCTACGAGTATATGCATAAGGGGGTTGGCAATGGGTACGGGGAGGCACGGCACGGGGGGCTTCCCTTACGCGAACACCGCCGCTTGTCCCCTGTTACCGCTCGGTGAAGGAAAAATGCGGGGAGCTTTACCGCATAGAGAGAAGAGCAAAAATGGAACGTTGAAGCATTAAAATGGGTGAGTGAAGGGTGAGGGGTGTGATGCCAACAAAAAGTGAGTGAGTGAAGAGAAAAGTGAGAGGGTGATGTGGCATAAGGGGATTGGTTGTTTGTGAGTGAAGGGTGATGGGGTGAGGGATGCATTGCCAACCCCCTAAGCTTTAAGGGGGCTCTTGTGCGCTATGGCCAATCACTTTACAGGTGAAGTCTTGCCAAAAATATAACATGGTCATATTAAATTTATTACAAAAATGTTCATGTTCATGATAAATTGAAGATTTATTACATCCGGCTTGGGTACTTTTATAAACCTTCAACAGGGGAGGAGAAACAAGTAGAATAAAATCTAACAAAAAACATATTTAAAAGTAAAATATGGCAAAACAATCTAGATGCCCAAATAAATTATGTTTTCTAATAAAAAGTTCATGCCTTTATGTCCATAATGCTTTCGAATACGGCTTCGTTTGATTACAGGGTCATTAGCATCAAAAATAATGTTTCATTATGGCATTACAAATAGCTTATTCATTACCTGAAAACAACCCAAACCAAAGTATGTGACCGTTTTAAGTCCAAAATGAATGTCCCTTCAATCATGTGATGCTAAATATATACATCACCTATCATTAAAAGAACTAGCAAGAAGCTAGAAAGTGCAAACACCAAAAGAAAATATCCTTGCAAAAGCATCTAACCTAAAAACGAACACCCCTATAATCAAGAAAATCCACCCAAGAAACAACCCTCTACCAAATGGTTTTTTCTGTACCAAACGGTAGTCTGTAAACAACAACTCCTGGAGTGATACATCGCTATAATCCTAGAAGCATAAGATATATAAAATGCCTCACACCGCACCTGAGCTAATCACCATAAGCGAACAGTTGACTACCAAAACATGCCTTTTAAACGCGGTTAAGATCTAAATGTGATTGAATCACAATCAGAACCTGTGTTTCCTCATCAAGATCATTGATATCCTCCCTTGATTTTCCAAGCGCGATCCTTTGTAACTTTCTAGGAGTACCATGATAAAGGTAACCTTTCATATCTTTTTTTCTGAATTTTATTGATAAGAGTAATATATATGTTTACGTTTTCTTCTGTGATGCAACCGTTTAGCAGCTACCAGTATAGGTTGCTTCAACTTCTGTGTCTTGAGTCCCACTAACAGAACTCTCATCTGTGTTCGGGCTAGCGTTTAAAAATGAGTATTTGAAAAGGCCATCATCAATAATGATTCTGATAGTAAAAGAGTAAGTAATAACGGTATAGCATCTTAACATTCAAATCTACTTTGACATATAAAATATATGTTTTGTGAAGTATATATAGGAAAAAGGGGTGCAAATATCATCCATAAAAAATGACCAAAACTATCATGTCAAGATACACAATCCATAATCAATATGAGAGAAAGAAAACGGGATCAATACGACACAGATTTAACCGATAACATAAAAGTTAGTTGAAGAATCTTGGACACCCACGATAATAACAAGGTTAGAAAGCAACTAGCAGAAGATAAAATTCAATCATGTTTGTATTACGTGACACACCACCTAACTGTAATTATTTATTGCTTGTCTGCTATAAATCCATGATAATGCAAAACTTGAAGTTATATCTGATATATTAATATTCAATGCTACCTAAGAAAGTGTGATTCTTAAACCTTTCTAACCATAAATTGGAAAATGACATAGTGATTGTAGAAAGTTTCTATTTTAAATTCAAAGGAGACGAAAGAGAGAAAAATATGAAATAAGTTGGAAAAGATTTCAGAAGTTTAATGGCTAATACTACCTACAACAATGACCCTCACCGACCCTCAATTTTCTTGCCACGTCAGCTTTCTACTTTTTTTTTCCTACTTTTTTAATAGTTGCGTCTGACATTTTAAAAAACAAATTAATAATACGTCTCACACATTTCTTGGGTTGTATTGTTGTTCATTTGCTCAATTTTGTTTAAATTGACTTAGACTGTTTGAAAAGAAATTAAGTGCGTATAGAAAAAAGAGTGTTAAAAAGTGCTACCAAATATATCCTTGTAAAATGCACATGGCGCCAATCATATCATTTAATCAACAAACTAGAGATAATCATAATTCTATTATTGACACTGATGCTTCACCTTATATCTATCCATCATATTCAATGAAATCTTCTTCAATTATCATTTTATAACTATGTACTTAAGCTATGATAGATGAAAGACAGCTTAATACGTAATTATTTGCATAGTTGCCTCTCACCTTGATGAATGTGTGTAACGACCCATCCACATGGATAAATGTGTAAAGCTTTGATCATCTTATATATATATAAGCTGAGAGTTTGAGTTGTTGTCTATTAATACTCTTCCACGATTCCACTATTGTTGCTCTAATTGGTTCTATTTTCTGTTTTTACGGGTTGTCTAGTTCAGGCTCTTCGGTTTTCAAATTCTTATACTCCGTAACTAGAACCAATACCGCGCGGACAAAATTTAAAGTTCCGTTTGTGGTTCGATTGGTTCGGTTTTAAACTGAAAAAAACGATAACCAATTTACCTTGTTTTTCAACTAAATGAATAGGCTAATAACAACACCTGTGATCGTTACAATCGTAATTTAAAATATTTTGCAACTAAGTAAGCAGAAAGAATACTTTTAGTTACCACAGTATGCATAAAATAAATGACCTATTAAGTCTACTAGATCCAATTATCTTTACATGAAAAGTAGTCCACTTCAATATATCGGAAACATCCACCAAATAAAGTTTTGAAATGTTATTGTCTAGTGTCTACTAACTAATGCTTCAAACATAATCAAATATCAGCCATGTACCATCAGTTAGTTATCATACCAACTATGAACCACTATATCAAATCATGCCCCACCCGATATCCATCTTGTTCTGTATATATAGCAATCCCATAACTCCATGCAGTGTCATAAGGGTGGAAAATTACATAAAATTGACATATAAACTACTATAACTATGGCCATAATGTCTGCATTGTTAACTTCACTACTCATTCTCTCAAATTTCTCGCTTGGAACTTCACTAAGCTCAAACTACTACACCAAAACATGCCCAAATGTAGAATCACTCATCAGAAAAGCGGTGAGGGATGCAGCAACAAGTGACAAAAAAGTCCCTGCGGCGCTGCTAAGGATGCATTTTCATGACTGCTTCATAAGGGTAAGCAACTGAATTGTTTATTTTTTTATGCAGTACTGTCGATGCTTAACTTGTGTAAATTTTGTGCAATTGGTAACTTATGTTTTGATTTTTATTTTTTGAAAGGGGTGTGATGCTTCTGTTTTGTTGGATTCTAAGGGAAAAAACACTGCAGAGAAAGACGGGCCACCTAATGTTTCTTTACATGCATTTTATGTCATTGACAATGCTAAAAAGGCAGTTGAATCAGCATGTCCTGGAATAGTTTCATGTGCTGATATCTTAGCTTTAGCAGCAAGAGATGCAGTCGTTCTGGTAAAAACAAATCTATCTCACTTTCTAGCAAGTACTAATAATGACATGTGTTACCCTTATTCTTTAACATAAAGAAAGCCAAGAAACATATGACTATTAATGCAGTTTATACAACTTAGTTAGCTATGAATGCTACTCTAATGAAAAAAATGTAAAAGGACACAAGCTCGATAAATAGGTTTGCTGTGATGGATTAGTTGCCTAATGGGCTCAAATAGGAGCGTGTTTCTAATGTTTCCAGCTAACTGTATGCAGTCTGGAGGGCCATCATGGGATGTGCCAAAAGGAAGAAAAGATGGAAGAACATCAAAGGCCAGTGAAACCATACAACTCCCTGCTCCTACCTTCAACATATCGCAACTACAACAAAGCTTCTCTCAGAGAGGCTTATCCTTAGAAGACCTAGTGGCACTCTCAGGTAACTCAAAAATTCATAAACCTGAATATAACATGTCTTTATGAATATGTTCTTTCGGGCCTCTTTCATCCCAAAATAAGGGCCTTTGGGCTAGTGGTATGTGAGTCGCCTATTAACCAAGAAGTTGTGGGTTCAAGCCTCAACTGAGACATAGCCACATAGGTGCAGTTTTATGTGTTAATCATTGCCTTTCTAAAGCAAATACAACTAAAAAGTACAAGTATACAACAAGTCAACAATATCATTTGAACAAAAGTTTAACCAACATGTTGATTTTGATGTACTTCGGAACGGGTGATTCTATATATGGGTCGTATTGGGTTGGCTTGAAACACTTTTGTAGATAATTACAGTATACAGGTTTTATGCATCAGAAGTACACTTAGGCGACTTGCATCCTGTTTGACCCATTATATATAACATATTTACATACCCCAAATCAACCCATCCAAATTTAATGGGTTGAAATTGACATCTCCACACTAACATTTTCATATAAGTGTGCTAAGTCAAACGTTTACATTTACTTATTGATGGAGTTTTATTATAAATGAAGCTAAGGTTACAAAAGAGCACATTATTTGTATAAGAAAACTAACAGAAGTTGAGTATGTACCTTGTATATGCAGGTGGGCATACTCTTGGATTCTCCCATTGCTCATCGTTCAAAAATAGAATCCACAACTTCAACTCCACAACTGATGTTGACCCATCTATCCATCCTTCATTCGCTGCAAGTTTAAGGAGCATTTGCCCAGCCAAGAACAATGCAAAGAATGCAGGAGTTCCAATGGATCCTTCTTCTACAAGTTTTGATAATACGTACTACAAACTCATTTTCCAACAAAAGGCTTTGTTTTCTTCAGACAAAGCTTTGCTTGATTCCCCTAAAACTAAAAATCTGGCAATGAAGTTTGCAAGCTCAAAAGATGCATTCACAAAGGCATTTATAAAGTCCATGATCAAGATGAGTAGCATTACAGGTGGTCAGGAGATCAGAAAGGACTGTAAGATGGTAAACTAGACTACCTATGAGGGCATGCAAGTATTTCAAGTGGTCGTGTTAAGCTATTTGTAGCAAGTTTATGGGATCATCCTTGGCTTTGTGAGTGTGCGGAGGTGAATCTTTCAAAAATATGACATGGTCATGTTAAATTTTATTGCAGAAGTGCTCACGTTTATGATAAATTGATGAAAATATTACATTCATCTTGAGAGCTTTCTAAAATTTGAGCAAGAGAAGAAACCAAGTAAAATAAACATCTAACAAATCAAAAATTATACGGTGTCTGAATGCTAAAAAAATTATGTTCTATGACAAGATTCCACTTAAGTACTGACATGGTTCATGCCTTCAAGGAAGTTCATCATGCTCAAATCAGACTTTCATTTATTATATTACAGAATTGTAGGGCTTATTCATTACCAAAAATCAACCCAAACCATTAGATATGATTTTTTTTGTCTACGAAAAAGAGTAATATAATCATGTGATGCAGAATATATAAACATCATTTTCCATGAAGCATTAACCAAGAAACATGTCTGATCTGAAAACTCAACTGTTAATGTTTACCTTCTATTTTTGGTTCCTGGACACCCAATTTAAGCTACATCTCTAGATTGGTCTTTGTCAAGATATGTGCCCAATATCTCCTGCTATATTAACCAGCCAATAGTACTTTTTTTTTAAAACTATATATACTCCATCAGTAAGCTATTTTGAGAGTCAACAGAAACTAATAATGATATAGCATTTTTTTAAATTCAGATTTAAAGTTGATAAAAAAGGAAAACTAGATTGCTCATTATTGTAGACAATATAATGCTTCAAGATCAAGAGTTCTTGCAGAAGACCATTTATTTAATTGTCACGTTTCATTAAGACTATAGTTTAAGTATGTATTATTAAGTTGTGTTGTTTATTTAGTTATATGACAGTTAATTATGTTATGTCAGTTACTCCCAAACGTTATGTTGGTTAGAGATAACTGTCAAGTATTATAGGACATGTCGTTTTAGGAAGAGTCATGATGGTTAACTTTGTATAAGTATGTTTTCAGAATGAAAACATACGTTTAACTCTTTCAATATAATAGAAGTCCATATTGTTGTTATCTTTGTATTCGAATTACAATACTGCATATATTTATCATACTCAAAACTTCACACAAACAATGGTTCATTACAAACATATAATGAAACAAAGAAATGTTGGCAACCATCCTGTGAAACAATGGTATCAGAGCTTTGGCTCTCGACCATGGGATTTTCCAACATCATCCATCAATGGAGGATTTCACACTGGTAGATACCTTCTAAGAGAAACACCCAAACGACTTTACCAATGGAATACGAGAAAGACTAGTATTTCTCCCAAAGGAAAAGAAATGCTTTTGAAAGAAGTGTTGGAGAACAAAGCATACAATGAAAGCAAGATTGAAAAGAATCAGAGGGTTGAAAGGAAGAAAACCAAGAGAGAAAAGAACTCGAAGTGTTATATATGCAAAGAAAAGGGACATGCTTTCTGGGCATGTGAAAGTAGAAAACGAAATTGCTGTTGCAGAATTGAATCAAGAAGCATTTACTACATCAAATGTTATTGATGAAGAAGCCAAATATCCAGAGACTGTACACGTTATTGGTGACTAGATGGTAGAAGGGACGAATCTGAAAACATGGAACGAAATCTGGTATGTAAGCAACAAATACAAATTCCATCTATGCCCAAGAAGGAAACTCTTCAAGAAGATCAAGTACAAATTCAAAATGATAGGCAAAGAAGAGACAGAAAGAAAATTTATATTTTCATATGGGATTGGGCATGTATCAATTGAAACTGGAAATGGAATACTTGTGGTACCAAATGTGCAATACACACCAGAGGTTTCATTGAATATTCTTAGTCTTGATTTGTTGAAAGAACAAGGATACTTAGTGGACATAGAAGATAACAAGTGCAGTATCAAATACCTATTTGATGAAGGATGGACAGAAGAGGAAGAGGAAGAGGAAGAGGAAGAGGGGACAAAATCAGATGATTTGGATAAAATTTGGGGACCAAAACATGTTATAGCAGATCATAACAGATATTTGGAGGGTTACTTTGAATCTTTGGATCCCACAGAAGAATGTTCCCTGGTTAAAGGCCTAGATGATTTGAACGTTGACAGAAATGATGAGCATGACTACATAGATGATGATTACATTAGTTGGAATGGTACACTTTATGCTTTAAAAGTTAATTCATTTAACAGATTTCTATCTTTCATGAATCTGATTAAAAAGGATAGCATAGTGTTTAAAAATTGGGAAGTGCTTAGTAAGAAGTTTGTGGATATGTTAAAATGGTTTTATCTGGTGTATCTTAATTACAATTCATTGGATGAGATTCCACCAAAGATTGGAGTGATAAAAAACGATTTGCTGGCACTATATAAACAAGTGGATAGCCTTGGAGGCTATGTGGCAGTCACATTAAGTAATAAGTGGGGGGTGATTGCACAATTGCATGGTTTAACAACTGAGGATGGTGAAGCAACAAAAGAATGTTTTGCCAAGTTCATTGACATGGTTCTGGTATACCAAGACACTGCCCAAGTATCATGGACAGAGAAAGCACAAGAAGAGAAGGGTGATAGCAGTAAGAATGCAGAAGAGATCAACCTACAAAGCTTTGAAGGTTCAATAGGTAGGACAGTCATGGATGGGTACACAGAAGATCATGAGAACTGACTTGGTGTTAAAGATGCAAGCACAGATGGAGAAGGATCAAGCAATGCAAGCAGCAATGACTTTGATGTCATTGTGTGAAGAAAAGAAGCACTCACAGAAGAAGAACATTGATATTTAAGCATTAAGAGGGAGATGTAGACAATATAATGCTTCAAGATCAAGAGTTCTTGCAGAAGACCATTTATTTAATTGTCACGTTTCATTAAGACTATAGTTTAAGTATGTATTATTAAGTTGTGTCGTTTATTTAGTTATATGACAGTTAATTATGTTATGTCAGTTACTCCCAAACGTTATGTTGGTTAGAGATAACTGTCAAGTATTATAGGACATGTCGTTTTAGGAAGAGTCATGATGGTTAACTTTGTATAAGTATGTTTTCAGAATGAAAACATACGTTTAACTCTTTCAATATAATAGAAGTCCATATTGTTGTTATCTTTGTATTCGAATTACAATACTGCATATATTTATCATACTCAAAACTTCACACAAACAATGGTTCATTACAAACATATAATGAAACAAAGAAATGTTGGCAACCATCCTGTGAAACAATTATATGGCTATGAAATTATTTAGGAAGAGGAAAATGACTATATTATCCATAAACTATGACCAAACTATTATGTCAAAGTAGTCAAGAAAGTACGAGAGGGCCAAAATGGGTTTGATATGGTATCATTGTACAACACAGTTTCAACGTGTAAGATATATAATGATCACAACATTGGAAAGTAAGAGTCAAAAATTTCAGCTAAGTTTGTAAAGTGTCACGCAAGCTAACCCAAATAATGTCTTGCTTGTCTGCAATAATTTTTTAAAATTTTGTACAGCTGATTATGATTAACTTCCATTGACATCAAAGAAAGTGTATTTCAAGGTGTTGCAATACTTCTTAGAAATCTATAGCCACTCGTTAAAACAATGGCGCAGTAATGTTAGAAAGCTGTGGCAAGTCTGAACCCCATTCTACAACTTTTGTGTAGCATTTAATCTCCAGGAAAATTTTATTTATCAGGAAAAGTCCGGTGCAGTCAAGAGATTCTGTGTCTTAAATTTGTTTGGAATATCTTAAGCTTACACAACAAATGGTAAAAAATGTCAAAAGTAATGTCAGGTTGAAATAATCCAAACTCCAAACACAAAGAAGAATTGTCTGTGAAACAAAAGTTGTATGTGCAAACCAACTTTCAGTATTAAAACTATTCTATAGCTCACTCAAATATCTATCAAGCATGAAACATGTCAGAATGACAAAAATGTCATAAGAGCTTAAATAGAGAAACATACATTTGATGATGACGTTTATTTTATTTCTTAAAAACGTAACCGCATTTTCATCATCTAATACTTTTTGGCTGAAACTGGTATTAAGGGATTGCCTTGATGAAAAAAATTGGGTAAATACTTGGATGACCTAGGATCTAGTTTCAAAATGTGACCTTAATGACTACAATTTGTATACTGGGCAATCTACTCATACATCATCCACGACTAAAACACTATGGTATCTATTATTTTTGGTAAACAAGGTACGAGATATATGACCAACCAAGTCGAATGGATTCCCCATCTTTCTCCATGAAAAATGGCCCACTTCAAACTATCAGACACAATACACCAAATAAAGTTATGAAAATGCCTAAAGAAGAAAACTATGAAGTGACATTTTCTTGGCATCTAACTAATGCTTCAAACCTACTCCATTATCATGCATGCACCATCAGTTAGTTAACGTAACAACCATGAACCACTATATCAAATCTTACCCCACCCCTTATCTATTTATTTCTATATATAATAATCCCATAAACTCCATGCAGTATCATCAGAGGGCAAAGTGCATAGACTTGACATATAGACCATATAACCATGGCCATCATGTCTGCATTATTAATTTCACTGCTTATTCTCTCTTTTTTCTTACGTGAAACATCACTTAGCTCAAAATACCATGAAAAAACATTACCCAATGCAGATTCACGCATTAGAAAAGTGGTAAGGGACCTGCGACAAAGAACCAAAAAGTCCCAGCAACACTGCTAAGGATGCACTTTCATGACTGTTTCATAAGGATAAGCAAGGAAATTGTTTACCTTTCAGCTGGTGATGTCTATTTTTATGTAATAATAATTGTGTTCGCAAAACTGGCTAATTATTATGTTTTGACTTTTGGAAGGGGTGTGATGTTTCTGTTTTGTTGAATTCTGATGGAAAAAACACTGCTGAAAAAGATGGGCCACCTAATATTTCTTTGCATGCGTTTTATGTCATTGACAATGCTAAAAAAGCGGTTGAATCTGCATGTCCAGGAATAGTTTCATGCACTGATATCTTATCTTTATCAGCAAGAGATGCAGTCGTTCTAGTAAAATCAAAATCTATCTTACTAAGTAGAAATCATAATGCACTCACTAGTCCTTTTATGCAAATATGTGTCTTGCGTGAAATATCAATGATGACATATACTACACATTTAACCTTTAAAAAGCCAAGACTATATATACATATTAATACAGGTTATACAGTTAGATAGTTAAACATGCTACTCTTAAGATGAAGTCCCCCTCAATTCCATGAGAACTCATGAAGTTTTCATTTCGGGATTTCCCATGGTTTTCATTATGAAGAGATGGTGATATTAATTAGAGTTGAAAGGGTTATTTAAGACATATATTTTTAGCATACATTTTCAAGAATTGAGCAAATAGCATTTCATGGTTTGTCAACTATAGAGTACACAATTTCTTCACCTTTAAAAAAAATTCCCTTACTTTTCTGATAATTTCATTTGATGACATAGTTGCCTAAAGGGCACAGATAGAAGTTTCTAATAACTCCCGCTTACTGTAAACAGTCTAGAGGGCCATCCTGCTCCTACCTTCAACATATTGCATCAAAGGCCAGCGAAACCATACAACTCCCTGCTCCTACCTTCAACATATCACAACTACAACAAAGCTTTGCTCAAAGAGGTCTATCCTTAAAGACCTAGTGGCACTTTCAGGTAACTTCAATTCACTAAAGATTGTATAACACATATCAAGAATATGTTCTGATCATGTGCCTTTTTATTCCCAAAAGGGTTTAGGCCATAAAATGGTAACGAACTTTCTCCAATGTCCTGTTTTGGTACGTATACTTTAAAAAATATGAGTAAATGTAATAACATTTCATAAGGTGTTCCAATATGCACATTTCGATGTGCTGTCAGTTAAAAATAGTGACACGTGTCAGATTTTTTGGTATGACAACGCATCAAAGTGTGCATATTGGAACAGTTTATGAAAGTTTGTCACATTTACTCATATTTTTTGAAGTTTACGTACCAAAACAGAACATCACAGAAAGCTCGTTGCTATTTTATAGCCTAAACCCATCCCAACATATATACATCCATAAAACACTATCCTTTTATCAAAGTTTCAATATAATATATTGATTATATTGTCCTTCAAATGTCTATTATCGATAAGGTTCTCAATGGTACCATCCCCCCCCCCTCTCAGATTGACTGGTCAACGAGGGGCCTATTGGAGAAAATGGCTAGGGTTCAAAGCATAGTTACCGAATTCGCTGGGTGAAGGACGAATTTAGTATTGGATCGAATTGTACCAATTCGAAATTCACTGCGTTCCAATTCGATGCGGTACGATGTACCAAATCGAAATTCGGTGCGTACCATTAATTGCAAATCGGCGTTCCAATTAACTACAATTCGGCGTTCTCCTTTCATGAAAACAGTCCCGAGAAAAAGATAAAATGAATAAGAAGAAGAAAATTTTTTTGACTGTTGCTTTCTTGTTGTTGGCTGCGGGAGGAAGAAGAAGACGGTTAAAAGATAGGTTTTATAATATACTTGGGCTGTTGGGTAGCTGTTGTTGTTGTATAAGTTAATAACTTTTTCAGCCCACCTATTTCTCCTTTCCAAGCCCAACCCATTCACTTTATTAGTTTTGTAAGTGTTTTAGTAATATTGTTACAATGAAAAAGGTTGAGGTCCTTCTATTTTTACTTCTTATTTTTAAACCTTTTATTTTTTCTTTCAGTAAATTTATCACGTGTAAAAAAAATTAATACTTTATTATTGTAAATTTTTTTTAAGACCTTTCTTAGTGTAAAAAAAAATTATCACGTGTATTTGATTTTCAATTATTTTTTTTATAACATATAATTATGAATTATAATACCCCGTGTCCCCGAGTCCATATTCAAAATTTGGACTCTTTCAAAACGAGTCCACGAATCCTTGAAATTATATATTGAAAGGTCCGACCCTTGGACACGTACCCGAGTCCGACACCCATACCCGAGTCCGAGCATCCTAGCATTCCATAATTCCAATACAATCAATCAATTAACTACAAATCAGCGTTCCAATTAAATACATTCCATAATTTCCATTATTCCAATACATCAATTAACTACAAATCAGCGTTCCAATTAAATACATTCCATAATGCCAATACATTCCATTATTCCAATACATCAATTTACAAGTATAAATACATCCCCTTAACTAGTATTACGTTGCAATATGTTTTTCAAATTAAGTTTTTGTTTTGTATGGTACAATGAATTTCGAATTTTAATATACGTACCACTTCGTACCGTTTCGTACCGAAATGAACCTACCCCCCTTCGTACCGAATACGTGACCTATAGCGAATTGCGTACCCGAATTTCGTATTCGTACCGGAGCGTACCGCGTATTAGGTAACTATGGTTCAAAGCCCACCTCCTGATAAGTATAGTCACTCGACAGGTGCTCATTGCCTGGCCAGGTCCTTGGGGGACGGTCCGGCTGGCATCCTTAGGATGAGGGTGATCCCACCATTCTTCACCTTTTGGATAACATAGAGGTAGCAGAATGGGTGGGTTGGGTAATGGGTCAGAAGGGGTACTTTTATGTATGAGTGAGGTTGACCTGAACCACTAATTGTATATAATTAGCTCGTTAAATATAATTACATTATTCCAATTATAATATTTCATATTTAGTAAACTGATTTAGGAGTTTCTATGCATTTACAGTACAATGTGGGCAACTTTCGTCCAGTTGGACATGTAAATATATAACATATCCCAAATTGACCCATCAGCCAATGGGTTGATATTGCCACCTCCATCATATATCAGATTACTAATAGAAGTTTGCATATGTACCTTGTATGTAGGTGGGTATACTCTAGGTTTCTCGCATTGCTCACACCTTCAGAGCATTTGCAGCAACACTGTTAAGAACCGTTTCGCGGACTACACATACCAATGTGCGTGACCCTTTGGAACATGGTAAATCACTAGCCCTCTACCATCTATGGATTATAAGGCTAGGCGTCAAGGAGTTGGATCGGGATATAAATGGAGAGAAGAGCTTACATAGTATCAACTATAAGAACTAACATAACTACAATGAACAAGATAAAGAAAACTAACCGTTAGGTAAATCAACAACATCACTTCTTTACCTGCCGTCAAGTAGCATTGCATCAAATGATCAGATAGTAAACAGTTCACATGTAATTTGGCTTTAGAATACCAAACTAAAAGTTGGTTGACTTGTTTGTTCATCTTTTATTTGGGAGAGTGTGTATGTTACCTCATCAATACTTCCACTTCAATGACATTTTTTTATTTATTTATTTATTTTTTTTAAACATGAAGTTGATTAGATAATAAATTGGGATTGACATTTGATTACATGATCCCTTTTACAGACCATAGCGTTTTCTTTTCTTCTTTTTTTGTTACATTTGTTTAAAATTGTATTTCCACAATTAAAAGAAAGTAATATGACTACAGCAAACAAATAAATTATTCCACACAATCAGTTACAGAGATAAGCAACTTGCGTTCCTTCAAAAAGCATGACCTTAATGATCAAATAATAGGAGGCTTTCCATATATTTGACATTGATTGCAAACCAATTAAAAGGGATCCCAACATCATGAAACTCCGTTTTAAGGCTTTCAAGATCAAACGAAATGAGCCTCTCCTCCAAAGTAGCATATAGAAACTTATTACTCCGTGTAAACCCGATTGTCCACCCCACACCTCTATTACACTCGATCATGTATGCCTTCATCCAACCCCTTCCGTTTTCACCCATCTTCCATAACTCCAGAACGCCATTATGTCCACCATACGACTTTGCATATACAGCAAATAACGAATCAGATGATCCCTTCACTGCTAAAAGAGAACATGGGGAATCTAACAAAGGTTGTTCAATCTCATTAAACATCTCGTTGTCAAGATTAAATGACATTATACAAGGTCGAATACCCTTAAAAACCCTCCAATAAAAAACACCCTTATGAAACGCCACTACATTTTGACTCACCAGAAGAGGAACATCATTACGAACCATCTTCCATGAATCACTTCTCAAACTATAAACCTCAACCAACGGTGCCACATTCACAGGAACTAAATAACCAGTTTTTATAAAGTAGAGAAGTCTAACAACCTTATAGTCATTCGTTGGTTCATGAAAACCAAACCATAGTCTAAAAAGCATCAACTTTTCATCCCGAAACATATCCGAAAACCGCGATGGTGGAAGCTTCTTATATTTTCTAATAATTGGATTCCAAATATAAACATCTTTCCCAAAATTATGCTCCAAACCAGGTGCTAAACAAAGCAATCCATGACACGAACCAACGAAATTTAACGAAAACTTGGGATCAGGGCTAACAGGAAATGGGGTTTGAATAGTATGCATTAATTCAAAAGATGTATCACATATTGCATGACAGATATTAGAGTAGCCAAAAAGAATATAGCCATGATGATTAGTATTTGAACTGAAACTGATATGAGAAGTGATGAAACTGGGATTTTTGATAAGAGAATACCATGATTTGCAAACTGAGGTGCATCTGATTATGGTTTTGATTTCTGATCTTAAAATAATGTTGAATATGATCATCTCTGTTGGTAATTGCTTGCTCTGTTCAGCCATGGTGAATTGGTGATTGATCGATTTGGGACAAAAAAATCTGGAATTCGGCACATTTTGGGCTTGAAACGACGAAAAAGGGAAGAAAACGACGGCGTCACATATTACAACGTGACGCTGTCACTTGCAAATGGAGATTGATTCTTGGCTCAGAATTAACAAGCGACGCTTCAGTCAAACTTGAAGATTTTATAACCTGACTAGCGTCAGGTGTATTTGAAGACCAAAAGTTCGTACAAAATTAACAAGAGACGACCCAGAGCTTTTACTAAGGGACGGCGTCAGACATTACATGACGTCGTCAGAGATCCTAAGTGACGTCGTCACAACAGCAACTTGGAGAATACGAAACCCTAATTGGAGGCGAGCTGACAGCATCTCACTTTGCAAGTGACGCCGTCACAGTTGTAAAACTATATATATTTTCACATGTTTTCATTAATTCGTGTAACATCTTGGAGTAGGGTTTTATGAACGATTTTAGCAGCTATTGTGAGGCTTTTACAGCCTTTGAATTTTATGTTTCAATAAAGATAAGTTATTTCTTCAATCATTCGATATGTCTATGCATTGTTTGATTACTTGTTTCTCTTTTCTTCATTTTAACATGCTAGCTTAAGTTAATTAGTGTTTGCTTAGACCTAATGAAACTTAGTTATTTGAATATTGATTTGTTGTCTCTTGTTTAATTGATTGCCTCGCGTTAGGCTAAGAAAACTGGCTAGTTTCTTATATATGTTAGCTTGAATGTCTTAGAAAACGCAACCATAGAGTGCACTATTGGTTTTTCTCATTGTATTTATTGCATAAAGTGTGGCTTGTAGATCCTAGAAAACTTAATAAACTTTAAGGGTAATGGGGAGACTAATATTCATAGAGTTGGGGACTTCGGCACCTCCCCACGACCAATATTAAGGAATACAACGCTTTAATTAATAAAAGGACGTAAAAAAAAATTGACAAATCAGTAGGAGATAACTAGAGAGTAATTAAATCTAAGTGAACACGCTTTTCCCTATTGTTAATAAAAATATCATCTAAAAAAAGTTATTTATATTTTACAATATTTACTATATTTTGTTAACGACAACTATAAACTTTATTTTAGCAAAGTATGAATTTAGTCAAGTCTTTTATATATATCTACAAGTTTTACTTAAACAAGACTAAATTCCAATATGATACAATTTACTTGTACATAAGTAGTATTCATGTCATGTTAAGAAAAGTGTCACATTAGATGTCAAAGTAAAATAAGTATGTTTTACAAATAATAAAAATGTGTCTTATGATAAATTAAGTGATTAAACATTTTTAGTAACTTATAAACTAACTTATTACTTCTTTATTAACAACACTTAGCTAGCTACAATATACATTTTACAAGTTCACTTTGTTAAACAGTTTTAATCAAAATGAAACTGCATTATAACATCACTACTTGGATCATTCTATTCTAGTAAAACCTGAGATTGTATATCATTGTAGGATGCTAGAAGATATGAAAAATATTTTAGTTAGATTTGTGATACGTGGTAATCGCACCAGGCTTTACCTCTCGAGGGATCTCGAGAAGCTTACAACCCCCACCAGGCAATGTACCTGATCGTTGTAGTATAGTATAGTGACAAGTACCGAGGGATTGATCGTTCAACTCAGGAATAGTGTCGCTAGGATTAGAAAGTCTCTTAAACTAAGTCTAGAGGTGAAGGATGATTCTTTTTGTATTTTTATATTTTATAAAAGCAATTAAAATCTCGGGTTTTGGAAGAGTGGGCGGAATTAGTTGCTAGCCAACTAACCCAATAACTAAAGATGCAATCAAAATAAAATAACAGAAATGAAAATAAATCTAATTATACTAGTGTGGTGTAACAATAATAGGGAAAGTTGTGTTTACTTAGGTTTCATTACTCCCTAGATATATTTTACAGGTTGATAGTTTGTTACAATTGCATGGATGATGGGTCATATTCCTTAATACTAGTCGTAGGGCCGTGTACAATATTCCCTAACTCTATAGGATCCTACTTCACTCCTATGTCGAGCCGTTAGAAGCTCCTAACATGGGATCATTAGAATTCTCCTACGCATTAAATACAACCAAATATTGTAGTACACCTCCGATCATGTTTCTTAAGACGTTCAAGCAAGTTACCAATGGAAGTCTGCCAATTTTCTTAAGCCTAACATCGAATACAATCATCCGTAACAACTATAAACAAACAATCAACCCATAATTAACATCTAGGTTTCACTACATCTAAGCAAACACAAAAGAGATCTAGCCGGGCATGTTAAATTGAAGACAAGTGTAAGATATATTCAAGCAACACATAGACATATTGATTGAATTGAAAGAGTACTTATCTCAAATAGAACATGAAAGTTTCAAAGCGTTAAAACCCTTGAAAAAGCTGTGAAAATCGGCCTAGGGTTTTTCCCTCAAAGTTGCACCCTAATGAATGAAATTTGGAAAACTATATATAGATAATACAAGGTGACGGCGTCATGTGTAAACATGTGACGCCGTCAACTCGCCGCCTATAATGAAATCAGATTGCCTAGATCCATTTTTGATGCCGTCATGTGTAAATTTCTTTTGGGCCGTCACGAATACATAGACCATGACAGCCTTGGGTGACGCCGTCATCTCCAATGCACAAAACTTTCTGGATCGTCACGTGTATTGTCCACATCCACCTCTTGTATTACTCTTGACGCCGTCATTAAGGAACATGTGACGCCGTCAGGTACTGTTCCCAGCAAGGAAAATTAAGACTTTGCTGTTTTCTTTACTTTTATGCTCCAAAAACGCCCAAAATGCTTCTTTTTCCAGATTTCACTCCAAAAGTACCTAAAATGACAAAAGGAACGATTTATGGTAATATTTGATCAAATAAATTCGACTTCGGACTTAAATGACCCCTTAAAAATGGTTCACTTTTCGCCTCATCAATTTGATAAAGATTTTTGAGATCATGTCAGACTGACTAGCGGAACCAAAAATTAACAAGGGCGGAACCCTTTTTTTGGTTCCGGCCCGTCCGTGGCTTGCTGAGGCATTTGCCTATAAATAGCAAGCGAAACTTAGTTGTTTTTTCACACACTTACATACATAAACATTGTATATTCTCTTTCACTAATTATTCCCTGTATCTAACTCATTAATATTCATTTTAGTGAACTTTTTAGATAGCAAGAAGATCAAAGCATCATTGAAGACTTATAAGCTTCAACAAAGTGTTGCAAGTCTTGTTTCTTCATCACAAGTGTGTATTGTAATTATTCATACATCATTGTTTGTACCAAATCATCATAAACCTCTGTACTGATCGGTTAATATTTTAGTCCTTAAAATATGTAGTGTGAAGGGTGTGGTTGCGCCCTTTTAAAAGAACTCGACATTTAGCTTTATGTCGGAAATATTGTGGAAGCGACGTGTAAAGGTTTTCTCCGCCGGATAAAGGAGCTTGTTGACTAGTGAAGGATACTCTCGAGTTGGATACTCGGGGAGTGGAGTAGGGCAAGGAAAAAGAGTCCTTGTAGACCGAACCACTATAAACCCTTTTGTTGTGGTTTGATCGTTTCTATCTTTCTTGCACTTACTTATTGTTATTTTGTTTGAATACTTTAGTTGATTTCACAGAAAAAAGAATTTAAAAATGGTAAAACTATTTAAACCCTTCTAGTTTTTTACAATTGGCATCAAGTGCTAATTTACTCAAGATTTTTAAAATATAGTGTATTTTAATTGAAATGGTCCATGAATTTTGAAAATTTTAAAGAAGGGTGGTTTGTGCTTATTCACACACCTTTTTCTGGCAAAATTAAGACCAAAACAGACACAAACTAACCATAATTGCCAAAGATATTTGATTGGCCACAAACGGTCAATCAATATTGACCAGGTGAATGGTCAACAAAGTCAAACTGCTTAGAGTCAATCTCCGTGGAAGTATAGGAATTTCCCCAGGTCGTTATGTCCCGACGAGGTGTGATGATACGAAAACGGGTTTGTGATCGGGTGAATTTGGACAGGAAAGGGTTTTAAGTGAGTGATTTATTAAACTAAGGAAACGTAAAAGAAAATAGCTTAAATAAGCTATAACAATAATTATTAAAAACCTAAGTATTTAAAAACGTATTATGAATTAAAAATGTACGTTTAAATTATAAATAATGTAAACGCACGAAAATAAAAGTGAAATAAGTCAAATAAGAGTCCTACAAATGTGAAAATTACTTTTTTACAAACCTAATAATAAAATTAAATTATAGGAAAAAGAAAAATATTTTTTTACTTTTTTTAATTATTTATTATTAATTAAAAACTATTTATATTAATTAAACTATTTAAGCTAAATTAATTATTATATATACTAACTGAAAAGTTAAATTTATAAAACATTTTCTACAAATGCTTTATACTGGCAGGAACTTAGAAAAAATTTAAAAAGTCCTAAGTGCTTATAAATAAGTAGTAAAAAAAAGATTTAATTTTGATTTTTCAATTAAAACAAAATAAACTAAAATTAATTATTATAAATGCTAAATAAAAAGTAAAAAATCTGGAAAAATTAATATAAGTACTAAGAAGTAGCAGAAGGCTAGGAAAATTTAGAGGAGGGGGAAAAAGTTACTGAATAAGCAGAAAATAAGCAATAAGCTAAAATAAGCTAATGATTCGTTGTGTTTTGGTGTGCAAAAACAATTTATAAATATATCAACAAACCGGTGAGGTCTAATTTATTGTGAGACAAATAGACGTGAAGTAATACGAGTAAACCTTTTAGAAAAAAAAGATTACCTCGCAAAACTTGTGAAAGTGATATTTAAATTGTGAGACCGGGAAGTGATTTCCCGGGTCGTACCCCAACGAGGTGTGAATGGAAAGCTTCGAGTGAGATTGAGATTAAAATATTGTATGTTGGAAGGTTTATTTGGTTTTGTGATACGTTAAATTAACAAGAATTGTGAATTAACAAACGAGAATGAAAATAAAATAACCTAAGGGGAAACAAAAGGCAATTGGCAAACTAGGGAAATCCTAAAAATACTACGGGAATCAAAATTAGGTATCGGGAATCCTAAAACGTAATCTAGATTAAGAACGCAAAAGTTAATTAAAGATTACGCGAGTGCACAAAATAAAACGCGAATTTAATGTTACACTAGCCCTACGGATGTAAAAATGATTTTTCTACGATTCTAAAAGTAAAAGAAAATTTTTAGAAAAAGAAAAGTAATTTTTACACTACTTAAATAATTATTATTAATTAAAAACCATTAAAACTAATTAAATGCCTAAAAATTAGAAATACATTTTGAATAAATCTAAGAAAATTCTAGAAAATATGTTATACCAAAATGAATCTAAGAAAAATAAAAAAAACTGGGAAAAGCAGTTGGAATAAGCAAATAGAAAACTGGTTTAATAGAAAATAAAAGTAACTACATAAAATACAAATTAAAGAAAACAATAGCAAGAACAACTAGTAGCTCAGATGGTTGGTGCTGTTTGAGTAACCAAAAGGTCAGAGGTTTGAATCCCTCATGACCCTAAATTTGCAAAACATTTTTTTCATTTTTTTTTTTCTTTTTGCAAAGCTGTTTAAACAACACCAACAACCAAACTTTTACAAATCTACTTTTATTGAAAACCACAAATAAGCTGGAAACTGGAGTTAATAGCTTATCAGGTCACAAAAATAAAAATGAACTAATAACAACCAATTTAAATCATTTATACCCAAAAGCCTAAACAAGCTCAAATAAGCCGAATCAATAAGCTAATATCTAAACCCTACCCTAATTATCAAAGACCAATACTAAGTTAAGCATTTTCCTTAGGCAAATAAGCTCAGACAAAGAAATAAGCAATAACAGATACATAAACATAACATCCATAAACAGGCCTCATGGGGTTTTTTTTTTAGCTTATTTGAAGTCTAAAAAACTAGCCGGTATGGTGAGTGTTTGGACCTATTGTGCAGGGGGCTGATGTGCAGGCCAAGAGAGCTTAAAAAAAACTTATGAAACAAGCTTAGGAGAGAGGGTCCTCGGTCAGGTCTGCTGTGGCAGTTAACAAAGGAAAAGGAAAAAAAACCGACAAACTAACAAGTTCCTGATTTCTATCAATAAGCTAATAGTAAAACCAAATGGAAGACCTAAATACTACTTACACTATACTAAAAGTAAGATAAAAAAAGGGCTGGTTGCAGGCACAAAATAACCATCCTAATGGTTATGAAAAACTAAATTAAGCTTCTACTAGTGAAATCTACACTATCAAGTGTTTGCAAAACCAAAAGATGAGCTTAAATCCTACCCCAATTTAACTAAAGATGTGTTCAAAATGGGTGTTTGGGGCTGTTTGGTGGCTGCTGATGCAGATGGGGTACAACATGGGTAAAAGTGGGGCAAATGGTGAGCTGTTTGGGGACAGTTGCAATAGACCTTGGGGGGCTACTTTGGGGCTGCCAAAGACTACTAAACAAAAATCAAAAAGATAAACTAAAAGTATTCTCAAATACACAACCTATCAAATAAGCAAAGTTCTAATTTATAGGTCATGAGTCCTACAAATAAGCAAACTAAAAATAGGAATCAAAGTGGGGTTTAGGCAATGTAGTAACTGCTACAGTGGGTATGCAAAATTGGTCAACAAGTGAATTTTGGCAAACAACACTAAGGTCATTAACAAAGCCAACCACAAAACTGCAACTACAAAGGTCCTAAATCAGATTCCTACCTAGGTTCTTAATGAAACAGTCGTAAAATGAAAAAAATTAGAAGACACACTAAACAACTTAAAGACTTAATAGAAATGTAAAGACTTGATTCTAAGCGACTACCTTAAGCTAGATAAGGCTAATTGAAACTGGAGGATTGGTCAAAAACAGTTTTAAGCAAAAAAAAATAAAGTTGTGCAAAACACCACTTAATGTATTCCTATTAACTAAATGAACATGAATGAACTATGAGTGAGCTTCTGAGATACTTATGAAACAGTAACAATAAGGCTTTTAAGATTTAGAAAACACAAAATAAGCTTTTGAGGCACAAAGTGAAAACTGAATTTTCATTAACAAAACTTGAGTACAACAAAGAAATTAAAATTACAATTTTACTGAAATGCTGGACTAATGAAACAAGTAAATTGGCCAAAACTTTCCTAAAACATGAAAAGTTGGACGAATACAATTGTGGACTAATGTTCCTTTTTATACTAGCAAACTAGGGTTTCTTAGTTTGTACTCTTCTGTTGTGTGAGATAGAAGGTGAGCTGGACCACTTTGTGCTTTCTTGAATCAATTTCAACCATTTGATTAAAGTCCCATTCATCTCGGCTCTTGATTAGATTTGGCGCCCAATATGGAGTGGGTAGGTATGGTTTGTGAGGTCTTGGAGAAGGTGTGAGTGGAGAGGTGCTTTTGAGGTGCTTGGAGATGGCGTGTAGCATGGAAAAATGATGGAGGGGGAGGGTTGTATGGTGGGTAATTGAGAGCAGGGGAAGAAAGGAGGTATGTTTGTTTGAAGATTGACTGGTCAAGGGTTGGGAATGTATACGTTTTTATCAAAAACGTATTATTAGGTTTAGGGAGTTGGGCTTGGGGTAGGTTTTGGGCTGGAAGTGGTATAAGGTTGTTTTGGTGGGCTGGATTGGGGTTATAAGGAGTGGGGGTGGGTTGATTTGTTATTTGGATTGATTTATAATAATAGAAAGGGTCCATTTGGTTATTATTTAGTAAAATCACAAGGACCATAATTGTAATTGCTGAAATTTCCGGGACTAAATCTACCAAGTACTCAGAATTTATCCATGGACCAAGCTAGCCATTTTCCATTTTTCACAAGGTCCGTTGATGCTTATTTTCCCAATTGCAACTATCCGGGGACCATAATCGCCAAAATTGAAACTCCAAGGACTTAGCTTGTACAATTTTGAAAACTTTTAACCCAAAGATCATTTTTGATAACTTTTGATTTTTAAAGACTTGGGTTGATTTTTCTTCCAAAACAAATGCTCAGGGACTAGTTTTGTCAAATTTTGAAAGTTGGGGGACTGAAACTGCCAATTATGCAAACTTTATTCATTTTTCGTTTGTTTTCAATCATTTTGCATCTAAAACATATAAAACACGATCTTTGGGATATTTCCGGTATTTTGATGCGTTTCTGGGTGCTTTTAAATGTTTTGCAGTTCATATTTGACAAAAAATGATAAGTATTTACACACTCATCAGCTAACAAGGGAAAAAGTAGGTTAAAAGGAATGTGTGTGTAGGAATAAACGAAAAAGACCCAAGGGCAAAGTGGTATGTGTGTGGTGTGGTGAGCTGGGTGGCCAGGGTTCGAATCCCAGCAATGCACTTTTTTGCAATTTTTTTTAAAAAAAAATTTCCTTTACAAACTACCTAACAACTGAAAATAATAAACTTTTGTAAAGGAAACTTTTCTAAAAATACCAAATAAGCTCTGTAGAGAGCTTATTTTCCAACAGTGAGCTTGTTAAGGCTCAAATTGAAAATTTGAAACTTAATAAGCCACCACAAAGCTATGGGCTGAGACCAATGATTACAATAAGCTAGGACAAGTGAAATGAACTTTGAGAAAAGCCAAAGAAAAGAGAAAAGCAACTAGATTAAGCTAAAAAGCACAATAAGCAATTCCAAGGACCACTGAAAACCAAACAGGCTTTATACTTATGTGCATGCCATTTTTTGGTATCCAAATAAGCTTAAGAGACCAAATCAAGCTTGGAATCAACAAGGTGGCCTGAGAACCTTCACAAAGAGCCAAGGCTCAGGTCTTGAAGGACACAAATAAGCAAAAAGTGAGCTTATGGAAATGGCTCAGTTATACTGAGTTAGATCAGCATTGGAGCAAAATGGGGTAACTTGGGGGCTAAAATTAGCTAGGGTAATAAGTAGTTTGGGGAAATTAAAAAACATAATCCTAAAGACTACCTAGGGAGGTATCCAAAACAACAAAGATTACAACAAAAGACCCAGAATTGACCAATATATGGATCCTAGAAAAAGGGTCAGTGGAATAGCTGGGTGGTACAGGGCACTATTTTGCCAACCAGTCAACTTTGGACTCAAATTCAAGGTACCAAATGGAATTCAATTTGCAAATTTCTTTTTGATCTTGAAAAACAAGCCACCAAAGATTGCAAAACAACAATTTTTATTGATTTCTAAGCAAAGATGAGGCCTATGAGTGTTCTTGAAAACTGTCCAATTTTTCTGATTACAAAAGCTTTAACTTTTGAAATATTTGCTCAAGTTGACTAAAGTGAGTTTTTATTGGTCCAAACTGCATCTAAATGAGATAATAACCTGTCCTAAGACTAAATTAACCTAAGTGCAACTTTATTTTAGCAAAAACCAATGATCATAACAGTTAAATACACCACTGCACACAGATTTGGGAAGTTAAACTTGATTTTGACTTTTTCTAGAATATGACCAAACCAAAGGTTGAATTGCAGTAGGTTAGGCCTAAGTGATGTTTCTACAATATCCTTAACCACAAACAACACCCACAACTAAGTGCAATTAACTAAACCAAACACCCCTATATGGACTGTTTTCAAAGATTTAGGAAGCAATTATGCAAATTCAAACTAAAAACTACTAAATTGACTTATACTAACATTAAACAAGTTTAAATGAACACAAATAAACAACAAAATAGAACTTATACAGAAAATTACTAAAAATTGTAAATTGAGCTTACACAATGCTTCAAGCTGAAAACAAGGAACAGGACCTCACATACTATCCTAGCTTCCCATGAAGCATATAAAACCATAACCATCCTGAGTTCCACCATGCTTTTCCAGTACTAGTAACTTCCATATGCTTCCACAGTCTCAAGCAAAGGTATATTTTTGTGATCATATGATCCTGATCCTAACTTTTCATGTTTTCTTTTATGTTTTTAGAACCTAAATGAGCTTCTAAAAGAGATGGACACAATATAGAGCTTAAACAAACTTTCTGTAGGGTACTTGCATTGGGACTGAAACTTGAAAATTAAGACAAGCTTTGAATGAAAGTTGAAATACTTTTATTAACTTAGGAACAGATTACAAGATTAAACTTAAACAACATCAATTTAAAGCATTACATGGCTTGAAAATTATACTAAAAACCTAAATTAACTACTAAAATCTACTCTAAAAACTAACTGCCAAAAAAATGGCTACATACTCTTCTATATATATTAGAAATTTAGGGTTTCCATCTCTCTTCTGTGCTTCTCTTCACCATTCCTAGCCCTTGGATTTGCTCTGACATAATCTCAACCCTCCAAAAGGTTTTGGCGCCCAAAAATGCTAATAATAGTTAATGGCAGAGATAACTTGTATAGGGAGTGATATATTTGGACTAGGGTGGCTGTAGTAAACAGCTATGATGATGGAGGAGGGGGAAAATAGGGTGGTTATGATGAGACGTAGCAGGGTAGCAGGTCACGGGTGTGGGAGGGAAAAAGGTGAGTTGGAGGTCAAAGGGTTTGACCCTGGGGTGGGAGTATTAAAACTAGGGAGTGGATTTTGGTGGTGGATTGGGCCTGGAGGGATTGGTTGGGCTGGTTTATATTTAAAGGGTGTGTTGGGTTGAAACAAAACAACAAGGTCCATTTGGTTGTAGTAAATAAGTCACAAGGACCAAAAGTGTAAAATCTGAAGGTTAGGGGTAGGTTTTGCCATTTGTTCAAAGTTGTTAAAAGGATTAGAATTACAAAGTTTGAATATCCCACGGATCATAATTGAATAATTTCCATTTTTAAACACTCGGGGACTACTTTTACCAAAATTGAAATTTGAGGGACCAATTTTGCAAACTTTTGAAACTTTTCACCCAAGGACTAATTTTGACAACTTTTGATTTTCAAAGGACCTTTATTGACTTTTCATTCAAAATAAATGCTCAGGGACTAATTTTGACAAGTTTTTGAAAGTTGGGAGACTGAAACTGCCAATTATGCAAACTTTGTTCGTTTTTCATCTGTTTTTAATCATTTTGCATCTGAAACATATAAAACATAATCCTTGGGATATTTTCAGTATTTTGATGCATTTTTGAATGTTTTTGAATGTTTTGGCAGTTTAGATACGATAAAAATGATGAGTATTTACACACTCATCAATCCTTCACACTAAACTATTGCTAGTCCCTAGCAATCTTTTTTGAAAACATAATGGATTTGAAGTCTCTTTACCAAAAGCCATTATTTCTGGAGTAGCCAAATGTTTCTGTTCAAGTAAGAACTATGGTACACTGATAACCATGTGATTTTGAGCAAACCACTAGTTGTCAACGGTTTTGATTTGTCTTTACCAAAAGCCTTTTGCTTCTGGACTAGCCAACTCTTGATGGAATTATCATCATCTTGGTGAGCTGATTACCAATTATGGCTTTTCACCGCCTTTACCACAATCCATAATCTTGCGGGCTAGCCAACTCTTTTACTTTTTAGGATATGGAGAGTTGAATACCATACAATTTTGGGCAAATTGTCAGCCATAAACGGATTTGATATATCTTTACCAAGAGCCGTTTGCTCCTGGATTAGCCAATCCTTTTGTCTTTTAGACATGGCGGACTGATAACCACAAATTTTTTTGAAATAAAGTGAATTTTTTTTAAAAAATTTGGCCAAAAACGGGGGTATTAGAAGGTAAAATGTGATCAAATTTGCTAGAATTTCCCCCCCACACTTAGAATTGAATGTTGTCCTCAATATTCAAAGTCCCGGTTATTATGCCAAGTCTTTGAACGTAAAAAGGCAACATTACAAGCTAAATGTGGAAACACCATTTTTCACTTTATTTCTATACATACACATTTTTATGTATATATATATATATATATATATATATATATATATATATATATATATATATATATATATATATATATATATATATATATATATATATACATATATATATATATATATACATGGTAACAACGGTAGGGGCAACGCCCCCATACTTAGGGTGAAAACCCCATATGCATGCTACTGTTTTTGTTTACCGAGTCGCTAGCTTGACTCGACCCCGAATTCATTTGTTCTTGGGGAAGCAAGATGTGGAAGAGACAATCTCCATCGGACTTTCATTCATGATGTTTGGACAAACATTTGAAGCACGTGAAAGTTCCACACCGATGAGATATATAGACCCTGGCTTAAGATAGTATAAACTATAAGCGGTGATGCCGGGGTCAAAGATAATGTCTTCATTCCCGAAGGAGTGAAGAACAAGAGAAGTCACCCGGTAGGTGAAGAAAAGAAAGAAGATCATGATGATAATCATGATAAGATCTTCTTCCTCGAGATCAGGCTCAGTTTCCTGAATTTGGATTTCAAGGGTTAAGCTCATTGGGTTTGAAAACATCCCGGGTGGGAGGGTGGGAATTTGCAAATCCTCATGATTGAGTGCATCTCCCCCGGGCTATCATACTCCAGAGGAGTCATGATATGAGTGAGTTCACCGGCGAACTCCTCATGAAGAGAATTATTCACATGGTGTGAATCTGTGAACTCTTGTTCCATTGTGGACTCATCACTATCCTCATTCTGAATACCAAAGATTGGATTATCAGAAATCAAAGTGAATTCAGATTCGAATTGAAATAGAGGATTGGTGAGAGTTGTTTTGAATGCTTCTGGAACAAAGTGATCAACATTCTCAATTGGATTGTTGGGATCAGAAGTGAGTGACGGATCATGATATAAGAGACTTTCAATTTCTCCTAGATCGGCTTCAAAGTCAAAGAGATCATCGTCACTTCCCGTTGGAAGTGGATTGATGTGAGTGAGTTCATCGGCGAACTCCTCAAGAATATGATCAGCATCGGAATGTGGAACTGATGCCTCAACATACTCGATGTCTCCATAAGATGCACAATCTTCGCTACAATCGGAGAAAGTCTCAATTTGATCTTTTGGACACTCAAGAGGGGAAGGTAAATCACACATATGATCAAAAGTTCTCTGTGACTCTCTTGGGATTGGGACAAGGTTCTCAACACTAGACTTTATGAATTCGTCCGATTCCTTTTCAGGAACAATGCTAAGATGCTCGTTCCCCATGTTCAGAGAGTGAGTGTGAACTTCGGGTGTCATAACAACAGACTGAGGGAGTTGAGAGGAGCTAGCATTCATGGATTGTACAAGTTCCATTTGATCTTCTGCTAGTAATTTCTCCGTCACATTATTTTCTCCCTGATTTTCCATGGAAGGAATTGTATCTGATGAGCTAGATGAAGTTTTATAAAATTGAAGAATATCAAGGGCATCTTCATCATCACTGTCATCAGGAATGAAACGGAACTGAGAGCTGGATTTGGCTGCTTTTTCTTTTGCAATTGATTCCCTAATAGATTTTTCATAGGCATCTTGGGAATTTATTCTAGCAGCCTGCTCTTCAGCCAACAATTCTTCCATGGATTTTTGATGAGTATATTTTTGGGCAAGATTATGGACCAAACTTTTAAGATCATCAACGATTTCCATCATATTTTGTATTTCTGGAAGAAGTGCCTGACTCATTTGGTACTGTGGAGGTTGGTCATAATATGATGTGTCAAGATTGTTACAGGGAATTGGATTCCCTGTTAGACAATCTGAGCTGAAGTGTGGACCTCCACAGTAATCACAACAGTAAACTGATGTGGCTGTGAGTCATATGTGTTGTAGTCATAATTGTTATCAGGAACCTACTCATAGACAAGCGTGTTTCCTGATTGACAATCAGAACTGTAGTGTGAACCACCACAATACTCACAATAGTTAAACTGTTGAGTCTGGTTTGGTGAAACGTATGGATATTGATCATTTTCAAAATTCTGAGTATTACCAGAAAATTGTTCGTAGACAAACGTGTTTCCGGTTTGACACTCAAATCCTTGATGAGGACCTCCACAATATTCACACAAATATGTCAGTATCTCATGGTTTGGTGGCTGATGGAATAAATCAGTCGTGTTATGGTGAGAATAGGGATCCTTGTTATAGATAGACCCGTATCCTGACTCTACCATGCCACAGCCGAAGCAATTACCACCGTTATGAGGGCCACCACACGATTGGCAACCCAAATGGTGTGGATACGACATAGGAAAGAATCAAAGGTTTATAGAGGGTAAGAAATGAAGAATCAAAGGGTTAGGAGGGTAAAGATGAATATTTTTGGATTTTTTGAAAGACATTTTATATATAAATAAGAAAGAAAATCTTTTTGGGTTTTTTTGTGTTCGTTGAAAACTGATTTTAAAATGTTTTCGCGAACCGTTTTGTTTTTATGAAAATATACACAAGGATGGTAAATTTACAAAGAAGTGAATTCCAAAATCACTAATCTGCAAAACCGCTTAGAATACGCGCACAACCTCCCCGGCAGCGGCGCCAAAATTTGATTGGCCACAAACGGTCAATCAATATTGACTAGGTGAATGGTCAACAAAGTCAAGCTGCTTAGAGTCAATCTCCGTGGAAGTATAGGGGTTTCCCCGGGTCGTTATGTCCCGACGAGGTGTGATGGTACGAAAACGGGTTTGTGATCGGGTGAATTTGGACAGGAAAGGGTTTTAAGTGAGTGATTTATTAAACTAAGGAAACGTAAAAGAAAATAGCTTAAATAAGCTATAACAATAATTATTAAAAACCTAAGTATTTAAAAACGTATTACGAATTAAAAATGTACGTTTAAATTATAAATAACGTAAACGCACGAAAATAAGAGTGAAATAAGTCAAATAAGAGTCCTACAAATGTGAGAATTACTTTTTTACAAACCTAATAATAAAAGTAAATTATAGGGAAAAGAAAAATATTTTTTTACTTTTTTTAATTATTTATTATTAATTAAAAACTATTTATATTAATTAAACTATTTAAGCTAAATTAATTATTATATATACTAACTGAAAAGTTAAATTTATAAAACTTTTTCTACAAATGCTTTATACTGACAGGAACTTAGAAAAAATTTAAAAAGTCCTAAGTGCTTATAAATAAGTAGTAAAAAAAAGATTTAATTTTGATTTTTCAATTAAAACAAAATAAACTAAAATTAATTATTATAAATGCTAAATAAAAAGTAAAAAATCTGGAAAAATTAATAAAAGTACTAAGAAGTAGCAGAAGCCTAGGAAAATTTAGAGGAGGGGGAAAAGCTACTGAATAAGCAAAAAATAAGCAATAAGCTAAAATAAGATAACAAGGGAAAAAGTAGGTTAAAAGGAATGTGTGTGTAGGAATAAACGAAAAAGACCCAAGGGTAGAGTGGTATGTGTGTGGTGTGGTGAGCTGGGTGGCCAGGGTTCGAATCCCAGCAATGCACTTTTTTGCAATTTTTTTTAAAAATAATTTTCTTTTACAAACTACCTAACAACTGAAAATAATAAACTTTTGTAAAGAAAACTTTTCTAAAAATACCAAATAAGCTCTGTGGAGAGCTTATTTTCCAACAGTGAGCTTGTTAAGGCTCAAATTGAAAATTTGAAACTTAATAAGCCACCACAAAGCTATGGACTGAGACCAATGATTACAATAAGCTAGGACAAGTGAAATGAACTTTAAGAAAAGCCAAAGAAAAGAGAAAAGCAACTAGATTAAGCTAAAAAGCACAATAAGCAATTCCAAGGACCACTGAAAACCAAACAGGCTTTATACTTATGTGCAGGACATTTTTTGGTATCCAAATAAGCTTAAGAGTCCAAATCAAGCCTGGAATCACCAAGGTGGCCTGAGAACCTTCACAAAGAGCCAAGGCTCAGGTCTTGAGGGACACAAATAAGCAAAAAGTGAGCTTATGGAAATGGCTCAGTTATACTGAGTTTGATCAGCATAGGGGCAAAATGGGGTAACTTGGGGGCTAAAATTAGCTAGGGTAATAAGCAGTTTGGGGAAATTAAAAAACATAATCCTAAAGACTACCTAGGGAGGTATCCAAAACAACAAAGATTACAACAAAAGACCCAGAATTGACTAATATATGGATCCTAGAAAAAGGTTCAGTGGAATAGCTGGGTGGTACAGGGCACTATTTTGCCAACCAGTCAACTTTGGACTCAAATTCAAGGTACCAAATGGAATTCAAATTGCAAATTTCTTTTTGATCTTGAAAAACAAGCCACCAAAGATTGCAAAACAACAATTTTTATTGATTTCTAAGTAAAGATGAGGCCTATGAGTGTTCTTGAAAACTGTCCAATTTTTCTAGTTACAAAAGCTTTAACTTTTGAAATATTTGCTCAAGTTGACTAAAGTGACAAACTGCAACTAAATGAGATAATAACCTGTCCTAAGACTAAATTAACCTAAGTGCAACTTTATTTTAGCAAAAACCAATGATCATAACAGTTAAATACACCACTTCACACAGATTTGGGAAGTTAAACTTGATTTTGACTTTTTCTATGAATATGACCAAACCAAAGGTTGAATTGCAGTAGGTTAGGCCTAAGTGATGCTTCTACAATATCCTTAACCACAAACAACACCCACAACTAAGTGCAATTAACTAAACCAAACACCCCTATATGGACTGTTTTCAAAGATTTAGGAAGCAATTATGCAAATTCAAACTAAAAACTACTAAATTGACTTATACTAACATTAAACAAGTTTAAATGAACACAAATAAACAACAAAATAGAACTTATACAGAAAATTACTAAAAATCGTAAATTGAGCTTACATAATGCTTCAAGCTGAAAACAAGGAACAGGACCTAACATACTATCCTAGCTTCCCATGAAGCATATAAAACCATAACCATCCTGAGTTCCACCATGCTTTTCCAGTACTAGTAACTTCCATATGCTTCCACAGTCTCAAGCAAAGGTATATTTTTGTGATCATATGATCGTGATCCTAACTTTTCATGTTTTCTTTTATGTTTTTAGAACCTAAATGAGCTTCTAAAAGAGATGGAAACAATATTAAGCATAAGCAAACTTTCTACAGGGTACTTAAATTGGGACTGAAACTTGAAAATTAAGACAAGCTTTGAATGAAAGTTGAAATACTTTTATTAACTTAGGAACAGATTACAAAATTAAACTTAAACAACATCAATTTAAAGCATTACATGGCTTGAAAATTATACTAAAAACCTAAATTAACTTCTAAAATCTACTCTAAAAAACTAACTGCCAAAAAAATGGCTACATAGTCTTCTATATATATTAGAAATTTAGGGTTTCCATCTCTCTTCTGTGCTTCTCTTCACCATTCCTAGCCCTTGGATTTGCTCTGACATAATCTCAACCCTCCAAAAGGTTTTGGCGCCCAAAAATGCTAATAATAGCTAATGGCAGAGATAACTTGTATAGGGAGTGATATATTTGGACTAGGGTGGCTGTAGTGAACAGCTATGATGATGGGGGAGGGGGGAAATAGGGTGGTTATGATGAGACGTAGCAGGGTAGCAGGTCACGGGTGTGGGAGGGAAAAAGGTGAGTTGGAGGTCAAAGGGTTTGACCCTGGGGTGGGAGTATTAAAACCAGGGAGTGGATTTTTGTTGTGGATTGGGCCTGGAGGGATTGGTTGGGCTGGTTTATATTTAAAGGGTGTGTTGGGTTGAAACAAAACAACAAGGTCCATTTGGTTGTAGTAAATAAGTCACAAGGACCAAAAGTGTAAAATCTGAAAGTTAGGGGTAGGTTTTGCCATTTGTTCAAAGTTGTAAAAAGGATTAGAATTACAAAGTTTGAATATCCCGCGGATCATATTTGAATAATTTCCATTTTTAAACACTCGGGGACTACTTTTGCCAAAATTGAAATTTGAGGGACCAATTTTGCAAACTTTTGAAACTTTTCACCCAAGGACTAATTTGGCAACTTTTGATTTTCAAAGGACCTTTGCTGACTTTTCATTCAAAATAAATCCTCAGGGACTAATTTTGACAAGTTTTTGAAAGTTGGGAGACTGAAACTGCCAATTATGCAAACTTTGTTCGTTTTTCATCTGTTTTTAATCATTTTGCATCTGAAACATATAAAACACAATCCTTGGGATATTTTCAGTATTTTGATGCGTTTTTGAATGTTTTGGCAGTTTAGATACGATAAAAATGATGAGTATTTACACACTCATCAATATTGTACTTTTATGTTTGTGATCGTGCAGGAACGGATATTTCAAAAATTGACATAAATCAGACAAAAAAAGACAAAAACGAGCACGAGTTTGGAAAACGTGTCAAAAACCAAAGCCGGGGAAGCAAATTACCACTTTTGAGCTCAGATTGTCAAAATACACCTTGTGGAATCACAAAATGCCAAAAATAGTCTTTGGAGTAAAAGTTGGCAAAATTGGCAGAAATGGTCCCTCAAGTTTGGAAATTAACAAAAATGGCACCTAAGCATTGGATTTGGATGAAAACTCAACAAAAGTCCTTAGGAATTCACAAGTTGTCAAGTTTGGTCCCTGAGTGAAAAGTTTGAAGAATTTACAAGTTTAGTCCCTAAACTTTGAAGTTTTGGCAGATTTAGTCCCTGAAAGTTCAAATTTGGAAATTAAACAACAAAGGACCTTGGAAAATCACAAAGAAGCAAAAATTCATCCTTGGATTAAAGATTTGAAGAAATTATAAGATTGGTCCCTCAAGTTTCAATTTTAGCAAAAATAGTCCCTGAGAATTTCTTTTTTTTTGGGAAATTATCATTAATGGTCCTTGGATAATCAAACTTGGCATGTCTCAACCTTTTGATGACTTTGGGAAATTTACAAATTCAGTCCCTCAAAAATAGAAAATTACAAGTTTGGTCCTTGTGTTAACTATACCAAACGGACCCTTTGTATTATTATTAACCAAATCCAACAAACACAACCCATCCCTTGCCTGGTCCAAACACCAACTCCCAAGCCCAATCCACCAGGCCCACTCTCCTTTTATATTAAAAACGGGGTCAAACCAGTTTGACTATCCCCTTCCCCCCACCACTTGAACCTGCAAACTGGTCACCTCACCTCCCCCACCATCACCATCACATCCACTGCCCAAGCCCCCTTGCACCTAACAAAACAACAACAATTAATGCCTCCCCCTCTTGCAAGTTATCAGACCCAAATTGCAATTCCAAGTTTTTCCCGCCAAAATCATCTAAGGGTCTAGATTGAATTTATTTCATACAACGGTCAAGAATAGAGGTGGGATTGATTCAGAAACCCTAGTGGGTCACTATAAATCAAGAAAGAAGGAGAAGTGAAAGAGCAGTTAGCTAAAGTAGTTGTAGTTTAGGATAATAAGGTCGTTTTAGTTAACTTTTCATTTCCAATGTTTCATTTAGCTTCTAAAATGTAATTTTAATGTTTTAAGTGTATTAGAACCTTGTTTCACCAGTAATTCAAATATTTAGTGTTCATTTCAGTTTATGTCAAAAAGTGCTCAAAATCTCTATTTCACTTAATGTTGATAACTGTTGTTGTTTAGTGTTTATATAAGCTCAATTATACTCACTTATAATCTTTCTAAAGCTTAGAAAGCATTTGCATTCAGTTAGGCTAAGAAAAGCAAAAATACAAAAAAATACCATAAAATAAGTTAAAATTCAAAAATCAGTGTGGATGATGGAGAAGGCTTGGAGCATGGTGGATATTGAATTTCTAGGGTTTTAGAAGCCTCAAGGGAGGTGTTAGGATAGATTTGAGGCCATAGTTACTTGTTTCTCAGTTGGACACAATTTGTAAGCCAAAATCTCATTTTCTTGTTTTACTGTTCAAATGCTTAATTATTGCTTATCTCAGTTCTTTTATGCTTATTAGATGAATGTTAGTAGGATTATTGCTTTATATCATTCCTTTGTTCATTAGTTTCCTTTGTACTCAAATCTTGCAATTTGACTGCTATTATAGCATATTGGTGATTTTTAGGTTTTTGTTGTTCTTAATGGTGTTTTTGTACTCATACCAGCTTATTATAACATAATAGAACCTTGTGCAACAGTTTCATGGTCCAAATCAGTCTCATGCTTTAAAAATTATAAAAACAAGTTTTTTAAGGGGTGTTTGGCAAAAGCTGTTTCAAAGTGCTCTGAGGTGTTTTTTTGTTGTTGTTTTCAGTTAAGACATGATACATTAGGTTTATTTAGGTTAGTCAAGCCATAAAATTAGGGCCGGTCCTGAGATTTCAGATGCCCTGGGCGAGCCAAGTGAAATATGCCTGGTATGTGTTAATTCACATACCTTTTCTTAGCCAAAAACAGACCCAAATAGACTAAAATATGCTAACAAATGCCAAAGAATGTGTGTTTTTATGTTTGTGAACATGCAGGTACGGATATCTCGTTAAAAGACGAAAAATAATCGGAAACAAGCAAAAATGAGAACGAGAGTAGAACATGTGCAGATTAGTCAATAAAAGTCAATGCTGAGCCTTAAAAGACCTCTGAGTTATGTGATTTATCAGATTTGATCCCTGGACAAAGTTTCATGAAATTACAAGAATGGTCCTCCAAGTTTGAGAAGTTGTCAGATATGGTCCTTTGAAGAATATTTATGAAGAATGACAACTCTGGTCCTTTATGAATCTGAAAATGGCATTATAAACCCTTGGATCACATTATTGGGGAATGACAGATTTAGTCCTCATAATTTCAGATTTACACCATTTGGTCCTTGCAATTTTCAATTTAACTAAACACTAATAACACCAAAACCAAACCCAAATCTGCCAACACAAAAACAAAGTCCAATCCAATAACTAAAACACCAACAAGCCCAACCATCCCAAGCCCATCCCACCTCGGTCAACAAGTCAACACAGGTCAACCTAAGTCAAATCCCATTAAAATATAAATAACCTTACCCGCCCCCAAATATCATCCCCTTTTACCCAGTTACTATTCACCGAAGAACCCTAGTTCTCACCCCAATTTAATTACCACAATTAAGGGTAAATTAGTCTAATCACTTGGCTTCTAGATGGTCAGGAGTGTGTCAGATGATGTCAGATGTAAAGAAGCACAAAGGAATATCACGTGGCAGTTCATGGTTGGTTCAAACGCGTCATCAGGTCTAATCCAAGGGTGGATAATGATATGGGAATGATTGGAAGAGGATCAAGGGCTGAGGATTGCATCTAAGAAACACACCACATGGATTGCCATGGTGGCAATCCGTGACTACCCCTCTCTAGATTCTTCTACACGATTAGTATAAATAGAGTGTTAGGGTAGCTTGTTTAGGTGTAGAGTTTTGATTAGCGAAGCTCTGCCAATTTTACTTTAGAAATTGTTGTTCACTTTAAATTCCAATTGTAATACTTCTTTTGTCAATATAATCAGCTTTTATTGTTTTAATTACTGCTTATTGTAGTTACCATTTATAAAATAGCTTTACTTCTGTCTCATTAGTTTAAATCTTTTCATAACTCTTTATTTTCAAATCATTTACTGTTACATTCAATTAGTTTTATACAAATCAGAAAATAAAAAAATACAAAGAGTTGTTTAATTCAGTCTTTCAGTCTTTAGTTGAGTTTTTTTGTGATTTTTTACATCTAATACCTGCTTCACATAGCTCTGTCAGAGCACTTTTCATTGTGTTTGTTCATAAGCATTGTTGGTCAACAATGGTCAACTGTTGAGATTATTGGGTGGATAATTGATAGATTGGGATAGAAGTGGAAGATCCTAGCCTATCTTAAAGATAGGCAAGCTCAGAGAACCCCCTCTGTTCATGCTGAGGGGGATTGATTTGGTAATCACTTATTTGATCTTTCTGATTTTGAAGTATTTGATTTGATTCTGATATGGTAGTAGTTGCAGCTTTGGATCTGATTTAGTTTGCTGATATAGATATAGTAGTTAGCATTGTTGAGCTTGTTTAATTTCTCATTTATCTGTGTAACTTGGGTTTGAGTTACTTAGTTTACTGTTGCAACTGTCATTTATTTGATTTTTGTTGTATGCATAGCTGTTAGATTTAGTAGTTAGTTTCTGTAGTATTTGATTGTTGATTTAGAATCTTATAGTGTTAACACAACTGAATTGAATGATAGCTTGGTGATTTGTAACTTGTAGCATCTTATCTTAGTGTAGACTACTAATTAAGGTAGTGTTTGGATCTGAGGTTTATTATCAGTTGTAGTAGTATAGAAGCTGTTTGATTGCTACACTTAGGATTTTTTAGTGATGTTATAGTTATTTAGATCTTTAAAACAGATAGTCATTGCATAAATAGTCAAAGTAGTAGTAAATCTCTATATATAGCTTAGTGATTTAGAAGTCAGTTAGTGTAATTGCATTAGTAGTTGCATTTTAGTTCTAGTTAGCTTATTATAGCCTAATTGTAGCTTCATATTACATGTAGAAGTAGATTTAATAAGTTGAAATTAGATTTAGTCAAAGTGTTAAAGCATATAAAAAGTCAGCATAGGTATTTTTGGTGTAGCTTTTAGTTTCACACTAGTTGCTGAATTTGGCTAAAATTAGGATAGCTATTGGAAGCTAGAGATAAGGAATTTGAGGTTTATAGATACTCAGTAGTATAGTTAAGCTTTTGCCCCCTTAATTACACAGTTCTGAGCTTATTAAGATTGGCTTATTAGATCTGCAAATTAGTTGTTTGAGCATTGTTTCTGTTCTGAATCATAGGGCTGCTAGTGCTTAATTTAGATTGAGCTTGTGTTTTGTTGGTTAATTTCTGTTCCTAATAGTGTTTAGTAGTTGAATATACTGATCCTGAGTGCTGGCTTATTACTATTTCCCATTCTGCTTATGCATTAGCTTATTGCTCAACTGCTTATTGCATGAAATCTAGTGCTACTGCGTTTTCTTTCATCCTTTCTGAGTTCCTTTGAGTTTTATAGAGTACATTGCATCTGAGTTTCAAGTTTGGTATAGTTTTGTGGCAAGTGCTTATAAATAAGCACTTGCCATAAGCTGTTTCTGCTCAAATAAGCACTTCTGCTTATTATTTTCTTTTCAAAATTTTTTTCTGTAAGCTTTTCATATTATTTTAGATTTTCTGTAAATTTTTCATATTTTTCTGAGTTGATTTGATATTTTTCTTAATTTTTCTTCAATTATAATCATTTTTAAATCATTTTTAATAATCAAAAATCAATAAAAAAAAATCAGAAAAAGCCTTTAAAAATACAAAAATATTTTAGATAATTCTTTTATAATATTTTAGATTTTTCAGATTAGATTTTATATTTTGCCCATTAATTTTTACAATTTCCTTAATTTTTAATTACTTTTAAATTCAATAAATAGAAAATAAATAAAAAGCCAAAAAAAATATTTTTCTTTTTCTCAAAATTATTTTAAGTAGTTTAAAATTTTTAGAAAATTGTTTCACATTTGTAGGATCATTTTTTAGTATAAAAGTCACGTTTTTATTTCGTACGTTACGTTTAAATTTCGCGATTGCATTTCCGTTTTCTAATTTTAGACACTTATGCATATATAGCTTGTACTTTCTGCATAATTCACTATTTTTTTTCATATTTTGAATTTCACCATCACTTCTCACTATTCACTTTTCACTACACGATTCACAATTCGATAATTCGAAATTCCATTCATACCTTCACGGGAGAACGACCCGAGGAAATACTTTCCTAAGTATTTCTTTGAAAAATAAATATATACTATAATTGAGCAATCAATGCCCCTTGTAAACAAAAAACACAATTTTGTTTTAGGGGTTTGGAACCTGGTCAAGCTAGGCAGCACATCGCTACGCCGATTTTTATTTATTAAATAAAATGTTACAAAATGAGGAGATAAATTCCGAATAACACAACATGGATCACCTAAAATGATGTCTTCGTGCGTTTTTTTTTTTTTTCGTTTTCTATATTGGGCACTTGACGGTTGTGAACGACGCAACATAATAATTTTGATTGTAAATTTATCTACTAAAGCAAGAGTAATAAGTAATTAAGTATGGCACAATATCACCTGATCAAAATTGTCGAAGTGTAAAAAAGATGATCGCTTGGTTCGTTTGATGCCTTGATTATTTCGAATTAGACTCTTATTATTTTTGTTCGTTAGAAACTTTGATGCCCTGATCCTCGTTTGATGAAGAGAATAAAAAATAAACTCTTGAATAGTTGAATGTGAATAAGCGAATAACTGATGTGTTATGTTAAAAAAAATAACTGATGCGTGATATGTCCTAGTCCTACGTCTTTATGGTTTTGAATAAGTCAAAAGTCAAATTAGTCAATTACGTTATTAATTATGAGTTACTAATGTTGAATGCATGTGTGACGTTAAAAAAAAATTAAATTTGAATGTTAATAACTGTGCGTGACACCCCTAATCACACAGCCCATACAAAATGAGACTAATATATGCAAAGATGGACTAGTAAAATGATGCCCCCTCTCTTGGGCTGCCCTTGGGCTGTCGCCCTTAAGGCCCATAGCCAAATCCGGGCCTGCATAAAATGCAAGTCTCCTTTGATAAAAGTCAAAATTAGTCTTAATCATTTGTTATTCAGTCACTGTTGGTTTTTATTGTTCCAATATCATTCAAATCCTTTCATAAATGGTTAACATAGCTTGTTTTAGTCTCATAATAGCTTACTGTATCATTTTCAGTCATTAGATCCTCATCAAAACTCACCAAAGTCAAATTGAGCATGAAACTTAAAAAGTCAAATTGCATAATCAGTCAAGTTTTCCATTTTTAGTTGGATTTTTCATGATCTCAGTTTTAAGAGTTAGCTTTTGAGCTTTTGGAATCTTAAATTTTGGAAGCTCATCTTTTCAGTTATAATTTTTTCTAATTTTTGTGATTTTTATAGACTGCTTATTTGGATGCTTCTTTTAGCCTAGTTCACAAAAACTTCCCTTGCACCAGGGGAAGCAGTTTCACAAGCTCACTTTCTTGAGATTCTATCTTGTTCTTTACTGCATAATAGCTTTAACTTTTAGTTGTTTTGGGAAGTTCATAGTCCCATTTTCATGCGCCTGTGCTTATTTTCCCCTATATTGCTTATTCACCTGCTTATTTTTTACTCCCAAGTAACCTACACTAAACAACATACACTGACTCATCAGTGTAATGAGTCAACTTCATAAGCTCACCCTTAGCTTAATTGTGGACCCCAAGGCCTGAGTCTTGGCTTATTGGAAGCCTCTCAGGTCATCTTATTGATTCCACCCCCACTTTGGACTTCCAACCTCACCTGTGGGCCCCATAGAAGGCTGCAAAGTGCTTCTTTAGGCCTGTGTGGAAATTGGATTTTAGTTATTGCTTATTTGTGCTTTTCTGCTTATTCAGTTTGCTTCTTTGCTTCCTTTAGCTTATATTGTAACCTTCTCAGTCACTTCTAGCTTATTTTGTTCCTGGTTCAGCTTATAGTTTCTTTGGTTAGCATTTTGAACTTTAAAATTCCATTTTTAGCCTAAACAATCAACTCTTGGGAATTTAAGTATGCGTTAAGCTTGTTTTAGCTTTTAAAAATTTTGTCTTTGCAAAAGTTGCTCATTATCAGTGTATAAATAGATTTGTAAAAGAAAAATCAAGAAAAATCAAACATAAAAAAGTGATAGCTTTTATTTAAGCCATTTGGCTTATTTTTCTGCTTTTTCAAAAAGCATTTTCCAATTTTATATTTTTATAAATTTCCTAATATATTAAAATAGTTGTGTAAAAATTTTCATAATTTTCTGATTAGATTTAGTATTTTTAATAACTAATTTTAATTTAATTAGTTTTAATTAAAAAACCAAAAATAAAAATCCTTAATGCTTAATTTTAATCTCTAGTACCTTTTTATATTTTTCCTAGGTTTTATAAATCATAAAGTATTTTTTTTTAAAAATTCATAATTTTTACTGTTAATTTAGTATTTTTCATAATTAAATTAGTTTAAATAGGTTTTAATTAATAAATAAGTAAATAATTATTAAAATAGCTTAATTATAATTTTTATAAACTTTTTATAATTTTTTAGGATTCTTGTGATGGTTAATTAGTTTTATAAAAAATTTCATAATTTTCTAAGTCATTTTATTATTTTTCTTAATTTAAATTAGTTTAAATTAATTATTAAATAGTTTTTAATTAATATTAAATAATTAAATAATCAAAAAAACAATTTTCTTTTTATTAAAATTTTCTTTTAATATTATGTTTGTAGAAAAGTCATTTTCACCTCCTCTAGTTTATTTTTGCTTAATTCTCATTTTTCCTATATGCAGTAACGTTTATTTTAATTCTGATTTACGTTTTAAAGTTTAAATTACGTATCTGTTTCCTGTAATTGTTGATACTGTTAATTTAGCTTAATCTCAATCAATTCTAGTAGTATAAATCAATCCAAATAATTATCTGGTTACTTTCCCAATCACTGAATCCCTCAAACGTTTCAAAAATACAATTTCAGTCTCGTCGGGACATAACGACCCAGGAAAACACTGTGCTTAAACCGGATCATAAATTGATCACTCTCTCCCTTACTGCTTGACCTGTTGACCATTCCTGGCTAAATCTGTTAGGTTGGTTTGGGAGGAGTCAAGGGCAATCTATGCAAAGACAATCACATTTTGAATCAAATGGTTTCATATATTGGAAAAGTCGCTTTGAAACTTATGTGAAATCAAAAGACATAAATTTATGGTATATAATTATAGATGGTGATCACAAAGCTATAATAAAAGATATCACAAGTGGTCGGGATGAGGATACTTCGCTTACTCTTCATAGTGATGAGCAAATAAGTTGATTGCTAAAACTAATGAAGCAAAGATGATGGTGGTCGTTGTGTGGTTGTGGTGGTGGTGGAGGGTGGTGGTGCTGGTCGTGTGGTGGTGATGTAGGTTAGTAGATGGATAAAAATTGCTAATTCAAAAAAAGTGATTGTGAGATGAAGATGAGGGTAAATTAGTCATTTCACATTGCCTTTGACTTTGACGGGGATTTGTAATGATTGTTAGCTAAAAGAGATCATTCGTAACAAAGTAGAAACGACGGGGGACATTTTTCACAATTTTAAATTTTAGGGGACGTTTTTCGCAAAAGAGAGAAATCACAAGGACTTTCTTTTGCAGTTTACCCTTTTCTTTATAACTATGAGATCTAAAACCTATTACCAGAACCTAAAGGCATTCTGTTGGGAGCACGGCGGCCGGTGGAGTTTGATCTGGTGCTTGGGCTATCAAACACGACTCGGCTTGCGACATAGACAATATAGCATGTGATTCAAGGTTCAACTGACTCCCCAAAGCTTCGGTAACCATTTCATCAAGTATGTCGTCTATGTCGTAAGCCAAGTCGTGTAAGATGTTAAGCCAAAACTGTGTGCTTGTGGCCTGCATCAGAAACCACAGCTTGTATCTGAACAGATGTATCTTTTAATATTTATATATTTTCTAATTTTAACTTTTGCCCTTAAACTTATCTCATGATATTGGAATTCCTCTTATTTGGTCTGCAGACTCATTTGATTATATGGAAAGCCTCATTTATCTCATGCTCCTTGAGGGAACGTAAGTTGCTAATTTCTGTCAGTGATTTACATCTTTGTGATTTCTTTTTTATTGGTGCAGTGATGTTATGTTTCTTTTTTTACATTGATAGTCATGTAAGCTCTGCTTTCTAGCTTTGATCCACATGTTATATAAAGTTCAAAACAGATATGCATGCTTACATGAACTGTGCGTTTCAGAAATAATTTGATTAGCTTGAACCGTAGCTCTTTGAAGCACCTTTATGCTTCCAAGTAGACGATCAACCTAAGTGCTTTGAGTATATATTTGCAATTCGAATTTCTACGTTTTCAATCATTATTTTTGAGTTTGGGGTGAAGAGGGGTGGGTAATGAACTTTCAGGAAATTTCCAAACACACAAACTACGGTTTGTAGAAGAGAGGTGATTGTACACTCACAAAATTATTGTGAAACATTACCAATAATAAGTGTACAACATATAACATGTAGCCTATGTATACCAAGTTTTTATTTTTTATTATTTTTTTTTCTCGTGCAAATCGTGTTTCTTTGTAGAAGGTGATGGTGTACTAGGAACCACTGAGGTAATCAAAATGTTACAAAAGAACGACCAAAATCCTGGGCCATCCTCACCATTTTCATAAGGGCACTATGTCCAGAAGGGTCACTATTCCTGCAACTGTTGCCATTGGATCCAAATCTAGAGTTGAGGGATGAGAGGCCATTGGCTGCAGACTCAAAAGCTGATCTCCAGTAACTTCCTGAGGCTCCACTGCATCTTGGACAGTCTTTTTATGTAACCTTTATAGAAATTTAATTTTATACATAGCGAGTTGCTATGGAAATTTTTAGCCATTTCCAACCAAACCTGCCCATTTTAACCCCTACTTAAAATTGACCTGTTTCAAGTTCAACCCCAGCCCACTTGACACACCCATCCTGCCACCTCTAACCTCTGCTAATAAGTTAGGAGATAAGGATAACACACAGTGATGATTCTTAATGAAAGATAAGTAGCCTATTTGGTGATTGGTTGGTTAAATAGATGGCAATATGCTAAGAATGATGCCTTGGTTGTTGAAGCAACTCTGCTTCAAGTTGGAGTCTGTATGGCATGAATGTTGAAATGGTCTATACTCTTTTTTTCCTTCAAGTTTTTTCCCATTGGGTTTTTCTTGGTAATGTTTTTAATGAGGTAGCCATTTGGACTGTTTGTCTATAAATCATATCATAGTTTACAGCTTGGAGAAGTGTTGAGAAGTCAGTTGGTTGCAGGTTGTGCTGCTGCAGTAGAGTCATACATGTCTGTTTTGCTTTAGCAGTTTGGTTTTGTATTTGTCATTTTAAGTTGCTGTAGTATAGATGTATGTTGTCTTTAGATAGAAATTAGAATCTTTGATGCACTTGGAAGATTTGGGAATGTCCAATGCTCCTTGGTGGTGTCTTGTATGAATTACAAGTTTTTGGTATTAATATATTTTAACCTTTTACCAAAATTAAAAAAAAAAAAAAAAAAATGGAAAGAAAAGAAAAAGAAAAAGTAAGTTGGGAGATAAGGAGGGTTAGATATAGCAGCTAAACCTGCAGAAGTTTATTCAGTATATTTTCTTTACCTTTTTTTACATGGCAAAGAACAACCGAGAACTGCCTGCATATCCCAGGACAAAGACTAAAGCAACAGTAGTCATCAGGACAGTTGAAAGAAAAAAGGCATAGACAACTCTCAGAGGATACACACCTTCAGAACATTTGCTGTAAGACTGTTAAGCACCGTTTCCAGGACTCCACATACCACAGAGCGTGACCCATGGAACATGATAAATCACTAGCCCTCTACCATGTATGGACTATAAGGCTAGGCGCCAAGGAGTTGGATACTTGCATATTACGGGATATAAATGGAGAGAAGAGCTTGCATGGCCATCAACTATAAGAACTAACATAACTACAAATCTACAATGCACAAGATAAAAGAAACTGACCGATTGGTAAATCAATGACAGTACTTCTTTACCTGCCGTCAAGTAGCATTGCATCAAATGATCATATAGTAATCAGTTCACATGTAATTTGGCTTTAGAAAACCAAACTAAAAGTTGGTTGACTTGTTTGTTCATCTTTTAATTTGGGGAGTGTGTATGTTACCTTTTCAATACTTCCACTTCAATGAAAAAAAGTATGTAAGTACTTCAGAGAGTCAACCAATGATATAACCATCCCTTCTCCATCACCCACCCTTCATCCCAAACTCAAAATAATGACAGAAATTGAAGAAACCCTAATGTATGAAAACAAAAGTATCCATTTTACATCATATGTATCAACGACAAAAAAGCCACACGACTATGAAAACAATAATAAGTAACATGACTACAGCAAACGAATACAAGATTTCACCCAAGAAGTAAATCAGTTAAAGAGATAAGAAACTTGCGTTCCTTCAAACAACATTACCTGAATGATCAAATAATAGGAGGCTTTCCATATAACTAACATCAATCGCAAACCGATTAAAAGGGATCCCAACATCAGGAAATTCTGTTTTAAGGCTTTCAAGATCAAACGAAACGAGCCTCTCCTCAAAAGTAGCATATAGAAACTTGTTACTTCGTGTAAACCCGATTGTCCACCCCACACCTCTATTACACTCAATCGTGTATGCCTTCATCCAACCCCTTCCGTTTTCACCCATCTTCCATAACTCTAGAACGCCACTATGTCCACCATATGACTTTGAGTATACAGAAAATACCGAATCAGATGATCCCTTCACTGCTAAAAGAGAACATGGGGAATCTAACAAAGGTTGTTCAATCTCATTAAACATCTCGTTGTCAAGATTAAATGACATTATACAAGGTCGAATACCCTTAAAACCCCTCCAATAAAAAACACCCTTATGAAACGCCACTACATTTTGACTCACCAGAAGAGGAACATCATTACGAACCATCTTCCATGAATCACTCCTCAAACTATAAACCTCAACCAACGGTGCCACATCCACAGAACCTAAATAACCATTTTTTATAAAGTAGATAAGTCTAACAACCTTATAGTCATTCATGAGTTCATGAAAACCAAACCATAGTCGAAAAAGCATCAACTTCTCATCCAGAAACATATCCGAAAACCGCGATGGTGGAAGCTTCTTATATTTTCTAATAATTGGATTCCAAATATAAATATCTTTCCCAAAATTATGCTCCAAACCAGGTGCTAAACAAAGCAATCCATGACACGAACCAACGAAATTTAACGAAAACTTAGGATCAGGGCTAACAGGAAATGGGGTTTGAATAGTATGCATTAATTCAAAAGATGTATCACATATTGCATGACAGATATTAGAGTAGCCAAAAAGAATATAGCCATGATGATTAGTATTTGAACTTAAGTTGATATGAGAAGTGATGAAACTGGGATTTTTGATAAGAGAATACCATGATTTGCAAACTGAGGTGCATCTGATTATGGTTTTGATTTCTGATCTTAAAATAATGTTGAATATGATCATCTCTGTTGGTAATTGGTTGCTCTGTTCAGCCATGGTGATTGATCTTGATTTTGGATCAATATGTTGAAATGCACAGCATGGATGGAGTCATTGACTAGTACTAGTAATATATTCTTGAAGCTTAAGTTTTTTTTTTTTTTTTTTTTTTTTTTTTTTTTTTTTTTTTCTTCTCTCTCTCTCTCTCTCTCTTCTTCTGCAAAATTTAACTATATCCCAATATTTATACCACAAATTTATCTCATATTTGAACAAACAATCATTTTGGTTGGATAGTTTCTCACACAATAAAAGGTATCATTTTGGTTGGAGAGCTTCTCACAAGTAGAGTTTTGAAAATGGTTAATTGCTTAAAAATATATCATATTTGCCACTTTTTTTATTATGTGTATTGATTATTTATTTATTTATTTTTTGTACTAAACTTTTAATTTCGATTATTGTATATATTTTGTGACTATTCTGTCATATAATTGACTAATTTACCCTTCAAAATTTGAAAAAGGTAGAGATAAAATGGTTATAAAATACACACAATAACCGAAACTACCAAAACTTAACAATCTAGTACACACGATAAGAAAAAAAAATCGCTACACACGACAACAAAAAATGCCAAATATAATATATTTTCAAACAATTAACTCTTTTGAAAATTGTGCTACAAAATAAGCCTAATGAGAGGCCTAACCACGTAAGTGTTACACTTGTTCTTGTTTTATTAGCAGAATAAACTTCATTGACACCATCAATTTCGTCCATCATTACTAATCAAAATCAAAATCTTGTATCCTCTTTTCTAGACATGATTTATATAATTTTGTTGAATAATTAAATAATAAACATAATTAATGTCAATACATGATTTTATATAGAGAGGTTGAAGGGAAAAAAATGAATGATAAAATGCTACATTCACATAAGTTTTACAAAATAATTTTATAAAATGGCTTGTCTTCAATAACAATTATCTTAATTAGTAATCTCTCCTTCTTTAAAATTCAAATATTTCTATCAATTTGTGCAACATCATTTTATGAAAAAAAATATTTTGTAAACTTTTTGTAAACACAACATCTTTCATAACTAGAGAGAGAAAATTTATTAATATATCTGAAACTTGCATAGGATTGTGAAAAAGGTTAATAGGTATTGTTAACGATACACCCTTTATAACACTGATTATGGAAAGCCGCTGATTATGGATTCTATGACTGCTTCAATTTGTAACACTGGAAAGGGTAGAATGGAGTATGCTAGAGTTTTGGTTGAGGTTGATGCTCAAAAAGGACTAACTGATAAAGTAGAAGTGATTTATAGAGATGCAAATAAGGTCCAAACCAGGGCTAAATATGTCAATGTGGAATATTCTTGGAAGCCAGAGTTATGTGATCAATGCAAAGTTTTTGGGCACAACAACATGAAATGTAGGAATAAGAGCAATATGATAGGTGTGAGTAATGAAAAGCTTGATAATGAGAATGTGAAGAAGTCAGAAGCAAAAGGGAGTTCAAAAGTGAATGGAAGAGGTGATAATCAGGGTAATAACTTGCAAAAACAAAATAATCAGAATGATAAAGGGAATTGGAGGAATGAGGGTTTGAAAAGGTATCCTAATAGACCTAGGTTTCAGTATAAATAGGTCATGAAGAAGAATGAGGAAGTTGATAAGGGGAAAAATAGTGGGAATGAGAAGGTTATAGGACAGACATCTCAAAGCAATGTGACTAAAACTGCTACGTCTTCAGAAAATAATGAGAAAAGTAAGGGAAGCCCAAGCAAGAAGAAATGGCTAGTTGAAAAGGGTTTGTTAAATGCTTTTAAAGAGAGTGCAAATAAGTATGCAGTGCTTGAGGTGGTAACAAATGATGGAATGCATGATGATCAAGAGTTACAGTGGAACAAGGAAGTTGATGATTACTTAATGAAGAGTGCTAGACCATCAGAGGAAGTATTCAAAAACTGGAATATGGCTATGAGATGTTACTTTCTGAAGCAATGGGAGATTTTGAAAGGCAAAGGAGAAGCAACTGTGGAAAATAATAGTAGTATAGAGGAGGATGTTTTTGAGGAGGTAAATGGAATTTCCAAAACCATAACTGATGATATGGTGGAGGGAATTGGGAAAGAGGTAGTCTTAGAATAATCATAATGAGGATTGTTGTATGGAATGTAAGGGGTTGAATCAAGGTGATAGACAAGAAGAGGTGAGGAAACTGATAAAAGAAGAGAAACTTACCATTTGCACAGTTATTGAAACTCATTTGAAAGCTAGAAAACTTCTTAAAGTCTGTCGGAAAACATTTGGGGAATGGGAATGGAGTTCTAATAGCATGTTTAGTAGGAATGGTTGCAGAATTATAACTGGGTGGAATAAAGAAGAGGTTAATTTGATGACGGTTGGATGCTCATCCCAGTCCATTTTATGCTTCATAGAACATAAGCAATCTAGAATTCAATCCTATATTTCATTTTAGTATGCTATGAATAAAGGTACTGATAGAAGAGATTTATGAAATGAGCTAATTAATCACAAAAGTATCACCACTGGGTCACCTTGGCTAGTCATGGGGGATATGAATGTGACTCTTAACACTAATGAACACACTCTTGGAGGTTCTTATTTGTCACCGGATATGGAAGAATTTGCTGAATGTGTGAACAAATTAGAAGTGGCTGATCTTTGTAGCAGTGGTCTCTTTTTTACATGGACAAAGAATCCTAAGAGTGTGGTTCCTGGAATTATGAAGAAGCTAGATAGAATCATGGTGAATGATGATTTCCTTTCCACCTATAGTGATGCTCATGCCATCTTTCTTCCATACTTAACATCTGATCACTCTCCTGGTATGGTTGTTTTCCCTGTGAATGAGGTTAAAAAGAAGAAATCTTTTAAACTTGCAAACTATATTTGTGATAAGCCTGAATTTATTCGGACTGTTGCTAATGGGTGGAGTATGCGGGTTAGTGGATGCAAGATGTTTAAACTTGTTAAAAAATTGAAACATCTTAAACCCGCTATGAAACATTTGAATTGGAAAAATGGTAATGTTTTTGAAAGAGTTGAGAAACTGAGGAATTTGTTGAAGGAGAAACAAAAATGCTTAGACTTGGATCCTCATAACTCTACCCTTAAGGAAGCTATGGTAGTTTTGTTACAAGATTATCATGTGGCAGTTAGTGATGAGGAAAAATTTCTATTTCAAAAAGCAAAAATTGAATGGTTAAGTGCAGGTGATCAGAATACAACCTTTTTTCATAGAATGGTTAAAGGGAGGATCAACAAGAATAAGATTGAAGTTGTATGTGATGTGATGGGAAACAGATTTGAAGGAGCAGATGTGCCAAACCAATTTGTAAAGCATTTTCAGATGTTCTTAGGGACTGAGCAAGCTGTTAATAGAATGGATTTGAGTACTACTATGTTCAGTAAAAGACTCTCTGAAGAAGAAGCCAATTTGATGATTAGAGAAGTGTCAAATGATGAGGTAAAAGAGGCAATGTTCAGTATTGGAGATAATAGAGCTCCTGGGCCTGATGGATACACATCCGCTTTCTTCAAAAAAGCTTGGAATATTGTAGGTGAGGATGTCTGCAATGCTATTAAGGAGTTTTTGAGCAATGGAAAGATGTTGGGAGAAATAAGTGCAACAGTTATATCTTTGATACCCAAGATCACAACTCCTAATATGGTGACTGATTTCAGACCAATCTCATGTTGCAATGTAATATACAAGTGCTTGAGTAAGGTTATCACAAACAGATTAAAGGATGCTTTGAAAAAGTTAGTTAATGAAAATCAGAGTGCATTTATCCCGGGTAGACAAATTCAAGACAACATTATGTTGACACAAGAGTTATTGAAAGGTTATAATCAGAAAGTGGGGGCTAAAAGAGTGGCTTTGAAAATTGACATCCAATGATGGAAAGAAGAATCAGAATGCACCCTGAGTTCAAATTTCATAAAGGTTGTAAAGGGATTAAGCTAACTCATCTCTGTTTTGCTGATGATCTTTTGGTTTTATGTAATGGGGATGTCAAATCTGTTAGAGTTGTAAAAGAAGCATTGGATGAATTCAGTGAAGCTTCTGGTCTCTTACCTAATCCAAACAAGAGCACAATTTTTTTTGGAAGCCTGAAGAATGAGGAAAGAGTGGAGATTCTTAATATAATACCTTTTGTTGTGGGGGTATTGCCAGTTAAGTATTTAGGAGTTCCTCTTATTACTAGAAGCTTGGGAGTGAAACAGTGCAAGAGCCTGATTGATAAGGTAATCAAGAGGGTTAATGATTGGAGAAATAAAAGTCTTTCTTTTGCTGGAAGACTCCAATTAATCTCTGTTGTATTGTCTTCTATCCAGGTCTATTGGTCATCAGTATTTCTCCTTCCACTAACAGTTATTGAAGCAATCAACAAAATTCTTAAAGGTTTCCAATGGTGTCAAGGAGAACTAACTAAAGGGAAGGCAAAGATAGCTTGGGCAAATGTATGTAAGTCAAAAAAAAGAAGGAGGTATGGGAATTAAGAATCTAGCCATCTGGAATAAAGCAATGTTAGTAAAGCATGTTTGGAATATTGCAACCAAAAAAGAATCATTGTGGGTGAAATGGGTACATTCTATTAGATTATCTGAGAATAGTATCTGGATTGTGCAATATAATAAGAATGAGAGTTGGTGTTGGAAAGATTTGTTGAGTATTAGAGATTTGATTAAACAGCATTTGGTGTGCAAGATTGGCAATGGAACAGTAGCATCAATGTGGTTTGATAACTGGGCAAATATTGGGCCTCTCATAAATCACATTTCATATAGAAGTCTCTATATTGCTAGAATTGATAGAAAAATCACTGTTAGTGATATGATTGAGGGGGGGGGGGGGGGGGGTAGATGGAAGTGGCCACATGATTGGAATCAAAAGTATCCTCAAATAGTTAGCCTTGATGTTCCTATACTAATTGAGGGGAAAAAGGACAGAGTTGTATGGAAGAATTCTAGAGGAAATGATATGAAGTTCTCAATAAAGACTGTTTGGCAGGATTTGTATGAGGAACAAGAAGGTGTTTTGTGGAGTAGAATGGTATGGTTTTCACAATCTATACCTAGACATGCCTTTATATTATGGGTTGCTTTACAAAGAAGACTTAGCACATAAGACAGATTTAGGAAATGGCAGCCAAATAAGGTGAAGGTATGCCCATTGTGTGATAATGTTCCTGAATCCCACAACCATTTTTTTTAATGTGATTTCTCTAAGGTAATTTGGGAAAGTATTCAAGAAAAAATGAATACTGATAAGCTACCAAATGTGTGGGACAATGTGGTGGAAGATTTTAGCAAAGGCATATGGAACAATTCTATTTGGAGTGTGGTTAAGAGATTATGTTTGGGAGCTGCAGTATACTACATATGGCAAGAAAGAAATGCTAGGCTTTTCAGGAAGGAGAAAAGATCTGGTGAAAATGTTCAGAAAATTGTTGAGGAAACTGTCAAACTAAGACTTATGAGCTTAAAGGTCAAAAACTCTAGTGCTATTAATAAAGCTGAAGAAATTTGGGGCATTAAGTTTCAAAAGAAGAAGGTTTGAGGCTACAAAATAGTTTGATGGCATTTTAGGCTGGGTATTCAAGGTGTTTGGAATAAAAAGGTTGATGAATCTGTTTTGCTAAAAGTCCACTACTGCAATTAAGGGGTGTTTGGGAATGCATTTTATTTGTGACTTTATGAAGCTTTTTAGCAGTGATGAAGTTCATGAATACATTGCAAGTTTATCAGGTTATCTTGTCTATCTTGTAATCTATCTGAATGGATTACATGATATCATTAGTTCATTACTATCGATGGCCTTGTACCTTGATAAGTTTAAACTTAATACACTGGTGATGCCAGTTTTCTTTTGAATAACAGGCCTTTGTTAGGTAGCTATTCAAAGTGACTGTCTTTTCCTTTGTGTTATGGTTTTAAACTTTTCATTAAGTAGGTTTCCCATAGTGGAGGGTAAAATGGACCGGAGGGTGGTACATGGGATGATTGGAATAGTGAGGGATGAAAGATGACCCTACTTGGTCCTTTCAGTGTACCACTAAGGGGGCATCTAGTTTCTCCCTCAAGGTGAGTGTTTCTAGGACCATGAAGCCTTTTGTAAAGAGGGAAATGTAGGGGTCCTAGAAGAACCCTTGACTGGAATGATTTGGGTTCCTAACGAAGCCATACATCCTTTCCTACCTTGACTGTTGTGGGTGTTGGTTGAATGGTCTAGGTGGGGGGATGATATGGAAATGTAGTTAGATGGTAGGTGTTTGTATTAAGGTGAAAGTGAAGCTACATAATGAATGATGTCTGATATCTGGATGAGGTAGAATGACTAAGATTGCAGCTTAGTTTTTTGGCTAAGATGGAGGATTGTATTTGTGTTAAGAGATAAGGCATGTCTTATCTCTTGAATTAGTGATGTATTATTTGTGTTATTAATAAAATACTTTCACCTTTGCACCAAAAAAAAAAAACAATACACCCTTTGGCTCACATATTGCCCCCTCGTAACCCCCGTCCCTTTTATACTATCTATTTACAGTACAAGACAATTATTTTAGCAGTTTTTTTTTTTTTTTTTTTTTTTTTTTTTTTTTTTTTTTTTTTTTTTTTTTACTTGTCAAACTTCATATTTTTTATTCCGTACTTTATGCTTTGTAGTATTATAATAAATCATAATTAACAAATTGTTATCTTTTTTAAAATGAAAAACTTAGGGGATATTGTTATCCATTTAAGGGAGGTACCAATATCTGGTATAACTTTAGAGCATCATACAAAACAACATTTATAGAGCACTTATGTGTGACTATGAGAGGTCATTATAAAGCATCCTTCTTCAATTTTCTCTTTAAAAATAAAGTTTAGAAGGGTATTTTTATCAAACACTTTCCTCGGTTTTAAGTTTCTAAGTTCTAAGAAATATCATTTTCTCTATAAATATCCTAGTGAATATATGTGCATAGCGATTGGATTTTATAACGGTAAATTATTATAACTGGATATCGTGGTTAGGTGTTTTGGTTAAATTAGCATGCATTCAAATAGTTGTAAGAAAATTAGTTGTTTAATTTAATAAAATATTAAGGGCCCGTTTGGTATATAGGTAGTTTTAGGATTTGGGTTTAGGTTTAGATTTAAATTTAGTTTAGAATTTGAATTTAGATGTGATGAAGAGAGAAAGAAAAATGAGATAAGAGAAAATAATATAATTAAATTAAAAAAAGATATTTTAATAATTAAGAAAAGTATTTAATGAGGAATTATTTGTTACCTTTTTAAGGGGTCATTTGAGGCCAAAATCGTATTTATATGTTCAAATATTGCTTTAAAATATTTTTTTTTAAGTACTTGGGACAAAAAATCTGGAATTCAGCACATTTTTGGGCTTGAAACAATGAAAAAGTGAAGAAAACGACGGCGTCACACATTACAACGTGACGCTGTCACTTGCAATGGAGATCGATTCTTGGTACGGAATTAACAAGCGACGCTTCAGTCAAATTTGAAGATTTTATAACCTGACGGCGTCAGGTGTATTTGAAGACTAAAAGTTCGTACAAAATTAACAAGAGACGGCCCAGAGCTTTTACTAAGGGACGGCGTTAGACATCACATGACGTCGTCAAAGATCCTAAGTGACGTCGTCACAACAGCGACTTGGAGAATACGAAACCCTAATTGGAGGTGAGCTGACAGTATCACACTTTGCAAGTGACGCCGTCACAGTTGTAAAACTATATATATTTTCGCATGTTTTCATTAATTCGTGTAACATCTTGGAGTAGGGTTTTGTGAACGGTTTTAGCAGCTATTGTGAGGCTTTTACAGCCTTTGAATTTTATGTTTCAATAAAGATAAGTTATTCCTTCAATCATTCGATATGTCTATGTATTTTTTGATTACTTGTTTCTCTTTTCTTCACTTTAACATGCTAGCTTAAGTTAATTAGTGTTTGCTTAGATCTAATGAAACTTAGTTATTGAATATTGATTTGTTGTCTCTTGTTTAATTGATTGCCTCGCGTTAGGCTAAGAAAACTGGCTAGTTTCTTATATGTGTTAGCTTGAATGTCTTAGAAAACGCAACCATAGAGTGCACTATTGGTTTTTCGTGTTGTATTTATTGCATAAAGTGTGGCTTGTAGATCCTAGAAAACTTAATAAACTTTAAGGGTAATGGGGAGACTAAAATTCATAGAGTTGGGGACTTCGGCACCTCCCATCGACCAATATTAAGGAATACAACGCTTCAATTAAAACAAGGACGTAAAAATTTGACAAATCAGCAGGAGATAACTAGGGAGTAATGATTGATGCTAAACCGTCAACTTATATTGACCAAAGGATTTGGTCAACAAAGTCAAACTGCCTAGAGTCAATGCTCCGTGGAAGTATAGGATTTCCCCAGGTCGTTATGTCCCGACGAGGTGTGATGGCTAATAAACGGTTTGTGATCGGGTGAATCTGGACGGGAAAGGGGTTGTGAATTATTAAGCTAAGGAATATAAGAAGAAATAGCTTAAATAAGCTATATGAATGATTACGTGAAGACTAGATACTTAGAAACGATTGAAATCTAAAAACGCGTACGTTCAGTTTAAAGCTACGTGAACGTACAAAATAAAACGTGAGTTTTGGTAAAATAGAATACTTACAAAGATGAAAATCACATTTTTACAATCCTAATAATAAAATAAACTTTTTAGAAAATTAAAATTAATTTTTACATTATTTAATTAATTACTATTTTTTAATTACTTATTACTTATTTAAATTAACCTAAATTATAACTAATTATGAAATTACACTAAAAATATGAAAATTAAATTTGGAAAAATCTAAAATATTATAAAACTAATTTTAAAATTAAAATTATATTTTTCTTACTTTTTATCTAATTATTATCAATTATTAACTATTTAAAAATACACTAAATAATAAGAAAATGTAAAATAACCCTAGAAAAATAAAATTAAAACTTAGAAAAATCTAAAATAATATAAAACTAATTTTAAAACAGAAAAAATATTTTTAAGACTTTTTAAATAATTATTATTAATTATTAACTAATTATTAATTAATAAAAACTAATATTAATTATTAAAAATACTAAATGAAAAGAGAAAAATATGAAAAAATTACAGAAATTATTTTAAGATATAAGGAACCTAAGAAAAATCTAAAATCACAAAGTGCTTAGAGAAAAAGCATAAAAATAAGCTAATAAGCTTAAGCTTCTTAAATAGAAGTTATCACTTATTGTAAAATTTATTTTTTCTGGTTTTTTCTTTTTCAAATCTATTTATAAACTAAAATAACAAACTTTTAAAAAGGAACAATGTTTGAATCTCAGGAATAAGCACTACAAGTGCTTATTAGCTTGACAGTTGACTTTGGTCAACTGTCAAAGCTAAAAGCTTTGAGATAAGCCTTAAGCTGAGACCAGGGGTTGTTTTAGATGCACACAAGTGATATCAACTGAAATTAAGCTAGAACAAAGAGAAAAGTCTACTAAATAAGCTTAAGCATGGAAATAAGCAATTCCAAGGACTGATTCAACAAGCAGGCCTGCAGCCAACTTTAATGGCTAAATAAGCTTATGAGATAAGCTGGTAAGCACAAGTAAATGACTAAAATGGCAAGCTGAGCTGGTGGGTGTTCCAAAAAGCCAAGGCTCAAGGTGTAGGACCCATAAATAAACATTTGAGAAGCCTTGGAACTTTGGCTTATTGCACTGATTCACTCAGTGTATGAGTGTGATCAGGCAACCTTCAAGGGTGAAATAAGCTATGGGCAGAACTTTCTTAGGCAAAAATAAGCACAAATCTAATAAGAAGGATTGAAAAGCTTCTCAAAAAGCTAAAATGAAAAGGATAGGGCCCACTTACAAGCTCATAATGAGCTTATGAAATCAGCCCTGTGGAACAGAACATGGTGCAGGGCATACCCTTGCCCTGCAGGGTACTTTAAACCAGGAAATAAGCACTAGAAAAAATATTAAAAATAAGCTGAGTGTGAAAATCAAGAGTTTAGCTGGGAGTTTATGCACCCAAGAAATTTCAGGACCTCAAGCCAAATACAAAATTCTATAAAATTCACCCAACTTTTGGAAAAATCAGAAAACATGCATTTTGACTTTTTAAGAAAAGCTTGAACTTTGACTTAAGTGCGATTCTAATCTATCCTACTGATTTAATAAGCTATCATAAGCTAATTGGGAACTGAAATGAGCTAAGCTACCTAATGATGAGCTAATATGAGTGATTATAGGTCCTAATGACCCAACAGTAAACAGATATGGGATCACTTAGGTGATTTTGACTATTTCTCACATAAACACTAGATTTTATGGTTTGACTAAGCAAGATTAATGCTGAGAATGTTGTTTAGGTGGATTTTAACCAAGGAAAATCACAAGGACTCAGTGGAACATGCAATTCCAAACACCCCTTAACAGATGACCAACATGAGTTGTGGTATGTAATATTGAGCTAGAGCACATAAAAGCTAATCCTAAGCATTTAAACAACTCTAACAAGCAGTACTAAACACAAATAAGCTACAAGCTTCGGCTAATAAGCTAAAAATAAAAGGAAATACAGAAATGGAAATAAGGACTTACTTGGAAACTGAAAATATGATGCTAAGAGAGACTGCTATATGAACTGATGAGATAAGCTCATATAAGCTAAGAGAGAGTTTAATGAGCTTATCCAGAGGGTATTAGAGCTTATACAAGCTTATATCCCCTCACTTATTTGTATTTCCTATTTATTTTTGATTTTTGGTATTTTTTTGTACTTATTATGAATTCCAATATACTAACTGATCTAAAATCTTTCAAAAGCTTATAGTTAAGCTTCTGTGAGCTTAATAACACCTAAACAACAATTATCTTTAGTAATCAAAACACAATGAGATTTATTAATGAAAATTATTCATAGAACTGAAATTGCAATAAAACTTGAGTTTAAAACTTAACAACTGATTAAATTACATTACAAAGGTTTCATAAAACTTTCTTAGAATAAAAATTACACTTAACAGTAGAAATTACAATAAGGACGATTTTTACTAAACTAATAACTAAACTAATTCTACTCTAATAATTTCTTCTGCTCTTTTTCTTTTCTTTTATAGACCTTGGGTCACTCCTCTGACTTTCCCACTTGCCCTCAGCCATTGGATTGGCTCAATCAAATCTTGACCCTTCAAACTCTTTTTGGCGGGAAAACAGAAACATCAACTCTGGGTGGGTTTGGTTTGCACATTTATGAGGAGGGGGGTTGGTTGGGTGTAGGTGATGGTATTTATGATGTTTGGTGAGGTTGGTGAGAAATTGGGAGGAGGGGGAGACAAACAAGCGTATAATCAGGAGGTTGGGGGTGGATGGATAGTGACTGGGGTGTGGGGTTTGACCCGCGTTGACCCTGGCATGGGGTGGATTTTTATTATTTTGGAGATGGGCTGGATTGTGTGGGCTTTGGGTGGTATTGGGTGGATTAGTTATTGGATTGGGTGGATTTAATATTAAAGGGTTGGTTTGGTTAAGAATAAATCACAAGGGCCATAATTGCCAAAAGCTGAAACTTTGAGGACCATAAATGCCAACCTTCCAAACTTGTTCCAAGGGTACAATATGCCAAGCACCAATAACTCAAGGACCATAATTGCAATTTTCCAAAATTTGAAATCCCAGGGACCTTTTATGCCAATTTTTAAACTTCAGGGACTAATTTTGTAATTTTCCAAAACTTTTCCAATTTTTCACCAAAGGACAAAATATGACAACTTATGATTTCAAAAGGACCTTTGGTGATAATTTTCCATATTTTGAATGACCAGGGACTAGTTTTGTAAATTTTTAAAAGTTGAGGGACTGAAACTGCCAATTTTGCAAACTTTGTACGTTTTTCATTTGTTTTTACTCATTTTGCATCTAAAACATATAAAACACAATTTTGAAATATTTTCAGTATTTTGATGCATTACTGAGTATTTTTGTATGTTTTGCAGTTCAGATATGACCAAAAATGATGAGTGTTTGAGCACTCATCAAGTAATTGAATCTAAGTGAACACGCTTTTCCCTATTGTTAATACAAATATCATCTAAAAAAAGTTATTTATATTTTACAATCTTTACTATATTTTGTTAACGACAACTATAAACTTTATTTTAGCAAAGTATGAATTTAGTCAAGTCTTTTATATACTAGTCATTCAGACCCGTGCGTTGCACACGGGCTCTATCTAATTGGTCATAGTGTAATGTGTGGTATTTATTTTCGTCATTAGGTTTGTAAGTTGTGATGGTATCACAACTTTTGTAAGCATCGCATAAGTTTAAGATGAATGAGTTTAATTAGTTGTTTGGTGACTTATATATTTAGACCGAGTCATTCATACCCGTGCGATGCACACGGGCTTAATCTAAATGTTCGTTAGTGTATTGTTCAACATTAATTTTCGTCATTATATGGGATGTATATAAGTGTTCATAGCGTAATCTTTGGCACTTATTTTCGTCATTATATATCTAAGTTGTGATAGTATCACACCTTTTTTAAGCATGACACACATTTAAATAGTTTATTGATATTAAAAGAGTACATGTGAATAGACTTTTTTCAAGATGCTACATTTAAAAGAGTCTCTTCACATGTAATTTTTTAATATGTATAAGTTACATACTAAATGTCAAAGGGAGGTTAAACGCATACGGTTTTTTCAAAATAAATGTAACCCTTATATAAAATCATAACAAAGTGGATATTCTCAATATTTTGATATCTAACTTGTGACAATGAACTATCCTTTTGGTTTATCATATCAAATACGGTAGCTCCACATTACTACGCTTAGTTACTCGAACTTTATTTTATCCACAAAAACCATTTAAGTTTCAATATTTTTTTTATTGTTGTGAAAATCGGTCCAATATTGTTAGTATATTTAATTTGTAGCATATTGCATATATAAATATATTTGAAGACATCAATCTCAACATATAATTTTGCTACTCTTAATAACTAATATAACAATTTTATTTTGCCAAATTTGTTTGTCATTCTACAAATGAAACTAAAATCTTATTAAGATAATCAATTAATCTTCATAGTGATATTAACACACCGCAAGACAAAAAACTACATTAAGAGCAAAAATATTAAAATGCACCAATAAAGTGTAGTAATAATTATTGATTAAAAATTGAATGCTCGTCACATTATTTTCAAGAAACTTACTTGCTAACGAATCAATAGTATTAGCCCGTTTATCGGTATTACATGAAGTAAATTATTGCATGTTTAATTTGTAACGTATAATTAATTTGAATGCTAAGTATTCATCCCACCGATGGCCGTGACGTTATTCTTGTTTTTGTTGTTGTTCTTGTTGTTGTTGTCTTTGTCGTTGTTCTTCATTGGTCTTTTGCATGTTTTGTTCTTGATATAATTTTTGTGACTTCTCGATCTCTTTCTTTAATGATTCTTGACGTGCTACAAAAAACAATTAGATATAGTTGATTGTTAGTAACTTAAATACAGTTAATCAATATATTGCATTTTTCGATCAAAGTAAAAATGTTCGTGCATGTTTCACTTAATTGATAAGACAATGATGTGTAGGATCTCTTAAACCATTAGAGAAGATGATGTTACTACCAAACCTCATAAGCACCATCTTTATGTCCTACATTGTTACACATACAAAACACATGTGAAATTTACATGAAACAATATAAATCAATATGCTAAATATGTAAGACGTTATAATGCTTACTTTACCACCATAATAAGATGTAGCCCAATGTGCACGCGGTGTGGAGGAAGTTGTGGTTTGTTGTGTGTGATTTTTGACACATTATATAGTCGATAAAATATTTGTAACTCATTGACGGGAAGGTAAAAAGACTAACCACTAATTGGTGTGTTTAATTTATGCATTCATGGCACTAAACACTTCATCTCCTATGTACTTATCCTTATGCATGACTATTAAATCAATGTGCTAACACATGAAGCATTCACATTTCACTTTCAATTCATGAGCCATTTATTATGACCACTTACATTTATAAGGCTACTTAAGCTTTTAGTATATAAGATAGCTACAAGTTTTACTTAAACAAAACTAAATTCCAATATGATACAATTTACTTGTACATAAGTAGTATTCATGTCATGTTAAGAAAAATGTCACATTAGATGTCAAAGTAAAATAAGTATGTTTTACAAATAATAAAAATGTGTCGTATGATAACATAAGTGATTAAACATTTTTAGTAACTCATAAACTAACTTGTTACTTCTTTATTAACAACACTAGATTAACTACCCGTCCCATGGGCGGACTAGTTTCAATATATTATTTACATAAATTTAAGATATTTGTAATTTAAATCATATAGTTTAATATAAAGTAGAATAAAACCAAAACAAAAAGTTATTTGAATGTAACCAATATTTATATCTATAGTACTAATAATTTATTAATTATTAGAAACAAATCACCATTGTTGATTGATATAAACCATTAAAACAAAAGTACCTCACATAGCACGGAATTTTCGTCTTATCTAAGTTTGTGTAAAACTTCTTTAAATACAACGTTGTTTGTTTTATCAGTGTAGTTACCCTCTCTGTCGCAACAAAGAACTCTCAACCCTTCTTTTCTCTTAACCCTTGAAACAGCTACATACAATTGACCATGATAAAAAAAACATTACGCTTTAAAAAAAGCTCAACTTTTGACAAAGTTTGCGCTTGAAAACGTCATCAATGAAAGAGTTTTATAAATGTAACATATACTTATTTATTCATACAATAAAGATCGGCATTATTGCTTCATATAAATTTTCAATTGTTTTTATGTTGTAACCACCGAATTCAATCTTAAATACGTATCTCACTCCAACTTTTCTAAGTTTTTAAGGTATGTTTCGACATCACTACGCTAAATAAAAATAATGTTCAATTAAGGAATGACATGGTTAAGTTAGTCAATTTTAATGAAAAAAATTGTGGCCAATCACACAACATAGGTAGCTTGCAAATGGAAGGTAAATTTCATTGAGTTCAGGAAACATAAATTAACACCAACAATTTTCAGAACAAAATAATTTATACGAAAGGGTTACCGCACTGATCACTCAGATCATTGATAGTCTTTGTTGTGTATTTCTTATAGAGTTCGTCTAAAGTAGAGAAGACTTTTCCCGAAGTCAGTTGGCTAATCTTGTTAGAAGATGATTCAGTTTCATTTTGCAACAATCGTCCACGCTTCTCAAAAACTCAATGGTGTACACAACTGCATAAATGGTAATAATTTTTATATCAAAAGATAATCAATGATTATAGGTATTTATTTTAATAATTAAGGCCAATGTAAAAATGAGTAGTTAATAAATTTTACAGGTTCAATAGATCTTATCTCACAGAAGCCGTCTTTCACGATGTTGTTCGGGTGTCTTTAAAAAAAGAGTTTGGGTGTAATCTTGGCCTTTTCTGGTAAGAATAGCTCTACATGGTATTCACTCTCATCGGAACTGTCTTAGTGTTTACCTCATTATTGCAACAGTTTGCTCAGTTTTTGTTTGATTTTGAAACAATATTGAGTTAAAGATTGGAAATTTAGCACAAAAGTGATAAGTAGTATTTATATGAAAGTGACATTAGCTGATAAATACCTGACCCAACAAACCACCAAATTTGCTCTCTAAACTCATCATTCTTCCAAGACCTTTCTCCAGTGTTGATGGAAATTGCAAAAGCCAAAGCGTATGCCCGGTGAGAGCAGTATCAAAAACTATCACCGAATATTCCATTGTTTGCACCAACCTTGAATCAGATTATAGAAACAATAAATGTTATATCCTAAAATATCCTTGATCTAAATATGTATATACTGCCTATATTCCACTTGACGAGTCCTCGTTCGACAATTGAAAGTCAAACATTAAACCTCATTTTTCACTAAAACCTAACTTTAAGATACAAAATAAAACCCTATTATCAAGAAACCATAAAAATTTTCTAACCATTTGAAGATCAGTGAAAGAGACATAACAAATGAATCGACTCACATTGGCACACATTGGCACTGAAATTGATCGACTCACAGTGGCACTAAAATTGTCAAATATTGATTTATTTCATCTACCCCATGACCGGAACATGGGATGGAATATAGTCCTGCAAATAAATTTGAAGATCAGTGAAAGAGCCATAATACAAACTTTATGCGAAAAAGGATTTTATCTTAATTTTGCTGTAAATACAAACATTATTCGAAGATCAGCAACATAGTGGCAGTCATTATAAGACTCCTGCCACTCTTAAACTCAGCAAAGACCCAATCCCTTTCACCCTGGCTTTTATCACCATGGATGGATAATAAACGCCATCCATCCTTTCTAAGTTGCAGTGTCACTTGATCACATCCTTTCTTTGTTCCATGAATATAAGAATTCTGCTTCCATCCATCATTTCCTTGAGTAGTCTGATCAGCCTACAAAGAATAAAAAAAATTCAATAGTTAAAGACCACAATGCCGACCAACCACGTGTCCGTCCCCAAAATACATATAGTTTAAAGGCATTCTTGCATATTCATGAAAAAATATAAAAGTAAAGAAGCGCACGCACAAAAATGCACCCTGCAACAATAATCGGCCAAAACGGAGGTCAATTCACGCACCATGCAACAATAATCAGCCAAAACGGAGGTCAAGTGCATCATACGCTTCTGCAAATTAATAAAAAAATAAAGGTCAATAGTTACTGAATGCGAAAGACTATAAACTTGCAATAGATGGCGTATCATAAACTATAAATTGGTAAGCACGGAACATAAAATCAATATAGAAATCACCCATGATCTGAATTTATAGAACTATAAAAGGGAATTATAAACCGTTCACCTAATGTAATAAAACGTTCACTTAATCTGCAAATATAGCCGCCAAAATACTTCCAGCAATCATGTATGAAAAGATGCCACAATCACGCTATTGGACAACAGTGTTAAAATGAAAAATAAGTAATTTAAATAATCATTTATTAAAACAAGAAAACTAACCTGTATTCATACATATTTAAGGTTAACATCACAAACGTTGCCGGAAATTTGATGCCATCAGTCGTCTAATCGGAAAACTGATGCATAAAAACAGTAACAACAATAAATCAAATAGATCAAAAACATTAACACAATTATAATCAGGTTTAAACTAAAAACAATAATTCTTATTCGCAGTAAATATGGAAATGATATATCCAAGCAAACAAATTAACAAAAAAGAGCTGAAACATGTATTCATACGATTCATAACTAATTCACAACCAATAAGGCTTTCATTCATACAATGTATAACCAATTCATAATCTCAAACAGTGCAGGATTTTAAAAGTAACATCCGAAACATCCATTGGATAATCAATAAGGGAGTTTTAATAAGCAACCCAAACACCTTTTAAACACAATTCATAATGATAAAAGTGAAATGGTTTATATTTCAAGGCTTTTATTTAAATACTTGTTGAGCAAATCAAGAATACCTGCACTTGTAAAGAATGCACTATCCCAAGCTAAGCTTTTACGTGAGAAACTCGGTCTTCTTGGCTCCAGTGATTCGAATTGAGAAGGTATTTTCTCACCTCCACACCGTTTGCTAAGATAATACTCATTCACATTATCAAACGTTACTACAAAACAAATGGCCTCATAAAACCCTCATAATAACAGTATTAAAAGCTATCCCATAAAACCCCTATAAGCACTTTAAATAAGCAATCTCATACAACCCATATATAAAAATTATATTTTCAGCTTCTTTTTCTTTGTTTTGCTTGTAAACCTGCATTGGAATAGTTTATATACCAATACAATGAAAAATGATTTGAACAATTTTGAATCTTAGTCAATGATTCAAATATTTTATATACCAATACAATGAAAAATGATTAATTGATTGTAATACATACCTTTTTAATGCGATAAGGTTATCATTGCAAACGTAGCCGGAAAATTGATACCGTAAATTGATTAAACGAAAAACTGCAAAATAACTAAACATTAATATTTAATCACGAATTAATAATCATAATAGGGTAACTTTTAATCCCTAAAAGAATACTAAACCACTTCCGTATACACCAAACCGCTATCAACAATGCATAATCAAATTACATAAAACATTAACAACAATAAATCAGAAACATGAACATAGTGATCAAAGGGCTAACATAAAAAAATGTAATTGACAAAATCAATTATGAAAATAAGCTTTACTAACCGGTAATCCATACAAACTTAACGTTGGCCTCATCTAGGTTGCCGAAAAATTACTGTCATCGGTTAGGTCACCAGAAGAAACAACCATCAATAATTGATACTGCAAATTCCACAAAAACACAATATATTTTTTTAAAGAAATAAAACAATAACACTAATCAACATATACATCAAACAACAAAATAATAAACATACAAATATATATCTGTACAGATTGCGTCGCAGGTATAGATCATTCAATCCGACGAAAGTTATGGTTATGTTCTGTTACAAAAACAAAATTATTTATGTTTTTTGTGTAGCAATTTTTTTTTTTTATTATTAATTTGATTGAATTGGAATATGAGGTGGTGATTGAATGGAAAATGGTGAAAGAAATTGTTGGTAGGTTTTTTTTCGGATTCAATTGATAGGAGATGATAGGAGGAGTAAGTTTAGGGGTTGCCAAATAAATAGGAATTAGTTTTAAATGAAAACAGATAGTCATATGTTGAATCAGTCAAATTTTTTGCCAATCATAGCATGTCACATGGCTTTTCTCTCTCCGCCACCTATTAGTCTAGTTGCCAAGTCATCATTCAGAAACAGGCTATTATATAGGTTGGGATTTAGCTAGCTACAATATACATTTTACAAGTTCACTTTGTTAAACAATTTTAATCAAAATGAAACTGCATTATAACATCACTACTTGGATCATTCTATTCTAGTAAAATCTGAGATTGTATATCATTGCAGGATGCTAGAAGATATGAAAAATATTTTAGTTAGATTTGATAAAGATTTTTTAGATCATGTCAGATTGACTGGCGGAACCAAAAATTAACAAGGGCGGAACCCTTTTTTTGGTTCCGGCCAGCCCGTGGCTTGCTGAGGCATTTGCCTATAAATAGCAAGCGAAACTTAGTTGTTTTCTCACACACTTACAGACATAAACATTGTATATTCTCTCTCACTAATTATTCCCTGTATCTAACTCATTAATATTCATTTTAGTGAACTTTTTAGATAGCAAGAAGATCAAAGCATCATTGAAGACTTATAAGCTTTAACAAAATGTTGCAAGTCTTGTTTCTTCATCACAATTGTGTATTGTAATTATTCATACATCATTGTTTGTACAAAATCATCATAAACCTCTGTACTGATCGGTTAGTATTTTAGTCCTCAAAATATGTAGTGTGACGGGAGTGGTTGTGCCCTTGTAAAAGAACTCGACATTTAGCTTTGTGTCGAAAATATTGTGGAAGCGACGTATAAAGGTTTTCTCCGCCGGATAAAGGAGCTTGTTGACTAGTGAAGGATACTCTCGAGTTGGATACTCGGGGAGTGGAGTAAGGCAAGGAAAAAGAGTCCTTGTAGACCGAACCACTATAAACCCTCGTGTGTGGTTTGATCGTTTCTATCTTTCTTGCATTTACTTATTGTTATTTTGTTTGAATACTTTAGTTGATTTCACAAAAAAAGGAATTTAAAAATGGTAAAACTATTCAACCCCCTTCTAGTTTTTTACAATTGGCATCAAGAGCTAAGTTACTCAAGATTTTTAAAATATAGTGTATTTTAATTGAAATGATCCATGAATTTTAAAAATTTTAAAGAAGGGCAATCTATGTAAAGACCACCACTATTTGAACCAAATGGTTTCATATATTGAAAATGCCGCTTTGAAACTTATGTGAAATCAAAAGACATAAATTTATGGTATATAATTATAGATGGTGATCACAAAGCTATAATAAAAGATATCACAAGTGGTCGGGATGAGGATACTTCGCTTACTCTTCTTAGTGATGAGCAAATAAGTTGATTGCTAAAAATAATGAAGCAAAGATGATGGTGGTTGTTGTGTGGTGGTGGTGCTGGTCGTGTGGCGGTGATGTAGGTTAGTAGATGGATAAAAATTGCTAATTCAAAAAAAGTAATTGTGAGATGAAGATGAGGGTAAATTAGTCATTTCACATGGTCTTTGACTTTGAGTAACGGGGATTTGTAATGATTGTTAGCTAAAAGAGATCATTCGTAACAAAGTAGAAACGACGGGGGACATTTTTCATAATTTTAAATTTTGGGGGACATTTTTCGCAAAAGTGAAAACCACAAGGACTTTCTTTTGCAGTTTACCCTTTTCTTTATAACTATGAGATCTAAAACCTATTACCAAAACCTAAAGCCATTCTGTTGGGAGCACGGCGGCCGGTGGAGTGTGATCCGGTGCTTGGGCTATCAAACACGACTCGGCTTGCGACATAGACAATATAGCATGTGATTCAAGGTTCAACCGACTCCCCAAAGCTTCGGTAACCATTTCATCAAGTATGTCGTCTATGTCGTAAGCCAAGTCGTGTAAGATGTTAAGCCAAAACTGTGTGCTTGTGGCCTGCATATCTGAACAGATGTATCTTTTAATATTTATATATTTTCTAATTTTAACTTTTGCCCTCAAACTTATATCATGATATTGGAATTCCTCTTATTTGGTCTGCAGTCTCATTTGATTATATGGAAAGCCTCCTATTATTTGATCATTTATCTCATACTCCTTGAGGGAACGTAAGTTGCTAGTTTCTGTCACTGATTTACATCTTTGTGATTTCTTTTTTATTGGTGCAGTGATGTTATGTTTCTTTTTATACATTGATAGTCATGTAAGCTCTGCTTTCTAGCTTTGATCCACATATTATATAAAGTTCAAAACAGATATGTATGGTTACATGAACTGTGCGTTTCGGAAATAATGTGATTAGCTTGAACCATGGTTCTTTGAAGCACCTTTATGCTTCCAAGTAGCTGATCAACATAAGTGCTTTGAGTATATATTTGCAATTCGAAAATCTACGTTTTCAATCATTATTTTTGAGTTTGGGGTGAAGAGGGGTGGGTAATGAACTTTCAAGAAATTTCCAAACACACAAACTACGGTTTGTAGAAGAGAGGTGATTGTACACTCACAAAATTATTGTGCAACATTACCAATAATAATTGTACAACATATAACATGTAACCTATGTATACCAAGTTTTTATTTTTTATTTATTATTTTTTATTATTATTATTTTTTTTCTCGTGCAAATCGTGTTTCTTTGTAGAAGGTGTTGGTGTACTAAGAACCACTGAGGTAATCAAAATGTAACAAAAGAACCACCAAAATCCTGGGCCATCCTCACCATTTTCATAAGGGCACTATGTCCAGAAGGGTCACTATTCCTGCAACTGTTGCCATTGGATCCAAATCTAGAGTTGAGGGATGAGAGGCCATTGGCAGCAGACTCAAAAGCTGATCTCCAGTAACTTCCCGAGGCTCCACTGCATCTTGGACAGTCTTTATATGTAACTGTTATATAAATTTATACATAGTGAGTTGCTATGGAAATTTTTAGCCATTTCCAACCAAACCTGCCCATTTTAACCCCTACTTAAAATTGACCTGTTTCAAGTTCAACCCCAGCCCACTTGACACACCCATCCTGCCACCTCTAACCTCTGCTAATAAGTTAGGAGATAAGGATAACACACAGTGATGATTCTTAATGAAAGATAAGTAGCCTATTTGGTGATTGGTTGGTTAAATAGATGACAATATGCTAAGAATGATGCCTTGGTTGTTGAAGCAACTCTGCCCTATCTATTGAGTGCTGAAAGATGTTGCCTTCTTCATGGGGTAGTGTTTGCTTTTATGACTAAGGAAATGTAGTTCTTAGTCTCTATTGTTTCCTGTTTAGTGGTGCTCAGGCTTCTTCTGTATCATCACTTTTAGCAGTCTTGGTTGAGTGTCATGAAAAGAAAGGCTGCTGTGATATATTGCACCACTTATGGCAGTGTTGTCAAGTTGGAGTCTGCATGGCATGAATGTTGAAATGGTCTATACTCTTTTTTCCTTCAAGTTTTTTCCCATTGGGTTTTTCTTGGTAAGGTTTTTAATGAGGTAGCCATTTGGACTGTTTGTCTATAAATCATATCATAGTTTACAGCTTGGAGAAGTCAGTTGGTTGCAGGTTTTGGGAATGTCCAATGCTCCTTGGTGGTCTGTCTTGTATGAATTACAAGTTTTTGGTATTAATATATTTTAACCTTTTACCAATAAAATAAAATAAATAAATAAATAAGTAAGTTAAACCTGCAGAACTGTAGAGTTTATTCAGTATATATTCTTTACCTTTTTCTACATGGCAAAGAACAACCGAGAACTGCCTGCATATCCCAGGACAAAGACTAAAGCAACAGTAGTCATCAGGACAGTTGAAAGAAAAAAAGCCATAGACAACTCTGAGAGGATACACACCTTCAGAACATTTGCTGTAAGATTGTTAAGAACCGTTTCCCGGACTCCACATACCACTGTGCATGACCCATGGAACATGATAAATCACTAGCCCTCTACCATTTATGGACTATAAAGCTAGGCGCCAAGGAGTTGGATACTTGCATATTACGGGATATAAATGGAGAGATCAACTATAAGAACTAACATAACTACAAATCTACAATTCACAAGATAAAAGAAACTGACCGATTGGTAAATCAATGACAGTACTTCTTTACCTGCCGTCAAGTAGCATTGCATCAAATGATCAGATAGTAATCAGTTCACATGTAATTTGGCTTTAGAAAACCAAACTAAAAGTTGGTTGACTTGTTTGTTCATCTTTTAATTTGGGGAGTGTGTATGTTACCTTTTCAATACTTCCACTTCAATGAAAAAAAGAACTATGTAAGTACTTCAGAGAGTCAACCAATGATATAACCATCCCTTCTCCATCACCCACCCTTCATCACAAACTCAAAATAATGACAAAAATTGAAGAAACCCTAATGTATGAAAACAAAAGTATCCATTTTACATCATATGTATCAACGACAAAAAAGCCACACGACTATGAACAATAATAAGTAACATGACTACAGCAAACGAATACAAGATTTCACCCAAGAAGTAAATCAGTTACAGAGATAAGAAACTTGCGTTCCTTCAAACAGCATTACCTGAATGATCAAATAATAGGAGGCTTTCCATATAACTAACATCAATCGCAAACCGATTAAAAGGGATCCCAACATCATGAAATTCTGTTTTAAGGCATTCAAGATCAAACGAAACGAGCCTCTCCTCCAAAGTAGCATATAGAAACTTGTTACTTCGTGTAAACCCGATTGTCCACCCCACACCTCTATTACACTCAATCCTGTATGCCTTCATCCAACCCCTTCCGTTTTCACCCATCTTCCATAACTCCAGAACCCCACTATGTCCACCATATGACTTTGAGTATACAGAAAATACCGAATCAGATGATCCCTTCACTGCTAAAAGAGAACATGGGGAATCTAACAAAGGTTGTTCAATCTCACTAAACTTCTCGTCATCGAGATTAAATGACATTATACAAGGTCGAATACCCTTAAAACCCCTCCAATAAAAAACACCCTTATGAAACGCCACTACATTTTGACTCACCAGAAGAGGAACATCATTACGAACAATCTTCCATGAATCACTTCTTAAACTATAAACCTCAACCAACGGTGCCACATCCACAGAACCTAAATAACCTTTTTTTATAAAGTAAATAAGTCTAACAACCTTATAGTCATTCGTCAGTTCATGAAAACCAAACCATAGTCGAAAAAGCATCAACTTCTCATCCAGAAACATATCCGAAAACCACGATGGTGGAAGCTTCTTATATTTTCTAATAATTGGATTCCAAATATAAACATCTTTCCCATAATTATGCTCCAAACCAGGTGCTAAACAAAGCAATCCATTACACGAACCAACAAAATTTAACGAAAACTTAGGATCAGGGCTAACAAGAAATGGGGTTTGAATAGTATGCATTAATTCAAAAGATGTATCACATATTGCATGACAGATATTAGAGTAGCCAAAAAGAATATAGCCATGATGATTAGTATTTGAACTGAAACTGATATGAGAAGTGATGAAACTGGGATTTTTGATAAGAGAATACCATGATTTGCAAACTGAGGTGCATCTGATTATGGTTTTGATTTCAAATCTTAAAATAATGTTGAATATGATGATCTCTGTTGGTAATTGGTTGCTCTGTTCAGCCATGGTGATTGATCTTTGATTTAGGATCAATATGTTGAAACGCACAGCATGGAGTTATTGACCAGCAATATATTGTTAGAAAATAAAGTTTAGAGTTTTAAAAGTAATGCCTACAAAATAAGCCTAATGATCTTAATCAAAATCTTGTTTTATTAGCGTAACAAACTTCATTGACATACACCATCAATTTCGTCCATCATTATTAATCAAAATCTTGTACTATTATCTTTTCTGGAGATGATTTATAATTTTGTTGAATCATTAACAAGCTGTTTGGTTGATGTCTTTAGACTAGGTTTTCTTTTGAAAAAACAGTTAACACACGTTTGGTTAAGGGTAGTGGCTTAGGGTTGGCAATGAGTCATTCACCCTCACTCCCATCATTCACTCCCAATCAATCCCCTTATGTCACATCACTCACTCATTTTTTTTATCATTCATCCTTATTTTTGTTGGCAATGGGTCATTCACCCTTCACTCACTTTTTTTTGATCCATTAAAATTATTAAAAGCCTAAAATTTCGTTAAAATTAAATAAACATTACATAATATTATTAAAAAACATAAAATAACTAAAGCTCCACTAAAATTTAAAAATTAAATCCTACAAACTACATGGCCAACCGTGTTGTGCGCATATCTCGCGTTTCCTTTTGATGACGAATTCCTTAAAACCGAGTCTGGGATATTGTCATGCGGGTCCATAACGAACTTCATGTCACGATTGTAGGTCTCCCCATCAAGAAACTTGAAATACTCTTCATCCTTTTTCTTTTGAGCCTCCAACTGCGCCTGCAATAAACTTTGCTTTTCGGCCGTGTAACTTACAAGGGTATTCTTCATCCTTCTTCATCTTGTTCGACTTGTTCATGTTGTTCGATTTCTTCAACTTGTTGTGTCTCGGGTACCATGTTAACATGGTCGAAATATTCATCATCATCGGTATCCTCACGAATGGGTAACGGACCGTTCTCCGGTTCACGCCTTTTTTGTTGGGTATAGCGCGGCTTAAACGGGTCGAAATGAGTAGGCAATTGCGGGAGTTGTTGTTGGGGGTAGAAAAATGGTGGAGATTGAGGTTGGGGGTGGTAACCAGGTTGTGATTGAAAAGATGGTTGGGGGCGATAATCGGGTTGTGTTTAAGCTCGAGGTCGAATTGCGCCCCTCGCTACTCGGTTTGTTTTTCTTGGATCTCTCGTTTTTTTTAGGCTCCATTTTTTTTATGCTCGGTATTTTTTTATTTTTATTACAAAAAGTTGTTTTTTTGTTCACATCCATTGTTGGCAACAAATATATAGTCAAACAAGAAAAAGTAATCGTTGTTTGATTTCCAACGGTCAAAAGATGCTCCAACGTTTGAAAAATCCTTGCCTTCCCGTGAATGAAAGTTTCATGCAAATGATCCATCATTTGCGGTACCGTGCCATCGGCGGCGGTGTTCCCGCAAATGAAGCTTCCCGTCCCGTGCCATCATTTGTCCACTGCCAACGCCCTTAGAAAATGGGGATCATGTCCAAATAGTGATCATTTCAGAAATCCCATGTAAAGAGGCTACCTTTCAACTGTTGGCATTCTATTTGTGGGACCTTTATCTATATTTTGATTTTTTATTAGTTTTATATAGTAAATAAAATGTAATTTAATATTTATTTAACTAATATATTATTATTTAAATCCTAACCTTAATACTAAAACAAACAATTTTTATATTTTCTCTCTCTTACATCAAATCGTAATCTAAATCCTAATCCAAATTTAAATCCAAATACAAATTCAAATCCTAAACCCATTTACAAACCAAACGGGCCCTAAATAATAAAATAATTAATGTCAGTTGAGAAGTAAAAAAGAATGAAGGATATAACAATATCTTGGAGGGAGAAAATTTGGTAATTTTAATGACTTGAGACCGATAAGACGAGAATCTATTATTGATCGTTTATTTCTTTTATAAGATCGGATCGAATCACAAGATCTTATTTAAATATTTAAAAATCTTATTTATCTTGTAATAGTGTAATACCAACAAACAAATTTTCATTATCCATCTACTTTGATATGGGTATTAACCAGAGATTTAACATAAAAACCTAAGTCTAATTTTTTTCTTTGTCTTTTTGTGTTTCTTATTTATTTAACTTTTTTTTTACATTCACGTTTTTTTCTTCGCTTTCATACGTTTTCATATGTTCCCGTCCGTTTACATACGTTTTCGTCTGTTTTCTTATGTTTTCGCCCGTTTACCTCCGTTTCATAAGTTTTCGTCTATTTTCTTACGTTTTAGTTCATTTTCATACGTTTTCATCTGTTTCTTTCATTTTCGTCTATTTTTCATACGTTTTCGTCTGTTTTCTTACGTTTTCGCCCATTTTTCGTCCGTTTTCTTACGTTTTTCGTCCATTTTAATGTAAACCAAAATGTTTTAGTTAGCTAAACCTGATCCATGTGTGATACTGTCAGTTTACATACAAATAGTCATACAAGTCACTTAGCATTCCCAAAATAGTACAAACTCAGGCACCATGTAATGTGGCTCGGGACCTAATAAATATATATTTGGTGTCGAATAAGGTGTTAAACCTATCGAAACATGCACACTTTATCAATTAAGAAAATAAATGCAGTACAAATCTAATAGAAGCATGTTACAAGCTCAATGTCTCTTGTGATTTCTCATATTATCACAACATTCATCACATTATCACAACAATCCCTCAATAACTACTAACTACCACACTTTTATTATTATTTTTTCGTGTATCTCATTCTCGTGTTGTTCAACTTTTTGGAGGAGAATTTGATATCACAGGTGACATTACAGATGTGTTAGCTTCTTCTATTTGTTGAATCACTTGTGATATCACAGGTGATATCAATATTGATATCACATGTGATATAACATGTGTTTGAGCTTCTTTAGTTTGTTTATGAAGATGTTGTGCTTTATTTAACCATAGCTTCTTCAATTTGCTGATTCAGCCATATATATTTTCAAATCCCGTTGTCAAACCTATTGAAATACGTACAATGTATCCATTGAATAGATAAATCCAATCATAACTTAAATAATAAGCAAAATCACATTAAATAATTATGTGTTTAAAGCAAAATCAATCTGTTTAACCTATTTAATCTAACAACTTAAATAATACGCAATATTGCACTATAATAAATAGCTTATCAGTAACTAAAACACAAATATCATCCACAAAAAGCACATAAAACATCAAAATTATAATATGAAAAAAAGTGATAAAACACAAAGTAAATAATATATCATCAAAACTTTTAAACCCCTCCTTCCCCCACCAAAAAAAAAAAAAAAAAAAAAAAAAAAAAAAAAAAAATCCCTTAACTATGATTATAAAAAAATATAACAATGAAATATCAAAAATGATATTATACATGACATATAATAAAGCTTAACAAGTAAACAAAAAAACCTATCAAATAAACAACATTTCACATGTGATAATACAAATATCACTAGTGATATACACAAGTATAATACTATTTACTTACACATTTCATCAAACACTTGGTATGCATCCATGTATATAAAGCTTTCTACTTAGAAACTCAATCAAATGTAAATAATAAAAAACACAACCAAAAGCATGTTACAGTCACAATAAAAAATACACCAAAACAAATTCTTTTTTCTGTATATATTAATAAACAACTAAAATCAACAAAAAAGCAAAAAGATCTTCATAAACATTATCAAAAACAGAAATATAAGAATAAAATCACAAGAAATAGTTAATAAATAACAAAATAATGAACCGGAAGCGCCGTACCATGTTTTTTCCCCCGGATCTGGTTCGGATTGCCTTGATTTGTTCATTTTTATGTGTTTTCTTTGATTTTGACGGTTAAAATCGGATGATTTTTTATGTTTTTGTTTTATTTTGAAGTTTTCATTTAGAGAGAGAGAGAGAGAGAGAGAGAGTGACAGTGAATTGTGATTCTGGAAAGTGATTAGTTTGGGGGTGGGGGTGGGTGGGGTAAGTTTGCAGAAGTTGCATAAATAGTCCCTTCGTGTTTTTTATTTTTAAAGACTATTGTTTTGATCGGGCGGTCCACAATCAGACATTGGTATGCAGCAATTTGAAGGTATGTAAAATAAAGCGCCTTTTCGTATTCAAAGCTAATTATATAACAATTATGAAGAAAGAAGAGTTTGGAAAGTTAAAATAATATGAAAATGCAAAGCGTGATGCTTTAAAAATACTAAAATAACTAATTGGTGATTAAAAACGTTGGATCTTTTAATCTAAAAATCTATATATTTTACACTTATAAAACATTTATAATAATACACGCTTGTTTTATTGTTTTACTTTAACAAAATTCATTCACTCATAGTTTATTAGTTAGTTAATTTAGGGGAAGTATAATTGAATTGGATTTAGATCTTACGATCCTATGGTTAGATAGAGATGCTACTTAAGATCCTACGCCTTTTAAGATCACACAAAGGATTGACTCGTTTTTGTTTAACGTGATCATAAAATCGAAAGATCTTAAGAGCTAGATCGAGATATTAACAACTATCATTTAAGATATTCAAAAGTTGGTTTTAGCCAATCACGAACAAGTTAAATGGATACATATTTTTCTTTTAATAAAAATTAAGGGCTAACTTTTGATTTTCCCTCTCACAATACACACAACATGGCTTATCATGTTGATAACAACTTGAGAGGATCCTTATCTTAATCTTAGTATGGATAACTTTGAAGCATCCTTGTACAAAACATACATTTATGGAGCACTTATGTGAGACTATGAGAGGTCATTATAAAGCATCTTTCGTCAAATTGCGATATTATGGTCAGGTGTTTTGGTTAAGTTACCATGCATTCAAATGAGGAAATTAGTAGTTAAATTAATGAAATAGTAACATGCATTCAAATAGTTGTCACATTGTTGCCAAGTTTACAGGAAATTGGTGGTTTAATTTAGTGGAATAGTAATTATGACATAATAGTAATTCTTATTATTATAGTTTTAAGCAAAACCAGACCATTTTCCCTCTATATGCGGTATAAATACGATGTATAGTGGATACTTATGTTTAGGGCTCATCACGCTACAAAACCGTACCGAAGAAAACCGATTTAGTCCAAATGTTCGGTCCATTTCCTGGTCGGTTTGGTCTGGTCCAACAAAGCATAATAGTCGGTTCTACATAAGACCGAACCAGACCGAGGACCGAAAATGAGGAAAAGGGTGGACCGAGGACCGGACCGAAATATGTTCGGTCCGGTTAGGTCCAATTTCTCGGTTCGGTCCGATCCGTCCACGGTCTATAATGCTCACCCTACTTATGTTTGCCTGGATAACGGTTTCTTTCTTTTCGATAATTATTCCGAGTTTGAGATGAAGGGTGGGTGATGGGAACAGAAATAAATGGATGGTTGTACTTGTATCGTTTCTCAAGTCTTTGAACCGATGTGTTTCATTTTTATCGTGGAATTAACTTTCAGAAAAACATGAAAATAAAATCATGATTTTTAGAAGGGAATGATGCCATTAAATCCATGAAAGTGTACTTATTGAAAAGGCAATAAACATTCCATCCATAATCTAGAAGTTAATGAGGAACAAACAATAAGGTGTTGTTTGTTTTTATGAATGTTTACTGTTTGAACTGCAATAGCATGTTTGCGGAAAAAGATGTGGATTTTAAACATTTAAGAAATAAAAAGTGGTAATCTAATTAGAAAAAGTCCGCAAAATTAAAGTAGAAATAAGTCATTTTTGCCTTATTATGAAAGAAAACAAACTAATTTCTTTCATTTCATCTTCCCGCCTGCAGACATAACATGAAAATATAAATGTACTTGTTTCATTTCCTCTTATTTTTTTTTATTAATAAAAGTGAAAACAAGTTATTTTATCAAAAAACAAACATTGTGCAAGTCAACCAACTTTCAATTTAGTTTAGAGTAAATTGCATGGTTCGTCCATGTGGTTTGGGTGAAATCCCTACACTCGTCCCTGATTATTTATTTATTTATTTATTTATCTATTATTATTATTATTATTATTATTATTATTATTATTATTATTATTATTATTATTATTATTATTATTATTATTATTATTGCCTTGTCCATCCCTAAAAATAAACTATATAACACTGTTCACCCCTATCTCCAATGTGTCTTATTTATTCTTTAAGTCCGGTTAAGCCCGTCTCAAGTGTGATATTTTTGTCTTTTCCATTTTGCATCGATTATAACAAGCTAATTAAAGTCGTTTCAATTTACATCCCCACTACTTTTTCACTATTTCCCTCTTAGTCTCTAAACCATTTTCATCAATTCATATTCCACCCACAAAACCCTAATCATTTGTTATGCACATGCTATGGTGGTAGTTGTGTGGTGGTAGAGGGTGGTGGTGGTCTTCGTGTGGTGTTAGAGGGTAGTGGTGATAGAGGTTAGTGGTGATGATGGTTAGTGCAGGGATAATAATTGCAAATTCAAAAAAAAAATAATTGTGGGATTTGTAAAATGACTAACGGGGATTTATAATGATCGTTAGCCAAAAGAGATTATTCGCAACAAAATAGAAACCACAAAGATATTTTTCACAATTTTGAGTTTTGAGGGACCGCAAAAATAGGAAACCAAACCACAGGGACATATTTTGCACTTCACCCTTTTCTTTAACTTTGAGATCTAAAACCTATTATTACCAGAACCTAAACCTAAACCTAAACCAGGTGGTGGCGGCTAGTAGAGTTTGATCTGGTGCTTGGGCTATCAAACACGACTCGGCTTGCGACATAGACAATATAGCATGTGATTCAAGGTTCAACTGACTCCCCAAACTTCGGTAACCATTTCATCAAGTATGTCGTCTATGTCGTAAGCCAAGTCGTGTAAGATGTTAAGCCAAAACTGTGTGTGCTTGTGGCCTGCATCAGAAACCACAGCCTGTATCTGGTGTAAGGTGTTTTTCCATCTGAACAAATGTATCTTTTAATATTTATATATTTTCTAATTTTAACTTTTGCCCTTAAACTTATATCATGATATTGGAATTCCTCTTATTTGGTCTTCAGTCTCATTTGATTATATGGAAAGCCTCCTATTATTAGGGAACGTAAGTTGTTAGTTTCTGTCACTGATTTACATCTTTGTGATTTCTTTTTATTGGTGCAGTGATGTTATGTTGCTTTTTATACTTTGGTAGTCATGTGAACTCTGCTTTCTAGCTTTGATCCACATGTTATATAAAGTTCAAAACAGATATGCATGGTTACATGAACTGTGCGTTTCAGAAATAATGCGATTAGCTTGAACTGTAGCTCTTTGAAGCACCTTTATGCTTCCATGTAGCCGATCAACCTAAGTGCTTTGAGTATATATTTGCAATTCAAATTTCTACGTTTTCAATCATTATTTTTGAGTTTGGGGTGAAGAGGGGTGGGTAATGAACTTTCAGGAAATTTCCAAACACACAAACTACGGTTTGTAGAAGGGAGGTGATTGTACACTCACAAAATTATTGTGCAACATTACCAATAATAATTGTACAACATATAACATGTAACCTATGTATACCAAGTTTTTATTTTTTATTATTATTTTTTTCTCGTGCAAATCGCGTTTCTTTGTAGAAGGTAGAAGGTGATGGTGTACTAGGAACCACTGAGGTAATCAAAATGTAACAAAAGAACCACCAAAATCCTGGGCCATCCTCACCATTTTCATAAGGGCACTATGTCCAGAAGGGTCACTATTCCTGCAACTGTTGCCATTGGATCCAAATCTAGAGTTGAGGGATGAGAGGCCATTGGAAGCAGACTCAAAAGCTGATCTCCAGTAACTTCCTGAGGCTCCACTGCATCTTGGACAGTCTTTTTATGTAACCGTTATAGAAATTTATACAAAGCGAGTTGCTATGGAAATTTTTAGCCATTTCCAACAAAACCTGCCCATTTTAACCCCTACTTAAAATTGACCTGTTTCATGTTCAACCCCAGCCCACTTGACACACCCATCCTGCCACTTCTAACCTCTGCTAATAAGTTAGGAGATAAGGATAACACACAGTGATGATTCTTAATGAAAGATAAGTAGCCTATTTGGTGATTGGTTGGTTAAATAGATGGCAATATGCTAAGAATGATGCCTTGGTTGTTGAAGCAACTCTGCCCTATCTATTGAGTGCTGAAAGATGTTGCCTTCTTCATGGGGTAGTGTTTGCTTTTATGACTAAGGAAATGTAGTTCTTAGTCTCTATTGTTTCCTGTTTAGTGGTGCTCAGGCTTCTTCTGTATCATCACTTTTAGCAGTCTTGGTTGAGTGTCATGAAAAGAAAGGCTGCTGTGATATATTGCACCACTTATGGCAGTGTTGTCAAGTTGGAGTCTGTATGGCATGAATGTTCAAATGGTCTATACTCTTTTTTCCTTCAAGTTTTTTCCCATTGGGTTTTTCTTGGTAAGGTTTTTAATTAGGTAGCCATTTGGACTGTTTGTCTATAAATCATATCATAGTTTACAGCTTGGAGAAGTCAGTTGGTTGCAGGTTGTGCTGCTGCAGTAGAGTCATACATGTCTGTTTTGCTTTAGCAGTTTGGTTTTGTATTTGTCATTTGAAGTTGCTGTAGTATAGATGTATGTTGTCTTTAGATAGAAATTAGAATCTTTGATGCACTTGGAAGATTTGGGAATGTCCAATGCTCCTTGGTGGTCTGTCTTGTATGAATTACAAGTTTTTGGTATATAGTTGTAGAATTTATTCAGTACATCTTCTTTACCTTTTTCTACATGGCAAAGAACAACCGAGAACTGCCTGCATATCCCAGGACAAAGACTAAAGCAACAGGACAGTTGAAAGAAAAAAGGGCATAGACAACTATGAGAGGATACACACCAAGAACCGTTTCCCGGACTCCACATACCACTGCGCGTGACCCATGGAACATGATAAATCACTAGCCCTCTACCATTTATGGACTATAAGGCTAGGCGCCAAGGAGTTGGATACTTGCATATTACGGGATATAAATGGAGAGAAGAGCTTACATGGCCATCAACTATAAGAACTAATATAACTACAAATCTACAATGCACAAGATAAAAGAAACTGACCGATTGGTAAATCAATGACAGTACTTTACCTGCCGTCAAGTAGCATTGCATCAAATGATCAGATAGTAATCAGTTCACATGTAATTTGGCTTTAGAAAACCAAACTAAAAATTGGTTGACTTGTTTGTTCATCTTTTAATTTGGGGAGTGTGTATGTTAACTTTTCAATACTTCCACTTCAATAAAAAAAAGAAGTATGTAAGTACTTCAGAGAGTCAACCAATGATATAACCATCCCTTCTCCATCAGACCATCACCCACCCTCCATCCCAAACTCAAAATAATGACAGAAATTGAAGAAACCCTTAGGGTGCGTTTGGTTCGCAGTATGTTTTGAAATGAATTGTAATCTGTCAAAGGAATTGTAATTTGAATGAATTGTAATTTAAAGAGTTGGAATGTGTTGTAATTGTAATGTGTTGGAATTGTAATTGATGTATTATGTCAATTTGTTTGGTTGGATCTCAACGTAATTGTAATTCAAAAGATAAAAGATAAAAAATAATAATAATAATAATAATAATAATAATAATAATAATAATAATAATAATAATAATTATATTAAATAATTAAATAAATAATAATAATAAAAATATTAATAATTTATTATTATTATTATTATTAATATATTACTATTATTAAAATACTAAAAAATAATAATAATAACATTTTATTATTATTTTTATTATTATTAAAATAATAAAAATAAAAAATTATTATTATTATTATTATTAAAATAATAATAATAAATTTATAAATATTATTATAATTATTATATAAATATAATAAAAATAATAATAATAATTATTATTATATAATAATTATTATTTTAATATTTATTATTATTATTATTATTATTATAAATATTATTTATTATTATTATTATATAAATATTATTATTTTATTATTTATATAATAATAATAATAATAATAATAATAATAATAATAATAATAATAATAATAATAATAATAATAATAATAATAATAATTATGAATTACAGCGTAATTCAAAACTTTCCATCCAATATCCTATGTAATCTGAATTACCTCCATTGATGTAATTGTAATTGCTGAATTACAATTACAACGCAAACCAAATAGCCTACGTAATGTAATCTGAATTACAATTCCCTTGATTCTGCGAAACAAACAGCCTACGTAATGTAATCAAATTACAATTACATCCAATTACGGCGAACCAAACGCCCCCTTATGTATGAAAACAAAAGTATCCATTTTACATCATATGTATCAACGACAAAAAAGCCACACGACTATGAACAATAATAAGTAACACGACTACAGCAACCGAATACAAGATTTCACCCAAGAAGTAAATCAGTTACAGAGATAAGAAACTTGCGTTCCTTCAAACAACATTACCTGAATGATCAAATAATAGGAGGCTTTCCATATAACTAACATCAATCGCAAACCGATTAAAAGGGATCCCAACATCATGAAATTCTGTTTTAAGGCTTTCAAGATCAAACGAAACGAGCCTCTCCTCCAAAGTAGCATATAGTAACTTGTTACTTCGTGTAAACCCGATTGTCCACCCCACTCCTCTATTACACTCAATCGTGTATGCGTTCATCCAACCCCTTCCGTTTTCACCCATCTTCCATAACTCCAGAAAGCCACTATGTCCATGGACGGAGCTTCCTTAGGGCAGGGAGGGGTGCTGCCCCCTCCCCCCCCCCCCCCAAGATTCTGTCTTCTAGTGACTGTTTGGTAGTACAAATATATCTCATATACATTGTGGTCCCTTCAAAGTCAAAAACAAACCATCAAACCTCGAAATAAAAGTACAACAACCCATGACATGTGTGTCTTTTTTCCTTTGAAGATGGAGTATATATTCTATTAAGTTTGCTCTTCAATAAAATAGTGTACACTATTTTTTTTTTCTTTCTAAAATAGTTTTGGCCCCCCCTATCAAACCGCTCAAGCTCCATCCCTGACTATGTCCACCATATGACTTTGAGTATACAGAAAATACCGAATCAGATGATCCCTTCACTGCTAAAAGAGAACATGGGGAATCTAACAAAGGTTGTTCAATCTCACTAAACATCTCGTCATCGAGATTAAATGACATTATACAAGGTCGAATACCCTTAAAACCCCTCCAATAAAAAACACCCTTATGAAACGCCACTACATTTTAACTCACCAGAAGAGGAACATCATTACGAACAATCTTCCATGAATCACTTCTCAAACTATAAACCTCAACCAACGGTGCCACATTCACAGAACCTAAATAACCATTTTTTATAAAGTAGAGAAGTCTAACAACCTTATAGTCATTCGTCAGTTCATGAAAACCAAACCATAGTCGAAAAAGCATCAACTTCTCATCCAGAAACATATCCGAAAACCGCGATGATGGAAGCTTCTTATATTTTCTAATAATTGGATTCCAAATATAAACATCTTTCCTAAAATTATGCTCCAAACCAGGTGCTAAACAAAGCAATCCATGACACGAACCAATGAAATTTAACGAAAACTTAGGAGCAGGGCTAACAGGAAATGGGGTTTGAATAGTATGCATTAATTCAAAAGATGTATCACATATTGCATGGCAGATATTAGAGTAGCCAAAAAGAATATAGCCATGATGATTAGTGTTTGAACTTAAGTTGATATGAGAAGTGATGAAACTGGGATTTTTGATAAGAGAATACCATGATTTGCAAACTGAGGCGCATCTGATTATGGTTTTGATTTCTGATCTTAAAATAATGTTGAATATGGTCATCTCTGTTGGTAATTGGTTGCTCTGTTCAGCCATGGTGAATTGGTGATTGATCGATTTGGATCAATATGTTGAAATCGGCGTGGAGTCATTGACTAGGACTAGTAATATATTGTTGAAAATTTAGAGTTTTAAAAGTAACTAGGAAGAAGCCCCCGCCGCGCGGGTTTTTTTTTTTTTTTTTTTTTTTCAAAAAATAAGCTATTTAAAAAATAGTCTTTGTTAACTCAACTTCGGTAACAAACTTCCTCCAATATTTCCACCATTAATAAACCTTGATTTCTTTCAATTAAACTGCAATTTGAACGATAATTCAAAATCAAAACCATAGAATCAACTCAGTTTTTCAATCCGCATCTTTTGGTGCCAAAACCCCCAATTTTTATTAGGTTTTGATATAAAACCCAGAAGTGTGAATTTTGGAGCCAAAATTTCAATTACTTTGAATTCATTCCTGTTTTCAATTGTGATCATGTCTAATCGAAAGAGAACTCTTAAAAGGTAAAATCGAACTCCAAACTGGTATAAAGATCATGTTGTTGGGAAATTAGGTCAGAAACGTAATGAGAAGGATGTTGAATTGAATAGGAATAAGGAAAAGAATACAGTTAAGGCAGGAAATGATAATCAGAATGTTGAAAGTGTAACCACTGAATTAGATGAAACTGGAAAGGAAACGGTGGATAATAGTAGGGAGGTGGAGGATAAAGGGAAGAACTATGAGGCAGAGGGGGTAAGTGGTGATGTTACAGAGGTTGTTAATGATGGTGTTGATGATCAATGTAAGTATCCTTTGACTAATAACAGTGGTGTGAATCCAGAAGTTGATGATCAATGTGAATCAATTGGTAATGGTAAAGATATGGATGGTAATGGATTAGTGGATGGTGGCAAAAAAGGTATGCAGAATGTAAGTACTTTTGAGGAGACTGAAAAAGGTACACAGATGGATTGCAATGTAAGTACACCAACACACTCTCATACTAGTAATACTACATGTGATAGTGATAATATGAAGAGTAAGAACAATACTAGTTATGCTAATGTGGCTAAGAGTAATTTGGGCTACTTGAATAACAAACTCTGTCACATTCTTACTAGTATTAGTGAACAGGGTATTGAGGTTGTAATTTTTGATGAGGAAATTGTCATAGAAGGAAGCAAAAAGTGGGAGCATACTGCCTGTGGGTACTTTGTTGGGTATAAAATGTATGCACAAGAGATCAATTATCACTTGTTTAGAATGTGGGGAAGATATGGATTGAAAAGCATTCAAAACATTGGTAATGGTACTTTTGTGTTTAAATTCAAAGATGAGCAAGGTCTACAGGATGTTGTGGAAAATGGTGTATGGATTGTTAACAACAAACCAATGGTGGTGCAAAAATGGGATATAAGTGTTGATGTGAACAAAGTTGAACCTTGTGTATTGCCTGTATGGGTTAAGATTGTTAACATACCATTGGAAGCATGGAGTCAAAAGGGAATTAGTGCTATAGCTAGTAGCCTAGGCAAACCTATAATAATGGATGCTATGACAACTAAGATGTGTACACAAGGAACTGGAAGGTTTGGATATGCTAGAGTGTTAGTTGAGGTCAATGCAAAGAAAGGATTAAAGGATGCTATTGAAGTTCAGTACTGTGATAAGAATAACAAGACCATTGCTACAAAAACTGTTAAAGTGGAGTATGATTGGAAGCCTCCAGTGTGCTCTAAATGTCAAGTTTTTGGGCATTGTGTTGATAAGTGTGGACTAAATAATAATAAGCAAGGTAAGGATGTGGGGGGAAACAACAGTGATAAAGGTGTGGTTGGTACAAAACAAATGAATCAGAATAAGAATGAGCAGGTTGTGAATAAGAAGTTAGATAGGGGAAGGAAGTATGTTGCACCTAAATATGCTTTTGTGCCAAAACAAAAGACAAATGGGCCTCCCAAAGAAGCTGTGGAAAAGAGGAAGAATGATGCAGGTACAAAACCAAATGAGAATAATAGGACTGATACTTCACCTAAGAAAACATGGAATGTCCAGGCAAGTATTTTGACAGCAATCAAAACTACAACAAACAAATATGCTCCACTGCAAGATGAAGATGTGGCTGAAGTAATTACAAAGATTAGTACTGATAAGAGATTAATAGTGGACAAATATGTTAAGGAAAATCAGGACCCACCTCTGAGTGAAACAATTAAATGGACAAAGGAGATGGAAAGCTACTATAAGGAACAAAGAGATGTTATGAATAAGAATAGAAACAAGCATAATGAGAATATAGAAGAGATTGAATTAGATGAGAATGATGTGTTCATGGATAAGTCTGATAATGCAAGGTTCATGACTACTAATGAAATCAATGGTGGGAGCAGGACACTTTTTAATAATTGATCATGGATTTCAAAATAGCTAGTTGGAACATTAGAGGGCTTGGTAAGCTGTCTAAACAGAATGAGATAAAGAATTTGATCAGGAATGAAAATTTGAGTGTTTGTGCAATCCTTGAAACTCATATGAAAAAGGACAGAATAAGCAAGATTTTTGATCAAATCTTTGGAAATTGGGAATGGCAGCATAATCTAAATGTGAGTATCAAGGGATGTAGAATTATTGTGGGGTGGAATGGTAATGTGACTAATTGTACTCTGATCCACAGTACCAGGCAAGCTATGCTTTACTTGATTGAAGTTCTCAATACTAACAACAAATTCTTCTGTACTTTCATCTATGCTGCTAATCATGGTAGAGATAGAAGAGAGTTGTGGAAAGACTTGGGTTTGTTTAAGCAGATTATTAATGATGAACCATGGGTATTAATGGGATATGTGAATGTCAGCCTCAACTTGGAAGATCACTCAGAAGGCACTGCTTATATTACTCAAGACATGATGGAATTCCAAGACTGTGTTAATGAAATTGAAGTAGAGGATTTATGCAGTACTAGTTTCCAATACACATGGACTAAAAGTTTGCATAACCCAAATGCAACAGTTTTGAAAAAACTTGATAGAATCATGATTAATAACAAATTTCTGACTAAACATGTTAATGCTAATGCCATATGGAATCTCTGATCATAGCCCTGCCATTATGATTTGCCCTAATATGATGATTAAGAAAAGAAGAGCTTTTAGGATGGCAAATTATGTTACTAAAAAGTAAGAGTTCATGAATATTGTCAAAGATGCATGGAGCTCTCAAGTCCAAGGTCATACAATGTATCAGGTAGTTCAGAAGTTGAAAGCAATGAAGAAACATCTTAACAATCTCGACTGGAAGAATGGTTGCTTGTTTACTAAAGTGGATGTCCTAAGGAAGAAACTTCATGAGATTCAAACTGAAATTGACAAAGATCATACCAATAAAAGGCACAGAGAAGAGGAAGTCTTAATAATGAATGATTTTAATGAAGCAGTTAAAGATGAAGAGAGTTTATTGTTTCAAAAGGCTAAAGTGGACTGGCTTAAAGAGGGTGATAGGAACTCTGCATATTTTCACAAGATTATTAAGAGCAGACAAAACAAAAGTAAAATCTGTGCTGTTAGTAGTGAAGATGGTAATGTCTACACAAAGGATCAAGTTGGACCTCAGTTTGTCAGTCATTTTGAAAAGTTTTTAGGTATAACTTCCAATGCAAAGAGTGTGAATGATGATGAGGGAGGCATTTTTACAAGTTTAATCAGTAATGAAGAGGCTCTTAATATGGTGAGGGAGGTCAGCAATGAAGAAATTAAGATTGCTCTATTTGACAGTGATGATAATAAAGCCCCTGGGCCAGATGGATTCACTTCTAAGTTTTTTAAGAAGGCTTGGACTGTGATCAAAGATGACTTTTTTAGAGCTGTTAAAGAGTTATTCAATACTGGTAAGCTACTTGGGGAAGTGAATGCTACTTTGATAACTTTAGTCCCTAAGATTGCTACTCCTATGAAAGTCTCAGATTTTAGACCAATTGCATGTTGTAATGTAATTTACAAATGCATAAGTAAAGTACTCACAAACAGAATTACTAAAGTGCTAACCAAGGTGGTGGATCAGAACCAAAGTGCTTTCATTCCTGGAAGGGCTATTACTGATAACATTCTTTTTAACACAAGAGCTTCTAAAACGGTATAATTGTGCAAATGGTCCAAAGAGATGCTCATTCAAAATTGACATACAGAAGGCTTATGACACAGTTAGTTGAAAGTTCTTATAAAGTATTTTGATCAAGTTTGGGTTCCACAACATCATGGTACAATGGATAATGGCCTGCATTACTACCCCAAAATTCACCATATGTGTCAATGGAGATAGGTTTGGATATTTCAAGGGTGGAAGAGGATTGAGGCAAGGAGATTGTCACAACTCACCATTTCAGGTCATTTCCCAAACTTTAGAAAAATACTATTCATCAAACACTATTCATCAGTTTACTATTCATCATTTTTTGTGTCAGTTTGACATTCCGAGAAGCATTCAGAAATTTTACTATTCACTGAACACTATTCATTGCCGGAAAAGTTTTCAATATTCACTTGCATTACACATTTCATCGTAAATTTAGTTTACGGGTATTAAAATTCGCGTAACCAGATTGGTTTAGGTGCGAATTCATTTCATTATCAGTAAGGACACTGCATACGGACTAGAAACAGTCTGCATATCATCATAACAGCATTTTCATGTTATACCACTCGTAGGATTTTCAAATTTACATATTTGATACATTTAACGTTTTTCTTATAATTATTTATAATAAACGTTAACACCCGGTTTATACACGACGAATATATCTAAATATTCCCACAATGGTCCCGACATATTTTTATATCCATTTTATCATCATAAAAGTTATAACATTCAGTTACCCAGTATTTTGGAATTTTATTTTATTTATAACGTAAGCTTATGAATATTACGACGGTTTTCGTGAAAACTAAATAATAGTCACCCGAACACTCAGTAATTGTACCCAACATATTTTTATCATTCTTATGATTTTATTTTGTCCCGGTTAACTTTGTTAACATTTATTTCTATTAAACCCGATACCCGATTTTAACTAATAACACATAACAACACATATCCTACACTAATTTCCTAATTAAATCAAGACTACCCCAACCCCCCCCCCCCCCTCATCCACCATGGCCGGTCCTCAAAAGTCCCCACTAGGCCATTTTACACATTTTCTTAACCCATGGCATTTATGTACACTTATTAAACAATATAACATATAATTACTTATTTACATAAACCATAAAAACATAAACATAACAATTTTGAGAATCAAAAAGGCTCATCTCATCTCCTTCTCCATCATAACCCACGACTTCACCATAATCCATGATCAAGTGATCTTTTTCCAAAAGTTAAAGCTACAAAGTTGTTCATTTCATCATTCTAATCAAGAATCTTACAACAAAAACACAAGTAACACAAGATTTCTCATCATCTAATCACCTATTATTTCAAAGTGAGTATTTAAAATTATTTTCATGTTTTCATCTAATTAACATATGTATCTCATGGTATTCATGCTTAATTTCATGCACAAACTAGTTATACCACTTTATTTTTGTAGACTTTTGAAACATACAAACCCTAGATTGTGATTTAGGTGTTCCCTAGTTAAATTAACTTGATTACTAGTCATTAGGAACCCATGGCACTCTAAGAAGGTGTATGGTAGGATTAGTATAGTTTTGTGAAGTTTGCAAGAGATTTGGTTGAAGTAGAAACTAGTTTTGAACATGAAAAATGGATTTGTAACAAGTATATATACATGCTGTCCCATTTTTGGTAAATTCTGGAAAATCAGTAATTACAAAGGAAACTTTGTCAATTTTTTTAGAAAATACTTTCAAAAACGAATCCGTAGGCGAAAGAACGGATTAAAAAGAGTTTATAACGAAGAAGTTATGGTTTTTGCAAGTTTGTTGACGAAAAGTATTTTTCTGAAAATTACATGCTGTTGGACGTTTTTCGTCGGACAAAAAGAGGCTTTAGACGTAACCCGGAGGAGCCGAGCTTTCCAAAATATATTACTACATACTAAGACGTAACTATGGATATAAAGAACAAGTAAAACGGACTTATAACGACAAAGATATTCACGTTTCAATATCGGCAAAAATCCTCTATAATTGGCAGCTTTCACTAGTAATAATAATAATAGTACTTCTACGTACTAAATTCTAGATTTTCTAGAAATATTAACCAAGTACCCAAATTCATAACTAATGATGTATTAGTGAACTCAAGTATATTTTCATTACTACAAGGCGTTATTTCAAGGATTTCAACCCAAGGATTTCAACACTAACATTGATACATACGATATATATATATATATATATATATATATATATATATATATATATATATATATATATATATATATATATATATATATATATATATATATACATATATACACATTTCAACTAGTTTATTTTCTAGTAGCAATATTTTCCTAAGTCTTGAAAAATGTATATTTTTGATAACAACAAGTATTTTTCAAAGGGTAGAGTGGTATAGAAAACATGTGCATGGACATTCATAACATCATTTGGTGATCTAAAATAGATCGTTCATCATTCATATTAGGTTGCGGCAGCTAATTGTTCATTGTTGTTCATTACACTTCATCACACAGTATCATCAGTTAAGGTGAGTCATAGCCCCTACTCTTTTAATTGTTTTGCAAACTCTTTGGGGGAGAATACATGCTCGTTTTACTTAAACGCATTACTTGTTTTACATGGTTGATTACTCAAACATTTTCAGCTTTACCTATATATACGTTTGATCACCTACATTTCATTGGTATGTTGGATTACCTGCATTTCATGGGATTTGTCATCATTGTTTATACGACCTCATTGTCACCAATTGTTCCGATATGCTCATCATAATATTGTGGTATTCCCCACTTGGCTGTGATGTCAAACGTAATATTGTGGTATTCCCCACTTGGCTGTGATGTCAAACGTATTGTGGTATTCCCCACTTGGCTGTGATGTCAAACGTATTGTGGTATTCCCCACTTGGCTTTGATGTCAAACGTAATATTGTGGTATTCCCCACTTGGCTTTGATGTCAAACATAATATTGTTGTTTCCCTACTTGACTGAATTACGATGCCTTTGCATCAACCTTATTACGGATTTTCCCACTTGACTGATTTATCATATGGCCTCATGGACTGAATTATTTATATAGCCGTTTTGCTATATTTATCTTGGAATTTGGATACAAGTATTACCTTTGTTGACGTAAACATATTACATTTGGTAGTGGGTTGTAAACACACATGTTACAAGTCTCTTATGGCGGGACTTGGAACTGAGTGGATTTACGATGCCTTTGCTGGGAAATCTTCATTCATATGCATTACATTCTTTTTCACAAGACTCTATGAACTCACCAACCATTGTGGTGACACTTTAGCATGTATTTTCAGGTTTTAAGCAATGGCATGCTACAGGAGGTTTTGGCAGGGCAGGGCATGGTCATAGAAGACTCTGATATATTCATTTGGGGACCGTTCTAAATTATTTTTAGGGCCTACTTCCGCACTACTTTTAACAATGTAAATTCAACATTTTTGATTAAACTATTTTATTCTAAATGATTGAAGTGAAAACCATTTTGTACTTGTGTTGTAATACCAATTGAGTTACACCCCAGCTACATGTATGCTTCCGCTAGACCCGATTTTGGGGGTGTGACAGATTGGCATCAGAGCTTTGGCTATAGCGAACTAAGTGTTTTTAAAACCTAGACTATAGCTACTTTCAAGAAAACTTAACCCTATGACTGTCACGTGCCTGCCTGCCAAGATGATGCCTCATTTATGGTTAGTTGCTGACATAGGTGATGAGATTTGTGTCTCATTATCTGATATATTATATTCATTTATTATAGTTGATTACTATAATTGTCTTTCATATAAGCATGTTCACGTATCATATATGTCACCGCATTATGTTTTTCTTTGCATAGTTTCATCATTTGACCTCGAGTTTGGTCACTTGCCTTAGTCTTTCAGAACGTCTTGGTATTTGTGAAGGACATAGTATTAGTATAACTGGGCTGAGTATTTCAAAATTCATGGAACCTCGGTGGAATATAGACTAGTCATTTATATTCAACCCGGGATAGTAGGACATAGGCTGACTACCTATATTTGACTCAGAAATGAATTTTGCAACACTGAGAATGGTTATAATAAAATTTTGTCTGGATTGAATCCTTTACTCATTTTCCAAAGGTTCCATTCATGTGTGTGTATACCCTCATTGTCAGAATATCCATACTTTTCACCACTTCGTTAACCGCCGCCTGGAAGCACGTCAACTGGTCATTACATCTCATGAATCTTCACGTCTATGCATGATACACTTATATCACAGTATTTTCTTTTATCACAATCTCATTTTGTCACAGTTGTCACAGTCTTTTCCCTTCTCACCATCAATATCATTTCCTTTCACATCCCCATATATATAAGGAATTAGCTAACACTCTATGGATTCCGATGTCACTTATCACTCACTACTCCCAATATTGATAATTGGATATTGTCAATGACCTCCCTAGGAAACGTCTTATTTATGTTTCACCCTTCTTTCTTGTTTTGAAGAGCTATGCCGCCAGGGAAAGCTAAAGCTACTCCAACTATGACATCTGCTGCTATTCGGAAATTTGTTAAGGATAGTATAGCTGAAGCTCTAGAGATCGAGAGAGCTGAGGTAGCTGCAAGGGCTGCTGATGCCGCTTTACAGACAGGGACGGATGAACAATCCAATAATAGACGTGAATGTACTTGGAAGAATTTTAAGGTTGGTGATCCCATCAAGTTTAAGGGCACTGAAGGAGCGGTTGCTTTGATTCGCTGGTTCGAAAAGACTGAGAATGTGTTCCTCATGTGCAACTGTCCTGATGTCATCAAGGTAAAATTCGCTACTGGTATGCTTTTGGATGAAGCTATGTCATGGTGGAATTCTTATGCTCAACCGATTGGTATGGAAAATGCCTACAAGCTCACCTGGGAGCAATTCAAGAAATTGATGACTGAGAAGTTTTGCCCTCGTACTGAGGTGCAGAAGTTAGAAACAGAATTCTATAAGCTGGTGACTAAAGGTGATGACATCGAGACCTACTTCAGGAAGTTTCAGGAGTTGGCTGCACTATGCCCAACTATGGTTCCAGATAATGAAAAGCTGCTAGAAAATTTCATCGGTGGACTACCGCGCAACATCAGTGGGAACGTAATTGCTTCTAAACCACACACGCTGGAGGAAGCTATCAGAATGTCTCAAAAGCTTATGGCTCAAGTGATGAAGCAAGAAACTACTGTCAACAACAACAACGAAAACAAGAGGAGAATGGATGACAACCAAGGAAACGATCAAGTATGGCAGCCAACCAAAGGACAAGAAGTGTTTAGAGCTTATGCTGCAGGACCACGCACAAAGAAAAGATATACTAGAAATTTACCTTACTGCAACAAGTGTAATCTGCATCACTTATATCATTGCAGTGGACTGTGTGGAATATGCAAGAAGCGGGGTCATCTAACTAAGGACTATAGGAAACCCACAAATCAGAGAATTCCAGGAAGTTGTTTCAAATGTGGAAACTTAGGGCATCTCAGAAAGGACTGCCCGGAGCTAAGGAACAAGAAAACAAAAGCCTTAACTCTCTAGTGTTGTATTTCTTTTGTGTTTAATTCTACGTTCTATCGTATAAGTTTCATGTACTATTAACGAATTCCGATCTAATGAATATTCTATCTTTTATCACCTCAAACTCCTAGCGATTACATTAAGATTCCTTTGGAACTACACCACCTATCATCTGCAGACCAATGGTCAGAAATTAGAGAACAATTCAAACATAGGGAGATATGCTCAAAGCACGAGTGATTGACTATAGAAATGGTTGGATTAACCATTTGCCATAAATCAGATTCTTTTATAACCATAGTTACCACACAAGCTTAGAGACTACACCATTCGAGGCACTCTATGGTCGAAATGCCAACATCCATTGACGGATCAAAATTTGGAAAAGCCCAACTCACTAGTCCAAGTAGGCATTCATGAAACAACCAGAAATTTCCTACAAATCAAGAATCAGTTACAAATTCGATAAGTTGTAAACCCTTAGAATTTCAACTTCATGGCAGAGTCATGTTGAAAGTTCTGCCTAGGAAAGGCATGATTAATATTTCTGACAGAGTAGGCCTGGTGGCCGTCAGACTTGAACCTTGTTAGAGCTCAGAAGTTTACACGATAAATATCATCATCTTTTCACCAATACGTTTTCAGAGACCAACATAAACTGAACTTCGGGACGAAGTTCCTTTTAGAGGGGAAGACTGTCACAACTCACCATTTCAGGTCATTTCGGGTCATTTCCCAAACTTTGGAAAAACACTATTCATCAAAACACTATTCATCAGTTTACTATTCATCATTTTGGGTGTCAGTTTGACATTCCGAGAAGCATTAAAAAATTTTACTATTGACTAAACACTATTCATTGCCGGAAAAGTTTTCACTGTTCACTTGCATTACACATTTCATCGTAAATTTAGTTTACGGGTATTAAAATTCGCGTAACCGGATTGGTTTAGGTGCGAATTCATTTCATTATCAGTAAGGACACTGCATACGGACTAGAGACAGTCTGCATATCATCATAACAACATTTTCATGTTATACCACTCTTAGGATTTTCAAATTTACATATTCGATACATTTAACATTTTTCTTATAATTATTTATAATAAACGTTAACACCCGGTTTATACACGACGAATATATCTAAATATTCCCACAATTGTCCCGACATATTTTTATATCCATTTTATCATCATAAAAGTTATAACATTCAGTTACCCAGTATTTTGGAAATTTATTTTATTTATAACGTAAGCTTATGAATATTACGACGGTTTTCGTGAAAACTAAACAATAATCACCCGAATACTCAGTAATTGTACCCAACATATTTTTATCATTCTTATGACTTTATTTTGTCCCGGTTAACTTTGTTAACATTTATTTCTATTAAACCCGGTACCCGATTTTAACTAATAACACATAACAACACATATCCTACACTAATTTCCTAATTAAATCAAGACTACCCCAACCCCCCCCCCCCCCCTCATCCACCATGGCCGGTCCTCAAAAGTCCCCACTAGGCCATTTTACACATTTTCTTAACCCATGGCATTTATGTACACTTATTAAACAATATAACATATAATTACTTATTTACATAAACCATAAAAACATAAACATAACAATTTTGAGAATCAAAAAGGCTCATCTCATCTCCTTCTCCATCATAACCCACGACTTCACCATAATCCATGATCAAGTGATCTTTTTCCAAAAGTTAAAGCTACAAAGTTGTTCATTTCATCATTCTAATCAAGAATCTTACAACAAAAACACAAGTAACACAAGATTTCTCATCATCTAATCACCTATTATTTCAAAGTGAGTATTTAAAATTATTTTCATGTTTTCATCTAATTAACATATGTATCTCATGGTATTCATGCTTAATTTCATGCACAAACTAGTTATACCACTTTATTTTTGTAGACTTTTGAAACATACAAACCCTAGATTGTGATTTAGGTGTTCCCTTGTTAAATTAACTTGATTACTAGTCATTAGAAACCCATGGCACCCTAAGAAGGTGTATGGTAGGATTAGTATAGTTTTGTGAAGTTTGCAAGAGATTTGGTTGAAGTAGAAACTAGTTTTGAACATGAAAATTGGATTTGTAACAAGTATATATACATGCTGTCCCATTTTTGGTAAATTCTGGAAAATCAGTAATTACAAAGGAAACTTTGTCAAAATTGTTAGAAAATACTTTCAAAAACGAATCCGTAGGCGAAAGAACGGATTAAAAAGAGTTTATAACGAAGAAGTTATGGTTTTTGCAAGTTTGTTGACGAAAAGTATTTTTCTGAAAATTACATGCTGTTGGACATTTTTCGTCGGACAAAAAGAGGCTTTAGACGTAACCCGGAGGAGCCGAGCTTTCCAAAATATATTACTACATACTAAGACGTAACCTTGGATATAAAGAACAAGTAAAACGGACATATAACAACAAAGATATTCACGTTTCAATATCGGCAAAAATCCTCTATAATTGGCAGCTTTCACTAGTAATAATAATGATACTACTTCTACGTACTAAATTCTAGATTTTCTAGAAATATTAACCAAGTACCCAAATTCATAACTAATGATGTATTAGTGAACTCAAGTATATTTTCATTACTACAAGGCGTTATTTCAAGGATTTCAACCTGAGGATTTCAACACTAACATTGATACATACGATATATATATATATATATATATATATATATATATATATATATATATATATATATATATATATATATATATATACACACACACACACACATTTCAACTAGTTTATTTTCTAGTAGCAATATTTTCCTAAGTCTTGGAAAATGTATATTTTTGATAACAAGTATTTTTCAAAGGGTAGAGTGGTATAGAAAACATGTGCATGGACATTCATAACATCATTTGGTAATCTAAAGTAAATCGTTCATTATTCATATTAGGTTGCGGCAGCTAATTGTTCATTGTTGTTCATTACACTTCATTACACAGTATCATCAGTTAAGGTGAGTCAAAGCCCCTACTCTTTTAATTGTTTTGCAAACTCTTTGGGGGAGAATACATGCTCGTTTTACTTAAACGCATTACTTGTTTTACATGGTTGATTACTCAAACATTTTCAGCTTTACCTATATATATGTTTGATCACCTACATTTCATTGGTATGTTGGATTACCTGCATTTAATGGGATTTGTCATCATTGTTTATACGACCTCATTGTCACCAATTGTTCCGATATGCTCATCATAATATTGTGGTATTCCCCACTTGGCTGTGATGTCAAACGTAATATTGTGATATTCCCCACTTGGCTGTTATGTCAAACGTATTGTGGTATTCCCCACTTGGCTTTGATGTAAAACGTAATATTGTGGTATTCCCCACTTGGCTTTGATGTCAAACGTAATATTGTTGTTTCCCTACTTGACTGAATTACGATGCCTTTGCATCAACCTTATTACGGATTTTCCCACTTGACTGATTTATCATATGGCCTCATGGACTGAATTATTTATATAGTCGTTTTGCTATATTTATCTTGGAATTTGGATACAAGTATTACCTTTGTTCACGTAAACATATTACATTTGGCAGTGGGTTGTAAACACACAGGTTACAAGTCTCTTATGGCGGGACTTGGAACTGAGTGGATTTACGATGCCTTTGCTGGGAAATCTTCATTCATATGCATTATATTCTTTTTCACAAGACTCTATGAACTCACCAACCATTGTGTTGACACTTTAGCATGTATTTTTAGGTTTTAAGCAATGGCACGCTACAGGAGGTTTTGGCAGGGCATGACATGGTCATAGAAGACTCTGATATATTCATTTGGGGACCGTTCTAAATTATTTTTAGGGCCTACTTCCGCACTACTTTTAACAATGTAAATTCAACATTTTTGATTATACTATTTTATTCTAAATGATTGAAGTGAAAACCATTTTGTACTTGTGTTGTAATACCAATTGAGTTACACCCCAGCTACATGTATGCTTCCGCTAGACCCGATTTTGGGGGTGTGACAGAGATCCCATATCTCCCTACTTATTTACATTAGTTATGGAAGTTCTGAATCTAATAATCAAGGATGAAATAACTAAAGAGAGAAATTTCAAATATCATTTTGGGTGCAAGAGCTTGAAAATCACACATTTATGTTTTGCAGATGACTTGTTGGTACTTTGTCATGGTGATACTACTTCTGTTCTTACCATTAAAAGGGCCATTGAAAAGTTCAGCAAGATGTCTGGTTTATATCCAAATATGGGTAAGAGTACTTTTTTCTGCAGTGGGCTAACACATGATGAAAAAACTGACATCCTGAGTATTCTACCTTTCAAACTTGGTAAATTACCTGTTAGATATTTGGGAGTTCCTCTGATGGATAAAAAGATTGGAATAAAAGACTGTAAATGCTTGGTAGAGAAAGTGAAACAAAAGCTTGGAGACTGGAAGAAAAAAAGCTTATCTTATGCAGGAAGAGCCCAACTCATTGCTTCTGTTCTTTCTTCTATGCAAGTTTTTTGGGGCTATGTTTTTAAAATACCTAAGAGTCTGATTGTTGAAATTGAATCTTTGTTCAAAGGCTTCTTATGGTGCAATAGTGAAGTGTGCAAAGGGAAAGCAAGAGTAGCCTGGAAGGATGTGTGTAAACCAAAAGATAAAGGTAGACTTGGATTAAAATCATTAGAATTGTGGAATAAAACCCTGTTGATCAAGCATTTATGGAATGTTGCTTCTAACAAGGAATCTTTATGGGTTAAATGGGTTAATACAGTGAAGCTTAAAGGAAGGAGTGTTTGGGATATTGAGGAATCAAAGAGTGACAGTTGGTGTTGGAAAACTATTTTGGAGCATAGACAATTTGTTGAAAGGCATGTTACTTTTGAAGTTGGGAATGGCAAAGATATATATGTATGGCATGATAAATGGAATGGTACTCAAGCTCTTGCTAAGACAATCGGTAAAAGGGAAATTTTTGCTTCTGGAATTTATGATCAATGCAAACTATGTGAGGCTATTGAAGATAACAGGTGGAAGTGGAATAATGATTGGGCAAGTAGATTTGTGTATCTACAAAATCTAAGTGTGCCAACTCTAATTGATCAGCCTGATAGAGTTATGTGGATCACCAAAGAAGGTAAGAAAGTCAAGTATTCTACTCAACATGTATGGAATGATATTAAGGATGAAGAAGTTAATCTTCCTTGGGCAAAGTTAATATGGTTCTCAAATTTCATTCCAAGTCACACCTTCATCTTGTGGCTAGCTGTAAAAAAGAAGCTAGTTACACAGGACAAATTATTAAAGTGGTATCCTAATGGTGATTACAAATGTCCTTTCTGCAATGAAGTTCCTGATTCTCATGATCACATATTCTTTCAGTGTGAGTATGCAAATGATGTTTGGAAAAGTATCAAAAGGAAATCAAGGATTGATGAGAATGCAGCAAATTGGGATGATATTGTGAGCAGCTTAGCTGGGAACAATAAGCATTCTCAAATTTGGTCTGTTATCATGAAACTATGTCTTGCTGCAACTGTTTATTTCTTGTGGTAAGAAAGAAATAACAGGATCTTTAAGGGTGATGAGAGAGAGAGAGAAGAATGTGATTATTAAGCTAATCTATGATGAAGTTAGATAAAGGATTATGTCTTTAAAAACTAAGAGATCAAGAGCAGTTATGGCAGTTGAGAAAGAATGGAATGTAACTTTGAAATGAATGGTTAATTGAATAGAAGGGGTGTTTGGGACAAGATAGTTATGATGAAATTTTGATTTCTCAAGCAGCCAATTATGAGTTAAGGTGGAATGGATCAAATTTGAATGGCAGATGGCTAGTATCTTGGGAATGATAAGTTGATGCTATGGTTGACAATCATGGAATCACTTATAATTTCTATAAAGTAGTTCCCTGCTTGGATCACAGTGTTCTTGTTAAAAAGCACTGGTATACATCTTGGATACATAATGATTGAATTGTATCAGCAGAGATTTGGTCTTTATATAATCTCTGCATATCATGGTTTTTCCATATAGGTTCAGATCAAGATTATGATCTTGAATCTATGTTTAAAGCTACTAAACATTGATGGCCTTGTATTTTGGAAATCAATTGACTGCTCTCTTTTAGGCCTAAATGACATTCATCAATAGGCCTTGTTGGTAATTGTGTACTGTCTTGACAAGCTTAATAGAAAACAATTGATTGAAATCCATAAAGTAGGTATCCAATGTAAGAAGGGTAAATAGCTTTAGTGGGCAGCGTATGAAGATAGGAATAGTGAGGAGTGAAAGATGAACCTACTTGGTCCTATCTATGCACTGCCAAGCAGGAAATGGTTGGTTCTCACTGCAAGGAATGTGTTCCCAACTGTGTGAAGCCATTGTAGTAAATGGAAATGTAACACAGTTGGTATAGCCCTTTCCTGTGGAGAGGTTATGGGTGCCTAGTGAAGCCAATATCCTTTTATACCTTGATCATTGTGGTGGTAGGTTGAATGGTTAAGGTGGAAGGATCATTGGAAATGTAGCTAGATGGGATTGGTGCAATACAAGGTGATTTTGGTTTTGTCTGATGAAGTGTTATGTCAGATAAAAGGTGTATCAGATAAGATGTGTTTGTTATGTTTAGTTATTAGTTAATAGATATAGATGAATGAACTGTTATTGGGTGATGTCCAAAACAGCTTCTGAATATGCTTTTTAAAGCATTATGTACTATAATTTGGAGATTAATAAGATATTTTCACCTTTTGCACAAAAAAAAAAATAGTCTTTGTTTGGTAGACATAACTTATAAGAGATTCTAAAAAAAATAATATTTCATAATCTCTTAAAACCAAAAGTTACTTCATGTAGCTTATAAAAATAATCTCTTTTTATAATCTCCAGCACCAGCACCATCTCCAGTTCCAGCAACAGTTACTTTCGCCAAACATACCCTACAATGTGCATTTCCTTTCAGGTTGCTGTTGATTTTTGGGAGAAATGTTGCAATGTAGTTTTGCTAATGTTAACTTTGTTTTTGTTAATGCCTTTTTTTATTCTTTTGCATTACCAACGTTTTTGACTTTCATTAGCTGCTGTGGAGTGTGTGGTCAACCTGTTCTGTTAGTAAAAGGAATGTAAAAATGTGTGGCATACTGGCATATGTAGATCATAACGGAACGGCACTTAGATATATGGCCAACGCATTTCAGGGCCAGCTACTTGTTTGGACTAAAAATAGCCTGCCAATTAGCAGTTTTTTTATTAACAGTATGGGAGTATTTTATTTACACTATGGGACTATTTTATTTACACCGACGTAGCGCTTTAATCTTTATATATAATGCCTACAAAAATAAGCCAATAATAGTAGGGCTAACCACCATCATAATGATGAAGTTTTATTTTTTATTTATTTAGGTCTATAAACTTTATAAACTAGCATAATAATTAATTTATAAACATTTTAATGTTATAAACCTATGTTGATGTATAAATATTTTACAACTTTTCAAATGATTCATAATAACACATGCATTAAATTGTGAAGATGTTCAAGAATATAACCTTCTTCATGCACATGTACATGAAACAAATGATTCATATGATTTTAGATCTTTTTGATGAAACTACCATATTGGATGCCCTTACACTTGTTATTGTTTTATTAGTGCAATAAACTTCATTGACACCATCAATTTTGTCAATCATTATTAATAAAAGGGATTTGCTAAATAATGTTCATCGGCAATGCTTAAGGCAACAATTAATATAAACGAGGCTTTATTCAACCCGTTCGATGCACGGTCTTTGGTTGAATATCTACGTGTTTTGTACGTAATGTTGGTGCAGACAGTTGAATGTATGACTTAACACATATTATATCCCGTACATGGAAGCAAAACATTGTTTGTGACTATAAAAGTTACTCTAATGTAACTATGTGTAGCATGAGACAATAATAGCTTACTAACTGACCCGTGCAATGCACAAATGTTGTATTTAATTGTTCATCACGTAATGTTTACATGTCAGCACTACCAATGAAATTTCATGCTAATTATAAGTTGCACTGTGACATATGAGAATGAATAGATAAATCCTTATAATCAGTATCATGTTGACCCGTGTGGTCATATTCGATATCATGTTGACCCGTGCGGTCATATTTAGCTTTGAAACAACCCGTCTTTCTTGACACCACAACTTTCTCAACAACATCAATGTAATTCAATGACTACTTTTTCCCTTTCATACGGCATACTTAATACGGATAATTTTACTTTAAAGTCTCAAAAGACAATTTACCAAAATACAACCCACTATATTATTCGTTTCACTTAATTTGAACATATGCACACATACGTGTTTTGTACGTAATATTGGTGCAGACGGTTGAATGAGCATATGACCGAATTTAGATGTCTTTTAGAGAAGTTTATAGGTTGTTTTTATTGTTATTGTTCTTTTATTTTAGTCTATGTAATTAGTTATATGTAATGTATTGTATTTATTTCAGTTGATTTGAATAAGCCTCATTTAAGCCCCCACCAAACATAGCCTTAATGCATGGGAAGTTTTTAACAATGGTCCTCAATCGGAATAATAATGTTCAAACATAAGCAATTAAATTGGTGTGTCATGTAATGTCACATTGATATAAAAGTTAGGACCCATTGGGCCTGTAACTTGATCCAAAATAAGTAACTAACAAATTAAGAAATGTAGTACTGTATTTAGTTATTTACAATCTTTAGATCTAATCTACTAAAGTTCAGATATTCAAAACCATGTCGATGTATTGTTTGTATATCTAATATCTTATCGATCATGTAATATATTAAGTTGCTTTTTTATTGTAATTGTTGGTGCAGACGGTTGAATGAGCAGACTTTAAATATATTCATTCAAGATGGATTATAGCAAAATAAGCATAAAGTGTTTAACTCGAATATCATGTTAACCACGACTTAGTACCGTCACTAACAAAACCTGTTTTGTTTTCAAGCTGGAAAGAACTTTAACTTAACTTGAAGTTCCCGTCAATTCAAGTTTTGATTACAGGATACCCTTCAATTCAATACATAGTACTCTGCTAGTAAATTGTACGTTAAACTAATTTCTTATGGAATATACGCATAAGTGGAATATATGCATAATCCACTTATTGGTTATAATGGCAAATGGCTAATTTCATAGAATGTATGCATAATCTACTTATGGGTTATAATGGCAAATGGTGGTCGTTGCTAATTATTATATAAAACCAAAAGAATAAAGCGGCCTAATGTAGAATATAATTTATTTAGATGACCAAAAGTATAAGCAAACCGAATACTTGTTAAAAAATCTAGCAAGAAAGTGATGGAATAGAAATGGATACAAAAATATCTAAGACAATTTTTAAGTCCTTGAATGATATTTTGTTAAAACAAATAAGGTCAATTATCAACTTGCAATTTAACGATTGATACATTCACTAAGTTACAAATTTTTATAAAGTTAATCACACATACTCTAAAATCTAAATATCTCGAAAAAATGGGACATCAAAAACCCATTATGGTAAGGGTAACTTTCACGTCCATTCTGGTAAGGGTAACTTTCATGTCCAGCCCAACATAAACCCGGAACAGGCCCGTTCTAAGCCCAATAGCACAAAAATAATTCCGGTACCCACAAACCAAATACCCGGTTATTAAACTACCACTAATCCCTATTTTTTTGTCATTACAAACCCTAACAACATATACATCTCCGCCTCTCTTGCAGCCACAGTCATGAAGATGCCTCTTCTCCTTTACAGCTCTTGAAAACCGAACACATATACACTAATGTATATGGTTGTTTGTTAACGAACAGATACATCAAACAAATGAACGGCTTCAAGATCGTCTGAACGGTCTCGGGTAGGTGATGTTTTATTTTCGGTTAGTATTACTTTGATCGAAACAAAGGATGAATTTAAACAATAATGTTTTTGTTCATCCTTTAATATTTCGAATAAAAAAAAAGAATTATGATCTACATAGATCGATGGTTATTTTTGTTTCTTTCATGTTTTTGTACCAAATGAAAAAGAAAAAAATATCTGAGATCATTATTTTTTTAGTTCGACTAAGTAGTTGTTGTAGTATTGTGTGGAGATGGGGTTAGGATGGTTCCGAATGAGGATTATCTGTGACTATTATTATCTTTTTTTGTTTTTTTTCATATAAATAAAGGACGGTGGTGAAAGATCGTTAAAAGAATGAGATGGTCATAGGTTTATTTATAATATTCAAAATCTAACTGAAAAGTCAAATATTTAAAAACTTATTGATATAATCAATGATTCTTTGTTCTAATGAAACGATCGGTGTAACATCGATATGGTTTATATTCCAACGAATATCATAAACAAAATTTTGTGAGCATTCAATACACGAATATCATAAAAGAAATTTTGTGTACTTATTTTGGTATGCATACTCATGTTTGTACCGTACTTTTGGTTGTGCACAATAAGGGTGAGCAAACGGACCGGACCGACCGACAAAACCGACCGGACCGGACCGACCACATTCGGTCCGGTCCTCGGTCTAGGCTTTTTGGCTATTTCGGTCCTCGGTCCGGTCCGGTTCGGACCGACTAAAAAACCGAAAAAACGTGCCAAAATAGGCCTAAATGGACCGGACCGATCGAAGACCGGACCGAACCGGACCGAGACCGGACCGACCACATTCGGTCCGGTCTCGGTCTATGATTTTTCCGGTTCTCGGTCCTCGGTCCGGTCGGTCCGGTCCGGTTTTTGGACCATGCTCACCCTTAGTGCACAACCCCCCTTGCATATTAAATTTAGGGGATAAGCTTTATATATTATAAGATATAAAAAGAAACTTAGACTTTGTTAAATATAAATACGTTTATTTATTGTACATTAAATACATAACTACTTTAAATATGCAAATAATAAATTATCTGATGTGCATTACGCAATGGACATTGTTTAGCAAATCCATTAATGAAAATCAAAATCTTGTATTGTTGAATCATTAGATAATAAACATAATTAATGTCAATACATGATTTCATATACAAAGGAGAAAAAAGAATGATGGATATAAAACAATATGTCAAAGAGAGAAAATTTATTAATATAATTGACACTTGCATATGACAGTGAAAGAAGTTAATGGTATCGTTAACCGTACACTAATGGGTTTTAAGAAACCAATTCTTGAATTGACCATGTCGAGTCACCGAGTCACTGGATCATCGGTTTTACCGATTCGACTGCCAGGTTAACTCGATTTTACATTTATATAAATTGCAATATTGCAGCTACCAAACATTTATAAAACCTTTAATATTTAATATCAAACATATATGCTAAAAAGATCAATACAATCACATATTAAATTTGTAAAACATATATTATACAATACTAAACACATACAATTCAAATACAATACAAATTTTAAACCTAAAAATAACATTATCCATCAACATAATCAATCTAAACTTATCATATATATTTTGTAACATAAAACTAAAATGAAAATATCAAATATGACAAACTCTGGTGAACCATGTTGACTTGAGTCACATGAAACTCGAAGGCTAAAACTCGGTTTTGAAGCCTCGAAGAACCGGTTCATCTTGGCCCGTCTTTTCAGCCAAAAGCAGTTCAACCGGCCGAGTCGAAATGGGTTTCAAAACACTGCCGTACACTCTTTTGCTCACATGTTTCCCTCTCACCCCGTTTTACCCTCTTCGTTTACGGTACAAGACAGTTTTCATCAGTTTATGTTTCGTATTTTTTGCTTTTTAATATTTTTAACTTGTCAAATTTCATATTTTATGTTTCGTACTTTCTGTTTCGTAGTTTTATAATGAAAACAAAATTATAAAAATATTACGGTTAGAGAATCCTTAACTAAACATACATTTTGGAGCAGTTTATGTCAGACTATGAGAGGTCATTATAAAGCATCTTTTGTTAAATTTCTGTTTAAAAATAAGGTTTAGAGGGGTATTTTTGTCAAAAACTTTACTCATTTTAATGTTTTTAAATTCTAAGAAATGTCGTTTTTTCTTTACATATTCTAGCAAGTACTCGTGCATAGCGACCGAATTTTATAGCGGTAAATTGTTATAATTGTGATATCATGGTTAGGTGTTTTGGTTAATGAAATAGTAACATGCATTCAAATAATTGTCACATTGTTGTCACGCATTCATATCGAGTTGAGATCAATATATACTCATATTTGTCCTAGATCCAAATAACTAATCTTAACCATCCATTTTTCATCTAATTTAATAAAAAATCATTTTTCACATTTTTTTAAAATGACATATCTTATAAACGGTAAATCTCGAAGCAACAGAAAATACACCATCGCGACGAGAATTAAATTATCTATCTAAAAACTATACCAAACAATAACTTTACTTTTGGACATATATATATATATATATATATATATATATATATATATATATATATATATATATATATATATATATATATATATATATATATATATTGAGATCAAATGAGAACTTTTTTAAAGTTGTAAAAATGAGAACCAATCAAGATATCACAAATGACACTCAACTTAAAAGATAATAAAAACATAATTAATTACAACTAAAATTGTTAAAGATTTGATGAGTTTTCTTATGAAAATTGACGTAAACTAAGTGATACACTTTGATTCAACGTGTAATGTGTATCAAGGTTTAGTATTGTGTATCAAGTTTTTAGTGGTTGTTGTGTATTAGGTGTATCAATTTATGTATAAGAAATTAGTTTTTTTGAGATTTTAATGTATATGTATCAAAATTTTAATTGTGTATCAGTAATCCGTTTCTCATGTATGAGTTGGTTATTATTCGATTTAATGTTAACTTGTACTAATATATAATATTAGAAGAAAAAACCAGTTTTAATGAAAAAATAAGGGACAAAAAAGACAAAACAAAAATACTGATTTGTAAACTTTTACAAAAACACAAGTCACTCACTCGCTCTTCTTTACACCTAAAACAAAAAACATAGTACCAACAACAAACGGACAAAACATTAAAAAAAAAAAAAAAAAAAAAAAAAAAAAAAAAAAAAAAAAAAAAAAAGCTGTCAACACAAGTACACAAATCTAACTATCGTATAATGCATAAAGGATTACTATAATTAGAATACTTAAAATTAAGCTTTACAAGTTTAGAAACTTAAAGTACAAGTGATTCAAACACAATTAGACAATTAATACCATAAATGAAATATAATTAGACATTTACAAGTTTAGAAGCTTAAAGTACACATCACTTTGTTTTTGCCATTAAAGTTTAAAATTAATGACTTAAAATTGACTATTATGTATATTAAATACAATTAATTAAATAATGAATAAATACAATTAATACACTTATTAAAACACCCCCTACATAAGAAATACAAATTATAAAGTATATTGTACAACCAACTTAAACACAATTCCTGCATTAAATGTCACTAATACAAATAATAAAGCATATTATACAAATTTTTAAGCCCGAACGGGCAATGGGCCAAATGGGCTCGAGCCCGAATGGGCACGGGTCAAACGGGCTCGAGCCCGAACGGACACGAGCTAAACGAAATTTTTGATATCCGTAAATTTATTGTCAAAAAGAACATAATAAACTAAAATATGTTCACATATTGTACAAACGAAGCAAACTACTAAACAAAAACATAAAATAAATAATAAATAAAATAATACAAACAAAGCAAAATTTCATCAAACTTTTGCCATAAAAAACTAATCAGTAAAGCTATTGCCAAAAAACGTACAAATAAAATAAATTATTAATCGAAAAAATTAAATTATAGGGTGCCCACAGCTGCATCACGCGGGGACCCTGCTAGTATAGTACAAACATAAGGAGGGTTTGTCATAGCTAACCTATAGAGGGGGTTCTGTGGAAAACAAGAAGGGGGGGGGGGGGGGTTGAATAGTTTTACGTCCGTTTTAAAATTTATAAAAACAAGTTTGTTTTAAAAACTTCGATTCTAGTTTATGTGTTCTCAATACTTGCACTATATGAACAATTATATAGTAACTAACTAACTACGCTAATATTGTATAAGTAAATAAGTGAGTAATGAAAAGAGTTGGAAAGATCAAACCACAAAGGATTTATAGTGGTTCGGCTACAAGGTCACCTTCCTTGTTCCTACTCCACTCCCCGAGTCACCTACTCAAGAGTTTTCTTCACTATGTCAACCAACTCCCTTATGGCGGAGAAAAACCTTACACACCAATGTACACACCACAACTTCGTCACAACTTCTACACAACTTCTTACACCAATCTACTTCACACCAATTCTTCTTCACACCTTTCTACTTCACACATATCTTCTTCACACCAATCTTCTTCACAACTACACTACTTCACTACTAAACAACTTCTTCTCCCTACACAACTTCTATTTCTCCTAAACTACTTATTACAAGCACAACACAACTTCACAAATAATATACACAACTACTCTTCAATACTTTTTGAACTTAGTTGTAGAATGAGTATTCTTCTTTTGCACTTTGGATTAGGATGGATGAGAAGGGATTGAATCACTTGAAACAAGGATTAGCAATCTAATGATCAAAGGGTTTTGAAAGATGTTTAGAGAGTTTTAGATCTGAAATTTTCGTGCAAAAGGAAGGGAAAATTCCAGATTTAAGGTGGTATTTATAGGAGAAAATTCTGACAGATTCTGACACATGAGCCTGGCCGGTCCCCTTAATTTATGGCCAGTCCCCTTAATTTTAAGGGGACCGCCCCTTATAATTAAGGGGGCCGCCCAGCTGAAACGGCCAGAAAATATGTCATTTAGTGGGGAAAGTTTATTTGGTGAAAAACTAACTGATTTTGGTTAAAAATTTGAATTCATATATTTAGTATGATTAAAACATTTTTCTTTATTACCAAAAGTGTTATTCAAAAATATATAATATGTTTATATAATTAAATAAACTTTGTAATAATTAATTAACTACCCCTTTGATCATGAGATGTATTAAGCACTTGTTTATTCATACCTTAAGTGATTAAGTTGGATATAATGATATAAACTAGCTTAATACTTGTTTACGTAGTAATCTTACGTTTGATGATTTTAGATTTTGTGATCGTCAAAACATAGAGATATCGAAAAATATAAATAATGTTTTTATGCATTATTTATGTCAACAATCTCTCCCTTTTTGATGATTACAAAATCTAAACTCATTAAGCGAAAATTAGTATATATACAAGTATTATTGTGAGTTTATATCAATTCTCCCCCTTTTTGTTAGCATCAAAAAGGTTATCCCGAAGTCGGATGAGCTCCCCCTTAATGTATACTCCCCCTCGTTTTAAGGTTAAGTGACAAATCGAGATTTGGAATGCTTGCAAAAATATTTAGAACAAACAAAATATATATGCATGCAACAATTATATATAAAGATAAGGCAAGCGATATAAGCATGGAAGAAAACACTTCATTAAATAGATAAAAACACAAACATCATACATCCAAGATGCATGATCAATACAACAATAAAACTAATACAACTAATAAACCAAAACTCCAATAGAAATGTTTTTCCTAGAGCTTGTCATCAAAATGGTTTAAACAAAGTTATTCTCCAACCATGAGTCATGCTTAATTTGGGAGGAGCAATGTTGTAGGTGGAGATGATGGAGTGGATGGAGGAGTGTTTGATGGAGGTGGATATGTGGTTGATGTTGGTGGTGGAGGAGTAGATGTTGTTTGTTGAGGTTGAGGAAGTAAGCTTTCAATATATGAAAACATGTAACAGATTTCATCTCTTAATCTAAAGATGATTATGCGGTAATGGATGCAACAAAGACAAGTATCACCATGAGCTTCAAGCAAGCTCCATGGGATGGGATTGTAGGTTGGTGGATTGAGTGGTGATGGTGAAAATTGTGCATCAAGAGGTGTGATGGGTGATAATGAAAATGTTATGTCTAAGGTTGCATTTTCAAGAGGTGATGGTGGTGGAATGCTTGGTGGGGGTGATAGATGAGTGTTGATGTAGTCATTGATGGATGATGATGATGGTATGGAAGAGGTGGAGGTGGAGGTTCCATGTGTTGATGGTGTTTTGGATGGTGCATTTGGAGCACTAGGAGATGAACATTGAGGTGGTGGTGATGGAGTGGTATTGTCTTCATTTGTGAGATCAATAAAGAGTTGTTTTGGTGGAATGATAACAAGTTTTTGTTTCTTGGCATTGTTGGAGGTGGTGATTTTTGGTGATGACATGATGGATTTGTTGAGGTTGATGATGATAAGGAAGTGTTGATGAAGGTGGAAAGGGTTATATAGCATGAAATCATGATTAGAAATGGTATTAATTTGAAATTGCATTGTTAGATTCCAAAATCAGTTTAGTTTTTAAGGGAAATGGTAGCTGGGACTAGCAAAAGAAGTCACAAGTTGCAAAAGAAAATAGTGTAAAAACTGTTCCAGATTGCCGGTCCCTTTAATTCATGGCCGGCCCCATTAAAATTAAGGGGCCACCCGTTTGAATTATGGGGGCCGCCCATCTGATAATTCCCAGACGACCAAATTTCAAATTTTTTCTAAAAGTGGTTTATTTTGGTTTTGTGTTTGCATCAAGCTCTATTTGAACATTTTATTTTAGTTTTGGTCTATTAGAGAAGTATATATATATATATATATATATATATATATATATATATATATATATATATACACACACACACAAATCATGCGAGCATAGATTAAAAGCAAGTATAAAAACATGCATACATGTAGAGCAATTAATAATAAGAAGTAAATGACAATATAGTTCAAGTATGTCTAGAAACATAGCAACAAATAGCACATAAGAAACATATTACAAATTGTTTAAGAAGAATAATAAAGCCAATTTCATAGTCATCATCACTACTTTTTCTTTCCTAGCACCCCATCAACAGCAGTGGCAAATGACTATAAGTCCTCCTCATCGTCATCCTTTAGATATGAGAACGAAACAAGAATGCTAGGACGATGAGATTTAAACTTACTAGTTTTGCGGGTTTGAGTAAGAACGAGAGAACGAAGGGTTGGATAGATAGATTGATAAATGCTATCATTGAGATCGGGATAGTTTTCAATGACATGCTTGTGGAGACGAGTGAGAAACATACCATACGGAAGAATAGCTTTAGGATTTGCTCTTGCACATTCAATACATTTGATAAAGAAGTAAGCCAAATTGTAAGGTTGCTCGGCAACAATACAATACAGCATGTGAGCGAGACAAGCCGGGAGATGGTCGGAGTGTCCATCGGAACCGAACGAATTCTCACGAACTAGTTCTTCCCAGTGCTCCATGTCGGGCCTTAATTCTTTAAGAAGAATTTGATTTTTAGAAATAGAGACATGTTTGGACTTGATGCTTTGGGTGGAAGTTTCACATTCCAACCCGAGCATTTTGACGAATATCTTCGGGAGATGGAATTTCTGAGACATAAGGACCATGAGTAGGACGAAAACGTTGGAGAGCACAAAGATCCCAATCATTAGTGAATACGGATTGACCGGAAAAAGGAATTTGAAGGATTTGACCAAATTGTGCAAGAGTGAGAGTAATAAATTCATGTTGGATCATGAATGAAATGAAGATGGAACCAAAGTCATCAGTTTGAACCGTGACTTGGCTATAGAAGTCAAGGATGAAGCGAGGAATGATGGGTTCATTAATTTGGAAGAGACATTCAAAATGGATATTTGTGAACGAACTTTCGATGAAATCAGATTGATAGTAAGCTTGATCAACGACTCGACCTTCATGAATGTTTCTATCTTCTATATGACGATAGATACGTGCAATGGAAGGAGAGGTAGTGGGAAGTTGAGAAACTTTGGGAATGTAGTTTTTGGTTAAGGAAATATCTTCGGTAGTCACTTTTGGCATTTTCACGTAAACACAACAACAATACAAAAGACCAAAATAAATATAAAGAGGAATAAAAATGTATATATTGTTAAGACTTATGTTGGAACGTAAACATACTTCGACTCTAAGACGATAATCCTAAGAAGTTGATGAGTGTGTGAATACTCATCATTTTTAGTCAAATCTGAACTGCAAAACATACAAAAACACTCAGAAATGCATCAAAATACAGAAATTATCCCAAAACTGTGTTTTATATGTTTTAGATGCAAAATGTTTAAAAACAAATGAAAAACGAACAAAGTTTGTATAATTGGCAGTTTCAGCCCTCAAGTTTCATAAATTGACAAAACTAGTCCCTAAAGGATTAAAATGAAAGAAAAGTCAACCCAAGGCATAGAAAAGTCAAAAGTTATCAAATTTGATCCTTGGGTGAAAAGTTTGAAAAAATTACAAGTTTAGTCCCTGCAGTTTGGAATTTTGCAAAATTAGTCCCCGGGCATTTTAAACTTGAAAAATAAACATCAAGGTCCTTGTGGAAATAAAATATGGCAAGTTTAGTCCTTGGAAAGAGTTTAGAAAAATGGCAGAATATACCCCTCAACTTTTCAGCATTTACAAAATTGGTCCTTGTGATTTGCTATAGCCAAACGGGCCCTTGTGTTATATAAGCCCAAAAATCAAATAAACCCAAAACAAACACAAAACATAAACCCTCACCCTGGTCCAATTACATTCCCCAAGCCCAAGTACACCAGCCCACCCACTTCCCTTTTAATAAAAATACCAGGTCAACCCTGGTCTTGACCCTCCACCTCACTCATTCACCCGTGACTCTCCCCTGCCAGAAACCACCCTAGCCTGCCATAACCTGCAACACCAAACACCATAATCACCTCTACCCTCCACTAACCCTTGCCACACTCACTTTCCACCACTAAATAACAAACCCTTCACCCCCTGCACAAGTAAACTCCCAAGTTGCAAATCCCGTTTTCCCGCCAAAAACCAAATAAAGGTTCAAGATCAAATACAACTCATCCAAAGGTTTAGAAGAAAAGTGGGAAAGCAATAGAAGCACAGGAACAAGAAGAAACCCTAGTTTGTTAGTATAAATAGAAGCTTTTGTCCACAGTTGTGGGGGTCCAACTTTTCAAGTCTTAGAAAAGTTTTACTAGTGTAGTTTCTCTGTAATTTTAACTCGAGCTCTTTAATTTACTTGTACTCTCAAATGTAGTTTTGTATTTCACTCTTTGGTTATTGATATTCAGTTTTCAAATTCGACCGCCAATCCTCGCATTTTCATTAATTCTCAGTATCTTGTGTTTGGTGCTTGTTAGTTCTAGTTAAAAGTGTCTTTTATAGGTTATATACCCTGTATGAAACCTAAACTTGCCACTGCTTCAGCTGACCATGCCCCATCAGCCCATAGTGTAGCATTTTTATTTTTCTTAATATTAGGTCTTATGCTCTTAAATTTGGTTCTTTGCTTATTTGGTAGCTTATGTACATGCTAATATTTTTATTTTATTTTCTTTAATGTCTTTTGACAGCTTTTTCTAGGTCCAAAGTTGCCCTCTAGGCTGCTGCACATCAGCAGACCTTAGGACATTTTTAGCTTAATTCAGTCTTTTGGCTTATATCATTTCTTATTCCCTGTTCCTAGTGCTTTTTAGGACTCCCCTAGTTTCCATTTACTTTATTCTCCCTTAGCATAGAGCTTTTGGTAGCTTGTTAATAGCTTATAAGCCCCTCTTGGCCTGCTATCTGCCTTGCACCAATCTTTCTGTTTCATTGCCCCATGTTATCAGGGTTCCACAAGCTTAATTAGTGGGCCCCACAAGATCAAATTTGGTTCTATGGATAGCCCTCCCAGCTGTCTAGTGGAATCCATGCTTGTTCTGAGCTTAAGCTTCTGCCCCTAGCCATAAATAATTCTGCAAAAGCCACCTAGGGCCTGTTTTGGTTCAGTGGGTTGGTTTGCTTATTTGTGTTTATAATCTCTATATCAGAGCTTTTCTCATTTCCTTGGTTCACTTTACATTAGTTTCACTTGTCCTAGCCTATTTTATTCTAAAATCTCAGCCTGTAGCTTGTTTAAAGCTTTTTTCAGTCCAAAATCTCAATATAAGCCACTGATGGGCTTATTAGCTTGCAAACTGCTTAATTTTAAGTTCTAATCAAGTTGTTTTCACAAAAGTTGCTCATTATCAGTTGAAGATTAGTTTTGTAAAATAAAATTTAGAAAAATCAAAAGTAAAAAAAGTGATAGCTTCTATTTAAGCAAATTTGGCTTATTTTTCTGCTTATTTATAAGCAATTTCTATTTTTATTATTTTGTTGAGTTCCTGATAGTTTGAAATATTTTTAGGAATTTTTCTAGACTTTTCTCTTTTCATTTGCTATTTTTAATAATTAATAATAGTTTTATTAATAATTAATTAATATTAGATAATTAAATAATATAAATAGTTTTTATTAAGTACTCCTATGTTTTTATATTTTTCCTAGGTTTTAAATGTCATAAAATATTTTTAGAAAAAGTTTTAGGATTTTTACTGTTCATTTGCTATTTTTTTTTAAAATTTAATTAGTTTAATTAGTATTTAAATCTTAATTAATTAATAATAAATAGAGAAAAAGTAGGAAAAATATATTTTTAGTTTTAAAATTACTTTTATATTATGTTAGAATTTTTAGAATTAAATTTTCATTTTTCTAGCTTAAATTCATAATTAGTGTATTTTAAATATTATTAATTAGTAATTAAATAGTAATTAATTAATAGTAATTAATTAAATAGTGTAAAAATTATTTTTCTTTTTCCAAAAATTTTCTTTTATCATTAGGATTGTAAAAATGTAATTTTCATAACCGTATGATTTTATTTGCTCCCGTTTCACTTTTTATTTTGCGCGTAGACGTAATTTTTAACGTAAACGCGCGTTTTTAATTTTAAATGCGTTCTAGGGTAATATAACTTTATGTTTCAGTTAATTTAGTTTAATTAAGTTGTTTTCACTTATATTTCCTTAGCGTAATCATTCAAATCACTCAAACCCTATTCCTGTCCAAATTCACCCGATCACAAACCCGTTTTTATATCATCCACACCTCATCGGGACATAAACGACCCGGGGAAACCCCTATACTTCCACGGAGCATTGAGCCTAAGGAGTTTGACTATATTGACCACATCTGTGGTTGACTTTAGTTGACCGCTTTTGCCTCAATCAAATTTTGGCGCCGCTGCTGGGGAGGTTGCGTGCGTATCTAAACGTATTTGAAGATTAGTGATCTTTGGATATTCATTCCTTTGTATATTTACCATCCTTGTTCATATTTTCTTATTATAAAAACAAAACGGTTCAGGAAAACATTTTAAAATCAGTTTTCAACAAACACAAAAAACCCAAATAGATTTTCCTTCTAATTTGTATATAAAATATCTTTCCAAAAACCCAAAAATATTCATCTTTACCCTCCTACCCTTTTGATTCTTCATTCCTTACCCTCCCAAACTTTTTGATTCTTTCTATGTCTCATCCACACCTTCTTATTTGCCAATGGTGTGGTAGTCCTTATAATGGTGGCAATTGCCCCAGCTGTGGCATGGTAGAATCAAGAAACGGATCTGTCTATAACCAGAATCCCTATTCCTACTATGACACCACTGATTCATTCCATCAGCTACCACACCATGAGACTCAGCAGTTTTACTGTTGTGAGTACTGTGGTGGTTCAGATTACAGTTCTGATTGTCAATCGGGAAACACGCTTGTCTATGAGCAGTTTCCTGATAACAATTATGACTCTTGCACATACAACCCACAGCCACATCAGTTTCACTGTTGTGATTACTGTGGAGGTCCACACTTCAGTTCGGATTGTCAAACAAGGAATCCATTTCCTTGTAACAATTACGACTATTCATTTTCAGACCCACCTCTACAGTACCAAATGATCCAAACAACTCCTCATGATACTGAGCAAGACCTTTTACTAAAGGCTCTTGAGATATTGAAAGAACTAAAGGAGGAGTTGGTTACTACATCGTTTCAAGACTCTCATGAGAAATCTATGGCAGAATTACTTGCTGAAGAACGAGAGGCTATAAACAAAAAGAGTATGGAGGAATTACTTGTCGAAGAACAAGCAGCTATAACACGTGCCAAATTTCGTAAAGCTGCTCTTCTCGACTGTGATGATGATAGTGATAATGAAGACACTCTTGATATCCTTCAATTTTATAAGGGTTCGTCAGATTCATCATTTGTGATTCCTCCCATTGAAAATCAGGGAGAAAATAATGAGACGGAGAAATTACTAGCAGAAGATCAAATGGAACTCGTACAATCCATGAATGCTAGCTCCTCTCCACTCCCTCAGTCTATTGATATCACACCCGAAGTTCACACTCACTCTCTGAACATGGGGGACGAGCATCTTAGCACTGTTCCTAATAAGGAATCGGACGAATTAATAAAGTCTAGTGTTGAGAACCTTGTCCTAATCCCAGGAGAGTCACAGGGAAATTTTGATCATATGTGTGATTTATTTTCCCCTCTTGAGTGTTCAAACGATCATTTTGAGACTTTCTCATATTTTAATGATGATTGTACATCTCATGGAGACATTGAGTATATTGAGGCATCACTCCCACAGTTTGATGTTGATCCTCTTCTTGAGGAGTTCGCCGATGAACTTACTCACATCAATCCACTTTCAACGGAAAGTGATGATGGTCTCCTTGATTTCGAAGCCGATCTGGGAGAAATTGAATGTCTCCTATATCATGATCCACCACTCAGTTCTTATCCCAGCAGTCCAATAGAGAATGATAATCACTTTGTTCCCGAATCAGTCAAAACAACTCTCACCAATCCTCTTTTTGAATTCGAATCTGAATTCACTTTGATTTCTGATAATCCAATATTTGGTATTCAGAATGAGGATTGTGATGAGTCCACAGTGGAACATGAGTTCACAGATTCACATCATGTGAATGATTATCTTCATGAGGAGTTCTCCGGTGAACTCACTCATCATATCATGACTCCTCCAGAGTATGATAGCCCGAGGGGAGATGCACTCAATCATGAGGATTTGCAAATTCCCACCCTCCCTCCTGGGATGTTTTTGAGCTTAACCCTTGAAATCCAAATTCAGGCTAATGAGCCTGGTCTCGAGGAAGAAGATCTTATCATGATTTTCATCATGGTTTTCTTTCTTTTCTTCACCTACCTGGTGACTTCCTCTCTTCTTCACTCATTCGGGAGTGAAGATACCATCTTTGACCCCGGCATTTTCATTTATCATTCTTTTGAGCCGGGATTATATCTCATCGGTGTGGAACTTTCACGTGCTTCAAATGTTTGTCCAAACATCTTGAATGAAAGTCCGATGCAGATTGTTTCTTCCACATCATGCTTCCCCAAGATCCAATGAATTCGGGGTCGAGTCAAGCTAGCGACTCGGTAAACAAAAACAGTAGCATTTACTTAGGGTTTTCACCCTAAGTGTGGGGGAGTTACCCCCACTGAGGTTACCAAATAAAGTGAAAAAGAAAATGGTGTTTTCCACATTTAGCTTGTAATGTTGCCCTTTTTCGTTCAAGGAGTTTGCATAATAGCCGGGACTTTGAATATTGAGGACAATATTCATTCTAAGTGTGTGTGGGGGGGGGGGGTATTCTAGCGAATTTTATCACATTTTACCTTCTAGTACCCCCGTTTTTGGCCAAAAATTTTAAATATTTTTCCACTTGAGTTTCAAATTTTTTTGTGGTTATCAGTCCGCCATGTCTAAACACAAAAGGATTGGCTAATCCAGGAGCAAATAGCTCTTGGTAAAGATATATCAAATCTGTTTATGGCTTACAATTTGCCCAAAATTGTATGGTATCTCAACTCGCCATATCCTAAAAAGTGAAAGAGTTGGCTAGCCCGCAAGATTATGGCTTGTGGTAAAGGCAGTGGAAAAACCATAATTGGTAATCAGCTCACCAAGATGTTGACTATGTCCATCAAGAGTTGGCTAGTCCAGAAGCAAACGGCTTCTGGTAAAGACAAATCAAATCCGTTGACAGCTGGTGGTTTGCTCAAAATCACATGGTTATCAGGTGGACCATAGTTCTTACTTGAACTGAAACATTTGGCTACTCTAGAAGTAATGAATTTTGGTAAAGAGACTTAAAATCCATTAAGTTTTTCTCAAAAGATTCCTAGGGACTAGCAATAGTTTAGTGTGGGGGACTGATGAGTGTGTGAATACTCATCATTTTTAGTCAAATCTGAACTGCAAAACATACAAAAACACTCAGAAATGCATCAAAATACAGAAATTATCCCAAAACTGTGTTTTATATGTTTTAGATGCAAAATGTTTAAAAACAAATGAAAAATGAGCAAAGTTTGTATAATTGGCAGTTTCAGCCCCTCAAGTTTCATAAATTGACAAAACTAGTCCCTAAAGGATTAAAATGAAAGAAAAGTCAACCCAAGGCATAGAAAAGTCAAAAGTTATCAAATTTGATCCTTGGGTGAAAAGTTTAAGAAAATTACAAGTTTAGTCCCTGCAGTTTGGAATTTTGCAAAATTAGTCCCCGGGCATTTTAAACTTGGAAAACAAACATCAAGGTCCTTGTGGAAATAAAATATGGAAAGTTTAGTCCTTGGAAAGAGTTTAGAAAAATGGTAGAATATATCCCTCAACTTTTCAGCATTTACATAATTGGTCCTTGTGATTTGCTATAGCCAAACGGACCCTTGTGTTATATAAGCCCAAAAATCAAATAAACCCAAAACAAACACAAAACATAAACCCTCACCCTAGTCCAATTACATTCCCTAAGCCCAAGTACACCAGCCCACCCACTTCCCTTTTAATAAAAATACCAGGTCAACCCTGGTGTTGACCCTCCACCTCACTCACTCACCTGTGACTCTCCCCTGCCAAAAACCACCCTAGCCTGCCATAACCTGCAACACCAAACACCATAATCACCTCTACCCTCCACTAACCCCTGCCACACTCACTTTCCACCACTAAATAACAAACCCTTCACCCCCCCCCCCCCGCACAAGTAAACTCCCAAGTTGCAAATCCTGTTTTCCCGCCAAAAACCAAATAAAGGGTCAAGATCAAATACAACTCATCCAAAGGTTCAGAAGAAAAGTGGGAAAGCAATAGAAGCACAGGAACAAGAAGAAACCCTAGTTTGCTAGTATAAATAGAAGCTTTTGTCCACAGTTGTGGAGGTCCAACTTTTCAAGTCTTAGAAAAGTTTTGACTAGTGTAGTTTCTCTGTAATTTTAACTCGAGCTCTTTAATTTACTTGTACTCTCAAATGTAGTTTTGTATTTCGCTCTTTTGTTATTGATATTCAGTTTTCAAATTCGACCGCCAATCCTCGCATTTTCATTAATTCTCAGTATCTTGTGTTTGATGCTTGTTAGTTCTAGTTAAAAGTGTCTTTTATAGGTTATATACCCTGTATGAAACCTAAACTTGCCATGAATTGTTTTTTTTTTTTTTTTTGTAGCTTAAATATCCTTTTTCAGTTCCTAAAGTGGTGTTTGGCACTAGGATTGTTTTTCTAGATAAAGATGGTTGTGGTCAAATTCTAAATTTCCTTTAGCTTTAATTTAGATTAAGTAACAGTTGAGAAGTAATCCTTAGCAATTTCTAATAGTTTATAAGCTTTTTAGTTAGTATCTTGAATTTCTTATGGTAAAACTGTTTTTATAATTAGCTTTAGGAAAAATCTGTTTTAGGCCTTTGGTGTTGTTATCTTTGGTTCATTCTTGGTCTAATTAGGTTCATACAACTGCATGATACCTGTTCCTTGACTTTTGTGGGTCGAACATCCAAATTTAACCCATACTCACATTAACAGTTTAATGCATAACAGTTAGATTAGGCCCCTTTTAGTTGTTTACTCTTCTCCTTACTAGTTCCATTTAGGATAGCCCAAGTTGCATTAGCCTGTATTTGACTTTTGTGGGTCAAAAATCACACATTTCACCCATTTCTTTTGCCCACTGCTTCAGCAGACCATGCCCCATCAGCCCATAGTGTAGCATTTTTATTTTTCTTAATATTAGGTCTTATGCTCTTAAATTTGGTTCTTTGCTTATTTGGTAGCTTATATACATGCTAATATTTTTATTTTATTTTCTTTAATGTCTTTTGACAGCTTTTTCTAGGTCCAAAGTTGCCCTCTAGCCTGCTGCACATCAGCAGGCCTTAGGACATTTTTAGCTTAATTCAGTCTTTTGGCTTATATCACTTCTTATTCCCTGTTCCTAGTGCTTTTTAGGACTCCCCTAGTTGCCATTTACTTTATTCTCCCTTAGCATAGAGCTTTTGGTAGCTTGTTAACAGCTTATAAGCCCCTCTTGGCCTGCTAGCTGCCCTGCACCAATCTTTCTGTTTCATTGCCCCATGTTGTCAGGGTTCCACAAGCTTAATTAGTGGGCCCCACAAGATCAAATTTGGTTCTATGGATAGCTCTCCCAGCTGTCTAGTGGAATCCATGCTTGTTCTGAGCTTAAGCTTCTGCCCCTAGCCATAAATAAGCCTTCAAAAGTCACCCAGGGCCTGTTTTGGTTCTGTAGGCTGGTTTGCTTATTTGAGTTTATAAGCTCTATCTCAGAGCTTTTCTCATTTCCTTGGTTCACTTTACATTAGTTTCACTTGTCCTAGCCTATTTTATTCTAGAATCTCAGTCTGTAGCTTGTTTAGAGCTTTTTTCGGTCCAAAATCTCAATATAAGCCACCGATGGGCTTATTAGCTTGCAAACTGCTTAATTTTATGTTCTAATCAAGTTGTTTTCACAAAAGTTGCTCATTATCAGTTGAAGATTAGTTTTGTAAAAGAAAATTTAGAAAAATCAAAAGTAAAAAAAGTGATAGCTTCTATTTAAGCCAATTTGGCTTATTTTTCTGCTTATTTATAAGCAATTTCTATTTTTATTATTTTGTTGAGTTCCTGATAGTTTGAAATATTTTCAGGAATTTTTCTAGATTTTTCTCTTTTCATTTGCTATTTTTAATAATTAATATTAGTTTTATTAATAATTAATTAATATTAGATAATTAAATAATATAAATAGTTTTTATTAAGTACTCCTATGTTTTTATATTTTTCTTAGGTTTTAAATGTCATAAAATATTTTTAGAAAATGCTTTAGGATTTCTACTGTTCATTTGCTATTTTTCTTTAATTTAATTAGTTTAATTAGTATTTAAATCTTAATTAATTAATAATAAATATAGAAAAAGTAGGAAAAATATATTTTTAGTTTTAAAATTACTTTTATATTATGTTAGAATTTTTAGAATTAAATTTTCATTTTTCTAGCTTAAATTCATAATTAGTGTATTTTAAATATTATTAATTAGTAATTAAATAGTAATTAATTAAATAGTGTAAAAATTATTTTTCTTTTTCCAAAAATTTTCTTTTATCATTAGGATTGTAAAAATGTAATTTTCATAACCGTATGATTTTATTTGCTCCCGTTTCACTTTTTATTTTGCGCGTAGACGTAATTTTTAACGTAAACGCGCGTTTTTAATTTTAAATGCGTTCTAGGGTAATATAACTTTATGTTTCAGTTAATTTAGTTTATTTAAGTTGTTTTCACTTATATTTCCTTAGCGTAATCATTCAAATCACTCAAACCCTATTCCTGTCCAAATGCACCCGATCACAAACCCGTTTTTATATCATCCACACCTCATCGGGACATAAACGACCCGGGGAAACCCCTATACTTCCACGGAGCATTGAGCCTAAGGAGTTTGACTATATTGACCACATCCGTGGTTGACTTTAGTTGACCGCTTTTGCCTCAATCAGAAGTAGTTTACCATGTTCCTTATTTTAATTTTTAACTCGTTCTAGATATATTTTACGATGTTTAGCAAGTAGTTATGGACAAATCCAAAAGCCCTTTTAAACATCTTAATATATCATGAAATATACTAGATTTACTTTAGGTTGTAAAACTAGTCATTTCTTACGAGTTTCTTATGCATGTGATTTGTTTTCGAAAAGGATGGTTTATGTTTTGACTCAAAAATGTCATTTTTCGTACTAAACCAAATGCTTCCTTAACTAGACACTTACACTACTAGTATGTCAATATATATATGAATTATATATCTTGACAAGTCCAAATTACTAGTTTTAGGTTTATAAACTTGACAATGTTTTATAAAAATTATAACGACTTAATTTCGACATTATTTGGACATAATCCAAACACCCTCTTATCGTTTACACAAATATTTTTACTTAGTCGAAAAATATAGTTTCATGTTTTACAAGTTATAAGAACATAATGTGATTAGTTTTAACGAGTTTTTAGAGCATTATTCAACAATGTGTTTACCAAAGATTTTGAAAAGGAGTGTATGAAATTTTTCAAAAATTTTCGACAAGAGGGTTTGTAATTATTAGTTTCTAGTGTTAATTAAGCATCCTACTCCTAAGGGAAGTATTTAGTTATGGAAATTTTAGACCCAATTCGAAAGAAATTATGAAATTGATGAAATTGAAATAAAATGCTAAATCATGATTATGACCAAATTTGATGAAATTAAACGAAATGTGTTATGAAAATCTTACAATAAGTGATGGTAATCGTGTTAGACGAATTTGCCCTTTGCAAAATAACCCGAATTATGTGATTTGGAAGTGGTTTTAGATGTTTTGGGGTTTGGATTTTCGTCACAGCAGCAGGAGAAAATGGAGGTAATGAGAAAAAGGAGTGTTTGGCAAAAGAAATAAGAGGGAAAACGTATTGGAACAATCAGATGGCCGGCCCCTTAAACATTAAGGGGGGCGCCCTCCAAAACTTGATATTTCATGGTTTTGGTTTCTGGAAAGAACAAGAATATATATATATATATATATATATATATATATATATATATATATATATATATATATATATATATATATATATATATATATATATATATATTAGATTTATATTTAATCAAAAATACATTGGAGAGTATTCGAACGGAAGGAATTATTTGACACTTTTACTTGACATTTCGTCAATTTAAATTTCTTGATCATTTCGGATGAAATTTATCAAGTGGACGAGAGAGTTGTGGAAGGTTTATAAGTATATATATACGTATATAGTATGGGCTTATAAGACGAGAATATAGGAGGGAGACGTATGCAACGGAAGACGGGAGTTTGTTTCATCCATAGATTTTTCGACTCATTTCTCTACATAAACATGAGTGTCGTTGAACATAGAAGTTCAAGAAGGCAAATGGGGGAAAGAAAAGGTTCGTAAACGAACAATTTCTAATTCTAGAAAGTCAACAAATGAATTTTCTAGGTTATAAGATCCTAGATATAGCTAAGTATATATATATATATATATATATATATATATATATATATATATATATATATATATATATATATATATATATATATATATATATAGATATAATATAAATAGATGAGTATATATATGTATAGATATGAAATCTAGAGGAAACTATAAGCCAAACAAAATTAAATAAATACTAGAGACTAAACTAAGCATGCATTTCTTGACAAGGAAATAAAAGGAAATGTGTACCTTTCGTCTTCAATGCGTTTTTCTTCAAAGTCTTCAAGGAATTGTACGAACTAGAGATGACAACTAAAATTTCCAAGTTTGAATGGCGAATTTTCTACGTTGGTCCCCATTGTCTCATTTGACCAAAGTTATTTGATCCGAACATGTTTTGTATTTGACTTGGGTGCATATATGGTGGAAACATTCCCCACGGATTGAAGTTCCACATTTGTTGATTATTGTTAAAGTTTCGTCTATTTTGGTTTGCTCTTGGTTGAGGTGTTTTAGATCTAGGGTAAGAATTATTTGGTTTCCTAGGTGGTGGAGTTTTAGATCTTGTTTTAGGTTTAGACGATCCTACATCAGTTTTTAAAGATGGTTTATAAAACGGTTTTATTTCTTTTTCACTAGCAAGATGTATTTTCTTATCATTTACGAGTATATACTTAGGATTAGATTTTAGAGGTTTTAGTTCCTTGATTTCACTTTCAAATATGACATTTTTAATTTCACTTGTTGAAGCTTCAGTTGAGTTAAATCCTAAACCGGTTTTATCTCCGGATACTCTTTGAATACTTATTATTTTACTAAGTGAGTGACTACTATTTTCAAATTTATCAAGTTTGCAAATTTCTTCCCTGAGTTTTTCATTTTCACCTTTAAGCTCTTGACATGATTTACATTCTTCAAAAATTTCCTTACCTTTTCAAGTTGATGTATTTTAATTTTTAGTTCTAGTACTTCATTTTCTAATTGGTGGTTTATGCATTTTAGTGATTTGTTTTTAGCCATTACTTGTTGTCCTAGTTTGCGTAATCTATTGTATTTACTATCTAAATCTTTTTCATCTAATGATAAATTTTTATCACTAAAGTATTCGGTTTCGGAAGGTACCTCACTTGATGTCTTTGCCATGAGACACTTTTCTTCCTTTGTTGTTTCTTCCTCATCTTCATCGCTATCACTCCAAGCTCCTCCAACAAATGCTCTTTGATTTTGATCTCTTGTTATCATTGGACATTTTCCAATGAGGTGATTCGGATCACCACACTTGAAACACTTTCTCTTATTCTTGCTATACTTGTCATCTTTATTCTTTTGAGGTGCTCTCCTTTCATTGTGTGGTTGTCTAACGAATCTTCCTCGCCTTTTGAAGAATTTCTTGAAATCTCTTACGGCCATGGCGTATTCTTCGTCATCACTTTCAGAAGATGAGCTATCTTCGTTACTAGATTCCTTTCTAGCTTTCAAGACAATTGACTTGCTTTGCTCTCGTTTTCCTTTGACCATTTCGGAGTCCTTCTTTATAATTGCTTCATAGACGTTTAAATTTCCAATTAATTCATCAAGTTGCAACGTTGACAAATTCTTTGATTCTTCAATAGCCGTCACTTTAGCTCGCAATTTTGGGTGAAGAGCCCTAAGAAACTTCCTAACAAAATTCTTACTAGAAAAATTCTCATCAAGTGCTTTTAAACTTGTGATGATAGTGTTAAATCTAGCGAAAGCATTATCAATTGATTCCTCTTCCGGAATCATGAATTGCTCATATCGTTGAACAAGTAGATCTATTTTATTATCTTTGACTTGATTATTACCTTGGTGAGTTATTAATAAAGAGTTCCAAATTTCTTTTGCGGTTTCACACATAAAGATCCTTTCGTACTCTTTATGTGGTAGCGCATTATAAATAACCATTTTTGCTTCATTATTTTTAGCAAGTTTTCTTTTTAAATCATCATTTTAGTTTTCAAAAGGTACGATTTCATCTTTCTTTGTTTCGGGGTTATTTTGAATAGGTAAAAAATCACCATTGGTAATAACATGCCAAAGATCTAGATCTTTTGATTTCACATAGGTTTCTAATCGATTTTTCCAATATAAAAATCCATCACTTTCAAATAGTGGTGGTCTTTGCATAGATTGCCCTTCTAAATATTTTTCAGATTCCATAGATCATTACAAGTTTTAAAATACAATATATTTTAAAGATCTTGCAAGACGTAGCTTCTGATACCAATTGTGGAAAACTAGAAGGGGGGTTTGAATAGTTTTACGTCCGTTTTAAAATTTATAAAAACAAGTTTGTTTTAAAAACTTCGATTCTAGTTTATGTGATCTCAATATTTGCACTATATGAACAATTATATAGTAACTAACTAACTAAGCTAATATTGTATAAGTAAATAAGTAAGTAATGAAAAGAGTTGGAAAGATCAAACCACAACACAAGGATTTATAGTGGTTCGGCTACAAGGTCACCTTCCTTGTTCCTACTCCACTCCCCGAGTCACCTACTCGAGAGTTTTCTTCACTAAGTCAACAAACTCCCTTATGGCGGAGAAAACCTTACACACCAATGTACACACCACAACTTCGTCACAACTTCTACACAACTTCTTCACACCAATCTACTTCACACCAATTCTTCTTCACACCTTTCTACTTCACACCTATCTATTTCACACCAATCTTCTTTACACCAATCTTCTTCACAACTACACTACTTCACTATTAAACAACTTCTTCTCCCTACACAACTTCTATTTCTTTTAAACTACTTATTACAAGCACAACACAACATCACAAATAATATACACAATATACACAACTAGTCTTCAATACTTCTTGAACTTAGTTGTAGAAGGAGTATTCTTCTTTTGCACTTTGGATGAGGATGGATGAGAAGGTATTGAATCACTTGAAACAAGGATTAGTAATCTAATGATCAAAGGGTTTTGGAAGATGTTTAGAGAGTTTTAGATCTGAAATTTTCGTGCAAAAGATAGGGAAAATTCCAGATTTAAGGTGGTATTTATAGGAGAAAATTCTGACAGATTCTGACACAGGAGCCTGGCCGGTCCCCTTAATTCATGGCCGATCCCCTTAATTTTAAGGGGACCGCCCCTTATAATTAAAGGGGCCGCCCAGCTGTAATGGCCAGAAAATCTGTCATTTAGTGGGAAAAGTTTATTTGGTGAAAAACTAACTGATTTTGGAATTCATATATTTAGTATGATTAAAACATTTTTCTTTATTACCAAAAGTGTTTTTCAAAAATATATAATATGTTTATATAATTAAATAAACTTTGTAATAATTAATTAAATACCCCTTTGATCATGAGATGTATTAAGCACTTGTTTATTCATACCATAAGTGATTAAGTTGGATATAATGATATAAACTAGCTTAATACTTGTTTACGTAGTAATCTTACGTTTGATGATTTTAGATTTTGTGATCGTCAAAACATAGAGATATCGAAAAATATAAATAACGTTTTTATGCATTATTTATGTCAACAGTTTCGGTTCCCTATTTCAAGTGATGTCCCACGTGACCTGCTTCTCTATCTATTTAAATGTGGCATTCAGACTATATAAAAAAATATGAAATTGCAGCAATGTAAGGAGTACGTGAAAGCAACCTCCCTAAATTAATTCTAAAAGGCGCGTGAATATCCAGTCCTCTCCCCACTGGCCCACTAGCACATCTTCCTCCAATTGAAGGCCGACACGTGGGTTGCTTATTACATTTGGATGCATGAACGAAGACGCAAAAAGGTCCATATACATTCATTTTTGTAGCTTTCATTTATGAGATATGATTGGAACGTTCGAGAGTCCGAGGTTGGCTGTATAAAGAGGCTCATGATCTGAGAGGGGACTCTTCATCATTCAGTCTTCATAATTTATTTCACACGCACTCTAGTAGTAGATTTTTATTGTACTCTTTTCTTTTAGTGCTTTTATTTGTATTATTAGCTTATATCATCTAGCTTTTTTTTCAAGACCTTATTGTAATCTTTTTATTTTTTGCTTATCAATGAAAAAGATGATTGTTACTTAAAGCTTATTCTACTTCTCATCTCTTTCTTTCTTTATTTCATTTTATTTTCCTTAAACTTAATAAAGTTATATAAGCTTTTTAGCTTATTATAGCTTATTTTGGTTTAGCTTTTTGAATAGCTTTTTCTATAAACTTATTCGTAAAGTTCTTATCTTTTCTTTACTTTTCTTTTATAAACAATTAAAAAAAACAAAAAACAAAAAACAAAACAATAGTTTTTATTCACTCTTTTTATAAAAAGTTTTAATTTTTATTAAGTTTTAGCTTATTATGTCTTATCACTTCTTCTCTTCATCCTCTAGCTCGATTCAAATACCAAAAGAGATGCATGAGCTTATTAAGCTCGACTTATTTTCCAAATAAGCCTTGACATCTCTTAAGTTTGAGAGCACTTTCATTTATTTATTTATTAGCTTTTTAACTTTTTATATAGCTTATTATTTAGATATATTAGTTTTATTAATCTTTTCATATAAAGTTTGCAACTTTTTAAGTTTTTCTTGAACAATAAGCTATTGAATAGCTTGTTCATTTAGATCTAGCCCTTAAATATACTCGATTAGCGTCTATTCTTTAGAGTGGGAAAGTTAGTTTTGGGTGGACTTAGATCTACTAGTTTTTAGCTATAAAGTTTAAATCTTTTAGCTTTTTCTTAGTTTTTTTTCTTAATTTTTTTTTTCTTTTTTTTTTATGTTTGGTATTTTCTTAACCATTAAGCTTTTCCATAGCTTAGTTGGTTCATATTATTGCTTATTATCACTAACCCTTGTCAAAGTTTTGATTTTTAAGCTTGCTTTCTTCCTAATGCGAGGAGCTTAAGGGTTTTATAAGCTATCTTATCATTAAAGTTTATAACTTTAATATCCTTTATTAAGCTAATTAGTAATAAAGTTCACAACTTTATTCACTAATTGGCATAATAAAAGCTAATAGAGAAATAATCTTTAATATTTGTTTTTGTTTATAAAATCGGGTGGTTTATTATTCTCGTCGTGTTAGATCGGGTTTTATTTTCTTATCTTTTTCACTTTTAGTTAACTAGTTTAGTAATATGAATATGTTTGTTGAATTATTTATTTTTGTTAGTTTAGTTGTGATGAATAGTGAGTAGATCTATTATATGCATGTGTGAATAATCAAAAAACTTAAGTTAGGTCATTAGATTTATTTTTCTTAGAATCCACATAGATTTTAGTACTTTTCCTAAATTTTTAGTATTTTTCATAGAATCCGCATAGATTTTAGTTCTTTTCTAAATTGATTTTCTTTTTCTTTTTAAACTTTGTGTTTTTAGTGCATGCGCACTCGATTTCAATCAAATTTGATTGATAATTCTCCGACGATACCGACTCAACAATGCTGGAGACGTAAACGAAAACCAAGAAACATACCCGAGTTACGTGATCTTGTTGAAGCTCCCATTACCAAAATGGCCGCCGATCAACGTACTATGCAAGAATTGCTCCAATGTCCCACCGAAGTATATGGAGACGCAATCATTTTACCACCAATTCTCTCCGAGAATTTTAAACTTAAAACCGGTTTGATACAACTCGCCACATCAAACCAATTTCACGGTTTTGATAAGGATGATCCTCACACACACATCCGGTCTGCCTCCTTAATCTATTTCTTCAGCTGATAACACTCTTCGGTATTATGCCCCCTTTACATGTGGAAGTCACAATATTTGTCCTTGTTTCGGGATTCTGCCGGACATGCTATAGGAGGGGGAGCTGTGAATTTAACTGAGTTCATAGCTAGGATCTCTTTCGATGTCTTTGTGAGGGGTGTAAACCAATCACCTCGCCTTCTGTTTTTCTTGGGCCGCCCCTTGAATTATGTCTTTCGCTCAAAGATTTGGGTGTGGCCACCTTTGGCTTCACTTTCATGACTTTTCCATTGTGGGCGGTCCTGCCTTTTCTTTGACAGGTGTGTCGTGGTTGTTTCACTTCAGATGAAAGTTGCGGTCATCTTCCACATCTCATCAACTGTCTTAGGTATGTTATCATTTAACCTCCTAATCAACTCGGGGTTGGTGATTCCATGCATGAAGCCTGAGATTCGCATGCATTCCGGAGCTCCTTCACGTGCATGCTTTCTGCTTTGAAATGCTCAACAAATGCGACAGTAGACTCTCCTTCCCTCTGTTAGATGTGATGAATCTCAACAGGATCTCTTGTATACTTCTTCTGCTGGAGGAAGTATGACAAGAAGTTCTTCCGTAGATCTTCGAAGCTATCGATACTCTCCGGAGGAAGCTCATCGAACCACATACTGGCATGGACGATAAGAGTTGAGTTGAACATATGGCACCAGGTGGGCATAACCCACCGTTCAACTTTGGCCGCTGTACAGAAATTCTTCAAATGGTCCTCATCTCCCGTCCCGTCGTAGGTTTTGACGTTGAAGGGCATCCGGGTCCTTTTAGGGAATTCAAAATTCCTAATCCGCTGGGTAAAAGAATCCATATCTTCGACGGCATATGGGCGGTACAATTCGTCTATGTTGTCATCAACCTCATACTTCTCGGCCTGGGACTTCCAATGCCCTCCGGCACTGTCTTCGCTCTCCCCTGGGGTCCATTCCCTTCGTTTTCTAGGGTCGGAACGAATAGCTCTGTCCCCATATCCTCTTAGGAAAGATGCACGACTTTGGGTTGAACTTAGGGTTTCTCTTTCTTGCCTGTATGCACCTCTTTGTTTTGAGCGATGACGGTCCCGTCTGCTGCGCCAAGCTTTGGCCCTTCGCTCCCTGCGGGTGCGGCTTTTGGACTTGAGTTGGGTGAATACATCTGCCTTCCTTTCCCCTAGACGCGACTTGACATCTCTTCGTCCTTCTCCTAGACGAGAAAAGATGCACGACTTTGGGTACTTGGTTCTCTCTATACCTTCTTCTTGGGAATTCTTTCTCTCTCTACTATTAAGCCTGGAATAGATGCTTTGAGAGTAGGAGTACTCAGAAGGTCCAGACTTCACACTAGGGCTAGCTTTTCGTTTTCTCTTTGCTTTCTATTCCCCTAAAGACTTGGACTTGGAGTTTCGAGATTTCTCACGAGACCGTGAATCCCTTGGTGTCTCATCGTCGAAGTCGAGGTGGGTTTTCATATGCCTCAGCTTCTCCTCATGGACTTTTTCAGCCATTAGGGGCAAAAGTTGGTCGTAATGCTTGTCGTAAAACTCCTTTAACGGTTTTTTTTTTCGGGAGAGGGTACAAAGGATGTTCCTCTACTCCCTGACTCTTCTCTTTCCCCAGGGTGTTCCATACTGCCAAAAGTTCCTGGGTTGGGGAAGAGCCGCTTTCCTGATTACTCATGGTAAAGTTACTTTGGAAACGCAGTTTTGTAACGGCGTCCCACGAATGGCGCTACTTGTTATTACAAAACCGGGGCTCAAAGTAAAGACTAGTGTAGGATAACTTCAAGTTGGGTGAATCTTGAAATAATTGGATTATGATCTTCTATGTTCTGTTAAGAAAAGAAACAAACACCGTTAGTCTCACCGCGGAAGAGGGACTTTCGCGGTCAACCTCGGGTGTGAGAGTAAGTAATGGTAGAGAGATAAAGTATGTTTAGTGAGAGATTGGATAAGATACTGTTGAGAGTGGCAAAGTGCCTTTTATTAATACCAAAGGTCTTCTTGTCGGATTGCCTGGGATCCCATGTCGTTATAGTGATGTTTTTGGGCGGCAAACCCCCAAAGTCTGCTCTTGGAATCTTGCCGGTGATAGCGATGCTTTTGGGAGGGAACTGCTGAGTTTCCTTGTATGGATTCTGCCTGGGTCAGCTGCATGGGTGCTGAAGAGATTCATTACTCTTTAGGTTGATCTGTGGTCCAGATCCATTTGGAACGTTTTGGTCTTGGTATAAGGCCGCGGCTCAGAGTACCCGCGCTATTTTGGTCCGGAGGGCCGAACCAGGGGGTTATTGCCCATCTCGTCTTCGGGTCTTAGATTTCCGTGTTGATGCGATTTGGATTGTCAAACAAAAGTTTTACTTCTCAAGGGATCTTGAGAAGCTTACAATCCCCACCAGGAAAGTGTACCTGACCGATGTAGTATAGTGTAGTGGTAAGAACCAGGGAATTGATCGTTCTCCACAGGGAATAGTGTTCGTTATGATTGAAAATGATCTAAACTAGGTCTAGAGGTGAGGGATGATTCTTTTTGTATTTTTATATTTTTGTAGAAAGCAAGTAAAAATCTCGGGTTTTGAAGGAGTGGGCAGAATTAGTTGCTAGTCAACTAACCCAATTAACTACAAATGCAATAAAAATAAAATGATAAGAAAATAAATGTGTGAAAAACTAATATGGAGAAAAACGTATTTACTTAGGTTTCACTACTCCCTAGCTATCTTTCATTGATTGATAGATTTGTAACAATTGTATGGATGATGGGTTGTATTCATTAATACCATTCGTGGGGGCGTGTATGTCCTTCCTCAACTCTATAAGATCCTATCTCTTCCTATGACGACACGTTTAGTATCCTATCATTACCTCATTAATAGTCACTTATGCATTAAACACAACCAATTAATCATAGTACACATATAATTCATGTTTCTTAAGGCATCAAGCATGTTACCAATAGGAGATTAGCCAGTTTTCTTAAGCCTAACATTGATATCATTCATCCAACAACAATTAATAACAAATCATCAATCAATAATCAATAGCTAGGTTTCATTACATCTAAGAAAACACAAACAAACCTAGCCTAGCATGTTAATGTAAAGACAAGCGTAAGATAAAATCAAACAACACATAGAAATATTGAAAGATTGATAGAATACTTATCTTTAATTAAACATGGAAGAAAAACGGTTTAGAAACTGTAGAATCGTAGAGGGGGGGGGGGGGGGGGGGGGGTGAATACGGTTTCTTCGGCCACGATATATACTGGTTCGGGATGGGGGGTTTATATCATCCGTACGTCCAGTTGCGAATCCACAACACGATACTATTTACTAGTATAATCCTTTCGGTGGACTACAACCGTTACAATTCACTCAACCGATATTCGCCAATATCGATGCTCACAAAGAAGGAGTTACTCCCACGGTATTCCGCCCTCGGAAACCACCCTAAAGAATCTCGTTATTCGACTTACACTATGGGTCACCAAGACCACTACCAACCAAAACTTCCCACCGGAAGTATCAAACCCCAAGTAGATCCCCAATGATCTAGGCTTGGTCACCAAGACACAAGACTTCCCTTACAACCAATTTAAATGAATATAAGTTTCTTTGAACTAATCCCTAACCTAACCTAGTGACTCGATTCTAATAGAAAGGGTATAGAGAAGAAGACCCTCGACACAATCACAAGAGTGGATTAGGTTCTTGTGATTCTTACCTTGCAAGGAGATGTGTTCTTTCAAAGATGTTAGAGTGAGAATCAAGAACACAAGATTAGAGATAGAGAGATTTGAGAGTGTTTAGAGAGAAAGAATGTAGAGAGAAAGAGTAATGGCAAGGGGCGAGGAATACAAGAGGTAAGGGGGTACTTATAGGCCAAGACCCAAACTTGGGATTAATTTACCGAGGCCGGCGCGTCACCCACGCGTCGACGCGTGGGCAGCGCGCCAGGCGTCTGTGAAGAAATCACAAGTGTTGGGTGTTGGATCTTATAAATACCTAACCTTGCTAAACCCCCAATTGTACTTCACACTAAACCTTAAAATTAATCAATCTATGGTTTACCAATTCAAATAGCTAATTAGAAAATCATTTTGTGAAGTGTTTGTTAGAAAACCAAATACCAAGGGTAGAAAAGTAGAAAGGGTAATTTGGTAGGGGTAGAAATGGTATTCCTCACATGGCATAGAAAAGAGAGAAAGAATATGCCATGGGATATTCCTTTAAAGGGAAGAGTGTGTGAGGTTGGGTTAGTGTTGTGTGATGAGAACTAACCATGGTTGGGTGAGGTGAACCATGGTTGGGTTAAGAAAGAATATTCCTAAGGAATATACTTTGCTTGGAGGGAAAGGGTGATTGAATGGTTGACATGGGTTTTGGTTTGAAATGAATGGTTTAGATTAAAAACATGTGATGGAATAGAGAGGATGTTAGATGGATGGTTGAGATGTGTTGTAAGAGGATTGGATGGTTAAGATGAAGTGTGTAAGAGTGAGTAAGTGAGTGTGTGTATGGGTTGTGAGTAGTGTGTGTATTTTGAATTAAAAGGTGTGGGAGTATGTGAAGAGTAGGTTGTATAGATGTGATGTGTATATGTATGAGTTGTGTATGAGAGTATAGGTGTAGAATGTGTAAGTGTGTGTGAAGAGAGGAATGTGAGTGAAGTGTGTGTATTTTGAATGTAAAGGTATGTATGTGAGTAGTATGTGTAAGATAGTGTGTGTGAAGAGAGGTATGTGAGTCAGGTGTGTGTATTTTGAAATCAAGTGTGTGTACAAATGGTGTATAAGTGTGTGTATAGGATTGTATGGGAAGTTGGTAGATTGAGGGAATATTGTGTGGGAATATGTGAAGGGACAAAGGTACACTTTTGTAAGAGAGTGTAAGAGAATATTGTAAGAGAATGCTGGGAATAATTTTTGGAAGGATTGTGGGAGATTTGTTTTTGTTGTCTTTTGTAAAAATGAGATTAAGAGAAGATTAAGAAATAATCTAATTGTCATTAAGAAAAGAAAGTTTAGACAATTAAGATTATGAGTTGAGAAAATCATAGGTTACTTATAAGTTCAAGTAACACAACGTCGAGAATCCATAGTTTCATATCTCGTGACTTTCCACGACTCGACGTTCTCAACTAATACCTTGGTTCAAACAAGTTAAGTGCTTTGCCTTGATGTAAAGCATAACCCAAGTGGGAAAGGATGCGTTTACGCAAAGTGACCTTTGACTTAGTTTGACCAATAAAGGAGTAAACCCGTTACGTAATTAGAGAAGACGTAAGCACGGGATATGAGCATATGGATGCTTTCACATGATGTTACGTGAAGTATATAAGCTCCCTATGTTTAGAAAAGCCTTGGCTAGAGGCGATAGTTAGAAAACATGAGTTGGCTTTTTCTCGTAAATGGGTGTTTTAAAAGTAGGATCTCTCAAGTCTCAAAACTCGTTTCGAGTGTTCTCAATTAAGCACATAACATATACATACCTGAATTGAAAGATCCACATTTTTCAGGTAAGGGGAAATCCGACTTTCAAATTTCACTCGGAGCAATACAGACTCCTGGCGCGTCACCAGCGTGTTGACGCGCGGGCAGCGCGCCAGCAGCAACTATTGGTTCCGGCGATTTTAGGCTACCGTTTGATATTTTATGTGTTCCAAAGGTTTATTTGTCATTATCAAAACATTAGGAGATCTTGATCATGTTGCCTCAACAATCTCCCCCTTTTTGATGATGACAAATAAAATCCAAAAGAAAATAAAATTACCAAATGTAGCGAAGACAAAGCGCGCCTTTGGTGTAGCTTGCGTCTTGACCTTTGCCGTTTAATTTGGTGAAGCCTTTAACATTTCTTGAATGGTCTTCACGCTCTTGCTTTCTTTGTCCCCCTTTTGTCGAATCAAAAAGGTGGGACTTCCTTTAAATGGGAAAGTAGCTTGTTCCAAAAGCACCCGAACGTGCTCCCCCTTGATAATAGCTCCCCCTAGATCGTTGCTCCCCCTTGTTTCAAGGCGGGGATCCATGGGTCAAGAGCCTCACCTTTGCGGTGGCCTAGCTACACATGGAAATCACAACATGCAACAAACGAGAAATCCTCACATGTGAAAGTTCCAAAAATGGGTTAGGTTACCATTTGGATACTTGCATCAAGGGTTAGTCCACACCCATATATATGTTTGTCCAATTATGACACCAATAACCAATTGTTGAGCATCGTGAATAATACAACAAACATGAGCACACATAATCATATAAAACAGAATTTACTTCGTTTCAAGATAACATGAAGATCATACAACACATAGAACTACTAAAAACAGGATAGAAGCAAATGATTACAACATTTTATTCTAGCACAAGATTAGGCCTACACATGATGATCAACTATATCACTCATGTTTATCATCAAATTTGCTCAAGCAAACTCACTTCTTGCGTCTTTGAGCCGCGACCTTTGCAAGACCCTTCACAATATTTTCCATCATCATGAAGTTGTTCTTGTAGGCAAGATGCAACTCTCTCAAATCCTCTTGGAGGTCCTTGACCTCATTCTCGATCTTGATGGATTTCATACAACATCTACACCTTTGTGTATGATCATTGTTTGAAGCATCAAGCTTACGAGGGAGAGGGTACCCCGTTTTGTACCAAATGAGGTCACTCCAAAGACACTTCATAACATAATTTCTAAGGATTATATTTTCATTACATGATGGGTTTTCCCACTCATCATTTGGTTCTTCATCTACTACAATGGATTTTCCCTTGTAGTCATTTCTTGAAGAGTTACTCATTTTTGGTGATGAAATTTTCTTAGTGATTAATACTTAGAGAAGGAGAAGATGGTGTGAAGTGAAACACAATTTTAAGTGATTTATATAGGGAAGGAGAAAGGTGTTAGGTGTGATAATAGAAGAGTTCTTCATGCTCATGATGTAGTCAATGTACTAAGATGCTTGAAGAGATGTTCAACACATCTAAATCATGTACTTGAGATGATATAAGGCATGTGGTGGTGTAAGAAATAAAAGAGAAAGCTAATTTATGTTTAGTAGAGATTGGATGATCTAGTTTATCATGCTAGTTCCCACAATTTATCATGCATGCACCATAATTTGTTAAGCCATACATGAGGTTCTTAATTATGGTTGAATAAGACATTTTACTAGGGTATCATTTTGAAGTCAAACAACTTTATCTATTTTAATTATGCATGAAACACATGTTTTATCACATTGAGAGAACAAGAAAGCTAGACATAAGATTTTCAACACAAGTGTGAGTTGTGATAAATATCATATCTAATTTTGGAAATTTTGACAAAATCAAAATTATCGAGATTAAGCAAGATAATTTTGTGTCAAATTTTCTTGTTCAATACACATAGTATAGACAAGTAGAATCTTGGATATTATCAATCATTGTTTGAATAACGAGTTGATACATATCTTTCCTCTTGGAAGTCATTTATTTGATATTCCTTCCATGCCTTCACATAAGACCTAGTCATATAACCATATAACCACTAGGAACACCTAAAGGACGTGCAAACGACTTCTAGACAACTCATTATATCTTATGGATTGTTCTATTAAGATGCATGTCAACCATGACCATCTAGACCTATCCCAAAACAATTTGGACTATTGAAAAATGTCATGCCAAAACTTAACCTTGTTTATTTTGTGACCTAAGAGTCCTTTTATTCAAGTCATCAATGATTTATTTATGGGATGACTCTTCGCATCTCTCAATTCCTTAGGATTGCCTTCATCCGAAACATTAACTTGTAATGATGGCGACCTTTCTTAATCAAGAACTATTTGTTCGTTGATCACTTCATCTTCTACCGAAGGAGATGATTTAGGCTTGGGTATGCTCTCATCAAAGGCCACATTGAGAGATTCCTTAATCCTCATTGTTTCCTTGTTAAGCACTATGTATGCTTTATTAATATGAGAGAATCCTAGGAACACACCTTTATACGAAATTGGGTTGAATTTGTTGAGATACACTTTGATGTTTAGTATAAATACTTTACAACCAAATACTCAAAAATACTCTAAAGACGGCTTTCAATTCCTAAGTATTTCATTTGGTGTTTTATTTAGGACTTTTCTAATATAGACTCTATGACATCAAAGGCATGACATCAAAACTTTTATGGAATGGATTTCTCGTACTGCACGATTTATCTTTCTTAACTCACGATGTGTTCTTTCTATAATCTTAAATGATTGAGAAGTGAACGGGCCCGATGAGTTATAAGAAATTCCATGTTATTCACCAAAGCTTTCAAATAGCAATTAATCAAATTCACTACTATGATTTGTTTTAATTAAGACAAATGAACAATCAATTAGGTTTTTGAGTTTCTTTCTTAAAATATCAAATTTATTTAAGACTTCATCCTTATTCTCTAAAAACACTATCCAAGACAATTTGGATAACCATCTACAATCATTAAAGTGTAGAAGTTTCCTTCTTAACTTTGAATTGGAGATGGATCATACAAATCTAAGTGTATCAATTCTAAAACCTTATTTGTTGACTTTTCATGCCTATTGCTTGCTTGTCATTGACTCCCTAGACATGTATCACAATAATGCCTTTCAAAATACAACAATGGTAAATTGCTTACTAGCTTGTCGGCAAGACCTAACTTCCTAAGCCGAGGCGTTGGGTTATTTACCATGTTTGAAATGCATATATTGTTACAAATAATCTATGATTAAAAGGTGTACAAGTTGTTTCGTCTACGACCTTTAGCTAGTACAACACCATTTTTACTAATAGAGCAATCTAGTTTAGTAAATTTTACCTCACAATCATCATCACTAAGTTGACTCATACTAATCAAATTAAAGTTTAGACCTCTAACATGCTCAACATTGGTAATTTCTATGGAGTCATGAAGGACATTACCTTTGCCGACAATTTTGCCGTTAAGTATGCTCCCATAAATGACTTGATTGCCATTATACGCCGTGTATGATGTGAACAATCTTCTATTCCCGGTCATGTGTTTAGTGAAACCACTATCCACTACCCACTCATCCGGTTGTAGATCACTTTTGAGACAAACCTCAAGTTTTTCTTGAGCCATGAGACAAGTAGCTTCCTTTGTTGGTTGATCATCATCTTCACTATCACTCCATGCTCCACCCACGAATGCCTTGTTTGATTTTGGCTTAGAACACTCATTCATAAAGTGACCCTTTTCACCACAGTTATAGTATCCTTGCGTGTGTCTAGAGCTCTCACCAACTTTGTTGTCATCACCTCGACTTCTAGCAAAGTTATTCCTTCCATCATTCCCTTGGTTTCCAACTCTATTACTGCGCCTAAAGTTGCCACCTCTTCTAAGGAACTTCCTAAAGTTCTTTGCCATCAAGTTGTACTCTTCATCATCTTTTTCATCACTTCCTTCTTGACTATCACTTCCTTCACTTGTTTGACATTTTGTGACCTTAGCTTTGTGAGCCAAATACTTTACCTTCTCCTTCTTGTCTTTGGTGCAAGCTTTGTCATTCTGAAGGATCATTTCATAGACCTTGAGATTCCCAATAAGCTCGTCAAGGGGAAGTTCCGCCAAATTCTTGGCTTCTTCTATGGCCGTCACCTTTGGCCTCCATTTTACCGGAAGTGCTCGAAGAAACTTTCTCACATGGTTCTTGTTATAGAAGCTAGGATCTAGAGCCATGAGGCTAGTGATAATAGCATTGAACCTTGTGTAACCATTATCAATGGTTTCTTCATTCGAGATCGAGAACTTCTCATATTGTTGTATGAGTAGATCGATCTTGCAATCCTTTACTTGGGAATTGCCTTGGTGAGTGATGATGAGTGAACGCCAAATCTCCTTGGCGGTTTTACAAACATGGACCTCTCGAACTCGCTTCGAGGTAGAGCATTGTAGATTAACATCTTGGCTTCATCATTCTTGCCAAGTTTTCTCCTTTCATCATCTTTAAGATCCGCATGTGGCTTTTCCACCAACAATTTTGTTTCGGGGTCTTCCACCATGAACACAAAGTTGTTGTTTGGATGATTTCCCACAAATCAAGATCTTTAGACCTAACATAGGTCTCAAACCGGGTTTTCCAAAAACAAAACCCATCGGTTTCTAGCAAAGGTGGTCTTTGCAAAGAACACCCCTCAACATAGTTCTCTTGAGCCATGGATCTATACTCTACTTTACCAAAAATCTTAGTTAGGATTTTAGATTTTTGGGAAAGAAATTTTTGACTTAAAACGACTTCTCGGGAAGGCTTTAAGGCTCAAAAACTTGAGTATTCCGCTCTGAAACCAATTGTAGAACCATAGTGGGGGGTGAATACGGTTTCTTCGGCCTTATAGAACGTTTAAAAACTTTAAGCCACGAAGACAACCAAGTGGTCTAAGTAGGAACAACCACAAACACAATCACAAGTATATAAAGCTAGTAAAGAATACCACGATATATACTGGTTCGGGATGGGGGGTTTATACCATCCGTACGTCCAGTTGCGAATCCACGACATGATACTATTCACTAGTATAATACTTTCGGTGGACTACAAACCGTTACAATTCACTCAACCGATATTCGCCAATATCAAGAAGGAGTTACTCCCACGATATTCCGCCCTCGGAAACCACCCTAAAGAATCTCGTGATTCGACTTACACAATGGGTCACCAAGACCACTACCAACCAAAACTTCCCACCGGAAGTATCAAACCCCAAGTAGATCCCCAATGATCTAGGCTTTGTCACCAAGATACAAGACTTCCCTTACAACCAATTTAAATGAATATAAGTTTCTTTGAACCAAGCCCTAACCTAACCTAGTGACTCGATTCTAATAGAAAGGGTATAGAGAAGAAAACCCTCGACACAATCACAAGAGTGGATTAGGTTCTTGTGATTCTTACCTTGCAAGGAGATGTGTTCTTTCAAAGATGTTAGAGTGAGAATCAAGAACACAAGATTAGAGATAGAGAGATTTGAGAGTGTTCAGAGAGAAAGAATGTAGAGAGAAAGAGTAATGGCAAAGGGTGAGGGATACAAGAGGCAAGGGGGTATTTATAGGCCAAGACCCAAACTTGGGACTAATTTACCGAGGCCGGCGCGTCACCCACGCGTCAACGCGTGGGCAGCGCGCGAGGCGTCTGTGAAGAAATCCCAAGTGTTGGGTGTTGGATCTTATAAATATCTAACCTGGCCAAACCCCCAATTTTACTTCACACTAAACCTTAACATTAATCAATAAGGGTTTATCAACTCAAATAGCCAATTAGAAAATCATTTTGTGAAGTGTTTATTAGAAAACCAAATACCAATGGTAGAAAAGTAGAAAGGGTAATTTGGTAGGGGTAGAAATGGTATTCCTCACATAGCATAGAAAAGAGAGAAAGAATATGCCATGGGATATTCCTCTAAAGGGAAGAGTGTGTAGGGTTGGGTTAGTGTTGTGTGATGAGAACTAACCATGGTTGGGTGAGGTGAACCATGGTTGGGTTAAGAAAGAATATTCCTAAGGAATATGCTTTGCTTGGAAGGAAAGGGTGATTGAATGGTTGACATGGGTTTTGGTTTGAAATGAATGGTTTAAATTAAAAACATGTGATGGAACAGAGAGGAGGTTGGATGGATGGTTGAGATGTATTGTATGAGGATTGGATGGTTAAGATGAACTGTGTAAGAGCGTGTAAGAGTGTGTAAGTGAGTGTGTGTATGGGTTGTGAGTAGTGTGTGTATTTTGAGTTAAAAGGTGTGGGAGTATGTGAATAGTGGGTTGTATAAATGTGATGTGTATAGGTATGAGTTGTGTATGAGAGTATAGGTGTAGAATGTGTAAGTGTGTGTGAAGAGAGGAATGTGAGTGAAGTGTGTGTATTTTGATTGTAAAGGTATGTATGTGAGTAGTATGTGTAAGGTAGTGTGTATGAAGAGAGGTATGTGAGTGAGGTGTGTGTATTTTGAAATCAAGTGTGTGTACAAATGGTGTATAAGTGTGTGTATAGGATTGTATGGGAAGTTAGTAGATTGAGGGAATATTGTGTGGGAATATGTGAAGGGACAAAGGTACACTTTTGTAAGAGAGTGTAAGAGCATATTTTAAGAGAATGTTGGGAATGATTTTAGGAAGGATTGTGGGAGATTTGGTTTTGTTGTCTTTTGTAAAAATGAGATTAAGAGAATATTAAAAATAATCTAATTGTCATTAAGAAAAGAAAGTTTAGACAATTAAGAATATGAGTTGAGAAAATCATAGGTTACTTATAAGTTCAAGTAACACAACATCAAGAATCCATTGTTTCATATCTCGTGACTTTCCACGACTCGACGTTCTCAACTAATACCTTGGTTCAAACAAGTTAAGTGCTTTGCCTTGATGTAAAGCATAACCCAAGTAGGAAAGGATGCGTTTACGCAAAGTGACCTTTGACTTAGTTTGACCAATAAGGGAGTAAACCCGTTACATAATTAGAGAAGACGTAAGCATGGGATATGAGTATATGGATGCTTTCAGATGATGTTACATGAAGTATGTAAGCTCCCTAAGTTTAGAAAAGCCTTGGCTAGAGGCGATAGTTAGAAAACATGAGTTGGTGTTTTCCTGTAAATGGGTGTTTTAAAAGTAGGATCTCTCACGTCTCAAAACTCGTTTCGAGTGTTCTCAATTAAGCACATAACATATACATACCTGAATTGAAAGATCCACATTTGTCGGGTAATGGGAAAGCCGACTTTCAAATTTCGCTAGGAGCAATACAGACTCATGGCGCGTCACCCGCGCGTTGACGCGCTGGCACAGCGCCAGCAGCAGCTATTGGCTCCGGCGATTTTAGGCTACCGTTTGTTATTTTATGTGTTCCAAAGGTTTATTTGTCATTATCAAAACATTAGGAGATCTTAATCATGTTGCCTAAATAGAAACATCAAAATAGCTGCAAAAGTAGACTAGGGTTCGTACCCTATGTTCTCCCTATAGTTCCACACTTAATGAATGAAAATTAGATGAGTATTTATAGATTTTACAACTCTGGCGGCGTCACCTTATAGGTTGTGACGCCGTCACCTCACCGTACTTAGGGTTCCTTGATGGCCTAGATCCACTCCTGACGCCGTCACCTTGTAATGTTCTCTGGGTAATCTCCATTTATGATAACACGTGACATCCTTGATACTTTATAACGTGACGCCGTCACTCTTTAACTCCAAAATTCCTTTCTGGCGCGTCTAGTGTAGAATAATTATCCACCTCTTTGTCAACACGTGACGCCGTCACCTAGTAGAGTGTGACGCCGTCAAGTACTGTTTCCAGAATAATTTGAGACTTTGTCGTTTTCTTCATTTTATGCTCCAAAAACGTCCAAAATGCTTCCTTTTCCAGATTTCCTCTCAAAAGTACATAAAATGACAAAATAAACGATTTAAGGCAATATTTGATCATATAATCGCGATTTAAGGCTTAAATGACCCTTTAAAAGCGTAACACTTTTCGTCTCATCAAATACCCTAACACTTGGGATTTGCTTATCCTCAAGCAAATGAGCTTTTATTCTAATTAAAATACAAGTTAGGGGTCTTTAACATTAATATAAAAGTAATTACAACAAATAATCGTTCCACCTTAATCAAAATAAGCACGTAAATCATACACTAGCACCTCACAAATAGTGTTTGGATACTCTTATCTCTCGGGTGTTATAAACCTATATAACTAATGGAAATGGGAAAAATATCACTCACTACCTGTCATAGCAAATAGATTACCATAGGCTTGGGAAAGGATTAAAAACCTCCTCCACTAGGCGTAAGCACCTAAGATAAACTATCAAAGAGGGCTTTTCAAGGGTTATAATGTTGGGTGTAGGGATACGGAAAACACGGTTTGTTGGATAAAGGATATTTTACTGGTGGCAAGTCAATTGTCTTGGTCAATTACATGTACAATGCGGCGTTGCTAAGCCAAGACTCGACTCGACTTAAGCTTATCAAAACTATAAACACAAACATAAATAAAAGAAACGGGATGGTAGTCCATATGTTTTTCTCTTTTTTTCATATACTCTTGCCCTACCATCCAAAATAATACATCATAGGGGCCTCGGTTCTCCCCTTACACTTGAACTTTTACATACTTTACATGTAACTAATCTAATGACTCGAATTAAGATAATTAAAACACTTGGAGTACTTTAAAATGTTTTGCACATATGGGGGTAATAATTGATGTTCTTCCCCATTACTCCATAACAATAGTACTTTACCCATGAGTCCCAATCGTCCCAAAACAATATGTACAAGATATGACTCAACTTAGCAACCATGTAATCAATTAGACAATTAACTATGGGTTTACACAAATGTTGTAAGAATAATGCACTAAAGATGAGTGCATACAAGGAAGGCTAAGGCGATTTGGGTGTACATTTGAGGTGAATTGTAAACAAATTCTTCCTTTAAGTAAGATGCTTAAAGTCAGAAATGAAAAAGATAGGCTCTGAGGGGTGTACTAGCGGTATCGTGTACTAAAAATGAGTAAAACGCAAAGGTATGGGAGAATTACTTGATTCTATTAGTCAAGTAGCTTGGCTTCATTGGTCAAGTAATTTTTAAAACAGGTTTAAAACAAGGGTTATCCTAATGCCTCTTATCATATAAAAAATCTAACTACACGAATGTAGTCTCACTTGTGGCCTCAGAATGAATCACTAACGCAAGTTCTAGAATCTAAGTGCTATCGGTACACTCATAATCACTAAGGCTTTTCCTAACAAGTCTAGGGGCGACCTCACCTGTACGAACTTAGTAGATCGCTGGCACGAATCTTTGACGCTTCAACTAACGGATGGTCACTAGTGCACTTCTTGGATCGCTGGCGCGTTATTTGCATAACGGATGGTCACCAAGTCATACACTAGATCGCTAGCATGTTAGTCAATTAATCTAATACCCGGATGGTCACTACCTTATTCATAAATTTTTTTTAGTGGTACGGTTTTTGTGGTAGTCATATAACTCCTGTCCATGAGACGCTTATTAACACTAAAGTTTCACTCCTATATGTTGCAAAAAAAAAATTAATTTGGTGCTAAAATTACCCTAACAAATATTTCTCTCAGTTTTATTACACATTCACTATTAAACAAACAAAAATCAAGTGTCATGGTATTCTCTATGGTATCTTCATTTACCCCCTCCCCCCCCCCCCCCCCCCCCTTACACTTAAGCTGAACATTGTCCCCAATGTTCAATTAAAAGATGTAAAAGTAAAGAAAATGAAAGAATGAAACAAATACTCCCCTGATTCGTTCGGTGTGGATAATGCGGTAACATGGTTAAATCCTCCTTCAAGAGAATGTAACTTCAAGATTGAGGCAGCGCTAAAAACTTGAAACTTGATGCTCAAAGACTTGACCATCCATTCACATTTTCTTGTCCAATATAACTTGTTAAACCGGAGAAAACAAACAAGAAAACCTAGCGTAAAATCAGCGGTAAAATCTATATAAAATAAAATCCTAAAAAGCATATAAAGATATAATGCTTTGTGGAATGAATGTTCGCAGATTCCTGGAGTTTATAAGTTAAAGATTTAAGAAAAATTTACAATTCCGTAAGAAAAACAAAACTTGCAAAATTTTCCAGAAAATTTGTACCTGGCGTCGTCAGGCTTTAATTGATGACGCCGTCAGAATTCATCTGACAGAAATTTTATGTTGAGTTTCCGGAAAATCTCTAGAAAAACCTATACCTTAATTCTTGGAATTCCTGCTAAATATCATTATGACTCGATACAAGCATTTGACTCAAACAAGTACTAATATGTATGTCTATATCTCATTGTTATCATTCATCTTCAATTCGTTCTTTGAAAACAAATTTGGATTTTTCTTACACTTATCTTTTGAAAAATACCTTTATACGTAATTAAGACGAAGTTAAAAACAAAATAAAGCATTTTCACAATTTTATTTGAAACATGAATTATAAACAATAGAAATAAGAAAACACATACGGAAACAAATAAAATAAACACACAAACAAGCAAACAAATAAAAAACCTTGGGTTGCCTCCCAAGAAGCGCTTTTCTTTATTAACGAGTCTTGTAGCTAGACTCAAAGTCACGCCTATCCTATGTGAGTGAGATCCTCATCGAGGACATCTTTATGATCAAACTTAGGTTTTAATTTCCTATTGGTATGCTTAGTATGGTATGACTTTTCAAACTTTTCTCCATCCGGATCATATAGTGTCATCTTTAGGTGCCATGATCCATCTCCTTCCTTAGGTGGTTTATTCCAATTCCACTTGCATTTGTCACTTTCGCTTTTCCACCTATTCATTCCTAGGTTAATGGGTAAGACTCCTAGGAACTCAATCATCTTTCTAAAAACTAGAGGATCTTCGAATGGGTTTAACTCTATGTCCCTAGCCAAAAGTTGTTCAACCGTAGCCAAAAGTTGTTCAACCGTATGTGTCCGGTTCATGAATTCCTCTTCTAGGTAAAATGGGCATTGGGGTCCTATGAAGTCTTTATTAACCCAAGGTCCGTATCTCGATGGTCTCCTATTCAAATCTACCCAATGAGGCATTAGTTCCTCATTAGTATCGTAGGCATATTTCTTAACATCGTATACTGACCAAGTTTCTCCTTCTCCTACCGCTATTCTAGATTCCTTACAATCAATCATCGCACTTGCGGTAGCTAAAAATCCTCTTCCTATCAACAAAGGGCATATAGTGACGCTAACTGATGAAGCAAAAAGTGTACCACTTTTGGGGGGTCATTTAAGGCCAAAGTCGAGATTATTTGATCAAATATTGACCTAAATCGTTCCTTTTGTCATTTTAGGTACTTTTGAGAGGAATTTTACAAAAGGAATCATTTTGGACGTTTTTGGAGCGAAAAAGTGAAGAAAACGGCAAAGTCTCAAAATCATGCTGGAAATTGCACTTGACGGCGTCACATGTTGCTAGTGACGGCGTCATGACTTGACAAAGAGGTGGATAAATCAATTACACGTGACGCGCCAGAATGTTTTTTGAAGAGCTCGTGATGGCATCACGTATTAAAATGCCAAGGTCGTCACGAGTAAATGCAAAGAGAGACGGCCCAGAGTCCATAAAGAGTGACGACGTCAGAAGTGGATCTAGGCAATACGAGTTTATTTTGGCGGTGAGTTGACAGCATCACACCTATCTATTGACGCCGTCAGGATACAAAATCTATATATAGTTTTCTAGTTTTCATTCATGGTGTGCAACTTTGAAAGGAGTAAACCCTAGACGAAATTTACATATATTTTAAGGGTTCAACCCTTTGTTTCATCCATGCTTAATTGAAGATAAGTCTTTCATCAAATCATTCAATATGTCTATGTGTTGTTTGATTATATCTTACGCTTGTCTTCTCTTTAACATGTTAGGCTAGGTTTTTTTTGTGTTTGCTTAGATGTAATGAAACTTAGATATTGATTATGGGTTGGTTGTTTGCTTATAATTGTTTTGGATGAATGAATTCGATGTTAGGCTTAAGAAAACTGGCAGACTTCCAATTGGAAACTTGCTTGAATGTCTTAAGAAACATGATCAGAGGTGTATTACGATATATTGGTTGTATTTAATGCGTAGGTATTTACTAATGAGGCCATGTTAGGAGCTAGTAGTCGGCTCGACATAGGAAGAGGTAGAAGCTTATAGAGTTAGGGAAGATCGTACACGGCCCTACGAATGGTATTAAGGAATATAACCCGTCATCCATGCAATTGTAACAAACTAGTCAACCTGTAAAAGATAGCTAGGGAGTAGTGAAATCTAAGTAAACACATTTTCTTTCATGATTGTTTTCACCACAATTAGTTTAAGTTTAGTTTATTTTATTTTGATTGCATCTTTAGTTATTTGGGTTAGTTGATTAGCAACTAATTCCGCCCACTCCTTCCAAAACCGAGATTTTACTTGCTTTCATTTAAAATATAAAAATACAAAAAGAATCATCACTCATCTCTAGACCTAGTTTTAGTGAGTTTTAACCCTAGCGAACACTATTCCTTGAGTTGAACGATCAATCCCCCGGTACTTGCCACTATACTATACTACAACGGTCAGGTACACTGCCTGGTGGGGATTGCAAGCTTCTCAAGATCCCTTGAGAGGTAAAACCTTTTGTGAGGGGGCAATTCCACGCATCAAGTTTTTGGTGCCGCAACCCGGGGAATAGTTATTGTCTAGGTTAAAATTTCTTTTTATTAGGTCTACTTGCTAGATTCCTTTCTAGTAAGATTTTTATTTTATTTTTATAGGTTTCTTTAGTCTATCTTTTTCTTTGTTCCTTTGTTCGTAACCTTTGCCATCCGCCATCATGGTAAATGAAGATCTTTCTAATCTTAGAGTCACCAGAAGTCGTAGTTCCTTAAGAAATCTTGTCCCTCCCTATGCAGAACCTGAAAGGGAAACGCGTAGGCTAAGGCAATCTCTTCCAACACCCGAACCATCCGGCACAGCCATCAACTTTGATGAAGCCCTTTCTGAAGAAGATTCAGATCATCACCTTACACCCCCAAGCTCCCAATCCAGCCGCGATATGGCAACTCCTGAAATTCCCACACCTAAGCGCCTTAAGGATTATTCCTCACCGAACCCTTGCGGCTTCTCAAATGCCATTGTCTTTCCAAACGAACGTACCAATGAGGTCTTGCGTTGAAACGATGTTTGGCTTGTCCAAAGTGTATGCAAGTTTCTCGGATTGCGAACCGATGATCCAATTCAACATATTAGGGATTGCTTAAAGATAGTGGACACCCTCCATGCGGATGAGGCCACTAGAAACACATCCCGACTACGTTTCTTTCCTTTTACCCTTCAAGAAAAAGACAAGGATTGGTACGATAAACTTCCCTCTAAGTCCATTTTTACATGGGAACAACTTATCTCTAAGTTTTACGAGAAATTCTTCCCCGCAGGAAAAACCTCAGCATTTAGGGATAGGATCCTCCGTTTCCGTAAAGGAAAAGACGAACCCATATGTAGATCATGGATTAGATTCAAGGATCTAATAAAGCAAGTTCCCCATCATGGCATCAAACTTTGGCTTCTTGTCCAAATCTTCTATGAAAACGTCTCCCAAAATGACCAGAATGGAATCAATAATTCGATAAAAGGAAAATAGCCAATCTAAGCGCCGAGGAAGGGTGGAATAGGATTGAGGAATATGCTCAAGATTAAGACGATACCTGAGATGAACCGGATTCGACTATGAGTATATCCGAAATCATGCAAACACCCTCATCTGAGAATCGGCTAAGGAAGCTTCACGAGAAGGTATCATACCTAGCAAGGTCGCGAATAGCTAAACAACTATCAAACCCATACTTGATTTGCGATCACTGTGGGGGGGGGGGGCATGAAGTAGAGGAATGCGGAGGAGAAACCACTACTGAACGTGCATACCTGTCAAGCCATGACATTCTCGATGATCCTTCCCTTTTAACTTTCTACCAAAACGATGCTTTTACCCCCCCTTGGGGAAATCTTGTAAGAAAAGATGAGGGAGAGAAAGGTCCTGACTTCAAAATCAGGAGCACTTTTGAGGATGATCTTGGACATTTCACTTATGAAAAAAGCTTACAATTGAAAGGGCTTGACGAGCTCATCACCGAACAACAAAATGACATGGAAAAATGGTTCCAAGAGCTCAATGCCACCATTGATGGCCGTAACAAGCCTCAAATAAGCCAAAAAGACCCCCTACTTGCGATTACTACTCGAGCCGGAACAACAACCAAGGACCCTCCTTATCCGAACCAACATCCCATTGTTGTTGAGCCAGACATTCCTCACAGGGAAGAAGATAATGTGAGCGATGAGACTTCCGAGCAACACCCTCAAAAGACCTCCTCTCCACCTGCTCCACCCAACCAACCTGTAAAAGTCCCATTTCCGTCCCGCCTCAAGAATCAGAAGATTGAGAATGATAATAAAAAGATTCTTATCATATCTAAAGGATTCGGTGGTCACCATACCCCTCCTTGATGCATGCTACCATATGCCCAAGTATAGCACATACTTCAAGAGATTACTTGCCAACCGAAAGAGACTCTAGGGTCTTGTAACTCTAGGAGAGGAATGTTCGGTGGTGACCCAACGAGGTCTACCAAAAAAGGTAGACAACCCGAGTAGTTTCACCATGCCCTGTTCCATAGGATCTCTATCGGTAAAGAATGCTCTAGCTGATTTAGGGGCAAGCATCAAACTCATGCCTTATTCCATGTTCCTCAAATTAGGGTATTTACCAATCGGCTGAAGCAGGAACTCACGCAAGCTCTAATTATGGTTACACCTAATTGGGAATTGCCCTTCGAAATCATGTGCGACGCTAGAGACTATGTTGTTGGAGCAGTATTAGGCCAAAGGCTTAACAAACACTTCCAACCAATATACTATGCTAGCAAAACTATGAATCCTGCTCAAGAGAACTACTCTACTACTGAAAAGGAGCTATTGGCCGTAGTATTTGCTTTTGATAAATTTTGCCAATATCTGGTCCTTTCAAAAATGGTCGTCTTTACAGATCATCCGGCTCTTAGATACCTTTTTCCTAAGCAAGATGCTAAACCTCGACTAATTCGGTGGATCTTATTGTTACAAGAGTTTGATGTTGAAATCCGTGATAAGAAGGGGGCAGAGAATTTAGCTGATGATCACCTCTCTCGTCTCGAAAATCCCCGTCTTAATGAATCTGACAAGAGTGACATTCGGGATTCCTTGAACAGCAGCTCATGTCAATAAATGATTCTGAGCCATGGTATGTGGATTATGCTAACTATCTAGCGAGTAGAATTATTCCAGAACACTTGAACAGACATGAAAGGAAAAGGTTCTTTACCCAATTAAAATACTACTTTTGGGACGAACCTTTCTTGTTCCGAAGATGTCCTGATCAAGTAATCAGGCGCTGTGTTTCGGAAAAAGAGGCGATGAAGATAATGAAAGAATGTCATTCAGGGCCCTCAGGGGGGCATCATGGGATGAACACCACTGCACGAAAAAATTTCGATACAGGATTCTATTGGCCTACAATATTTCTGATGTAAAGGGGATGATACAAGCATGAGATGCATGTCAACGAGCTGGGAATATATCAAAAAGGGATGAAGCCCCTCAGAATTTTATACAAGTTTGTGAGGTTTTTGATGTTTGGGGAATAGATTTTATGGGCCCATTCCCGTCTTCAGGGGGAACGAATACATCTTAGTGGCCATTGATTATGTTTCAAAATGGGTAGAAGCACAAGCCCTTAGGACCAACTATGCTAGGGTAGTTATTCATTTCTTAAAGAAATTGTTTGCTAGGTTTGGCATTCCTAAAGCTCTCATTAATGATAGGGGAACCCATTTTTGCAACGCACAAATGGAGAAGGTCATGAAAAGATATGGGGTCTCCCACCGATTCTCCACCGCTTATCACCCTCAAACCAACGGTCAAGTTGAGAACACTAATAAAGCGATTAAGAGAATACTCGAAAAGACGGTCAATCAAAACAGAAAGGATTGGTCATTTAAACTCGACGAGGCTTTATGGGCATTGCGAACTGCCTACAAAACACCTATTGGGACGACCCCGTTCCGCATGGTTTATGGAAAGGCATGTCACCTTCTAGTAGAGCTGGAACACAAGGTATATTGGGCACTTAAGACATGTAATTTGGATTATACGGTCGCAGGAACGAATAGGTTCTTACAGCTCCAGGAGCTTGATGAATTAAGACTGGAAGCGTACGAATCCTCCGTCACATATAAAGAAAGGGTAAAAAGATGGCATGACCAACGAATTAAGAGACCCAAGGAGTTCTCAGAAGGAGACAAAGTTCTATTGTATAACTCTCGTTTAAGGTTGTTTCCAGGGAAACTTAAATCTAGATGGTATGGACCTTTTACCGTGAAAAGTTCCTCTAAAACCGGAGCTGTTTTGTTAATGGACGATGAGAGTAGAGAATTCACAGTGAACATGCAACGCGTTAAGCATTATCAAGAAAATGGTAATGAAATGATCAATGAGGAGGACATAACATTTGATGACGAGGTCACGTAATAGCCCATGACATTGAGTTTAGCTACAAGACTCGTAAATAAAGAAAAGCGCTTCTTGGGAGACAACCTATGCTTTATTTGTTTTATTTGTTTTGTTTGTTTGATTGATTTTTTTTGTTTCCGTATGCATGCTTGATTTTTATTGTTTGTAGATCATATTTCATAATAAATTGTGAAAATGCTTTACCTTGTTGTTTGTCTTAACTTCATAAAAAGGTATTTCGCAAAAGATAAGTGTAAGGGAAACCTAAATTTGTTTTTAAGAACAAAAATTGAACATGAACTACAAAAATATTAAATGAACATGTATATTAGTAGTTGTATCAGTCAAATGCTTGTATCGAGTCATAATGATGTTTTGCAGGATTTTCCAGGAATTAAGGCGTAAATTTTTCCAGAAATTTTCCGGAAACTTAACATGAGATTTCTGTCAGAACACTCTGACGACGTCGGGATCATCACCTGACGGCGTCAGGTGTAAAAATTCTGAAAAATTTTGCAAGTTTTGTTTTTCTAACGGAGTCTTAAAGTTGTGTTAATTCTTTAGTTTTATAAACTCTGGGAAATCTGCTAACATTCATTCCACAAGCATTATATATATATATATATATATATATATATATATATATATATATATATATATATATATATATATATATATATATATATATATATATAGCCGCCGATTTTACGCGAGGTTTGCCATGATTGTTTTCTCAGGTTTAACAGGTTATATTGGACAAGAAGATAATTTATATTTTTGGAGGGAAGCTTTCAACGTTCATTTTCTTGGATGAGGATTTAACCATGTTATCCATTTATCCATACCGAACGAATCAAGGGAGTATTTGTTTTCATTCTTTTACCATCATTACTTTTACATCCTTTTTATTGAACATTGGTGACAATGTTCAGCTTAAGTGTAAGGGGATGGTAAATGATGATACCTTAGAGAATGCAATTGCACTTGAGTTTGTTTGTTCAATAGTAGGTGTGTAATAAAACTAGCGAATTTTATCACATTTTACTATATAATACCCCCGTTTTTAGCCAAAATTTCAAAAAAATTTCAAAAAATTTTCACTGGTGCTTCAAAATTTTTGTGGTAATCAGTCTGCCAGGTCTAACCGACAAAGGGATTGGCTAATCCAGGAGCAAACGGCTCTTGGTAAAGATATATCAAATCCGTTTATGGCTTGTAATTTGCCCAAAATTGTATGGTACCTCAACTCGCCATATCCCATAAAGCGACTGAGTTAGCTAGCCCGCAAGATTATGGCTTGTGGTAAAGGCAGTGGAAAATCCATAATTGGTAATCAGCTCACCAAGATGTTGACTATTCCATCAAGAGCTGGCTAGTCCAGAAGCAAACGGCTTTTGGTAAAGACTAATCAAATCCGTTGACAGCTGGTGGTTTGCTCAAAATCACACGGTTATCAGGTGTGCCACAGTTCGTACACCTGGCTACTCCAGAAGTGATGGCTTTTGGTAAAGAGTTTAAAATCCATCAAGTTTTCAAAACAGTTTATTGCTAGGGACTAGCAATAGTTTAGTGTGGAGGATTGATGAGTGCTCAAACACTCATCTTTTTTGGTCTAATCTGAACTGCAAAACATACAAAAACACTCAGTAATGCATCAAAATACTGAAAATATTTCAAAACTGTGTTTTATATGTTTTAGATGCAAAATGAGTAAAAACAAATGAAAAACGTACAAAGTTTGCAAAATTGGCAGTTTCAGTCCCCCAACTTTCAAAAATTGGCAAAAATAGTCCCTGAGTACATATTTTAAAATAAAAATCGCCAAAGGTCCTTTTACAATCATAAGTTGTCATATTTTGTCCTTTGGTGAAAAATTGGAAAAGTTTTGAGAATTTACAGTTTGGTCCCTGGAGTTTCAGAAAGTGACAGAATTGGTCCCTGGTGGGATATTTTTGAAAGAAAAATCAATTTTGGTCCTTGGGAACTCAAAAGTTATCACATGTGATCCCTGGGTGAAGTTTTTGAGAAATTTACATTTTGGCCCCTAAACTTTCAAATTTGACATAAAAGGTCCTTGGGATTTCAATTTTTGGGAAATTACAAATTATGGTCCTTTGGTTAGTGGTGCTTGACAAGTATGAACCTTTTAATAACTTTTGGAAAATGTCAAATTCAGGCCACAAGTTTCAGCTAATTACATGAATGGTCCTTGTAATTTTGAAAATGGAAATAAAACAATACCAAAACCAAATAACATGATCCAACATAAACCCAAGCCCAATACCCAAAAGCCCATTCCCTTTTTAATATTACCCACCCCAGGTCAACAAGTCAAACAACCAGGGTCAAACGAAACAGTCAAACACCCACCATCCCTATCTTCCCTGGTTTCCAGCAACTGTGTCCCCCCCCCCTCCTCCAAAGTCCTCACCAAACCCAACCTTCTCATTAATACTATCACCTCACCTACACCCATACATCCCCCCTCCTCATTTATTGCTCACCAAACCCCACTCAACTGCCTTTTACTCATTTCCCGCCAAAATAGAATTTGAAGGCTTGGATTGATTTGAGCCTATTCAACGGCTGTAATGAAGTGGGAAAGAAAAAGGGTACCTCAAAGACCTATTTAAAGTGAAGAATGAAGCAGAAAAAAGGAGTTAGTTAGAGTAGATTAGTTATAGCTTAGTATAGTAAATCGTTTTAATGTAATTCCAATTTCCAGTGTATTTCTTAGTGTAAAAACAGTGAATTGAGCATTTACTGTGTATTTTAAAGTGTTTTCAATCATTAATTTCAGTTTGCTAGTTCTAATTTAGTTAAAGCATTTTTTACCTTAAAATCATATTTCATCCTAATATTGTTGAAACTTGTTTGTGATTGGTTTTGTGAGTTCAGTTGGGTTACCAACAACCTTTTATAAGCTTGTTAAACTTTAGAACCAGCCCTGATTCATTCAACCCAAAAATATCAATAAATCAAGAAAAATAGTGAAAAATGAAAAATCAGTTTGTATAAGGAGAAGATGCAAAGAAGTTGGTTGAATTGGAATTGCTAAGGTATTAGTGCTTTGTGGAAAGCAATAGGATGGGTTCTAAGTCCTTGATTCATTAATCTGTCTTGTGGAATCATTTGTAAGCCACATTTCAATTTTTTTACTTCCTACTGTTTCACAGCTCATACCTGCTCATCCTTGTGTTTTTCATGATCTTTAGTTGTATTTCAGTAATAATAGTGCTTAAGACATAGAGCTTGTTTACTAGATTTCTTCATGTTCACTCCTCTCTAGTTTAACTGCCAAATCAGCTTGAGTTAGAATCCTAGGTGCTTGATGTTTAAGTTTATGTTTTTATGTTTTTTTTTACTTATTATATCATGTTGGATCATTGCATATCAGTACCATAGCTTAATTTGTCCATTTGTTTCAAAAACTCAAATCAGTCAAGGTTTAAAGGGGTGTTTGGTTGTGCACTGTTCTGTTGGTGTAAGCCATCACTTGGCTTCTTTTTCTGCACCATTAGTATTGTTAGGTCATATTAGGTCTAGGTATGCCAACTAGATTGCACTCTTAGCTTAAAAAGTCAAAATCAAAACCAAATCCACCCAACAGTTAACTATTGAGTTTCTTGGGTCTCAAAACCCACCCATTTGGTTTAAAACTTGTGCATTAACCTTAATTTGGTTTTAAATTAACATATTACAACTTATTTGGTCCATTAGAATCATCACAAGTTCAAATAAGTCAACTTATCAAGAATCCATTAAAAGTCAAAATGCATACTTTCAGTTTTTTCCCAAACTTGCAGGAATTTATTTGAATTTTGTATAAGGTTTCTAGGCTTGAAATTGGTTCCTAATCATAGTATACCAGCTCATCTTTGAGTTCCTAGCTTCATTTGATTTTTGTGATTTTTTCTTGAGGGGTCCACTTAGCCTCAAAGTCACTTGCAGGGGGCATCACTCCCCTGCATCAGCAGTTAACACCACCATCACCACCACTTTGGTGGTGATTTCTGGCTTCTACAGTGGTCCCACTACCACCCATTTAGTTCCATTCAACCCCCCTTCTGGTAGGCTTGGGCTTTTGACCATTTATTTGACCTTGGAACCACTGGGACCCACCTGAATCAACTCCACAAACTTGTCCCATTTTCTGTGTAGCACCAAGTTTCTAAGTGCTTATTTGTGGCTTATTTGCTTATTTTGTGATCCCCTTTTACTTTTTCTGGCTCAAACATGTCCACACAATTAGTTTAGATCAGATTTCACCTTAGTGGGTCCCACCTAAGCTGATTTGAGCTTAATTCTTGTCTTGGTCAAGGAAAGTCAACTATGGAGCCAAAAAGCTTCCACAGTGCTTAAATTTAAGTTGTAAAAAAGTAATTATAGTAAATTTTTCAGATTTTTATTTTATCATTTGGTATTTATTAGATTTAATATTAGTTTTATTAGTAATTAAGTAATATTTAAGTTTTAAATAGCATAATTAATTTTTATAAAGTAGCACCTAGTTTTTATATTTTTCTTAGCTTTTATAAGTTATAATATAATTTTAGGAATTTTTCTAGAATTTTTACTGTTCATTTGCTATTTTTTATAATTTAAATAGTTTAATTAGATAATTAATGTTTAATTAGTAATTAATTAATAGAAAAACCATAAAAAGACAAAAATATTTATTTTTAATTTTTATACTTTCTTCAAGTTCAATTAGAGGTTTAGAAAATATTTTTGTAAGTTTTTAGTTTATTTTGTAACCTTTATCATTTTTAAGTTTATTTTAAATTAGATTTAAAATAGTTTTAATTAGTTAATTAGTATTTAAATATTAAAATAATCAAGTTAATAACTTTATTTTCATTTTAATTTTTTTTAATTTTAAGTTTGTAAAAGTGTCATTTTCACCCCCTGGGGGTTTTCAGATTTCAGTTTTTACTTTTTATTTCGTGCGTTTACGTTTTATTTAAACGTGAACGTACGCGTTTTAAGTTTTAAACATTTCTGGTTTTTTCTAGCTTCCAGTCTTATTCATATAGCTTGTTTAAGCTATTTCCTTGTAGATTCCGTAGTTTAATCAATCTCAAACCCTTTTCCCGTCCAGATTCACCCGATCACAAACCCGTTTAATAACCATCACACCTCGTCGGGACATAACGACCCGGGGAAACCCTATACTTCCACGGAGATTGATTCTAGGCAGTTTGACTTGGTTGACCATTCCCTGGTCAATTAGGTTGACCGTTCAGAGTCAATCATGCATCCCGAGACCGCTAGTGAGACTACATTCGTGTAGTTATGATTTACTACATGATAAGAGGCATTAGGATCACCCTTGTGTTAAAACCGTATCATAATTAATTGACCAATAAAGTCATACTTACTTGACTAACAAAGTCAATTAATTTTTCCCACACCTTTGCGTTGTACTCATTTTTAGTACACAATACCCCTAGTACACCCTTCCAAGCCTATCCTTTCGTTTCTAACTTTAAGCATTTTACTAAAAGGAAGAATTTGTTTACAGTCCACCCCAAATGTGAAACCAAATCGCCTTAGCCTTCCGTGTATACACTCATCTTTACTGCAGTATTGTTATTTGTTTAAACCCGTAGTTAATTGTCTAATTGATTACATGGTTCCTGAGTCAAGTCATATCTTGTACATATTGTTTTGGGACGATTGGGACTCATAGGTAAAGTACTATTGTGTTATGGAGTAATGGGGAACAACATCATATATTACCCCCATGTGTGCGTTAATCTTAAAAAGTACTCAAAGTGTTTTGATTATCTTGATTCGAGTCATTAGAATAATTGATTGTAAAGTATGTAAAAGTTCAAGTGTAAGGGGAATGCAAATTCCCTATGATGTATTATTTTGGATGGTAAGGTAAGAGTGTATGCAAAAAAAAAAAAAAAAAAAAAAAAAAAAAAAAAAAAAATCAAGAAAAAGAAAATAAAATAGAAAAAGAAAAAGAAAAAAAAAACTTACGGATTACCATCTAAGGGGGGCAATCGAGTCGTGTTCGTGTTCACCTATTCGGTTCGCGGGTTAGCGGGTTGAAATAACTTCAACCCAAACACGACCCATTTATTTATCGTGTCAAGAAGCTCAACCCTAACCCAGACCTGTATAACACGTGTAACCCGTTTGTGACCCGTTTAACATGTTTAAGTAAATAAGTCAAGCAGTGAATAAGGTTGGTGGTTTGTTGATTTTACTAACTTAAATGCAAAAATGATTTAAGCATCTAAAATATGATAAAAATAACATACAAATAACTATACGACGATTTCAATGATATATGAGTTATAACTTATAAGCGTCAATTTCAATAAAACCTGAGTTATAATCATAATTCACTCATATTAAGAATATAACAAAATACATTTAATCCATATCCAACATTTAAACCAAGTTATGTATTTTATTTTTAGACGCTTATATACTTCAACGGGTTCACGTGTTGACCTGTTTAACACTTGTTCAACCCAAACAAGACCCGTTTATTAAATGGGTTAGACGAGTTAACCTATTTTTTTACACAAACCTGTTTATCCTCAACCCAAACCTGTTTAAATTCGTGTCAGGTTCGTGTTGTTTATCGTGTCGTGTCGAAAATTGCCACCCCTACTACCATCCCGTTTCCTTGTATGTTTATTTTATGTTTTTGTTAGTTTTTGAGTAGCTTAAGTCGAGTCGAGTCTTGGCTTAGCAACGCCACATTGTACATGTAATTGACAAAGATGATTAACTCGCCACCAGTAAATATTGCCTTTATCCAACAAAACCGTGTTTACCATATTACTACACCTCACGTTATAACCCTTTTAAAGATATCTTTGATAGTTTATCCTAGGTGCTTACGCCAAGTGGTGGAGGTTTGATCCTTTCCCAAGCCTATGGTAATCTATTTGCTATGACAGGTAGTGAGAGATGTTTTCCATTTCCATATTGTGATATATACTTTATTACACCCGAGAGATGTGAGTATCTAAACACTATTTGTGAGGTGCTAGTGTATAATTTTCATGCTTGTTTTTGGTTGAAGTGGAACGAATATTTGTTGCAATTACTTTTATATTAGTGTTAAATGACCACTAACTTGTATTTTGATTAGAATAAAAGCGCATTTTCTTGAGGACAAGCAAATCTCAAGTGTAAGGGTATTTGATGAAGCGAAAATTGTACCAATTTTGGGGGGTCATTTAAGGCCAAAGTTGAGATTATTTGATTAAATATTGCCTTAAATCGTTCATTTTGTCATTTTAGGTACTTTTGAGAGGAATTTTACAAAAGGAAGCATTTTGGACATTTTTTGAGCGAAAAAGTGAAGAAAACGACAAAGTCTCAAAATCATGCTGGAAATTGCACTTGACGGCGTCACATGTTGCTAGTGACGGCGTCATGACTTGAAAAAGAGGTGGATAAATCAATTACACGTGACGCGCCAGAATGTTTTCTGAAGAGCTCGTGACGGCGTCACTTATTAAAATGCCAAGGTCGTCACGAGTAAATGCAAAGAGAGACGGCCCAGAGTCCATAAAGAGTGACGGCATCAGAAGTGGATCTAGGCAATATGAGTTTATTTTGGTAGCGAGTTGACGGCGTCACACCTATCTCTTGACGCCGTCAGGATACAAAATCTATATATAGCTTTCTAGTTTTCATTCATGGTGTGCAACTTAGAAGGGAGTAAACCCTAGACGAAATTTACAGATATTTTAAGGGTTTCAACCCTTTGTTTCATCCATGCTTAATTGAAAATAAGTCTTTCATCAAATCATTCAATATGTCTATGTGTTGTTTGATTATATCTTACGCTTGTCTTCTCTTTAACATGTTAGGCTTTGCTTAGATGTAATGAAACTTAGATATTGATTATGAGTTGGTTGTTTGCTTATAATTGTTGTGGATGAATGAATTCGATGTTAGGCTTAAAAAAACTGGCAGACTTCCAATTGGTAACTTGCTTGAACGTCTTAAGAAACATGATCGGAGGTGTACTATGATATATTGGTTGTATTTAATGCGTAGGTAACTACTAATGAGGCCATGTTAGGAGCTAGTAGTCGGCTCGACATAGGAAGAGGTAGAAGCTTATAGAGTTAGGGAAGATCGTACATGGCCCTACGAATGGTATTAAGGAATATGACCCGTCATCCATGCAATTGTAACAAACTAATCAACCTATAAAAGATAGCTAGGGAGTAGTTAAATCTAAGTAAACACATTTTCTCTCATTATTGTTTTCACCACAATTAGTTTAAGTTTAGTTTATTTTATTTTGATTGCATCTTTAGTTATTTGGGTTAGTTGATTAGCAACTAATTCCGCCAACTCCTTCCAAAACCGAGATTTTACTTGCTTTCATTTAAAATATAAAAATACAAAAAGAATCATCCCTCATCTCTAGACCTAGTTTTAGTAAATTTTAACCCTAGCGAACACTATTCTTTGAGTTGAACGATCAATCCCCCGGTACTTTCCCCTATACTATACTACAACACTCAGGTACACTGCCTGGTGGGGATTGCAAGCTTCTCAAGATCCCTTGAGAGGTAAAACCTTTTGCGAGGGCGCAATTGCACGTATCACTAACCATATCAAGGACTTGGAAATCGGCTAAAATTGTCAATCTTCCTATATGCACTAATACGTCCTTCACTACCCCAACCGGGTATGCTACACTTCCATCCACAAGACCTATGATCACCTCCGTTTCATCTAACTTTCCCGGCTTAAGAGTGGTGTAAAGAGATAATGGAAGTAAATTTAGGCTTGACACCAAGATCGGCTAATGTGTCAAAAGCCTCAGAATTTCCGATCTTGCAAGGTAAAACAAATATGCCCGGATCATCTAATTTCTTAGGCAACTTGTTTTGAACGAAGGCGGTCCCATTTTCCCCCAACTTAAGCCTCTCCTCATATTTCTCCAAAAGGGCATTGTAATAGGGGGCTCGAGCTAAGACATCAATAACCGGACGTTTAAGGTGGAGTTTCTTGAATTCTTTGTCAAGGTTTTGAATGGGAGGTGTTTCAATTAGCTTATTGACCAACTTTTTATTTCCGGTATCATTTTGTTGGTCATTTCTAACAACTTGAGTTTGCTTGAAACAGGTGCTCATAGCATTGACCAGATAGTATTGTGGACAAGAACTAGGAGATGTAACCGAAGAGATGGCGTTAAATTTTAGCTTTTGGGTTCTTGACCGTGTCGCTTGGGAGTGCTCCCATTTCTCGGTCATTGAGAACTTTCAACAAGGTGTCAATTTTATCGGTCATCTCGTTTTGTTTTTGTTTGAATTCGGACTCGAACTTAGCCAAACGAGTTTCTTGAGATTCAATAAATTTGGACACCAATCCTTCAAAATTGTTGGTGCTACCATAGTTGTTGGAAGCATTTTTGTTGAAAGTACAGTTTGAGGAGGAACCGTTTGATTGAAAACGATTAGGTGGATTGGAAGAATTATTTTGAGGTGTGTTTTGGTTTTGTTTCCACCTAAAGTTTAGGTGATTTTTCCAAGAGGGGTTGTATGAATCACCGTAAGGGTTTGGCTCGGGTTTGAAAGTGTACCACTGGTCTCCCGCTTCGTCGGTACGTGAGGATGTTGTAACACCCCCAAAATCGGTTCAGCGGAAGCATTCGGGTCATGGGGTGCTACGTATTTTGGTATCACAACACAAGGTATGGAAACGGATTTACCTTATCCATTTTAAACAAAATTTTCATTAAAAGATTTAAATTTATTTAAAACATTGTTCGAGTGTGGTAATACAAGCCCATAAAGGAATTTATGCGGTCCCAAATATATCATAGTAGCCTATGACCATGCCAAAAGCCTTCAGCAGTTAGCTATCGCCTTATACCTGAGAATACATGCTAGAAAGTGTCAACACGAGGTTGGTGAGTTCATAGGTTTGTATAAATAGCAATTTAGTATAAAAGAAATGTGAGTTCGATAAAAGTTTTGTGACCATTGTGTCGCTCACAATGTCATGAAATATAGTTTACTTTCAAGTAAATGTAGTAATGTGGACCACAAGGTTTTCGAGTGTGAATAACCGTTCACATACAAATCAAGTTTAGTTTTAGTGACTACTGCTTTACTCACAACGTCATAAAAAAATATCAGTAAAGTAGACCATAAATGTTATGCACAAAGTTGGACCATATGCAAAGTATGTGATTATTACAACGAATATAATGTCACATAAAAGTAAAAGTCTATTACGATAGCACAAGTTCATGCAACCGAAGCTACGACAGTGTGCATGCTCTAGAAGCATGTTAAATATAAATGCCCGGCAAGTGTTTATCCCGATACACTTGTAATTCGACCTGTTATACGTTCGCGTTTGCCTATCCGGCCAAACCGAACGGGGGAGTCACCCCAATAGATCTATTTATAATATTCGCGCTTCCCAGCAGGAATTGACGGTTCATGAGTTTGGGCAAAGTGGGATTCAGGGCTTAGGCTAATCCGCGTAATAGTTTAAATAAAGCATAAGTTTCAGTGTGGTCCATAAAAGTGTTTGCATAAGAGCAATTGTCATTCAAGTGTTTACGTAACAGCAATAAGTTGTAAAGTGGTTTGCATATAAGCAATAGTTCATAGAGTGTGTTGCATAAAAGTAATAGTTCATAAAGTGTGCTGCATAAAAGCAATAGTTCATAAAGTGTGTTGCATACAAGCAATAACTAATCAAGTGTGTTGCATAAAGGCAAGAATTCATAAAGTGTTTGCACGTTTCTCACCCCAAGTTTGTAAAGCAAGGTAAAGTAAAGAGTGGGGCTATAAACTTACAGTAAAATGAAAATGTTTAAGGTACTTGTGAAAGTAAAAATAAGTAGTTGAGCATGTATCTCCCCCAAAGAATTTATAAAGTAATTAAACGAGTAAAAGTGGGGCTATGACTCACCTTAGTAAAGCAGTCTGATAGAGTAAGTCAAATGGTATAAGTGTGCGGCACCGACACGCGACCTAAATTAGTATGACAATACTTAGTTTACAATTTTGTATACTCACGACTCAAAGTATTTAAACAAGTTCAAGTGTTTACAAGTGGTTGTGTTTAATGTTGCTTGAGTGGCAGAGTTTACGTTTAAATCATTTTCAAAATGTTTATAAGTATTGGCTCTTAGACAATGTACAAATATATATATGAGTATATAAAAGTATTCATGACGAAAAAGTTTTCGGTTCGGGAGTAACCGAAAGACTTAATGCGAAAAGTATTCACAAGTAAAGTGTTTATGAAAAATAAACGTTTGCATAAAGGCAAGAATTCATAAAGTGTTTGCATGTTTCTCACCCCAAGTTTGTAAAGCAAGGTAAAGTAAAGAGTTGGGCTATAAACTTACAGTAATATGAAAATGTTTATGGTACTTTTGAAAGTAAAAATAAGTAGTTGAGCATGTATATCCCCCAAAGAATTTATAAAATAATTAAACGAGTAAAAGTGAGGCTATGACTCACCTTAGTAAAGCAGTCTGATAGAGTAAGTCAAATGGTATAAGTGTGCGGCACCGACACGCGACCTAAATTAGTATGGCAATACTTAGTTTACAATTTTGTATACTCACGACTCAAAGTATTTAAACAAGTTCAAGTGTTTACAAGTGGTTGTGTTTAATGTTGCTTGAGTGACAGAGTTTACGTTTAAATCATTTTCAAAATGTTTATAAGTATTGGCTCTTAGACAATGTACAAATACATATATGAGTATATAAAAGTATTCATGACGTAAAAGTTTTTGGTTCGGGAGTAACCGAAAGACTTAGTACGAAAAGTATTCACAAGTAAAGTGTTTATGAAAAATAAACGTTTAGTAAAATAATAATAAATATTTTACGCTAAGTATCTATTTTAGTAACGGTTACGCGATACGGTGTATATATAAATGTGTTTATATATATTTAGTTAGCGGATGATAAAAAAAATATTAATTTTTGTTATAAATATTTTCTTTAAATATTTTTTTTCTTTTAGTCGGGTTTTAGTAATAATTACTAAATATATTAGTTTGACGAAAATATTGGACCAATATGTTAACAATAATAGTTTAAACACTTTTATTATATTATAAAAATGCATTAGCTTAGGATATAGATTATAAGTTAAGAAGTGAAATAAATAAAAATGTCAAAATGTAATATACGGGATTCGAACTTGTTTATAAGTTCCCATTGTGTTTTACTTTTATCATGTTGTTTACAAGTTGGTGACACTTTGTAAAAATAAAAATCAACAAAAAAAGGACAGCGCCTAGGCTCGAACCTGGGCTGTTTGTGTAGAGACTATGCAACACAACCAACTAAGCTAAGGAATCCTTCTTGTTAGTGTTTATACATTTATTAGTTTTATCTGATTTCTGAGTGTTTTTTTTTTAGATATAAGTTTCAGTATACTGTTTGTTGTTTGCATGCATGGGTTTGTATCATCATGTTTCATTTTCAAAACAGCTTTCAATCACAACTCAATGAAAGTTTTCAAGTTTACGTTTACACAACAAGGAAATGAAGGAGGCCAAAGTAAGCTCAAATGAGTCTCGACTCATTTGAGTTTACTCGACTCAAAACTTCATACGAGACCAAAACATCTCAACCATTTTCGTGTGGAGTTAAAAGCATTGTTTAAGTTTTCGAAAAGCACTTTTTCGTATATTAGCTTTAATAAGCTAAGGGTCGTGGGTTGGACCTTACGGCCCGATATAGGTTCAGTTTGGGTTCGCCTTTTTAACCCGATAAGAAAATGAGCTCATAAGCTAGCATTTAAATTTTATAACTTTGAGAATATAAGCTATTAGAAACCACGACTGAACATACATATTCGAATAAGTACCTGTCCGCGAGCCAAAACTTAAGTGTGTTTACACATAAGCTTTCCTTTAGGTTTTCATAAATCGTTTAAGGCTCAAAAACTCGTAACGAGTCAAGTACTCAAGTGTGTGTCGACTAACAAGCCAACAAGCACTTGCTCGTTTGTATCGTTTTAATAAATGTTAAACAAAGTTCAACGTTACCACACAAGTTTCAAGCAACACAACCATGGTCATTTTACGTACATGAAAGGTCGAACGTATGTATGTGTATATGTCGATGTGTATCTTAACCACATAACCCTTTTAGTTTTCAAGACTTTAATTATTCAAAACATTTAATGTATACGATCTTAAGTGTGGTTCAAATGGTACGTTAAGAAGCAAAAGATACAAATGTAATGTGAGTTCGAGATCCTCAGTGGGTGTGTGTCAAGAGTGTAACTAAGCCACACTTTTTAGAAACTCATTTACTTCGTTTATAAAGCCATATTTTGCATATAAAAACATGCTTAAAAACAAAGTTGATGTACAAGTAGTAGGGTGTGTCAAAGCTTACAGTGAGGTTGTGAGTGAGTAGATCGAATGAGAAGTGAACCCAAGACAAGATTTCTAACCCAAGTTTCCTTAACACTTTAACCCAAATATGTTTTTAGTTTGCAAATAACCCAAAACTTCTTTTCTCCTTTTCTTTTTGTGTTTACTGCCGTGGAGTGTACGTGAGCAAGAGAGTTATATGTTTTTGTTTTTGTTTTTCTTTTCTTAGTCTAAAATGAGTATACTAGATTACTAGTTGTATGTTTATATAGGAGAGTAGCTAGATATTTTTGTTATTATAAACACTTTAGTACATGTGCATTATTGAAGTTAGTAAGATTTTCAAATGGAAAGAGTGTTGTAAGGGCCTAGATCGGCTGAAAATTTGGAAAGGATGGGGAAGCCATACTTGTGTCATCCTTTGCCTCCTAAACCAAGCTAATTCTATTCAAACTTTATAGTTACATATAAATTTTGTGTAGTTTTGTAGTATAAAAAGAGAAATAACTATGTGAAGTATAAAATGTTGTGTAGTAGTTGTAAAAATATTGTATACATTTATTTTGAGTAGGCATTGGGTATTTAAAATGTATTGTCTAGTAATAAATTAATTTAAAGTAATTATATATCATTTAAGTGTTTATAATAAAATAAATATCACAGTTTGAAATAAAATATTTCTTGTATTTTTATAACATTCTAATATGTGTAGGATAGAAATTATTAGTCGGAGTATTGGGTGCACTGTTCATGCATTTGAATTATAAAAACTTTTATTCACTTAATTAAATTAAATAAATAATTATAAACTTAATGATAACAAATGTGCTCTAGCAATTAAATGAGCTTTATAGTAGTATCAATGTACTAAAATATGTAGACCACAATTTGGTTCGAAGTTGTAGTGCACCATGAGGTGTTTCTTGGTTACGCGATTTAACTAAAAAGTTTTGCGTAAAAAGTGTTCTTGTAAAATTTCAATGTAATAAATTTGAGTTTGGAATTAAATGTTGACGTGGAGAATTACGGGTTGTTACAGATGTGTAGTCCGCAAAAGCTTGTTCGGGGAGTTCCATGCAATCTCGAGTGTCATGGGGACCACTACAATATTCACATGAAGAAGTGATTTTATTCACTTGGCTTGAAGGTTTAGGAGCCTCGTAGGATTTCATGAGAAACTTAACTTGGTCTTCAAGTTCCATGATCCTTTGGTCGGGAGTGCTAGAATTATTTGTAGGCAAAGATATTGCCTTGACCGTTTTGTTCAAATCACGGGGATCATTCCAACTTTCATTGTCATAGAGAGCAAGATCTTCTATGAGTTCCCATGATTCTTCCGCACTTCGATCACGTAGCTTACCACCGGCCGCTTGGTCAATGATTCCCCTCGTGGGGATATTGATATGGTCATAGAAGATTTGGACTTGAAGCTAAAGATCTATGCCATGATGAGAGACTTTTTGAAGTAAGTCCTTGAAACGAGTCCATGCTTCGTAAAGAGTTTCTTCTTGACGTTGTTGGAACATCAAGATGTCATTCCTTAACTTGGTGGTTCTTCCCGGTGGGAAAACTTGAGCAAGGAAACGAGAAGTGAGATCATCCCAAGATGTGATGGATCCCGTGGGTAGACGCTCAAGCCATTGACTAGCTTTGTCACGTAGAGAGAATTGGAAGAGACGCAATCGGGTCGTCTCTCGAGTTTTAACATCAAGGTCTATGGAATCTATGATTTTAAGAAAATCCTTGAGGTGTTGATTTGGATCTTCGGAACGAAGTTCATGGAATGCACATCCGCTTTGCACCAACCGGATGGTGTCGGATCGCAAGGGAGACACATTGGCTCCTTGAGTGAGCTCAATGGTGTTTCGATAGCCTTGCTGGCTAGGACGGGAATACTCTCCTAAAGTGCGGGCTCTAGGAGGTTGGTTTGGTTGTGGTGGGTTGATGGGATCAAAGATATTACCATCTTCTATGATGTCGGATGGTAACGGTCACGAACAAAAGAACAAAGAAAAAGATAGACTAAACAAAACCTATAAAAACAAAAATAAAAATCTCACTAGAAAGGAATCTAATGAGTAGACCTAATAAAAATAAAATTTAACCTAAACAATAACTATTCCCCGGCAGCGGCGCCAAAAACATTGATGCGATTTGGATTGTCACACAAAATTTTTACTTCTCAAGGGATCTTGAGAAGCTTACAATCAGGCAAGTGTACCTGACCGATGTAGTATAGTGTAGTGATAAGAACCAGGGAATTGATCGTTCTCCATAAGGAATAATGTTCTTTAGGATTGAAAATGATCTAAACTATGTCTATAGGTGAGGGATGATTCTTTTTGTATTTTTATATTTGTTTAGAAAACAAGTAAAAATCTCGGATTTTGAAGGAGTGGGCGGAATTAGTTGCTAGTCAACTAACTCAATTAATTACAAATGCAATAAAAATAAAATGACAAGAAAATAAGTGTGTGAAAAACTAATATGGAGAAAAACGTGTTTACTTAGGTTTTACTACTCCCTAGCTATCTTTCATTGATTGATAGATTTGTTACAATTGCGTGGATAACGGGTTGTATTCCTTAATACCATTCGTGGGGGCATGTACGTCCTTCCCCAACTCTATAAGATCCTATCTCTTCCTATGACGACACGTTTAGTATCCTATCATGGCCTCATTAATAGTCACTTATGCATTAAACACAACCAATTAATCGTAGTACACATCCAATTCATGTTTCTTAAGACATCAAGCATGTTACCAATAGGAGATTAGCCAGTTTTCTTAAGCCTAACATTGATATCATTCATCCAACAATAATTAATAACAAATCACCAATCAATAATCAATAGCTAGGTTTCATTACATCTAAGCAAACACAAACAAACCTAGCCTAGCATGTTAATGTAAAGACAAGCGTAAGATAGAATCAAACAACGCATAGACATATTGAATGATTGATAGAATACTTATCTTTAATTAAACATGGAAGAAAAAAGGTTTAGAAACCTCAAAATAGCTGCAAAAGTCGACTAGGGTTCGTACCCTATGTTCTCCCTAAAGTTCCACACTTAATGAATGAAAATTAGATGAGTATTTATAGATTTTACAACTCTGATGGCGTCACCTTATGGGTCGTGACACCGTCACCTTGCCGTACTTAGGGTTCCTTGATGGCCTAGATCCACTCCTGACGCCGTCACCTTGTAATGTTCTCTGGGTCGTCTCCTTTTATGATAACACGTGACGTCCTTGATGCTTTATAACGTGACGCCGTCACTCTTTAACTCTAAAATTCCTTTCTGGCGCGTCTAGTGTAAAATAATTATCCACCTCTTTGTCAACACGTGACGCCGTCACCTAGTAGAGTGTGACGTCGTCAAGTACTGTTTTCAACATAATTTGGGACTTTGTCGTTTTCTTCACTTTTATGCTCCAAAATATCCAGAATGCTTTCTTTTCTAGATTTCCTCTCAAAAGTACCTAAAATGACAAAAGGAACGATTTAAGGCAATATTTGATTATATAATCGCGATTTAAGGCTTAAATGACCCTTAAAAGTGTAACATTTTTCGTCTCATCACGCGTCTAGTATTATCCGAGCCGAACCTTTGTGGGTCCGGGGGTACTATACGTCATCAAAAACGATGTTTGCCTAACTGTTAGTAGATGAAAAGAAACTAGTTCCTCGAGACAAAAAGCAACATTTGGCAAACGCAATCTGCAAGTCTCAAACACCCCCTTATAGAGAGTGTTCTAAAATCATTTTCACAAAAGTTTAACATATTTCTTGAATTCAATGTGCTTTTTATTTGTTGTTTTTCATAGTTTTTTTTTCTTAATTTACTTTTCTCCATACCATGATTCTTTATTTGCCTTAGAAACTTGTACATTAATGACATGACACACATTAAGAAAACATAACACACATACTAAATATTCAAAATCATCACAAAAACCTTATAACTATTAGTCGATGTATATGTATATCATGTATTATTAGTTTGCTCTAGGCCCATTTGTCTGTTTCGAGGCTTATCCCAGATTCTAGAATTATCCTTGTATTGATATATATACGGTTGTATTTTGATGTATGAGGAAGAAAATCAATTTCCAATCAATATGTAACAATTCGCATTTTTGGATTACTATTCATTTTACTATTCACTATTACTATTCACTTTTTACTATTTATTTTCACTATTCACTCCCGAAATTTTTATTTCATATTCTCGTAAGTTAAACTATTTTAATGATAATCCGAGAGTTTGACACTCGTCGGATCATTTCTGCAAAAATCACGAAACCGTGTCCGAGATTTACTTTTAGGTTTAAACGTCATTCCAGCATCCCGATATGTCCATAAAACACTATAAACAATAGAAATATGATTTTCTCTCATTTTACGATAATTCCAAAAGTTTTGGAATTTTACGTTTTCCAGTTCAGCGTTTTACGCGAATTACGCGTTTTAGACCCGCGTTTCCAGTTTTAGCAGCGTTTAAGCAACCCGATAGAACTTGCCACTCACTAAATGTGCTAAGATAGGTTATATTAATAAGTTTTAACATATTTATAAGTTTCATATTTTTAGGATACCCGATTTTAAGTTTCATGACTTAACGACTTACCGTTAGCGATTACCGAGACCAAAACTCACTCCGTAAGACAAGATAGAAAACTAGAACTCTTAACCTCCTTACTATTGCCCTAGGTGGCATTTTTGGCTAGTCACCATGAAAGATGGCTTAATCTTAACCATTGATCTCTAGGATGTTTACAAGTGTAAACTTAACCATGGTTAAATTCTAACCCAATATATGGTTAACTATTTTTCTCATCCTATAAATAGCCAACTAGAAACACATAGAAAACTTGCACCACACCTTCTTATAACCTTCAAGTCCTAAAACCTAAGGCACTTTTCTTATATTTTGTAAGAAAGTTAACTAGTTTTTGAAAGAAAACTAGTGTTTGATCTTCAATCTTGGAAATTTTCTAAGAAAAGTTGTTATAACTTTAAAGTCTCCAAAAAGACGTAGTTATAATCTTCAAATAGCTTCGTACTTTCAAGAAGGCGTCGTTATAATCTTCAAATAACCTCGTTTTATCAAAGATTGCAAAAAGAGAAGCTTGCTCAATCAAAGTCCTAATCCTTGTTCTTAACTTCCTTTCTTTAGAAAGCCAAAAGTTGTAAGAAACCCTATTACACTTTCTTGCTCAATATCATTTTCATGCTTATTATGTTTCTTTCATGCTATATATGATCTTGTTATTATGTTCATGATATATAAAAACTAGTAAAACAAGTTATGGTATATATATGTTAACTTATTTTATTTAAACAAGTAAACTAGTGACTTTTATGGAGAACCACGACCAAAATAGTATAACTATGATATTTGATACTTACTTACTGTTAAAGAGGACTTAACAAGGAAAACATAGCAATTTGAATCACCCAAAACGAGTACCCGAGTCAAAAGTTATGACCATCTGAAGTTACCAAAACTTTACGGCAAAACTGTCAAATGTTTCTGTGACAGAACGTTAAACACGCAAAAAGAGGCCCTTCTGCTCCGTTTCATGAAAAAGTTAAATCACGAAAGTTGTCCGGAATCACGTTTTCTTCAAAAACTCGGGTGCACGTTTCCAGAAAACTAATAACGAATGAGATTTTATTCAGTTTCTTAACAGATATTTTATATATAAATAAGTTACTATATAATAGTTATGGTTAACTAAGACCAAGAGGTCTAATGACCTAAAGCCAAGACCACAACCATGGCTAAAACCAAGGTTGAGTCTCAAGACCATGGTAACAATGACCAAGGTCACGGCAAAGCCACGGCTAAAGACCATGTAACTTTTCGGATCAAAACTTATATATATTTTATCAAATACTACAATAGTAGGGAGCCTCATGTGAGGAGTTCATTAAGTAAGCCGTCGAGATGAGTTGTGGATTTACGAATTAAAGTGTCCTAGCTCCTCGAACGTTTACTCCATGACTTCTGAATTATGTCGGCCCGAACAGTAGTAAGAGATATACAACCTATACATGCTTCATAAACCATTTATATTCAAAGACTTACACTATATAGTAAGTACTACATCATGAACATTATGCAAGACATATATAGGCAATTCTTCGTATTCTTAGACGTTACTCCAAACCTAAGTCGCAACGTTCTATTATAGGCTGCTCTTAGAGACTTTCACGATTCGACTACCACTTTCATTTCTCATTACATAAGCTTAAGGTGAGTCATAGCCCCTACTCTTTTCATACTTGTTTTAACTCTTTGGGGGAGATACATGCTCAACTACTTGCTTACTTGTACAAATACTCAAAACATTTATACTTGATTGTAGACATACATGATTATGATAAACTTGTTTGTGTTATTCTTGAATGCATTATACTTAATTGCGTTATTAAATTTAGTGGCTCCCAGTTATCTTTGGGAAGTGGCTCCCATTAGTCTTTGGGAAGTGGCTCCCAGTAGGTCTTTGGGAAGAGGCTCCCAGCATGTGCATTTTAGTGACTAGCAGTAATCTTTGGGAAGAGGCTCCCAGTAGGTGCATTTTAGTCTAAAAGTCTCCCAACATAAATGGAGCAACACTAAGTGAAATTATGTGAACTATTAAGACTATTTGTGTATTTGACTATAATATGTACCATCTTTCAGCAGTGGGTTGTGAACACACAGGTTGCAAGTGTTGTTATGGGCGGGACTTGCAACTGAGTGGATTCACAATGCCTTTGTTGTGTGAATATTCTTTAAAGGCTTTTCAACTGTTTTAAGACAAACTCTATGAACTCACCAACCATTGTGTTGACACTTTAGCATGTTTATCTCAGGTTAGTAAGGCGATAGCTAGTGCGTGGAACTTAGAGTCAAGCTGCATATTCTGAAGACTTACGCTTTTATCATTTATCATTCGAAACATTTTGTATACATTTATGTATCATACTTTGAAATCTCATGTTTGTTACTTTGAATTCATTAATCGAATGGTAACTTTTCAAAACGTCTCATTTAGAGGTCGTTTTCTATAACTTGTACTTTGTATTATGAAGTAGCACCCCAGTGACACAGTCTTCCGCTGCGGTATTTTGGGGGTGTTACAGATTGGTACCAGAGTCTTGGTTATAGAGAACTAGGTTGCATTTAATGCCTAGACTATAACTGCTATATACGTTAAGACTCTCCTTTTTATTTGCCTTACGCACACTACATACGCATATACTTTTGTTAGTTGTTGGTTTAGTTCCACGCTGTTAGATGATGTGACTTTAGTATTATAAGGAACCCCAGAATTTAGTCGAGTCATTAAAAACATGGAGCTCAGTAATAACTAATTATTTAACTTGATCTTGTGACAGTTCTTGTTTGATGAGACACAAGATTTGAGTTAAATAATATTATTGCTTAGCTTTAGGGATTTGATGACTTGATTATTTTATTATCTACCTCAGAAATCAAGTTTGTGTCGGAAATTCTTAAGTATGATGATTTAGAATCTCCTTATTTAAATAGATTGGGACGCCTCTTTATTTAAATAAAGAAATTGTAAATCACCGAACCATGAGTTTATGATCCCTTACTTACATAAATTTGGATGCTTCTTTATGTAAGTAAGGAGTTATAAATAAGTGGGCTTATTTGTATCCGATACGACTCCTTAACCACAACCTTAGATGAATCAGAGTGAACACCACTATTTTAGAGATCCTGAAATCCCGAATTCTCTAAGACACTGTAGGTAGTTACATCAACAGAACTTCGGGACGAAGTTCTCCTTAAGGGGTAGAGACTGTAACAATTCGCATTTTTGGATTACTATTAACTTTTTACTATTCATTTTCACTATTCACTCCCGAAATTTTTATTTCATATTCTCGTAAGTTAAACTATTTTAATGATAATCCGAGAGTTTGACACTCGTCGGATCATTTCTGCAAAAATCACGAAACCGTGTCCGAGATTTACTTTTAGGTTTAAACGTCATTCCAGCATCCCGATATGTCCATAAAACACTATAAACAATAGAAATATGATTTTCTCTCATTTTACGACAATTCCAAAAGTTTTGGAATTTTACGTTTTCCAGTTCAGCGTTTTACGCGAATTACGCGTTTTAGACCCGCGTTTCCAGTTTTAGCAGCGTTTAAGCAACCCGATAGAACTTGACACTCATTAAATGTGCTAAGATAGGTTATATTAATAAGTTTTAACATATTTATAAGTTTCATATTTTTAGGATACCCGATTTTAAGTTTCATGACTTAACGACTTACCGTTAGCGATTACCGGGACCAAAACTCACTCCGTAAGACAAGATAGAAAACTAGAACTCTTAACCTCCTTACTATTTCCCTAGGTGGCATTTTTGGCTAGTCACCATGAAAGATGGCTTAATCTTAACCATTGATCTCTAGGATGTTTACAAGTGTAAACTTAACCATGGTTAAATTCTAACCCAATATATGGTTAACTATTTTTCTCATCCTATAAATAGCCAACTAGAAACACATAGAAAACTTGTACCACACCTTCTTATAACCTTCAAGTCCTAAAACCTAAGGCACTTTTCTTATATTTTGTAAGAAAGTTAACTAGTTTTTGAAAGAAAACTAGTGTTTGATCTTCAATCTTGGAAATTTTCTAAGAAAAGTTGTTATAACTTTAAAGTCTCCAAAAAGACGTAGTTATAATCTTCAAATAGCTTCGTACTTTCAAGAAGGCGTCGTTATAATCTTCAAATAACCTCGTTTTATCAAAGATTGCAAAAAGAGAAGCTTGCTCAATCAAAGTCCTAATCCTTGTTCTTAACTTCCTTTCTTTAGAAAGCCAAAAGTTGTAAGAAACCCTATTACACTTTCTTGCTCAATATCATTTTCATGCTTATTATGTTTCTTTCATGCTATATATGGTCTTGTTATTATGTTCATGATATATAAAAACTAGTAAAACAAGTTATGGTATATATATGTTAACTTATGTTATTTAAACAAGTAAACTAGTGACTTTTATGGAGAACCACGACCAAAATAGTATAACTATGATATTTGACACTTACTTACTGTTAAAGAGGACTTAACAAGGAAAACATAGCAATTTGAATCACCCAAAACGAGTACCCGAGTCAAAAGTTATGACCATTTGAAGTTACCAAAACTTTACGGCAAAACTGTCAAATGTTTCTGTGACAGAACGTTAAACACGCAAAAAGAGGCCCTTCTGCTCCGTTTCATGAAAAAGTTAAAGCACAAAAGTTGTCCGGAATCACGTTTTCTTCAAAAACTCAGGTGCACGTTTCCAGAAAACTAATAACGAATGAGATTTTCTTCAGTTTCTTAACAGATATTTTATATATAAATAAGTTACTATATAATAGTTATGGTTAACTAAGACCAAGAGGTCTAATGACCTAAAGCCAAGACCACAACCATGGCTAAAGCCAAGGTTGAGTCTCAAGACCATGGTAACAATGACCAAGGTCACGGCAAAGTCACGGCTAAAGACCATGTAATTTTTCGGATCAAAACTTATATATATATATATATATATATATATATATATATATATATATATATATATATATATATATATATATATATATATATATATATACATATATTTCCTATATATATATATATATATATATATATATATATATATTTCCTATAATTCTATAATCTTGTACCTTGCAAGTTCTATAACTCTTTTTTTCTTTTTTCTGTATTATGATGGTGGTGTTTGTGTGGTGGTTGAGGGTGGTGATGATGTTGGATAATGGAGGATAGTTGTAGTGATTGCAGTGGTGGAGGGGCATTAATTTCAAATATGAAAAAAGTAATTGTGGGATGAAGATGAGGGTAAAATAGCCATTTTGCACGCTAGTAACGTGAAAAATTTAACGAGCATTAGCCAAAAAACTTAATTTGCAGCTACAGTAACGCTTCAAGGACATAACTTGCAGAAAATTGAAACGTTAGGGACAATTTTTGTTGTTTTTTTTTCGAGGACATTTTTTTCATTTTTCGGAAAGTTCAAGAACATTTTTTGCAGTTTACTCTAATTAAAACATGCATTAATTACTTATTCCTAATTTCTATATTAACTATGAGGGTAAAAATGATTTTTTATCAACCAAAACTATCATTAATTACACATATCATAATTTGCCCGATTTATATTTGTGAACACTCTTTTTGGGACGGAGGGAGTAGTATAAATACAATGGACAGTGGATCCTTATATTTTGTTTGGGTTGATCACAGTTCAAAAACCGGACCGAACTGGATCGAAAACAGATTTAGTCCAAAAGTTCGGACCGAAAAGAGATTTGGTTCAAAAGTTCGGAACGAAATGTTCGGTCCATGTCCGGGTCGGTTCGATCCGGTCCAACAAAGCATAACACCGAATCGGACCAAAGACTAGACCGAAATATGTTCGGTCCGGTTAGGTCCTATTTCTCTGTTCGGTGCAAATATTTACAACATAAAAGGTTCTTGTGGGTTAAAGATTATATTACCCTTAGAAATTTTGGAAAGTCTGTTGGTAATATAAGTCTTTAACCCAAATATTTACGACATAAAAGGAGCTTGGTAAGTGTTTTTTTTTTTTATAAATATCATGATGAAAAATATTGGGCGAAATTTGTGTGGTAAGAAATTGAGGTGCTACAAGTTTTTAATTCACACAAGAAGAGAAGGTGAACTTTTTAGAGCTGGGGGTATCGTGGTGTTTTCTCTTGTGCCAAGATAGCAGCCAAAAAAGGAGAACGACGTACGGTTACGGAGGTGGCGCCGTTCCAACCAGCCAACGCCATTCCTTTTTTTTTTTTTTTTTTTTTTTTTTTTTTTGATTTTGTGAATGTTTGGCAACGGGTGTATTTGAATTTTTTGAACGTTTATAAACGGATCTTTAGCCCAAAATAACACATTTTTTCAATTTTTTACCCCTAAAAATTCTATAAATACCTTCTTATTCTATCATTTTTCACAAACTCTTCCAATTTAATTTCCACTTCAATAATACTTAATTTTCATTCAACTATGGATCCAAACAATCCCAACAACTTCTCCACCTACGACCATTATGATGTTTATTTTCAAAACGACCTGAAGTGATATATCCAGGGTTATACGACGTATGAATAATTTCTAGGTTTGTGTGATCAAGAAGCCGGGGGATCGGGATCGGCTATTAAGAGGACGAGATTATACATACCACGTGATCGAGAAGAGGCACAACAACGTTTAATCGATGACTATTTTGGCAACGGTGACACTCCACTTAAGTATACGGAAGAGAAGTTTAGACGAAAGTATCGTATGAGTTCTACACTTTTTAATAAAATAGTCAACGATATCTTAAGCTATGATGTTCAACCTATTTCCGAGTACTTTTATTTTTTAGGCAACGTTACGATGCTACCAGTCATCTTTTGAAGTGCACATATGCCATCCGCCAACTGGCGTACACCACTACGCCTGATGCGTTTGATGAGTACTTTCAAATTGGTGAACGTTGTTCACGACAATGTTTAGAGAAGTTTACTAAATGCATACATATTTTATACTTTGAAAAGTATTTAAGAAAAGCCCACTTCAGTGGATGTTGAAAAAATATATGCATTGCACGAAAAAGAACATGCACTCCCGGGAATGCTCGGGAGTATTGATTGTATGCATTGGGATTGAAAAAATTGTCCAAAGACATTACATGCTCAATTCAAAAGACGTGATCATAAATATCCAACTATTATGTTAGAAGCGGTTGCGGATCAAAAATTATGGATTTGGCATTCATATTTTAGGGTTCAGGGGCAAATAATGATCTTAATGTGTTATATGGTTCCCCGTTATTTGATGATGAACTTGCCGGTAAAGCTTCAGAATGTCTATTTGTAGTAAACAGACATACATACAAGAAAGGTTACTATTTTGCCGACGACATTTCTCCAGCATGGTCCGTGTTTGTCAAAACATTTTCTGTTGCAAGGACTGAAAAAAAATGAAATTTAAAAGAGTTCTAGAAAAGATATTGAACAAGTTTTCGGAGTCCTACAAGGTCGTTGGGGAATTATACGACAACCTTCACGTGCTTACGAAATCAACGCCTTGAAAAGAATTATTTTATTGTTGTATAATGTTACATAACATGATATTGGAAGATGAAGAATTCGAAGTGAATTTTAGAGATTTGTTCGTTGATCTAAGGCCAAACATAGCAGACACTTGGGTCGAAAGATGTGAATTACATGTTAGAAAAAGTAAAGAAATTCGAGATAGACAAGTGCACGACGATCTTCGAGAAGGCCTTGTGGAGCATTTATAGGATCTTAATCACTAGTTTGTAATTTTTATTTCTTGTTTACGTACTATGTTTTTATTTTTATGTAACATTTTTTTTTTTAATTAATGTAATGGTTTTTTTTTAATAATGTTTATTTTAGTTAATATTAACGGCACAAAATGTGATGTTAAAAAGTTTGTTGACGTGACATTACTTTTTGAAAACGGCACGAGGAGAACGGCTCCACGATACCCACCCCTCTTATCAAATGTATGCTGGTAAGATCAGAATTTATGCGACCTAACTAAAGTAGTGCGCTATTGCTGTTTTTGAACAATTTCCAAAACCACTAACAAATGTTTACCTAAAAAAGTTTTAACTAAAGTAGTGTTAACTTTGTTGTTACGTATTACTAGAAATGTTGTGTTAACTCCATAGTTAGCTTTGTTGTTACCTTTTACTAGAAATGGTAACTAGTAGCTTATGCAATATAATATAAGATCTATTATTGTGACAAATATAACCAAATGTAAGGAAGTCTAAACATGAAAGAAACCGATTTTTCAAAAAAGTTGATCAAACATATAAAAACCCGTTTTCAAAATCTTTGTAGACGATGTTTTTTCTGCTATTCATTTCCAACAAATCAAAATCCATCAACTTTTCAATATGAAATTCCAATGGCAGAACAAATGATCGAATATTCAAGCTATAACATACCAACAGAGCTCATAATCAACATACTCTTAAGGTCACATATGAAAGTCATAATTAGATGCACCTCAGTTTGCAAATCATGGTATTCTCTTATCAAAAACCCGAGTTTCGTCACTTCTCATTTCAGTTTGAGCTCAAATACTACCAGCAATGGTTATATTCTGATTGGTGGTACTAATTTATGTCATGCAATATCTGATACATCTTTTAAATTGCAATACTCTATTGAAACCCCTTTCAGTGTTATCCCTCATCATAAATTTTCTTTAAATTTCGTTGGTTCCTGTAACGGATTAGTGTGTTTAGCACCCGGGATAGAGTTTCATTTAGGGAAAGATGTTTTTATTTGGAATCCAATGATTAGAAAGTGTAAGAAGCTTCCACCATCACGGTTTTCGGATATGTTTACTACGGATGAGAAGATGATGATTTTTGTACTAGGTTTTGGTTTTCATGAAACTATGAATGATTATAAGGTTGTTAGATTTATTTACTTAAGTTACAATTTAGTGTATGTGGCACCTTTGGTTGAGGTCTATAGTTTAAGAAGTGATTCATGGAAGATTGTTGATACTGAAATTCCGCTTAGTGTGTGTCGGAAAGTACTGACATTTCATAAGGGTGTTTTTTATTGGAGTGGGCATTTTACAAGCAATTATCATATTGGGATGTATATTATGTCGTTTGACCTTGATGACGAGATGTTTAGTGTGATTGAACAGCCTTTATTAGATTTCCCAGGTGGTCTTATAGCGATGAGGGGATCATCTGATTCATTATTTGCTATATGCTCGAAGAATTGTAGATATAATAGCTTTTTGGAGTTATGGAAGATGGATGAAAATAGAAGGGGTTGGACGAAAGCATACAGGATTCAGTGTGATGGAGGTGCGGACTGGACAATCGGGTTTACAAGTAATAAGTTTGTATATTCTGTTCATAAGAATATGCTTGCTTCGTTTGATCTTGAAAGCCTTAAAACAGAATTTCATGATATTGGGATCCCTTTTAGTCGGTTTGCAGTCGATGCCAATTATATGGAAAGTTTCCTCTTATTTGATCACTGATGTCATGCTGCTCGAGAGAACGTAAGTTGCTAACGTCTGTCATTGAACTACACCGTGTGGTTTCTTTTATTTAGTTTGGTGTAGTCATTTTAGTTATTATTTTTAGTTGTCATGTATGCTGTCTTACCATTTCGAGTTGATACAGATGATGTAAATTGGATACTTATTTTTTTATACATTATGGTTTCTTCATCTATCAATCATTATTTTGAGTTTGAGATGAAGGGTGGTTAACAGGGAAGGGATGATAGTAGCACTGGGTTTCTCTTTGAACCAATTTTATAATAAATATATATAGAGAAAAAAATAAGAAGAATACCCTGAGTTTGTAAAAGGGGAAATGTTGAAGTATTGAAAAGGTAACACGAATGTAAAATATGAACATACTAGTCAACCAACTTCCAATCTGGTTTATGTACGCCAATCCAGTGAAACGCTGATCATTGATGCCATGCTGCTCGAAAGCAGGTTAAAAACTTTTGTAATTGATTAATGTCTTGGTTTTTTATTATCGTACTGCTGTTATGCTGCCTGCTGGTCTAATAGTACCTTCATTTCAAAATGCCAGATGATTATGTATCATTTAGGGAAAGATGCTTTTATTCGCTATGTACTCCGCCTGTAAACACCATATTAGCAAAACAAGAAGACCAAAAAACACCAAAATCTATCAACTCAATATTCAGTCTAACTCACTATGGTTTGGGACCAGTAACAATGTTTAGCTGCAGGTACATTTCCACACTGCTAGATTTTGTATAAAAAAAATATCCTTTTGAAATCAGAAATCTTGTCTAATTCAAGTTATAACCGTTATGCAAAAATATTTACTTAATGAGAAGAAACTATGGAGTTCAAGTTTACAGAAGTCATGAGATACAAGCATGCATTGTTGCAAATATTGCTAAAAGTCGCATACAAAAGACCCAAGAAAAAATGGATAATACAAATGATACCAAATAGTGAATCAAAACAAACATATATAATGTCCATGCCTCAAAACTTTAGGAAAATACAAGTCCTTCCCCTCATCGCGGGAATTAACTCTATAAAGAGAAGTAAAGAATACAAAAAAACCACCCAGCATGGACCACATTAACAATACTTTTTTTTACCATAACAATATCTATCTACAATAAATGTGTTCTAAAGAGCATATCATAACATCGTTTCAACACGTGCACAAGAGCCCAGTATCAAGATCAGGGATCAAGTCCATACACCCATCCCAACAAGAATGCATGAATCGGTTCCAATATTTTCTTTTAACTATGAGATCTAAAACCTATAACCAGAACCTGAACCAGGTGGTGCTGGTGGCATTCTGTTAGGAGTACGGCGGCCGGTGGAGTTTGATCTGGTGCTTGGGCTATCAAAACCATTTTCAGAGGGCTCACCATTCCTGCGACTGTGGCCGTTGGATCCGAATCTGGAGTCGAGAGACGAGGGGCCATTGGCAGCAGAATCAAAAGCAGATCTCCAGTCACCTCCTGAGGCTACACTACTCCTTGGACTTTCTGCTCATGTCACCATTCATAGAAAAAGTTACATTTTGAGTACATGTTTTTTAATTCCTTTATCTCAAAGTAGTTAAAATTTGCACAAAGTCTACTTTTAACGCATACAAGCTCATAATTTATTTTTATTCAAAGTACTTAAAAAGATTATTGAAAAATAGACAAATTTGTGTGTCAACCATCTGTTTTAACTCGACCTTGTTTTTACTGAAGAGAAACATACAAGTTTTAAATAAATATTACCTGCAGGGCTATCATTTGGTATGCCTGTGGCTGCAGCTGCTCGATTATCATGTATACTAAGTTGTCTAGTGAGTTTGGAGAGCAGTGAGGATTGCTTCTGTACTTTTTCTCTTTTTCGCTTAACATTACCATCCTCTTGAAGTAGTTCCTCTATCCTAGCCGTACTCTGGGAACTGTTGACCAATAAATATAAGTTAACAAAAAAGAAATAAAGAATATGAATATGTCAAACAGTCAAAAGTGTTCATGTTACAATGCACATTTAACTTCCAAGACTCATCTTGCACTGTTGTTTTAAAAAAATTCAGTCATAAAAGGTGATCTGGGTTTATACAATTTGGTAACATTTGATAATAGCAAAATATAGTGTTGGACTTTTACTACAAGCCATAGTTTTGACCAATAGCTTTATAAAAGGGTTGTCGATTTGGGTTTCTTAAGCTAACTGGGGTCAAATGCCTAGTAACTTGCCTACAACCTCCTTAGTCCTGAATCGTTTTATCCAAAGATGTAGATTGCTGATTTACGATGGAAGTTACATTGTTTTAAGTGACTTTAACAATGATAAATAAACACATTAAAAAACCAGACTGGCCATAACACCCAGTAACAAAAAAATGACCTGTTTCAACCGCATCCCACCTGACTGACCCCTACATATACATAGATGACAGATATAACGGCTAACCTTACAGAACTGTAGAGTTTATTCAGCATATCTTCTTTAGCCTTTTCTACTTGGCAAAGAACAACCGCCTGCATAACCCAGAAGAAATACACAAATGACAAAAAAGCTAAAAAAACAATAACCAACATGACAGTTAAATAGAACTAATCATAGATAGCATTGAAAGGGTAAACACCTTTGGAACATTCGCTGCAAGACTGTTAAGAACAGCCTCAACATAACCACGTACTTCCTGAGCCATCCAACGGAGCTCTTCCTCTGGATCAACAGGTTTTCTGGCCATTGTATCCTAAAAAATTACAAATTATTAACAGATTAGTTCTGATTAGAAAACAATATTATTATAGTAATAATCTAAATCTTTAACAGAGCAACTTAAAAGGTTGAACCAGATCATTTTTTGCATGGGTCGACCTACAAACACTACATTTTTTTTAAGAATTACCATGCCCAAAAAAAACAAAAAAAACAAAAACAAAAAAAAAAAACAAAAAACAAAAAACAAAAACAAAAACAAAAAAAAACAAAACTTTGACATGTTTTGAGATAAAACACAGCCCAAACCAACATATTTGTATAAAAAGCGCATATTTGACACCTCTAGCTTACATGAAATTTTTGGGAATACATAAATAGCAGGCAAAGTGAGAAAAACCTAAAGACATATATAGTTTTATATAAACTTAATGCAACTATGATGGTGCAGTATTACTACAAATAGCAATATGGTTAAGAAAGATCAGTTACTTACAAGAGCACCATCTGAATGAGTTTGTCGAATGGGAGGACCATCGGGCTTCAATTTCACTTCACCTCCTTTGGCACCCATTACCACTCTTAATTTGTTTAACCACTCAGCCTTATCTACAGCGCTCTCAGCCTTTAAGAGAACGGCACTATGAGCTGTAGAAGGCACTTAAACTTTAGGTCTGCATTGTTATGCATCTTAGAGGAAATATCAATACACAAGTATGCATGAGCACAAAGCTATTACAACTAAAACGATACCTTTTAGCACAGTTTTGTATGCAACCTTGCTTGTAATTTTGAAGACAAGACTTGGTGGTTTTTCTTCCACCTTTTTCTTATCCTTGGAACTCTTGGATGGTGGTGGTTCATCTTCTTCAATTTCTTCTACAGCACATTCCTGAGAATACATTCATGGTTTTAAAACTAAAAAATACAAAATAAACTAATAAAATAATAACTACCTCTGTGTCACTAACGCAAATTATTGCAAACCTATTTTAAAGTGGCATAGCTAAAAATTATAGCATTCTGGTTCACATTTGATCAACTCCAAACGAAGAACAATATTTTTAGAAACAAATATGATTGGTTTTAGTAAAATTTTGACTACGCGTCTTAAATATATATGGAGAGGAAACAGAAGCATGCATGGCGTTTAGAAGTGCTAGTCTCATATTAAAGATACAAGATATCAATATTCAAATACATCTTGGTACGTTGAACTGAAGAATTCATATAGAATAAAGATAATAAATATATACAATTGAAATAAACAGTAAGAAAGAAGTTGCCAACACATACCTCCAAAGTGATGACACCACGAAAGTTTCTCTCTTCTTGTTTTTTAGTGTATCCAAGCTGCAAAAAAGAGATTAACATGTCAGATTCCATGATATAGAAGAGGTTTTTAGCAGTCTAAGTTTAAAATCTCAAACAGCCATTCCACAATCAATTTGTAACACAACTAGCATTCAACATACGAATATAAACCTACTAGAATTTTAAATCAAATATTTTGATACTACTTGAGTAAATCAAAGGTCCTACAATCACACTAACCTTTCCAGTTTTCTCGTTTAGAACAAACCATCTCCTGCTCCACCCATTAGTTTTTGCACTTTTCTTTAACAGGAACCCTGCATGAAGACCAAAAGTTATAGGCTTGTCTTCCTTTGAACTGTAATTTTAATATCAAAAATCAAAATGTTGAAGAAATTCAAAGAAGCATCATGCCATCCTCATAAGCAAGTCATATCTGTATGCACAATCATTAACCCGAAAGGTGACCTAAATTTATTGAGAAATCTAAGATACAAGGTCATACAAAAAAAAAATTCTACTACGCTTTGTCCATGAATTTAGCAAACATGAGTTTGAAAAGTAAACCAAAACAGTTGATTTTAAAATTTAAAAAAAAAAAATAATAATAATAATAATAATAATAATAATAATAAAAAAAAAAAAAAAAAAAAAAAAAAAAAAAAAAAAAAAAACACACTAGGGGAACTAAAGCAGTAAATACTAAATATTTTTATGCTCAAAGTTCCAAATCATTCAAAGTGGAGTTTAGCTTACAAATGTGAGTCTACTTACACTGCAAAGGATGTTATATGTATTAGAAGCTAACCACAAAACCATATATGAAAAATGCATACATCAGTGTCTCCTGTCATCTCTCGACCAAAATGTATAATTACTCTAAACCATGATGATTACTCTAAATTTAAAATAATCATGAATGTTTAATACAACAGATGGTAAATTGACTATAAGTTGAAAAAGATGTCAAAATGCAAACCTGCTGTTATCTCCCCCTCTGGTCCTGCAGTCTTTAAAGTAGGTCCTTCTGGTGTATCTTTATCTTGCTTGGAATCTTTCAGGGATTTCCCACCTGTTTGAGGACTAGGTGCCTGCGCAAAGCCAAAAAAAAAAAAAAAAAAAAAAAAAAAAAAAAAAAAATTAAAGTGAAATATCTCAAAAAAGCTAAAAACTGACGAGTTTGATTAAAATGATAGTGTTACTCAAAACCAATAAAGTCAAGAGCCTTGACAAGCATAGTTTACCCTATTTAGCAAGGATTGCTCTGCATCAACAGCCTTTTTGGAAGATTTGGTTTTTATCTCTTCCTCTCGTCTCTGCCTATCCATCCTGATACGAGAAAAAGAGAATTGCTTAATAAGGAAACCAAAATTGATCTATTTGTACATATCCTTAATAGAATCTAAAAGAGAACACGGTAAGCCCACAATATATTATGGATGTTTTTAATCATTAAGAGCTGAGTGTTAAGAAAACTTGGGATTAGATATGAAGAGATCAGAATTCAGAACAAGTCAAAGCCTATCAAAAAACCATTTCTTGGTCACTCACATAGTCACACGTCAGAAATAAGAGCACTTGCTATCAAAATATTGAGCATACCTTCTCTGCACCAAACGAATAAAATGTTGAGGTGGAACAAAGACTCGCTCCATGTCAACTAGTGCAGTCACCATGGTCTTTGCCTCATTCTTAAACCCCTCAAGAGCAGCTGTAGCAATCGCCACCACCTAATTAACAAAATATAACATAAGTCAGGATATTATGATCAAAAGCAAAAATGTTGAGAATGCTAATTATAAAGGTTATAATGTTTCCAATAGTCAAATACATAATATAGGTACCTCTCTCTTGAATGGAGGGTATCTGCCAAGCCCAGGTGTAGCATTAGCTGATGCTGAAATTATGTCAGCAAGTACATGATGAACCTGTATTCATAAAATCATTTACAGAAATGAGAAGTGACATACAAAACTACAATACAATCAGGAGATATGTAAATCACCGGAAACAGGAGCCAAGTCAATTTCAATTTCAGTGATTTATACACACATTATACTGCAGAGAATTAGCATTGCATGCACATTGATTTTTATCCAAATCATTATAAAGCATCAGCTATATGACTGAGGAGTTACTAATATACACAAAGAATCAAAGAAACTCCAGATGGCTAACTGGCACCAACACAAAACAAAATACGTAGGCATGACAGAGATAAATAAAGCAGCAAGCAAAAGGGAATCATACAAAATCAACAATAAGAAGAGGGTTTTAAAAAATATAAAAAAGCTCAAACCTTAAAGGAAACTGACATTAAATTGTGAGTGCTGTTACCTCGTCAACACAGAGACGTGATGGCTCCTTCGCCAGCTCTAATACACCTTTTATCAAAGAACGCAGACCTTTCTCTGGAGATATAAGGTAAGGCTGATAACCATCTGCTTCTAGCACAATCTGATACCATTTCCACAGTCAACATAGAGCAACAAAATTAACTTAGTGAAAACAATTTAGAGGAAACCATACCCTCTTGACGTTTTGTAGGTCGAAATGTCTGTCAAGTGGAAGCTGTTTGATCCTCTCAGGAAATTTCCCCTCAAAACTTGCAACAACTTTCCAGCCACTACCCTGAAAAAGATGCACGCAAGTAGGTGCTCACACTTAAAACTATGTTTCCATTTGCGTATTAATATATACACATCAAGTGCAGTAGAAAACCTTCAAAAAATAAATGCCATACCACTGAACTTAACCATAGTCCAACTTTAGTAGCTTTTAGTGTGTTGGTATCAGTAAACTCATGACAAATATATATATATTTTTTTTCAAATCTAAAATAGCATGAAAAGTTATCTCTTGTTTCTTGTTTGGCACATTAGGGGTGTTTCTTCAATTTATAAGAAATATGTATATCTTAACCATGTTTCCATTTGTGTATTAATATATACACATCAAGTGCAAAACCTTTAAAAAATAAATGCCATACCACTGAACTTAACCATAGTCTACAATAGTACAACTTTAGTAGCTTTTAGTCCGTTGGTATCGGTAAAACTCATGACAAATGTTTTTTTTTTTCAAATCTAAAATAGCATGAAAAGTTCTCTTGTTTCTTATTTGGCATGTTAGGGGTGTTTCTTCAATTTATCAGAAATATTATATCTTGCTACAAATCAAGACAACATATCTTCCTACTTCTCATCTACTTCACTAGACTGTAAGTTAGTTAGACAATTGTCTATGAACCCTTTTTCAGTGAACAAATTTTACAATATGATTGTTGTTTGGAAGTTCTTGCCCTTGGTAACGTACATAATCACTGATGGTCAGTTCCATTGTGGAAAACTTTTTGGTTTTCTTGAATTTTTGTAAAACTTAACGAGCTGCACATCTTTGTATTTGTCTCCAGGCATCCAATCAAGTAGCCGTAAGTAGATTCTTAGATATGCTAATAATCATTTTTATTTTTAATTAACTAGGTAACAAAAAACCAAGTATGTTACACAATTAAGTTAACAACAAAAGGCTAGTTAGAAATATAAGTTAATTTTCAAAACAAAACACCATTTTGTTGTCTTGGTTCTCATCTACTTCACTAGACTCTATGTTAAGTTACACTCCTATTTCAGTGAATAGTTGTTACAATATAGTCATTTGGATCTTCCGATGCTTAGTAATCCAAAGTAAATAATTAACGGAGTTCGGTTTAACTGTGAAACATTGTTTAGGTGTTTAGTTGCTTATATATTTTGGTAAAACTTAAATATTACACATGTATATCTGACATCCACTCAAGTAGTTGTATGGAGATTCTTATAAATGTTAGTAATATATTTGGCAATAAACTAGAGAAATAAACCAAACATATTGCCCTTAGATATTTAGCTTTTAAACCTTTGAGCATTTCAAGGTAAAAAACAGAATACGTTGTGCTAAGCCACATCAACATTACATGATTGCATCTTCAATCAACAACATTTTGGCATGCTACAAGACAAAATTGAGAAGCCAAGAACACTAGGGAAAATAAGACAATTAATATGGTGGTTTATTGTGCAGGCAGAGATGGATATGTAAGAAAGAAAAACTATCAGCATCTTAACATGCTAGTAAACATTTTCCCGGTGTGAATTTCTTTCAAACGTCTTAGTTTCACACACAGACACAGTCCGGTTAACGTAGATTTTTCAATGCTACCAAATTAGTGCTAAGCTTAAGGAGACCCTTGAAGACGAGCATATATATAACTTCATAGTCAAATGAAAGATTAGAGAAAAGGCATGAGATTGCAAAAATTTATTTCAATTCCCAATTAAGTAGCCTCAAAATGACTTTGTCTGTATACATGTACTTCAAAACATGGATCAGAGCTTGGCATTTTTGTTGTCCGACTTATTAATTGACTTAAACTTTTACAAAACCGTTAATAACAGGTTGTAATAAGCTTGGCTCTAGTCATTTTTTCGCTAGAAAATCTTGTGTGAAGTAGATATGGAATAAATGATTCACAAATCTTTCTATAGGTAATTTGAGTGCAGTATGTTAATAAAACCTAAATACATATAACAAATTGATGTTCATTCTGTGTACTCACCTCCCCGGTCATGATATGTTGCAGAAATTTGTCTTCAAATTCACGGCAAAGCTCCAAAGCCAAAGCTCTCGTACCCTCAGAACTGGTGACCATCGATTCCCCAAGCCTTACCAACTCATCTTGCACGATTTGTGACTTACCCTGAAGCCTGTATGAATTTTGATAGTAACAAGTGATTGAAGGCCTAATAGACAGATGCATATAAAGTAAATCATAAAGAGAAAAAGCAAATTTTGCTAGTGTGGCCATGCCACACACTTATCCATGAAAAGCATAAAAAACAACAATAAATACGAGGATGTGGTGCATCAGTGTGCATATACTAGCTCTTACTTCATCATAAAACAGTAAACAATAACCAATAGCACCAGAGCAGGGTATGGGGGAGGTAAGATGTAGACAGTCATACCCCTACCCGAGAGTAGAGAAACTACTTCATCACAAAAGTACGTTAAAGTAAAAAATAAACACTTGAAATGTAAACAGAAATATTAATAGAAGTCCTTTCCAACTTTCAAAAATGACTCAGTTATACAGAGACACAACTGGCTAGCTAGATACTTCATATAAAACAAGATTATATAGAGAAATGCAAGAAAAACACTGCTATTCTGATGACGTAAAACAACACATTCCAATACACCCTTATAAAGTTCATATAGTACTTGATATATCCAAAAAACGGCCTGTTACCAAACGGAAAGCCAATGTTGAAGACAAGAATAAACAGATAGCCTTTCAAGGATCTTATACTTGACTGGAATTTCATTCACTGATTTTATGTAGGTTTGAAAGCTTCACATAAAATGTGGTTAAAACAAATCGAGCATTATCTAAGAGAAATCATACCCTGATAAAAGACTTGGAAGCCTGATTTTCATTCGGCTACGGATTTGATGAGCAAGGGTCTCCACCAGGGCTAATCTACCAAGCTTGCTCTGAGGGGCTCCGGTCAATATAGCTTTTAAACTTTCACTTTCAGCTCGCCAAGCAGTCTCTAACGAGTTATCAGATCCCACACTTCCTGATTGTGCGGAAGCGATGGAAACTGATTGCCCAATAAGAGCAACCCATGGTATATCAGCTGCACTCCGTGGTCCTTGACCCAAGAGAAGTGCCTGAACAGCAGCAAGGATTTTGGGATCTGAAGAAGCTTGATCTATTTTACTAATGACACCAATGGTCCTTGTTGCTACAATAACCAGACAGCAAAAATTAAAAATTGTAAATCATAAAAAATAGAGAAATAGTAATGTTGAACCAGCATACAAGAAAGAGCAATAACACAGATAAAGAATAAATTGTAAACCCACATTCTCCATCATATTCCTTTGCAATTCTGAGGGCTTTTGCAGAGGCAACTTCTGGTGCCTGAGCAGCAGGTATAACAACCAGCAAGATTGCATCATTGTGTTGAGCATACTGAGTCTGCAAAAATTTCAGATTTCCAGGTCTCTCAACAAAAGGATTAACAAAAGAAACCTAAATGACGCAAGGTACTGAACAAAGATGGAGACCAGGACAGCCAATTTCACAGAAACTCACCAAGGAATCATCGAGATTGCCCTTGTCAACTCCAGGCAAGTCAACCAATTTCAAGGGAGGAGCTGTAAACCAAAAGATCAAGTTACTGGATCAATAAAAGAAATAAATCAAAGCCAAAGGATTGAGTACAGTTAACATGTAGCAAACAACAAAGCACATAGCAAGTGGCGACCCATGAAATGAAATTAGTTTAGTCATCCACTCTGTGACACCCTCATAAAAGAAAAGAAAACAAACCCTTCAACTCCGATTAGACTTTACGTAACTTCATTGATGGTAAAGGCCAATGCCTGTCTTTTACCTTTAGTTTTATATTTGAACTTACAAAATAAAATTTTAACAAAGCATATCATTTCACTTCTCAAATACACATTAACTTTGACATACTTTAAACTACTGTCACTCAATATAGTCAGCTCTCATAGCAGGGTTTCCGAATATTGCTAACCTACCAGAAGAACCTCTAGCTCACACAGCCGTGCATGGTGAAATAGATCGAGTACAATCATATGTTTGTACCCTTCATTTGGCACATCAGATGAGGCATGTAAAACAAATACTTTATCAGATGAGCCAAGAGATGTGGCATATAAAACAACTACTTTATCAAAGTTCAATGCTGAGGTAGCATTATGTCATTTGCCAATTTTTTTCATGTTACACTAAATTTAGTAGTATTCCATTTGGTCGACTTTCAGAAAAGATGCATCAATTGGAGCTGGAAAGCTGGGAATATAAGGCCTCACCACAGATAGAAGAAAATGAAAGAGATTGGGAAAGAAGAGTATGAGCATTAACAAGAGCAACATGCTATAAACAGATCAAATTCTTAAACTAAATCAGAGATAACTGAAGTGGCATGTCAAGCTTTATCTTATTTATGTTATGCACCTTTCTTCCGCGATAGTTTTCTGTCAGGTATATTATTTCTTCCTACTTCCTTACCTGAACTTGTCCCCATTAACTTCCAAATCCCATTAATTTACAAAACAGTACCAAATGCGTCAATCATTTACAGCAAGTTATTTGATTACTGGAAGTGGAAATAGACAAGGCTAATAATATATGATTTCATCGTTCAAAAGATCCCATACCAATCTTTTTCCTTATTAATGGAGGAATCCCATCCATGTCAAGACACTAAACACCATACAGAGCAATGCAACATAGAGTCATAGACTACAGCATCATAAACCACAACCGGGTGTAAACAAAACAAAATCTAAGATATTCTAGCACCTTACAAGGTTAATATATCTGTCTTTATAATTTTTATAAAAAAACCCTATCAAAAAGATATGATCATATGAACAAAAGGAAAGGCACATACTAAGAAACAAATAAGTCCAAAACCGCTCGATTTCTAGAAAAATGGATATACCCAGACTCACCTGTACTTGTTTTAAGCTTCAAATATATCTCATCCCGACTCTTGCTTGAAATTTTACTAAGCCTGTCCTGTAATGAGTGACGAAGTGCACCTGCAGATGGACAAATGACAACATTCAAATTCAATGTCAACAGAACAGAACTTGCGGTTGGTATATAACCCCTCTTCTATATATGTGTGTGTGTGTGTGTATGTTTCAAATGGCTTAAGTATGACATGATAACTCACTTGCAGACACTGGTTGGGATTTACTATCAATCTGCAACACAATCGATTTGCTGCTCAAGTTGTCATCTCTCTTTAAGTCGATGCATATAGGCGCACGAGTTGCACCACCTTCACCAGTTGGCTGTTTAAGTTAAGGTCACAAGGAATGCAAGAGTTAGCAGATTTTAACTCACACCTCCACATCATTAAACATAAGGAATGCAAGAGTATAGTCTCGACTTTCTAACTGATAAGGGAGGTGAGTATCTCTTGTTAGTTTATTCTAACTTGCGTTATATAACCATAACAAGAATGTACATGTATAGAAGTATTACAGTTCAAAAAAAAAAAAAAAAAAAAAAAAAAAGAGGGTCTTACCAAAGCAGGATGTCCAATCAGACTGTTTAAAACTGCTGATTTACCTGCACTCTGAACAATTGATAGCTAATGATTAGAAACTAGCATGCCCAACAAAGAGAATTCGATAATAAAAGAATCCCGAAATCAAATGAAGAGAAACGGAAGCACATAAACAGAACAGTAAAACTTGTTTGAGCCCTGAAATAATATCAAAGTACAATACGATGCTATAATTAGATTGTCAATAGAAGATCTGATTTTTATTAGAACCCATTTTTATGTATGCAATTTAGGTTAGAATATATAAACAACCCCTAGAAGTGTGTCTTCAGATGATGGTAAAACGAACATTAAACTAAGTACCGTTGTGTGCAATTGGCGTGATAATGAACTTACAAACAGATTAACAGATATTCAATAACTCTTCAATGCCAGCTAAGAGGACATAAAACAAACATGGGATGCAACAATTCTTGTCAGGAAGAAAAGCATGAATGAGGGACGACATTTCACCAACACCAACAAAACTTGGATATAATTACAGATCTACACCTTTTAAAAAAAATCGTTTTCCCACCTACACTAGACATTTGTCCGTGGCAAAAGTTGAACCATTCACGTATTGGTTAAGTAGAGCGTAAATTACACCTGGATACCGTTAGATCTACCTACACCTTTATTTACAAAACCTCTTGATCAAACTAATGGACGATCAAAGCGTTACTAGATCGACAAGTGTACAAAGGTTCTATAATTGATCTACTCAATCTGAACACCTAAAACTAAGTCAAATTCGCATAAGTATCTAGATCAAAACCTTAAACTCTAACAACATAAACATATGCAACTAATAACTCGAACAAACCGATTCGATAAAAATACAGATCGAAAAATCCACCGACAAAATGAATATCAGATAAAAAAAACTTACTGTGTTTCCAAGAGCAATAACGTTTAAAAAAGTAGAAGGACGTTTAGTTGAAGAAGAAGAATTATCATTATCATCAATATCATCGTCGTTAAGTAAACCAGCTGCTTGCCGCATCGAATCCGCTAGCTGAGCCAATTCTTCAATCGCATCCATTTTTATAAAAATTAAATCACAGATCCAGTACTTTAACAATCAAATGAGTATGTTTTTTTTGGTTATGGATCGAGTGATTTGTGTGGTTTTTGGGATTTTAGATTTGAAAATTAAATTTGAATCGGTTGAGAGAAAGAGAGAGAGTGGATGATGGTGTAAGTAAATGGAATGGAAGAATAAATTATAAGATGGGATCTCTCTCTCTCTTTCGCCACTATGTGTGGAATGGAAAGGAGAAATGTCAATTTTTGGGTTTTATGAAAAGGCTCCACTGTCATTTTACTTGGGTTTTTTGTAAGTCCAAAATCTCTTTTTTTATAACCAACTCCAAAATCTAATTTTACTTGTGTGTATTTACACACTTTAATCTTTTACTAGAAGGGTACCCGCGCAATGCGGCGATGGGTACCCGGTGACAATATTTGTGGCGAGCAAATATTTTTCATTTTAAACCTTTCCTTATTTAGCGTTGTACTGAATACTTTAAAACGTAGTAGATATATGTTTTTTAAAAGTAGAACATTTAAATTATTACTATAGTTTAATGTGTGTTTAGATGTTGAGATTAAACTTTATTAGTTTGTGGGTTAGTTTGTAAGCTTTATAGTATAGACGTTTCTTTTTTTAAATCATATTGCATAGTGTGTGTATATATATATATATATATATATATATATATATATATATATATATATATATATATATATATATATATATATATATTTATTTATTTTTATTTTTTAATTGGGTTGTTATATCACATTGATTAAATGAGCTATTACAAGTTAATGAGGTTTATAAATATTAGTGGCTCTTACAATTAATGAGATTAAAATTCATAATGTAATGTAACTCCTATTCATACATATGTGTTAGTTTGAAATCCTTCCAATTAAAGAAATATTTTTTGTCTTAATTTTTTAAGATTTCCTTTTTAGGAATGACCTAAATGCATTATAATGTAGTTAAGATTTGCATATTTAAATGCACTAGACGAGTAGATGTGCATAACAACATAATTTTATAGCAGATGGTTGTAGTAAAAAAAAAAAGTTTCTAAGTTATAAACAAATAATAAAAGAAGTTTAAGAAGTTTGGGATTAAACACATTGAAACTGAATGAAAATAATATGGGTATAGGTTATATATGAAAATAATAATAAAAGTTTATGGTTTTCATATATAGTTTTCTTAATTTTTCATTTTAAAAAATATGAGCTTTTCATTTATATATAGTATAGAACTATAGATTAATAGTTAAAGCAGAATGGTAATACTGTATGAGTATCTAACGTGTGCATTGAAGCGTCCCAATCAATTTCTAATGTGTGGGAATCAATTCCAAAACACAATAGTCACCAATCTCTCACTTTCACATCATCATTCAGCAGGTCACCATTCTTCTCACCTTTCAGCTTCTATGATCATCACTTCCCTTACCTTTAAAAAATACATCAACATGTGGTATAGTTATGATGAGTGTGTAGTGCTAGTATAATGAATTATATAATGATATAGGCCTTAAGGAGGTAAAATGTAGAATGGACGTATGGCTTGTGCTATGAATGTAGTCGTATATCTCGTGCTTGAAGCAAGTTAAATTCTCATGTGTTGTAATGTTATAGTCTTTTGAAAAATAAAGTTTTATGGAGTCCTTTTTATGGTGTTATGGTTTATTTGCAGATATTGTAGAATGTTAAAGAGTTATGTACGATTTGTGTTTAAAGAATATAAAGGGGCGTTTGGCATAAGTCAATATTTACGTTTCCAAAAATATTTATGTAATGTCCAAGTGCAGAACTTATATTTAGTATATGTATGGTGATTCTTCAAAGTTTCAAGATTTGTCGAGGCTTGGAAGTCAGTTTTCCATAAAATGAAGTTTAGACATCAGAAGTTGGATACGGCGTATGCCAAAAATTGGATACTGAGTATCGAGCCCTATTTAAAAAAAAAAAAAAAAAAAAAAAAAAAAAAAGTTTGGTTTGGGGCGTTTCAAAATTACACCAAATTATCACTAAATTTCATAAATGCATATGTAGTTCACCATAATAAAAATAACCCATCAAGGGTTTTAACTAAATTTTAAAAGTTTAATATAAAACTTAAAACCCTAAGAACGGAAACCATAAAGATCCAAAATTAGACCAAATTTTCAATAAAATTTTAAAACCCATAGATAAGTCACCATAACAAAGATAACCCATCGTGCATTACAACATACCTGCAATTTGAAGTATTAATGCCAAAAAATTTGTTGTAGATTAGACTTTAGAGGTGATGTTCTTCTGTTGTAAATGAAGATTCGATGAGGTTTCTGATGGTTAACACTGATCTCAATATAGTGTGATAGTATGACAGTGGAACCCAGATGGGGAACATGCAACTAAAACTAGGGACGTGTAAAACGGGGTTTGGTTTTTCTAATAAATAGTGTCAAGTTTTCTAATGAAAAATATCAAAGCCCCGTAATATTCTCGGCGACAATTAGGCTTGATACAGTAAGACACACGATCGACTAGGCAATCAATCGCCCCTTCTGTGGGTGTTGATCGCTAGTCGTTCGATCGCTTTTTTTTATACTAGTCGCTGAGACGACCGATTGGGAAGAAAGGAAATAGCACAAAAGTAGCCATTTTATTCTTTTAAATGTTGGGTTGTATAAAATAATATAAAAATAAATAAATAAAAATTAAACACTTTATTTTACGTTATAAATACCTCACACAAACCACAATTCAACCCCCATTTATCTTATCGTTTTATACACTTTCATCAACTCTTAAAATGGCTTGTTCTCTTCCACACACCGTCGATGAAATCATGGCTTTGGTTCAGAAACAAATCGATGAGGAAAAAGCTCATCAACTAGTTCTTATGAACTTAGCCGTAGAATTTAAAAATGCATCTGTAGCTAAAGAAGATTTGAGGAAAGCGTACGAGGAATGCAGTGACATTACACAAGAGAAACGTGCTTTGATCGACGCTTATTTGAATCAAGCCTCTGATTTCGATTACGAGATGCAAAATGCTTTGTTTAGAAATGCGGGAAAATAGAACTACAAACGAATTATAAATTTGTTTGGATGCATGTTAAAAATAAGTAGGAGTATTGTGTGTTTGTATTGTTTTTTAAATTTCGTATTGTAATGTTTATTTTTATTTAAATGAATGGAAATTTATTTTCGAGTACAAAGAACCAAAGTAGAATATGAACTTTTATTCATTACACAAGCAAGAATACAACATTGAAATGAAAATACAAATTACGATACAGAAATTAAAATGCGTAAGTTCATCAGCTAGATGAGTTATTCAACTTTCAGATTAATCTGTGTAATAACCATTGTCGTAAGGAGAAAAGTCCCCAAAATCCTCTTCCCACTCTTTATACGCTTCTTCCCGGCATTCCTCTTCTCACTCCTTATGAGCTTCTTCTTCCCTTGCTTCTTCTTCTACAATTGCTCTCAATGCTTCTTCATCCAGAAGAAGTTGTCGTTCCTCTTCACAGTAAGAAACGAATTGCCAATTGGTTCCTCAACCGGTTCATATTCATCATCTTCTGTTGGAAATGACGGAATGATATCTGAGGGTGGAGTATTAACCGTTTCTTCGGGTGTCGGGGAATTGTTTTCAATAGTGTTTTCTTGAGACATTTTTGTATAAAATTGCATTATTGCCACTCCGAGGGAAGCAGCGTCTGTACGGCGTTAACTTCTATATTGGTAGAGCAACGTACGTTGCAACGCGAGTTAGGCCAAGGACGATTTTACAAAACGCACACCTCCAGGTTTACAACGGTTAGTTTTGCGTTTGTGGGTTTGTTTTGTGTGTATGTTTAAGTGTATGTATGTGTGTGCGCGCGCACGCGCAGGTTGAGAAGATGAATATGTTCTATTTTTTTAAAGCAAAATGGTGTGGCATGGGTTGGAGAGTGGAGCCTAATAATGGTATGGCATGGGCTGTAGCAAAATGGTATAGCATTGGCCCAAATAATTTTAACAACTTTGTAATATTTTCATTTTTTAACCTTTTTTTTAATAAAAATGTTATTTGTATATTAATTTGTTGAATGAAATATTATCTAAGGGTTTATTTAATGAATGAAATTGTTGAGAGTAGAATTTGTAAATTGTTTTTTTTTAAATGGGTCTCAAAAAGTGGTGTTATTCGGTGTTATGATTAGCGGGTGTTTTTTGGTATTGAGATAATGTGGCGTTGACATGGCACAAAAAGGACCGTGTTAACATGTTACTGTTCCCTTTGCTCTTAGGCGTAAGATATGGTAAACCTTTTTAATTGTTACTTTAAATCCAAATGATAGATTACATTTTAGTATAAATTGTTGGGAACTAGTCTTGTGTTTTTCTTAACGAGAATTGCACAATTTAAAAATAAATAAATAAAATAAAATAAAATGGCACAAACATGTGGCGAATAAGGTATCTGTACCATTGAACTTGTCGTATTATTGTATTCTGTTTTCTATTTAATTTTTCATTTTATTCCAGAGTTTACTTATCGTATTATTGTAAGAAAAATAATGTAAGGCCTGTCGGCCATCTAGAAGGCGTAGGTGTAAATTATTAGTGTACAATAATGTAGGGGAACTATTCCACCTGCTTTATTTCTGTATAAATAGAAGTCTTGCCTCAGTAATGAAAGTATGAGTTTTAAGATTTAAAAGCATCGTGTTTATTTGAGATTGAAAATCTATCCTGTCTGTTGAAACGATATTCGTTTCTGAATAGCAGATTGCCTATCCTCCATTATCATCACTCACCAATTCAATTACAACCAATATAACCCACTAATAATAAATCAATCGTCCACTATCAATTCCAATTGCAATATAAGTTCATTCATCGACGCATACAACCAAAATCAATCACAAGCACTAACTATGATTCTATCATCCACTATCATGCATATGAATTAATTTCATGCAGGTACCGTATTCCGCTTATCAATCCTTGGTATCAGAGCTTCGTCCAGAATTAATTTGGAGCTTCGTCAAGAATTAATAAATCATGTCAAGAACAACGTCGACAAACAAGACAATCAAGAAAATAAATGAATTACAAGCAGTCATCAAGAAGAATTAAAGATGCTAGGAAGCAGGTATTATCAAAAAAAATTAAGAGAGAATTGCAAAAATCGTCCCTAAAGTTAGGCAAAATTGCACGTTTCATCCCAGATGTTTGGAAAGTGCATGGATCATCCCTGTGGAGAGACCTTTGGTGCAAATATCGTCCCCACAGGGACGATACTTGCACCAAAGGTTTCCCCACAGGGACGATCCTTGTTCTTTTCAAACATTTGGGACGAAACGTGTAATTTGACCAAACTTTAGGGATGATTTTTGCAATTCTCTTAAATTTTAACTTGCTAAAAGTCATTAAATATGTCAGAATTACCAACAATGGATAAATAAGATATAACTATTATTCATGAAAATGAAGATGAATCAGGATTTATGTTAGATACTATTATTAATAGAACAGCTATTAGAAGATCAAAATTTACTCTATCAGAAAAACATAATTTTGATTATTCAAGGTCACTTAGAGAATTACTTTCACGAAAAAATATAATATATTTTGGAAAAATTATTGGAGAATAACCAATTCCTATTGAACAAACAAGAGGTAATATTGTTATTCCTATAATTAATAAACAACAAATAAATAATCGAATTAAACAAATGAATGAAAAAGATAAAAATAAAATAGCATACATTCATATATCAACCATACAAGTAATACTAAAAAGTACGTTTATGGGTTGTAACACACCTATTGAATTAGAATTAAGAGATGATAGAATTATCGATAAAGAAGAAAGTATTATTGCTAGAGGTAAATGAAACTTAGCCGAAAGTAAAATAAAATTTGACGTTAATATTCAAACGGGATTAAGTTTAAAAGATAAAGATATAAATAAAAGTATTACAATTAGATATGAATTATTAAAAAGATCATTTATGTATAAAGGAAATCACCATTTCACAGTAACATATCAAAGAGTACTCAATAGTACAAAGAGAATTTATGAAGAATGTCTCAAAAATACATTAAAGCAAATCCATTAAAAAGAAACACTATTCAAGAAAGAATAAAAACATCCACAAGAGGGAATTGCAAAAATCGTCCCTAAAGTATGGCCAAATTGCACGTTTTGTCCCTGAACTTTCGAAAGTGCAAGGATCGTCCCTGTGGGAAACTTATGGGGCAAAAATCGTCCCTGGCCTATTTCAAATGACTAAAATACCCCTGCCAAACTTTAGGGACGATTTTTGCAACTCTCTTTTTCAGATTCTTACTCAAATGGTCCCTGTGCTTCGCTAGGCATTACAAATTTAGTCCTAACATTTTTTTTAATTTATTTATTTAACTATTAATATTAGTATTATTTTTTTTATACGATTTCGTCCGTTTTTGTCCGTTTTTCTTTCGTTTTTGTCCATTTTTCTTACGTTTTTGTCCGTTTTTCTCACGTTTTTTTCGTTTTCATACGTTTTGTCCGTTTTTCTTACATTTTTGTTCGTTTTTCTCACGTTTTTTTCGTTTTCATACGTTTTGTCCGTTTTTCTTACGTTTTTGTTCGTTTTTCTCACGTTTTTTTCGTTTTCATACTTTTTTTTCGTTTTTCGTACGTTTTTGTCCGTTTTTCTCACATTTTTTTCGTTTTATACGTTTTTGTCCGTTTTTCTTACGTTTTTTCCGCTTTCATACGTTTTTGTTCATTTTTCTTATGTTTTTGTCCGTTTTTCTCACGTTTTTTCTGTTTTCATACGTTTTTGTTCGTTTTTCTTACGTTTTTGTCCGTTTTTCTCACGTTTTATCGTTTTCATACGTTTTTGTCCGTTTTTCTTACGTTCTTTCCGCTTTCATACGTTTTTGTCCGTTCTTGTTATGTTTTTTTCGTTTTCATACATTTTTGTCCGTTTTTGTCCATTTTTCTTACGTTTTTTCCGTTTTCATACGTTTTTCTCCGTTCTTTTTACGTTTTTTACGTTTTGGATGAAGTCTAAAGATTTTTTCTTTTAAAAAATAAAATTCTTTTCGAATTTTTTTTTTCAAAAACTTTTTTTTTTCTTTTTTTTTTCAAAAAAAAATTTCTATAACTTTTTAAAAGAAATATTAAAAAAAAAAATTTAGAAAAATTTTGGAATTACTTAATTTTTTTTTCGAAACCTTTTTTTATTTTATTTTTCTAATAACGTATGAAAACGAAAAAAAACGTGAGAAAAACGGACAAAAACGTAATAAAAACGAAGAAAAACGTATGAAAACGAAAAAAAGTGAGAAAAACGTATAAAAACGAAAAAAAGGTAACAAGAACTGACAAAAACGTAAGAAAAACGAACAAAAACGTATGAAAACGGAAAAAAAGTGAGAAAAACGGACAAAAACGTAAGAAAACGAACAAAAACGTATGAAAGCGGAAAAAACGTAAGAAAAACGGACAAAAACGAAAAAAACGTAAGAAAAACGAACAAAAACGTATGAAAATGAAAAAAACGTGAGAAAAACGGACGAAAACGTAAGAAAAACGAACAAAAACGTATGAAAATGAAAAAAACGTGAGAAAAACGAACAAAAACGTAAGAAAAACGGACAAAATGTATGAAAACGAAAAAAACGTGAGAAAAACGGACAAAAACGTAAGAAAAACGGACAAAAACGAAAGAAAAACGGACAAAAACGAACGAAATCGTATAAAAAAAATAATACTAATATTAATAGTTAAATAAATTAATTAAAAAAAAGTTAGGACTAAATTTGTAATACCCAGCGAAGCACATGGACCATTTGAGTAAGAATATGAAAAAGAGATAATTGCAAAAATCGTCCCTAAAGTTTGGCAGGGGTATTTTAGTCATTTGAAGTAGGCCAGGGACGATCCTTGCACTTTCGAAAGTTCAGGGACGAAACGTGCAATTTGGCCATACTTTAGGGACAATTTTTGCAATTCCCTCCATCCACAATAAACATATTGCACAACGGAATATTTTGAATCAAAATTAGATTTTGAAGACAGTAATTCATATTTGGTTTTTAAGATATTATTTGAGCATTATGAAAAAAGAAATAGTCTAGCTACCACTAGGCTTACATGGGAATACGAAGAGGTTAATTCATTTAAAGTTGTTTTCAAACCACCATTTTTAAAAGAAATAAAAAATCCATTAGCTTTTATAATATCAAGAATGAGAATTGTTGAATATTTAAACGAATATAGTTTAAACGCAACTAATGAAGAAGAATTGAAAAAACAATTTTTGGATTATAATAAAAGAATGGAAAAATATTATGAGCATGAGTCAGAAGAACTAGATGATTACGATGATGATAATAGTTTTGATTATTATTTTGGAGAACCATACTATGAAACAGATTAACTCACCATTTTATCATAAAAAGTGTTTCCATAGAAAACAACAACGATGAATAAAAATAAAAAGCCAAAAGATAATCCAAATGTAACATTCATTGAAGTAGCAATTGAAAACAAAAAGATATTTGCATACGTAGATACCGGAGCCTCAATATGTTTTGGAAAAAGAAAAATATTAAAAAAATTGAGAAAAAATAATAAAACCACAAAAATATTTGTAGCAGATAAATCAGTACATAAAATATGGTATGTAGGAAGAATGATTCCTATGTATATTAACAAAAGAAAATTTATTACACCAACCATTTACATGCATGATTCAGGTATAGATTTGATAATTGGAAACAATTTCTTAAAATTATACCAACCATTTACCCAAAATGACAAATCTGTCATCATAAAACATATTGAAACAGGAGAATTAGTATCAATACCAATTGTTACACAAACAGAATACGTACGAATGCTAGCACGAAATATAAAATTTCAAGTAGAAATATTATTAATAATGAAAAAAGAGCACATAGAAAGAGCATTAAGCGAAGTATGTAGTGAAAATCCATTAGATAATATAAATACTAACAATCAGTTAGTCTCAATAAAATTAAAAGATCCATTAGCAGAAATTAACATACCTAATAGAATACCTTACAGTATTAAGGATGTTAAAGAATTCAAAGAAGAATGTCAACAATTATTAGATAAAGGAATAATAAGAGAAAGTTCAAGTCCCCATTCAGCACCAGCATTTTATGTCGAAAACAATAACAAAATTAAAAGAGGAAAAAGACGAATAGTCATAAACTATAAAAAAAAATGAATGAAGCAACTATAGGAGATTCTTATAAATTACCAAGAAAAGATTGTATTTTAGAAAAATTAAAAGGTAATACACATTTTAGTACATTTGATGCTAAATCAGGATATTGGCAACTAAGACTTGATGAATCAACAAAACCATTAACGGCATTTTCATGTCCTCGATAAAAACCTTATGAGTGGAATGTACTACCTTTTGGTTTAAAACAAGCACCATCAATCTATCAACGCTTTATGGATAATAATCTACTAGGATTAGAAAATTTTGTTTAGCATACATTGACAATATAATTGTTTTTACTAAAGGAGACGAACAAGAACACATAAAAGCAGTATCAACAGCTTTAAAAAGAAGTCTAAATTACTTCAAAATGAAGTAGAATATTTAGGATTAAAAATTGCAAAAAATGAAATTATTTCTCTGACAAATAACACACAAGAAAAATTAAAACTTTTTCCAGATAAACTAGAAGACAGAAAACAAATTCAAAGATTTTTAGGTTGTTTAAATTATATAGCCGAACAAGGATTTTTGAAAATTTTAGCAAAAGAAAGAAAGGTTTTACAAAAAAAAATTTCTGAAAAATTCGTTGGGAATGGACACCATCTGACACCCAACTTGTACAAAATATTAAAACAACCGTACAATGTTTACCAGAATTATATAACCCAAAAACAAAATATTTTTTGATAGTTGAAACAGATGCATCCGACGACACTTGGGCAGGATGTATGAAGGCAATTCATAATGGAAAAGAATTATTAGGATTAGATATTGACGGAATTCCAATCCCTCTATCTAATTTATCTAAATCAGTATTAAGTATTGATGGAAGTCAAATTCCTCAATCAGAATCAGTATTATTTACTTCAGTATTTACATCAGAAATTGCTTTTTTAAGCAACGAGCAGACATCTGTTTTAAAAACAGAAAAATACAAATCCAAATTATGCAAATATATCTCTGGAACATTTTTAGAGACTGAACAGAAGTATAGCACTCACGAAAAGGAGACACTCGCATGTTTAAAAACCCTCAAAAAATGGAAGATCGATCTGTTGCAAACAAGATTTGAGTTACGAACAGATTCAAAATATGTAACAGGTTTCTGGAGATACAAACTGCAAGAAGACTATTGTAGAGATCGACTAATCCGTTGGCAACTACAACTACACCAGTTTCACCCATACATCAAATACATCAAAAGCGACAATAACACCTTTGCAGATACCCTCACCAGATAATGGAAGGAATAATAAAATCAGCTCAACACCAACTCCATCAAAAAAGAGAGTAACACGTCTCTTTAGAAAAACAACTAGCCATGATCAAAAAAGAAGGAGATGAAATAGCCAGTACAGTACAATATCTAACCAGAACATCAAGCTCATAATCAATTTCAGAGTCAACAAAAACACCAACACCGTCAAAACCATCAACACCCATAAAATCAAAACCATCAACCTCAAAAACCCAAGCATTATATTCTCCTTCACCCGAGAAAAATGAATTCACAAAAATGGAAGAAGACGTTGAAGAGATAGTACAAAATTCAAGCATTAGCAAGAAAAAGTGGTACGTTATTTTTAATGGACCATTCAAAGGCATCTATTCCGATTGGGCACTCGCAAGTCCACACATAATAGGAAAAAGCGTTACCAACAAAAGTTACACATCAAAAGAAGAAGCACAACAAGCACTCAAAGAATCATACAAGACAGTTGCAACATAAGAAGTTCAAAAATCAAGGAGATTCATCTCTCTCAATCAGAGATTACAGGAACAAACATCCAGAATAAATCCAATTGATTTGATAAGAAGTATTCCAACTACAAGAGAAAAAGAAGAAAGGAAGAAGCCATCCGTTGAAAAATTCCAAAAACTTTGGGATAGCGTTATATACTAGTATACTACGATGAAGTCCAAGCTACTAAATTGTTCTATCCAAGCAAGTGACCGATAAGACCAAAAGTAGTATTTTTACCAGGAGCAGCACCAACAGACATTCATGAATATTTTGTTCATGGATTAGTAGATACAATTTACACAGACGGAACAAGTATACGAGAATTTCAAGAATTTCCTATGCAGATACAAAACCTCATCAAAACATACAATGCCTATTTTGCCAGAGACAGACCATTGTATTTTAAACTACATTCAAGTTATCTGATCTTCGACAGCAATAATCACAAGCTCTTAGTACCATCAATTACATTAGCAGAATTGGGAGTCAGTAACGAAAACTATCCACCAAGAAACGAGCAAAAAGACAAGTCACCACCAACAATCCCATCTTCCCAAAATTTAGTAGATGCACTTGCAGGAGTCTTTTTTGCATCACTAAAACTTGGAACATGAACAAAGCAAAAGGCAGATATTAAAATTAATTACTTTAAAAACAATATGTTGATTTATTCGCATTATTCAAAAGGAATTAGTGAAGAAGAACTAAAAGTCTTAGCAGATTTCGAAGAGCTGTTTGAAAAGATTACTTGACCGCTCTTAGCCCTTCAAGAAGATTGCAAAATTGCACTATGTCAAAGACTATTCAACGTATCAAGACACGTATGTGACTACTGTTCAAAAACGCAGATGCAAGAATGAAAAAATCAAGACAAGCGAAGTCGACAAGAATAAAGACAAAAGAAAATAAAGAGAAAAGAAGTCGACATAAATGAAGACTAAAGACCACGAATCTTTAAACCTAGTGATAACAGTAATATGCCATTTGTCAAGGCACTATTTTTACTTTTTTAACTTTTTCTTTAGTGTGGTGTGATGTAGGTTTGTGTTTTAATAACATTGTAAGAAAAATAATGTAAGGCCTGTCGGCCATCTAGTAGCCATAGGTGTAAATTATTAGTGTACAATAATGTAGTGGAACTATTCCACTTGCTTTTTTTCTGTATAAATAGAGGTCTTGCCTCAGTAATGAAAGTTTGAGTTTTAAGATTGAAAACCATCGTGTTTATTTGAGATTGAAAATCTCTCCTATATGTTGAAACGATATTCGTTTTTTAATAGCAGATTGCCTATCCTCCACTATCATCACTCACCAATTCAATTACAACCAATACAACCCACTAATAATAAATCAATCGTCCACTATCAATTCTAATTGCAATATGAATTCATTCATCGACGCATACAACCAAAATCAATCACAAGCACTAACTATGATTCTATCATCCACTATCATGCATATGAATTAATTTCATGCAGGTACCGTATTCCGCTTATCAATCCTTGTGATGTAGGTTTGTCTTTTAATAACAATGTAAGAAAAATAATGTAAGGCCTGTCGGCCATCTAGTAGCCGTAGGTGTAAATTATTAGTGTACAATAATGTAGGGGAACTATTCTACCTGCTTTATTTATGTATAATTAGAGCCCTTGCCTCAGTAATGAAAGTATGAGTTTTAAGATTGAAAACCATCGTTTTTATTTGAGATTGAAAATCTCTCTTGTCTGTTGAAACGATATTCATTTCTGAATAGTAGATTGCCTATCCTCCACTATCATCACTCACCAATTCAATTACAACCAATACAACCCACTAATAATAAATCAATCATCCACTATCAATTCCAATTGCAATATGAATTCATTCATCGACGCATACAACCAAAATCAATCACAAGCACTAACTATGATTCTATCATCCGCTATCACGCATATGAATTTATTTCATGCAGGCACCGTATTCCGCTTATCAATCCTTGGTATCAGAGCTTCGTCCATAATTAATTTGGAGCTTCATCAAGAATTAATAAATCATGTCAAGAACAACGTCGACAAACAAGACAATCAAGAAAATAAAGGAATTACAAGCAGTCATCAAGAAGAATTAAAGAAGCTAGGAAGCAGGTACCATTGAACTTTTCGTATTATTGTATTCTGTTTTCTCTCTAATTTTTCATTTTATTCCAAAGTTTATATGCCAATTTTTCTCTTCTAATTTTCTTCCAAAATTGGGAAGATTTGGAAAGAGGTGATTTTCAAGCTTTATTTGCTTAAGTCCCTTTTCTTTTATTTCCGACTAGGGAACATGAAATTTAAAACCAACTTTTTTCCTCTACCCTTCTTTCATCTCGTGTTGTTCATATTTATTTATTTATTTTCTTTTTGTTTTATGTTGTTGTTCCTTTTAGTTGGTTACAAATATTAACTAAGTTACCCAACTAACTTCCATGCTAGTAAAGTATAAAAGTGTTTAACAAGATAACAAGTAAGAAGGAAATACACAAGTGTTTTTCAACGCTTAAATTCTTATTAGAAATGAATCAAAGAATTTACTAAGACTGTTTGCAGAATAACAATCTAAGTTGAATGACAATGTTTAAGTGCTAATACTCTGAATAGATTAAGAGCTTGTTTACTTTTTTTCTTACCTAAGGGTCATGTGGGTCCCCCTTCCTTTAATACCTCTTAGTGTGGAGGAGGATTACTAAATTCTCTCTGGTGATACAGACTATTGAAAAGAAATATGTGTGCCCAAATTAATAAAAAACAATATAAAAGACACAAGTGATGATTAAGATGTTATAACAAAAAAAAAAAAAAAAAAAAAGGCCCCTAAGAGACTTAGTTCTGTGGATGAATAAATGCTTTGTGGATGTGTATCACATCAATTGCACAAGATATCATTTACTTCATTGTGATATTGTCTTTGATAGGCATAATATAAGGTGCTTACTTGTGAGTTAATAGCGACGCGTCAAACATCTAACTAGAAAAATACACTGCTACCTTACTGCATTAAATGGTTCTATTTTAGGAATGTATCGTACCCCACTTTCTAGAACAATGTTGACAATTATTTCCCTTTTCTACTAACTCTTGTATTTCTTTGACTTTCTATGATAAGTGTCTTTCTACTTATCTTCCCGAGGTTGTTCCCGCCTATTCTTTTAGATACTTTTCCTAAATATCTAACTTCAAAATGTCTTTGATTTGTTGAAGAGATAAAGGGGAGTCAGTGAGTTATTGTCGTCACTCACTTACTTCATCATCTTCTTTGAGCTTTAGGGCTTCACTTAGAGAGTTCCGCCTCTGAAAGTGGTGAGGCTTTATGTAGTCTATGAAGAACACTAAAAATGATTCCCTAAACATCCACTCATCTAGGGACTTCATTTACACTTAGAATATTTTTTATTCAAATCCTAGTCTAGAGATTATTGGACTGTGAATTGGCCGAACCATCTCCCCCTATTTGGAGATACAAATATGTTGATGCAAATAATGTCTAAAAACGTTATTCTCATCTTTCGATATCTCTATGTTTTGATGATAACAAAATGTGAAAACATCTTACGTCAAAACTAACGTAAACAAGTTTTTAGTCGAAATATCCGATTTCTACGTCAATCTCTCTAGGTATGAACAAACAAATTTACAACTTGACAAATGATCAAAGAAGTGAATTTATGTTTTGAACTTCACATTTTTAGCTTGACAAAACTTTCTTTTCAAAAATACATTTTAAAAAGTATTTTTGAATTATAGAGAAATGTTTTATTTAGGAAAAATCATTTCAAAAACATTCCTAACAGCTATATTTTACCCAAACCAGCTCCAAACTCCCCCAAATAAACTTTCACCACTAAAGACAAAAATTGGAGCATTTTTGTCTGGCACGGTACCACTAAATTTAGTGGTACCGTGTGGCAATTAGTGGTACCGTCCCCTTAAAACGGTCAAATTTCCAGATTCTATAAATACCTCTTCATTTCCCAGATTTTGGCCATCCTCTCACACACATAACTTTCTGGTTTCCATCCTCCTTTTCTCTTTACACTTCTTAGATCATTAGTTAGTTTCTTTTGTTAAAGAGTGATTCTTCCATCCAACCAAGAATCATCTACATACCTCTACTAGTTAAGAGAAGAACACAAAGTACCAAGAAGATACAAGGTGTTGGTGTCATAGAGTAGTGTACATGCATTACAAGTTGTCTACTTGATTGTATCTTGATATACATCAAGTGTATTAGTGTTTCTTAATCATTGTGTTGATCATTGTGATCTTGTTGAGATCTTGGGGATTTCTTGAGTGTTGAGTGATATAGTATTGATCAAGTGGATCAAGAGTAGATTGTGAGGATTGTGTGAATCTTGTGAGGATTGTGTAAATTGTGTGAGGATTGTATTGATTGTGTAGATTGTGTGAGGATCGTGTTGATCGTGTAGATTATGTGAGGATCGTGTTGATCGTGTTGATTGTGTGAGGATCCTATTGATCGTGTGATAAGTTTGGATCGTGTGGATCGTGGTAGATATGTACTAGCTAAGATTAGTACTCGACATCTAGCTTAGTGTCGAAAAATAACGTAAGCGACGTTGTATGGTTTTCTCCGCCTGAAGGGAGTCTTTTTGATATAGTGCTAGAACTCTCGAGTCGGATACTCGGGGAGTGGAGTAGGGTGAAGAAGAGCTTCGTGATCGAACCACTATAAATCTCGTTGTCTTGGTTTGATCTTTCCATCTCTTCTCTTTACTTACTTATTGCATATTTGTGTTAGTATAGTGTTGTGTTCATATTGGTGTTAATTTATTTCATCTACATTTGAATCTAAGTTTTTCAAAGAGAAATTTTTATAACTAAAGAAAACAAGTCGGTAAACTATTCAACCCCCCTTCTAGTTTCCCACAATTGGTACCAGAGCCTCGTCAGGCAAGTTTTTAAAGTAAACTTTATTTTAAAACTTGAATCAATCAATAGATTTCGACAAATATCAAGAAGGGCAACATATGCAAAAACCACCACTTTTTGAAACCGATTATTTTATTTATTGGAAAACAAGATTCGAAATGTATGTGAAATCAAAAGACATTGATCTTTGGAATGTTATTACCGATGGTGACTTTCAACCTATTGAAAAGGATCCTATTACTAAGAAGGATAAAATTATTTCTTATGATCAACAAAGCGATGATCTTAAAAGAAAACTAGCCAAAAATGATGAGGCTAAAATGGTAATTTATAATGCTTTGACGAAAAAGGAATTTGAACGAATTTTTATGTGTAATACGTCAAAAGATATTTGGAAAACTTTGTTGGTTACACATCAAGGTAATAATCAAGTCAAAAAGAACAAGATTGATCTTCTTGTTTAACAATATGAACAATTTTCCGTTCTGGAAGATGAAACAATAGATAGTGCTTTTGCTAGATTTAATACTATTATTACTAGTCTTAAAGCTCTTGATGAAGGTTACTCTAGCAAGAACTACGTTAGGAAGTTTCTTAGGGCCTTATATCCCAAATGGAGAGCAAAGGTCACCGCCATTAAAGAATCAAAGAACTTGGCGACACTATCACTTGATGAACTAATAGGTAACTTGAAAGTTCATGAAATAATAATCAAGAAGGACTCGGACATAGTCAAGGGTGTAAGTGAAAGAGTTAGGTCTCTAGCATTGAAAGCTAAGAAAGAGTCTAGTGATGATGAAAATTTAGATTCCTATAGTGAAGACGAAGAGTATGTGTTGGGAAATACATTTGAGTTGATAAATACAAACCATGTGGAACATGAGGGACTTATTATGACAAAGAGGAAAACTTCAATGTGAAGAATATACAGAAGATCATTTTATTTGTTAGGAAGATATTCTGTAACTTATCTCTTTGTAACCCTAGTATTCTCTATATATAAAGAGAATACAGGGAATTGGTTTAAGGTGTGCCAGAAAGTGTGTGTGCACCAAAGGTGTAAAACGTGTTGTGTGTGTGGGTTTACACGTCCCACAAGATGTAGATGCTAGTATATGTTTTAGCCCCAAGATCATTAGTTTGATCATGTTGATATAACCGTCTTACCATTGATCAGGTAAAGATGATGATGAAACCTTGTTAGGCAATAACAAAGATTGTTCTTATTATTCCGATGTGCATTCTATTGTTCTTTGTTATTGTTCATCCTAGTCAAGCCTAAAACGTTCTTATCAAGTGAAATCAGAGACCAGGGGGCTCATGAACTAGGATCTACACGGTTTTTCGGTGAAGAGAATAAAAAAAATCGAATTTGTTTCAATTTCACAACTTTCTGCAGGTCAGTTTTCCAACGACGGTATCTCCTTCGTTATCAGTTGGATGGGGCTGAACTTTTTACTGGATGTTCTCTACATATCAAGGAAGAGTTCCACTGGAGGGATCTTCAATATGAGCTTCCAATAAAAAGATAAAAATTCTCAAAGTCTGTTGCAGAAACATGTTGGTAAGTCGAGTTTTTGGGGCTTCTTTGACATTCAACTTAATGAATTCGTGTTCATATGGTTTAAATTCATTATGGAAGTTGGTCATGCGTTGTTTGGTGTCTAAAATTCATAAAAGAAAGAAGTTTTGGTGAAGGTACGAATTGATTTTTAGGGTTTTTGGATCTGCTATACACTACGCTTATAACTACTTGAACGAAACCCTATCATTTGATCAGTTTTACATAAACCACAACGAAACCCTAGTTTCTCTATTTGTAAATTACTTGGTTTCTATTATGATTCAAATCTTTAAGGGTGTGATTAGTTGTGATAAAGCAATGAAGGTTGTTAATAAAGGTACGGTTCAGATTATGCATGTGTTCGTTCATGATAATGGAAGAAAGTTTGGTTTTGATCTGGTGGAATGGCTACTGGAATAATGTGTTACTCCTTCTATTGCGTATTGTGGGCTTGGATTTCTGGATACAAGTGATATGATGTTTCTGGTTTAAAACCCTAATTCGCATGTTTCTGACTTGAGGAGTTCATACGAGTATGGTTTCTGGTTGTAATATCGTATGTGGTTACTCGTGAACATGTAGGGTATGTTTATTCACTGGAGGTACTGATCCATTAGAGGAGTTAGTACTTCTTTCAGTCAGGTCGTGGTCCACAATTGTTTATACTGGTGCTTCAAAACAATAGATACTAATGGTCACTTTTACAAAGACAAGAAGAGCACATGGGTCGGTTACTTTCATGGTTCATCAATTTGTTTATTCTTGATTCGATTAGTGGACTGATTCACAACAACTGTTCATCTTAAAGTCTTGTTATTCTAATCGGTTTGTGACATCCTATATTGGAATTTGTTTGTAAGGAACATAAGAAGATTGTTGTGGTTGTGGCTTTATTGGATTATCATGCTTATATTATAAGGATTTGAGCTGGTGACTTGGATAATACCACTGCTCGCTTAACGTTACCACTGCCAAGTACTACGTTTCCACTGCTTGCTTTAGAAATTTACCACTGCTCGTTTTGATATTCCCACTGTTGCTTCGATAGTTTCCACTGCTATCTCTCCGTTCGATTTATATTGCACATGGCTGAAGATTACCTCGTACCAGGTCTGTGTTATATTAAACTATTCGTGGATCAGTTTATTGTTTTTAACAAAATTGTCGTGGTGCTTTATATTGAGTTTTATATTTGAATCACATGCATACCTCGTACTAGTCAAATGGTGAAAGTAAATTATTGATTCCTCGTACTAAATTGGTGGACCTTCTACAAAGTTAGATCGTGGGTCAGTGGTGATTTATTATTAGTGATTGCATAAGGTTAGAATTGTATGGGGTTATACCAGTGAGAGATAAAGGTGGAACGCTGAATAGAGATTTGGATTTGTAAGTGATGTTTTTGATTACACAGTAGAAGATTTGTTTTGGAGTTTGGTACATATTTGTTGGAGATAAGATTGAGTTCTCGGTTTACACACACAAGAAGGATATTTGGCTTTTGGTTTATTGGTTCTTAAAAGATTTGTGGCTCGTTATTATTGATTTAATTGATTACGAAGAAAGGTTTTTATCACCTATTTGATGATGAAGTAGAGTTTCACAAGTTTGTGTTTTATCATACCTTTTTGTAGGAGGTAACTTGTTCGTACGTTCAAGTGACTACGAATTGACAAACACTTGAAGGAGTTACGTTATTGTGCTCAGTGTCTATTGTCAAGGGATTGCGATCTCCTTATACGTTAAGTATACGTTCGAAGTCAGTTTTAGTACAAGATATAAGATACAAGTTTGAGTTTCTTTACTTCAGCATCAAGTTGGTAATACTTAGTTTTCTTCATTAGTAATTATTACATAAGAGCCTACATAATTGAAGATTCAAACAATGGTTAACAAATGGGTTTCAGGGGAAGCTTATTGTTAAAATGATTAACCATTTATATGCTATATCGAGATGAAGGTTTTTACAACTACTAGTTGTTAGTATTACTGATAGTTTGGGATTCTATTGTCTTGAGTTCATTTATAGTAAGCTTTTTGGTGTTCTTAATTGTGGGTAATTCGAGACATTGGAAGACTGGATTGGAAGTATGACAGTGGTTCATGGTTGAGAAAATCAAAGTTGCATTTACTTTGAGTCCCCTAGTGGATAAGACAAAAAGGGGAAGAAGATTTACATTGAGGCTTTGCAACTTGAAGATCCTTGGTGATATAGCATGGTGTAAGGGGAACTCACATGTTTCATGACATACTAACTATAGGGGAATTTCATGCTTATTGGTTTTGTCATTATCAACTAGGGGAAGATTGTTGGGAAATACATTTGAGTTGATAAAGACAAACCATGTGGAACATGAGGGACTTATTATGACAAAGAGGAAAACTTCAATGTGAAGAATATACAGAAGATCATTTTATTTGTTAGGAAAATATTTTGTAACTTATCTCTTTGTAAACCTAGTATTCTCTATATATAAAGAGAATACAGGGAATTGGTTTAAGATGTGCCAAAAAGTGTGTGTGCACCAAAGGTGTAAAACGTGTTATGTGTGTGGGCTTACACGTCCCACAAGATGTAGATTCTAGCATATGTTTTAGCCCCAAGATCATTAGTTTGATCATGTTGATATAACCGTCTTACCATTGATCAGGTAAGATTGGGGCTTGTAGTAGTCATTGTATAAAGATGATGATGAAACCTTGTTAGGCAATAACAAAGATTGTTCTTATTATTCCACTGTGCGTTCTATTGTTCTTTGTTATTGTTCATCCTAGTCAAGCCTAAAACATTCTTATCAGTATGCACTAGCGGTTAGAAACTGTAAGAAGTTCTTTAGAAGAATAGGTAGATCTATTAGGCAATCTCATGACGAAAGGAAGTCATTCTCTAAGAACCAAGATGATAAGAGAGGAAAGGGTGATAGGAAGTGTTTTAGATGCGGAGACCCAAATCACCTCATTGGAGAATGTCCTAAGCCACCAAGATCAAACAACCAAAGAGCCTTTGTAGGAGGTTCTTGGAGTGACAGTGGTGAAGAAGAAGAGAAGAAGCCTAATGACGAAACATGTCTCATGGTTCAAGCTTCTAACGAGGTACATTCCGACTCTTCTTACTATAGTGATAATAGTTTGTCAATAGATGATAATATGCTATATGATGAATATAATAAATTATGTGAGGTAAGTACTAAAATCATAACTAAGAACAAAACTCTAAAAGCAACACTACATGAACTAGAATTACAAGTCTTAGAACTAAGAGATCAACTTAAAAGAATTGAGAAAAATAAGCAAATAGATGTTGGATGTAAGTCATGTATAGATCTTCAATTAGAAAATGAAAAACTTAAGGAAAATGCCATTAAAGCCATTAAGTTTGAAAAAGAAACACATGCACTTAATAACATGCTTGAAAACATTAAGTATAGTGAACATGTTGGAGCGGGTCTTGGATTTGACCCAAATGAGGCATCTACTAGTGAAACTAAACAAGATTTGTAAAATTAGAGGAGATTAGTTTAGGGAATGACGGCACCACTAAATTTAGTTGTACCGTGGATCCATCATCTGTTAAAGTCAAAACAGGGTCAATCTTAAAAAATTCTCTAAGTCCCAAACCAAGTCACATAGTGGTTGATAATGTTGAAATACCTGTAGCTAGTACAAAGGAAGTAAAAAGGTTCTACAAACCTATGTCGTCTCCTAAACTTGGTCCTAGTAAAGTTGATCGTAGATCAAACACTTCTCCTCCTCCTAAAAGAACCAATACTCCCAAATCTCGGCCTAGAACTCGTCTACCGAGAGGTAACTTTATGAGACAAAGTTATCCAAGTACTATCCCGTAACTTGGAACAACCGTCAACAACAAAGTTATCTACCATGGGAAATTTGTCCTCCATTTCAACATCCAAGCCAAATGCATCAAATGCATGAGATGTTCAACACTAACAACCTTGGACCCATGAGATATTGGGGACCAAATGTTTAAGTCTTATCTTACTAGATAGTTATGCTTGAGAATCAACTTGAAATCCGACAAAGGATCTATTCAATGGAAGCACTAATGGTGACAGATAATTCAAGCTTTATCTCATCTCTCTAAGCATAACAACGAGGATAACATCACAGGCTAAGGTAAGTCTTCTCAAAAACCCCTCTCTACGTGATTAGCTGTGCATGTAGTTTTCTTGAGATCTTTCTTTGTTAGTATTAGTATAAAGGACATGAAAGGTGTTTGTCTAAATGGTTTCAATCAACAAGGAGACATATGTTGTACAATCTCCAAGACTTGTTGATTTCTAAAACCATATCATGTTTCAAACATGAGTATACCATGAGAATGGTGGATAACACACTTTTCATGATGAAATAAAATTCGCATTACCTCATTGTTCAAAATATACGTGGATAACACTGTATTAAACTCATCTTGTCCTGAAATGTACGATGATCACCTTAAGATCATGCGTGACAAGATTGAGAAGAACATGAAGGGTGAATTACTATTATTTCTTTAATCCTTTTATAATAGTAAGTGCTAATTGTATCTCTTTATGTGCTAATATACTAACATATATATATATATATATATATATATATATATATATATATATATATATATATATATATATATATATATATATATATATATATATATATATAGATTTGCGTTCAACTGGTGAACATTTTAAAATGGTAAACAATAGGCTCGAATAACAAAGTGACAAGTGTCCTTTTTATTTAAAAGAAAATGTAAAATAACTTTAATGTGTTCAAGGGTATAATAGGTATTTCTTCTAACAACCCTACTATCACTCCATCTTTCTCACACATAACCGTATCTCTCTCCTCCCAAAAACAAAACAAAATAAGGTTCAATCTAAAAATTAGATCGGCTCATAGAACTTCAGATCTGCCACAAAATTTCTATCATATTCTCTAATATTGAAATATACAACTCCAGAAAGTAGATCGGCTCATTTCTGGCAACGTTACCGGCCCGCTGCTGATAAAGTTTCCATCCCCTGTTTATCTCCAATCTTATAGATCTAAAAATTTTCCATCTAAGAATCAAGAACCACCTCTGTCATTACTTTCGGCTCATATCAGAGCATACTCGTCTTTTTCCGGTGGTCTGTTTTACCGATAGTCGGATTTTTCTGGCGTTCCATTTATGTCAACGGTTGGAACCCTTGCCACCACCTAAAAGCACAATCGATTCTAGCTTCAGCCGCTACAAAAGTTAGATTTTGACCGTCGTAACCATAGGTAAGATCGAGGTCGAATCATAGGTGAAAGTCTTACGATTATCTTTTTGTAATTTGGCGAAACCATAACAGTCGCCACCGTGGTTGGAACTTTGTTATACAAATTTTTTTCCTATGTATTTAGTGGTTGTAGGCCATGTGAATCATTGTTTTAAATTCTTGAACTGTGTATTACCTATTTACTAGTATTCTTTTTGCTTTTTTATGTGTACTTTGACATATGTATGAGTAGATCTCAGTGACTCATTGTGTTTTATGGTTGTAGGCCATGTGAATCCTATGTGTTTTGTGTTTAAAATTTGGAAACAAGTTTAAAGATATGAGTTTTGTGTTGGTGGGTTTACGTCGGTAGATACGGAAAGATTCATATATGTATCAGTTTGTATATACGTATATATATTTTGATAAGATAGTGTGTTACCACAAATATATTAAGAAAATTTGTGTGACAAAAACTAGCATGTCTTTACAAATATATAGAGAAAATTAGTGTGTATCACTACAAATATACTAAAATTTTGTAATGTGTCATTACAAAAGTACTAAAATTTTAGCGTGTCGTTATATTGAGAATTTAGCATGACACTACAAATGTGTCAAAAAAAAAATACGAGTGTCACTAAAAGTGTGTTAATTTGAAACGTAGCAAAAATGTTAGTGTGTCACTACAAACGTATCATACAGATAAGTGGTTCACAAACTTAGTTTGTCAATAAAAGTGTGTTAAGAAATTAGTGTGTCACTACAAATGTATCAAACGACTAAGTGTGTCACAAAAAATGTGTCAAAAAATTTATTGTGTCACTAAAAGTTTATTATAAAATTAAGTGTGTCAAAAGACATAGTTCGTAACTAAAAATGTTTCTTAAAAACTAGTGTCACTAGAAATTTATTATGATGAAGAATATATACGTAAAATGAGAATATATTACATAAAAACTAACAAACATATATACTATGTACAATAAAAAGAATTGTATCCAAATTTGCAAAAATAGATCGTGCAATGTTAAAATGCTTATTTTGCCTTATCGAACATGCCAACACTTTTCTACTTATTTATAGTTATGTCATTAAGTATTTAATTATTACACTCATTTAATTAGATTCAGATCTTATCCGTAAAGATTGATCCAATGGTCCACAAGTGTACCTATTGTTTTCTACTTTAAAGGTGTACACCACAATAACGCCACCATATATATATATATATGGTGGCGTTATATATATATATATACATATGGATATGTACATATACATATATATATATGTACATATACATATATGTACATATACATATATATATATATATACATATATATATACATACATATATATATATATATATATATATATATATATATATATATATATATATATATATATATATATATATATATATGTATATATATATGTATGTATATATATATATGTATATATATATATATATATATGTATGTATATATATATATATATATATATATATATATATATATATATATATATATATATATATATATATATATATATATATATATGATGCGTATGCCATTAAGTATTTAATTATTACACTCATTTAACTAGATTAAGATCTAATCTATAAAGATTGATCCAATGGTCCACAAGTGTACCTATTGTTTTCTACTTTAAAGGTGTACACGACAATAACGCCACCATGTATATATATATATATATATATATATATATATATATATATATATATATATATATATATATATATATATATATATATATATACACATATATATGTATATGTATATGTATATGTATATGTACATATACATATGTATATGTATATACACATATGT